>BNCR01000010.1:1221447-2606447 GCA_014656515.1 Oryzias celebensis | reverse complement strand
TCATTCATTCATTTTCTGAACCGCTTTATCCCTTTCGGGGTCACGGGGCTGCCGGAGCCTAACCCGGCTACTGGCGAAGGCAGGGGACGCCCCTGGACTGGTCGCCAGTCTGTCGCAGAGGCCACACTCAAAGCATGTTTTTGGATGGTGGAGGAAGCCGGAGAAAACCCACGCATGCGCGGAGAGAACATGCAAACTCCACACAGAAAGGTCTCCCTATTGGTAACACTGTTTCATGTCCCCCAGCCAGGACTTGAACTGGGAACCTTCTTGCTGTGAGGCAAGAGCGCTAACCACTGCGCCACCATGCAAAAGGTGTGGATTATATGCATTTACCCAGCAGTCTTTTGGATCAAAGTCATAGTACAGGATGACTGTACTGGAGGGTTTCATAAGTTGTAAGCACCCCATGTATTCTGTCAGTGTTAAGTTGCATGTAGCTAGAGGCTGTTCTAATGTGAGTGATTCACTTTCGGGTTCTTTCAGCAGTGCACTTAATGGCCTGAGTTTTGCCTTCGCCCTTTCCACTTTTAGAGAGTCTTCACTGTCTTCATCTGGTCTCGTTATCATCGTTTTGTCACTTGGTTGTTTAAAGAATCCGAAACGACAAAGGGCACCTGGGTATTTGAAACACGTCTTTAGGTGATTTCTGCTGTGAGTTTGTACCTCCTTTACAGTTTTGTACAGTTCTGATTCTGTAAATTGGTTTGTAAGCTGTGCTGTGATGTACCTGGAGATGAAATTACAGACAGTTTGATCATCATCTTTTTCAAACACAGGTGCACCATCAACCCACAGTAAACAGTGAATGTGTGGAGAGCCACGATATGGTACTCAACCCTGAAGAAGACATCAATAACTCAACCCAAGATCTGAGCAGGTGACAAAATCAAATCTCTGAACAAAGCCTCGACACGTTTCTCGAGCATGCGCATAGTGGTGACTGGGTTGCTACGAAGAATGTCAGTTTTTTTCTGTCCAGTTGAGTGTGTCAAAATTAACTTCTTCACCCTGCTGATGTTCGATTGCTTGTATGACTTCAGGCCAACGCATTTCTGCAGCTGAAAAGGTACAAAAGAAGGTTGGATTTCCTAACTGTCTGATCATGGCAAAAAGATCTTTAGTGGTTTTCTCCCAATAGGCTGGAGTTCCTCTTAGAGGTTGCATGAATCAGATTGCATCTCTGTTCTTAATCAATTTCTCAACCTCAGCTTTGTCTTGTAACATCCTGGAGGTGATTCGACGACCATCTCTCGTGAAAGGTTTACCTGGATTGCTTCTTTCAGCTGGTGCAACACAGTAAATTCCTTCACTAAAGGACAAAATGTCTTCTGCGATATTGGACGGTTGAAGACACAATTCCAAAGCCAATCCTCCATTAGGCAAATCACCCTCTTCTTCATCATTATCTTTCTCTACTTCTGTTTCAATACTATTTGTAGTTACCTCCATATTAGCTTGTTCATCGTCAGTGATGCTGTGGTCATTTGAAATTGCATTTCCTTGACATGATGCTACTTGACTGACATCAGACTGCTCAGCCTCCTCATCATCATCTACTAGGGTTGGATCACAAACTTCAGGGTCATCCCTAATACTTATGTCCTCATACTGTGGATTATTGACATCATTGAAGCTATTTGGTGTTTTGGCGTATTTCCCATTTCAGACGTGCTGTTCATACATCTGTTACTGGATATGTTAGAAGGCAAACAAGTCAAGAGTACTGATATTAGTGAGTCTTATCACATGACTGTGATACAGATTCATCCAATGCTGCTAGTGAATCTAAGTTATGTATGTTTTGTAGAAGTTGTTGTCCATTATTGCACTCATCTGTGTTTTTAATCAACACATTCAGATGGTACATCTTTGTCATTGTTGTTTAGCAAGCCTTGCATAGACTTTAGCCCACCTGAGGCATTTAAAGGGTGAAATTCTACTGGCTTTAATTCGTAAGTTTGGATGAAGGAACACCAAGCATTTGAAAGCACTTCTCTAATGCGTTTGTCATATTTTGTAGGTTGTCAAATGTCAGCATTTTTCTGGTTCCTTCAACATTTGTTCCATCTAGTACAGGCATTCCAGTCCTTGTTCTTGCATGAGGATCAAAGAATCCATTCTGACCAGATTGATTTCTAAAAACAGCAATGCATAGATTAGACATTACCAACAATGCATACTGAACATCTGATAATAAATAGCTTAAGCCTGCTGCCAAGTCCAGATAGTCATTAGCAGTTTCAGGTACAGGGTCTTTGAAGGAACCAAACCTTGAGCATTGTTGCATGTTTACATTGTGCACAGTAGCACGAGCTGTTACAATGTCAGGAAGCTCGTCAAAAGCCAAAAAAGGGTAATTAGAAAATGTTTGTTCACAATACACTGCATTCCCTTTATCTAAAATAATGTCAAGTTGTGCAGTTGTCATGTTTTGATTTTTGTGAAGGAAGGACTAGAAAAACAAGTGAGTGTGAAGCTTGCACATAATCGCCATTGTTAAGGTGATCTTGCACTTCAGTGCCATGTACAGGTGGTAGCAATACTTCAGTTAGTAATGTTACTAACTAAGTTGTTCACACTGTCTTGGCTCTCATTTTTACACTCTTCCACAGAAACTTTAAGCCATCTATTTTTGGCAGCTTGCGATCTCTTACCTTTGCGAGGCATAGTCAAAGTTTTACTTAGTTATATTGTGGTATTGAGACGTTGTGGATTCCTGTTCAAGAGATGTCAAAAAGGAACCTCTTGTGTACGTCCTCTTGAAATTTAAGTGGCTTTATGTAATGTGTCAGTGGGGAAAAGAGTTAAATACAATGAAACCCACATGAATTGTGGGTTAATTTTGTCATGCAAATTTTAAAAAAGAAGAAAGATTAAAGTTTACATTAAAGCTTGACCATTGTAAAGGCAAAATGCCAAAAAATGCCATTGAATCTGTAATATGACATTAATTGTTTTGATTAAAAAGACTCTAAACATCTACTTTAGTAGGAATTGAAGGTGATACTTCAAATTACAGAAGATTTTAAGAAACACATATATATAATGTGAAAGGTATAAGCATGTACAATATTAGAGCACTGTGTTTGGAATTATTTGGATTTGAAACACTGAAACCATTTAAAGAAGTCACACACAACAAAATGCTATCTCCTAGTGCTGATTCATATAGTGGGTAATTAGCATATTATCAAAGCATCATAGAATTAGTATGTAAATACATTGCCTTCTCCAGATCAATATTTCTTAAGAAAGTTAGATTTTCCTGTAAGGCTATCTGCTTCAGCCTCTAGTTTTGTCTGGATCATGTGAACAATTGTCACATGTCCTTCTGCTTCATCAGCTACATGGAGGTAAATTACTGTAGGATGTCCTCATGTCAGATACACTTTCCTTCCTTGCTTAGTTGAGAAGACCATTAAAGATCAAAGACATAAATTAAATGGAAGGCTAATACACATGAATAATTTTGGGAAAGAATTTCCTTGAGTAGCCTATCCGAAAAATATTTTTCTTATCAAACGCAATGACTCATCATGAATTTGTGTAAATGTTAGAGCCTTGCTGCACAATGAAGCAGTCAAGGACATCATAATTTTAAATGTATACATGAATTTTCTATTACATCATAAATATACTGTTAGCTATGAAGTGCATACATTCCATAAAAAAATTATAAAGAAATTATTTGAAAAATCCGAAAATCAAGGACAAACAGCAAAACACATAGATGCATTATATTAAAAAGAGAAAAAAAAACTCTGCAAATCATATTCCAAGGCACATTGTTGGCCACACCCACAATGTGAGCATCCAGCAGGTCACCAACGCACTTTTACAGCTTTGTGTTTAATTATGTCGTTTGTATGGACTTAAACAAATGAAGAAACAGTTCATACTGGCCAACAGTTAATACTTCCACAATGTTTTGCTGTAGCCTATAATGTTTTTGGAAAAAGTCAGTAAAGAACAAACAGAATGTCGACAGCATATCAAGTACATAAATAAAATGCACAGGGATGATGCTATAAATAGACCCAATTTTAAAACGCAGGTCATTATTTTATTATCATGAGCAGACGAGGTTAGTGCTCATCATTTCTGTAGTTGTTTGCTTTTGTAGTATTTAAAAATATTAGAAGAAAAGTCACAGATAAGTTTAGAACAAATCTCACCCATCCTTTTTAACTTTTTTTTGCTTATACCCGGCAAAAAAACACATTTTAAATGTAAAATGCTTCCATATTTTGCTGCGAGATCCTCAATGAAACTTGTGTCAACTTAAGATAACCACAGACTGCTTCACAGAGGCATCAGTTTTTCATAGTATGCTGGCTTCTTTAAAGGCTGCAGCATTTATAGATTCTAATTTATATTTGAAACATTAAGAAAGTGACTATTCGCACATAATTTACTGAATACCCTCTGTGCGGTCAGTGCTGAACTTTTTATAGGTTGTATGGTTTAAACCACCAAATAGTTCCTGACTGTTCCTGTACCTCATTGCTTCAGAATATTCTGCTGGGAATGTGTCAAGTGCGCAGAACATATTTCAGACGCGTAATAAACTAACGAGACTTTAAATACCTATAACAACATCTAGCCTTATGCGCACAGAAAATCAAGCGTCCAATGTAGCAATGTTTATCATTGCTGCATGTGGTCGATTGCGTTTGACCAGCGGGAATTTCATCAAAATACATCTCCAGGGAGAAGATCCAACCTCTTATTTTGATCCAACCTTCTTTTTGCATATTATGTATAAAACTCTGGGTCAGAGGGCAAGAGGATGTCTTCATTCTTCGTGCACGGAGAAGAGCATCTGCTAGATGCTTTCCTAGGGACAGCTGGAGACCCTAAACACATGTATTAGATATTTTGGTGTCAGGAATAAATCTTTTGTTGGAAAACTTCAAAATCGTTCCAGACCTTGATTTTTGAACACGCACTTAGGCATAATCGGCGAATTATAGCCTACGCTATGAAGCTTTATCTTCTGACATTTTAAGTCTACATTATCTGCTTTTCCTGTGTGAGCAATAGAGTTTTGTCAACACAAAGTGCTAAGTTTGTTGTCCATATATTTTATAAGTTTTGCTAAAATAAATGAAAAAAATAAAAACCCTCCAAATAATTATTCCGGCCTGCTTTACGTTCTCTGCTACTTTCACGCTTCTCTTGGCAACTGGCAGTCAAGTGACCACTTCCAATTAAAAGTCTATGTAAATGCGCATGTGCGTGTTTCAGGCTTTCACCTTTAAAACTCTTGTGCTCATGTGTTGCTACAAAAGTTTTAAGTCAATTTTAGGGCTTTAGGTACAAAACGTGCGGCTACTTAACGCGCGTTGCAAGTTAAACCAGTTGAACTTTGACCAATAAGGGCCACAGAATACTACAGGAAAGAGCCTGTCTTCTCTAACATGTGAACCACGGCTCTCTTCGCTGTTGTTTATTAATCCTAGTCTTTAGATGTAGCAGATTGCGTTTGGTCTTCCTGATTCGCTGTCTTCCTGTTCATAAAAAAAAAAAAAACAGTTTAGCATTCATTTATTTCTAAAAACCTCTTAAGTTGATTGGTGTCTGTTGCCTGCTCTTTTTATGAGTGCGTTTCTGGAGAATCTCTAGACTCAGATCTCTAGCGCTACTTTTTACCCTTCTTTGCTCTCTGCTTCACAGAGCCATTTGCCCTTCGCTGTGGTGGGGAGCACAGAGGAAGTGAAGATTGGGAATAAAATGGTGAAGGCTCGGCAGTACCCCTGGGGGACGGTGCAGGGTAAGCCCGGGTTACATCCTGTACAGGAAATGAAGCACGCTCCCTCATGACAAAGCTGCTGCTGCTGCAGCTACTCCCTGTCTTTGTTGCTTGTGCTCTGCTGTAAAACACATGACCGTTATATAACTTCACTTGGTCTAAGGACAGTTGCACTCTGCACAGGAGAAGCAGCAACCTGCTTTTTGCGTTTACATTTAAAGTAACAGGGTTTAAGATGGCTCCATATGTAGCTTGTTTTAGTCAGCCATTTTGCATGTTGTGCAAGTTCGGGTCTTTATAGTGTGGCGTATCTAAAATGTTAAAATTAGAATGACACAAAAAGTCAACCTTTACACAAACCAAATTTCTGTGATTTGTTTTCTTTATTAAGGTCAGAAATGTAAAACTTTAGTTAATCCCTTTTACGATCAAACTCATAGTCTACATTATAAAAGTGAAAGGAATCTATGACAGGAGGACTTTGGAGGACTTTGGACTTTAACGTACTATTTTGCTGATGATATGTGCTCTAATCACAAAAAGTGCTCAAAAGCAATCCTTTATTTTTAATTTCTTTTCTTACTACAGATTTTCTAACCAATTTGCATTGTCATCTTGGACAGTGCTTTTCCTTCTCATTTAAATGAGCAGGTGTCTAAACTTTTGACCTACAACAGTAAAAGGTGTTTATTAACTTTTTTAGATTCTGTTAGTAATATGTCATTTAAACCAACAGCTACTTTTCTAGAGATTTACTAATATATTTGTTTTGCTCAGGATTTATTTTTAATTTTTAAGGTTTTCATTGATATCTATAGAGAATGTTAAAAAGTAATAAAAGGTTGTGTTGAGCAGACACTGCTCTGACACTTTGTCCTTGTGAGTTTGCTGAGAAGATTTTATTCATTTAAATTTGGGGTTGAACTTTTTAAGCCTGGGTTGATGTCTGACTTGTCAAGACTCAAACCAGTTTCATTGATGTAACATAACAAGACAGATCTAAATGTTTTAACACAAATTTTGCTGCACCATATTCCTGAGAAAACTGACTGAGAGCAACAAGAGGGAAAAATGCTCTGTTGCAGTTTCTGTTGGGATTAAGCCATTTATTTAGAACATAGAGGTTTTACATGTTTTCAAGAGTGAAATGAGAGCAGCTTCAATCCTAGACTTTATACAATAAAGATTTGTTTCACTATGACAGTAAGACATCTAAGATGTTTTCATCAAGAAAATGTTGTCAACAAACATCATCCTGTAGTACTCCATCTGTTACACATTACAATGCTATTTTAGAATTCCTAATCTTTCCTTGTCAATCCAAAATATGCACTGTTGTACTGTAAAGAACAAGATGTTGTTTAGACTTGCTATAATCTTCAACATTTCTATTACTAAATTTGATCATTCTTTTGCTTACTTACCTCTGATGTAGCTGTTATACAGATAAGTTCATTATGTAAATTCACTTCTTGCCACTCTTTTCAAGTAATCAATTATTTGATGTTTACTTATCTAATGTTTCATATATTGGATGGATTTAAACTTCTGTTGATAAATTGCACATGGATTACTCTCTATTGGTTGCTCAAATAAATCATTCCTTATACAATGTAATCTATTTAAGTAAGAACATTTATCAGCAAATGTGCTGTGTACATTTTTCCAAAACAAAATACCAAAGAAGTGTGAAACCGCATGACAAAATTAAGACAAAGTTCCACAAAAATCTTTATTGTCAGTATAAAACTAAATAGAAATAAACACTGTGAATAAAAACACTTTAACATTTTACAAAAGTAAACCCTCATTAAGTTGAGGTGCATTTTAAAAAGCTATCACAGCAATGACACAAGTTATTCTTAGTAAGTAAAGATGAATGCCTATAAGTTTCCGTTTTGAATGACAATGATTGATATATATATATATATATATATATATATATATATATATATATTGTGTTTCAATAAATATCTATACATATATATAGATATCAATGTCTATTTGAAAAAAATATATCTATAATTATATATAAATATATATATTTACACATACACTGCCACGTTTTACATGACTAAAACTAATGCTTCTATTTACTACAAACTTCAAGGAGATTAAATTTTGTAAAATGTGTACAACTGTCAAGTTTTTGATGTTTTGGAACACTTGCACTCCCCATGACAGCTTTACAAGAAAAGTACTTTTTTGAAAGGATTGTGTACCCCAAATTAGTGATACACGTGGACTATTTTGTCTCCTTCCAAACTGACATTCACTTTTAAAGGCAACAAGTCATATATGTCCTCAAGGTCAACTCCAGCAGCCATTTCTTTGACAATGTTAACGGATGTTGTGAGATCTCCTCCCTCCACAGTGCTGATCAGCACCTCTTTCATGGACAGCGCCACACCATTTATGGTGAGAGTGATCTGCCTGGTACGTACTGGCACCTCCTGTAAAACACAGAAATATAATATTCTCTCAGATAATCAAGTGGACATTAATCAACTATAGCAGTGTCAGTTCTTCATGAACTCTCATCCACAAGGATCACACATGCACTATATCGCCAATGTCTGCAGAACGGGAACCAACACACAAACGACAACCATTTCAGTCGTTCAAAGTCGTTACTTAGACTTTAACACACAGAAGGGACCACATGGGAGTCCTGCTTTCAATCACTTCAGTATACATGGCATTCACAAAGGAGTCCTTCTGGAAAAAACCACTGCACATTCATTGTTGAAATTGTTTCTCCAGTTTAAGCTAGCTTCACAGTCATTACTGGGTTTTTTTCTGGAAATACCACATTGAAAGGAAGAAAGCACAGTATCATAAGAGCACCCCAAATTAAGTTGTGAAACTGATAAAGTACAGCTGTTTTTCTCATTGATCGTTAACAAAACCTATTTTTAATGAATCTTCTGTCGGCTATGTAACATTAACACATGTTACAAAATAAAGACTTTTCACCAACCTTTATTTCTGTATATTGTGTTGATGAAGCTTTGCTTCCAAATGATGGATGCTTTGTCAGTCTGCAATGACTTATGGAGACAATCATGTTTGCTTCTACGTCTTGAAGCGCTGCCTCCCTCCACAATGTCACAGGGACCTGGCTCCCATCTTCAACAGACTTCCACGACCCTTACTGGAAGTGGCCCATCTGCCGTTTGGACTCTCCGTATTGCAGACAGCTAAGCAGAAGAAGTGGTTTGACAAAAACGGCATGTTAAAGCTACACATCACTTTCAAAGTTCACACAATCAATATTTTAAACAACAGCAGTTTAGGAGTTTGTCAAAGAACAAGTTACAAACAGCATAAATATAAAATTGATATAGAAATGAGACTTAAATCAGAGTCAATTATAACAATTTGCTGCTGTTTTTTGTACTACTATGGAAAGAAAACAATACATTACATTGCAAGCACAACTGCTCTTCCTAGTAGCAAAATCACCATTTCACATTAGTTAATATTCCACATAATACTAAGCATTTCTAAAAACAAAAAGCAGAACATTGTGTTCGGCTTCAACCAATATCAAACGTAATGATGACATTTCAACATTGAAACAAATCTAAGCGATAGTATCTTTCCACCACACCAGCAATTTGAGATAAATATTTACGACAGAAATCCTTCCTTCGATTGTGAAAAGGCTGCTGGAACTCACTTCCATTCTTTCTGCGATGTCGTGTGATATTTGGATCGGCCCAGACCGATAGATTTTGGAAGTTGGCCTTAAATATAGCTGAGCACTTCCTCCCTTCATAGAACTCACAACCCCAAAGTTCTTCACGATATATGTTTTGCCCTCCGTCATTTCCATGCCAATCTCAGCCAGACACTTTTCATCGCGTGTAATCTTCATCACTCCGCTTTCGTCTGCAGCTCCAAAAGCAAAAGTAACTTTTTCTTGCCCTACAGTTACATCTTTCCCATTAAAAACGACCTCAGTGCGTTTCCTATTTTTTTTTCTGTGCTACAATCTTCACTTTCACCGCTTAGCATTTCTTGAAAGGTGAAGTCTTTCTTGAATTCGCTCCTACCTCTGCAGTCAGGTCCCTAACTGATGAAAAGTTAGAAGCTGCCATTTCGTAAAGTGAACCTAACAAGAGTTGAAGTCCGAATGAGCTCCCTGCAGGTTTCAAGAGCGAACAAAAGCACCGCACACAACTTCCTGTTAAAACCGGAACTGAACATCGAATACGCATTGTTTCAAAATAAAACGTCCAAAGTTTACAACAGTTGCGCCACGGTGACGCCTTGGGGAAAACTTTGTACATATCACTGCAAAAATTCTACAGTAAGTTTGCAGGCTTGTGGTATAATTATTTTTTACCGTAACTAAAAGGACTTAAGGTTAAACGTAAGCAAATCTCAGATGTTTCCTATGTTCAATGTACAATGAAAGAAATGTCTTTTAATCCTACAAAATCTACCATAACATACTTGGAAATCCAGTTCTGTCCAAGTTTACATTTATTATGTCAAATTAACATAAATGAATTTACATCTCAATATGTTTTTCCTAATATAATCATTTATCAATCCTACAAATTTCTACCAGAGATCAACCATTTTTTGAGATGTTGCTCATTTGTCTTGCTTAGACTGTGATTTTCATTTTTTCCATGCAGACATTCATCAATGTAATTGTTTAAGATCATGCCATTTGATAAGTGTTGCAACATTTAACTTGATTATTTGTTAAATGTACATACTTATTACCACATAATTGATATAGAACTTTTTGTTATTTTTGTATTTTATTTTTATCATTTATGTGCTTGCATGAATGCATACATTTCAAATATCCAGATAGAAAACAATGATACTGTTCAACATCTGAGTATAGGATAAAAGTGACTATGTATCAGCCATCTGTACCTCATAAATTTTTTGCAATTCACGATTTTTGGCAAAACACTTTTTTGAGTCCCAAAGCCACATAGTTGTTTCAATCTTTGCATAATTCTGCATCTTTCTTATTTGGACTACCGCAATTCCAATGGTAACACTGATTTTGCAGAATTCCATACGGTTTTTGCACAACACGTACTGAAAACATAGACAAGAGTGGTTGTCAAGTTTGCAACCCTGCAACAAATTCACATGACCTTACCAAACTGTACAGACTGCTTCCTCAGTTGAAGTACAGAAAGCGCGAGAGCACTTATAACAATGCTCCCATAGGTGCTACAACATATTCCAATGTGTTTCCACTCATATCTCAAAAATCATTGACCGAACTCCATGAAACTTTACGTGCCAGTTGTACGGAAGGTCTTTAACACTTCCAGCTTTTACATGTTTCAAAACGGTATTTGCTTTCAGCAAACAGACGCAATTTCTTACAGGAATTGCAATTCTAGTTACATTTTTATTTTTATCAAATTGTTTCAAAACATTTGTATTGACTGGTTGTTTTTAACGACAATAACTCACATTGTGCTTTTTTACAAGGCGTAGACTCGAACCAACTTAATTGTTAAGACACTCATTGCCCATTCCAGTCACGTGGGCTGCAACGACCAATGACACTCACTGGCCAATGACAGTCACGTGGGCTACAGCGACCAATGGGATAAAGTGAACGGATTTAAAAACAAAGGTGCAGACGCTGTAAGCAACAAACTGACGACAAGGGCAGAAGAAAGAACATAATTTCATCGGATTGAGACCCAGAAACATTGTTCTTTGAGATTAGGACACTAAGGTAAGTATACGTGGAAGTTGCGGTTGTTTAATTATTCTAAGATAAACGCAGATAAACAATTGATTTCTCTTCGGATCCTTGCGTTAAACGACAAACGGCTAATAATATGACAAATGTATTGTTTACACTATTACCAGTATAAGGCTTATTAACTATATTTTAAGCCTGAATGAATTATTCGGAACCTCTTCTGGTGGATTATTTGCCAAACGAAAATTGACCATAGATTTGAACGTAATCAGTTGCAAAATGTTAATTTAAAATAACTTGGTCGAGTTTCAGACTTGTTTGACTTTACATCTAATTAATTGTTCTCAATGCACAACAGTATCACCATTAAGCATGAAGACCTTCTGATGTTAAATATTCACAAGGGAACTGCCCAAATGGCTGATTGGTGAGAAAATAAATTATACTGGGTAATATTGTCAATTAGTGAAGTGTACGTTTGTCAGTGTCCTAATGTTTAAGCGATTTTCAAAGTGCACCCTTTTGTTGTTGTTGTTGTTGTTGTTTATTAATATTAGATTTACAAATTTCTTTTGATGAATTTGTAGTTATGTACTGAAAACGCTAATCTTACAATTGCTTTAAACCCCCAGACACAATGGCAAACGTGATCTTCAACGAACAGGAAAACGCTTGCCTCCGTCCACCATCACTCAAAATGCGACAGAGGCTTCAGTCTGCTCCAGGTAATGAAAATATGTTCAACTGTTTGTCAGATTATCTTTGTGGAGCTTTGTACAATTATCCTGTTTCTCTATCTAACCAGAAAAGCTGTTGAAGTCTCCAGTGATGGTGAAAAAAACCCCTGCGCCATCAGCTCGTAAGGCTTTTGGGGTGGTGAACAAAAAGATCCTAACCCCTGCTTTGAGTACACAAGAGAAAAAAGTTTCAAAGCCACTGGTAAAATAAGCACACAAATGACTAATGCCTCTTAGCAGAAGGCCTTTCTGTTGCAACTGTGTTCAGCTTTTGCATTCTCCTTCATAGGAAGTCAAGGTCGAGCATCTCTCTGGAGCCAAAGTGGAGGAATACCCAGAAATTGAGAAGTTCATTCCTTACAACCCGACAGGTAATGCTATGGAAGTCTTGTGTTTACAAGCAAAGAATTATTCCTATTTATTGTTGTTATGCCATCTGAGTCTTTTTACTAATGGTGTGGCATCATTTCATGGCTGCTATTTTTACCAATCCACTCTTATCACAGATCAGAATGAAAGGGAAAATGAGTGAGTGGTCGTTTTACAAAGAAAACGACAAAACGTAATCCAACGAAAGAATCTGAAGTGGCTTAGATTTAGAGGGTCTTGAATGTCAAAGGGTCTCTAAAAAAATTAAGAGTTGAGACATGTTTATTGTTTTACTTTGACTCATCTTTAAGTTCTGTTTAAAAATGTTAATATTTGTTGTGAGAACTTCAAAAAATGGATTGCTTCTATTATACAATAATCTGTACTAGATCACATGGTTTTAATTGTTTTCTTTTACTTCTTTTTTGTTTTACATTAACAGTAATTTAAAAAAAAAAAACAGCTGACATTGTTTTTTTTCTGCTGGTATTTTTATTATAACAAGTTTAAAGAAGTTGCTAACATTAAAACGTGTATGATTAGATCAAGTGTGTAGGAATCACCACTGCCTTTGCAAATATGATGTAGATGTTTCCCTAAAAGAACACATTGCTTGAAGAAATTCCAGTTTGGACCCTTCAATCTTAGTCCGATTGTGTCGGCATCTCTAAATGTAACAGGCTTTAATGTTGTGCAGCCCTGATGTTTTAAAAAGTCCAGGTCACATAGTGTTACTAGGTCAAGCATTACTTTAATTTTGACATTTTTATAAACAATGTTTTATAATTTTTCGGGCTGTTGATGGCAGTCAAGCGGCTGTTTATTGTTTAGGGTATTGCAGGAATTTTAGGATTGTATAATGCTCTTGTGCTACTACAAATTTTAGTTTGAATCCTGGTAATTGTGTATGAAAATAAATCCAAACAATATTCGAACCTATTGTTCCATTGTCTTAAGCAAAGGTGCTGCTGTCAATTTCTTGGCTTGGAAAAGAGCAGTATAAGCTATATGTTAAATGTAAAATTATCTTATGTTCTTTATTTATTTTTCCTACTTTTTTTGTTTTTAATGCTGTTGTTTACCATGTGGAAAAATGTACGTTAATTCCCAAGGGTTTCTTAATATTTTCAGAGTTTGAGAAGTACAGCATACCTGAGGACTTCATTCCTTTCAGTGGTCTGGCTCTACCTGGATTGGCCTGTTTCACCTCACCTGTGCTTGTGGAAGACCTGGAAAAGATTCCGCCTCTCCTAGACCCTTCACCTGCAGAAGACTGCAAACGTCCAGGTTTGATTCTCCTTTACATGTCGAATAAATCTCCAAATTTCAGAAGTAGCTCACAGTGGAAATCCCTTTTTTGACTTGAATATTCAAATTGATGCTTATTTATAGAGCACTATAAAGCACAAGTGCTTTGAATACTAAAAATAGTAATTTAAAGTTGTAATCGTAATAAAAACGCACACATTCTACAAAAACATGTAAAAAGTTCTTAAGTCATGAAATGATGAGTTTGAAGTTTGTCTGTTTAAAATAAATAAAAGAAAACCGTCACACATCCTCAGGTTGAGGTCCACAGTGCTTGCTGTGGGTTTTTGTTCTGACCTTTGGGACCACCACAGACTTGCACCTAAGGGCTCTGGGAGGGTCATAATTAAAAGCAGTTCTGATTGATGCGAAATCTAACGGTCTGCAAATGTTTGTAGGATTAATTTTCAGACTTTTAAAAATCGATGAGCATGCTAGTTTTCAAGACGAGATGTATTTGAAGTTTGAGGTCTTCTAAACTAATAAAACAAAAAAACCTTCTTGTTCTTTCAGTATAATGGGTGACATAAAAGTGTTTGTACACAGATCTTATGGTGTTGAAGTCTAAATGCAGAAATGTTTGTCCTTTTCATCTTTTCTTTTGGTGGTCCAACATGATCGAGTTTGCTGACTTGTTTTCATTTGACATCAGATGGAAGAACTTTAGTTCTGCAGTTCATTTATTTAAGTCTGTGGTAAGGAACCTGTTTGTCTCCCGTCAATGCCCTCTGGGAACACAGGTGGGAACACCGGCTGGATTCTTGTTGACTGAAACGTAATATGAAATCTTGCACTGTAAATTACAATGCTGTTCCCTACTGAACCAGTTAATCCTTTTTAGTGCTGAGCAGTTCAAACTACAAGCAGAACTGTGGGTTACTCAATAACGGAATCATGTGACCTCAACAAATACCACTTGTTAGGGCTGTAATCATAAACTGTGCTTGCTGGCTGGAAAGCTTTCATTAACTGTTGTGCATTTTTCTTTTCAGATCCCAGCTTGGAGCTGGACGCCTTCCTGCGAACCCTTGAAGAGCTGACCATTGAAGTCCCCCCAGAACCTGTTACTGACTGCTGATGCCTGCCTGTGAAATGGATGTTTTTTTTATTTGTTGGAATAAAGTTTTCTTAGCATTCTCCGTGCTCCTGTGTGTGTGTGATGATGGAAGGGGCTGTGAAAGTGTCAGGGGAGTGAACCTGAAAGACTTCCTGCTTCAGCTGTGGTCACGTGGTGGGAGTCTTCTGAAGAGGATTTGCTTGATCAGAATGAACTTTTTTTGTTTAGTTCCTCATTTAGAAGAGACTTCCACTCTTTGCGTGAAGTGTAAACTGTTACGGGTGGGTGCGTAAAGATTACGCATAAGCTGGTGCGGGAGTAGAATGCGGTGTGATTGCGGTTTAGGAGCAGGTGAATGGACTTTGGACGCGCCTCGCATGTTTGCTTTTTTTTTTTTTTTTTTTTTTTTCTCCTCTGGATCACTTTGTAATCTGACATCTTCAGGGTGTTGTCCGGGAGGAAGTGGCTGTTTGTGGGGGCGCAGGCGGAATGGACCGGAGCGGATCGGACTCGCCTGTCCGCAGCAGAGACGCCCACGCCCGGCTGTCCAGAAGACAGGGCGCCGTTGTGGAGAGGCTGTCCAGATACGGAATGCAGGTCATGCCCAGCGCCTTCCAGCAGAGGTCGAAGATACTGGGGGCCAGTGGCCCTGCAGGAGGAGCGCTGCAGAGGGACACCACCGCGGAGTCTCCCACTCAGTCCGTGCGTAAAAAGTACCTGAAGGACTTGCGCCAGAGCAGCAGTTTGAGCGCGCTGTCGTCGCAGAGCTGCAGCGTGGAGGACGCGGAGTGGGCTCTGTATCCCCTGGAGCACGCGTGGATGCTGGCCGCCGTGGAGGGGAACTATGAAACCATCCTGGAGTTCATCTCCGAGGACCCCTACCTGCTCACCAGGAGGGACTTTATCAGCGGCTACTCTGTCTTGCACTGGCTGGCCAAAAGAGGTCAGGGCGAGACTCTGATCCAACTTCTGCGGTACGCGGAGAGCGCGGGGATCTGCGTGAACGTCAACCTGCGGGGCAGCGGCGGCCTCACGCCGCTACACGTCGCCAGCATGCACAGCCAGTACATGGTCGTCAAGCTGCTGGTGGGAGCCTTCGGCGCAAGCGTGGACGTCATGGACCACAACGGGAGGAGAGCCTGGCAGTACCTGAAGGACGGCGCGCCTGCAGAGATGAAGGAGCTGCTGGGAGCGTGGGATGAGGAGCACCACAGCAGCCACAACACCAACAGGAACAACAGCGCTGGAGAGGGGAGCCAGACCCCCACGGAGGAAGAGGAGGCACACTCCAAGGACATGGAGGAGCTGAAGGCCTTCAACCTGACTGCCAGAGACAGCTGGAGGCAGAGCTCTCTGAGGAAACTGCTTTCCTCTTTTCCATTTATAGGAAGTAAAACCTGAACAAGTCACTTTAAAGAAGTGGAACATTTCTGGGCTGATTTTACTCCCAATAAAAGGACTAAACTCACTCAAGGTTTTATTCTCACCACTGTATGCCTTATAGTAGATCTGTACACATTTATGGTGGAGATCGAACATTTGGAAACTCTGGGATTGTCTGAAAGACTAAACCATGTAGGTTTAGTTTGTTGAATTCATCTTAAGCAGGGGTCTGTAACCTTTAATCTGGCTCTATGGCTGAAGGAAAATCAGATGGTCATTAAAAGGATTACTACATTAGCATGATTTAGAAAGTTTTCATTCAACAAGATAGTTTTGAAATCCCTGCTGACATCAAAATGCCTCATTTGCTCCACACTTTCTTCAGAATGCACAGATTTGAAAAACTAAGTAAAACTCTGGTCAAAAAGTGATCTTTTCTCATTTTAACCTTTTCTATTAGCTCAAACTCAATTCATGTCTTCAGATCAAACACAGTGGTAAGTAGAAAAAAGATGGTTCAAAGATCAACGATATGAAAAAACCCCTTTTGTCTGGCATTTAAATGCAACCTTTCCTGGCTGCACTGGGATGATCCTGTTTGACACAGGAAGTCTTATTTTGAAAGATGGTCATAGGAGTTTCTGCCTAAATTCAAAAACAAGTTCACATTTTGAGAACATGTTAGTTTCTTTGTATGTGTTTTTATTCATACCAGAAGAAACACTTCCCATTTATTATAAAAATAATGTAGTGAACGTATGAAATATTCCTAAAGGAATAAAGGGAGACATTGTGGCTCCTGCCAAGTTCTGATCAGTAAAAACCAGGACCAAGTGTTTAAGTTTGGCTGTAAAGGTTGCAGACCCCTTTTCTAAACTGCGTTGAGCTGCACATCACAGTTTCAGCTTCTAAACTGTAAGGCAGTAAAAATCAGGTTCGCATCGGCGCTGCACTCATCACAAGCCAGAGACTGTTTATTTGAAGACCCTCCGCTGAGCACTGTTTAACTTCATCTGGTTTGTCTCAAAAATGGAGATTAAAAACTATATTTCAGCCGTGTTTCACTGTTGACCAAAGATCTTTTATTGTCAAACATGAGAATCACCAGAGTATCTGTACAAAATAACTGCTGCTCCAGATGACACGGCTTCCTCTGCCCCGGCAAACAGAAAGCAAGCTGAGATCCACTCCTGTTTTTACAAGCCCAGCTTGGTCCTCCTCCAGTGTCTCCTCTTGGAGTTGTACCTGAAATCAAACAGCAGGAAACGTGTAAAAACACTGTTTCGTTTTTGAAACGACAGAAATCCTTTCACATTGTGCACTATTAACAGTTTGATTCATAAGACCAGGAGAAACTGGTTTAATGAAACTGTACAGAATGGTATATATGAAAACTTCGGTCCATCTGTGGAAAAGGTTCATTGGACGTGCTAAAAGCATGCCTCAACTCTATCGCTAAATTATTTAGCAGCACAACAAGCATGATTCACTTCCGACAATATTCCAGTTAAAATAAAGCAGTTCCACTGATTATTCTGTGATCTAGACTTTAAAATCTGCACTTTAAAGTCCCGCTCCGATCCGATCTATTGTAAAATCGTTCCCGTTTAGGCAACATCATAAAATCTATGTCCATTTTTAACCAGATAGTTTCTGCAGAACAGCAGGAGTCACCAGAAATTCATCTGAGTTGTGGGTGGGGCTGTTAGTATAGAGTACACATACCCCCACTTTCTATCAACCTTATGTTTACACACTCTACCGTTATCTTACAGCGCCTCACACCCCCAATACAACCATTAACAGTGCAATCAAAATGGCGAGCAACATTGGAGCTATGCAGAAGTGCAGTTTCGAGCCAGGCGAGTCTTTAAAGACCTGATCCAATCACAGATTTTGATTGTGAAGGAGGACATATATAAACGACTAAGATTAAAATTGCATTTCTGAGTATTTCTTTATTCAAACAGTGCTGGATCAGGAGCAAGTAAAAATCTTGGCTCTGTGATGCAGCTGCTCTCATGGGTGGGCAAAAAATCTGAATTGCTTCCCTACCCCTCTGGCTGCTCCCTATTGCTCCAGTTGTTGCTCCGATGCTGTTATGTATTTTCCAAGCACTGGCAGCTACAAGCTAATGTGAATGACCTGCGATTATTCACGACGTCATCGATGGGTAGTAGCATCTGTATATTTTTCCACATCTCTCTGCTTGTAGGGGTAAATATATGAGTTGGGAGAAGCCTGAGAGATTGGGAAACAATTTAGAATCGGCCAAAGTCTCCCTGCTCTGGTCTAATTCCAATTACTCCACTTGAAGGCAAATAGATCCATTAAAGTCTTTAATCGTCTGAGCTGACGTCTGGTTCAAAACTGTGCAGCTGCATAGTTCCAACATTGCTCGCTGTTTTTTTGCGACACTAATGATAGCTTGGATTTGTGAGGAGCTGTAAGCTAACAGAAGAGAATGTAAACAAAGGCATGCTGGGATATCAACATGGACTTCTGCGCTAACAGTCTCACCCTCAACTCAGAGGTGAATCTTTAAAGACCTCCTGCTTTGCAGCAAAAATGTCTTAAAAGAACGAAACAGGTTTAATGATTTTTGTTTAAAAACTGCATAATCATAATTCAAAGACCACTGGAAACATTTTAAAAATAAAAAACATTTAGCTGTTTCCTGGTTTTATGACTGCAAAAAAAAGCCACAATCCCCAAAACAGCAAGTTAAATATCAATCTGTTGCTTCAGTTTTAGAGACTCCTTCACTCCTTGAGGAGTCCAGAGTGCATTATCAGTCATGCAGGTGTTCAGCCTCCGAGCGTCCTCCTCACAAACACAGTGAGGAGGAGCAAACGCTCCACAGCAGACATTCTCTTAGCAGGGTTAATGACAGCACTCCACCAACATGGCGTGCTGCAATTGCAGACCTGCTTTAAATGATAGCATTCAGTAGCCACTAAACGAGAACATGAAACCTTAAATGAGAACACATTTAACACTTAAAGTTTCAGAAGTCAAATGAGCTATTTAGCTATGGAAACACTAAACTCTTAAAACTATTCTACATTGAGAAAAATCGATAATACTTCAAGACCCACTCCAATGAAAGCTGTTTTTAAAATGTTCTTGCGAAAATTGCTAGAGGTCATGTATAATTAAAATTAAGCTAAAACTTACATGTGAGTATTTGTTTAAATCCTGGTGAAAGTAGACAAAAGAGCTAATTTGTGAATTTACTGTTTTACTGTCCACAAGCACCTTCACTTCACTCTGATGTGTCCTTATGTAGACGACCAGATCCGAGTCTGCTTTCTTCATCCCCGCTGGCATCTGGCTCAAAACTGTACGGCTGGATTAATATAATTAAGATTACTCAGCATTTTTGTTGCACTGGGAATGTTAGATAGGGGATACTTTTGGATCGAAAGCTAGCAGGAGAGCACGTGAAAAATATATATGTATTTTTAGCTGGAAATAAAAATAAGGATGTGTTCTGGAAAACCAGTTTCAAATTCAAACTCTTCAGAACTTCTGAGAAAACAGAATCTTTCTTCCAATTATCTGACAGGAAATCTTCACTCAATGATTAGCTTGCTCATCCACTGTGAAATTGAGGGGAAACATTTAGATATTTTGAAGCAACTATGATTAAGCGTTTGAATTAAATGTGTGCAATCCGTATATCATTGCCATACAGTGAACTACATAAAGCTTCTTAAAATGTTTTATATAGAAGCCAACTATGGATGTCACGAATTACAATTCGGAGTTTGTAAGATAAAGCAGTCTATTTAGCAACAACACTAGTAAAACGTGGAAAAACATCAAACAACACGACTTGCAGGTCCGTAGATTAAGCTAAAAACTTCACCTGATCTTGTTGCCGGTCTTCATTCTGATCCACTGGGGAATCGGCCTGTTCTGTTTCTGCTTCTTGGCGAGGAAGCGCTTGATCCTGAACGTCTTGTGGGAGGACTGAAAGCAACAAAGCTCTGTAAGTATATTTTTTACACCGTGTACTGCATTAAATGCCTTTTTATGCTTTGCAAAATAATTTACTAAACCACAAACAAATTACATTATCAGCTGACATGTACCGAGGAAAATCTCGGCTAACGTGCTAGCTGGTAAATTTAAAGTATCTTTAAAACCTTTAATCTAACCCTTTAAGAGAACATAATGGTTTTGAATGCTTATTTTAAACATTTTCAGTCACCTCGTGCCCTAACTAATATTTAAAAGCCGTGATGGCTTGGATGTTTAAAGATTTTCTTTTACCATTTTGTCCACAGTCCTGCCTTCACTATGGCGGAGAGCGAAGAGAAAGAAGGAAGTGACGTATTAGGTCTTAAACAAAAAGCGTTTCAGAACAGCGACCCCACGTGGTCAGGAAAGTCAGCACATCACGAGGATATTGTGTGGATTTTTGTCATTATGAGCAGGTAGCAAGCACCCAAGTTTTATAATACAATATTTTTGCTTAAACTAAGGTTAAAAATATTTAAAATTTAAAAATCATTCGAAAATTTGTAGGAAAGTTGTGGCTATTTAGATTTAAAAAACTGCTTAGTTAATAGTTATGCTTTATTAAAATGTATTTTGATAATTTTAAAGCATATTTATTTAAAAAAAAATAACATTAGCTTTAAAAGTATCAGTTGAATTTGTGTTTAAAAGAACATTAAAAAGCATGCTTAACACTAAGATTCTCTAAGTCATAGTTTATAATCTGTAAAGAATTATGTAAAAAAAATAAACAAACTGCTATGACAGTATGTATCATTTTTGTTCATTTCCAATATATTCTACGACAGCATGTAAAAAATAATGGCAAGATTTTCAATGACAGCCTTTTTTCATCTAAATGTTAAGGTTTGCTGCCTAAGTGTCTCTTGCGAGTCAAGTACCAAACTTAAGATACCCAATACTTACATACATCTGTAGGCCTAACTAGATCAATTGTCTTTGTATAATTGTATAACATATTTCTCTAGCAAAAACAAAAAAGCAAAACAGACAACATTTCTATTTCGTCAAACAGCTTTTATTTTCTGTCAAAAGAGGTTATTGTTTGTCAGCATAACCTGCATTGATATGTTTCCATGCTCTACCTGATGCTACAGAAATGCTTAAAGTGAGTCAGAAATGGGAAAAGGCCACAAGCTGATCATTTTTGATTAAGCCTCATCTCAAACCTGCAAATGAAAACCTTTTTTATCAGAGACTTTGACCTGAGCAGAGTGACAGAACAAAAAAAATATCCTGCTCTCTAGATCATTTACAATTAACAATGAAGAAATAAGTCATTTGAATATGAAAACCAAAATGAGTGCTGAAGTAATGACCAATGTGTGGAATCTCTAGTGTAGAACTTTGTTATGTTGACATTTGAAGAAGTTAAACACTGGAGTTTCACTTGATATTTTTACTTTTCTAATAAACCTGAAAGCTTGTTTAAAGCTTGAACTTTTTTCCCATCAGAAACACTGAACTAAGGTCACTTTAAGATCGCATAGTCATCATAAAAAGCTTTGCTGAATGTGCCCAGTTAGACAGTTAAACTCTCTCAAAATGTTACTTTTGCCTCTTCTAAAAAAGAAAACTAAAGAGGGCCACATTTAGGCACTGAGAGGTTCAGTGTTTCTGCCTCAGTAACTCTGCGAGCCGGGTGCAGCTCTGTTTCAGCAGCCGTGCATGTGGCTGTAAAACTCGACACGGCAGAGCCGAGCCTCGCAGGACCGTTTCATCTCCAGATCTGAAATGCCACGAAAAATGGCAAGCTCAGTCTTCGCCTTTCTCGACTGTTTTCTTGTTCTCAATATCTGCTTTTTTGTCTGCAGGTGTGGATTCAGCTCCTGCGGCTGCGAAGCGATTGCGGCTCCTGGCTCCTGGCTGGTACAGCTGAATGGCAGGCCGATCCTGACGCAAAGACAAAATCTTCTCAGAAATCACATTAAGTGAACAAAACCTGAAATAGCACAACTATTTCAATTACCTTGTTCCGCAGTCGCTCTTTTTTGCCCATTTCCTCTTTTTTGTTTTCTTTTGGGGGTTTCTCTGGCTTCTCGGACTGAGCAGATTCCACCATGGTTTCATCCTTCTTTTTGTCAAAGACTTTTTCTTTTTTAAAATCCTCTTCACGCTTCCGGAATGAATTCTCTCCGTCCTGCCTTTCCCTCCGTTTTCGTCTTTCCTCGTCCTGTCGTTTAAGGCGCTCCTTTTCTTTGAGTCGCCGATCTTTTTCCCGCTCTCTGTCTCGATCTGGGTCCCGCTCTCGAGGCTCCTTCCGTCCATCCTCATCCCACCTGTAAAAGAAAAAAAAAAAAACCCTTAACTTAATTTTTATTTTGTATTAATGTACAAAGTCGGATAAAAAGTTCCAGGAAACTAACTTCTTCCCACGGTCCTCCTTGTTTTCGATGTTCTGGCGCCTCCTATGATCAAAATTTCCAAAGGGCCTGTCTTCTTTATACCCCTTCTCTGGTTTCTTGGGTTTATCCTTTGGCTTTTCTGCATCGTCATCCTCACTTCTTTCTTGCTTCTTCAAAAGCTGAAAGAAATACTTCATGAGATATGTAAAATTAAATGTTTCAAACCACCTTGTTCCATGTGAACACCTTTATTTTGGGTTCTTCTTTGACAGTATCCTTGTCTTTCTCCACTGGCTTTTCAAGTCTTTTCATTTTCTCTGCCTCTTTGCGCTTCCTCCTCTCCTCTTCCCTCCATTTACGACGCTCCTCGTCGCGCAGGCGCTTGCGCTCAAGCTCTCTTCTTCTTCGTTCCTCTTTCCTTTCCTCTCTGAGTCTCTAAAAAGTAACGTAGTTTAACAAATAAGTTTCCATCATATGGATCAACTGTAGTGTTATGGATCAACTGTACTTACTTGTTTATTTTTTAGGAAGTCCAGCAGTGGAGTTGTTTTTTTTGCTTGAATGGGGAAAAAAAGTTGAAAGCAACAATGATTATGAGCGTGTCTTACTGATCATACTGTGTATTTGTCTATGTAAATAAAAATTTTGATGTGAATCTATGGAAACAACTGTTCAGATACCTGACAGTTCTTTAGATCTAGCTTCAACTTCCTCTAAGAGAGTTTCAGGTGTGGTTGTCAACTTGTTGTCATCTCCATTGTAATACTCCAGGAACCGTTTGTAATCTGGATCTGACAAAAACAACAGGGATCAAAGTTGAAACATGAAGTTACCGACATAAACACCTCAAGGTTAAGCCTTAGTCACATGCACTCGTACAGGGGTTGACCGGTAGGGGTGCTGCAGGTTTTTGGGTTGTCTGGGGCTATAGAGAGAAGGGGCCGCGTCTAAAAGGAAGCAGACGTGTGTTTTGCATGTGGCCTCCTTAAGGTATGTCACGAAAATGGAATGTACCGTTGTCTCTACTGGCTCACCAAGCGGTCTATGATCTTAAGATTTTGTGCAGACCCTCTGTGTGCCCGGTACAGATTTGCCCGTATCTACCCATAAGCAAAGTTAAGTTGTGACATAAGTCACATAAGTTGTGAAAAACTTCAGACCTGTTGACTAAAACCCATTAGGCATTCCTACAGAAGTTACAAAGTCTCACCTTCTGCAATTGTACCACACTTTGAGTCCTTCTTTTTAGTCCTTTTCTTGGCAGTCTTTTGAAAAGGTGCAAACTCCACAACAGCAGGAAATTCTTGACCTGTTTCAGAACGAAATGTTAGCACAAACTGTACGTGTGGTCCACGTCATGAAAAGTTCTAAATGTGTGCTCCTCAGACCTTTGCTGTCAACAAACACGTAGCCATCAAAACGATCCCTGAAGAGGACTATGTCGTCTTGGTTTCTGAAGTTAATGTAAGCTCTTGCAAAGAGGTGGGGGTAAAGGCTGGAATAACAAAAATAAAATAAAGCAAATAAGCTTTTTTTTTTTAACATGTTGCAGAAACTTTTATCTTTTGCATGATCATAAATTCACCTGGTGTCATTGGAGAAAAACTCCAAATAGTCAACTTCTGGGAGGGGTTGCAACTGTTCCTCTAACTCTTCTTTTGTCAAAGTGGGTGGCAATCGTCTGATCACAATCTGGGAAAACATTGTTAACAGCAAAAATCGTTTAAAAATAATAATTTAACTAAAAATTTCATTCAAAACTAAACCGCAACATGTATTCATAACACTACTGTCAATTTAAATTTTAAAATAAGTTGTAAAACTTATAAAATAAACCCCCACATTCATTTTAAATGTATTCAGCTACTTTGTGAACTTCTTGAATCTATAACGTAAAGGTTGTAGCAAGATTAGCTAATCCAGCTAGCAAGTAGTACCTTTGTCATGGCTTCCTTTTTTTCCTTAGACTTCTCTGTCTTTTCCACATCTTCACATTTTATCTCCACTTTTTTCTCCCGCGGCCGGGTGTTTTCTTTGTCTTCTTTCATGGCGCAAAGTTACTTTTTTAAATCGAAGTTTAATCTCAACTGATTCGACACACTTGTTTACCTATTAGCAAATTAGCCAGCTAGCAGCAACCGAACTAACTTCCTGTTTGATAAAAATGCAATTCAGCTTTGGGCCACAGGAGGGCGTATTCCTCCACCCAAACCAACTTTGTATGTGTTGGTAGTAGTTTATAAAGATAAATAGGTAATTGAAACTAATTCAATTTTCCATTATTTAATTTTTACATTTAAGGATATATCACTTTATTAATAAATTTTAATTTAGGAATAGGTAATTAGCATTTATACTTTCAATTTTTCTAAATAAAAGCTCTAAATGCCCATGTCAAATTGTTTTTGCTTTAATTTTCTTTACTTTTGGTAGCACAAAATAATTTTACATTTACACTTCAAACTGAAAAAAGGGTTAAACATTTAAAATTTAGTGTCATGAGGACAAAGTACACATTGGATTTAACACAAAAGGTGTGCATTAATTAAAAAATGTTTACATTTAAAACGGTATTAATAAATATCGTTTGATTTAGTTTAAAATTGCACCAGTAAAATATTTACTAAAATGTACCTAGCTTCTATCTGTAGATTCGGAAAAGTAACAAAAGGCCTGTTCATTTTCTTTTGAAATGTTTCACCCGGAAGTTAAAGTTTTCTTCCGGTTGTCTAGCACAGGTCATTTGTACGGGGACATTTCTTTAGCCATTAACCAAAACAAACCGTATTTTCTTCGTTTAAAGACAACTCAGTTGTCTTGGGGTCTTTGACCGTCCACCTGAGGCAATATGTGGTATGAAATCTTACCCGGCCTGAGCCTGATGGCCGTGTCTCTCATGATTCCCGGTCTCGCTACCACACACATTCACAAGTTCACAAACGGAGGAAAGGTAATAACTTAATGTTACCAAAACTTCAAAATGCATTTATACGTCTGATTATTTCCATGTTGCATGCAGGAGAAAAGGGTGGCCCGGATCCCGTGGCAGTGGTACCTAATGGAGAGAGACAGACGAGTTGGAGGAACAGGTCACTACTTTGATTCCAAGGTGAATTCCAAATAACTTAAACATTTTCATGGAATAACGTTTAACTTGATCACTTCTTCCACAATTTGCATCTTAAAATGTGGCAGCTGGGCTTAAATTTAACTGATCCTTACCTTGAAAATGTGAAATTCGAATGATCTATTCCACAAAGAAGATGTTCCCCAAAAATGGTTGCTGAAATTAAATGTTTGGTGATAAATCTTAAAATTTTATCCTGGTCAAATTATTACATTATTATGCAAGAGAAAGAAGAAATCTCCTGCGCACTGACAGAATTTTACCTTTGTTATAAATTGTTCTTTCAGTTCAAACAAGATTATAGTTGGATATTTGTAAAGTTTATGTTTTTTTCTCACCAGTGTTCATTCATAATAAATCTTTTTTAGAGTAGTATTCGACAGATTTGAGTCCAGAAAATGTTTTTCTTTTCCTCCAGGGTCTTGAGAGCATCAAGTGAAGAGGATGTCGGAGACCCTCACATGCTGGAGCCTCAGAGTTATACAATAAAAAAAAATGTTATTACTTTCTCTGTTTTGGGATTTTTTTTTTCTCAAAGGCAATTGACCAATAAATAAAATGTTTTTGAGAATTTGATTTTATTGATTTCTGTCAACAAGACAGGCGGGAAGAAATCTGATTATTTTTAAACCGTTTGAACCAGATTTCTTGCCAGTTTTGATTCAGTTTTACAGATTTTTGCAGGAAATGAAGATACATTAAAGGTTCATGGTCACTTTTCTATTCTTTTTTTCTTTTTTTTTTAAAAACTTGTCCAGTCCAAAAGCTGAGCAAATTTAAAATAAGATTTTACTCTTACAATCGAGGATAATACATCATAGGGAACATGTATGTTAGCATAAGCCCCTTTTGTAATTTAAACGAAACTTTATTTATATTAATTTTGTTTGTGTTCTTTTTGTTGGACTGGACGGAAAAAGAAATAGAGTTGTGGGGCTTGGGGTGGGGTGGGGTGGTGGATTATAGAAGTTAGAGGATGACTACTAGGAAGACAGGGTAGACTTGTAAATCTACAGGCAACAAAATGCTGGAGCTTATACCCATTATAATTGTGAGTTGATCTGAAAAAGGCGGGGCCTGTCCACACACTCAGCTGTTACAAACATACCTGCCGGCTCCAAGAGTGTTCACAAACTTGTCCACATCCAGTTCACACGCACACTCGTGCATACCAACCAACACATGTAAAGCATTACATTCTGTCACGTAAACTATTTGAAGGTGCAAGGGTGAGCCGACGCCTGTGCTCAGGTGAATGTTATGTTAAGCAGAAATGGATGATGGAATGTCAAAGAAAAAAAAAATTCTTTATACTTCTCATGAAAGGAGTTCTAAACCGCTCTTAGTCTGGCTCATCACTCCGGACCTGTCTGCCATGGGAGACCCTAGCAGGGGCAAAAGCCCCAGACAGCTTAGCTCCTGAGATCACTCGAGCACTCAAACCCCTCCACCACGTTAAGGTGGCGGTTCACGGAGGGGGACACACACACACACACACAATCACGCATACACACACACAAATACACACACACATACACTTATTCACATACAAAAACACACATATACAAAAATTAAAAGGAAAACCCAACCCACCTATTGTTTAAAAAACAGTTTTTAAATTAACTAGTTTTTTTTAATTCACCAAATTTTCCTACTATTTCTAATTTTTTTAATAAATTTTTATGACTTTCTTTTTTTTTTTTTTTTTTTTTTTTTTTTTACAAAATCTCTAAATTTTCCTAAAATCTACGTAACAACACTATAGATGTAAACATACACATATACAAACACAGACGCCAATACATAAACACATACATCTATTCACCAAATTTTCCTACTATTTCTAATTTTTTCTAATAAATTTTTAGGACTTTTCTTTTTTTTTTTTTTTTTTTTTTTTTACAAAATCTCTAAATTTTCCTAAAATCTACGTAACAACACTATAGATGTAAACATACACATATACAAACACAGACGCCAATACATAAACACATACATCTATTCACCAAATTTTCCTACTATTTCTACACATTTGTTTTCTACTAAATTTTTCCTACACTTTTTTTACTAATTCACAAAATGTTACTAATGTCTACACAAGTAAAATGTAAAAAAATAAAAAAACAATAAACAATACAAAAACTGAAATAAAATGCATTTGCCTCATAGCACAGGTGTTTTTGTACAAAGTCCTATTGTGGCTTATTTGCCTGTGGTGTCGGGGTTAATGTTTGCGGTGAATGGTCCTATTTTTTGTTCCCCTCTGGTTAACTTTTGCAGGTGCAGCTCCAATGGTAAAAAGACTCATCTGAGCTGCCTTGTCAGATGGAGAGCCTTTCTTTGTAGAAGAACTTTGTTGTTCACAAAGTTTTTCCTGAGGTGCTGACCCACTTGTTTCTGCCTGGCTGCTGACTGAAGGGACGTCCTGAGTTGTAGCTGGGCGATTGGTCTCATTTTTCCTTCTCCTGTTGGTGTTTTTACCAGGTGCAGCTCCAATGGTGAAAAGACTCTTTTGTGGAGCTACAGAAAAGGATTTCTTTATTTTGTGTGATGTGGAGATGGTTTCAGATTCTGTCTGCGTTGATGCATTTTGTTGAGGTGCGCACACAGTTGAATCTGCTTGATTGTAGACTTTTTTAGGTGCACAGTTGGACAGAAAGATCATCTCTGCCAACTGAAACTCCAGATTTTCTCTTTTCTGCTTTTGATTGCCAATTTGATTTTCCAATTCGACATTTTGGTTGTTCATTTCAAGCAGTTGTTTTGAAACCATCTCGATCTCTTCCAAAGCTGCCTTCTCTTCCTCTGAGTAGCTTGGTTCCACATCAGCCATGAGGAATTTTTCCAAGTTCTTTATCTTCTCTTCAAGGTCTCGCATTTCTTTCCTACTCTCCTGTCGAATGTTTCGCTCCAGCTCAATATTTCTTTCAACTGACAGCCAATCTTTATGAGCCTGATCTGCCGCCTGCTCATATTCCTTTATGAGGTTCAGTTCTTCTGCGATTTGCTTTTCCAGATATTCCAATTCTTCTCTTAGGTCTTCGCGCTGAGAGATGAACCTTCCAAGATTGTTTTGATCGTGTTTATCTTGGGATTCCGCAGATGGTAAGTCTTTCTCAGAGTCTTCTGAGTCAGACTGACTTGAACTGTGATCCTCAGAGAGAACAAAGGGGTTTTCTGAGGGGGTGGGAGAGTCCAGCCTGGTCTGTTCTGTGTTGCTTTGGTCAGGGGACATCATTTCATGGAGGTCAATACCCAAGTCACCCTCACTCTCACTAAGTTTTTTGTCAGTGTCAGAGGTTTGGGGTGGGTTTTCTGGGGGGTGGGAGAGTCCGGTGTGGTCTCCTCTATCTCGGTTTTGTTGGGGGACATCAGCCTCTGGAGGTTGATCTCCAGGTCAGTGTCAGAGGTTTGGGGTGGGTTTTCTGGGGGATTGAGAGAGTCTGGACGGGTCTCCTCTGTGGAAGTGTTCTCTGCGAAGAGGATGGTTTTGTAAAAACTATCATCCAATTCTTCACCATTGTCACTTTGAACAATGTCGGCCCAATCTCTTTCAAAGGTTCTTCTTGGTTTCACCATTGTTCTTGATTTCCTTGAAATTTGCCAAGTGTTAGACACAATGTGAAAAGCAGGGTAATTCTTGAGATGATTTCGCTGGCTTTTCTTGAGGATAAGTTACACTAAACAGTATTCTGGGCTCTATTTGTTGAATCAGGCTGTGATGTAAAATCACATCATTACATTTACCACTAGGTCTTGGATCTTACCATTGTCTTGCATCATACATGGATGCAAGATGACATCATTGCATCATTCAATAAATCTACATTTGACTGATGTCATCACTGAATGATGTCATCACTAAATGATGTCATCACTGAAGCGTGGCGCTACTGACTGTAGGGCTGGGTTTACTACATTATTTAAACAATCTGAATTGATCTAACTTCAACAGAGCATGTAGCAGCTGTAGAGTCAGCATCCTTCTACTAATACATGTATTCTCCTCTGGACATGTCCAAATCGTCTCAGCCTGGCCTCTGACTTTATCTTGATGCGCAACTTGTGTTGGGTGTGAATGCAGCTTGAGGCTCCAGCTTGTTCGGGTCTCAGAGTTCCTTTTTATTTAAGTTCTCAAGTCCCTGTAGAATAAAAGAAACATTTTCAGAACTCCAAACTGTTGAAAATTCAAAATGTGGTAAGCAGGTTATGTCTGCTGATTATTGGGTTGCGCATGGACACGCCTAGTTAATTGGGTTGTACTTTAAAAGCCCTCCTCCTTTAGCTTTAAGCGTGAGCCATTTCTGTTGCCATACACGAGCTAGCAGGAAGTGTAGGTGCGTAAGCAGGTAAGTCAGGTCTGGTGCATGCGTGGATTAAATGCATATGGGAACTCAAGAGTAGACTCGTCTACAGTTCCCTGTATATGGCCAGTCGGCTGGTGTTGGGCGTGCTTGTAGGTGACGTCAGTAGCTGAGAAGAGCGACGGACTGTTTCACCTGTACCCATTTCCTCAACGTACCAGTACGTACACAATAGTGTGTCCTGCATGCTTAGTTTTTAACAAGACACTGGCATTTTAATATTTATTTTTTTCAGATTTGCTGCTGCACGCTGTTCTTCCCTCTCTGCAAATAGGGGATTAAAGCTCCTGCTTTGCAGTCGCTGTGTTTTATGTCTTGGTTTCCATACAGGTTTACCCCTTCCTATCGCCGCATTGGGCCAGAGTTGGACGGACACGCCCCGCCGTACGGAGGAGACTGCATTTTGCTGAAGCATCTCCCTTAACGTTGGACTCTGCTCAGCAGCTTTATTTGGTTCTAACAGCGCCCGTGGGGGCCAACTTTATTATGGTGTTTTATTGTGTGTTTGTTTGTAAAATCAATTTTATTTTTTTATTTTATTATTTTGGTCATTCCACGAAAATGGCGCAATTTGTGTCCCTGACTTTCCTCAAGTTGTGTTTCATATAATTGGTCATCAAGCAATACATTTAAACAGCTTAATTTTTACACTGAAATGCAAAAAAGAAAAGATGTATTTTAATTAGAAAATTATTGTTTTGTTCATTATAAACCACCAATTTTGTCTTGTCCCTCATGACCGTAATTAAAGTTTCCTTTGCAAATACCAACCAAATTTATTATAAAAAGTCAATCATTTCTATATGAACCTAAATCTCTTTTGATAGCAATCATTTTTTTGTTATTTCTAAGTTATTTCAAATATTTTTACTTTTGTTCCGGAGTAACGCCTCAACCCTGTAACACACAATAATCCCCCCCTTATAAATAAAATGGTATGATGTATGATTGCATATACAACAGGAAATGACAACACTGAAGTCTTTTGGACATGAAGTGACAACAGTAAAGTCTTTTGGACGTCTTCTGGTGGGGGATTGGTCTCCGACTGTGGTTTCAGCTTATGGGCCGAATAGCAGTTCGGAGTAACCAGTCTTCTTGGTGTCTCTCGAAGGGGTACTGTAAAGTACCCCAACAGGGGACTCCATGTCCTCCTGGGGGACTTTAATGTCCCCCATTAGTGTCCTTTTGTAAATTGAGTGCAATACACTTCCATAAAAAAATTTAATCCAAAACAAATTTTTAAATATCTTTAAAAGAACATACTGTAAGCGATAAAGTTGCCCACTTTCACAACCTGAGCGCCCAGTAGGTCAACCACAGACTTTATTGCTTTGTGCCCAATTATGTCTTCAGGACTGATTCACAAAAAAGTCAACAGTTCATATTGGTCATTATTTAATACTTCCCCAAAGTTTTGCTGTGTAATGTTCGCAGATAGTTGATGGTTTAAAGAAAAGAATGTGTTCATAAAAAAGTTCAGAGATCAAAAGTGTCTTATTAATATAATGTTACATTTCTGTAACGTTTTAAAACCTGAAATAAGATCAGTGTTTTCTTTTTGCGAAAGAATAATATGGAAGCGTTTTCCTGTTCCTCTGCAGCTGGTGTAATGTGGTTGCCGTCCACTCCAAAAGGAACAGCAGCTTAACACTTTAAGAACCAGGGTTACACTATATGCCATGCAAACTGCAGATTTGGTCCACCTTTTAATAACTAAGCATTTTAAATGAATAAAGCAAATCAGATTAAGTTGAGATTAATTTAACATCAAATTACCACTCTTAGTCATATTTTTTTTTTTTTTCATCTATTTCGTTGAAACCGGGTCAAAATGGCTCTTTGAGTGTCAAAGGTTGCCGACCCCTAGTCTAGATTCTATCCAATCAATTGTCTCTGCCTCGCATGGATGGTGCTTAAAGGAAGACGTGGACTTTGTTTTGGCTCTGTTCTGTTCAACCAGGATTCTGCAGTCTTCAATTATTCTGGCCCATTTCTCTTTGAACAGAACTGAGAAGGAGCAGAAATGCCAAAATATACAACAGGGTTCTGTATTTTTTAGTGTATTTGTTAGCGTAGAGACCCTTTCCCTGTAGCCCTGTACCGCATTCATCTTTCAATTGCAATTGCAATTCGATTGCAACCAGTCATCCTGTCCCTGCAGCTGGAAAGGACCTCCACATCATGATGCTGCCATCACCATGTTTCACTGTTGGGACTGTATTGGACAGGTGATGAGCTGGGCCTGGTTTTCTCCACACATACCGCTTGGAATTAAGGCCAAAAAAGTTCTATCTTTGTCTCATCAAACCAGAGAATCTTATTTCTCACCATCTTAGAGTCCTTGAAGTGTTTTTTATCAAACTCCATTCGGGCTTTCATATGTCTTCACTGAGTAGAGGTTTCCGTCTGGCCCCTCTGCCATAAAGCTCTGACTGATGGAGGGCTGCAGTGATGGTTGACTTTCTATATTTGTTTTGTGACCATGGCCAGATCTGTGCCTTGCCACAGTCTGTCTCAAAGCTTTTCAGGCAGTTCCTTTGTCCTCATGAATCTCATTTGCTCCGACATGCACTTTGTGCTGTAAGGTCTTATATAGACAGGTGTGTGGCTTTCTTAATCAAGTCAGATCAGTATAATAAAAAACAGCTGGACTAAAATGAAGGTGTAGAACCATCTCAAGGATCGTCAGAAGTCAAGGAGTTCAACATATTAGTGTCACAACAGAGAGTGCGAATACTTGAGACTGTTACGTCCCCCTGCTGCTGCCACCACATCCTGTCATGCTGCCTCACCCGGCAGGTGAAGCCAATCGTCCTAATCAGCACCTGCCGGGTATTTAAGACCAAGAAGGCCACACCAAAAGAGGGCAGAAGGCGAAGGCGAAGGCGAAGGCGAAGGCGAAGGCGAAGGCGGTGAGCAGTGAGCAGTGAGCAGTGGGTTTTGTTTGTGCTGGTTTGTGTCTCTTTTGGTTACTCAACAGTCTTATACTGTTGGGTTTTGTTATTTTAATTTGGGTTTGGGACCTTGGTAGTCTTAGTTTGCGGGCTTTGTTTCTATTTTTGTTTTAGTTAGTTTTGCTTAGGCAGTCCTTAGCAGGGAGCTGCTGACTCAGACGGCCAGCATGGCTGGGTCAGCTGTCTCCCTGACCTTTTGTTTTGTTTGGCCAAGGTTCCAGTTCCCTTTGGTTTGTCTTTTTGTTAAAACCAGCACTTGAATTATTTTGCATTTTATGTTTTTAGGACACAGAGTTTTGTTTATTAAACTGTTTTCTTTTTAATTTTTGTGTCCATTCATTTCTTTATGTTGCGACCCCATCTTGTCTTCCCCTAGACCTGAGCCATGTTGGGGTCGTAACAAGACCATGTGATATTTCAGTGTTCCTTTTTAAAAGGAATCTGCAAAAATGTCACAAATTCTGTGTTTTTTGGTCAAGGTGGAGTGCTGTGTGTAAATTAATGAGGAAAAAAAATGGATTTTAGTAAATAGCAATATAATACCAAAGTAGTATTATAAGTACTACTATAACAGCCTGTTGGGAATTTCTTAAAATGTCAAACTCTTCACTCTTATTATGCAAAATGACACCCATCTGGAACAATCCAGACATCCTGATAAATAAGAAAATATTGCACTTCCCTGCTTGGCAAGCAGGGGGCGTAAGATTACTCGAGCACTTAATTATCGACAGAAGATTCATAACACACCACGAACTACAAGAAAAACATGGAATAAATAAATTCTTGGAATATCAGCAACTTAAATCTGTAATTACTAAAACATTTAAATCCAGTGACAATGACCCAAAATTACCAGTACTAGTTACCTCTGTGATTAATTTTTTATTGAATAAAACTCTCTCCAACATATACAAACTCATATGCAACTTAGATAACGAAGTCTCAATACCAACAACTAAATGGGATGCAGACTTAGGCAGAAGTACAGACACAAGCTTCTGGTCAGAAATGTGTCTAAATATCTTCAAACTCACAAAAAGTCCAAACCTACAACTAATCCAGTTTAAAACTCTTCACAGAATTGACTATACTAGACAGAGGATGTTCAGGATGGGTCTCAAAAACTCATTTGTGAGCATTGTGATAGTAATTTACCTGACAATTACATGCATGCTCTGTGGTTCTGTACACCTGTACAGGCTCTCTGGCAACAGGTATGTGCTGATTTATCAGTCTGGCTTAAGGTTTCAATCACAGCCTCACCTTCACTTTGTGTGCTGGGTGACATGAGTGCCATCGATACAGAGGGAAGATTAGCACCTTTAATCTTCATAACTCTTTGTATAGCAAAAAAAACAATTTTATTAAACTGGAAAAAAAAGAAAAATATTAGTGTAAGTCATTACAGAAATCTGCTATTGGATCATATCAGCTTGGAAAAAATGTCAACTAGGAGTTCAAATAACTTGGAAGGAATTCGGCCTCTCTGGTCTCCGATAGCTAATCCCATAACTTAGGCGGCGGGATTCTTGATTGTTGCCGCGCCTTGACTGTCTGCTGGGGTTTTGAGGCGGGGGTCGGGGTCTCCCTAGTGCCTGGTGGGGGAGGGGAGGCTCCGTTGGTCAGGGGTCTGGTACGGCGCCTGGATGGGGCAAGCGCGTAGGCCACGGGGTCTCCCGAGCCTGGGCGTGGGGGGGTGTGGATGGCGCATTGGGTGGGAGTCTGGCCTGGCTGTAGGGGAGGTCTTTTTGCATGCGCTGGTGCGGGGCCCTGGCCCTGGAGGGTCCACCTGCGCCGCTCTGCACCTGAGGGCTGGGATCACTCCTTCTCTGGCCCTGGGACAGGGTGGGACAACCCTCTTGGGGCCTGCGTCTGCGTTCACTGCAGCTCAATATTTTTTTCAGCTGACAGCCAATCTTCATGATCCCCGCCACCACAAGCCGCCCACCGCCACCCAGGAGTTCCGAGCACACAAACACACACACACCCCCGCGAGATGCCTCTCCCAACGCTGGCCTTTAAGAGAGGCCCAGCACCTGAGGACATGGACCACAACGCGCACCATAAGGTGACAGAAGATCAGTAGTCCCACCTTCCTTGTGTAATGTATTTGTGTGTGTGCACTGAAAAAATAACACTGACGTGACTTAAAAATATTAATATATAAAGTAATCTGTCACACCTAATATTTTTGTATTCACTCAATTACATTACTCATTACATTTTTTATTCAAGTCAAGCATGTTTTGCATGTTCTCCTCGTATGTTTTGTATGTTCTCCCTGTGCATGTCTGGGTTTTCTTCAGGGACTCCGGCTTCCACCCACATTCCAAAAACATCCTTCAAAGGAAAACTAATTCCTGTGCATTGGTGTTTAATTGCGGTCTTGTGATGGACTGGTGACCTGTCCAGTATGAGCCCAGCAGTAGCTGGGTTAGGCTCTAGTAGCCCTGTGACCCTGTAAGGCAGGGGTGTCTAGATCTAGGCCTCGAGGGCCGGCCTCCAGCTAGTTTTCCAGAAACCCTGCCTTAGTGGCTGTTGATTACCTGGATCACTTGTGTTTAGCCAATAAGAAGCTTCAATGGGCTTGGCTGGAAAACATGTAGGACTCTGGCCCTCGAGGCCTGGAGTTGGACAACCCTGCTGTAAGGGATGAAACAGTTTAAGAAAACAGGTGAAACAGTTCTTTAAATTCATGTGAGGTTGTGCAAAAATATTTTTCTTTCCCAGTATTCAGTAATAAAAATCTTTTTACTTTTCAACAGATGGCCTGCTTTTAAAGTACAACCCAATTAACTAGGCGTGTCCATGCGCAACCCAATAATCAGCAGACATAACCTGCTTACCACATTTTGAATTTTCAACAGTTTGGAGTTCTGAAAATGTTTCTTTTATTCTACAGGGACTTGAGAACTTCGATAAAAAGGAACTCTGAGACCCGAACAAGCTGGAGCCTCAAGCGGCATTCACAACCAACACAAGTTGCGCATCAAGATAAGGCTGAGAAGATTTGGACATGTCCAGAGGAGAATACATGTATTGGTAGAAGGATGCTGACTCTACAGCTGTCACATTCTCTTTTAAGCTTAGATCAATTCAGATTGTTTAAATCATGTAGTAAACCCAGCCCTACAGTCAGTAGCGCCACGCTTCAGAGATGACATCATTTAGTGATGACATCATTCAGTGATGACATCAGTCAAAAGTAGATTTATTGAATGATGCAATGATGTCATCTTGCATCCATGTATGATGCAAGACAATGGTAAGATCCAAGACCTAGTGGTAAATGTAATGATGTGATTTTACATCACAGCCTGATTCAACAAATAGAGCCCAGAATACTGTTTAGTGTAACTTATCCTCAAGAAAAGCCAGCGAAATCATCTCAAGAATTACCCTGCTTTTCACATTGTGTCTAACACTTGGCAAATTTCAAGGAAATCAAGAACAATGGTGAAACCAAGAAGAACCTTTGAAAGAGATTGGGCCGACATTGTTCAAAGTGACAATGGTGAAGAATTGGATGATAGTTTTTACAAAACCATCCTCTTCGCAGAGAACACTTCCACAGAGGAGACCCGTCCAGACTCTCTCAACCCCCCAGAAAACCCACCCCAAACCTCTGACACTGACCTGGAGATCAACCTCCAGAGGCTGATGTCCCCCAACAAAACCGAGATAGAGGAGACCACACCGGACTCTCCCACCCCCCCAGAAAACCCACCCCAAACCTCTGACACTGACAAAAAACTTAGTGAGAGTGAGGGTGACTTGGGTATTGACCTCCATGAAATGATGTCCCCTGACCAAAGCAACACAGAACAGACCAGGCTGGACTCTCCCACCCCCTCAGAAAACCCCTTTGTTCTCTCTGAGGATCACAGTTCAAGTCAGTCTGACTCAGAAGACTCTGAGAAAGACTTACCATCTGCGGAATCCCAAGATAAACACGATCAAAACAATCTTGGAAGGTTCATCTCTCAGCGCGAAGACCTAAGAGAAGAATTGGAATATCTGGAAAAGCAAATCGCAGAAGAACTGAACCTCATAAAGGAATATGAGCAGGCGGCAGATCAGGCTCATAAAGATTGGCTGTCAGTTGAAAGAAATATTGAGCTGGAGCGAAACATTCGACAGGAGAGTAGGAAAGAAATGCGAGACCTTGAAGAGAAGATAAAGAACTTGGAAAAATTCCTCATGGCTGATGTGGAACCAAGCTACTCAGAGGAAGAGAAGGCAGCTTTGGAAGAGATCGAGATGGTTTCAAAACAACTGCTTGAAATGAACAACCAAAATGTCGAATTGGAAAATCAAATTGGCAATCAAAAGCAGAAAAGAGAAAATCTGGAGTTTCAGTTGGCAGAGATGATCTTTCTGTCCAACTGTGCACCTAAAAAAGTCTACAATCAAGCAGATTCAACTGTGTGCGCACCTCAACAAAATGCATCAACGCAGACAGAATCTGAAACCATCTCCACATCACACAAAATAAAGAAATCCTTTTCTGTAGCTCCACAAAAGAGTCTTTTCACCATTGGAGCTGCACCTGGTAAAAACACCAACAGGAGAAGGAAAAATGAGACCAATCGCCCAGCTACAACTCAGGACGTCCCTTCAGTCAGCAGCCAGGCAGAAACAAGTGGGTCAGCACCTCAGGAAAAACTTTGTGAACAACAAAGTTCTTCTACAAAGAAAGGCTCTCCATCTGACAAGGCAGCTCAGATGAGTCTTTTTACCATTGGAGCTGCACCTGCAAAAGTTAACCAGAGGGGAACAAAAAATAGGACCATTCACCGCAAACATTAACCCCGACACCACAGGCAAATAAGCCACAATAGGACTTTGTACAAAAACACCTGTGCTATGAGGCAAATGCATTTTATTTCAGTTTTTGTATTGTTTATTGTTTTTTTATTTTTTTACATTTTACTTGTGTAGACATTAGTAACATTTTGTGAATTAGTAAAAAAAGTGTAGGAAAAATTTAGTAGAAAACAAATGTTTAGAAATAGTAGGAAAATTTGGTGAATAGATGTATGTGTTTATGTATTGGCGTCTGTGTTTGTATATGTGTATGTTTACATCTATAGTGTTGTTACGTAGATTTTAGGAAAATTTAGAGATTTTGTAAAAAAAAAAAAAAAAAAAAAAAAAAAAAGTCCTAAAAATTTATTAGAAAAAATTAGAAATAGTAGGAAAATTTGGTGAATAGATGTATGTGTTTATGTATTGGCGTCTGTGTTTGTATATGTGTATGTTTACATCTATAGTGTTGTTACGTAGATTTTAGGAAAATTTAGAGATTTTGTAAAAAAAAAAAAAAAAAAAAAAAAAAAAAAAAGAAAGTCATAAAAATTTATTAAAAAAATTAGAAATAGTAGGAAAATTTGGTGAATAGATGTATGTGTTTATGTATTGGCGTCTGTGTTTGTATATGTGTATGTTTACATCTATAGTGTTGTTACGTAGATTTTAGGAAAATTTAGAGATTTTGTAAAAAAAAAAAAAAAAAAAAAAAAAAAAAAGAAAGTCAGAAAAATTTATTAGAAAAAATTAGAAATAGTAGGAAAATTTGGTGAATAGATGTATGTGTTTATGTATTGGCGTCTGTGTTTGTATATGTGTATGTTTACATCTATAGTGTTGTTACGTAGATTTTAGGAAAATTTAGAGATTTTGTAAAAAAAAAAAAAAAAAAAAAAAAAAAAAAAAAGAAAGTCATAAAAATTTATTAAAAAAATTAGAAATAGTAGGAAAATTTGGTGAATAGATGTATGTGTTTATGTATTGGCGTCTGTGTTTGTATATGTGTATGTTTACATCTATAGTGTTGTTACGTAGATTTTAGGAAAATTTAGAGATTTTGTAAAAAAAAAAAAAAAAAAAGAAAGTCAGAAAAATTTATTAGAAAAAATTAGAAATAGTAGGAAAATTTGGTGAATTAAAAGAAAACTAGTTAATTTAAAAATTGTTTTTTAAACAATAGGTGGGTTGGGTTTTTCTTTTAATTTTTCTATATGTGTTTGTGTATATGTTTATTTTTGTATGTGAATAAGTGTATGTGAGTGTGTGTTTTAGTATTTGTATGTGTATTTGTGTGTGTGTATGCGTGATTGTGTGTGTGTGTGTGTCCCCCTCCGTGAACCGCCACCTTAACGTGGTGGAGGGGTTTGAGTGCTCGAGTGATCTCAGGAGCTAAACTGTCTGGGGCTTTTGCTCCTGCTAGGGTCTCCCATGGCAGACAGGTCCGGAGTGATGAGCCAGACTAAGAGCGGTTTTGTTGTGACCAAGGAGGTGTGTGGAACCCAAGAGCAGACACGTCTTAAAGGATGGAACTTGCCTTCTAGGACATGGAACGTCACCTGTCTGGGAAGGAGGAAGCCTGAGCTTGCGTGGGAGGTTGAGAGGTACCAGCTAGATGTTATTGGCCTAACCTTTACGCACAGCCAGGGCTCTGAAACTCTGTCCATCGTCAGGGGTTGAACTCTTTATCATGTTAGAATTAGACATGGTGAGAGGCGGCAGACCGATGTGGCCTTATTTGTGTTTCCCCAACTCAGCTGCCAAGTGTGGACGAAAGGGTCATGTCCTTACATCTTCTGGTGGGGGATTGGTCTCTGACTGTGGTTTTGGCTTATGGTCTCAAGTATTCAGACCCTCTGTTGTGACACTAATATGTTGAACTCAGTTGCTCTCCTTGACTTCTGACGATCCTTGAGATGGTTCTACACCTTCATTTTAGTCCAGCTGTTTTTTATTATACTGATCTGACTTGATTAAGAAAGCCACACACCTGTCTATATAAGACCTTACAGCACAAAGTGCATGTCGGAGCAAATGAGATTCATGAGGACAAAGGAACTGCCTGAAAAGCTTTGAGACAGACTGTGGCAAGGCACAGATCTGGCCATGGTCACAAAACAAATATAGAAAGTCAACCATCACTGCAGCCCTCCATCAGTCAGAGCTTTATGGCAGAGGGGCCAGACGGAAACCTCTACTCAGTGAAGACATATGAAAGCCCGAATGGAGTTTGCTAAAAAACACTTCAAGGACTCTAAGATGGTGAGAAATAAGATTCTCTGGTTTGATGAGACAACGATAGAACTTTTTTGGCCTTAATTCCAAGCGGTATGTGTGGAGAAAACCAGGCCCAGCTCATCACCTGTCCAATACAGTCCCAACAGTGAAACATGGTGATGGCAGCATCATGATGTGGAGGTGCTTTTCAGCTGCAGGGACAGGATGACTGGTTGCAATCGAATTGCAATTGCAATTGAAAGATGAATGCGGTACAGGGCTACAGGGAAAGGGTCTCTACACTAACAAATACACTAAAAAATACAGAACCCTGTTGTATATTTTGGCATTTCTGCTCCTTCTGAGTTCTATTCAAAGAGAAATGGGTCAGAATAATTGAAGACTGCAGAATCCTGGTTGAACAGAACAGAGCCAAAACAAAGTCCACGTCTTCCTTTAAGCACCATCCATGCGAGGCAGAGACACTTGATAGGATAGAATCTAGACTAGGGGTCGGCAACCTTTGCTGGTGTGGCCACCATCCTCTCCATGTGTGTGCACGTCACTGAGTGGGGTGTATTGCAGTGGTCAATTTCTTTCCCTCCTCTTGTATGCCCAGTACTCTGTTGGTAACCCTCAAAATATGCTTCATTTTCTTCCCTAAATGTTTTTTAAGTCTGTCTTTTAATTTGAAATAAAAATATTTATAAAACTGGAACCACATCTCGGCCTGATGGGTAGAATCTGCGTGTCTTGGTCAGTACTGCCTCTGGGTTCAATTCTTTGTAGTATTGTTTTTTTTAATCCCACTACACCCACCTTGCTATAGTGTAATGGTATGGGGGATATATTCTTTGCATTGTATGAACCCCTTAATAGCAACTGACCATGGTCACAATGCCACAGCCTACCTGAGTGTTGTTGCTGACCATGTCCATCCCTTTAAGACCACAGTGTACCATGTTCTGATGTCTTCTACCAAGATAAGGCATAATGTCATAAAGCTGAAATCATCTGGTTTCTTGAACATGGCATTGAGTTCACTGAACTCAAACGGGCTCCACAGTCACCAGATCTCAACCCAATAGATCACCTTTGGGATGTGGTAGATTGGGAGATTAAATAAACCAGATCACTCATTATCATTCATGCCTCCATGCATTGCCAACGAGATATAGCGTCTTGCTTCTTACATTTACAGCACACTTGGCAACGCACGTTTAAGCAGCCACTTCCAAAGGCAAGTCTATGCAAAACAAACAAACATGTATTTTGAGCCTTTGTGTTGTTAAATCCAATGTTGGAGATTTTGACATAAAACCAATAGGTGTTAAGATTACACTCTCTCCAAGAGAGAACACATTATTTCATTCATCTTTTATATTGTTTTCTCCCTTTCGGGGTCACAGGGTTGCCGGAGCCAAACCTAACCACTCATTGGCGAAGGCAGGGGACACCCCTGGACACAATTACACACTCATGCACACTCACATCCACACCTAGGGACAATTTAGAGTGATCAATTAACCTATGAATCAGGTTTTTGGATGTTGGGAGGAAGCTGGAGTCCTTGGAGAAAACCCATGCGTGAACAGGGAGAACATGCAAACTCCACACAGAAAGGCCCCCATTGGTGACACTGTTTCAAGTCCCCCAGCTAGGACTTGAACCGGGGGCCTTCTTGCTGTGAGGCAAAAGTGCTAACCACTGTGCCACTGTGCAGCCCTGAGAGAACACAAATGGAAAAAAAAGAAGTTGACGGGCAAAAAAATCATTTATTTGGAATTTTTTGCATGAAGAAACGAAGACCAACCAGAAGTGATGTTGAAATAAAAACTGCCTCACATTTTCCACACATTTGTCTTGACATAAATGTATTCTGTGTTCACTGAAGCTGAACATTTGTGAGCTTTCAAGAGTAAAATGGTTTTAGAAATAAAACATCATATCTATAATCATCAAACAGAAACGGATTGAGTCCAGGACCCAAAGAGACATTTTGAGAAGTTCACTTTTCGTCTTTGCTTTTGGTTTTCCTGTAGACCATCTCCCTGAAACTTGACAGAATCTTGCTCTCCCTTTTCCTCCTCTCCTCTTGGTTGAAGGAGGCCAGAGCTCTCTTTTCATCTGCGCTGTAGATCTGGTTTTCCTTTCTCAGACGCACAGCCTCCATACGACGATGTCTGTAGGGCGAGATTTGTAAACCTTAGTGGCGCAGTTCCACAGAAAAAAAATGAACTCACCATATACATATCCTCTGAATTTATTTACAGTAAAATGTCATCTTCAGAAGGTTAAAAAGTTCCTATTAAAATAATTCCAAAAAAAAGGTTGGTCAAAAGAAAATGATTTAAAACATCATAAAAACTAGACCACAAAAATTAGAAGAACATGCGTCCTTTTAATAATAATAATTATTTACTTTTAACATATGTGTTTATAAATTTAACTTAAAAACTACTATACATTAAAAAAAAAAACATGTTGTAGCCCCAAATTAAACAAAAGCTAATTGAATGTTTAATAGGGGATTCTGAATTTATTTTGCCACACATGATGCGTTGTTGTGATCATGTAACTGTTGTCTGACATTCTAAACAGGAAAGCTTGTCTAAACAACAGATAAAGTCTCCCATCTTTCCCACATCATAAAGGTTGACTTATACCAAATTTGCTCTAAATTTCATTTTATTCCATATATTATTGAAAAGTATGATGAATTATGCAAAAACCAACCAAATCTAGATCTCTTGATTTACAGGGGTCCCTTGCTGTATCACAATTCACCTTTTTTGGTATCACCGTTTCATGGATTTTCTCTGCATTTTTTGCACGTCTTTTTTTTCAACAGCGACTTCTGTTCTGCATCCTGATTGGCCCTTTAGGCCAATCTAATCTGTGCCGTGCCTCATGTACAGAAGGCGTTCAGCTTGTCGATTTAAAATCATCTTTGGCCACGATCAGATCTTTGTTTTCATTCTATAATAACTGGACTTCATTTTCAATGAAGGTTTGAACTTTGAGAGTTTAAATAAGAGAGAAAGGTGTGAAAATGTTCACGTCTGTCTGAGAAAAGTGCATAAAGTGTGTAGTGAGGAGTTTACAGCCGTAAAACATCTGTAACCCTTCTTTGTGGATAACACTTATTGTGTGTTATTCCTAGAATGTAACCATGCGATAAACAGTTTCTGTATACCTGCTGCCGCTCATGACATATCCAGATTTCTCAAAGTTTGCAATCTCATCGCTGGTGAGACCGATTTCTCCTCTCCGGGGGATCCGTTTGCCGGCTTTCACGTACTCTGCCATGGCAGCACCTTCACCTGGCAACAGCGCGTGACCAAAACTGCAGAAAGACAAATGTTAAATTAAAGAAAAAAGTTGGCATGAAAACACAAGTTAAATTTGTGGCCAAAAATCATCTGCAGGACTCTTGTTTACAAAAAAAACCTGCAAATGATCATCTTTCATTTAAGAGTTGTATAGCGGGGATGAAAAAGGCAGAAGAGACTCACTCCAGCGGCCGGTCGTCCTGGGACATGTGGGTGAGCGGAGCTTCAGGCCCAACGACGTGCTCTTCCATGGAGGTTTTCTCCACCCACATCAGCCCGCTGGGATCCTCTTCTTCCTCCTCTGACTCCTCACTGCTTGAATCACTGGATTCTTTACGACTCTTCTTTGTCTTTTTCTTTTTGGATTTCTTTGACCTGAATCAATATTTTTAGAATAAAATGTACACACTTCTATGCAAATCAGGATTGTTAATTTCTCCTTATTTGACCCACTTTTTGCTCTTCCTCCTCTTTTTCTTTTTCTTTATTTCTTCTTCTTCTGTTGACGAGAACAAAGAAAACCCATTTATAAATGACACAAAAAGGACATGACTTTGCTGTAAGTATGTGCTCTCATGAACGTATTACCATCTGACTCAGATTCCAGCTCACTGTCCTCTGAATGTTTCTTGCTCTTCCTTTTCTTTGACTTCTTTTTCTTTTTCTTCTTCTTCTTCTTCTCCTCTGTTAGGTGAACAGAGACACTTGGTGAAATTATATGAACACAACCGACAGTTTTCTGGCTGTAAACTCTACATACCCTCTGAGCTCGACTCTGAACTGCTGTTCTTCTCATCTTCTTCAACTGGGGTGAATTCATCAGAGCTAATGAGAGCAAATGACACAGTTAGAGACATTACTTTGTGCAGCCTTCTCAACACACATTGTTGGCGATGGTCGACGTCCCAATCCAGTCATCTTTTGATCTATTTTCTATTATCTATTTCTATTCCCAATGGTCTTTTAATTATGATTATGCCATTTTTAGCCAAAATTTTAAAAAACGGTGTATTTTTCTAGGACATAGTTTGTGCAGAACAGCAGGAGTTAATTTGTTAAGTTGTGGGCGGGACTGTTGTCACAGAGCAACCACGTCTTTGCTTTCCCTCCCTGTAGCGCAGAGGAGGGAGCTTGTGGCCTGTCCAGTGCATATAAACAAGCAAACATTTTTTTCTGATCCTGTTTTACAACAATTTGAATAAAGAAATACTCAGAAATGCAATTTTGAGCTTAATTTTCTTAACACAATGGAGGACATTAGGATTTGATCTCTTGCTGATTTTGCAGATCTGACCACTTTAAACAAATTGATAGTCTGTCATCCTAATGACAGGTTCCTTTGAACAGTGAGAGATTTAAAAAAAAAAATCACAAAGAAAATAAAGAAATTTACTTTAAATAATTTATATTTAAGTATTTCAGTTTTATTGATGGAAATAAGAATATGAACCCTATCTCTGGAAAGACTTAGTATTTTCTGGCCAAACCTTTAACATCAGCTCAGATGTCAGATGTTTCCTGTAGTTGATGATCAGGTTTCTGAGGAATTTTGGTCCACTCTTCTCTGCAAATGACCATGAAATCATTCATATTTGGTGGCTGTTGCTTGGTAACTCTGAGCTTCAGCTCTTTCCATGGGTTTTCTTTAGGATTGAGGTTGGGAAACTTTCTAGGCTACTCCATGACCTGTATCTGCTTCTTCTTCAGCCATTCATTGGTTACATTGTCTGTATGTTTTGGGTCACTATCCTGTTGGGAGACCCATCCACCAACCATTTTTAGTCTCCTCAGGAATTGATGGTACATGGCTCCATCCATCCTCACAGTGAGTTAGCCCAGTGCAGAAAAACATCCCCAAAGCATAATGTTTCCACCTCCATGTTGGCAGTGGGGATGGTGTTCTTGGGGTCATAGGTAGCAATTCTCTTTAAACATGATGGGTTGAGTTGGTGTCAAAGAGCCCAGTTTTGATCACAAAGGTGTTCATTGGTAAACTTCAGATCAGTCTGCCCTCTTAATCAGGGGGACTTTCTAAGCACTGCAAGATGTTAAACCATTGTGATGTAAAGTCTCATCAATGGTTTTCTTAGAGACTGTGGTTCCAGCTGCTTTGAGATTATCAACTATCTCCTGCCGTGTTGCTTTAGGCTAATTTCTCCCTGTTCTCCCATGATCATGGAAACCCCATCAGGTCAGATCTGCTTTGGACACCAGACCTAAAGGTGGACTGACAGTCATGGTCTTTTATTTTGTCCCAATTGCAGCAACAGTTGTCACCCTGACCCCCAGCTTGTCGTTGATGATTTTGTTTTCAATTCCTGTCTTGTGCAGTCCTATCATCTTCTCCCTTAAATAGTCTAAGTTTTTTCCCATGTTGGAGAGTTTGGAGTCTGACTATTAGATTTTGTTGACAGTCGTCTTTTTTACAGGTGATTAGTTCAAACAGGTTTCTTCGATTCAGGTGATAGGTTGATTAGGAGACCGGTCTGTGTGAACCAGAACTCTTAATGACAACGGATCAAATACTTATTTCCTCCATCGTCAGAAAAAAGGTAAAAATAAGGTTTTTCGCGGGAGTGGCTCTTAAGGGCTCTGAACTTACTCTGGTTCTTTCACTCTTGGAGAATACCCCCAAACTTCAGGGCAACCCACCTCACCAATCCTCTCCCGCTCCTGCAGACGCCTGAAATGAAAACACAGACGGATCATTCTGCTGGTCACAAACAAATGAGCAAACATATGAAACAGCATTTGAACAAAAAAGAACAATAAACCAAGGTCGATTCAAATTCAGACAGCTTAAGTTGTCTTGTATTTGAGAAAAAACGTAAAAGAAGTTTTATGCATGGATTTAACTATGAATAATGACACACAATAACCAGTTTACCTGACCACAAGGGGTGATATTTATACAACTTTGAAAATATGGATTTAATATTTTATTAAAGAATTAACACCAAATGTTTTAGTGGATTTTATTATTACATTTTTCCCATACATGAGTTGGCATTTTGGCACGTAAACTCTGTAAACTGTAGTGGCTTTCATCGTCAACTAACTGTTTACATTTTAAAATCTTAGAATTTCGCTCCTATGTGCTCCTTAAACGAGCTGTGCCGCTACCTGGCAATGAAAGCCTCTTGTCTCTGTCTCTGGATGTCATCCCTCTGCTGCTCGTAATAATAATCGTCTCTGAAGCTGCTGTGTTTTCCTGGAGGGTCCCGCTGCTCGAACCCATGGCTGTGGTTGTGGGAGTGCCGCTCCCTGGACCGGGATCTGGAGCGGCTACGACCCGGGCTTCCGATCCGAATCCGTCTGATGGTTTTCGCCTCCCTAAATCGACGCTCTCGATCCTCGCGTTCACGCTCTCTGTTACGCGGTTTGGGGAGTTTGGGCCCGAAGCTGTACGGCGACAGGCTCCTGTCGCGGCTGTCGCTGCGGTTTCGGCTGCGGGAGCGAGTTCGGGGTCTGCGCGCCCGAGGACTACGAGGCTCCCCGCCGCCGTCTGAGCTTGAGCGATCCGAAAGAGGCATGACCTCTGGCGGCGGCCTACTATTTACTTTTGAAGAAAATACAAGCTTAAAGACAAAAAGTAAAACAAAGAAAGATCTATGTCCTACGTTTCTTTTTCAACTACGCAGCTATCGACGGGTGTGTCCGTTCAGTATAAATTCACGGGTCTTCCTAACACCAACGAAAAAGAGTTCCGCCTACACTGTAAATGAATGGTGGGGCTTTGGCAAAAAAAAAATAAAATAAAATAATGATCTTTTAAGATAAATCTAAAGGACAAAAGGGATCTTCTATAATAAGAAAAATACATCATTTTGGTTTAAATCTTTTGTTGTTCTAAAAAAATACTTAATTACAAATTACTTGCAATACGAGGCCACTTGCAGTTGATATATTTAAAAATATTTTCTTGATTTTTAACTATATTCAATTAAATTATAAAACCGTGGGGTGAAGTTGCCTTTTGTGTTTAGGATTTAAGATAAAGTACGTTGTATGCGTAAACGTACGATTTTGAGCCTTCTAACTTGCCGTAGTAGTTGACAAACGAGGTCGTGCCACCTAGTGGCCGATTGGGCAGATGATGGGAGCGGGACTGAATTCACAGAGGCAGCAGAGTTGGACACGACACGACATCTCTGTTTTTATCCTGTCAAGTTCATTAATTTATTAGGTGGCATCGGTCAGGTTTAGTCTTGGCATAAGAAAAGTTACAGGTAAATATGACATTTGGGTGACGTCTTGAAAGGATGTCTTCTTTGTGTTTTATACATTTTTTTTTTATCTCAGTTGCTACAAAAACTAAGCTGCTAAAAAGAAGCTAAAGAGCAGGCCGCGGTTGGTACAGCTAAGGCGACTTCGTTACCTTTGTTAGCAGGCTAACAACGAAAGCAGCTGAGTTCAGCGTTGACAATAAGTAGCAGGAAGGAACATTTCTTTTTCCCCTCCCAGATGTGGTTATAAATAACAACAATCTCATGTTAGGCGAGTTTAAAGCTTACAACCCTTAGAAACTAATGTTTAGCAAAGTTAAGATAATAAAATGTTTCTCTAATCAAAGAAATGCTACTGTCTAGCTTGCTGGTTGTTGCAGAAAAATGCATGTTTACATTTTTTTTTATAAAGTTATGTATTCATAAATTTGTACATATATGTTTACACCTGATTGGGAACAGCTTTATAAGGAAGTTATTATTATATAGACAAATTAGGTCCCCCTTTTTCTTATTATTGGTCCCTCTATTTTTTGCATTTTGAATTGTATTGACCTTTATAACGCTGAATGATGACATGTCTTCTCTTAGTCTATACAGTAAAATCTGACAGACAGTCTAATGGTTTATACCATGAGTGCAATGCTTCATTATAACAATTTGATTTATATCATAGTTTGTGATACTATTCATAGCTGATTTTGGTTCATTTTGAACGATCCGATTCACTGATCTAAAGTCGATCAAGAACATCTTTAGCCAAAAGTCTAACCAGTGAGACTCGGGGATAATCAATCAAGTGTAAATTAAATTTGTGCACAAACAAATAAACAAGAATCAGTGGAAAATCCATTCACATTTTAGTTTCATCAGGTTCAGCCGACTGTTGTTTTTCCACATGAAAATAATAAAAGGGAACATTATTAGAACATTCTACCACACTGTATGATCACACGTCTTTGCAAAATTCAAAGTTTTTCCACACATTGGACTGTAACGATGACTTGATCATTGTTTGCTGCTTCACATGTGTGTTGTCCGCTGTGATGGCACTTGATCATTTTTACCTTACAGTAAAATAATCCTATCAATTTTACAATTTCAATATAATTGGATAATTCCATTTTTAAAGCAATTTTTTAACAGTGTAGGTCGATTCAATTGGGTTAACAACTTGTCTCAGACAGAAAAATCTGCTTGGATTGTAGGAATATAAATTGATTCATTGATTAGGTTGATTATCTTACACCCGTAGTTTATTCTGTTTTGTTGTGTTGACTTTTAGATCCTTTAAGACATAACAGAATATTATAGAAATAGTTGTTTCAATTTGTTCTATATAGATCAATTTCTATTCTTTTTAGAGCAGTTTCCATCCATTCACGTTCTTGCATCCCTTTTGGGCTCACGGGGCTGCCGGAGCCCGTCCCAGTTCCTATTGTGTGACAGCGGAGTAGACCCTGGACAGGTCGCCAGTTTGTTGCAGGACCCTCACAATCTCACACACACTAGGGGCAATTTAGAGTCACCAGTCAACCTATGAAGCATGTTTTTGGACTGTGGGAAGAAATGGAGTGCCTGGAGAAAACCCACACGGAGAATATTCAAACTCCACACAGAAGAGGTCCTGTTTGCATTTGAACCAGGTCCTTCTCACTGTGAGGTGGCTCTGCCACTGTGCAGCCCCATTAAAACAGTTTAACTGGAGCCTTAGTTTAAACTTAAGTTGATTTGTATTGGAACATGTACGTTTATCTGCACGCATTTACATATTTAGGGCTTAATGTGGTGCGGAAGCATCATTATTCTAACAATGTAGTGTCCTCATTATGCATATAATATGGTAAATGGCGAATACTTGTACAGCACTTTTATACCTTCATTGAAGCACATCACAGTCCCATTCACACACACATTCACACACTGATGGCCGCTCCGCTGGTGAACACTGGGGCCAACCTTCCACCAGAGGCAATGTGGGATTCAGTATCTTGCCCAAGGACACTTCAACACATAGATGGGAATCGCACCTTCAATCTTTTGATCAGAGGTCGACCGCCCTACTGCTGCCCCACAGCTGCATAACAATGCAGTATTTTATAGATAAGACATTTTTATTTTGTTGAAAGTTTGACTTCTTCTGCCTATTTTTTTGTTGAAGCTGTCATGCTTCAGAGATATTTAACTGTTTAAAAAGAGTGTGAGCATTGAAACCAAAATCAAGTGAATTATTCTGAATTTTGATCATGTTTTTCTCAACTTTGTTGTTTGCAGACATGCCAAGTCTAAAGCTGATATCTGCGACCGACACTCTGTACTCAGCTGCTATCCTCAAGTCCCTCGATGAGCAAAGAAGCATTGGATTGTTTTGCGATGTTACCATCATCATACAGGATAAGAAGTTCAGAGCCCACAAAACCATCCTTTCCGCCTCTAGTACTTATTTCCACCAGCTCTTCAGTGTCGCCGGACAAGTGATTGAGCTGAATTTTGTTCGGCCAGAAATCTTTGAGCAAATCCTCAACTATATTTACAGTTCCAGGATTGTACGTGTTCGCTCAGACATGCTAGAAGAGCTCATTCAGGCTGGACAGGTTCTGGGAGTGAAGTTTATTGCAAACTTGGGTTCTCCGCTGTCCCAAGTCAAAGGCATTCCTGGTTTGTCTAAAGAGACGGACGCCAAAAGTGACGGGTGCAATGCGATTCTGCCGGTAATCACAGAGTCTTTCTCCATTTCTTCAGAGGAATTCAATCAGAATAGAAAACACGTAGGGAAGGAGGAGGACTCAGACTGTGATGTTGTGTTTGTCTCATGCACAGACGCTCAAACTCGAGCCACTAGTAGGAAAGTTAGCGAGGTCATTGATTTGGACAAATTAGACGCAGAAAGTGTTGCAAAAGTGGAGAGAAATGCTAATGGAAAAGGTGAACCCTCAACTGCCACAACAAACTGTGCTGCAGCGCCTACCACCAGTAGCTGTCCTAAATTCAGTGCACCCGTCAGCAGCCCTCTGCATAGTCCTGATAGCAGCTCCCGCTCTTCCCCGCTCGTAGTTTCTTCTAGAAGCCCTCCCTCAACACCAGCAGGGGTGAGAAGCTTCACTCCTGAACCCTCCAGCTCCTCTCAGCCTTTTGACAACAGTGAGAGAATGGGAGTCCACAAAAAGCAAGTGTCTACTTTATTTCAAGAAGGAGATCTTAAAATAAGGCTTATAGACGTGTCGGACATTTCTACTCCTCAAGGTGTTCCCAAAGGAAACAATGGAGCAAAACAGACAGTGACGATCGATACGGCCACAGAGATGGATTCCATCTCCACAGGCTGTAAAGTGTATGCCAACATTGGCGAGGACACGTATGACATTGTCCCAGTGAAGGAGGATCCTGGTGAGGGAGGCTCAAACGCCAGCAGAGGGAAGAGAGCTTTGATGGCAACTCCTTTGAAACCCTTTGATGAACTCCCTTTAACCGAACCGAATAAGAAGAAGAACAAAACAGAGCTGGAGGATCACTATGAGGTGATAATGGATGGGAAGACTTTCTATGTGTGCGTGGTCTGTAAGCGCCCCTATGTGTGTCTGACGAGCCTTCGGCGGCATTTCAACACGCATTCGTGGGAAAAGAAGTACCCGTGCCGCCACTGCAACAAGGTCTTTGCCCTGGCGGAGTACAGAACTAAACATGAAATCCTGCACACTGGAGAAAGACGGTACCAGTGCTTGCTGTGCAATGACACCTTCCTCAACTACCAGCTGCTGTCCTCTCACTGCAAGCAGGCGCACAATCAGGACCCTAGTGGCAAGAAGGAGAAGGACGACAGTGACAACAACTTGTACCGCCTACTGCCACCCAGGAAGAAGATGAAGTCGTACTCTTGGGTTACAGATGAGTCGATGGTCCCCGTCATCAACGAAGATGGAAATTTACGTCACATAAACTCAGTTGGTGAGACGATCCACCCCCCCACTCAAGGGAGGGTGTTGTCTTGGGATGAACTCTTCAAGGCCAACATGCCGCCGGACACACAACCAGGATCCAACATAAGCACTCCTTCGCAGGGCGTCACAGAGTTTGAATATATCACACCAGAGACCTACTGAGCTACACACACTGTCATTACTTGCCTTTCAGGTGCTTCTGGCATTTTACCAGTCACATCAACTTTTATTTTCTACATTTGTCGATGGTCACTTAAAGTACGATTGCATTGGTGTCCATTTTTAGTGTCATCCAACTGGAACAGCACTTCAGATCTGTGGGGTCTGTGTAGCCTTCTTCGATTTGAGGCTCTTGACTACAATGAAACACTTATTTGGATTAAGAAGTTAAGTAACATGTAGTAATTAGTAGTTTACTACTAAAGCTTTCCTTTTACTGCATTCCAAATCTGTTATTTGCAAGCCTTAATCCAGTAGATTATTGGATTTCGTCAACAAGAATTGGGTTGAAAAGGTAAGCAGGTGGGATAATTTTTTTAGTATCCTGTTAAGAAGCGCTAAATGATAAATAATCAGTTTGACTTTGCACTGTCAGTAAAACAAAAAATAGATTGAGAAAATGGCTCTTACTCTGAAATGATTCCTTGCAGGCATGAAAATGAACCAGCATGGATGTTAGTGTGTAACATGTTATGAGGTCATAACTTTTTAACTTTGATATTTTGTTTGGGTTTAGCATCAAATGATCCTTAATGTTTGTTTTTTTTATTATGAAATGTTGAATTATGTCTTCACTTAGACTCAACAACCTAAAACTGAATGGGTAAACTATTATTGAATGGAAACAGGATTATTTATTGAAATACTCTGAAACTTTCTAACACATGGCACTTCTGTTTTTCTTTTTCATGGTTGAATTACTGCATTCAGTTTTCTAAATAATTGCGTGAAGTTTCTCAAATCATGCTGTTATTATTAACTGTATAGTTTGTTTGTCTGCATTGCTATCCAGCCTCGGATGTGAACTTTAAGAAATATATTTTTTTATCAAACCCTGTTCCAGCTGTGCCTGTGGCAGGGACAATGTGCAGTCAATAAATTTAAATGGCTTAAAAAAACACGACTTCTTTCCTTTTCCATTTATTCACTTATTCCAAATCCATTATTAACATCAGTTTTGTCATACGCAGGTAAGTGCAGGGAATCTATTTTATCAGCACTCTAGAATATTTCTATTGTCTCAAAGTTTTCCTCAGAAAAACACGGAAACATCTTATATTTTTATTCAGCTGTTGCACATTCTTTGACCTTTTTGACAAATATTCAACACAATTACTACAGTTTTTGAAGAATGGGTTAGACCTTAGAAAATATGATGCAGGTTTATCCAGAGTTGAAGCAGAGTTTTATTGGCAACCGTCCCAAGTCCCCTCATTTCCAAAAGTCTGCATGAAACCGTAAAAACGAATGTCTCACGCCTCCAGAGATTCTGACTGCAACCTTCAAGGTAAAGCACAAAACAAGTTAGACTCATCTATAAGGAGCTGACATTGAAAAACTGAAAAAAGTTCTTTTTTTTTTACTTTTCATGAATACTGAAGAGGGTTTCAGTTCTTTCCTCTTCATCTTGTAGCACATCAGTGAATCCAGCACTGAGTTTTCATTTGCAACTTTGGATGTGATTTTACCTTCAGCTCCAACACACGTCTATATTTACGCGCTTAGCAGCTGTCAATAGGTTAAATAGAGGTGTTATTGATTATCCTGAGAAACTACTGTCCAGTAGTTTACTTTCTAATGAACACCACACACTGACAAGATGATTATACTGTTGGATACCTTGGATCTAGATTACGATACATCGTACTGCTCTATGTACTTAATGAGCATGTAATACCTTCATTTGCTGCCCAAGTTTTGCTTCAGAAAAAGATTTGAGAAATGACTGCATGTGTGCACCTCTGCAGTGCCATTTAAACCATCAGATGATGGACACTTACAGTTTCCATGACTTGGCTTATAGTTTGCGGAGGACGAGAGCTTCAGTAGCAGTAAAGTCAGAGTGGCTGAGTACTGCAGTGTCAGAAATCTAAATGCATTAAGCCAACAGACGTGTGATCCATCCTGACATTGGGCAGCTTGTCTCTTGTCATGAGGGCACCATACAGTCTTGAGAGTCTTTTCTCCCCCAAAAGCGCCTCCTTGGGTCATCCTTCCAACCCATGGTGACAAGTTGAGGCACTCGGCGTCTGACGACACGAAAAGCGTTTGGCAGTCCCACTACGGGCTGTATGGCGGGGGCTTCTCGTCAGGGTGCTTGTGAGGAGGCGAGTAGCGAGGAGGGATCATCGTGGGCACAGGTGACTCGCACCCGACTGCGAGTCGTCTGACAGGCAGAGGAGTCCGGAAACACGTAGGTGCTCTGCAGGAAACACCACTAGCATTAAACCGTGAGAGAAACCACATCTGACTTATTGTATTCACTAAATTTATCATGCTCCTCCTAATTTCCAACAAAAAGAAAAAATGAATCTAGTAAAAATCAACTTCTCTAAAAAGCTGCTGGTGTTTTAGGATTCTTTTCAATGAATATCTTGTATGTTATTTCAAATCCCTCCCTCATCTGAAAGTTTGTTCTTGAAAAATGAAAACTATTTTCTCATAATTTCATGACTTTACGTCATACTTTTTTTTACTGTTTTCTTAAATTTGTATGACTTATTCTTGATTATTCATGTAACGCTTTCTTTTAACTGGAACCTCAATTTATGTAAAAATATGCAAATACATTCTTGAACTCAATTAAACAGCGGCCCTGAATCTACTCCATATTATGTGAACATTTTATTTTTTCAAACAGAATTATGGAAATGCATTCACTTTTCATGATGTTCTACATATTTTGGAAAAGGTCTATTTTGATAAAAAGAAGTAATTCTAATGGTGATCAGAGGTGAGAAGCATGTAAATGATATTGAAGCAGATCATATCAGAGGGACTGTGTCTCCCCTTTTTGCAGATCCTCTGAAACCCCAAAGGTTTAGCTGCTGACATTTGGAAACTCAACCATCAGCTCCTTCCTCTGATACAGGATTTGAGGTCAGGATCTGGATAAAACTACTCCAGGAATGTCATGTGCTTCTTCTCTAGCTGTTTCCTCTGTGCCCCAGCTGAGTTTTAAGGTCAAGTTTCATAATTAACATGTCATAGCCCTGTTTATGATACTTTGGATGTGATGTCCTGTACCCTTGGCATTAAAAAACACTTCAAGCTTAATGTTTGACAATGAGGATGGTGTTTTAGAGTTTTAGGCAGCAGAACAACTCTGGAATGAAGAGGTAAACACTTCACACTGTTGCTTTAGGGTGGTGGTGGCTGGTGGAAATGTGTCTGTACCTGCAGATCATAGGCAGTATAAGGCGGCAGGCAGGGGGCAGCGTTGTGGTATGAGTTGAAGGGAACAGCAGGCGGAGGAGGAGGCTCTGAGAGGACTGGGGCAACGATGGCCTCTGGTTCAGAGGAGCTCTCTGAGGCGGCAGACGGCGTCTGACGAAGAACAAAGGTAACGCTTTCACATGCAACCACCTAAATAAGAGCAACGTCCTCAGGGTGCATGCCCCTACATGTCCTTAAACCCTCCCAGAACGGCAGCAGTGATGATCCCCAAAAACAAGCCCACGACGTTGAGGATCGTAGCAGACCACAGGAGATGGTAGAGGTGCACCACGTCCTGGCAGCTCTCCACCTCCGTGTACTCATGATAGCCTCCATCAGTTCACCACGACTGACGGTGGGACAGAGGAGGAGACAGTTTCACGGTTAAGCTACAAAAGCCACTAATGTGATCACGCAGCTTTATCAACCACATCAACAGGAAACAATGGAACACAGGCAGAAGATTTGATTAGTGGTTGAAGGAGTGTAGAGTTTCACTTAAGCAGCAAAGGAGGGCATGGATGAACGTTTGGTCGAACAAAAAACAAGAAATGAGAAGGAGATGGTGTTTCTGGTGACCAAAACATCTACATGATAAAAGTATGGACTGATCAGTAATTAGGCTAAAGAAAAAAAGACCTACTTCCAAATCATGGGTGATTTCCTAACTTTTTCATAACATTTTTATTTTGAAGTCCGATAAGAGGATGTTCTCTGAACAAAGGTCAAAAGAAAAGACACGTTCTTGTTCTAATGCAATCAAGGCTTGAAATGCAGATATTTTTGTTCTTCTCTTCAAATAGACAACAAAACAACACAAGAGCAAAAGTGAGTGGACTCTGGTCGACAGGTTTGCTGGTTGTCTGCTGAGTTTACTCACTTCCCACAGTTGTACAGCTCGCAGCAGTAACAGGTGTTGCTCTTTACGTGCAGGTTACAGGATGCACGCGAAGTATGACATGGCACCTATAGGTCACAAATGATTTCATATCTCGTCCTTTTGGGATGTCCACACAGTTGATCATTGTTCAAGTACTGATAGAAGTACTCCAAGAGTATATGTTATTCTAAAAAATGACTGAAATATGGTTTCTGTTTCTTACATCTCGTTCAGATGCGGTCTCGCTGGAAAGATACTCACAACGGCCGGCGTACAGAGGCCTGAGGTCCTGCCAGAGACATAAAATCACAATATTTGACATTTCAGTAACACCTGAATCAATGATTTACACATACAATTTCATCTTATTTTGTTTGTTCTGATGTATTTTTTGTCAGTTTTTAACTGGTTTTCTCCTTAAAAAAAGAATCATCACCAAACCATTTTATAAAGAGCTGACAAAAATTATTCAAATTTAGAGACCTGGTTGACTTCAAATTATGTTCAAAAGAAAAAATGACCATTTATCAAACAGCATCCAAAGGTTCTTCCATCCGAGAGCTAATAGATATAATTAAATCACCAGCGTAGAGCCATTTTTAAAGTTTTTATTTTTTTAATAGTTTTTTGTCTGCAGGAAGTAGGACAGACGTGGAAAATGTCACAAGCGATCTACTTCTGTCATCTGGATTTGCATTTTACTCTTCTAAAAACAAACTTGTGAAAAGATGAAATGAGTGAAGAAACTTTATATATAACTCATAGTTACATCAAAGCATTGTGAGGCCTCATTTTCTGAAGTTTTTTTCCCCCAAAGTTTGATCAAACTTCATGCCACTCCTTAGCATTCATCATTTGTTGCACTTTTTTGCCCTTCAGAAGTAAAAAAGAAGCTTTTCAAAATGTTTAGACCATGAATTTTTAGAGTTATAGATTAGAGTAATAAAAAAATACAAAGTAAGTTCAGGAATACCAGGTCACTAAAGACCCACTCTGATAGAATTGGTGTTTTTTGTGTTTTGAACATGTTCTTGCAGCATGTTTTTCATAATGGAGGTCATATGTGAATAAAATTAAGTTTAAAGTTGTATTTCTGAGTGTTTCTTTATTTAAATCATTGTGAAGCAAGAGCAGATGAAAAAAATGCAGTTTGAAAAAGAGCTTATTTGTGATGAGAAAAAAATTGGGCAGGCCATAAGTTCTCAGCAATGAAGAGGGGAAGTGGGGGCGGGGTTGCTATCTGCCAATGGTCCACGATCAACCAACATTTTTCAAAGTCTTTACATGGAATAAATCAAATGCAAGTAGGTGCAGACCTTTGACATTGATTGGTTTTCTTTTACACCTGCTAACTGCTGCTTACTGGTTGGAATGTAGGGGTCAGAGGTCAGACAGGAAGGCAGACAGCAAGAAACTTCATGCACCTCAGTTAGTGGCTCAAACAGAGAAAGGAAATGTCAACAGAGGCTGCTTTGGACTGTTTAGACAGCAGTTTTAAAATCCTTGTGGTAGTTTTTGTCTCTGTACACATTTCAGAGACCAGAGAGAGGCTCACAGTTGCAGTAAATTCAACCAAATACTTATTTAGTTTATTTAACGAAGACGAGCATTTGTTGCTGGTCTGTCATCCAGCAGTGTGTTTCTTTTAAAGTCTTATTTTTAAGGAGTTTTTGAAAGGAAGGATTTCCATTTGAACTCTAAAACAACAAATACAACTTCTCTATTGCTGATCGCAGCTGTAATCCATCTCAACACGACCTCTTTAAGAGAGCATTAGCAGTTGTTTACCGTTTTTCAACCTTGCATCACCAACTGTAATTGTCCCGTATCACTCAATGCTATTCCTGCCACTGAGAATGGTGAAGAAGAAGCTCTGTGGAGGTTCTGGTGGGATATATTGTTATCATAATCCATATTACAATAGTGATCTGCTATTATTTCCTCTAATTAAGGACAATTGTCTGAATTACTTACAATATGTCTTGCTGGAAAAACTCCGTCTACAATAGCACAACAAAAGGCAGCCACCACGCCGAAGCTGATAAAGACAATAGACGCCACCAACTGTGGATGAAAAAAGAGATGATTACCGTCAAAACACACAATAACTTATCTTTTTGACACATTGAAAGCGAATTGGAAGCTGGTTTTAAAGCTTGTTCCATTGTGCTAAAACTAAAATCTTTATATACATAGAAAACATCCTTACTTACACAACTCTCCTAGTTTTACCAAAAAAAACAGACATTAAGAGTAAAACATGGACTAATTGCACAATAACAAACAAAGCAATGTTAATGTTTTTTTATGGGATTTTGGTTGTCTCAGACATTATTTAAATAAAGTTAACTACTGAACTCTAAACTCTAACAATATTACATGTTCCAAATATTCTCATGAATATTTTGCTGATGATGCATGTCACATAAAAAGTGATGGACAGCCCCTTCTGCTGCTTTGTTGTCTAAAATATCAGGAACTCAGAATAACCGAAAACCTGAAGAAAAAAAACACATTTTAGCCTCTAAATGTTCTGAAACAAACTGAATTTTCATTTCTATTAGTATTAGAACAGATAAATTTGGTTGTAATAAAAACATTTCAAGGTTTCAAGGTTATGGGTTGAATTCCGTTGTAAAATGTTGGCAAATTCTTCTCTGCTTGGCAATATATATAAATATATTTGTCATTTTGGCTGAGGCAAACTGCATATTCAAACACACAGTCTCAAGTTGACAGTGTGATGGAAATTTGACCTCTGTCCTTTGGATATATCATTTTATGCTCCTTAAAAATACTTTAAGTCTAAAGTTTACATTTTTGCATGAGTGAAGTTTGTAAACCACGCTAAAATGTAAGACTAAAAATCCAACACGCCATGTGCTCCAGGCTTCAGCTTTCATTCAGTTTCTCCTAGTAAAGATGCAAATCTGCTCTCAGTTACTGTATTTGATTAAGTTGATGCTTTTTTGCATAGTTTGGCAGGGGGTGTGACCTGTACTCAGGTGCGACTTGTATGTGATTAAAAAAAAACTTAACACAGACGCCTTTCTCTGTTCTTATAACCCTAGTTCTCAAATATTCAATATAAATTGCAATAAAAAGAATAAAGCTTTTTTTTCCCACCCAGAGTCCTGCTAAACTATTTTTATTCACAACAACAAGAAACATTAGGAAATGGTTCAATAAATGTAAGGAATAGTGTTTAGTTAAATTAAAAGATTATGAATCTTGAAAATTATTTAAAAAATTAAACAATATATATATATATATATATTTCATTACTATAATTTAATGATGTAAAAAAACAAAATAATATATTTTTTTAATTGACTATTAACTGTTGTCATTTAAAAACAAATCAAAAAGTACACTTTGCGTTAACTTTAAAGATGTTCTCTGAGGCTGTGGTCATCAGGTCAGCTGATTCTGCTGCTAAAGAAACACTTTTCCATCCTCATTAATTCTTTTTTACAAATGGATATCCCAATTTTCCTTGCTTGGTTTTAGATCAATGAAGTATAAGCACTACAAGCATTTTCTGGCTAAATACAGACGAGGTCAATTCATCCAGTTTGCATTCAAGCTGACCTGGAATAGAAGCTGATCAATGACTTTCTGACATTTGCAGAAAATCATGAACGGAAGTCTGTTTTCAGACTCTCTCAGGCGTTTCTAGAATGAAAGCATAAATAATAAACAGTAAATAATGTTGTCACATTTTGTGCGACAGGTTATGATATTTTACGACCGTGTGATATTATCTCTCACTCCTCGGTCGGCCGTGACAGAAACACCAACTGCAAACCCTGCAGAGATGTGGGAAGACGGTGTCACAGCCCACACCCATCCCTGGTTTCAGCTCTGACCGACACATCCTGCACCTCCCACCTGCTCTGCCCATCTGCAGTTTCCTGTCCTCCCCCTTCCAACATTCTGGCGCAGACATTTGTCCTCTCCGCTTACACCCCATTTCTATTTTTGGCTCTCCCACTCCCAGCTCCCCTTGAGGCCCAGGATGCTTGTCCGACACATAAAAACAATCTGCTATCCAGAGCCACAGCCTAGGTGGGGTCTACAGCTCAATACCCCATTTAGCAGCCCAATCATCACTTCACTCATGCTCAGTTTTATAGTGGCTTCATCTCCTGTGAGGATGAGGAGAAGCTCGGTGAGAGGTGTCAGTGCACAGCATTTGCTTGAATCCCCTTACCATCTGCCTCTTGTTCTCTATCAAATGAGCACCAATAATCCCCAGGAAGGAGCCGAAACCAAGCTGAGAAGAGAGGAAGCACCGGTTAGAGCAAGGGTAGGCAACTCCAGGCCTCGAGGGCCGCATTCCTGCATGTTTTCCAACAAACCATGCCCTGGCATGTTCTGATTGGCTGAACACACCTGGACCAGGTAAATCCGTCATGAGTCGGGCTTGGATATCATGCAGACAGTGCGGCCCTTTAGGCCTGGAGATGTCCATCCCTGGGTTAGAGGGTTTGTCTTACTCAGCTGTCTAAATATGCAAATGTTTATTCCTCCAGGAGTAATGAGGATTTTCACTTCAGTCAAATCTTTTACAACTCAAAGCTTCCTTCAGTGCAACTGTTAACTCCATTTCTTTTTAAGATGGGATTTGGATCAGAAGATGTGAAAGTGGGGAACAATGGTAAATGGGGTGTAACGTTTTCATCGACTCAATCGATTAATGTTCCTACCATCCGACCAGGATTGTGTTCATCGAATCGACCCGTATCCCCGTAAAATCATTTCTGAATAAAGTAAATCAATAATCGACATTGGAAAATACCATTTGGCTTGAAGCATGGTAGGTTTATTTTACTATAGAGTAAAAACTACCAAGCCATCACAACACACATGTGATGGCAGCAAAAAATGACCAACCATCATTACAGTCCAATGTGTGGAAACACTTTGAATTTAGCAAAGACATGTGACCACAAGAAATAAAAGAAATCTGGATAACTGCACCTGCGCTGTTCAGTACCAGGTGTTTTTCTCTGAGTCACACTGGTTGAAGTTTTGGCTACAGACGTCTTGGATCGATTTTAGGTCATGAATTCGGTTTGTTGAAAATGAACCCATGTGGACTATGAATTGTATCATCAACCACAAATTATGATATGAATCCAATTGTTGTTACACCCCCAATGGTAAAGCAGCATGTGGTGTGCAGGAAGGAGGAAAACCAATGTTAGAAACGAGACTCTTTTTCCACCTAATGGAAGCAGTGATGTGAAAGGAAACTGTGCCCCCCCCCAGTGCTGCATTTCATGCTGAAGGAGGAAGAGGTGACTCACTGTGAAGTCTTACAAACAAACACTTCTGCTGTGTGGTGTCTGAATGCTACTTACAAGTATGAAAGCACACTCACAATGAGTCCTGGATAGTAGCCTCCCACAGTGATGTTCTTCGCTCTGGTGGTAGCTGCCAGTCCAAAGATGAGGATGAGTACAGAGACAATGAGCAGCATCACTGTCATAATGATGGATTTCCTCTTCCTCCTTTTAAATGAACCTGCAGAAGAAGAAAAATCATAATTTATTTCCAAAGAAGAGGTGGTAATTGGATGCACAAAAATCTGCCTCCAAGCCTTTTCCCATTAATGGAGGAGTTTCATCATTTCGAGGAAGTTATAAAAAAGCTTTAAAGATGCAGCTAATGCACACAGACATTTAAGAAGCTCATTCTAAAGACATTATCAGACTTGCCCTTCTATCAGGAAACCTGCGGGAGAAAAAAAATCACGTCATATTGAATTAATGATGTGTCTTGTGAATTTATGACATCTGTAAATGTGATATCTAGTAATCACCACAATGGTTACTGTACAATTCGGCTGTTTTACATCTTCTTTAAGCTAACGTGCAAACTATTTTTTAAGAGCTACTCAAAATCAGTTCTTTGGAATAGGAATTTAGTTGCTACGGAAACAAATCTTGAGGCATACAGTTGATCAATATAGCACCTGTTTAGAGGACTCAAGGCATGTGTGCAACAAATCAAGTCTGCAGACAAGTCAGAGCAGCAGGCGGGCTCATGCACAAATTCTTTGAGCATACCCTGTTGCAGCATTGATGTCAGGAGTTTGTAACAAAAGTTCCTGTGAAGCGTTGCTGCACAGGGATGGAAAACTTCTAACTGTTGTGCATACGTCTGTGAGTCTCCCACCTAAAGACACACTTCAATGAAAATTGTGTCTTTGTTGTGTTTAACATGTACATGTAAGCTTTTTCTCATGGAGAACGTGTAGGACAAGAAAGGACAAGAAAATACGATTAAAATAGCATTTCTGAGTATTTCTTTATTCAAATTGTTGTGAATCGGCAAGACAAAAAAGCAGACAAAGCAGACAAAAAATGCTGTTTGAAAAAGCGCATATTTGTTACATGGAAAATACAATTTCATAATGACTTTTATATGTGGTAATGCAGTTATTTCTGATGTCCAAATGTGAGCAGAGCTGTATTAAAGTTGCAGATAACATGAATAGGAGTAAATACAACCCGAACAGCAGATTCACCTGATTTTTTGCAGTTCTCCATCTTTTTTTCACTTCCTGTGTTTATTCAAATGTAATCCATATTAACCCATTGAGCGTCTGGACGACTCAGTTGGCTGCATGCAGGACTGGCGCTTGGGAAACCCGGGTTTGATTCGCGGGGGTGCAATGAGATTATTCCAGAGTGGGTCCCAGTTGGCAAGACCCTTCACGCTTCGGCCTAATGATGTAGCCACAGGGGGTCCTCAAGTCTGGATCTCCCTGTGCCGTCCATAGCCTGGATAGAATACAGGGTTGTGTCCAGCGTAAAGCTCTCTGCTCATTGACTTCTCTGCTGAAAACTACTTAGGATAGACAGCACTGAGGTGACTTTCCTGTTGAAGCCTCCTGAGGAGCCAAGTGGTTCAGTTTGGCGTCTGACACACTTGTCATATTAATATGCCACATTCCATTATCTTGTGTTTTTATTTTTATTTAAAAATAAAATAAAACAGAGGAAATAATAAATTGATATTGTATGAGTTGATGAACCGGATTAACCAAGAGCAGAAAAGATGACTGTAAGGAAAACCTTGATGACAAAGTAGCATAAAAGTTGTGAAAACGCAGTTAATAGAAATGAATAGCTCAAGCCCTCCTCTCCTCCTCCATCCTGAGTGCAGGTGAGCAGCTGCTTATCTATATCCTTTCACCCAGGTGATGCTGTTTTACAAATTTAAAAATTACAACATGAAAAAATACAAAAGGAACTGTGCCAAGAAAAAAACTTTGGCTCCTAAAAACAAAGTCTAAAACAAAGAGCAAACTATCCATCCACCCATCCACCCATCCATCCATCCATCCATCCAACCATCTAAAACTCAGGGTCTTTCAGGGTCTTTCAGGGTCTTTCAGGGTCTTTCAGGGTTGATGGAGCCTATCCAGCCTATTCACCATCATATCTCAAGGTTAAATGTGATCTTCAGCTTTTGACTTAAAAAACCCAAACAATCAAACCATGTGTGTATTTTTAAATACAAATCACACAGTAATAATTATTACTGGCACTGTTGGAGATGACCTGATCTTAGATTCTCTTGCACTTTTGTGACTGGAATCTTGTATTGATTATGTGTTGAGTGCATCTGCCAAGGATACCAGCAGAAATACTGTCCATGCGGCAGCGGCGATCAGAGCCGACCACGCAGGCTGATGAGGGTTACTCAACGTCTCCGCACCTGCAGTGGCGCGCTGCGGCCTGGACGCGCGACAGATGCGCCCACGGCGACTAGACGGGTGATTTGTCGCGTTCCATGACCACAGAAAAGCGTGGGCGCCTTTGTCGTTATTCAAAACAAACGTGAGCGCAGCCCAAATATGCGTCATAACTCTAAAGGTGAAATGACTGGACGAGCTGCAGACACAACGGCGACCTTGCAGGCATGTTCACACCTACCCATGCTTGTTTCGGAGAGCGTCAGTCCGCTGGACTGAAGGCTGCTCGCGGGGGGAGGCATGCCGCCTGAATTGTTGAACCCACTCCTCCTCTTGGAGATGAATAAAAAGCAATCACGACCCGATGAGCGGCGCAGGTCTGAGAGGAAGAGTCATTCTCTGGAAAAAGCGCAGCGCCGTGAACGAGCCCAGATCTGTCTGGGTTCATCCGGGATTCCTCACACGATCTGCGGTCTCCGCGTGCGCTTCATGTCGGTGTTGGACGGCGGGTCTGCTGCTGCTGGTGGCGCGTGCGCATGTCACACACTTTTTCTGAAGACAAAGTATTCGTTACAAAAGCTCCTACGTTACCGATTTACTTCAATTGCTGTTATCATTTAACAATTACCTCTATTTGGGATTTGTCCAGGATATAAAAAAAATACATTCAAATTTATCTTATCATTATTTATAGTATCTTATGGAAATAAAGCAAATGGATTCACAAAATTAAGTTGTTGATTAAGTCATTAAATTTGTATTCAGGTAAAACTTTATCAACACAACCATGTTTATGTCATTGACTGTATAACTCAGTGGTTCATATATGCAGGTGATCACGCGTAACAATACATTCATTGTGTTGTAAAGTGATGAGCGAGAGTCAACCAACCTGTGCACGGCGAGAAGTTTATCCAATGAAAAAAAGAAGAATGTGATGACGTCACACCGCAAAGATGACCAATCAGATTAAGACAACGCCCCGGACTGGTACCGGCAATGAGTTATGATTGCCGGTGATATATAACTCATTGGGTACAGGGACCCCGGTAGCAGGCTGCAGAGGAACACACACACGCACACACACGCGCACAAACACACACACACACACACGCACACGCACAAACACACACAACCTATTTTTTGTGCTTTATTTGTTATCTGATTCTGAAGGAATTTTTTTTTAACTTTTGAGTTCTTTATTGAACAACTGCACATTACAGAACATGGCTTAAATAGTGAATTTAAAAAGTCAGAAGGTGTTTACAGCCAAACAATAACAAAACACACATAAAAGTTTAAAATAGTCTGTCTTAATATAAAAGTGATCTTCTATAAGTATACAGTAAAGTTTTAATTCACATCACTAGGAATGCTATTAACGCATCCTATATTTCTTTCTGAGAATCAATGTATTTTAAAGATTTCAAATACATTTTCAGTTTAATAAAAAAAAAAAAAACCTCAAAGATAGGGATTCAAAGATTCTTTTCGTTGTTTATGGGTTGGATTGGAAATTTTAAGTAAAGTATTCTTAGTTTGACTAATCCATACATTTTACTTATATTAAATTTATGGAATGTGTTACTCTTATTCACTTTACCTGGGGAAAATGTTCAGTGAGAATTTGTCTGATGAAGTGGTTAGTACATTTTTTGTCAATAATTAAGATCCCATGAATATATTAATTGGCTAATCGTAGATTTATAGGGTGATATTTTATCCTGTTTGGTTAAAAAATTCTTTAAGTAAAGTTTAATGAATTCAGATAAAGGAGGTTTGGAATTGTATTTAAAACAGGATTGGTCATATGTTTACATGTCTCCTTGTGAGTTCATTAAGTGGACAATCGACCAGATATCATTTTCAAACCATTCCTTATAAAACAAAGACATATTTCTATTTAAAATGAATCTATTTGTTTAGATGAGGTGAATAGTTGAGGATGTCAATAACTGCCAATAAAATAAGACTTGTTTATGGAACTCTGACATTTTGATGGGTAATTTATAGATATTACAATTTGAGAGAAGAAGTAGATTTAATCTACCCAATTTGTTAACACATAATTGGGAACACAACAACAACATAATTGGGAATTTTCAATCCACAATTTCAGCCAATTAATCTTTAAGGTTCAATAAAGACAGTCAGATTCTATAGCTTTCAGGCCTGCATCTTTGATTTCTTTGACAATATGACGTTTTTGAGATAATGTGGATTGTTTTTCCAAATGAAATAGAAGTTTAAATTGTTTATAGTTCTAATCAGGTTTTTTGGGATGGCCGTACAACAAGATGATTGACCAATCTAGACAAACTTTCCGTTTTTGGATAAATATAGTGTCTTAAAATAGAGAGATCCCTCTGAAGCCTCAGGTTTAGTTTTACATTCAGGAATGTTCTAGTCCAAGATTTCTTTCATAACTACTAAAAACAAATCTTCCAAGCGTTTGCTGCAGAATCGCATCCATAAACATTCCCCAGGATGACAAATGTATCATCTAAGAAAAAAAATTAATAAATCGCAAATTAGCCAGTGAGCTACGGAAGCGCAGATGTGGGAGGGGGGTAGGGGCCTTTTATTCTTCTTTTAACATGAAAAGAGAAATTGCGTCATGGAAAAAAATACAAGTCTTTGTGTTCTGGGCGCCAAATATGTGTGTGCTGCTCAGATTATAGTTATGAGCAAAATGTTTGACAATTATGAACATTTTCAGATCGTACTTAAATGAGAAACCGTTCTGTTAGCGTTCTGCAGAGGACCATGTTCGCAAGTCTGGTACTTTCTGTCTTTTCTTTTGTGAAAAGCTGCACATGGGCCCCTGTGTTACCTCACGTTCAGCAGGCATGGCCAAGTCCTGCAGGCATGCGAGACCTCTGGGAGACAATCCTGAATACATTTACAGGATCTCCACCCCATGTGCACTCCACTGTAAGGACTTCAGAAATACCCCAATAAAGACTGATGTGACCAACCTCAGTTATGACCAGTAAGAGGATAAGTTAGGAATATATATAGCCTGATATCAAACTAAATGTAAACTTTACTCCAAATTAGACAGACTCAAAAACACAGAAGAAATTGATTTCCACTTAAGTTGCAGCTCAGTTTAGCCATACTTGGACCAGCCCGTTTCTTTGGCTTTAATATAAAAGAATTATCACCATACCCAAAAGTAACAAAAATGAGAAGAATAAACTGTGTTTAGGACACATTTAATGAACAAGTGCTATCATAATATAATGAAATTCTTCATGCAGCCACAAGGGGGCACAATTCAATATATTCAGTACCCTGTAACAAGAGGAGAAATAACAAACAAGAACATCTTTGAAAAACTAAAGGTCTCAGTAACATTGTATTTCTTTCAGTAAATTGTTCAAATCAGACCCTTTCTGAACACTATTTCCACCATTGCAACAAAAAAAATCTGTGAGAACTTCTCATCTATCTATCTGTCGTTTTGTACTTGTGTAACCCCCACCCCTTATTTCATCTCTTCTTCGATAGAGGCCAGTGGTTGATTGGCCTCCTGCAGCTCACTAGTCAGGTTGTTGCAGTTGTCCAGCACCTTGGTCAGCCATTGCAGCTTCACCTGCATCTCATCAGTGTTTCTCTCGTAAACCGTGCACATCTGTTTCTTCATCTCCTGACATACCTTTGTCACCTGCCAGAGGAAATGACAAATTAATGCTGATTCCCAGATCTCAGCAAACACTGAGAAAAGCACAAGTATCAGTGCTTTTTAACAGGTACAGCCAAGCATTAAATGTGTCCTTGCATGAGAAAAGTTTTGCACCTTTTCTAGCATTTTCTCCTGAAATTCGTCTATCAGTTTTATGTCTTCGGCACGGTGGAGGTTTATTTCCTTCACTATTGCCAGTGCTTGCCGGCGGATACCGTGTATGACTAGACTTTGAAAGAATAAAAACCTGTCACCAGCTGCTCTCAATGAGAAAAGTCAGGGGTGAAGTGACTTGTCTAATGTACATATGTGGCAGATGCGTTCTGTGGTACCTGATGTTCTGCCCTGGAACCTCACAAAAGCTCCCATCTTCTGAGAAATTCGGGTCTACAACTTCTGCCTAGATGATCAAATCAAACTTTATTTATAAAAAGCGCTTCTCATGCATTGTGCAACCTGAAGCGCTTTACATTTAAAAACAAAAACATACACAATAAAACCCAACCCACCCTTCATCCTCCTCCTTCCCCTTCCCTCTGTTAACACATACAACCCGTGACTTTGCACATAATGAATACAGAAAAAAACTTTCTAAATTAAAATTATGAGATAAACTTTTTGGGGAATCTGTTATAGCAGGAGCAGCCCGGCTACAGGAACACTGCCACAGTGCCCACCCAGAGTGGGACAGCAACTGTGTCCACTCCACAGCCATGATGCTGCAATGTTGTGTTGAAAAGAAAAATGTTTGAAAGCATCAGAAATATTTTAAAATCAAAATTACGTTTACTTCAGGATAATTCAATTCAAATAATGTTACTGCTCCTAACGTCAGAAAAGAGTCTCACAAAAACATCCTTCATCCCATTGAATTTTGCACGATGTGAAGTTTCATGCATGACCTTCTGTGTGTTGTCCTGCGCTTTCTTAGGGGTGGAATGTGAGGTAGAAGGTAGTTCATCACAGTGGAAATCCATTTCTTTGGTCTTTCTCTGGAGAGCTGAGACTTGACCAAATTAAAACAGAAAAGAAAAACAAGAAAAAAACGTTGTGATACATAAAAACAGCAAAAAGCATCTACGAAACACTTTCTCGCATAATCTTTTGCTTTACCTGGCGGGAAACTGAGCTAACCCAACATAGCCTAGTTTACAATAACAATACAATTTTTGGTTTTCAAAATATAGATGAACTTGTAAATTTACTCCAGAAGATAACACAATATGACCACAAAGAATGACATATTTGTTACGAAAAGAAAACACCAAGAGCTTAGGCAAACTTTTAGACCTTAACGTTTCTTCCTTCGGTTCAACGAGTTTTATTTCGACATTCAACACACATTCAGACACAAGCGGCGCAGGTTGTGGTTGGATTCTCACCTGTACAGCGGGGTCACAAAACACGGCTTTAGCGGAATCAGAGACCTTTCAGATTGTTCCTGACGGGGGAAAGGAAGGAGCCTAAAACCAAAGCACAGACTCAGCATAAACCACATCAATCAAAGCAAACATTCAGATCATTCACCTGGTAAAGCTGTTTGTTTCACCTCAATGTAACGGTTTGTAACCGTTTCCAAACGGACGAATCAGATGAAGCACGCGCGCTCGCCAACTGTGCTGTCTACCAACCGTTCAGCAGGGGGCGCCACTAAATCATTTTTCTGGCAAACTTTGAACTCCAAAGAAAGATAGTTCTGCTCACTACGGAAGCGCAGAGCTGCCACTCAGTAGAAAAAAACCCCATGCATATCACGTTATAACGTGAAAACTATATTGTTCTAACAATATAACTTTCATGTTTTTACAATATAATTTTCACGTTTAAACAATATACGTGTTTATCATGTTATAACAAAAAACTTTTCATGTTCTTACAATAAAAATATTATATTGTTCGAACACGGTGGCTCGGTGTTGGCTGCACGGTGGCGCAGTGGTTAGCCTCACAGCAAGAAGGTTCCTGGTTCAACTCCCAGCTGGGGGACTTGAAACAGTGTCAACAATGGGGGCCTTTCTGTGTGGAGTTTGCATGTTCTCCCCGTGCATGCGTGGGTTTTCTCCGGGGACTCCGGCTTCCTCCCACCGTCCAAAAACATGCTTCATAGGTTAATTGGTACCATTGGTTAATTAGTACCTAGGTGTGGATGTGAGTGTGTGAGATTGTGGCCCCTGCGACAGACTGGCGACCAGTCCAGGGGTGTCCCCTGCCTTCGCCCATGAGTAGCCGGGTTAGGCTCCGGCAGCCCCGTGACCCCGAAAGGGATTAAGCGGTTCAGAAAATGAATGAATGAATGAATGAATATTGTTCGAACAATATAGTTTATTGTAAAAACGTGAACATTTTATTGTTCGAACAATAAAGTTTATTGTAAAAACGTGAACATTTTATTGTTCGAACAATAAAGTTTATTGTACAAACGTGAACATTTTATTGTTCGAATAATAAACGACGACGGCAGATTAACAACTCAGACAATGTCTAGTTTCTCTGAGCTGATTAAGTTTTATTTCATGCTTGGATTGAAGCATGGGGAGATTATAGAAATAAGCATGCGTACACTGAGAAGGAGACTAAAAGGCATGGGACTGTACAGGAGGAAGAATGAGTCTGATCCCATTGAGGTGGCGGCGTTTCTCATCAATCAACTGGAAGGATACGGGAGGCTCCATGGATACAAACTACACCACCTGAACTGCATTCAGGCAGGTTATGTCGTCACACAGAGTACTGTGAGACATTTATTGAAATATTTGGACCCTTATGGGGTTGAACGAAGACGCAGAAATCGCCTGATGCGACGCATGTATGTTAATCCTGGACCAAATTTCATGTGGCATGTTGACTCCTATGACAAACTAAAGCCGTCTGGAATCTGTATAAATGGAGCTATTGATGGGTTTTCAAGGGTTATGATTTGGCTTCATGCCTATTCAACAAACAATGATCCCAAAGTCATCGCTGGTTATTTCATCGCAGAAGTTGAAAAGAGGATGGGGACACCTGCCAGGATCCGCTGTGATGTTGGAACAGAAAATGTCACAGTAGGAGAGATGCAAAGATTCTTGCGATGGACTGTGAATCAAAATGTCAGTAATTGTTTTATTACTGGGTCCAGCAATCATAATCAACGCATTGAAAGTTGGTGGAGCTTTCTGAGACGACATCATGCTCAGCACTGGATAAATCGTTTTCAGGAACTAAAGGACAGTGACTCTTTCTCTGGATCCTTCCTGGACAAGCAGCTCATATTGTTTACTTGCCTGAACGTCATTGAGGTATTTCACCACATTTCTATCCTTGAATTAGATCAATCTTCATTAGTGTTTGCATGCTTATTAGAATCAGTTTCTTGCCAAATGTGTGAAAACATTCACATTAAGAAATTGCTTTGGTACTTTGTGTAAACACAAGACAAACACTTCCAAGTTAACTATGAATAATAATAAAAAATAGCACGAGATAAATAGATTGATATATGCACAAGTGCAGGTATGAACAGTGTAAAATCAGACAGGTATAAAAACACAGCACAGGATCATGTGACAGAGCTTTAACACCCACCTAACACCCTAACTGCTAACACCCACCATGCACACAGTCTATCATCATGTTGAGGTAATGAACCATGCACATACTGACCAAAATAATGAAAACTATATTGTTCTAACAATATAACTTTCATGTTTTTACAATATAATTTTCACGTTTAAACAATATACGTGTTTATCATGTTATAACAAAAAACTTTTCATGTTCTTACAATAAAAATATTATATTGTTCGAACAATATAGTTTATTGTAAAAACGTGAACATTTTATTTTTCGAACAATAAAGTTTATTGTAAAAACGTGAACATTTTATTGTTCGAATAATAAAGTTTATTGTACAAACGTGAACATTTTATTGTTCGAACAATAAAGTTTATTGTACAAACGTGAACATTTTATTGTTCGAACAATAAAGTTTATTGTACAAACGTGAACATTTTATTGTTCGAACAATAAAGTTTATTGTACAAACGTAAAACCTTTCACGATCAGAAACAAATACGGTCCTGTAGGAGACGGCGCGCTTTTGAGAACTGGGGTCTGGCATGATAGCAACATGGCAACAAACACGGACACTCCACTGTTGAGATTTCTACGGAATCGTGGTGTTCCTGAAGACTGTCTCTCACGAATGCTACAAGAACGGGTAAGTACGAACTTTAAAAGAACATCTGTAAAACTCGCTTTTCATGCTGCTACAAAAAATGGTCAAAAATGCATCACGTTGTTAACAACCATAACAGTTTGTCGGTTGAATCACTTTAAAATACTACTGTAAAACACCACTCATGTGATGGCCTACAAGTTCCGGGGGACACCCTGGACGGGTCCCAAGCTGTCACAGTCTGTATTTATTTGTTCCCTTTTTTAATATCCTAAAGATAAATTTATCTGTTATTCCATAGTGATTAAAAGTAAACGATCTCTAGAGGATGTCAATAGAAAGGGAGTTAGGAAGTTTTATAAATGTCTGATGTGGAATTTCAAAATTAAAGCGCTTTGAAATAAGAAAAAGCAAATTAAATCTGTAAGATACTTGAACACTGATTTTAATTTTTTTTGGAGGAGGCGTTTCATTTACTGTAAACACTTGTTAATTATAAGAAGGAGCATTTAATTAATGTTGCTGGCACAGAGGGTATAAAAGTAAATGTTGCTTTTTGAAGGTTGCCAAATGATATAATAGAAAAGCACACAATAAACAGTTAACAAAACACACGTGAAAAGTACATAGTTTTAAAGTGATTTTTATTATTAAAATATTCAATCATGTGATGTCACTGCTGATTTTTCTTGTGCTCTTGTGATGTAATTTCTGTTTTTATTACAGATCGATGCCACGGTGATTGATTTGATGGATGATAAGACCCTGTCTACTTACATTCCACAATACGGTGATCGCATCGCTGCAAGACGGTTCTGCTTAGAAAACAATGGTGCAAGTATTAAGGAATCTAAAAAATCCTCATTACTTGAAAAACTGAAGGAGAAAATGGGCATCAATGAAAATAAGTCTCCTGATCATGAGGAGACATTTACTTCAAAGAGGAAAAGAAAATATGCAAATAACAACAAATGGGCTCAGAAAAGGACTTGCAAAATTGAGTTAGGGTGGATCCATGAAGGTAAACAAGTGAGAAAGCGCAGAGGTGGAGGAACAAGGACCTTAGATGTACCCAAAGACACCAAAAAGGCTGACATTTTACTGTATGCTAAGGATCTTTTCTTTCCAAATGGTAAAAGCAAATTTGGAAGATGGGAGGTCTTCAGTCAGGATATATTAGACTATCAGGAAGAGGCTGCATTTGATGACAATGTCACAATTGGAGAACTCTACTCAGTACTAAAAATGGGAATTCTAAGATTTTACTTGTGCACAAGATGTTGTAGTGATGAAGATGACGGAGGGAAAGCATGCATAAATGATGCTACACAACTGTCTGTCCCACATCAAGGAAATGAGGAAACTGTTCATGCTGTTGTGAACTTGTCGTCGGGTTTTAGGAATGCTAATGAAGACACATTATCAGACACATCTGAAGTGATGATTGGCCCCTACCACGAAGAACCTCTGGCGTCTCAACTTGATGACACTCTTGTTGATGAGCCATACCTTTTGCTTGAAGGAGATGATCTGGTCATCACATCCATTACCCTTCCTCCAACAAACACAGAAGTCAGTTTTTCAGATTCAACTTTAAGCCATGAAGGTTCAAGCTCTGCAGGATCATATGTTGTCTGTGTGACCATCAAACTTCACAGGGTTAATATTCTGGAAGAGATGATCACCCAGTTCAAAGATCCAGCACTCCTCAGACACTCTCTAAAATACACCTACATTGATGAAAGAGGAGCTGATGCAGATGGTGTATCAAGGGATGTGTATGCTGCATTTTGGTCAGAGTTTATTGACAACACAGCTGAAGGAGAGGAGTTCAGGGTGCCATCACTGTCTCCTAAATGGCAGGAAGAAGAATGGCAATCCATGGGTAGAATTTTAGTGAAGGGATTTCAGGACCATGGATATTTCCCTTGTCGCCTTGCCCCTGTTTTCACAGTGGCACTCATCTTTGGTGAAAACCAGATTTCAGATGATATGCTGTTTGAAAGTCTTCTTTTTTACATGACCCAGTCAGATAGGGATCTGATTACAAGGGCTCTAAATGAAGATCTTTCAGATGAAGACTCAGATGAACTGCTTGATCTGATGGACCGCCTTGATGTATCAGTGCTTCCAAGCAAAGAAAACAAACAGTTGATCCAAAAACCAGCATATGCTGCAGAGAAAATGTCCTTTGTTGCAAGTCACTTCCTAAAAGAAGCCTTTCAAAGTCCACAACATGTCCTAGAAATGTATGAGGATAAAAAACCAACAACAAGAAAGCTGTTGAAGCTGCTTACTGCATCTCCCAGTTTTCCAGCAGAGAAACAGAGCTTCAGATTTCTTCAACAGTGCATCAGAGGACTTGATGAAATAGGCCTCAGAAGGATGTTCAGGTTTCTCACAGGGTCAGATGTCATCTGTGTTGACAAGGTTGATGTTCTGTTCACTCATGTGGATGGACTGGCGCGACGACCTGTGGCACACACATGTGGCCCTCTTCTTGAACTACCATGGACATACACTTCCTACCTAGAGCTACGAAATGAACTGGACAATGTTTTGGCTGCTAAAAGCTCCTATGAATTCAGCATAGCTTGATTGAAGTCCATCTTGACTGAAGGAGTTGAAGGAATATTGATCAGCTAAATCATCTGTGAGATCATCTAACACATTGAAGACTATGTATCAAAAAAAGAAACAAACTGTTTCAATTTCAGGGCTGTAATTCACTAGTGACCCAAAACAGGCTCTTGAATAGAATTGATTTTCCTTTCAAAAATTACATTTTTTTTGCTATAATGACAAATTTCACTTAAAAGTTTAATTATTCACAGTTTAATGGCTTGAATGTCTAATCTGTTCAATTTTTTTGCAGCCAGCTGTGTTTATAATTACGGGGTATAATAAAATATCAGCCTGTTACAGAGAAGTCTTTTACAAATCTTTTAGGACACAAGAAGTCTGTAAAGTATTTTTTTTAAGAATTCAATGTTTAGTTTGTATTTTTTTAAGTGTCCTTTTTCCCCTTTGCACGAGTCATTTGTTGGAGAACATGTTTTGAGAAAATTATTATGATATTTGGATATCAGTGTGTTGATGGATAAAATGGTTAATTGGAATAAAATATACTGTACACTGGCATATAAAGTATTTCATGTAACATTTAACGAAAGTTCATGCTTTTTTCTTGTTGCGTACAAATAAAAGAGAAGTTAATATCTAAGAGAATTTATTTATTGTTACATATTTCTTATTTTTTTAAATTACAAATTCACAAGAAACTGTTCAAGGATCTATTGCAGTTGCAGAATATCTGCTGCTAAATGTAAAACAGTGGTAAAAAGATTCTGTGAAGGTGTTCTTTAAGCAGTTAAAAAGAATCCAACAAAACAGATAAGCTGCAGATGTTGACACTAGCAAAAAATCTGCTATGAAAAGCCAGAAGGTGGTATCTTTTTTCTTTCTGCTGATCTAATTTGAATGCATTTTTATTATTGAACCATTTACTCCACAGCATTTTTTCCCTTAAATGCCTGTCCAAATATATTAGTGGGGAAAAATGTAATTAAGAATTTTTGCAAAAAGATCCACGCAAACAGCCCCAAGTAGTTTTCACTTTCATTGTAAGACCTATAACTTTAATAAATTACTTATCACTTCTTTATTTTAAAAATAAAATCAATCACATTCTTAAAGATTTGACTATTTCATTGCAGTAAAAAATCTCTGGTTAGGATGAAAAATTAGCGCAGGGCAACTGTATTCACAGTTGGGGCACATCATGTAGGCCTGTTAATATCAAGAACGTTTTTCATTTCGATTGTTTGTAATGGAGTAGATAGATTTGACTACACATAGTTAGACATACATTTTCTGTAATTGAAGAAAAAAATTAACTTGTTTTACTTTCTATAATTAACCAACAATATGCAATATTTGTCCAAAAATATTTCAGTCAAAATTTCCAATGTCAAATCAAGTTCATAAGTTCATAAATCCAATAAGTTCATAAATCCATAAGTATGTAGGCTCTCAAGAAGAGATAGAGTTCAACAGATTCATCTGCTGTGCTTGGTGGAAGTAAGGAGTTCTCTGACATTATGAGACAACACAAGCTGAAAACGGTTTCATCACAGGTATAGGGTCCTCTCTGTTGGCACTCTTCCTTACAAATTTCCACTGCCTCCTGAGGAACTTCTTTCAGATGATCCTGTCCTCCAAAAAGATGAGGGATGCTGTACATGAGAATTGGACGTCCACTTGGAGCAACTGCATTTCTGCTTCTGCGGACAATATGGGTGTTCCACAAATGTGCAACTTGCTGTAGCTCGTTCTGTAAAATATTTGCAAAAAAACTCACTATCACATAAAGCACACATTTCTTATAGATGATAAGTTATCCAGAATCACCACATAGTGACGGTCAGAAGAATAAGATTAAACAAGACTAACAGTGTGACATGTAACATAGGATAGAAATGTAATGATAGGAATCTGTGGTTATCCTGCAACATATATTTTTAACATTCATTATTTTGGTCAGTATGTGCATGGTTCATTACCTCAACATGATGATAGACTGTGTGCATGGTGGGTGTTAGCAGTTAGGGTGTTAGGTGGGTGTTAAAGCTCTGTCACATGATCCTGTGCTGTGTTTTTATACCTGTCTGATTTTACACTGTTCATACCTGCACTTGTGCATATATCAATCTATTTATCTCGTGCTATTTTTTATTATTATTCATAGTTAACTTGGAAGTGTTTGTCTTGTGTTTACACAAAGTACCAAAGCAATTTCTTAATGTGAATGTTTTCACACATTTGGCAAGAAACTGATTCTAATAAGCATGCAAACACTAATGAAGATTGATCTAATTCAAGGATAGAAATGTGGTGAAATACCTCAATGACGTTCAGGCAAGTAAACAATATGAGCTGCTTGTCCAGGAAGGATCCAGAGAAAGAGTCACTGTCCTTTAGTTCCTGAAAACGATTTATCCAGTGCTGAGCATGATGTCGTCTCAGAAAGCTCCACCAACTTTCAATGCGTTGATTATGATTGCTGGACCCAGTAATAAAACAATTACTGACATTTTGATTCACAGTCCATCGCAAGAATCTTTGCATCTCTCCTACTGTGACATTTTCTGTTCCAACATCACAGCGGATCCTGGCAGGTGTCCCCATCCTCTTTTCAACTTCTGCGATGAAATAACCAGCGATGACTTTGGGATCATTGTTTGTTGAATAGGCATGAAGCCAAATCATAACCCTTGAAAACCCATCAATAGCTCCATTTATACAGATTCCAGACGGCTTTAGTTTGTCATAGGAGTCAACATGCCACATGAAATTTGGTCCAGGATTAACATACATGCGTCGCATCAGGCGATTTCTGCGTCTTCGTTCAACCCCATAAGGGTCCAAATATTTCAATAAATGTCTCACAGTACTCTGTGTGACGACATAACCTGCCTGAATGCAGTTCAGGTGGTGTAGTTTGTATCCATGGAGCCTCCCGTATCCTTCCAGTTGATTGATGAGAAACGCCGCCACCTCAATGGGATCAGACTCATTCTTCCTCCTGTACAGTCCCATGCCTTTTAGTCTCCTTCTCAGTGTACGCATGCTTATTTCTATAATCTCCCCATGCTTCAATCCAAGCATGAAATAAAACTTAATCAGCTCAGAGAAACTAGACATTGTCTGAGTTGTTAATCTGCCGTCGTCGTTTATTATTCGAACAATAAAATGTTCACGTTTGTACAATAAACTTTATTGTTCGAACAATAAAATGTTCACGTTTTTACAATAAACTTTATTGTTCGAACAATAAAATGTTCACGTTTTTACAATAAACTATATTGTTCGAACAATATTCATTCATTCATTCATTCATTTTCTGAACCGCTTAATCCCTTTCGGGGTCACGGGGCTGCCGGAGCCTAACCCGGCTACTCATGGGCGAAGGCAGGGGACACCCCTGGACTGGTCGCCAGTCTGTCGCAGGGGCCACAATCTCACACACTCACATCCACACCTAGGTACTAATTAACCAATGGTACCAATTAACCTATGAAGCATGTTTTTGGACGGTGGGAGGAAGCCGGAGTCCCCGGAGAAAACCCACGCATGCACGGGGAGAACATGCAAACTCCACACAGAAAGGCCCCCATTGTTGACACTGTTTCAAGTCCCCCAGCTGGGAGTTGAACCAGGAACCTTCTTGCTGTGAGGCTAACCACTGCGCCACCGTGCAGCCAACACCGAGCCACCGTGTTCGAACAATATAATATTTTTATTGTAAGAACATGAAAAGTTTTTTGTTATAACATGATAAACACGTATATTGTTTAAACGTGAAAATTATATTGTAAAAACATGAAAGTTATATTGTTAGAACAATATAGTTTTCACGTTATAACGTGATATGCATGGGGTTTTTTTCTACTGAGTGGCAGCTCTGCGCTTCCGTAGTGAGCAGAACTATCTTTCTTTGGAGTTCAAAGTTTGCCAGAAAAATGATTTAGTGGCGCCCCCTGCTGAACGGTTGGTAGACAGCACAGTTGGCGAGCGCGCGTGCTTCATCTGATTCGTCCGTTTGGAAACGGTTACAAACCGTTACATTGAGGTGAAACAAACAGCTTTACCAGGTGAATGATCTGAATGTTTGCTTTGATTGATGTGGTTTATGCTGAGTCTGTGCTTTGGTTTTAGGCTCCTTCCTTTCCCCCGTCAGGAACAATCTGAAAGGTCTCTGATTCCGCTAAAGCCGTGTTTTGTGACCCCGCTGTACAGGTGAGAATCCAACCACAACCTGCGCCGCTTGTGTCTGAATGTGTGTTGAATGTCGAAATAAAACTCGTTGAACCGAAGGAAGAAACGTTAAGGTCTAAAAGTTTGCCTAAGCTCTTGGTGTTTTTTTTTCTTAACAAATATGTCATTCTTTGTGGTCATATTGTGTTATCTTCTGGAGTAAATTTACAAGTTCATCTATATTTTGAAAACCAAAAATTGTATTGTTATTGTAAACTAGGCTATGTTGGGTTAGCTCAGTTTCCCGCCAGGTAAAGCAAAAGATTATGCGAGAAAGTGTTTCGTAGATGCTTTTTGCTGTTTTTATGTATCACAACGTTTTTTTCTTGTTTTTCTTTTCTGTTTTAATTTGGTCAAGTCTCAGCTCTCCAGAGAAAGACCAAAGAAATGGATTTCCACTGTGATGAACTACCTTCTACCTCACATTCCACCCCTAAGAAAGCGCAGGACAACACACAGAAGGTCATGCATGAAACTTCACATCGTGCAAAATTCAATGGGATGAAGGATGTTTTTGTGAGACTCTTTTCTGACGTTAGGAGCAGTAACATTATTTGAATTGAATTATCCTGAAGTAAACGTAATTTTGATTTTAAAATATTTCTGATGCTTTCAAACATTTTTCTTTTCAACACAACATTGCAGCATCATGGCTGTGGAGTGGACACAGTTGCTGTCCCACTCTGGGTGGGCACTGTGGCAGTGTTCCTGTAGCCGGGCTGCTCCTGCTATAACAGATTCCCCAAAAAGTTTATCTCATAATTTTAATTTAGAAAGTTTTTTTCTGTATTCATTATGTGCAAAGTCACGGGTTGTATGTGTTAACAGAGGGAAGGGGAAGGAGGAGGATGAAGGGTGGGTTGGGTTTTATTGTGTATGTTTTTGTTTTTAAATGTAAAGCGCTTCAGGTTGCACAATGCATGAGAAGCGCTTTTTATAAATAAAGTTTGATTTGATCATCTAGGCAGAAGTTGTAGACCCGAATTTCTCAGAAGATGGGAGCTTTTGTGAGGTTCCAGGGCAGAACATCAGGTACCACAGAACGCATCTGCCACATATGTACATTAGACAAGTCACTTCACCCCTGACTTTTCTCATTGAGAGCAGCTGGTGACAGGTTTTTATTCTTTCAAAGTCTAGTCATACACGGTATCCGCCGGCAAGCACTGGCAATAGTGAAGGAAATAAACCTCCACCGTGCCGAAGACATAAAACTGATAGACGAATTTCAGGAGAAAATGCTAGAAAAGGTGCAAAACTTTTCTCATGCAAGGACACATTTAATGCTTGGCTGTACCTGTTAAAAAGCACTGATACTTGTGCTTTTCTCAGTGTTTGCTGAGATCTGGGAATCAGCATTAATTTGTCATTTCCTCTGGCAGGTGACAAAGGTATGTCAGGAGATGAAGAAACAGATGTGCACGGTTTACGAGAGAAACACTGATGAGATGCAGGTGAAGCTGCAATGGCTGACCAAGGTGCTGGACAACTGCAACAACCTGACTAGTGAGCTGCAGGAGGCCAATCAACCACTGGCCTCTATCGAAGAAGAGATGAAATAAGGGGTGGGGGTTACACAAGTACAAAACGACAGATAGATAGATGAGAAGTTCTCACAGATTTTTTTTGTTGCAATGGTGGAAATAGTGTTCAGAAAGGGTCTGATTTGAACAATTTACTGAAAGAAATACAATGTTACTGAGACCTTTAGTTTTTCAAAGATGTTCTTGTTTGTTATTTCTCCTCTTGTTACAGGGTACTGAATATATTGAATTGTGCCCCCTTGTGGCTGCATGAAGAATTTCATTATATTATGATAGCACTTGTTCATTAAATGTGTCCTAAACACAGTTTATTCTTCTCATTTTTGTTACTTTTGGGTATGGTGATAATTCTTTTATATTAAAGCCAAAGAAACGGGCTGGTCCAAGTATGGCTAAACTGAGCTGCAACTTAAGTGGAAATCAATTTCTTCTGTGTTTTTGAGTCTGTCTAATTTGGAGTAAAGTTTACATTTAGTTTGATATCAGACTATATATATTCCTAACTTATCCTCTTACTGGTCATAACTGAGGTTGGTCACATCAGTCTTTATTGGGGTATTTCTGAAGTCCTTACAGTGGAGTGCACATGGGGTGGAGATCCTGTAAATGTATTCAGGATTGTCTCCCAGAGGTCTCGCATGCCTGCAGGACTTGGCCATGCCTGCTGAACGTGAGGTAACACAGGGGCCCATGTGCAGCTTTTCACAAAAGAAAAGACAGAAAGTACCAGACTTGCGAACATGGTCCTCTGCAGAACGCTAACAGAACGGTTTCTCATTTAAGTACGATCTGAAAATGTTCATAATTGTCAAACATTTTGCTCATAACTATAATCTGAGCAGCACACACATATTTGGCGCCCAGAACACAAAGACTTGTATTTTTTTCCATGACGCAATTTCTCTTTTCATGTTAAAAGAAGAATAAAAGGCCCCTACCCCCCTCCCACATTTACAGGGGGGTAACAGAGGGATACGTGACCAGAAAGTAGATTGAACAAAGGATGAGTACTGCCTGAACTTTACTTTATGGAGAAAAGCTTAAATGTGCAGTTGTGGCAGGACTACATGAGCTGCAGCTTGATGAGTGCACAAATGCTCAGCAACTGAATTCAATCACATTGAACTTGATGCTTTTTCACTGTATAAAATTGCAAGTACATTAATGAAGTTGATGAGGACTTTGTGTGTGCAGACAGTGACCGTCGGCCCTGAGTTGGAGTAAGCTGTAAATATTGTATTCAGGCTTTATTTCAGACTTAGCAGACAATGAATGATGGAGTGCGTGTCCAGAATGCCGCGCTGTGGACCAGGCTGCGGCCAAAACGACTGTTGGAGTGAGAGAGAAAGAAAAAACACTTTGATTGCCACCCACCCCGGATTTTCTCTGTCCAGAGCTCATTCACCAAGATGTGCGCCTAGTTGAAGGAGCCTCTCCACACCCGGTCCCCACTGCATGCTTTAAACTTTCTAATGAAATCCATACACACTTTTTGACAAACATAACTTTTCCTTAGAGATCAAGAGGGTTTCTGACAAATCACTTCGCCTTTTGTATTAAGAAGAAAACTGCAGGTATGTCTTGCTTTTTACTTGGATTCAATTCATGTACGTGTGCTTTAACACATTTAGCCAAACATTGACATATTTTAAGAACGTGCATGCATGTGTAGAAGGTGTTGTGGATTTTCATGGCAGCTCAAAATGCACAAAGTGATGCTTTTATTTCACTTCTGTAAAGAACATGGAGCCTAGTTCCACAGAGGGAGGAGCTGAGGAGAAGGCCATTAAACACCATCCAACAAACCCTGTAAGTCAAATAATTAAGGAGAATCTATTGATTCACTGAAGTAGAGGCTCTGATGGGAAGAGTTTCTTGCCTGCGCTGAAGGAAAGACGTCGTTTACACAAAAACTTCAATGGTAATATGTAGTTGAGCTCAAAAGGTTGGTTTTGATCGTGCTCTTTAAGTGTCCCTTGGTCCTTCTGCGATTTGGACATCCCAGCCTGTCTAAAGTCAGCGAGTAACATCTGGATTTCAGATTGACCCGTCCAGTTTTGCATCTGCAGCTGCAGCTCTAAGCAGGAGGGTCTGCTCAGCGGAGGCCAGCTCTCCCGACGGGTGCCATAAGGTCACCAGCGGGTTTGTAATGCGCAGACACAAGGAACAGAAACATCACAGTGATGTTCATTAATATGCAGAGGGCTGTCTGTCACTTTACATTATTGGTCATACTCAAATCGGGAGGGATGTAGGCTTTTTTTCTGCAGTGACTTGAAGACAAGATTGGTTGGGTGCAGAGCTCAGCCGTTTAGAATGTGCGGTGAAGGCTTTTTCTCCTCTTCTCCCTTTTACCAGCCTCACAAAGTGATACGCAAACATGGCCAAGAGTTGGAGGAAGAGCAGGAGGAGCTGGCTGAGCATCAACCTCTAGAGCAGGAAGACCTGAACTTTGAGAGATGGAAGCGCAGGCCGATTCCTGAGAGGACGCTCCACCAGAAAATAGCCGACCTGAAGACGTACCTGTGGAATGCAGAAACCAAGGAATTCATGGGTCGCTCTGGAAAGAGCTGGAGTGAGTTGAAAAGTTGTGGGGATTGGTTCTAAAGAAGCTGATTTTAATCATTAGTGCATGTATAAAGTGGTTTGATCTGTTTTTTTAAATATGCACTTAAATGGGGGGAAATGAGTATCCAGTCCAGTGACTTGGCTAACTGTGCTTGTGAATGCATGAGTCCTGATGCTCAATGTTTACATAGGTGCATGGTGGATTCAGAGAGTCCTGACACAAACAGACTGCCTGGGGATGTGTTCCCAGTGGGATCATGCTGTTCCAGGCCACACATTGGCCAGGAATCACATTCCTCTGAATATTTCCACGCTCTCCACAGCCTCTTTCCCAAAGCCTGGGCGACCTCATTGCTGTGTCTGTTTTTTTTTCCATAAAGCTGAAGATTGTTGAGTCAAGGATGATGGAGCAGCTAATTGTTTCTTCAGAACAGTTGTCATGCAATGCAGTTGCAAAATGTAAACAATAGCCAGTGGAGTGGAGTACAGAGGCCACACTATCAGCTGATACGCAGCATCTGCAGAGCTATGACCTGCACATCAGGGTCTTGAGGTCTGTGCCGAGTGTCCTGTGAGGCGAGCGTGCAAGAGAGGACTTAGTACCAGAGTGACGTGGTTGGAGCTCCTTGGAGCTGGCCGGGCCTCTATGGCTGCAAAAGACCTCCACTACGATGGCAACCGGAGGTTCGCTGTGTTCCTGAGTTAAAGGACAGCTGGGAGAATTCTCAGTGAGCTCAAACAGAAAGGCCTTTGTGGCTCTGAGGACGCAAGGCTGGCTGCAGCTAGTCCCCTGTGAAATTGCCCGCACAGCAAAAGCCATTTCATTTAAGACACGTTTAGCTTGATTCACTGCTAAAAGACTCTGAATTGAAAATGGCCGAACAATGCTGGTATCATTTATTAGCTCTGCGCTGTTGCTTCCTTGCTTAATCAATTAGAATTGTATTTATAGATCCAGATATGAGGAGTGACAGGAGGGGTTCATAAGGGGCTGTGCTTTTGTATTGGTAAACAAATTAAAGACCATTTTGATCAGGGGAATTTGTTGGAGTCCAGACAAAAAAATAGGAGTTCTTTGTTCTGCTTTGTTGAGAGATGAGTTGTGTTATGTAACTCACTTTTAGGCCAATAATCTTCTTAAAAATTGGATAAAGAATTGGGTTAACTCATGTATTCTCTTGGTTTAGGTCTCATCCTGCTCTTCTATGCTGCACTTTACGCATTCCTTGCAGCCATGTTTGGTGGCTGTTTGTTTTGCCTCATGTGGTCCATTAGCCCCTATCATCCCACATACAATGACAGAGTGATGCCACCAGGTAAGCATGACAAACTCACTCTGCAGACGCAGCTCCAATCTGAACCCAGTTGACTGACTCCAGGTCTCCTCTGCCAGGTATGACGATGGCCCCTCACCTAGAAGGTCATGATATTGCTTTTAATGCATCCGACCGTAAATCATGGAAGAAGTACGCCCGGTCGATGGATGAGTTTCTAAGACGTGAGTCCTAACGTGGTTCTGGAGGGGGGGTTTGCAGAAAAGGGAAGGAGACATGCAGTTGTGTTAGATCTTCCTCTTCTCCACCTTTGCTCCATTTCCCATTTGTTTCCTGCAGAGGAGGATGGCAGGGGAAGGGAAGCCTCTTGGAGGGTAGCAGAGGGGAGCTATTCATTGCAGCTTTTTTCCTCCGCTTTTGTCAAGCTTTTTTAAAAGGAGGTTCAGGCCTGGCAGGGCTTTGCTGTCGCAAAGGTTTATTTATGCCCCTCCTCCCTTTTGTGCCCCCTTCTCTCTCTCTCTGTCCTCCACTTTCAGCATATAATGACGGTGCACAGGACAGGAAGAATATTCGCTGCACACATGACGCGTACTTCATGCAGGACGACTTGGAGGAAAGTGCGGAGCGGAAAGCTTGTCAGTTTAAGAGGTCCTGGTTGGGGGAATGTTCAGGCCTGCAGGACCCACACTATGGCTATTCTCAGGGAAGGCCATGCATCTTACTACGAATGAACCGGGTAAGAAGAGTCCGAGACTGACAGATGTGAGGTAAACTCAGTCTGCAGTGGTTGATCTCTGCAGTGTTTTGGTGCTTCTGTGTGCTGACACCTTTTTGTTTCTTCTTAGATTCTGGGTTACTTACCTGGTATGGGAAAACCAATAAATGTGACTTGTGGGGTTAAGGTGAGCATCTCCAATTGCAATTATGCTCCAGAAAAAAACAACCTCACCTAAATACACATACATATATTTATATATATAAATATATATTTTTTTTTTTCTTTCAGAAAGGACCAGCAGAAACTTTAGGAGAAATTCAGTTTTTCCCTAGAAGCATTTTTGACTTGAAGTACTATCCATACTATGGGAAGCTTAGACATGTGAGTGTTGGATCTCCGGACATGAAGCTTCCCAGCATGTAAAGTGTCATTGATCAGAGCGTGTTTGGTTTCAGGTGAACTACTCTTCCCCAGTGGTGGCTGTGCGTTTTGCAGGAGTGCAGTACGACACTCACATCCAGGTGCAATGTAAACTGAACGGAAAGGGAATCATCAACGAATCGCCGACTGACCGCTACCTGGGAAGTGTGACCTTCTCCTTGGAGGTTGGAGCGTGAGGGAAAGACATCCCTGCCAGTCAGGTGCTCCCGCATTTAGGCAGGGGAAAAAAAAGTCCAAGAAAATAATTGTTTTTGAACATTTATTTCCATATTTCTCTTTCATAATAGTTCTCTTAATATCAGCTGTGAAATGAAATCCTCAAAAAAGAGTACTCTGTTGTTACTGCTAAATCTTTGGAGCAAGCCTTTGACACTTAGACCCACAGCAAGCAGTGGGACTTTCAGATCAGTTCCTCATATTCTGTAATTGTTAGCGAAATGAATTAACTTAATCACACTTTTCCCACTAGTTATCCTTTCCAGCTATGCAAATTCAGTCATGACCTAACCATTAGTAAAGATTTAGATACTTTGTCAGTTAAAACAATTGTTTTTTTGTTTTTTTGTGGTTGCAGTTTCTTGTGACCAAGTGTACTAATTTGTTTTTCTTTATATTTTTCAGAAAAAAATGTTACAAGTTGAAAAAACTGTCAAATACTGAAAACACGACTTGTACTGTACTTACACAGTAAAAAAAGGATGTACCTGATCACTGTATTTTTATAGAGTAGTTTTATGAATTTAAAATAAAATACCCACTTTTGTAAAAAAAAAAAAACCAACAAATTTTTGAAAATGAGATACTACAGAACTGATCGATAAAGAAAAGAAAAACTGTGATATAAGTAGTTTCTAAAATGTCTGTCCACTATTTTAAATAAACATAACTGTTCTGTTGTAGTGTTAATGCTGCCTGACATGCCATCTTTGTATTTATTCCTTTTACAAGGCTTATAATAAAAATCATTGTTCTGGAATGACGTTTTTTTTTTCTCAAAGCTTCAAAAAAGGTTTTTAACATGTTAAAAAAAGTCATGTTTAACGAACTTTCTTTAAATCCCTTTATGAAATCTCTTACAAAAATGTTCAACATTTAAATTTGAGGGGGCTCTGATCAGAAGTTCACAGGTTTGTGTCAAAGAGAGCAAAAACCTTGGTGGTTGCAGGTTGGCACCAGTGTTTGGCATCATAGTGTGTGTGTGTGTGCATGGGTGAATGGGACTGTAAAGCATCTTGGGCCTTCAAGAAAGTAAAAAAGCGCCATATAAGTACACATCATTTGCCATTTGATCCAGCAAATTGCGTTTATTTCTATTTACCTCGTACACAAGTTTATGTCAAACCAAAAGACTATGAATTAATGAGCCTGATTGTGCTGCTGAAAGATCAATGGATGCTATCCATTCATCCCTTTTCAGAACCCGATGTGTCCTTTTTGGGGTCATGAACATACTGACGCCTATCCCAACTACTGTTAGACAAAGGCATGATACACCCTGAACATGTCAAGGACAAGTTAGAGCAGGGGAGTCAGACTCCAAGCCTTGAGGGCCGACATCCTGCTAGCTTTTCAGAAATCCTGCCTTATCTGCTGTGTATTTTGCCAATAAGATGCTGCAGTGGCAGGTTAGCTGGAAAACATCTAGGACACTGGCCCTTGAGGCGTCGAATTTGACACCTGTAATTTAGAGTCACCAGCATGTTATTGGACTGTGAGAGGAAGCAGGAGTGTTTGGAGAAAACGCATGCATGCACTTCTAGAACATGCAAACCCCACACAGAAAAGATGAAGTCAGGATTCAAACCAGCGCCATCTCGCTGTGAGGCAAGCGCCCTAACCACTGTGCCACCATGCAGCCCATCACTGGACACATCACATTAAATGGAAAAAGGTTCAAATGTTTTTTTGTTTTGTTCAAGTCAAATCTTTTTGTTGTTAAAACCGTAATTTTCACTGAGGCTGCTCTCCTCAAAATCACCTCTGACCCAGGTAACACATCTGTTTGGCAACAACATCTCTGAAAAGTGTTTTGCTCATCTGTCACACAACGTTGGAAGCCGTTATAGGGCTCAAAGTTCAGGCTTTAGACTCAGTTCTGCTGCTGCCCACACAAGTACAGCAAAAAGGGCCCTTTGGAAAAAGAATGACAGTGATACAAAACAGGAAAGTAACTTTATTTCATCTGTTCTCCACTTGTCACCATGTTACATTCTTCATCAGATGGAGACGAGCTTCCAGGGAGCAACTCGGAGGTGAGCAACAGAAAGGCACAAAACCGTTGGAGGAGGGGTGCTCGCCTGAGCGGGGATCACATGATGGAGAGCTATGATCGGACAGCAGCACCTCATCTTCATGCTCCTCCTGTCTCCGTAGTGAACTGTAGTGCGAGGATCTGCAGCTAGTTGGTATTTAAAACTCTGAAGCATTGAAACATCGAAGGATTTCAAAGGAGCACAACTACTGTCAACTGACAAGGATTAATGTGTAGAAATAAGAAATACAATTGTTTGATCACAAACATGAATAATGACAAAAAACGTAATGGTCCCGTTGGTTTAAAGTGTCTGTTAAAATGTCCCTTTCATTGAGCTACTGCGAGTGATTACATGTGCAAAATTTTAGCTGTTACCTTAAAGAATCAGTGAATGACACTAGCTTTATACATTCACCACATCCAAAAAAAAAAATCTATCATTCACTCTATACAAGATTCATTTCACATGAAGTTTTTATGCAGAACAGATAACCAGAGCAAATAAAAAAGCCTCTCTGGTGTGAGAGCAGGAAGGGCTTTCTGGGGGGAGGAGCTTATGGCCAATCAAAGCCATAATTGTAAATTTAAAACATGCAATTAACAATTAAAATGCATCAATTCAGTGTCAGTTCAGTCATTGGCATCATCACATATGGGATACTGCAGGAGCAGCTAAAATTGGTTGCAAAAAAAAAAAGAAATTGTGGGAGGAAGCAGGAACACAAGGTTTGAGGGGAGAAGAAGCAAAAACCTGGTTTGGTTTGTCGGTGGAATATGTTTAAAAAGCAGGGGAAATGGCAGGAGCTTTGGATCAAACTGACTGGTAACCAGTGCGACTCTTCCTCCGACCAATCAGGTAAGAGATAAGCACAAGGAGGATTAGGAAGCTGAGTGCCACGCCCACGGCAATGGGTACCAAAAAGCTCAAATCAGAGTCCAGAAAGCATTCTTCAGCTGAGAGAGATAGACAGACAGACAAAGTTAGCACATCAGTGCAAACAGAGGGTTAAAGTGGAGAGGTGGAAACGTTTTGGATTAAAAAGTTATAAGGAAAAACAAACAGATTATCAATCTATTTTATTTGTGCTCATACTGTGAAAGGAAGGCTGCTAAGTCACACTTTTAGCTGGACATAAAACTGGTTAAAAGAACATAAAAATCAGGACTCAAAGTCAAAATCAAAGTTAAAACAAGCAGAATAGCATGAATCCAAAGTCCTATGCCATAATAAGAGGTAGTACGTTTTAATTAATAAATTACCTGACAAAATTATTCAATTGTTATGCAGAAATTAAACATATCAAACAAAAAGAAATAAAAATTGGGGCAAACTGTCCGAACTTTAAATGTGCAAGGACTAACTCTGATAACACGTTTCTGCTCTCTGCAAGAAAACCAAATGCGCCTTCCTTTCACAGTCAGAGCCAAACAGACAGAAGCAGAACTCAACTTAGAAAAGAGCAGGAAGATTAAAGACTTAGCAGCTATCACTGTTCTCCATCAAAGGAGGAAGCTTGGCTAAATTAGAAAGACTCGTATCCGGTGGCCGTGTTTCTCCTCCTCCCGATGAAATAGGCCACAACTACAACAACTATGAGAACTAGCAGTGCAACTCCAACAGCTATGGGGACAAGGAAGCTCTCGGCATCACCCTGGCACTCCTCAGCTGGACAAAGGTGAAGAGAGCAGACATGTGAACGTCTTACTGGATGAACAGGAAGAAAGTGGTGAACAACTCAAAGATTAAAACATGAAAAGTAGCATTTTCACCTTTTTATTTCTAAAGAAAATATTAAAACACTCCAAAGACAAATTGTAATTCAATTTATTACAACTATTAGCACGAGAGAAAGCAGACGAAATCATTTGTCTCTGTATAACACATAAACAGAGATGGTCTTGCAGCACAGCTTCCCTTTGTTAAACCCTTGTGCCGTTTCCTCCACGAGTTTGGTAGGAAATAAAACGATGAGCCAAATACACAAGAATAAGTTAATGAATGCACAAAACACAACAACATTAGCAGGACAAACCTCTTAGATGGAAAATAAAGAGATTTTACAAAGTGATGACAATGACTGGTGCTGCAAAACCATCGTCATAATTAAGGCAAGTGAGCTTTTGCAAAGCGGAAATACACAATCTCAATTACAAAGAAAAAACACAAATAAATCAAAGCTTGTATTTGATTAGAAGCAGTTACATAAACACATGTACAACGACTTGTGAAAGCTTGGTTTTTTTTCATATATCAGCAACTTCAAACTGCATTTAATGTCAACAAGACCTGGATTGGTGCAAATAAAACTCAGCCCTCTGCTATACTTTATGTAAAGATCATTGTGGGTCCCCATCCCAGATCACTGAAACCCTGATCTCTTTCCTGACAGAGAATGTCTGGAAGTCTTATTTCTTCTTTGCTAAACACAGCATAGAAAGCCTCCCACGTCAGGGTACCCGTCACTGGCTGATCACTGACATGAACCCCTTGTAACCGGGTTGTCATCGATCATCAAGGTCTTGATTTAACTTGATTGCTTTCTCTTTATTGTTCTTATCCTCAGCTCAAACACAGGTGGAACCCACATCTTTACCCGTGTGAGAAAAAGAATGAGTAAGGTAAGAGCGCCTTAGTGCATTTACATGTAAATCTCATCAGATCAGAGTGTCTCTGTGCTGACAGGATCTACAAAGTACTGTCCCTTTTCTAATACTAATGCCAACAGTTCTTTCTTTACAAAAACAAAAAATCGGTCCTTTAGATTTACCCATGAGTCTGCATGAAATCAAGAGTAGCACAGATGAAATCACCAAAAAGCTTTTGGCTTCATGGCTTAAATTTCAACTGTTTGTCGTTTTGTGTTTTTCTCTCATGGAACACATGACCTGATCTCATCCCCTACATCAAACCTGAGGCACCTGAAGAAGACTGAACTGTTTTACCTGATCTACAGGGCAAACAGAAACCTCTACAATGCTTCTTCATGAATTCTGAACAAAACCGATATAAAGCCGCTTTAATTTGTGCTGTCAAAGTGGTTGAAATCTTTAAATACATATTCATAATTGTGGGGATGACAAAATAAACAAAAACAAACAAACAAAAAGTTTTTAAAAAATGAACTGTCTGCTGAACAAGGGCAGGATCCAACAGAAAAATGGAGAACACCTTTTTGTGTTTAAGAAAGCGTTGTTTTTCCAAGCGGTTTTTAAATTTCCAGGTCGTACTGATCTGCTCGCTTTACATATTGCACACAAAGCCAGATTTAGTATGACTGTGGTTTTTGAGGATCTTGCACTTGCCCATTAACAAAAAAACAAAATGGAAACAAGACACACACAGGGAATGAAATGCAAACAAATCATAGGGGTTAAACAAGTTTGGTCCATTTGAAGAGCAGCAACACATTAGTGGCTGAATGGATTTCAGAAATTATTTGAAGCGTAGTTCATGGTATTTTACTAATGGTAACTTAGATACTGACGTACAATTAACTTCTTTCTTTTTCATTTTACTACACATCAAATTGACATTTTACTCATTTGTTTTAAATTTTTTAAACAGCCAATTAAACAACTGTAATTTAAGACCAAAGCTTGGGAACCTTGTGACATTCAGGAACAACTGAAGAGTGAACTCAGAGGGTCTGATATCCCACATAGGTCTTTCTTCGACCAATCACATAAGCGATCACTACAATGAGAATCAAGACAGCCAGAGCAGCGCCAACAATGATTGGGATTAAGATGCTGGTGTCATCCAATGAACATTCATGTGCTGCAGATAAGAAGACAGTCAGTCAGCAGGTGGAACAATTAACTTTTTAAGAGCAATTCAAGAGAGAAGCAGGTAAAAGGCAGCTTGTTATTTGCAAAATCTTTAAATAAAAAAAAAATAAAAAAAAAAGCAAATGGTGTAGTCAAAATACAGCAGTGTAGTTTCTGGTCAAATACTTTATTTCATTATGTGTAAGATTGAATTAAAATAATGTGAAAAGGCAAAAATGACACAGTGCTGATAAGAATCTTCACTGATAACAGAGCAGACCAACACAAGTCACATGATAGGGATTTTTCAGACTCTGAACTATTGACTGTAAATAACAACTGGACTGAGAGAGGGTGACATCATCCATAAAAAATTACTTGTTTCGAGCTCTCATGGTGAAATCATTCGCAATATGGACGTCACCATGTTGGAAGCAAAAATCGTTGGTAAGCAGTGATTGGTCAGAGTGAACATTTCTATGGCAACCATTCTTGTCAATCAGGAGTGAGCTTGTAGAAGTCCACAGCCCTACCACTTGAAAGGCGACTACACCAAAAATCTAATGTAAAGAACATTTAACCTGAGATCGAATAGTTTTATTGAGCTATCTTATTGGTTAGTCTATAACTTGAATAACTTTTGCTACAGAAAAAAATAAAGTATAATTAGCAAGAAGATTTTTAAAAAGGCAGCAGAGCAAAAATAGTTATTTTGACAAATATAATGACTTATACTAATAATAGCTAATTATTTCTCTATAGAAGTCGATGAGATTTTGGCTTCTTGGAGCCAGCAGGTACTTCGATTGCAGCGCGAGGGAGTAGGAGGAGGAGGGGGGTGTCACTCAGTCCAGTCCACAAATACAGTCAATGCTCGGAACATATAAAACAGCAAACAATGATAAAACAAGAATGACTCACCTGTGCTGAAGGAATCCTTTTTCACTCCGAAGGGCTGCACTTGCAAATTGGAGGTATAGAGGCTAAGCAGGTTGGTGATGTTGAAGTTCTGTTCTCTGTTGCACATGTAGGAGCTGCCGATGGCTGCCTCCCACAGACTCAGGTTGGCGTTTCCATCAACAAAAACTCCTTAAACAGGGCCAAAATAAAATCATAACTTGCATATTCCTTCCTCCTCGCATTGGTTTGTGTGTTTCTATGGGAAATCCGAACACTTTTTCTTACCCGAGCTTGTCTTTAAGGTGACGTTTAGAGTGTTTAGATGGAATTTCTTCATGTCCTGTAAAATGTTTACACAGAAATTCAAAGACAGTTTGAAGTATGCCATTCTCTGAGATGTTTTATTAATGTATATGGCAAGGAGGCAGCACCATTATTTAAAAAACTTAAAATAAATATCACATTTTAATATTGAAATACAGAACAAAAATGCACTAATGACTATGAAAACTATTTTCCTGATGCTGTGTTATGGACAAATACAACCAGAGTGGTTCTTCAGAAGCCACGTTGCTTCTGGTACACTCCTCGTTGCAGCCACTGGAACCACTTGAACTCAAAAGAATGGTATCTTTTTGAAACAACACTGTTTTAATTCAGTGACGGTTCAAGTTTGCTACGTTCAAGTGTTTAGCAGGAGCAGGGGTTTATGATTCCAGTGAACCTTGTGATCCTGCTGCCTGTCATTAGAGCTTTCAGAACACTAAAATCTCTTCAGCCACCGTAAAGTCTTTAAAAGGCCTGCAAAGTTTTTAAAGATAAGAACAAACTGACTTAAGGTCAGTTTTTATCCAAAAGCTTTCAGTGTCTTGAACCATACTGTTCAAGTGCATTAAGGCAATTTCATACATCATTCATATGAACAGAGCAATTACAAATCAGAATGTTGGCGTGCATTTTGACATCCTTTATCATTGACTGAATCTTTTTTTAGTTGGTCTGCATTTTTGCTTTAAATTTATATTTATATATGTATATATGTTGTAACGGTTTGAAATTAAAGATTGCAACAATATTTTAAAAACAAAAGTGTTGTACTCCTAAATACTTACATTTGCGAATGCCAGCATCAGAGTGATTTGATCAGACACCAACTCCAGCTCACTGCTGCTCTCGCCACACCGTCCAGAGGCTTTGGTGACAGTGGGATCCAGATTCATCTCCTCTGTTTTCTAAAATATAGATAATTTAGCTAGTAAAATAACAGCTTTTATTTTAGTTAAGGAAACAAGTAGTCCACTGGAGCTGCGGCACTGAAATTCTTATGAACTTACCCCATCTTGTGTGAAACTGATCCGCAGAGCAAAGCTCGCCAACAGGCAGACGGTATTATTGGTTGTTGTGAGGTTGTATTTCCCAGTACTCGGTGGAGGCAGGGTCGGTGTTGGACTGGTCGTGGTAGGAGGAGCGCTGGTAGTTGTATTTGCGACAGGTGGAGCGCTGGTAGTTGTATTTGCGACAGGTGGAGCGCTGGTAGTTGTATTTGCGACAGGTGGAGCGCTGGTAGTTGTATTTGCGACAGGTGGAGCGCTGGTAGTTGTATTTGCGACAGGTGGAGCGCTGGTAGTTGTATTTGCGACAGGTGGAGCGCTGGTAGTTGTATTTGCGACAGGTGGAGCGCTGGTAGTTGTATTTGCGACAGGTGGAGCGCTGGTAGTTGTATTTGCGACAGGTGGAGCGACGGTAGTTGTATTTGCGACAGGTGGAGCGACGGTAGTTGTATTTGCGACAGGTGGAGCGACGGTAGTTGTATTTGCGACAGGCTGGGTGGTGGTTTGGAGATTATCTGCAGCACAAACTGTTACTGTGGAGGGAGAAAGTGGAGAGTAAATGTCAGAATTGGTTTATTGTATCTTACGATCTTGAGTTGATGCGTGGACGACACTTACCGTCCTGACTTTTGGTGCCTTCAGTGATGAAGGCCTGTATGAGGACGTTCCACAGCGTCATGGTGGTTCCTCCTGCTTGGACTACCTCCTGACTTTTACAAGAGTAGCAGGTATTTAAGTCAATCTCTGACATTAGAGGCTTCTGGGTCACAGTAACAATTTCTGAAAAACAAACCAAAAATTAAAAAACACAACCCCAAAATTACAATTAATAAATAAGCTTGTGTGGTCACATGAATCGGTTTTGTTTATACTCTGATGTGTGAGTGGAAGTTACCATCTGACGCTGAATTCGGAAATAGGTCAAGATCCTTGAGATTATAGGAAAAGGTTATGACGTCAGCCTGGTAACTATTTTCATTTAAGGTAAAGTTCACACTCCAGAAGTGTCCGTCACCAAACTTAAGCTTCAGGGTGGAGCTCGTCTCTTCACATGTACTTTCAGATATGGGAACATCAGGAAGTGGAAAAGCCACAGTCTGAAACTAAAAGAGACCAAATAATGATTATCTAACCATAACAGTAAAAAAAATAATAAAAATAAAAAATTGAGAAGTTGCGTTCCAACCTTGAGGTTTATAAAGTTGTTTCGCAAAAAAAAAAAAAACAAAGATCCTTTATAACAATGCACAATTTAAATGTTATGGAGTGACAGCATTGACAAGATTGACTTTTACTCTGAAAAACTGATTTCACCAAGGTTTCATAATTACATTTCATTATTCTTTCTTATCTCAAACTGTTCCAACTGATCAAAAATAAAAAATCTTGTCTTGTTTTAAAGGCATTTTCTGCAGAGCGGCAGTAGTTCATCAAAAATGCTCATCTGGGTTGAGGGTGGCGCAGAAGTTAACTCCATTAATTTCCCACGAGCCATTTGTTTCCACTCACTCCCGCTAGCTCACATGCTGACTAGTTCCATTTTCCGCAATGACACCTGATTCCCATGTGACATGGCACTTATGCTGTTTGTGTTGTTTGGCATAAGCAGAGCAGCTATCATATACTGTACCCCATTTTTGAGAAGAAACTCTTGAGAATAGAATAGGTTCAGTCATTGTCACATGTACAACAAAATGTTAAAATGCTCACTGATCAGCGCCTCATTCATTCTAAATTCAGAATAAAAATGATAAATGTATGCCAAAGAGTTTAGGGAAAAAGTAAGATAAATAAACGAATAAGAAAAAGTATATAATACATAGTAATATCACAAAACACATAAAATCATAAATAAGTACAAGAGCAAAATAACATGAGTAATAAATACAAGTCATAACACATTAGCATACCTTCAGACAGTCACCCACACATATTCTCTGTCCTTACATGAATTATCATAAAGTGCATTTCATTTCATAGCAACATTGAGAATGGTGATTGCAGTTGGATAAACACTGTTATTATGTCTGTTTGTCCAAGCGTTGGTGAGCCTGCCCAACGGTAACAGTTCAAACAGAGGATGGCCAGAATCTTAGTCTGCGGTTGACAAGTAAGCACTTCAGATGGATGGTGACAGACCCAGGTCTTCCAGCTTCACTACCAGTTTGTGTGGCATGATGATATCGAACACTGAGCTGTAATCCATGAAGAGCATTCTCACGTAAGCGCCTCTGATGCTCCAGGTATGAAAGAGCAGCGTGGAGGGCTCTGGCCACTGCGTCCTACATGGATCTGTTTTCTTTCTATGCAAATTGGTAGGGTTGAAGACTTTGGGGCAGAGTTGCTGTGTTGTGTTTCCAGACCAATCTCTAAAACACTTGATAACTACTGGGGTAAGTACCAATGATCTATAGTCGTTGAGGCTGGAAATGTTGGTCTTTTTTGGTAGAGGCACAGTGATGGCAGACTCCAGGCAGGATGTTACTGTGGACTTGGTTGAAGATCTTTGTTAGGACTCCAGCCAGCTAATCAGCAAAGTCTTTTCGCACTCGTCCTGGAACTCCATCAGGGCCGGTCCCCTTCCTCAGGTTGACTGCCCGCAGCATGCGCCTAACCTCATGCCTGCTCTAGAGTGAGGACCATGCTGCTGTGTTGCTTCCGTTGCAGTGGTCTCGAAGCAGGTAAAGAAGATGTTTAGCTCCTTTGCCAGTGTGAAGTCACCTTCAGCTGCACTGATGTTGGTGCTGTAGTTGGTGATATGCTACTTTACCCGACATCTGTCTGCCATTGTTGCTGCCCAGGTGTCCCTCTTTCTGTAGTCTGCTTTGGCCTCCCTGATGGCTTTCTTCAGGCCTGATTGGGCTTTACTCTAGTGGTCGCTGTTACCAGACTTGAAGGCAGCATTCCTCTCTTTTAGCAGCTGCTTGACCTTCCGGTGCAGTCAAAACCCACGTTTGACTGCACCATCCCTCCAGAAAGACCTGCAGACTCTGAAGTTGTGCTGCACTGTTCTACTGTCAACAGATACTTGTACAAATATGGTCTTCATGGAAGAACCATCAGAAGAAAACCTCTTCTACGTCCTCACCACAAAATTCAACATTTGAAGTTCACAAATGAACATATAAACAAGCCTGATGCATTTTGGAAACAAATTCTGTGGACCCACCAGGTTCAAATGGAACTTTTTGGCCACAATGAGCAAAGGTACGTTTGGAGAAGAAAGGGTCCAGAGTTTAATGAAAAGAACCTCTGTCCAACTGTTAAGCATGGGGGTGGATCAATCATGCTTTGGGCTTGTATTGCAGCCAGCAGCACAGGAAACATTTCACCAGTAGAAGAAAGAATGGATTCCAAAAAATGTCAGCAAATTTTAGACATTAACTTGATGTCATAAGTGATAAAGTTAAAGAGAGAATGGCTTCTATAAACAGATAATGATCCTAAACACACCTCCAAATCCACACTGTCTAACATTAAGAGGCAGAAACTGAAGGTTTTGCAGTGGCCTTCCCAATCACCTGACCTCATAATCATTGAAAATCTATGGATAGACCTGAAAAGAGCAGTGAGTAACAGACATCCCAGAAATCTCAAAGAACTGGAAGATTTTTGTGAAGAAGAATGGATGAAGAAACCTCAAACAAGAATTCAGAGACTCTTGGCTGGATACAAAAAACGTCTACAAGCTGGGATACTTGCCAAGAGGGGCAGTACAAGGTACTGACTCTGCAGGTTGCCCAAACTTTTGCACCCACCATTATTTTGTTTTGTTATTTTGAAAGGGTAAATGATGGAAATAAAGCCTGATTTTTTTTTTTTTTTTTTTTTACATATTAAAAGAATGTCTCATCTGTAAACTGATGCCTTTAGGAGATTTTTCAATCTTTCTTTGGTTTCTTTTTCCACAACAATATAACATTTTACATGGGGTGCCAAACTTTCGATCCCCACAATAAGTTAACAACATTATGATGACGGTGAGCTCCCTTGGGAGATAAATGAATTGCATTTCACCGTCAAACATTCAATGTCCGGTGAAGAATGGTTGTTGTCTAGGTCTTTGTCTAGGACAATAGCACTATACTTTGTGTTTAAACTGGACACCCACCTGTTTCTCATCCACTGGGTAGGAGACAGAGAAGTTGAGCATTAGGTTGGCATAGAGGCACAACTCGCCATCTTGTGTGACATTCACCTCAATTCCTTGCGACAGCTGGACCACTGAAAATAAGAGATGTGAGCATTTTAATTATAGGACCTGTAAATGACATGTTAGCAGAAGCTAACAGCACGTGCTTTGGTGTAAACAGAAGTTTTGCTAAATATAGCTCATAAAAGCAGCAAAAGGACTGTTCTCCAAATTCACATGATTTATCTCTGGCTCCTTTACAAATGAAAATATAAAATTGACATTAAATATCATTTAGAATTAGGGAAAAACTGCTAAATTGAAAAAAACCAAATAAAAACCAAAAAAACCACTGAAAAACATTGTCTAAAGGAAAGGACAAAGTCTTTTTTAGATTACCGACGGAGCCTCGTTATAAACAGCTTATCAAGGCTCAAGGTAATAAAAATGCACTCAGCTTGGGTAATTAGAATTAACTCTAGTTCTTTTGGATTGAGTTAAAAAAAACCTAGCAAAGTGTGTCAAAGCCCAATGACAGTAACCATTGAACTATTAAATAGTGAAGAATAGCTTAAAGCTAAACAGCTAACGCGAATACCTCTGTGTCGCAACAACTACTTTTTTTAATGTTTGTAAATTTAAGAAAAAACGTATTGCCAGATTACTGAAGTAATCGCAAGGAGGCACTAAACTGCGTGTAATTTTAGCTCAACGCTCAAATTGGAGCTTCACGGTCACATGCCAACCCACTGTAAACTGCTACATGATGCTAATGCTAACCTAGCTACCTTTAAGGTTATTATTCTTTTTACGCCACTCCACCACACTTTCAACTCTTTTGGCCTTTCCATGTAAAGATGAATGTTACCTACTCTTAAACGCAAATAAGAAAATATAAGAAAGGAAATTAAAAAAAAAAAAAAAAAAAAAAGTCTAATCTACCAAAACAAGTGTTATCTAACCATTAAGCTATCAGAAGTTAGCTTCGAATCTGCTACCCTTAATGTGAATTGTTTACTCGATTTGACGACAAAGACTGCATTAAAGTTCATATCAGAACACCAAATGTTCGAGTAATATAAACCGGATCAAATGAAAGTCGTCAAATGAACGTTGACGCAGGTAACAAATTACCTATCGAGGTGCAAAAACAGAATATACCTGCAGTGAATCAGCAGCTAAAACGTGACCCCGTATAACGGCATCTTGATAGAATGAGCAACTAGAGATGGTTATTTCGAGTCTACGTTTAAATAACGATGTATTCAAGAGTAGCATTTACTTAAGTACCGATCCGTCGGGCCCGGATTATTCCAGAAGTTTAACACATCACAGAGTTCACGTCGATTATCTTTTCTTTTTCTTTTTTTTTATAGGTTACCTACCGATTCCAAATGAGAGGAACAACACGACTGCGGAGTTTCTGGACATGATCACCGTTTTGGTTTGGGCATCAATCGCAGGAAAGAAAATGAAAACAGTCCAGAAGGACGCTCAGTCAGCCCGACTGTACCAGGAAATGGAAGTCATATGACTGTTTCCAACGCAGCAGCAGCAGCAGCAGCAGTGCGGACTCCAGCACAACCTTCTGTCCCCCCAGTAAAACACTGAACTACGTACTGGGCCTCCGTCACAGTTAATGATTTACGACGCTGATAATGTGTAAAAAAAAAAAAAAAAAAAAAGGTTCTTCATATACGACCTAATAAAAATATATATTACTTTAAATAAAGACAAGTACTTTGAGTTTAAACGTCAACAAGATATAATAATTAAAAAAATAAGTTTAGTACCTACTATATGATCTGATGTTAACAATATATATTTTCTTTAAATAAAATATATGAAACCCAGATTCAAACTCTTTTTTTTAATGTGAAGCAATAAGTCTAACAGGCTCATATAAACGTGTATCTAATCAATCACTTCCTTCCACTTTTCCTCAATGCCTGACTGCCTTACATGAAGAGACAAAAGTATGTAGTATGGCATCAGAATCTAAACAGACTCACTTTTTCATGCCTAAAAAAACCCCAAAAACAAAAAAAAAAAAAAAAAAAAACTAAAGCACTTGACTGCCAGGTGGGTCATTTAAAATGTCAAGGATAATGGATGTATACAAATGTACAAAGAAAGAAAAAGAAATGGGAGGAAAAGTCATCAATAGTATGCATATCGTCATACAACTGCTTCAAGAACACCCTGTAACAAAACAAGTGCTGCTTTTTTGGCACAAACTCTGGTTTTAAACATGTTGTGTTGATGATCACAGCGTTATCCTATGGCTTTACAGCCTTTAAAAGTGTCTCACGTCGAACACACTTTCTGTCAGTGCAGATCCTCGCCAAGTGTTGGAAACAAGGATCCATTACTAGCCGGATTCTTGTTTTTTCTGTCAAACGTGGTACATTTAGAGCATTATTAGGTGTGTCGATATTAGCAATGGGATGAACAAGAAGGGGAAAAAAAACCCAACTTAATAACAAACTACAGACAAAGAATTTACGTTTGAAAATAAATATTTTTCCTCTCCGTTAAAAAAAAAAAAAAAAACAGTAAACTGAACTGTGTCGTCTTAGTCCGAGTTTTCTCAGAAGTGCTGAGAAATATGGGAGATATTGTCTTTTTCTGTGGGCATGCAGTCCACAGGATCACAAGACCGCGACGAAAACCCCGTGGAGCAGTAGCCACTGGCTTGTCGGTTGCTGCGGTGAAAGGAACAACAGCGTACATCCACTGGAGGAAAAAGGACTCAAAGGCCGATCACTCGGAGGGCTTTCATCCCAAATGAACCAACTGCAGTTCATCTTTTCTCTAGGCCACATAGTTGTACTGGTTGGAGTTTTCCTTGTCACGCTCCATGTAGTCTCTGTCAATAAGAGACTCTATCCTCTTCTTCAGGTCAGCAGGCTTAAAGGAAAAAAACAGACAGGAGTGAACACATGAAGCATTACAGAGTGTTTTTTGTTCTTTGAAATGGGATGAAAATGATTAACACGCTCCCCTAACCAAAAGTCCCCCTTTTATAAGCTTGTTTGTAATAATTCTCCAGATTTAAGTGAACTTAGACAAGAACAGAGATTTATTTAGTTGATTTGATCAGCCCAATTCTGCTCTAAAGTAAATGAGCGAAAACAGGTCAAGTCACAAACTACATAATCATGTGACATCAGTGCTGAAACAATTTCAAGTTTATCAGAATAATGAATACATACCAAAACAAAACATCTTTCATTCTTTTCCCAGTCAGACTGCCTAACAGCTACATCTCAGATTCTAAAGATTTTAGTTAAATACAAAGGTTTAATGGCTGTAATTCTAGAAAAAAAGATGACCTAGTTGACCTTAGACTGTTCTCCCAAGGAAAACTTTAACTTATTTAAAATGTTTGCAAAACTATTAAAAAAAATACCTTTGTATACCTTTGTGACTGAAATAACCATTAAAACATTCAATAATCTTGGCATAAAACCATATCTTTAACCCTCAATACAATGAAACTTTTAAATTAATGGGCTGCAATTCTTCAAACATTTGATAGATAGAAAAAGTTACACATAAAAGTCACACATTGTTATTTCAAGTCTTGTTTAAAAAATATGGATTCATAAGCCCTTTAAAACTCAGTCTCTCTTTTTCAGAGTTTTTGTGTTTCTTCCTCACATTTGATTTTTGCTGCCACCAAAGAATTTATAAATAGTGTGTTTAGTCTAGTTTTTGATGGGAATGATTCAGTCATTTGATTTTCAGTATCTGCTGAGTCCAGATCTGATACTTTTGCAACACATTTAACCCTTGAACCGCGCTTGAAAAATAAAGCAAAAATAGTACAACTGTTAACTACAAATATGGTTAACCATTACTTAGTAAAAATATGTGATAATTAGTCCTGTAAAAATGTTTGGCGACTGAAGTTTTAGTATCTTTGAACCTTATGAACATTTTTTAGTCAGATCTTTATTTAAAATTCTTCAAAATTAAAATGAATTTCTTTTAATTGCTGTAGCACAATGATGACTTTTCATGACTAGCTCATATCAAGGGAACTATTTATTAGTTTTGGTTGTTTTTGAGTGATTATAGATTTTTTTTTTAAATCTCTTTTTCCTAGAGCTTGCACTTTGTAGATGGTACCTTGGCAACCGTCTCTCTGTCACCAGCACAGAAAGAACAATTCTCATGAAAAACTAAATCTCTTTTCTCTCGAAATGCCTCTGTAGGTTGTTGTTTGAGTTATGACAAAATGCAAGAGACACTTGCTGCCAGTTTTAAGTGTTTATGAAGAGTTATTGAACTCTTACTAAATTTTAGTAAACAGTTTTTTTCAATAAAATTTTGTGATCTATTCATAAAATACTGACTTATTTTATAGCATATATCTGAATTACTGTCATAATTATCTGATCTCTGATCAGATATTTATTACAACATCTGATCGAGTCTGAAACTACGTGGTCGGGCTGGATTTCCGATCACGTGATGAGATCGGGACATCGCTAGTTTTTAATGCAGTCAAGAAAATGTATGCACAGGGTTTTATTATGATGACGACAACCCTATTTTAAGGTTCTAACACATTCAATAAATCAAAATAGGCAAGAATAAAAGAGGCTATATTCTATATAGTTAACAATAAATCCAACTTTTCCAAGTTAGCACTCCTATACTATAAAACTGCTAAACAATCATCAGACATGTAACACTTTCACAGATTCTGACTTTAAAGTTGGAATATTGTGTTTTAAAAGAACATTTTAGACTTCACTGAGAAGAATGCAAACTTTCCTATCATTCTTGTTACCTTCACAGGAAACTTGAGCTGGTTATACACTTCTGACATCAAGAGATTGTGGCTCAGAGTCTTCCTCATCTTCATGATCCGTACAATGGCGGCATCAATCTGATACTGTCGATCCTGAAACACTCTTTCCGTGGTGCTGGCTTGCTCCTCCACCTGCAGGAAAACCACTTCAAAGTCCGATAGCATTTGGAAGGTTACTGGTGTTACTGCGAGACAGCGTTTATACCGTTTCTTTCATCTGAATCTGGTTTATCTTGATCCTGAAGAGTTTGTGTTTGAAGTCGTTATTGCAGGAAAACTTGTCCCCGTCCTCCACATCTTTGCTTTTTGGGGTTTTGGTGAGGACACGAGCTTTTCCACAAGCCAGTGACTGAAGCGTCCGGCGCAGCTCACTATCCTCTGCCAGACAAAATGCAACAAAAGGGATCCACATGAATAAAGAAACATATTTTCCACTCGCAGAAGATAAAAAACTAAAACAATGTGACACCAAATCCTGCTGAAGTAACACAAACCTATTCCTGTGGCCAGTTTGATCTCTTCCAGGCTGAACTCCTCCCCTTCATTAAACATCAGCAGCACCAGAGTTTGAAAAAGTGACACCTGCAGCTCCTTCTTTCCCTTTTGCATAAAAAAACAAAAGAGATTTAATAAAACAGTTTGAAAACATGCAAATGCTTCAAACTGTCTTTGTAAAAAATACAATTATGAACCTCTTTAAATTCAACTTTTAAAACACAGTGGCCTAACGTTGTCTGCCACTGTAGCTTCCGGCCGCTGTGTTTGCCCAGGTAAAAAGTCTTAAAGATCTCTTGCAGGCGCACCATCTAAAAAAAAAAAAAAAACAGCACAGCATTTAGAGTACGAGGAGTTCCTTTTTGAAAAACAACTGGGCTCCCAGAGCTCAGTGCATGCTCAGCACTCACCTCCGGAGGCAGATGCACTTCCATCGGCACATATGTTGGCCAGTAGCCCATGGTGAGGATGTTCACTGTCAGCTCAATGTTCCCAGGAATGTTTTGGCACTGCATGTACTATGGAAAAACAGACTTGTGATTCTCCCTGATATCACTATCAGGAAGTTTGATCTCCTTTCCCAGTGTTTTTAATGTCATTTCTAGCCACAAAAACTGTTTGGTTTTCTAGGACATAGTTTCTGCAGAGCGGAAGAAAATTAGCCTCTAAATTGTGGTCGGGACAGTTGGCACGGCGTAAGCCTGCTCCCTTTTCCCGTCATCAATCTAGGGAGTTACAAAGTTTAGTCAAACTAATAAAGTCCTGTAAGAGCAAGGATTAGACTGGAATTCATGAGTAACGGCTACAGTTAAAGTAAGTTTGAAATTATCGGAACTATGAAGCAGAAATATTATTTTATTACAAGAAATTATAATGAAATGTGTATTTTCACATATTTAATTGGCTCGTTGTCAGTTAATATCATTCTAGACTGCTATGGACAAAAGCAATCAATGATGAAAACAGATAAAAATGCTCTGGATTTCACCTAAAAATGCTACATAATAGAGCATTTCCAAATAAATATTCCCCTTTGTGTTTAAGTATACACCAAAATTGTTGCCTACATATTTAATTATGTAGAAATGTAATTTCAAAACACAGTAACATAAAGACGAGGACTCACTCCTTTTGCAAGACAGTAATGCTAGTTTGTTCAAATCCTTGTGCAATAAGTAATGGTAAAGCAAAATCATAAATCCACCTTTATTCCTGCCCTTTGAAGGTGTGCGGCTCTCTATACCAGGAATCCACTGTGTGTAACTTACGAAGTGTTTGTTTTATCACAACTCATTAACATTGATTTTCTTAAACTGTCTCAAAACCTTGTCAGATGAGAAGTTCAATGTCGTCTTAAATTTAGTCCACAGTTTGTTGGAGCAGAAAATGTAAGAAGTACATCATACATTTAATCATTTGACCTTTAAAAGGTTCAGTTTGTTTTTTAAATGTTTACCACTGTTGCTTTTTATGGATTTAATATAATCAGATCTTTGTGGGTCAGCCTCTTTAGTTAACAAACTTTGTACCTTACAGTTTTGTGGGATTTTCACAGACCAAAAAAAGGAAACTGATTACATTTTTAGACAATTAGTGTTCATATTTGTGGTCAAAAAGACCTTTTTTAAAGACCCACTTTGATGAAAATTGTTTTTTTTGGCATTTTAACATATTCTTGTAGAATTTTTCTGACAATGGAAGACGTATTAGAATTAAAATTGTATTTCTCAGTATTTGTTTCTTCAAATCATTGCAAATCAGGATCGGATGAAAAAAGGTTTTAAACAGTCCTGCCCACAATGCAAATTTCTAATGAACTGCTGCTCAACAGAAACTATATCCTTGAAAATGACAGCTTTTTTTTGGCTAGAAACAGCATAATCATTAGTAAAAGACCCCAGGGAACACTTTTACAAAACATCACTGGAGTGGTGCTTTAATGTGAAACTTGAATTGAAATTCTTGTTTGGAACAACAAAACTGTGCTTCTATTGTTCCTCTACCTGTTTGAACTGCACCATGATGTCTTTAGAAAGCTCCATATCCTTGAACATTCCCTCTAACTTGCTGGTGAATGCGGCTCCACATTCTGAATCAAAGAAAGAGGAGAAAGTCAAAGGTCAACACGCTTCCCCTTTGTCATTTCTCCGTGTGTTTGTGTGGCTTCGACAGACCGTGCTTTAGCTTTGATAACATCGACTTTTCAGCGTCCACTGAAGCACTTTTTCCAACCAACAACCTCTTTGCCAGATCTTTTTTGTAGAAGGCCTCAAACACATCTTTTCCTACAATAGGAGAAAAACTGTTAGATGACCCCAAAAAAAAAGTAAAAAGAAAGAAGAATCAACAGAAACGGTGGAAAGAAAACATTACCATAGATGAATCTAAAGATAATCATGATCTTATCCAGCATCTTCTCAAGTTCTTCATCTGTTGCTTCTTTGTTTCCTGCTCTCAGTTTAGAATCCACATGCTTTGCTGTTTACATAATAAGTAAATTAGATGAGATTAGAATCCATTGCTTGTGTAGTCACAGTTTGGCATAAATGGGTAAAAAAAACAACAACAAAAAAACAATCGGCTGCTAACCTATGAGCTCTGCCGGTTTATTTGGGCGTTTGTTGATGAACGTCTCAAAAGCCTCCTTCATGGCGTTAACAAACTTTTCATTCCTTATGAGGCACACGTCAATGATGTGATCCACCTTATCTTTGAAGTCGAGCAGCTCTTGCACCATTGTTTTGTCTTTTTCTGGGTTGATAACAATTGTGCTGCCGAAGGCCTGGGAGGGAGAAGTCAAGGCAACGGAAAAAACCAAGACACCAAAGAAAAATATATATATATATTTAGTGTTCAGAATACTTTCATTTGTGCTTCTAAGTCACTAAATCTGACCTTTATGTACTCTATCCAGTGCTGCAGGAGCACCTGAACACCACCTTGTACTCGACTGAAAAGCTGATAGAGAAGAGACAGATCCTGGATTCTGTTCTCGTCCAGGAGTTGAGTTAGCCCTGCAGAATCCCAACAACAAACATCAGTCCCTTTCTGTCATTCCAAATCCATCAGAAATGTCCACTTATAGCTGGAATAGCCATGAATGCATCATTTTGTGTGGAAAAAGCTGCTGTTATGTACCTTTTTGAAGAGTTGCTGTGAGATGTTCGCCAAGCAGCTGCTTCTCTACTGCAGCAACGAGAGATTTTCTGAAAAGAAAAAAAATCTCAAGTTCCACAATCAGGAAGTTACTGAAAGACTGAAGGAGAGTAAAGGCCAACACTTACTGTGTGCTTTGGTCTAAATATGTGATTACTCTGTCAGCCTCTTCCTCCAGACGTTTGTTAACATGGTGAAGATACTCTGGAACCTTAGAAAAAAATGTAAATAACATTTAAAAAGAACACTGTAGTTTGCAGAAATACGATGATCTATACCAACACATTTAAAAGACTCAGTAGAAAACAGTCGAATTAGTGGATCAAAGTGTTGCAATGCATGAATACAAGTTCTTTTAATTAAAATCTTACTATATCATAAAAACCATCATCAAAATGATTCTGGTCAGCTGAAATGCTGGAAGTAAACTAAAGAAAAAAACAGCCTTCCTACATTCTAATTGCTTTGAAGTCTTTGCTGTATAAAAAAAATCTATGATTGAGAGGATTTAAGTTTAGATTCGCTACCAACTGTCAGGTATACATCCTGAGCTTTGCATATACTATACATTTTCAGTCAATTTAGGAATAAAAGCCCCATCCCTCTCAAAACAGACTCTACATCAGGGGGGTCATTGCAGAGGATGTGATGGTAATGATGCTGGCCATCAAAAATAAACAAACAACAATTCTTAATTTTTTAAATGCCAATTTAGTCAAAAAACAAGCTCTGTTGAACGTAGTTGCCCATGTGGTGACAAAAGCTTGTCCTACGCTTCCATGAAAAGGATCCAGAGTCAAATCTCACAGAGGATTTCTTTTTTATATTGCATAGTTGCATTTCATTGGGCATAAAGAATACATGATGACAAATTACTAATAACTTCTTTTTTTAAGCAATAGCAAATAGTAAACCAAAAGTTTAATAAATTGGATTTATAAAGAAAAGAGGAAGATTTGTTCATCCATGGATTTTCCACAATTTTTAAACAGGAATCAAGAGTTTTTATTTTAACAGCTTGTTGGTTTTGTACTTTGATGACTACAAAAAGATGTTTGTTATTGTCTGTGACACTGAACCCCACATTGCCTCTAGTGGAAGGTTGGTGCCAGTGTTAAGCAGCGGAGCCACTATCAGTGTGTGAATGGATGAATGGGACTGTGACTGTAAACGCTTTAGGCCTTCCAGGAAGGCAGAAAAGTCCTTTACAAGCATACACCATTTTCCATTGTGACAAAGAAAGTCTGTTGGCTGTTTTGATAGTATCCATTCTTTTCCTTTTCAAAATAATAATCTAAACCACTTTAAAATCTGTCCTTCATAATAAGTCTGTATATATAAGCACTTAAAAATAAGAATTTATATATATATATATATATATATATATATATATATATATATATATATATATATATATATATATATAGTCATTGAGTGACACGCCTTTTGTAGTCATTTTTGTCTCCTAGAAAGTCATAAAATCAAAAGTTATAAGAGGTTTAATAGAATAAAGACTGAACTATTTTAACTTGAAAATATCTTTTATTTAGGAAACAACTGCTTTGTTAATGATATAAGTGAGAAACTACAACAAAAAAAAGTAGCAAACGAACTGATTTGTTTAATGACTGGGCAGATTTGATTTTTTGTAATTTCCTGACTTACATTAGAACCTAATAAGAGATTTAAAAAGCGTGTCTCTAAAGCAGGGATAGGCAACTTCAGGCCTCGAGGGCCGCATTCCTGCATGTCTTCCAACATTCTGTGCTCTGGCGTTTCTAATTAGCTCAACACACCTAAACCAGGTAATCAGTCATGAGTTTGGCCTGGATATCTGAAAATCATGCACACACTGCGGCCCTCGAGGCCTGGAGTTGCCTATTCCTGCTCTAGAGCATTTGTTTTGAAAACTCACTTCTCTTTCCTGCATGAGCCTCTGTCCCTCTGCAGCGTACAGTCGGTTTGTTTCCTCCAAAAAGCGCTGCTCAAAGGAATCCTTATAAATCTGTCAGAAACAACACATTTTTGTTTTTCATCAACTAGGTGTAGTTCACAACTTAAAAAGCTACATCCTGCTAGACTCTCTTCTTCTGTCATCTGAATGTGTTTTCCAAATAAAGAAATAAAATCACAAATTGATCTCATAATGTCCAAGCATAATAAAGCCCAGGTACCTGCAGATCAGAAAGCATGCTCAGCAGGCTCCTCAGCAGACTGCGGTCTATGGCCTCTCCGTTTCGTTCCCTCTCAATGAGCAGCAGGATCCCGTTGATGGTTTTACTCTGGACTTTCAAGTCACTGATTATGTAGAACCGGAACAGTTCCAAACCCATGTCCCTGGAGAACCCCCACAGGGAAAGACTGTTCAACATGACATAACGAGACTCATGCATGAGTGACGGGCACAACAGCTGCTGAAGACTTACCAGATTGATGGCAGCATTGAATTCTGTAAAACATACGTGCGATCCAAAAACAAAAATATACTCCTAATCATAATCTGCAAATAAAAAACAAATATTATAAAGCATTAAAATCAAGCTCAAATCAAAATCTTTTCAAATTTGAATTCTTATTTTAAGTGTCGCTAATATTAAAGTCAACAGATTATCAAAAGTTTATCACACATAAACAGTTTTGGCAAATATCTAAAATAAAAGGATCTATTGGAACTGCCCAAAACAATACCAAAAATAATTAGAAAAGTTGTTTCTTTTTCTGGGAAAATCCAGAAATTAATGAGAAAAAAGGTTTCAATTGCAGAGAACAATTTGCAGCATACTGACGTGATCATACATTTTCTTTACAGTTGCTTTTATCAAGTTGTTTTTTACGTGATTGCTTTACTCCATGTTGCCAATAGATCTCACTGTCTCACCGATGATCAAGGAGTCAATATATGCAAACTTTTCAGGGAAGTGTTGAGCTGCATGACTGCAAGGACAGTAAAGCAACTACTGAGACTTTTATTTTGACAGTTGTTTAATACTTTGGCTTATTTTTTATGAATTACTACCCTTTAATCATGCAAATGCAAATAACTTAGAATGAACAATTTTAAAGACTCACTCAGACTAAAATTGTGTCTTTAACATGTTTGTGTGGTACTTTTCTGATGGAAGTTGACATATATTAGGAAAATTAAGCTTAAATAGCGTTTATGGGTATTTCTTTATTTGAATCGTTACAAATCAGCAGCAGACAAAAAATGCTGTTTGGAAAAGAGCTTATTTGTGACATAGAGAATACGCTGAGTAGACCACAAGCTCCCTGCTCTTCTCCATTTTGATACATCTACTTGCAGACAAGTAGATCCATGTACATCTTCGTTTTCCTCATTTGAGCTGGAATCTGGCTCAAAAGTGTACGGCTGGATAGCTCCAATATTGTTCACAATGTTTTTTGCGCCTATAATGTTGGACTGGGGGAGTGAGGCGCTGTAAGCCAGCAGGAAAGCACGTAAAAGGATGGGTGATGGGAAGTGGGGGTGAGGTTATTCCACGCCAACAGCCCTGCCCATAATTCACATGTTCTAATGAACTTCTGGCGCTCTGCAGGAACTATGTCATAGAAAACGACTGATTTTTAAAATTTTGGGCTAAAAACAACATAATCATAACTAAAAGACCACTAGGAGCACTTTGAAAATAGATCAAAAGATAATCAGAATGGGACTTTAAAGAATTTAACTGTAAAAACTTGCAATATGCATACTTTTCTTTACATTGTATTTATTTTAGAGAATTTGCACAGTAAATGTATATGTTCAGAATGTGATGTTAAGAGTCTACTGTAACAACCTCAAACTTGTGAGGGAAAAGTTAGGAAACGGTCTCTTCATTGTAAATGGAAAACCTACAAACATCACCATATTTTTTTCATGCAAAAAAATCTGATGAAAGGATTTGTTGCTGCAGATTCATTGTCATGATTTGTAAGGAGCATTTACTTATGCTGTTTGCTTTTCACTCATTTAGGATGTGAGCGTAGATGATGACACACCCAGAAGAGGCTCAGTGATCAATGATCTACTCTCATGTAATGTATAGGTCATCACACTAAAACTGTTTACTTCAGAAAAATCCTTTTTTTTCATAAAACTTTAAATCAGCAAAGTCCAAGAGCATGAAAAAGATTTTTTTTATTAAAATTGTATCTCAAATCATCTTAATGTTATTCAATAATGCCATTCTAAATGTATCTTTCTTTAAAACTGTCTGTTCACCTGTAATCTCTGTAGATGTTACTTTTAAAACGGTGTGATCAAACTTACCATTTGTCTGCAGTGATCTTGCCAGCACTTGTCGATTTTCTTCAGGAAAAGAACACTGTCCAGGGCATCCGTAAGTACAGAGTTAAGAGAAAATCAGACTGTCCAACATGACTTTCACTGGATATTCACTTCATCCACATTTGGGGAGAAACTCAAGCTGAGAAGGATATTCTCTGAACTGATCGATTTGGGCCTTGATGTGATCTTCACACACGGCCCTCAGCTGTTTGTAAAGCTTGGCAGATACCTTATGGGAGCAGAGGTTTTCCACAGCCTGGTTAAAGACAAACAATTGTGGTGTTACACTCATGCCAGCAGAGTGGTTGCATTACAAACGGGAACATTAGGAAAAAAACATTTCAACAAAAACTGTCTGCAAAACTGCCCAAGTCTTAGCTGCAAAAGCTTGATACATTTTTTATTTTCAGACAGATTTGATTCTGCACCTCAATAGTCTTTGCATCAGCCCAGATCATACCTATTCCACCACTGTGCTTCACAGTGAAGGTCAGAGAGTTGTTTTCAAATATCTTAGTTTATTTATTAATGTGTCCTTATTTGTTCTGCCATGACATTACACTTATGTTCTGGTCCAGGTTACAGATTTATACCAATCATACCTGAGAAGTCTTTCCAATTATACATCTTTGTTTTAGAAAAACAGTGACATGGGTTACCATGGGAAAGATCAGATACTTGTTGATTATAGGCTGATGTGACACATTCCTCTGCATTTCTAAGCAACCCATCAGCCAGCTTTCTTCATGAAGCCGTTGGGTCTGAGGTTGATACCTGGTAAAGCTCCTCTAGATTGTACTTGATAGAAGTGCTGTTCTGTATGGCCTCCACTGCCTCTTTCAATTTCTGCCAGGTTTCCTGTGTGTAGTTGTCCGGTAACTTCGGTTTTTCTGTAAAAGAAGAAAAAAGCGTGACAGTGTAACTCATGTGGAAAAGCTGACACTTCAAACACATATCAGGAGTGTGCAAATACAGGCCTCAAGGACCACATTGCAGCTTCTTATTGGCAGAGAACACCTGATCCAGGTAATCAGCAGCAAGTAAAGTTTGAATTTTTAATCTATATCTGTCAAGAGAGTGGTTCTAACAGCATATGTTTTCAATGTTATTGCTTCATTACTAAACCAGGCCATCTGGATGCAAAGCTTAGCCAAAAAATGTGTACACTACATCTTGATTTGTTGCTTGTTTACCTGTTTTCCTTCTATGAAAACTATGATCAAAGATGATCTAAATTTTTGCTTCAACATCCATGTGAACATGTTCAAGTTATTTTTTTTTAAAGTAAATGACAAAGAAGATATCTGACATGGTGGTTTTTTAGATGTAACGACTAATCCACTGAATCGATTTATATTTTACGATCCAACCATTTTTATCTGATTGAGGCTAATCGTCAATCGCAATGACCTTTACCACTATCAAATCATTTTAAAGTGAAATCAACTGATTGTATCGATATTTGATAACACTATTTGGATTGAGGCATGGTAGGTTTATTTTACTATGACGTAAAAATGACCAAGCGCATCACAGCGGACAGCACACGTGATGCAGCAAAAATAATCAACTACCATGAAGCAGACATGATAGTTGTGTGGAAATAGTTTAAATTTTACAAAGACACATGATCATACATTGTGGTAGAATGTTCTAATAATGTTTTTATTGTTTTGATGTGGAAAAACAACAGTGGGGTGAACTTTATGAAGCTAAAATGTAAATGGATTTGACATTAACTTGTTTGTTTGTACACATATTTCACTTACACTTGATTACTTATCCCTGAGTCACACTGGTTAGATTTTTGGCTAAAGATGTCCTGGATCGATTTTAGGTCAGTGAATCGGATCGTTCAAGAAGAACCGTATCAGTAACCATAAGTTATGATATGAATCGAATTGTTGTAAGGAATTGTTACATTCCAACATTTTATGTTATGATTATCAGTAAATTACTTTTCTAGGTGTAAATGACACTAAGAGCATATGTAATAGTTAATCACTTAGCTATAAGGTATAATTGAGGGTCATGAAGAGTCCAAGTGTCAGGTCTAAAGGGGGCTAAGCCACTGTTGTAGCGGGCACGGGCTAAATCCAGAGCTTTGCTCCTCTGGAAGTGGGGTCCCATCGCAGTGTGTTTGATACCTCGGAAGTTTTTGATGACTAGTTTCTTGGCAGCTCCGGGTTTGCTGCTGGAGAAGGTGCCAGACCCTGCGGTCTTCGTCAGGCCGTTCGCGTGGTGCCCCACGCCGCCGGCCAGGAACACGGCTTTGCTCTTGTTATTGGAGCATGAAGACGCGGCGTTGGCGGCAGCCTCCTCAGCCATTTTCACATCCAGCCCGATGAAATCCACCGAGTCCTCGAACCTTAACTTCTTCTGAATGTGCAGCGCGGTGGGGGAGTCAGAGGAGGAGGAATTCAGGGCTTTGGGAGGCGAGGAGGAGATGGTGTCACTTGTGTCTCCCCTTTCTGAACCGTTTATTTTCCTCTTCTTCGGAGATGTGATGTTTCCACTGCCGTTTTTGACATCAGTGGCCGCCGGTCTAGCCTCCTGGGTTGGCTGCGGTGGGGGATCAGGGGAAGATAAACCTGTTGGAAACATGAAAAAACGGGGAATACTAATTCTTTACAGCCAGTCTTCTGATCCGAAACTTCCAGAGTTGCCGGGGAAAGAGCACCGCGTCCGAAACCTTTATTCTGTTTTAACACAGGAAGGTTTTAGTCTGTTTTTCTTTTCATCCGATAGAAAACAGACAATAAACTGCAAACAAGTCAGCTCCACTTAAACCTAGCCTGGTCTCTCTTGTTATTGCTAGTGTAGGAATAAAGATGGTTGGCTATTGCTTCCTCCTTGGGCCTCTCTTGGCTAACCGCGTCGTAAAGTCGATGTTCGAGCGTGGGTCAACGCAGCGGCAGACGAAGACTGATATTTACAAGACGAATGTAAATGTGGAAGAAGAAAAAGTATTTTAAAAAGGAAAAACGATCCCAGGTAAATGCAAGAAAAAACCGCTCGTTTAAAAAGTCGCCGGTGACCTCACCGGAAGTACTTTGTACAAAATTACTTTTTGCACAAGCGTGTTTTTCTATACTCACTACTGTGCTGTACCTGACATGACCTCTAGAGGGCGCCAGATAGATAGATAGATAGATAGATAGATAGATAGATAGATAGATAGATAGATAGATAGATAGATAGATAGATAGATAGATAGATAGATAGATAGATAGATAGATAGATAGATAGATAGAAAGATAGATAGATAGATAGATAGATAGATAGATAGAGAAAACAGGAAATAGAAAAAGTATTAACAAACAATAGAGTAAAAAATATAAAATCAAAAAATTATAGTTTACAGAAAATGTTTTTTTGAACCTTTGTTTTGTTCTTAGAGAGCTTAGAACATTTAATACTCACTATTTTTTAAACAAATTTCAGATAAATTTAACAAAAATTATGTTCTTCAGAAATTCTAAAAGACGAACACATACACATATGCACACATAAAAATATTAGCAATTTTTACCAAAAAGAAAATGTAAAAATCCCTCTGCCAACTAACATTTAGTTTATTTTTGATATTGTTATTTTTTACCTTTTTAAATGTTTTAGCACCAGCAGTGTCCCTAAAAGCAAAACATTAACGTGTTAATTGTTTGTCAACTGTAGTTCTTGGTTGTTACCAGGTTACAGAAAAGACGCACACTGCTGCTAAACGTCGTAAAATGAAGCAACACTGGAACGACTAGCCCGCTACTACCAAACAAGCGTGGCACTGTTAAATGAAATAGATTAGTAGTTTTATATGTTGCTAATTTTACTCTTAGCGAAGTGAGATTGCAAAAAGAGCGTCGACACACTTACAGAAATCGTTGTCGGGAACCCGTGAGAATGTTTAAGAAGTGAGTTTCTGGTCATTTTCTTTTTCGTGTTTGCTAGCTTTGGTTGCTAATGCTAACATAGAAACAGCAGCAGCGCTTTGGTGTTTGTGGAACTTGTTTTGCTAATGACAGGAATGATTAAGCATGTAGGTTCCAGACACTTTATTGTTGAATCAAACTGAACAATTTAAACGCGCTAGTTCTTTGTGATCGATGTGACCACATTTTCCTGTAACAGATCATTACATTTCACCACATGGAACAGCTGCTCAATACATGTTCAATAACAATTTCTAAAGTTTTATGACATCAGCGTCACTGTAGCTCCTAAACTAATATGAGCCGGGTGCAATAACGTGCTTTGTTAAAAACATAAAAAATATTTATCGTGGTAAAAATGAAGATTTTATGCTCAAGTACTTGGAATGGTGGATTGAAATAATTAGGTTTGATTATTAACCCTTTTCCATGACATTAGCATATGTTGTTTTTTTATCTTTTTCAGATTTGATGAGAAGGAAAATGTGTCCAACTGTATCCAGCTGAAAACATCTGTGATCAAAGGCATTAAAAATCAGCTGTTGGATCAGTTTCCTGACATTGAGCCATGGCTCAATCAAATCATGCCAAAAAAGGACCCTGTCAAAATAGTCAGATGGTATTCTCTGTTTCTTTCAACACTTAAATAAGTGTTTTTTTTTTTAAGTTAAACTGTGTCGTCTGTTTTTCATGTAGCCACGAACACATTGAAATCCTAACTGTGAACGGAGAGCTGCTTTTCTTCAGACAAAGAGAAGGACCGTTCTACCCGACTCTCAGGCTATTGCATAAATGTAAGATTTTCCAATGACTCTTGGTTGTTTGTTGCAGCTTGTTTATTGGATTTGAATATTTTAATTCTGTTCTCAGATCCCTTCATCCTCCCGCACCAGCAAGTGGACAAAGGGGCCATCAAATTTGTCTTAAGTGGTGCAAATATTATGTGTCCTGGGTTGACGTCACCGGGTGCTAAACTCTACCCTGCTGGTTCTGACACTGTAGTTGTATCCTTCGATGGACGCTTTTTTGCTCTCTACAGTTACTGATATGTTGTCATGCCTGTAAAAATTTTTCAACATTTTGATCTTTTTTACCAATGAAATCAAAGATTAACCTTAACACGTTGCTGTAGGCCATTATGGCAGAGGGAAAGCAGCATGCACTTTGTGTTGGTGTGATGAAGATGTCAGCAGAAGACATGTAAGACTGTTTTACTGAAGCAAATCTATCGAGGCTAAACATTTCACAAGACTTGTGCTCAGTCTTTTTTTTTTCTTTTGCTTTATTTTAACAGAGAAAAAATCAACAAGGGAATTGGAATAGAGAACGTGCACTATCTAAACGACGGATTGTGGCACATGAAGACTTATAAGTGATGCAGCATCTCACCCAGACCTCCAAAACAAAATGTAAAGCTCTGCACATGGAATCACAGGCTGTGTACACTTGGATATAGTTGTGTAGCTTGCTGGAGGCTTTACATCAGCCGCCACAATTCACAAACACAATAAAAGATCTTCAATTTCAACTGCGGGTTGCTGTGTGGTTGATTTAAATAGCCAAATGTAGAAAACCAACTGCTAGTAAAGAAATGCAGTCTTAATTACGTCACTAAGTAAGTTTTTCAATGTACTACATCGTCATTATGTGCAAATGTCTGCTCAAGTCAACATTTCAGAAGAGGATCTGAATGTACTCGTTTATTGACTTAAGGAGTGCCAAAGAGACACAGTTGATTCATAAATGAAGTTACTGTCTTTGTGAGTTTGTCTTTCAGGTGTTTTCAATTATAATCGCAACTTTTAATGTTCAGTTAATTCTTAAGTATACTATTTAAACTGACAATCTTTAAAATTTGACACCACAGCTGCTATAATACTTCCTTAGAAAAAACTACAGTATTGTTTTGATTTTAGCTTAGCCAGTGGTGATTCAGCAGTCATTTTGGAGGAGAAAAACAAAACACCTAACATAAGATTAAAACCCACAAAAACAGGCTTTCCTTTGGTTATTTCTCTACTCATAAATGTTTTGAAGCTATAACATACATACAACTGTAGAAAAGTAATTTTGATAGTTAAAAGGAAAAAACAAATTAAATGATTCCTCTTTGAAGTCAATACTTGAACAAGCATTGTTGGCAAAACATGTTAACATTTTGTTATTTTTTTCTTAAATGCTGTTTGTATCCGCATTATTCCATTCATGAAAATGTAAGATAAAAAATCCCAAATGAATATCCATCTTATAAATATAAAACACATTTTGAACAATGTATTAATTGCACTGTTAAAATTGTGAGGCAGGTGTTGAAATGACGTGGAATATCTAATTTCTAAAAGACAAACACTCTATTTTGCTGTGCCTCTTGTGGGAGTAATTAGACCACTAGCAGGCTTAATGTGAAGCCAAAAAACAAACCTTTATTTCAAGTATTTTTCTGACAATCACCAACAGTTTCACTGTTCTGATGAGAGCACATTATAAAATGAGCTGGTTCCTTCAGTTCCACTAAAAGTTTTTAATTAATTGTTTCACCCATATTATTGGTATCTTTGATTACAATGTGGTACTGATTCAGTACAAAAGTACATAGAAACAAAGCAATGCTAGCTGGGACTCCTTCTTTTTCCAAGTTCTACTTATTTAATTGAGATAGTTGTTTTCTTACTGTTGGTGGAAGCCCCAAAACATGAGAAAATTCAAGGAAGATCATAGAGAACATGTAAACTAAAACCAGCAACCCAGGTCATATTTGAAATATGTTTTTGTAAGATGAATGTTTAAAACAACAAAAGAAAAAGGTCTGAAATTACAAGGTTTACCTGCTCCTTTTGCATTCAAAAGACTGAACACCCATCATTTTGATTAGGTCAAGTGCAAAAGGTACAAATGTACATAAAAATTCCCATACAGAGTCCAACTTTACAAACAGCATTAGAAAGACATCACCCTAAAGTTCGGCTTGCCATCACAGCAGCAAAAAGTATTTAAAAACATGACATTCAGATTGAAGGAATGTGTTTAGTCATTGTCTGAACCCTCTGGAGGGTAGAATGCTAAAGAGTCATGAAAATCGTGTCCATATGGCCGAAGTCTGTAAACGCCAAACATCATGACATGCATTTGATTCGGGGACATCCCGCTGAATGTGATCGCCAAGTCGGAGCAGCAGCCCTCCACCACGTCGTTGGGGTTTTCCTTTATACTTTCTGTGATCAAGCTGTCAACAGTCCTGCTATTAAACAGGCCTTTTCCATGCGCATCTTCTCCATTTTCTGCAAACACGCCGGTGAATTTGAGACACACGGCCAACTGCTTGTCTTCGCTCAGTTTCCACAGAGCGCGACCTTTTTCTGGGCATTTATCTTCATCCTGGAACACGTTGATGAGCCTTTTCAGAGCTTCGTAGCTCAGAACGATGCCGCTATCATACGCCACGTAGTCGAGCTCCCCGGACTTCATGGTTTTTCCCAGGTAGAATGGTTCATTTGGATCCTTTGTGAGAATAAGATACTTTAGATTTTCAATAATGGCAAACGTGGTGGGCTGCGCCACAAAGAACCAACGCAAGTCCCCGGCGTTCTCATAAGCATGCTTGAGAGCTTTACGCAACCTTGCCCAGTCATCCTTTTCCTTTAGGTCAATCGCTTCAAGTGCCTTAGATGACTCTGATGTGTAAAACTCAGCCTTGTCACAATGTTTACTCCAGGTTTCTATAACCGTTGCCCAATAAATAAGGCTTTTTGGCTGAACCATGATGACGCAATAGACCTGAATTTGATTGTTCAATTCCTGAACTTGACTGTCAGAGAAGCGTCTGATTAGCTCCTCTTTACTTGCTGCTTTGACGTGGTGATGATGATGGCTGTCTGACTGGGAGTCACTGATGGGACTGAAGCTGCCCAGGAGGGACATCACCAGGCAGAACAGGCCTCCCATGACCATCCCCTTCACGAAAGAGCTTCCTTCTGACAACATGTTGATGATAGATCCTAGAAGAAAAAAAATACCCAGCTGTTAGAAAGTACATTCTACAATTTTCTGATCTGAGCTGAAGCATTACACAGATCTACCAGGGGCTATTTTTCATTCAGGAAATAAATAGAATTTTCTGTCCAATTTTCACTTTAATTACGTGTGTTTCAACCTGCTGTAAAGTTTTACATCTCTTAACTGCTAATAAGTCAAAACGTGTTGATTTAACAGATTTTAGACATTAAAAAGAGACAACAATGTTACTCAGTCACTCACTACACTCTGAAGAGACACAAGAAATTAGTAAAATGCAGCGTTTTGTCTGTTGTTTATAAGAATTGCAGAATAATTTCCCTATATGTTAAAATAAAAAAAAACAAAAACAAAACTTAAGCCAGGTTTTTCACTTCAGCTGCTTTTCTAAGCACACCATGTCGAAAGACCAGTCAATTCAATTCACAGAAACCCAATCTGAAGCTTGAGATAAAAAATTAGGAAATTAAAAAGGTCCCACCAGAAGACAAAAAAATATTTGTTATGCCAAGGTAGCCTGAGAAAAATATATTGTAAAAGATTGTGAGAGAAAAGAAGGAATTGTTTTAAATTAAAAATCTTTCGGATTTTTTTTGCATGTAGACAAGTCTGTTTTAACAACCAAACAACAAAAAAGAAAAACAAACAAAAAAAACAAATGACAAAGGAATAAAAAAAATAAAGCCAATTCAATATGCACCAATATTGAAGCATGATTTCCAAATAACACTGAATACACAGTGTAAAGGGTGTGATCTTTCGATGGATTTTTCTAATATCTAAAACTGCAATGCAAAACTTTAGTGTTACAAATGATAATCTCAGTTTCTAACTACTTTGGAGGGCAAGAGTGATCCAACAGCTGTTGACCCCAAAACGAGTTTAAATGCCACAGTAGAGTAAGACAAACATCAAATAACAAAGGAGAGATTTTAACTGTAAAAACGACAAAGCATGTCACAGTTTTTATGGACTTTGTTGTAAAAGCTGCTGTCGTCTGTCTTTTTCTTCTGTCTTCAACCTTATACTACGTCAGCAAAGAAACATGACATTCAGACAAACATTAATCGTGCGTTTTAGCGTTAGAAGTACTTTCAATATAGTGGTTTATGTAGAGATATTTGAATATTTTTTGTTTTAAAACAAACAAACAAACAAACAAACAAACAAAACTGAATTCCCTCTCATAGCAAACTACCTGCTAACTGTTAGCTTCTGCTCTATTGAAGGGAACTATGTCATGTTATGGATTCGGACACAATAGTAAGAAATAAATTCATCACTGTACCCAAAGTAGGTTAATCTCGCTGTACCAGGTGGTCTTTAGGGTTCAACTGCCGTTTGGTTCACACTTTTCCTGTTTATTGAGCCACCTAACGTCAGCTCTGACAGCTTATCGTCAACCAGAAGGAAATACTTTTCTCCTCCCCTCTCTCTCTTCTTCTACCTATGCAGCTTTAGCCACACTGCCCCCTGCTGTCCGTTATGCGCTATCGACAACCTGATTCAAGTGAGACATTTGCTTTGCTTTGCTTTAAAATCATCGAAATTATGCAGCATTATTGACTTGTTTCTTTTTATTTTTTTGTTTTATTGTAATTAAGTGAGTGCATATATACATTTTTAATCTTAGTAATTTATTTTTAAAAAAGTTTTAGGCTTCTTTGGTAATATTGAGTCAGGCAGTTTTAATCGCAGACACAATAGAATATAAACACTTGAGAAGCTTTTTAAAAATGTAATTATTTGTTTTTGTATCAATATCATACTTTCTACTCAGGAGGGTTTATTTTTATTGTTGAGAACTGACCTTGTCATTGAAAGTACCATTGAGTGAAAATCTCAGGCCACTATGGGGTATACACCTCTTATATTTTCAGTGAGAAACACTTTGTTTTTGTAGTTCAGCTGCATCATGTGGATCTCAGACCCAACCTCATGTGCGTTTGCTTCTTTTACACGACTACTCCAAATGCATCAAAAGGTGCTGTTCTCTGCAGCAGCCTCAGCAGATCTCAATAAATCACTGGACTCGGTGTACACTCGCCTGAAGAACATCAGTGACCTTTCAGTTTGACAAAAGAGGCTTGCAGCCCAAATTTTTTGTCAGAAGATGGAAACTCTAAACTTGCCTCAATCGTTTATCATTAATTTTGATTTTGATGTTAAAGTAAAAAAAAAAATGATATCAAATTCCTATCTGTTATTCTGCAGTCAAACACTACAAATCTGGTCTTTTGTTTTAACTCCTAGTAAATCCTGGTTCATTCAATATTTGCATTGTTTTTTGCTCTTTGGTTAATTCCAACATTTATTTTTTAGCTTATATTTCAGTTATTTGTAGCTTTGGTTTTCTTTGCTTTTTGCCATGTTAGCTTTTCATTACTGGAACTTTCATTTACCTTAACATTGTGTCTTTTAATCTTCTTTTCTTATTTATAGAAGTAACTCACCATGAGAAGAAAGAAGGTCTATAAAAGTAGGAATGTTTACCGTGAGACAGAGTAGAACTTTCTGATAAACATCATAACAGACACATTTTATTAGTTTTTTTTAACATATACAATATATTCATTCATTCATTTTCTGAACCGCTTTATCCCTTTCGGGGTCACGGGGTTGCCGGAGCCTAACCCGGCTACTCATGGGCGAAGGCAGGGGCCACAATCACACACTCACTCACATCCACACCTAGGGAGAATTTAGAGTGACCAATTAACCTATGCAGCATGTTTTTGGATGGTGGGAGGAAGCCGGAGTCCCCGGAGAAAACCCACACATGCACGGGGAGAACATGCAAACTCCACACAGAAAGGTCCCCATCGTTGACACTACTTCAAGTCCCCCAGCCGGGACTTGAACCAGGAACCTTCTTGCTGTGAGGCAAGAGCGCTAACCACTGCGCCACCGTGCAGCCGTATATACAATATATAAAAAAAAAAAAATGCATCAAATTATATATATATACAATATAATTTGATGCATTTTTTTAACTGCTTGGTGCAGGATTTCTACTGCATAGTGGCTGAAACACATGGAGCTCTCGGTGGTTCCAGTTGGATTTTACCTTTATTGAGCTAAAGGAAGCACTTGCACCTACAGTGGCTCACACTGACAGCCTTTTGATGGTGGTTGACGGTTATGCACATGATTACACGGAATTTAAGAGCTTTTCTTCTTAATGATCAAATCAGGCTGGTGCTTTTCTAAAAGGGCAAGACCATATTTTAGTTCTTGCTCCAAAGCTAGTCTCTTTTTGAAAAATATTCTGCAGATTATAACCAGGATTCTGGGCCATAAAATATTAAAGACAAGCATACTTTTGTATATAAACTATATATCAAACATTTGATGTATAGCATTTAAAATATAGTAGTATACAAAATATTAAAGTATCTATATGTATTTAAAAATTACATATTTTTTCAAAAATGTTCCTATTACAATCACAAAAATGAACAGTAGAAGCAGTAAATTAAACAAAGCAGAAATTAAAACCTTCAAAATGTTTAGCCTGAACAACAGTGAAATAAACAATTCAACCAGTTAGAAATGCTTTATTTATTCAACCAGGAAAAACTCAGTGGTTATTGGCAGCATTCACAGTAAACCAAGAAAAATGAGAATAAAACATGACTATGTCCAGAACTGCATGAATAGCTCACCAAATGTTAAAAAACAACCTAACCAATCACTAAACCTCAGACAACCACTGAAATGACATTGCTGGAAATGTGCAGTAGCACATATCAGCATGCTCTGTGTGTACCGTTGATCTCAGAGATGAGCAATGACACACTCCGCCAGCCCATCACACTGAAATGGAGCCAAACAAACCATCAGAGCTCCAGTGATTACTGCCGGGGAGCAAACATTTGTTTGGCCGCGCTGTACAAGCACAGATAGGCTTTGGCCGCATTGACAGGCTCACCTAAATTGTGTCTGTGACGTCTGATCCTTGGCGTCAAAACCATTAAGAAGAAAACTGGTTTTGTTGATAATGTATTGATCAGTGTGTGATGGATGACCCTGAAGGGGGAAATATAAGTAAAAGTTCCCGGAGGAGTGAAGGAGCAGAGCGGATCTGGCCATCCAAACTGAGAGCAGCCATGCATTCTGTGGTGCTGATTTACCTGACAGCTGTGATTTGCTCTGAACCATGGACGCACGCTTTGCCTCTGTATCCCGAGCCAAACCAGGAGCAGCAAGCAGGTAAGATTCTGAACTTGATTAAGTTAAATGAAATGATACATTTGAATGTCATTTAATGAATGATCACAAAAATCTGAGTAAAAGAATAACAAAATAAAAGTGAAAACTTCATCCTTATAGAATTCATTCAGAAGTTAGTGTCAGAAGTTGAGGATGGGGCCAGTGTTGCTGAGGGGGACAAGAGTGAAGTGAGTAACCTGTATCCTTTACTGATGCAGCAGAATGGAGGAAGAGACTCCTGGCACAAAGGTTAAAGACAAAAACAAACAAAAAACATTGTCAATGCCAACATGTGCAGAACAAGAATGCATGTAAAATGGGATTTTGCTTTTATCTTCAGCAGCAAAAGATGCAGCACAACAGGACAAATATACCAATATGGTAAGCCTCTGCACTTTAAAATGTTTGCTTTTCTAAAATAAAGAAAAGCAAAATCAAGAAAGTAAACATCTAATGCAAAGGAGAGTGAAGGATCCAAACTTTTTGTCAAATAATGTCAACATTTGTGTATATTGAAAGTATTAAACATTTCTTTTTTCAAAGAAATGTATGACACATATAACATTTGGAATCACATGTAGAGAAGATACCAGAATATTATGTGGACTGGATGTGTTTTTTGTTTTTTATCTCACAGCCTCCGGCTTTCCTTATGATACCTTTTGTTTTCAGGTTGAGGAGCTTAAAGAAGTGGTCTTGAAACTGGCAGCAGCTGACAGACTACGGTCGCAGGGTTTCCACCGATCAGAGCAGAGCTTGCCAAAAACCAACAAAAGAGGTGACTATATGGAGTTTCAAAAAGGAATTAAAAACGTAAAGTTTGAGTCGTTTGAAGTAAATGAAGTAAAAGATGTCAATAAGAAGACTTTTTATTTTTAAATATGTTTTCAGTGATAAAGTTTATATTTTTTGGCATAAAGTTTATTTTATGAACCACATCAACTTTACAGTGTAGAGCTTAGGATACCTACATGTACTGTAGCAACATTAAAGACTTTAAAACTGTGAAATATTAAGTTTTGGTAGAAAATGTTCTTAATAGTGGGCCAACATTACACGGGTTTTTTTCTCTCAGAGACGGTTTTTGGTCCAGTGCATTTTTTCATTTGGTATGAAGTGAAAGCTTAAATAATTCAAGCTGAATGTGACATAGTCTTTTACAATTACTGCTAAGTAAAACAACAGACATTTTTATTTGAAAGGTTAAAAAATAGGCAAGGCAAGTAAAAAATACACAGTGAAAAGTAAAGTTTCTTCTTATATTTGATGTTTACTCAATTTTTATATATTTTTGTCAGAAAAAAGAATTAAGACTTTTTTAAGAAAATGCTTTTGGTCTGAAGGTAAAGTAGGAAAACGCTCTGAAAAAACGATGGAGACATTTTTAGAGGATGCTCAAATTCTATCAAACGTTGCAATCCTGTCCTGTCTTTCAGCATGTTTCTGGAAATACTGTGTGACCAACTAGAGCCCAGCGGCCAGACCTTTGGAGAGACTGTTGGAACCGCCCTCCCTCTCCATTGTTGATTTCATTTCCTCTTAGACGGTGCATTCATCACGAATATGGGAACAAAAGAACATATATTTTCAAATCTCGGAACTTGTTTTATTCATTTTTTTGCGCCTCACAATAAACTTGAATATCAGAATGCAACGTCTGTGAAATAGTGTTTATACAAGACCCTCCTGCAATGGATGAACCACATTAAGAAAAAGTGTGTTTCATCTGAGAGGAGGTGTTCACAAGTCAAAAAAACGTTAATAAAAGTGTTAACTTGTTTTATTTGGAGAAACAGCTTGATCTTTGTTCTCAAAGTCTTCCTTCAGAGAAACATTCAGGGATTTTTCACAAAAAGAAAAACTTTTTCTGCAGCAAGTGCTCACAAACACAATCACATACATTTTGATTGTAAAAAGCCCGAAAAATATCAATATTTACACCAAAAACAACATTTCTGCCAAAGAATAATCAACAATCGATTGCACGTGAGGCCTTTTTTTGTGCCTAAAGGAATGGTGGATGGATAAATAGTCAATACAAATAACCAGTAAAATGTGCTGTTGAATTTGATCATCTGGGAGTGTCATAAAAGTCTGCTAAATGTCAGTAAATCTATGGAACAGTAGCGCCCTCTACAGATCATCTTGTCTCCACACATGGCTGCACTTTCAGGTGCAAAAACTGTCAAGAGAGAGTAACAAGTTTATTTCCTATTGTTGGCCACGCTGAAGTACGCCTTCTCGATCTCGATGTTGGCTGGACACGTCTGTTTGAACTCCTCTCTTTCTGAGGCGTTCTGAAGGTATCTCCAAACGCCAGTGAAGTGAGCCGGGATGTCAAAGTCGCAGTATTTTTTGGAGGCAACCTGAAATGACAGCAGATGTCTAGTTGAATTTAAATTTGACTTGAAAAGATTGAAGCACAGTCCATAAAAATGCATTAGGCTCACTGATCAGTCTAAAGTGTCCCCAAGTGTGACTGAGAGTGTGTATAGGTGTGCGATTGTGTGGCCCTGCGATGGGCTGGCGACTTGTCAAGGGTGTATCTCACCTTCACCCAACAGTAGCCAGGTGAGGCTCTGTCAGCACAGTAACTCAGACAGAGACACAGCGGGTTAAGAAAATGGATGGATGGAAAAAAAAAACAATAGTAAAAGCCCATATTCTAGATACTAAAGCTAGGTTCACTCTGCCCTCAGCCACATGCAGCAATAGGTTTGGAGGAATTTAAGACGATTCTTTGATTTAGAACTCTTATTTATTCATAGTTTCCTTTTGCTGTGCAGCACTTTCACTGAATCACAACCTTAGCTTTTGAGAGATGGAGGAGTTGAACTATCAGCGTGATTAACTTTCTGTTGACATGCACTGGAGCTTGATATTTTTCTTTGGAGTTTGCTGGAATGACACTCCCTTCTTGGAAGAGTCAACAGTCTCACGTTTGTTCTGTAGGCACACCACGTTTGGTTGACCCTTCAGATGTTTGGATGTTTCAGCCTGCTGGGCATCAGGAGTTTAGAAAAAGAGTCAAAAGCGTCTCACCCTGATAACGTGAAGCTTGGGCAGCAGGTTGCAGTCCGCTAAGGTGAGGCGGTTTCCATCCAGGAACTTCCTGCTGGAGGTGCTGATTGTTTCTGTTGAGTGGTGGTCGATCTCCTCGGGCAGTGGGGAGTTCAGGTAGTCATCCAGGCGCTTGAACTCCTTCAGGAGGTTTTTCTTCTGAACTGGGGGGGTCAGACAGAAGCTTGCTACTTCTCCTTCCATGCAGTCAGGTCCAGATACCCAGTGATCAAACTTACCTGCATTGTTCGGACTGTTTTTGATGAAGGCAGAGAACTTTGCAAAAATATCAGCGCCCACGTCAAAGGACTCTTTGTTTTGTGGGCTGAGATGAGGATACCTTCAGGGCAGAGGAGTTAGGGAGTACAGAATAAACCATCATCACACTCAGGTGTCGCTGGTATTTGTGGAATGGAGGGACGCTGCAGTACCTGGGAGGGGCCAGTGTTTGTTCTAGAAACTCCTCAATTTTGATGAAGTCTGTTTTGAGGGTGCCGTTGTAAAGCAGGAAAGGAGGGTTTGTCCCCGGGGCCAAATCCTTGAGCTCAGCTGGTTTCCTGCAGAAATGAGATACGAGGGACAGAGGTGGAGTTTCAGCAGCACCAAACACGACGACTTGTCGGTTATTGACAGTGTCAGAACTCAATCTGGCGCTCTGGATGAATGATCCCAGCTAACGCTGCTGGTGTACACAGTTCTGGGAGTGGTCATCCAGGTTGAAAAGGCCCATTTGTGTGTAATGAATTGCTCATTTATCAGCGTTTCTTTAAAGTTGCCTGATCTTATTTGGCCTGTCGACTCTGAGAAGTTCACACAATGATGCTTTGATCAAAGAAGGTGTTTGTTTGAAGGTGATAGAGGGCTCTTTGTACCGGTCAGCTTTACGAGCTCCTCCTGCACACCTCGGTCAAAAAGAGAACACACCTGAGAACACTAGTTCATTTTTTAATAGAGTTCTGCTCGAAAGGCCCTAAAACCAGATGCTCAGGAAATGTTTTCTTCCTTTTGCTGGCAGTCGGGTTCTTACTTCCTCATGTCAACAGTGGTCACTGTAAACTTGACTCCTTTCAGCCAAAGCACCATGAAGAGCCGCTGGCAGAAGGGGCAGTTCCCCACATTCTCTCCATCATGTCCAGCCTGGAAAACAAGAGAAAAGTTGTCAGAAAGTTTTATGTTGTTATTATTTTATCAAATGAGTGACAAACTGCGCTGCCAGGATGCCAGCTGATAGATTAAAAGACTATTTTGGTCATGAGCGCACTGTTTAGAAGTCATTTCCTGTGGGAAAGGGAAATGCAGGCGTCGTACTACAATGTAGGGGGAGCCTTCAAACTCCACCTTCTACAGAAAATACGTCTGTAAGCATTTTTTTTTCATTTTCTTTAAATAATCCAACTGTGTCATCAATAACATTAAAATAAAGTCAACTTTTACTGTTTTTACTTCTTGGACAGACACAACACACAGTTTTGCTGAAATGACCTTGCTGTGAGTATGAGAACGCCCTGTCTCTCCAAACTGATGTCTCTCATTCAGGCTCAAAACCTCTACCAGAGGGTCAAACATTTTCACATGTGCTTCTGATAATGTGTTATATATGTGACGACTGCTCTTGGAACATTGCAACATGTGCTCGAGTCAGGTGGGTGTGCCTGGTTCAGGCTGGAGGCCAGACTGTCTCCCTGCTGCTGTGGCTGGCTGTGCAGTGATAAGATGGCCTTTCAGTCTGTGGGCAGAGTTAACTGATAAACAGCCTGCTGTGACCCTCAGCGGGGCAACAAACATCTAAACATCTGCTGCAGGTGGTGTCAGAGGACAGCAACACGCCACAGGACAGTTGTCCTCTGATTGAGGATGCTCAGTGGGCTCTGCTCCATTCCGCAAAACGGAAAAAATATAACTTTTACTTAGCATGAAGGAAAATGAAGAACACGGGGCAAACATCACTCAACATGCAGCTCAAACAGAGTCAAACTGAACAGAAAAGACTCACCTTGATGAACAACTCAATGATTGGCTCCCTTTCAGAATTTTGCTGAAGTGCCATGTCTCCAAAGTTTAAAGTGTATTTTCCCTTTAGCTTGATTTTCCAGAGTCAGCAGGACAGGAAGAGTCTTCTTAAGGAGCTGGATGTCCAGCTCACGGCTTCCCCCCGTCTTCTGCTGAGGGCCTCTTGGAGGTTATTGCTTTGAGCATACTTTACAGGCACAGAGGAGGGAGGGTCCTGAAAGGTGGGCGGGTCACTCTCTCTTATATAGCCGAGCCAAACTGTGTGAGGAGAGAGCTAAAAATAGATTCTTCTGTATATGAAACTGATAACAAGCAGTGACTCAAAACACCCAAATGATCTGTTTGACTTCAAACTCAGCGGCGTTAGTAACAGATGACACCACATTTCAAATATGAAGCTTTGGCTCTGAAGAAATGAGGACTTTTCTTGGTGAAAGCTTCAAAAAGATGTCTATCTTTTTAATTTGTTAAACTTTTGTGTAAATGAGATTGAAGTACTGTTTACATAAAACATATTGATGTGTTGAGTGAATACAACTCACAGTTAATGCCATATGTCTGTAGGTGCTGAAATTAACCTTCAATTCTTCTGTTTTTAGTGCAGGAAATCTGAAAAGCTTGTGTTACAGTTTTCATTTTGAATATCAAACACAAAGAAGTTGTTAGGTATGACTGAAAAATATAACTTGACTGGACAACCATTTTTCTGTTTCTATGAACAAACAACCTACAGATAGTTTTCAGGCCTTAGTGGGTGTTCTCCTGGATATTAAGTTCATGACTCCATCATTTTAAAATGTGATTTTTCTCAGTTATGTCTGGGTTTTATTAGTTTTGTTGTTACCTGTACACAATATTTTCCATTGTTTTGGGCCAAATTCTGACTCATGTTCTTAAATTCTTCTTGTTCTTATAATAATTGATCGTTTCAAGCATTTAGCCCTTTTGAACTGTTAAAATGTAGTCGTTTGTCTTATCTTTCACTTTGTCTCATTAAAATAATAAAAAAGACATCTGTTCATTTTCGGTTTGACTGTTACAAACACTGTATGTTGGTACCTTCTGTCCTTACCAACGACGACAATAAAACAAGCTATAAATAGTGCCGTTCCAGTTTTCACTGATTAAAATAACCAATAAATGTTTTCTGGAGAAAACATCAGGTTTGAAGAAACGGGCAACACATTAAAAACTTGAACTTGTTGCCTGAAATTACTTACAGGAAAACTCACATTTTATTTTCAAGTGGAAAATATTCAGTATATCATAAATATGACTTTACTTACGGAGCATAATTGGATTTTATGGCTTCAGCTGTATATTTTAAAACCAGCCGTGCATGTTAAACATCGGCTCTCGCTGTTGGTTACATCCTGTGTGAAAGGCTGAAAGAGGGAACATCAACATTTTTTTATCAACATTTTGTAAGCAAAATGTCAAAATCAGCCTTTTTTTTCCAGCAACTGCATGCCTATTGTGAGAGCTGGTAAGTTTGCATAACAACTTCTGTTGTGTTTCCTTTTACCTCATGAACTGCAGAGGATCTGACCTTTATCTTCTGTTCACAGTCGGACGGTCAATCCCATTTTTCCACACTTTTTTGTTTTCTCACATATTGGTAAAGTTAAAGGGAAATCCAGGTTTTTGAATGAACAGAAAATCAGATTTCTGTTCAAGTCAAACAATGATCAGACTTTTTATGTTTTAGGGTGTCATCTGTTTTGGGTGGCATAACGTGTTCCTTTTGGATTCTTTTGGTGTCTGTTTCAGGAACGTTTTCTTGGTGCTTTGAGTGTAAAACAGACATTGATCATTGTGTAATCTCAGGGGAAAGGGTTTAGTTTTGCACAGAAGTAACGGGAATCCCCCTTCTCCTGGTGTGGCGTGCTTGAAAGGCAACTGAATCTTTGACACTTTTTTTTGCGAAAACATCTAACTTACAGTAAAAAGGAAGAGAAACCTAAAAGCAAAATCCCCGTTTTGTGATACAAACTTCCCTAAAGACCTCAGTTGAAATCAGATAAGATTATGAAATGCATCCCAGGGAAATTTAAAAGAAAGTAAAGATGTCAGTATGTGTGCCGTGTTTTTCTCCCTTATCTTCCTGAGGAAGGATGACCAAAACAAACCCATCACACTGAAATGTCCAACAAACCCCGGAAATCTGATGAATAGCTGCGACCCATTGTAGGAAATCTGACTGAGAGGGAAAACTGAAGGAAAGAAGATATCTTCCCATTTCTCTTCAAAATCATGTGAAGTCAGGAAGGTTATGACCTGATACTTTCCAACTATCTGGAGTCCGATTTCCTTCTTCACATAGCAGTACCGTCCCCCTAAAAACACACCAGGATAGAGGGAGATTAATGAGTTAATTCCCACTCCCTGTGGGAGGTGAAAGGAATTTCACTGCTGCGTTTGTTGACAGTGTCTTCATCACTAACACATATGATGTAAACGATTGTTTCTCCTGGAATGATTCGTTTTCAAAATGTTATTCATTGTTTCTGAGGGAGTGCTAATGAGAAAGTGCGATCTGAACCTGATAAATGGATAATATTCTGTTAATATCCAACATAGCTGTGATGGTAAATGCTGCCACGAGTGAATGATAAGAACTAGTTTCTTTAAATTTCAAGTACATTTATTTAGATATCTGTTTTTAAAGGGTTTTTAAAGAAGAAAAATGAAAGGAAACCCATTTATTGAGAAAACAGGGATCCTTGCTGCTGACAAGGGTCTGCAGCCACACTCGGCAACGTGTGTTCAAGCAGCCACTTCTAATGAAAAGTTTATGTAAACCAGTGTTTCGGGCTTTTGTGTTCAAAATTCTCACGTTCGTCACATTGCAAGTTTTGAAGACAGTTTTCGGACTCTACGTATGAAACATGAAGCCATTGAGGACGTGTTAAAAGTTAAACCAGATTGACCAAGCAGGGTCTTGGATTTAATAGTGACCAATGGATGGCCTGGAGATTTGTTCCAGGCCAGAAATATCTAACACTAAGTCTTATTAATGTAGCAATAAAGTCATGAAAGAAAAAGCCTGGACCAAACTTTTCCAACATTTCACGACAAGCCTCTTCCAACAGAAGGTGGCGGACGGTCCTGTGTGAATGCCACGAGCTAAATGCATGTTCAAGAACCAAAGTTTAGCGTGCCTTTAATGCATGTCAAATGCCTGGTGTGAACGTAGCATATGTAAACATGCATCCATGCATGTTTCTTGATTTCAAGTTCAAAACTCTCGCCGTCTACGGCTAACACAACCATGGGACGCACGTTAAAGTTGAACCAGGTTGAACTTTGACCAATCAGGGACTCGGATTTGGATTAATAAGTGTGTTTTGTGCCTGTGATCTTGAATGCGCGTCACGTGCCAGGTGTAAACATGGCATAAAGCTTCATTTTCCTGTATTTCTCTGACAGACATAGGCACTAAAGGATAACTCCACTACTTTATTTGGCTTGTTTGGACCCTCTTGTTTTAAAGACATGAGCTCCTACTTCCTGTGTGAACTGGTGTACAGCAAACTCACTTCGCAGTTCCTATTGTGTTTCTAATATGAGTGGTTTCCAGGTGAGGAAGTTGTTCCAGAGCCCACTAATTCAATCTATGGATCACTAGGTTTCCATCCTGGGAAAAGTCTGTGCAGCCAACAAAGTTACCTCAAAGATGACCTCATTCCTTCCTAAAAAGGACAGGAGGAGCTGTCTTAAGTATTTATCCTCATAAACAAAAATAAAAAAATCAAATTTAATTATACATTATTTGTATTTGAGGTCTGTTTAAACATGGCACAATAATTAAAATCTCTATCAAAGCACTTGGGATTCTGACATGAGATGTCCAGTTTGCTGGAGTCTTGTTTTCAGTTCAGCTGTGACAGTACCACAAAGACAAAAAAAATCCTCTTAGACCAAAAAACTTTTACAGCAAAAAAGTGATGCAGTCTGATTGGTTATTTTAAAGACCCACTCCATTAAAAATTTTGTTTTTTGGTGTTTTAACATGTTCTTGTAGCATTTTTTTATGATGGAGGGCAGATATAAAATAGCTTAAGATTAAAACTGAATTCATGAGTATTTTTTATTCAAACCGTGTTAGATCATCATGTTAGATGGGGCAGATAAAAACTCGCAATATTTAAAAAGCTCAAGGTTTGCGAGGCAACTGCAATGTCTCCCTGCTCCGCTCCAATTCTAAATCTCCACTGGCAGAAAAATAGATCCATTACCGTCTTCATTGTCCTCGTCTCAGCTGCCTTCAGGCTCAAACCTGTACAACTGCATAGCTCTGATATTGCTCACTGTTTTTGTTGCACATTTCATGTTAGCTTGGGGCTGTGAGGGTCTGAAAGCTAGCGGGAGAGAATGTAAACAAGGGAATGCTGGGATATCAGCGTAGGGTTACTTCCTGCCCACAACCCAGAGGCGAATTTCTAATGAACTGCTGCCGTGTTGTCTTAAAAAACAGGACAGGCTTTTTGATTTTGACTAAAAACGGCAAAATCCTTGTTGAAAGACCACTGGTAATGATTTTACAACAGATACAATTTAGTTGGAGTGGGACTTTGAAGAACATCAAAAGATAATAATCCTCCCTCCTACCAGGCGCACACAAAAAGTCAGACACATTTTTCCTTACAGAGCAAAAGAAAAAGATTGGCAGTACTTTTAAATTAGAAAGCAAAGTGATGTCCCAAATCTTTTTTGACCAGGATTTAGAGGGAGAGGAAAGGGAAATTGGGCTCTTTCAAAATAACTGATGTCATGAACTAGAGAAATCTGACCTTGTATTGGTAATAAATTAGAATGAACAGAGACATTCATATTACAATTGTACTTCTTTTCACTGGTGTTGTGTCTTACTCTAAAAATGTGCTGTAAAAAGTTTTCATTACTGCTGTTTTCATTTTGAGCTTATACTTTTGGAGTGAAAGAAAGAACTGGGGCTTACATTAGGCTACCAAACAAAGAACTGTGGAAATAGTTAAAAGAAATGAGTCTGTCATGTTTCTAAGGCAAAAAACAAAGGAGATTTTCATCAAATTTGTACAGGTTTTCTGTTTATTTATTTTTGACAAATTTTCTGTCTCTTGTTGCTTTACTTGTATTATCTGGTACTCACATTTTTTACGTTCTACATCAATAAAAATGATCTTTTTTCATGCTTAGATATTTGTTGGTTGTAAAACACTTTAACAATGACAGTACGTTTATTTTAAACATTTACCAATAAAAAAAAAAAGATGAAACCTACAGGAAAGGTGGAAACATATTTTCTAAAGCTCAAAATCAACAGAAACTAGGATAAATGAAATAAAGGTTGTGAAGGCAGAATTAACAAATGGATTCAAAATAAAAGAAGGGAACTTTGTTTTCAATCAGTGATGAGCTGCAGACTACTTCCCTCATAACAAAACAGGACGTTTTAAGCTTTGATATTACAGCAGACCGACACGCCGCTACTTTCAGCACATTTATATTACATGTTATTCTCTCATCTAAGTAGAATAATTTGAAAATCTAAAAACAAAACACATTAAAATGATGCTATGAATGAGCAGCACTGATTTTTATCATCACTCTTGGTAACTAGTTGGGAGTTCTATCCAGCTTTACAACAACCACACTTTTTACACTTTCCAACAGAGGGGGATTGTTTTCCCGGAAACACAATGGCACCATTGACCTTCTGGCAGCTCTCTACCAACACAACATTTGTTACTTGATATTCACGATGTCTGTAACCTGGAGTTTCTGCTGTTCTTTCAGTTTATTTTCTTTTCTTCTGGCCCTGAAGCTCCCTCCTGCACATTCTGCACCTGATTTCTCTTGTAAGTGCCTCTTTTTTTAAGTCATTCATGCAATTTTGGAGAAAAAAAAAGATAAAAGAATAAAGCTGATGCATGACTTTCCAGTTGTGTAGTTTTTAAACAGGAAGCTAAAAAAAAAAACATTTCCTAATATATTTGCACTTCCTGCTATGAAAGAATCCGGTATAGATCCTGTTGGCTCAGGGTGAGGAGGCTGCAAAAACAACTGATTTTCACCCAACAGGACAGCATTCAATGAAAACAAGCCGCCTGCAGCTGGCTGTACGATTCAACCTTTAAGTCAGTGAGCCATATGGGATCATTCACACTCAACATCATTTAAAATGTTGTCTGCAGTATCCATCCGACACAATAGCAATAAGCAATGTCAAAGATTTATGTGACATGAACTCATGTGTTTGTAATATTTGACACATTTCAGGTCTTATTTTTGTATCATTTTTAAGTTTGCACTTTGAAGATACATTTCAAGAAAAATGTTGAGGTTTCCTAGTTTTTTTAAGTAACTTTCCCAAGTCTCAACAACATGGTCTTTTAATTAACCAGTGTTTTAACTTGAGAAGTTCCTACAGAATCCTGTTATTTATGTTCTAAACTCTTGAAATTTTCATGGCTGACATGCTTTTCTGTAGGAGGGGATCCTAATGTACATCCATGGATAAATTGCATTTATTTTCATAACCAGCTCCACTAAAACAATTTACTTTTAAAAATGGTTGTAATCATACATGTGCTTTACACAGTACAAAGCAGACATGGGTTTCCTTTTTTTTTGACAATTTGATGACTTCTTTATCTAACCCGGGATAAACAACAACAATAAATTATCAATTGTTGCCTTTACACTAATCAAAAATAAAATAAAACTTTTATCATTTTTCCGGAACCTTATTTTTGTCTGCAGACAAAGGAGGCTCTTCACATGTGACAAACAGTTCAGACATCCAAAGACATAAACACACAGAGCACAGGATCCAAGAAGCGGATGGGAGTGGAGACTTCAGTCCAGAATCTGCATGTCACTGTCAGACGTGTGTGTGTGGTCAGAGTCAGAACATTGTCTTGAGTCGTCACACCCAGTGACTAAGACCATGCTGACACCACCCTGTTCACAATCCATGCAATGCTCCAAGGACTGAACAAAGAACTTCCTGCGTCATCATCAATGCCTCACAAACAAAATAAAGCAGTTATCTGAATTCAGATGAAATCTTTGTAGTAATTCGTTTTCTGTTGTGCTTTATTCCAGCATATCTCCAGAGTATCCTAAAGAACCACACGGCTCATGCTTGTGAAGGAGAAGTGCTCAGCATCGAATGCCCCTCGAGGACGTCTGTGGCCATTCTCTCAGCTTTCTACGGGCGCCGTGTTCCTTACAAGCACTTATGCCCGGCTGCAAACACAAACACCACCGAGGATGAGGACACAGAATGCACTTCCTCTGTTGCCATGGAGGTACTCAGCATGAGAACCAAACTTTTGCTTAAATTCTTCTGTGACTGACTGACTGCTTTTGCAGATGTCAGCAAAGTTTTCCTGCACTTGCAGAAGGTGCTGTCAGAGTGTCAGGACCAGCAGTCATGTCACCTCCAGGTCCTCAGTCAGGTATTTGGACTGGACCCCTGTCCCCTCACCAGCAAGTACCTTCTTGTCTACTACAAGTGCAGACCAGGTACAGAAAAGAAGCTGAACAATGAGCTCAAAAACACAATTAAACATGTCGATTTGAAGAATTTCAGGTTTACCAGTGGATTATGATGTCAAGAAATTAAGGCTTATCCTCAGCAGTAGTTTAATAATAAAGGTACAACAGCTTGGCCCTGAAAATACAGCAAAAAAAGCTCAATCACCTGCAGTATGGCTCTCAAACTCTTCAATTCCCAGGAGATATGAGCAGCCAGAGGATGTGCTAAACCAAATCTGATGCACAGAGACCCCACCCTATAACAGTCATGACTCGGGTCCTCACCACTGTTTCCATAAGGCTTCCCCCAGAATTCATTTCTCTGACTGACTACAAATGCACAACTGATGCTGTGACACATTTTTTATGGAAGTGATATTTTATCTTTAAACGGTCTTGGTTTTTGCTTTTGTTCTGCAGAACACCATCGCACCAGACTTGTGTGTGAAAATGAGCAAATGAGGCTAACGTGTAAAAATGAGACCGTCCTCGCCATCTACTCTGCCACGTTTGGACACCTGCTGCACGGCAGTCCAAACTGTCCCCAAGAACCAGGACCGCAGAAGGACATGGGTCTGAAAATGAATGACATATATAGAAAAGCCCAAAGTCATTTTTGCTGGGATGGATTACTGTTTTTTTTCTACTTCCAGAGCTGCTTGTCAGAAATGTCAGAGCATTAGAGGTAAATCAATACTTTTTTCAACTGCAGAGTGTTTGTCACCCGTGGCTTTGAGGAGAGTGTTCCGCAGGTGTCACGGCAGAACAAACTGTTCAGTGCTGGCAGATACTAAAACCTTTGGGGACCCTTGCTTTTCTGGCACCCGCAAACACCTGCGGGTGTCCTTCACTTGTGGTAAACAGTGGGCCATGATGTTACCAACTAAAACAATGCAGTTTGCAGCTTAAAGTAAAACTCCCTCCTTTTCTTGTTAGTGCCTAAATACCTCCTCGAAGACGTGGGCCGAAGGTCGACGGATCCTTTCATGATCTCGGATTACACACATGGTGAGACAGGCAGAGCATGTTTACAGTTTTGCTGACTTGACCGGCCTCTGAGCCCCAACCCCTGTCCCCTGCAGGTGGATGGTACACTGGCCCCACCTACAGGCCTCAAAACAAACTGTTAACCCACTCATTGGAGGTCTTTGAAAAGTTATTGGGTATGTGCACCATTGCCTGCTCACATCAGATGAGATCCATTGGAAGATGCATGTATTTAAAGGGGAGTGTGGAGTTCACACTTTATTACGGAAACCTGATTAACTGATTCTGCCTCCTCCTGTCTTTCAGGATCAGGTTGATTATTTAAAACCTGTTTCATCCATCAGTCTTTGACTTTATTTGTTCACCAATTAAAACCCAACTGATGAGCTGTATTGATAGATGTCACAAGTGAAGCCAAAAGCTCCATTTACTTCATTAAAGCCCCACTCTGATCATCTTTTGATTTATTTTAAAAGATTTCCCAGTGGTCTTTGATTATGATTATTCTGTTTTTTAGCCAAAATCTGTCGTTCCATGACATAGTTTCTGCAGAGCAGCAGTAATTTCTTTTTGAGTTGTAGTTGGGACCGTTAGCACAGAGCAACGCCGCCCCCCTTTCTTCTCCCCGTTGCTGTGAGCTTAGAGCAGGGGGCTTTTGGCCCGCCTAGAGTGCTTTTACATCACAATTAAAAAAAATTTCAAAATTTCAACTGAAAGTGTTGCTCTTTACAAGTTGAAATCCAAACATCTGTGAAAAAGCTCCTACAAACCAGAGTTTTCCAAATTTAAGCTTTTTTCTTTGTTTCAATTTGAGGAAATACTTCTTATTTTGGAAGAGCTTCTACAGAACTTGTCATTTCAAATTCTTTTGTGAACCATGCTTTGTGTTCAAAGTCTAAAATAAGAGAAGGTGAAGTTTGTTTGTGGTGACAGTCTGTACTATTAAAACACCCAAAGACATTTTTAAACAAATTCAAAGTTTTTTTTCCAGAATATTCATGTGAATATTGGACCATTAACCTGTGACTTTGATTTGACCTTTGATCCTGCACACCTCTCTTCTAGATCTACCTGAGCGAGTGGCTCTCTACTTCGTCTCTGGCATCTGTGCGGGCCTCATGTTCCTCCTCTGTCTGTTTTGTCTTCACTCCACACTCGTCAGAGATGTCAAAGATCTGGCTTCTGAACTGAAAGCGTCCCGCAGAAGACGCAAGGAGCTCATGGACAACCTGTTTGATGACGAAATTTCGGACACGTCATCCTTCCGTCGCCTCACACAGTCCTACCGGGCAGCAAACATCTTCAGCCTCTCGGCGGTACCTGCGGAGCCTGTAGAACGTCAGGCTGAGCCAAGTTTGGAAAATGGGGACATCTGGCCACACCTGGACTCCAGCCCCTATGCCATTCATATGATCAAATCCTGCAACAACTAAACCAACTGATGGCCCCGGCTTTAAAATGTGAGCTGAAGAGACTAAATGCTTCTTTAAATTTAACCTTGAATGAGCCCTGTTAATGCTGAAAGGATTCTAAGGGAACCTGAGATCTGAGCGTACTCTAGAATTTAAAGCCACAGAGGTGTGTAATGCCAGATTGACCTGGCTGGACTAAACTGACCCATTTTCTTATAAGACGAACCAAATTAAAGTTTTTGCAGTCTGATCTAACATGCAGATAATTATTGATTTTATCATTAACATCATCGATGTGGAATCTACTCTCAATGATCTATTTCTTAGCGCAAAAGCGGTCAAAACCTTTTGCCTTTTGGCAGAAACACACCTGTCTGAGGTCAGCTAATGAACTTGTATTTACAGTGAACATCAAAGACAACACAGCAACACCCACAGGATAAAATCCTCAACATGGCTCCAACACCTACTTCCAGCACACCGGCTGGGCTGTCTGTCTGACCATACAACACAGCTCTTTTCGTAGCTGGTTTTGTCCACAGGCTCTGGCTACTGGCCCCTGGACTCAAGAAGTCATGAAACGCAATGCAAATGGAAACAGCATCCTCCACCGCACAAAGAAAACGTCTGTCTTGTCTGGCCACTGACAATAAAAAAGGTTTATGAGTTGAGCCAGGGACAGCTGTCGGTACAGTACTGCTCAACCCCTGTGCAAAGAAAACTGCACTCAGCTATTGACTCAGCTTGGTTTATTTATAACAGTCTTTATAGAATGAGTCCAATGTGTGATAAAAGAATATCAGTAAAGAGCTAAACTTTCAAAGTGGTTCGATGTTCACACAATATTCTTCTTCTCGCCATTTGAAATACTTACAATCTAAAAACCTGTGAGATTGATACGACAAGATGAGTTTTGTAAAGTTTGATTTGCTTCATTCTATTGGCCGTATTGAAAGCAGTTTGCTTTTCCAGGCTTTCTGAGCAATTTCTAATATGCGGTATATTTAACAGCTCTACATGTCAGCGACATTTTGTTGTAAAATTCTGTGAAGGTCGAGGAGGGAGAACAAAGTGCCTTTTACCCTCAAAGAAATCAAACTTTAACATATTAGACTTATGAGGGTTTGCAAAATTTGAACAAATAACATTTTTAAATTAATCATTCTGGGACTTAAAGTTTGATAAATATAAAACAAATATGTGAGGCATCAGTACTGTACAAAATGATTAACATTGTGACCTCCTTCAGGCCGAACTAGACGATCTGGATTAAAGCAATCTGAGCTGATTTGTTTGTTTCCTATCACTCTCTTATGCTTTGAGAACATATTTCAACAATTTCAGAACTGTATGTAAAATAACATGAATGTTTTTATCAATATTTTCAAAACGAGTTCCTTTTTGATTAGTATGCAGAACAATAACGATGGTTGATCCAACATTTTTATTGATATTCATCACACAGAAACAGAAGATAAGTTGAGCCTGGCTAACATTTAAAATTGTGTCTTTAATATATTTAATAATTTTCTGCTTTTACAGTGTCTTTAGTTCTTAGATGTTTGACTTGTCATTAAAAAACTAGAAAACTGCTAGCTTGATTCAAATGAAATAACCTCAGATTACATTTGTGGAACTACTAATACCTATCCTTTAACATTCTATTTCATCATTTGTCATGGTAGAATGAATCTACTTTATGGATAAATGTTGGCTAAAGAGTTCTTTTTCTCTCAAATTAAGTGTTTAGATTTGACATTTTAATTACTGTTTTTGACTGTAAGTGGGAATTGCTATAAATCATAATGTGAAAATGTAAGTAATGAAATAGAATTCACTGTGGAAAAAGATGTTATACTGTAATATCAGAAATTTGAAACAATTAATTTCATCCTTCACCTCAGAATATATGGTGAAAGATTATCCAATGAAACAACAATAACCACGTTCTCACAATGTCACAGATATGGGACACACTCCCATAAAATATCGTAAAATCAGGTCCTATATGGTTAGATCAGTTAATATAAGTTTGGTTTATTAAACATATTTTCTAATTAACTTAGGAATATAGCATATTTAAAGCGTAGGAAAATGTTGATGAACTATAAGTGTCTTCAAGTAAAAATGATAATTTGGTTGTAATTCATACGCCATACCACGTGGGGCAGTAATGCGCCAGATTGTGCTTGACCAGGAAAACAAAAACCCTCTCAGTTGTTGGGAGGAGTGGAATCGACACAACAAACACTTCATGTTAATGTGGTGCTGTTTAAGAACTTTTATCTCCTGAAACTCAACCTGATCTTAGTGGGATATCTCATTATTTTGGACACCATGTTGGAACCAAACCAGGATACGCCGGTCGCTCCACTCGGCTGATCACTTCCGAGTCCTTCCAGGAGCTCTAACAGCTGGCTAACCAGAGTTAGCAGCCGAAACGCCGGAACAGCTGTCGCGAAGGAGGCCGCCTCGCCGGGTGGGCACCCAACTTTGTTTACCCTAAAAAAAAAAATACGGCGTTTAGTTGAACATAAACCGAACCACCGGAGATCTGTAAGAATGGAGTCCTCTTCGGGATTATGCAACAATGAATGCTTGGCAATATCCTTTTGAGTTTGTAAAGTGCTGTAGCTTTGCTGCTAATGCCACTAGAAATGGACGAACGGTGTCGTTTTATTGTGTTCAAACGGGAAAATCTTTGCATTATAGCTGCCCTTCTAACCTTCATTAACAGCTGAATTGACAGGTGTCATGTTACTAACGCTTTTATTTAAAGTAACACTTCCTAAAATCCTGTTCAGGATAAGCTAGCCGCATTAAGTGTCTGCTACAGTCGAGTAATGTTTCCTGTTCATCTGCTGTGTTATAAATATGTAGCATGGCTTAGTAACGCGCTAAACTCTCCAAGCAGCTCTAAACCCATCTGTATGAGTCCTTGATTGTTGCTGCTCACACTGTCAGATGTCAAGAGCTGAGGTCTGGCGTCAAGGAGCCCAGACTTCTGTCTCTCATTTTGCAAAATGGAGATTTTATGTAAGTATTACAAGTATCTTCTAAGTTAAGTGTTGCTCTCTGACAGGATATAAAGCTGTGACATACTGCAGTCTGCTATATGACCCTGAATAATCATGCAATCAGTCTGATATTAACGTTGTTCACATTTTTGATTAATTTGGTAACAATTGCTCTTTTGCATATATAAATATATTCAGTGGTAGAGAATTATTGCAAATTTCTTAGGATGGTTCAGACAAATGTTGCAATTATTTAAAAATGCTTCATCACTGATTAAAGACCCACTCTGATCATCTTTTGATTTATTCTAAAGGCGTTCTCAGTGGTCTTTTTGTTATGATTGTGCTGTTTTTAGCCAAAATCAAAAACCTGTGTGTTTTTTTAGGACAAAGTTTCTGCAGAGCGATAGGAATTTATTAGAAATTTGCCTCTGAGTTGTGTTAGCGTTGTGTTAGCGCAGAGTCAGCCGGCCCCGACCTCCCATCATCCATCAGTTTACACACTCTCGCTGGCTTACAGCCCCTCACATCCCCAACCTAACATTACTGGGTCAACAGAAATGGTGAGCAATATCGGAGCCATCTTGTTGTACAGTTTTGTGTTAGATGCCAGCTCAGACGAGGAAAAAATAATCATGTCATCTACAGAGGATGCATCAGAAAGGAGTGGAGCAGGGAGCTTGTATTTTCACCAAAACGAAACATCTGCTCCTGATTCACAACAATTTAAAGAAAGAAACACAATTTTGAGCTTAATTGTCATTATAGTTACCCTCACATCATCAGAAAAATGCCACAAGAACATGTTAAAAAACACGGAGTGGGTCTTTAAGACATTTTGAAGGGCAAAGAGAACAGGCTTCCCACACAAACATATAAAATTTGCTCTCATTTGTAGTTTCACTCCCTCATAGTCAGCTCTTTTGTGAGTCTTGACAGCTGCACTGTTTGCTTAGTTAAAATCAATATTTAAGGGAGTCAACTGAGAAGGGTAACATTTGGGCAGAACTTGTGGATATTTCCACCTAGTGCCAGCTCACAGATTATCCTGAATGTCTGCACTGCGTCCTAATCTCTAATGAGACTCACATGGGCCCGCAGACAACACGCTCAGTCCATGACTGTGTTAAAACCACAAACTAAAACAAGGAGTAGTGAAACAGAGACTAAAGCGCTTGGGGCAAACCAAAGCAATATTAGTTGAAGCAATCTCATAAATGGGCAATGCAGCTAGTGTATCATTAGCACTTTTTTCTCGAATAAAACCGTGCAGGTTTACGTTGGTTTTTTTGACTAAATTGAAGTTTTTCTTCTTTACTTGAAAATTTCATTTTGTAGACCAAGGGTCTACAGCTTTAAACAATTGAAGAGCCATTCAGGTTGATTTCTCACTGACTGCCTTTAGAAAAATAACACTGATTTGTATTAATGTTATTGTCAACAATACTATTATGATATGAGAATATGCAAATATGTTTGTTTTGTTGTCATAAATAAAACGTGAACCAAGAGAAAACATAGCTTTTTTAAAATGTTATTTTTAACTTTAACTTTTATAACGTTTATAACTTTTGAAAGATTTACATTCATTTCAAAATAAAAGACACCTTGTGTCACGTAGGATCATCTCAATGCAGCAAATGTAATAGTAGGTAGTGTAATCTCAGAAGTGACAAAAATACATAGAGCACAGTTTGTTTTACTGTTTGTGGTGCAGTTCAACCAGAAATGTGTAAATCCATTTAAAATCAACTAATCTCAAATATTGAAAACCTGCTTGATAATTCAGTGTGTCTTAAGGAAAAAAATCAGGCTGCACTTAGTGACCTAAAATAGATTTTCTGTTGTACAGCGTGCACGAAATTCATCAACATTTCTGAGTTTGACTTATGATGCATACTATTCTTCATCTGTTTGTGAATGAGTTGAATAAAATACGAGTTAGTTTACCTACTTTTTACTGTAGTTACTTTTTAAAGTAAAAAGCACAATTTTTCTTTAACCAAAGAGCCACAATAGAGGGGTAATAGAGCCGCATGCGGTTCTGGAGCATCAGGTTGCAGGGCCCTGCTTTATATCTTCTTATCAGCTTGGAGAGCTGCGTTTGTTACTCTGCATCCCTGTGCAGCAATAAAACAGTGTCATCAACCAAAGCTTTAAGGTGGTTAGATGGAAAAACAAAAAAAATTCCTTTGTTGCTGCATATTCATGTTTTTTGGGATTATGGTGGTCATCCACACAGCCCAGCAGGCAGGAATCACTTTCCTGCCTTTAGTCATAATCCCCCTTCATTAGAAGTAGATAGGAAGTGACCAGGAAGCGGTTTTCTCCGCCGCTGGATGTCATTTCTCACCATCTGGAATGCGACCCCGCCCACAATAATCCAGCTCACAGATTCGGAGCTGTTTATTGCTTCTTTAACAACCTTTGCTCCTTTAACTCAGAGTGAGCACATTGTAGCAACACAGGATATGCTTTGTTCCTTTCAAAGTAAAACAACCCAGACTTAGATTAAAGGAAAGTTTGCACGCGTGCAGGCGATTTCAAAAATTAGGGGTGGAGAAAAACATCGTTACAGCAAAATGATTCTTTGTTCAGACATACTGACTGACTGAAATAAATGGGTTGCTAGAAGCACATTTCCCCTTATTCCTGAAATAAAATATTTGAAAACAGATAAAAAGTAATAGGAATGACAGGACAGTGGGAGACATCAGTTAATGGAAACACGCCTCTCAAGTTCAAACTCCACATCTTATGGTGTTTGTCCGTTAATTTAGACAGAACTCCTGTGTTGGGAAGTCTTATAATCCTCTGAAATCCTGAGTGATATTGCGACCATTTAAATCTAACGCTGCATGCTGCATCACTTGTGTTTGATCTCTGATGTGTCTGAATGCTCTGCATGAACTGATTTTCTGCGCAAAATAGCACAAAGTTTGATATAAACCCCACAATTCATCACTGTAGTGAAAGGCTGACTGCTTGAGTCAATCTGTGTGTCATTCTCATCCAGATTGGGTGTCTTGGCCACCCCTGATGCTGTTGTGTCACATCCGGTGCCTCAGCTGTCCATTCCCATTAATGGTAGATTTGAATTTATACAAGGTATGTGGCTTTCAGTTTTTGATTTTCTGAAATCATAATCTTAGTCTGAGCTTGTATTAAACGAAACTGTTTTAGATCTTAAAGCTCTTAACTTATGAAAACATCTTTTAACCAGTCTTTTTTTTTAGCCTCATGCAGTATTTGTCATCAAATCCTCTAAAAGTTCTTTCTTCCAGTTAAATAAGTAAAGAAGTAGATTAAAACTGGGTCAGGAAGTGATTTTTTTGGTTCCAAGCAGAGGACAAAATGCTGACTATTCAAAACTATTTACAGCACCGGCTGCTTATTTAAACTGCAGACTTTTAGATTACGCTGTCTAAACCTCTGTTTCATGTTTTTACAGAAGCTGAAGAAACTCTTCTTATAAATTTTTCAGAAGACTGTAAGTTTTTTTTTTTTGTCTTTCTAGTTCTCTTATTGTTTGGGGGTTTTTCATTTCTGGTATTTGAAGTCTAAACTACATGTTAGTGTCATTTTACCACGTGCCTCTTCCAGCATTTTAGTTCATTCCTTTAGCTTAGTGTCTTTATTTGGTAGCGTGGTTTGGGCATGCGTTGCCCTGGGGTTCCTGAAAGAATGCTGAAATGGTTTAGTGTTGTGTCACTTTCCTTTGTTTTCCAGACAGTCTGTGTTGAACATGCATGTGTGTGTGGTTTTTTTAAAATTTATTTGTTTCCCCCTGAAGCGGTGCTAAGAATACGAATTAAAGGAGAAAAAGCACCAGAGCTGCAGTTGGAGTTTCAGGACGATGACCGCACAAACTTGTTCCTCACTCAGTTGAAGAGCGCTCAGGAAGAAGGTAAGACTGAAGCGCTGGTCTGTGCGTCTTTATGTCGCGAGCTGATTCATTATTCAGTCGTACATCCAACATTTATTTACAAAGGGTGGATTACGCTTCCCACCACTGTCACGTAAAATGTTTCCACACACAAAACCAGTTTAAATATCAAGCGTCTTTGGCACACAAGTGATTCACATCAGAAGGATTTCACTGTTTCTTATTAGTTTAACTTATTTTTTTAAGCATAAAGTTTGAATTAAAACTTGTATGACTTTGAGTAACAATGGGTTTGTGAGGTTTTTTTGTGTTTATGCAAAAGTCTATAAGGTACTGTTTTATCATTTCTTGTCAGGCAAAGATAAAAACCACATCTTAGTGAACAGTTTGTTTATTGGAACAGTGTTAGTTGGTGCATAAGATGACTCACATAGACGGTCAAAGATGTCTCTGTACCCAAATGAACATGATAATTCTGCACAAGAATGATGCTTTTGTGTTCATGTTCAGTCAAACAGTCATCTCAGTCCCAGTCAAATTATCAAGAAAAGCTGCTGTTTGTCAAAGCCCATGTATGACTGGTGTTGAACTTTTTGCCTGGGATCAGTGAGGTCAGAGTGACTGATTCAGACTCATGACGTGTTGGATGCAGGTCGCTGCGGGAAAGATTTTTGCGTGAACAGCCTTTGTTCGATCAGAACCAGAGAGTCGCCTGGATGTTTGGCTAGTCACGTGAATTTGAGGCTTGGTGATGCTGTAAATACTGCCCACGTCACATTACTGGGATGGCTTTATCTAGATCTAGTTCACAGCAGCAGGGATCTTACTAGCATGTCTGGTATCTCATTTCAAAAGTACTTTTCTCTGCTTTGTGTTTTTTTAATTTATTTTGTAAATATTTTAGCTTTTCATTTCTAAAAAGTTACAAGGTCCAAAAGTGAATCATTGTTAATGCACTTGATTTGATTTTAATGAAGCTTTATAGAGATGTTAGTGAAAAGCAGTCAGAGTTAGAGTTTCTTTTTTATCACAGAGATCTTGGTTTGTTCTTTCCACTCAGTAACTGTGGTTTTGAAACTATTTTTGAGGGTGGTCACACTACCAAAATTTCTGGTGAGACTGAACATTTAGATGCACAGATGTATAATAGTTTCTTTACACAGAACCAGTTCTTTTAATCTACCAACTTTAATATTTTTTTTGCTTTGAGCCTGACGTTTCTTTCATGTTTTAACACTAAAACTAAAACTCCTCTTTGTTTTTATTTCTCTTCCAAATCCACATTCACTGAGATTTACCTTTGATTCTTGGCTAAATTATTCCCTGATTTCAGAAATACATTTGCATTTACTGATATACATGTGATCTGACGGAAAGATCACGCACTCATCTATTTTTTAAATTAGAGTTTTGCATCGGTGCAACAACAAATATGAGGATTTTTCAAAGGTATTTTAACAAAGGTAAGCTAGCAATTTAGGTAATGATTCTTCAAATGAGCAAACTGCAGGAAAAACAAATCATTCTGTCGTTAACTCTGTTTATTTTTAACAAATGTTGATTATGAGGCGTCTCCTCATAATCTGACAAGAGAAACAAATAAATTGGAGGAAAATCTTGTAAATGAAGCTGCCAAACAATGTAGACACTGAAAGGACAAAACAAACGCGTCCTCTCCTTCCCTCACTGTTTCCGTGTTTTTAATTGCCTACTATAACCATATTTTAAATGCACTTCAATATTCTAATTCAAGTCAATTGATTCCAGATAGTCTTTGATTCCAGTTTTTTGTCCTGCAAATGATCCTCATATAGATAAAATGCAGGGCCTCCTCTGTCCTTAGTAAGCAGCAGATTGTGTTGGAAATCATGATCAAGCTTTTAGCCCAAATCCTGTTTGAATGACTGTTTTCCAGGAGTCAGTCGTTAATGTTTGATGTTGCATTTTCAGAAACTCAGTGAGAGATGGGTTATAATTCTCCTTTGTGATGCTGACTGTTCAATTTTTTTCCCACCATGTTTTTCAGCTGCGTCAAAGCTCTTAAAATCCAAATCAATGGAGCCTCTTTCACCAAACGCTCACAGGAGTCTGGTTCCCATCCCACCTCAAAGAGCAGCAAGGACGGTGAATGCTGGGAGATCTGCATCCAGCATCCAACCTGCATCCAGCAGCACCCTGCAGACCGGCTTCAACAACAGCACTTCAACAAATCAAAACACAGGTAACCAGATACTGTGCTAACAGTCAGGAAGAAACGGATACAGTGCATCACAACCTTACTTCAAAGTGGATTAAATCAGTTTTCTTCCTGAGAATTATTTGAAAAACACCCCATAATGAGAATGTTGAAAACATTATTTTGAAATTGTTGCAAATTTATGAAAAATTAAAAATGAAAAATCTGAAAAATGATTTGAAAAATGATAACTTCTCACAGCCTTTGCTCAATACTTAGTTGCTGAACCTTTGGCAGCAATTACAGCCTCAAGTCCTTTTGAATATGACGCCACAAGCTTGGCACACCTTTTTTTGGACAGTTTGGTCCATTTTTATGTGCAGTAACGCTCAAGCTCCATCAGGTTGGATGGGAAGTGTCGGTACGTGGCCATTTTCAGATCTCTCCATTGATGCTCAATTGGATTGAGGTCTGGGTTCTGGCTGGGCCACTCAAAGACATTGACAGTTGTTCTGAAGCCACTCCTTCCAGATCTTGGCAGTGTGCTATGGATCATTGTCCTGCTGAAAGATGAACCGTCGCCACAGTCTGAGGTCAAGAGCGCTCTGGAGCAGATTTTCATCCAGGATGTCTCTGTACATCGTTGCGGTCAGCTTTCCTTCTATCCTGACCAGTCTTCCAGCTCCTGCTGCGGAAAATCATCCCCACAGCATGATGCTGCCACCACCATTCTTCACTGTAGGGATGGTATTGGCCTGGTGATGAGCGGTACCTGGGTTTCGCCAAGCATAAGACCTGCATTTCACTCCAAATAGTTCTATTGTGGTCTGGTCAGACCAAATAACTCTGTTTCTTATGGTCTGAGAGTCATTCAGGAGCCTTTTGGCAAACTCCAGACGGGCTTCCATGTACTTTTTAGTAAGAAGGGGCTTCTGTCTGGCCGCTCTACCATACCGGCCTGATTGGTGTATTGCTGCAGTGATGGTTGTCCTTCTGGAAGGTTCTTTTCTTTCCACAGAGGAACGCTGGTGCTCTGACAGAGAGACTATTGGGTTATTGGTCACCTCCCTGACCAGGGCCCTTCTCCCCCGATCACTCAGGTTGGATGGCTGGTCAGATCTAGGAAAAGTCCTGGTGGTTCCAAACTTCTTCCACTTACGGATGATGGAGGTCGCTGTGCTCATTGGAACCGTCAAGGCAGCAGAAATGTTTCTGGACTCTTCTCCAGCCTTGTGCCTCAAAACAATCCTGTCTCGGAGGTCTACAGAGAATTCCTTTTGTTTAATGCTTGGTTTGTGTTTTGACATGCAGTCCACCCTCATGTAAACAGGGTCGTACTTTTCCAACTCATGTCCAGTCCGCTGGACAGACCACAGGTTGTCTTCAATTCAGCTGCTGAATCATCTGAAGGCTCATCAGTGGAAACAGAATAAACCTCAGCTCACTTTGGAGCTTCACATCAAAGGCTGTGAATACTTCTGCACATATCATTTTTCAGGTTTTTCATCTTTCAGAAATTTGCAACAATTTCAAAATAACTTTTTCAACGTTGTCATTATGGGGGTTTTTACAAATAATTTTCAGGAAGAAAACTGATGTAATCCATTTTGAAATAAGGCTGTGACATTATAAAATATAGAAGAAGTGAGGCGCTGTGAAAACTTTCCAGGTGCACTGTACATTCAGCTGATGCATCAACAGAAGCTCCACTTTATCAAAACTCTTTCTATGATGATTTTTTTCTTATCTGCTGTCAAAGACTCTTCAATCTTGCATTTTCTTAAAGATCCAGTTCAGTCGCTTGCAACAGATTTTGGATTTGAGCAGAACTTTAGCCATGCACTCAAAGTGGAAGAGAAGAAGAACCACCAGAATCGGATAACTGCTACCAGAGAGCCTCCACCTATTCCCTCTCTGCCCCCTCGCATAACCTCATCTGCCCCAACAAACCCTGTTCCTCCTGCCCCAAACATGCAAAGCAAAGCTACCTCCTCACTGAGCTTTGACACCTCAGCAATAACAGGCGCCAAACCAGAGTAAGTTGACTGTAGTGAAAGTTAAGCACAGAAAGCTCATCATTTTGAAACATTGCTAATTTAAATATGATCATTGGGACAGACCTCTGCCTTGGTGTGACAGCCCCACCAGAAACAGCATGAGAGACACTGTGTTCCTGAGCCAGACGGGCCAAAGAGAAATCCTCCTCAAGCACATCATGTCAAAGAGAGAGAACGAATACGTGGACATCAAGTATTTCAGGTGAAATGAGCTTGATTGGGTAGATCTGTACTTGCTGTCACATTACATTCACTAAATGTTGCTCTACAGGTTTTTTGTAGGAACGTGGAACGTTAATGGACGCTCTCCAGACAGCAGTCTTGGACCATGGCTTTGTGCTGACCGGGAACCTCCAGATATCTATGCTGTAGGGTAGGTAAAAATTCCTTTTCCATTGCTATTCCTAACAGAAAAGCTGACATGTTGCCATCAGCTTCTGCCTGAGGACCTACCAGTACTCTGACACACAGATTGTACTCTAGTTTTCAAGAACTGGACCTGAGCAAGGAGGCTTTCCTTTACATGGATTCATCCAAAGAGCAACTTTGGATTGATGCTGTGGAGCGAAACTTGCACCCAAAAGCCAAATACAAGATAGTGAGTATTAAAAGTGGAGGATTAGCCTGTTTAAACTTCAGAAAAATGATGATGAAGACACCATCAGAATGTTATAATAAGCCAGGAGTCTGCAACCTTAGGCTCAATGGCCACGTGCAGCTCTTTTACCTCTCCATTGTTTTTGCTTTAAACTTTTCAATTCATACAGATTCAAATCATTCGGTTGGTTGGGATGATGCTTGTGGTTGCTGTGAAGAAAATTCATGTGCGAAACATAAAGGAAGTGGCTTCGGATCACGTAGGAACAGGAATTCTGGGGAAAATGGTTAGTTCACTTTCTCTTTGCATTAAAATCTGTTTTCACAAATTTGATTTCTTCCACAAAACAGCAAACCAGCTCATTGTGTGTTTCAGGGGAACAAGGGAGGCGTTGCAGTGCGGTTTGTTTTCCACAACACGAGCTTCTGCTTCGTCAACTCCCACCTTGCAGCAAAACTTGAGGAAACCGAGCGTCGCAATCAGGACTATAAAGACATTTGTGCTCGCATGATGTTCAACTTGCCAGGATCTCCATCTCTCAGTATTGTCAAACACGAGTGAGTTTCTCAATCATTTATGTTAAAAGTAGGGATCTAGCTCTAAATTAGTCTGTTTTCTATTCAAATATTTCTAAGCATCAGATTGTTAACCATTTTACACGTATTCAACTACTGTAATTCTTAAACCATTGACACTGTTGAAACAATTCCAGCGGATTCTGAAGCGAAGAAAATAGGCTTTGCGCGATTTTGCAACACGTTGTCTGATATGGAGAATAACTGCTTTTCTCCACATCAGAATCAGCTAATTTACGTTGATCGCATAAATGGTTTAAGTGCTAGGACAAAGATTGATGTCGTCAGTGACATATCTGGTGTTAAAGGGTGAAACAAATCCTTATCAATGTGCTTTTCCTGAACTTTGGTTTACTAAAACGTTGTTTTTATGTGTCTTAGTGTAGTAATCTGGCTCGGGGACCTAAACTACCGCCTGTTTAACAAAGACTGCAGTGACGTTAAGTGGATGATTTCTGAGGGTAAACTGAAACAGCTCCTCAAGTCTGACCAGGTAAGAGGAGCTTTCTTTAAACTTCTTGTGCTCTGATATTTTGCTGCCGAAAAAAGAGCTGCTACATATAAAAAAATATACTAATAAAATTAAGTTATAAAAGAAACTATAAAAGAACCTGGATTCTTTTTTAGAAAATCATACACAATGATTTTGTATTGGTTTGTTTGTCATTCAAAAGAGAAATTTGACTTACAAATGAAAAATGATTAAACATAACTGGCTTAAAAATGAAATATTCATTTGAATTGGGGAAAATATGCCCAAACAAAAATGCTTAACCTAATTCTGGGATTTAGATAATTCAATGTTTTGTTTTTTATAAGATCTGCAAAATATTGCTTAGCCTGTTTTACTCTTTTAAAAGGGAAATATTTTCCTTCATTTAACTGAATTTTGAGATGTAAATATGGCTCTGTGATACTCATTATAAATAGTGTGCACCATCCTGGACTTCGTGTGTCATTCAGTTGCTCAAGTCATCTTTAAACCCCATCTTTCAACAAATAAACCATGAATATCTCACCTTTAATTTGACCAAAGTTGCCGATAACCAGTGCTAATTCAAGAGGCTGTGTAGTTACAGATATTTAAACAATGGGAAAATCACAAGGTGAAAAAGCACCACAAAACGGCAAAGCTAGTTTAGCCAGTACTTCAAAACACAAGGTCCTCCTCCAGGAATGATCAATGACTGGAAAAGAGAACTGGACTGAGTGAGTGTGATGTCACCCTTAGAAAATGACTTCCTTCCGGCTCCAACCAAATGAAGTCAATTCATTTTTTCCCTCACAGATGTTTCCATGTTGGAACTAGAAATTGTCAGTAAGCTGTCATTGATCGGGGTCAGTCTGAGTCATTGTTTCTATGGGAACCACTCTCACCAATCAGCAATGAGCTAGATGGAAGGCCACACCCCTACCACTTGAAAGCAAACTTTTGAATGTTTGTTGTGAGACCACTTACTTTTATTGAGGCATCTGATTGGTCAGTTTATAACTTGAATAACCTGTGTTAAAGAAAAAAATATCCTGAAAACAACTAGGATTATCAAGAACATGTAAAAAAAAAGTAGCAGAGCAAGAATGGTTATTCTGACAAATAGAATGAATTAGTTATAGCTGTGTATTTCTCAGTTGAAGTCTATGGGAGCGTGACTTCTTAGAACCAGCAAGTTCTCATTCGGTTCAGTTCTCATATACAGTCAATGAGAGTGAACTACCTAAAAAATACATAGTAAAGTCATACATACAAAGAAAACATATTGGCCCCCCCTGTTCTGCAGTTGGGAAATAGACACCTACCAGCACAAAACGAGAGTGCTTAAAAACATCTAAAAACAGGAAACAATGAAATGCAAAAAATGTTCTCAAATCACCACCTAAGAAGAAGAAAGGTTGTGCTCCACTGTGAGATGTCGAGCAGACAGAGCTACACAGAACTAAAACTGTAAAACTTAAGTCAGACATAGTACTCAACCTGTGTGAAACACCAGGCTGACAGCAGAAAGATGCGATGCTTTTGTTAGTCTGTCGTGGGAAGCCCCACACAGCCTGCATGTCACACATGTGAGTTTGTTTACATGAGATTCCAGTCTGTGAAAAACACGTAGACTTGCTGTGTAATTACTGCTGGCAGTCAAGAAGGAATGAAACGGAGCGTGACAAGAATTAACAATATGTTGTTCTTTTCTGTTTTGTAGTTGAACATTCAGAGACAAACAAAACGGGCTTTCTCTGACTTCGTAGAAGGAGAGATCAACTTCATACCCACGTACAAGTATGAGCCCAAAACAGACTTATGGGATGCAAGGTAACTATCAGTGTGACTGTATTCAATCTGTTTTTGTCAATACATTTTTACAAAGTTTGTCCTCTTTTTAGATTTATTTAGTCTTTTTTTTGGGTCATTTACTAATATTTTAATTTGCAAATCTATTCAGTTTACGAGAGCAGGAGGAAATATTATTTACGGTCAAGTGATGCAAAAATATGAGTTTTTTTTTTTAAGTTTGGAGGCGCTTTAATGGTATATCTTTAAATGTATCCTATTACTGTATATGTTTTTTCCATATGACTTAAAAAAGTGCCCAATTGAGCATAAGCAATAGAACTTTTTTTCACACTTAGCTGGGCTAAATCCTGACAGTTAATTTATCATCATTTTCTCATTTCTCAAACATTTGTAGTTTTATTTAGATTGCAGGTCAAAGTTGTGCTTGAAAAAGACCATTTCTGTTGCCTTATTGTTGTAGTAAGAAAGAGTCAGCAGTTCTGCCGGCCTTTCCCTCAAATAGTTTTGCTGTATCTGTTTCCTGCAGCTCAAAAAACCGAGTCCCCGCTTGGTGTGACCGAATCCTGTGGAGGGGCAACAAAGTGGAGCAGATTGAATACCGAAGTCACATGGAACTAAAAACCAGCGATCATAAACCTGTCAGCTCCATCTTCAACATTGGGGTAAGATTCCAGCGAATGCCATTAAAGATGAAACAACAGACGCTGGGGTTCAGATGACACATATACTTAACATATATTTCATTCCGGAACAATGATTTTGCAGCATTTAAGAAAAAATAAAATAGTCTATAAATGGAGGCTTGTTGTGGCTTAAAATGTGGTAAATTGGGTTTTATTGTCAGTTCAATAGATGAAAACTTCCAGCTGTTAAACATATTCATTATTTTAAACATAAAATGCTTTGAACATCAAACAATTATACTGAACAATTTTACTGGCTAGATTTTTCTAGACTGGTCATCAGAACTGGGTACAACTCCCAATGTACTTTTGTTCACTTCACCGGTACATGATTTTGATATATGATGTATGATATATATATATATATATATATTTTTTTTCTCCTCAAATTTCCTTTCAAACCAATTAATTTTGTTACAAAATAGGTGTTTTAAACTGAACAAAGGTAGAACTGTTTTTATTAAAATAAATGAATCTTTGAATTAAAAATGAATTGAATTATGTTTTCTTGCCAGAAAAGATACAGGAGATTTAAAGAATCAATTCAGATTTGTAAAGTTTGATTCAATATCAATGAATCATTGATGTGTATGGCTTTGCCTTTGATGTGAAGGCTTGGTGGACTGTTCAAAGTAAGTGCATGAAAAGAAAAGTTTGTAGAAAAGAAAAAAGATGCTTCCAACAAGAATTTGATTACAACAATAACTGAAGCCTTGGACTGTCAAGAGAACACACCGTTTCTGCAAACCTTACTATGGTAGAACACGGGCACGTCCGCCTTCCTGAGTCCAGCGTATTAAAGAGCGACTGATTCACATTGCGATGGTTAATTGGCTTTGCTTTCTGAAGAAAATGTTTATCTAGCAACATCAGGCACCACAGAAGGCAGTGGGTAAGGCCTGAGGCTACATGGTGTTTGAAACTCCACCGGCTGTTGGTTCCTGCTTTTTTAGATTCTAGAGGTTAGAAATGTGAGCATTGTTTGTCCTGACGTTCATGCATCATGAACTGAGGGCACGGATTGGCCTGAAGAATCGTTTTACCACAATAGATCTGGAGAAATTGCAACACAAGACACCTTTTAGAATAAATACATATTTTGTTCCTGTTTTTGTTGCAGGTAAAAGTCGGTGATGAGCAGCGTTTGAAAAAGGTGTTTGAGGAAACAGTTCGACAGATAGATCGAATGGAAAACGATTTCCTTCCATCTGTGTCTTTAAGCAAGACTGAGGTAACAATGCAGACTGATACTTGTGTTCTCAAAAAATAATATTTAGTCATGTTTTATATATGTGTATATAAATCTGTAGTATTTTAAAACTCCTACACATAAAAACTGATCACATTTTTGAGGTTGTAAACCTTTGATTATCTTTGTATCTCTTACTTTGCTCTCTAGTTTTTCTTCATTGATGTAAAGTTCAGACAGCTTCAGAGGGAACGTTTTCTCATCACCAATGATGGTCAGGTTCCCTGCCATTTTGCCTTCATCCCCAAATGCAATCAGTCGCAGTACTGCAAACCCTGGCTGCGTGCTGAGCCCAGCGACGGATTCTTGGAGCCAAGTACGTTCTAATGACTTTAAATGAGTTTCTAAACATTTTGAAACACTGATTTGATCCTCTAATCTTTCTTCCTTAACATAATGTTTGCTTTACTATGAACTTGTTCCTGTCTGTCTGAACAGAGGAGACTCTGGAGATCTATCTTGAGGTGTATGTCAGTAAAGACTCTGTCACCATGCTGAACTCTGGAGAAGACATAATAGAAGATATTCTGATCCTTCACCTGGACCGTGGCAAAGACTTCTTCCTCACCATCTCAGGCAACTACCTCCCTAGCTGCTTCGGAACATCGCTGGAGACGCTGACTCGCATGAAGAAGCCGATTAGAGAGATCCCCATCACCAAACTTATTGACCTGGTGAGGAAAACCAGAAAAAAAAATCCCTGTCAGCAAGTAAAATAAGTTTATATCTGATTGAAGTCATTCTTACAACTACGCATATCAGACTTCAAACTAACATTGAGATAAGATAGACTTTAATTATCCCACAGTGGGGAATTCTTTTGTTACAGCAGCAGGATTTAAAAAAAGTTTTCTCTTTGCAGAAAAATGTCAGGGCTTGGCCTTCTCTCCGGCTAAACTAAGCCGTAAGGAAAGCATATTTTTAGAGAACATAGAAGTGTCTCATGTATTTCTGACTGTAAGGAACTTAATGAACAAGGAAGTAGATGACTAAGTTCAGGGCAGGCTTCTTATATTCTGTTTATTATCTAAAGATCTTTTTACACAAACACCCCTTTGCTTTTGTTATTTCAAATCAGATTTGACTTTGAAGTCAAGTTTTACCATCACTGGTGGTTTTCCGTTCTCTAATCAAATATTTGCACATTCTATAATCTGTCTTCTTTTCTTATTCTGTGTATGTTTTTTCTGTATGTTTCTGCTTTTGTTTCTGCTCATGGCTTCATCTTCTTGATCATTGCTTTCCTATCCTCTGCTGTGGTTGTGGGGCTGGTTTCTCGCTTCAGGGAGAGGACAGCCACATGGAACAGGTAAAATATGAACGCAAAGGCCCGTTTGCCTTCAGGCACAACAGGTTTTATGCTGCTCCAGATAGCAGTTTGTTTTATGAGACCTCCCTTGCCTGGCCCCATGTTCCATGCCATAAAGATAAACTGCTTCAACTACCATTATTGCTAATGGGACATTACATCAGCTGAAGACCTCATTTTCCGGACTGAAAGGATTTTTTAAGCGTGCGTTTGTAGCTTTTGAAAAGTTCACTTTCTTTACCCTCATTTATACCAAGATAGTTGGACCAAAATCACTTTAGTTACTAAAGGATTTAATGAAATTGATTTGCTACATTTGATGTTTTGATCGGCAATGCCACCAGTTTGAAGCAAAGTGTGAGAAGATCCCGGATGAATGCAAAGAGGCCATGCAGAACATTGCGTTAGTAAAGGCAGTAGGACAGATGCAACCTGGGAGTCACAGTTTCTGAGATCTAAACAAACATTTGTAGAAAGGTGATACAATGATGACATTTGCTCTTCAATTGCAGCTTTAAAGATCAGCCCAGTCACATTAATTATGATGACGAGCATCATTCCAGAGAACTCTTCACATAGTGACAGGATTTTAGTCTTACTCTTCTCAGATTAAAGATAAAATATTGAGCCAAAATACAAATCTTAAAAAAGCAACGATTAAATGTTCCTTCCCTTCTAAATGTAATGGCTTTTGTCTCTTTAGCTACTTTAGAGTATTTAGACAAATCGAGCTAGATTTCTGTGGTTTAGGCTCTTGTCAGTCAGTGCTCAAGAATTTCAAACATTTTGTTTTTGGTTAAATTAATGTCAACTTGATTTCTGGGAGAGTGAGGGACGTTTCCCACACTCCTACCCATGTCTAAACACACAAGTCCTTATGAGGATGCAGCTCAAGTGATTTATTTATTTATCTTTCATTATTACAACATCCATATTGCAAACTCACTTAAAAACGAAAAGGAAGAAGAATGAAGCTTTTCACTACTGTTTTGGTTTGTCATATAAAACTATAAATAGTGGATATGCCTCTGTGCTATTGTTTCATCAGCATTGAGAGAAAGTGTCCTCTGATCAGATAAACTAATGAAATCCAACCGTGGTTCCTGTCTTCCACTTAAAGTCCCCTCCTATCGTCTTTTGATCAAAAGTAAAAGTGTTCCCAGTGGGATTTTAATTATGGTTATGCTGTTTTAGCCAAAATTATTATATTAATTATATTACATAGTTTCTGCAGAGTGGCAGTAGTTCATTAGGAACTGACTTCTGAATTGTGGTTAGAACAGCTGGCGCAGAGTAAGGCCTCCTCCGCTTCCCATCATCCATCTGTTTGCACTTTTTTTCCTGCTAGTTTACAACCCCTCACACCCCCAACTGGTGCAACAAAAATGGTGAGCAAAATTGGAGCTATCCAGCCATACAGTTTTGAGCTCAATGCCAGCTTGGATGAGGAAAACAAATACGTACATGGATCTAGTACCCTACAAGTGGATGTGTCAGAATAGAGAGGAGCAGGGAGCTTGTGACCCGCTTAGTGTAATTTTACGTAACAAATACACTGTTTTTCAAACGGCATTTTTTTGTGTGCTAATGATTCACAATGATTTAAATTTTAAAAATACTCAGAAATGCAATTTTAAGCTACATTTTCTTTCAATGTGTCCTCCATCATAAAAAAATGCCATAAAATAGTTTAAAAAATGCCAAAAACTCAATTTTCAATAATCAAGTCATAGACGTACGACTGTGTTAACGGTTCTGACATACTGTTAACACATTTTAAATTGTTGCAACTGAATATGTTTGCTCACCAAATATCTGTAAATGTTTAGCTGTTGTAACGCACTCCTATACTGTTTTGTTGCATATTATAACAGAATGAGAGTTGAAATACCTTTTTGTTGAAATCTTCAGTCATTGTGACCTTCTCTTTCTTTTTACCAGGAGAAATCCAAGGTGAAATTTCTGATTGGTGACGGGGCAGCCAATGAGGACAGACCCCTAAAGATCCCCAAGGAGGTGTGGATTATGGTTAACCACCTCTACACTAAGTCCTGTGATCAGGTAAGGACTCCAGTGCTATTTAAAAACCAGAACAGGCAGTGGAAGCCTTGAAACTGACTCTGAAACGGAAATATTTCTTCACAAAAAGGTCAACAAGGCCTATGATCTGTTTAAAAAGATGTTTCTGAAGAGGGGGAACCCTTTCTGAGAAGTGACTTTAAAAAAGAAGTTAAAACAAAGCAAAACATAAAGGAAATGAGCTCAAGATCTTCCCTTATCTCTTTTAACAAAAGACGGGAGAAAATATTGCAACCCTACAATTCTTAGCTCTTACAACTTGAAAAGAAAAGCTGTAAACAACAATTTGAGATTCAATTAAAGTAGAATTATTTAAGAAAAGGCATGTAACAAGACTTTACAATAAAGGTTTACGTCTTTTGAGCCTCCAATAGTCTATGGATGGACTGGTCCCCAGCCTGGATAAAATCCAGGGTTGTGTCATCCAGTGTAAAACTGTCTGCCAAACCGGATCAGTGGGAGTGGATTTGTTGTGGCCCCTGAGGAAACGCATGAAACGTTAAGTCGATTTCCTCTTTTTCCCAATTTCTTTTAAATTTCTCATATCTTTTACTTTGACCGATGACTTCTGTCAATAAGATCAAAGAAAAGAGCGGCTAGATTAGGGGAGAGAAGACGTCATGCACACCCGTAAAAATAAACCTGAAGGAATAAATTCAGAAACAATGAATAGGAGATTCAGAGTTTCCATTGTTTAATGACTTTACTGAGTAGCATAAAACAGATATGTAAGTTTATGGCCTCGTGATCGTGAATGAGTAAAGACGAAACGAGACGATGTGGCAGATGGACTGTGTGGATTTATGATGTGATGGTGATTAAGTCTCCATGTTTGTTATGTTCCAGACAGACGATGGTTGTCACAGTTAGATAGCAGCAGCATAAATGCACTTCGGAGAACTTGACTGTTCAGGCTCCATTGTCCTGAGTCCGTGTTTTCCTTCACATATGATTATTTCTGCCAGAAAACGTTGTTATGCCAGAAAAATGAGACACTCATTATATATTCTTTCATTTATTTTGCACAACTCATTGTATTAAATAACATTCTGAGCCTTTTTTGAGTCAGGGGAGGTGAACACAGAGGAATTACAGGCTAAAATAAAAGAAGAAGTGACATAAGTAATTTATTTGAAAATACTTCATTAATAACAACAATTAATCTAAATTCTTTGTAATGTAACCCTGGTTGTCAATGACAGAGGTTAAAGGCTTACCTGTGGCTGTTATTTTGGTGCCTTCTTCATTCTGATCTTCTCATGAGCTAAGATGTTTCAGACTTTCAACTAGCCCCACAGCTCTGTGGGATTCAGGTCCAGAGACTGGCTAGAACACTCCAGAATCTTGAGTTAGTTCTTATGTAGCCACTCCGTCGTTGTCTGGATGATATGTTTGGGATCATTGTCCATAGCAGTCACATTTCATCGTCTCACTGATGGATGCTCCACTAAATACATTCGGAAACTTGTAGCTTCTGAGTTTGCATTAATGCAGACCTCCTGGTGCAGAGGTAACGAGGTTAACCTCTTATTGGAGGATCGCAAGTTCGGTTCCGTTATTGCCCGCCCATGTGTCGCAGCGCCCTTGGACCAGGCACTGAACCCCACATTGCTCCTGGTGGATATAGGTTGGCTCTAGTATTAGACAGCAGAGCTGCCATCAGTGTGTGAACGTGTACAAAGCACTTTGAACCTGACAGCAAGATAGAAAAGCACTATGTTGGCATGCTCAATTTACCATTTAGTTTTAAAGTTTGAAGTGAACTTTTCTCTGTGCAGTTGTAGTTATATTGCAACTGTACTCTGCAGAAATGATTCATGGTCTGTTTCAGAGCAAATTTGACTACTTCTATGTGCACAATGTAGTAAAATATATTTGCAGACATGATCCACAAATGACAATATTTTTTTTACATCTAAAATCTCAGTTTACTTCATATTGCATGCTGTCTTGCAGGAGGACTTGTTCCAGACACCAGGCTTACAAGATGAACTCCAGCACATCATTGAGTGTCTTGACACCAGCATCCCAGACTCCATCCGTATCCTTTGATGTACATCCCTTAAGACAATGTTAGATATTGTAAAAGAAAATCTTTCATTTGCCCTTAAAGTAAATAAAAGTAATATTTTTTGTCAAAAGTAAAGCAGAAAGGGTTCATTTTAAATGACAGTAGGATCTGCTGACTATCTCAGCGTAGTCTTTGTAAAAGTTTGTTCTATGTCATTCCTTAACTCTCTGCATAGCTGGTTGTAACCACTCTGTAGCCGAGGCTCTGTTGATCTTCCTCGAGGCCTTGCCTGAGCCCGTGGTGTGTTACGAGCTCTACCAGCGGTGCTTAGAATGTGCTCATGACAGCCGCCTCTGCAAGCAGGTCAGTCACACAGTTTGATGTTGAGTGTAAAGTGCAGACAGAAGAAGTGGACAGGTTTTTTTTTGTGTGTTCAATATGATCATGTTTGTGTTTGTTTGCCATCTTTCAGCTAATCTCGCTGTTGCCGCGGTCTCACCGCAACGTCTTTCGCTACTTACTGGCCTTTTTGAAAGAGCTGCTCAAGCATTCACACAACAATAATCTAACAGCCTCTCTAGTAGGTAAGTGACTGTTTCTATAGAATCCATGCAACATTTCTCAGAGATGACCACAGGTTTGTTCTATCGACTGGTTTTTTCTGACAATATTTTATACTGAAGACCTATAAAAATATAGCTTGGTCATTTTTTCAGAGAAGCTTGTTCTCTCGTGCAGAGCTGCAAGAACAAAGGTCTTAGTGGCCTAAAGATTTCAAATGGCACAAATTACCTCTAATAGCTTAATGCAGGGGTCTACAACCTGAGGCCGCAGAGCCAAATGTTAACAATTTTAAAAAATATTAGATGAGTTATTTAAGTTAAAGACCCACTCCAATAAACATTGTGTTTTTAACCTGTTATTGTAGCATTTCTCTCATTATGTAGACATCAATAAAATAATTTAAGATTAAAAAGTGTGTCTGAGTAGCACATTTTGCGCACCATAAGGCGCACTTCAATTCTAAACTGTTTTTTTAAAAAATCGTCATTGCGCCTTTTAACTGCACCGAATTCCAAAATCTATAACAATGTTCTTGTGCAACTTTGGGTAGTGCTCCACTCGATTGACGGTCAGACAAGAGCGGAGAGCACACAGATGAGTGCGTTGTGCACATTTTGAGCGGCACAGGTGGGTCACAGAGGGTGATTACAGACTTTGTCTGTACGTTCAGGAAGTGATGATGTTACTATGTCATCATTGGCTCCCCTCTCGTGCATGGCTTCATGCCACGTGTTGCGCAGACATCTACCCAAACTTTACGCACACGTTTTTCCAGTATGTTTGCTGCACGTTACGCTGCGCAAGAGTCACTCAGATTCAGTCCCGCTGAATCAATCTTTGATCGCACTCCGCGGGGTCTGCTTCAGGCTTTAAAAGAAAGGTTCCCGGTTCCTCTTGAGGAAATGCAAAAGAGAGCGCTTGCATGTTTGTGGGAGAGATGGATGACAGACGTTGCACACACCTATACTAAAACTGGGAGGCAGCGCCTGAATATGTAAACTGATTGTGGACGCCTGGGCTAAGGTCTCTGCTTTGGCTGGTGTCTTAGTTTTCGCTAAAGTCGGTGTCGTTGCTGAACAACCGCCTGGCAAAGAGACAGACTCCAACAATGATGAGAGGGAGTCTTCATGGCGTGTTTGATTTTGCAGCTTTTTAATTCAAACACCGAAGATGTTCGGCAGGAGAAAATTGATTCAAAAATCATGTGAGTGGATCGTTAAATAGTCATATAAAGCTCATCTAAACTCACTATTGTGCTTTTATTACTTTTTTTGTCCCTTTTAATACAGTGCACCTTGTGTATTTGTTTAGTACAGAAATAGACCCCCTAATTAGGATTGCACCTAATGATATGGTGCGCCTATGGTACATAAAAAACTATCTCTTTATTCAAATCATGATGGATTAGGACAGATAAATGGCGCAGTTTAAAAACCCTTAGGTTTGTGACGCAGCAACTGACGTGGGCGAGCCAAAGGACTATTTCTCTGCTTCTCACACTTTCACATACATCTTTGTTTTCCTCGTCATCTGAGCTGGTAGATCTGGCTCTCCACTGCATAGCTCCAATATTTCTAGCCATTTGTTTTACACTGCTAATGTTAGCTTGGGATTATAAGCATGCACAGGAGCAGGCAAACAGAGCTCTCACTGATTGTGAGAAGAGGTAGCATCTAGTTGTTATAATAGTAGGAAAAAAAACATGTTTGACTTGGTTTTCTTGCATTTTTAATGCAAATACATCTGCAGCAGGAGGAACTGATTTCACACAGGATGTACTTTATTTTGAAAAGAATCTGCTGCTGTCAAAAGTAAAGAAGTTTTATATGGAAAAATATAAGACATTTATGATTAATTATTGTATATTTAAAATCTACATGTGTTGGTTTAATGGCCGCATAAATATATATAAAGGATATTTATTTAAAGGGTTAAGTGAGACTTGGCAGCTGTCGCTGGACCAAATGGCTCTTTTGGTGTTGCAGTCCTCTGGTTTGGTGCAGTAGATATGTTTTCAGTATTGTACAATATTCTCAATGGCACAGCATCAATGGCAGCAAGAGTTTATTACGGGTGAAATAAACAGAGAAAATTGCATGTTTGAAGCTCAGAAAAAAATACTTGTTTATTTGTTGCAAGAGAAAAGAAATAGGATTTATGTTTATTCCCAAGAGTCACATAACAGTATTTAGGTCTTTTTTGTTGTTAAACATGCACCCCACATGCAATCCACAGCTTCCTGTGTTAGTTCTAAATGTTTATCCAGCCACACATCTGGTGTTGTGTGATAGAAGAGACAAAAGATTGCCTTTGTGGTGTTTCAAATAACCTGCAGAAACGACATAATCGTGGCTGCATAACATAAATAACATTCTGCAGCTTCGTGTTTAAGCCATCACCACCCCCTTTAAGTGTGAACAAGTATTTACGTTCACAACTTTTTGAATTGACACTTTTTTGTAGAGTTTATATCAGTGCTATTTCACAAAGTCATCACATGCAACAGTTCTCACACAAACAACACTTTAATATGGACTGAAATCTATGCTGATAGTCACGTTTCAGTGTTGCATATAAAATGACAGCATCATCATATTCTTTTCTGTTTAATATTCTTTATTTGTAGACTGTATGTTTTATGCATTTGTGTTTGACTCACTCCATTGTTGGATTCCTTTCTTTTTAGCAACCCTGTTTGCCAGCCTCCTGATCCGACCACCCCCCAGTTCTGCAAGCAGGCAAACACAGCAAGACCGGCAGAAAGCCATCGACTTTGTTCTGGGTTTCCTGATGGCTGGAGAAGAAGAGTAACTGAGATCCCCGTTTCCTCATGGCGTCTGACGTGTTCGCAGGTTATTCTGAACTTGGCATGCATGCTGCAATCCACCGGGATGCATTTCACACTTTGTAACCGATACACTCTGTGTTTTTCCATCTGTTGGAAGCCAGCACGGCTGTCCTGCAACCCACTGTTGGGTCTCTGAAGAACCCCAAGAATTCATAGGAACTTGAACATGACTTTTTTTTGGATCAAGTGTTGTATCTTCAGTTCACTCAGGTGCTGAGTTGAAATCTGTTGGGAAAGATTTAAGTTGATTCCTGTGTGCTCCTGACACTTTATGGTATTCATGCCAAAACTGACTTTAAAAAGGCTGAGGTGTAAATATGAAAACACTATATCTGAAGAAAAGCTCACACTAAAGGCAGGGAATGTCCTTCCTGTTGCTCCAGGAGAGCAGACTAAACTCTATATGTGGAAGAAAACATTCCCAAATGGGACTAATATGGACTTCCATAACAAAGGTTTAATCACGACAATCATGCTTTGTTGCATTGTAGCTTTGGGAGCGACCTTAACATACTTTTAAAACTTTATTTTATGTGTTTTGAAGGCTATTTATGTCTATGTATATTTTTTGTGAGTTTACATCATGTTGACGTTTTATTTTCATTTTTTTGTACTTTTATTTGCAAGAAAGTGATCATCACTTGCTTTTAAACCTGTCAAAGAAATCTGGGTTCTTTTATTGGGTCTCTCCGGTTGCAAAACGAGTTTGTCGACGCTCCAACTTCCTGCTCAACCAGAATTGAGTGGAGACGGTGTCTTCAGTTTTAAAAATGATGTAAAAAGTGAATGTTTTGAGTGTTTTACCGTGTGGTGATGTAAACGATTGTCTTCATTTGTCACAGCAATGGAACATCTTACATCTGTTGTTTACGTCTTCTCCTCGTCTGCATCCATTTAAAGCTCGCTCTGATTGTTGGTGAAGTGATGCAACCGGGAATGTTCGGCAGCATTTTCTCTGAGCAAGTCTATCGAGATTGAATGAGTCATCGTCGCTCAACCCCTCAGAAGTTTTCTGCTGTTGCCAGACAACCTTGTTCTCCTGCTTTTATTTCCTCTGCAGGAGTTTCCACCTAAAAGACACGCCGTCATTCGTCTTCTGCTGTGGTTCCACTTACATAAACTTCTCACAGCTTCAATCACAAAGTTTCTCAATGTAAAGAGTCTTTGTTGACTTATAGGTTTAGGAGAAACCTCATCATGTCAAACAGGAAACCGTACAGAAGAAGTCCCGATTTTAAGTGTTGTCAGCTGACTAATGATGCCACTGTATTTTGTTTTTTTGTTTCGTCAATGTTAAGGATGCACGGTTTTCAACTTTATAGACATTTGGTACTATTAATTTATTTTAAAGAAATAAAATTGTACAAAGCTGATGTTTTTCCTGCTTGATGTCTTTATTCTGGAAGAAGGTTTTCACGTCGTCATGTTGAAGCAAATCCGCCCTCTAGAATTAGTGGCTTACTCCTCAGGTCCTTGTGAAATCCCTCCTGGTTGATGTCCGTGCTACAGTTAGCCTCCTTCACCGCAGTGCTACATTCTTATTTACTGAGCATATAAAACCCACCCCGAACCCGAAGTCTCTGTGTTCCTGTCTGTCTGAAATGGGGACCATGCTGAGAGTGTCTTCCTACCGAAAGCTCTTTGAGGAGGAGAACTGGGGTTGGAATGGGGGGTCGAGTGTGCGGTGTGCCGGGCAGTACCGCTCCCCTGTCAGGTCAGTGGGGCCTCATCACGTTTTACATTTTCTTTTCAGCTAGAAGTATCAATACATTTTGCGCTTATATTTATTGAAAAACATTTATTTTTTACTTTTGTAACATGTCTTGGAAAAAAAATAGGAAGGACAGAAATACAAATTGAAAATATGTTTAAATATGTTTTAGTGTCAAAGCAAATTCTTCCTGAATAGTTACTCAAATGATGACGTATGTTTGGCTTTTCTTGACACTTTTTTGTCTCAGGATTCCATCCAGTCTATTGTGCTTTATTTTCTCAGAGGCGCAGTGACTGACAAGTGTTGCTGTGGCGACAACTTGGACTTTGTGGCTGCCAAAGCTCTGAACAAAGAAGGTCTGAACCGGTTTGTTCAGGAGCGCAGCACCATCGCTGTTCTGAATGACCGCCTGGTTAGGCTGATTGAAGTGGTGAGTCTGATGAGGGCTGCAAACACCTGAGGTTGCCTTTGGTGTGTCATCACATCATTCCTGTGGAACTGGTTCAGTAAGTGTCCCTTCTCTGCAGGCCCACTGCTTTGAGGAAGAGAACAGTGCTCTTGAATGTCGAATCACTGAGCTGGAGGAGAAGCTGAACAGTCAAAAAGCACATTCCAGCATCCAAGTGAAGGAGCACGACTGCAGCCTCGATGCAGCGGTGGAAAGACTGCGCAAGCAGAGGGTAGACTGCTGCTGCTGCTGTTTCTGTTGCCGCTACTGCTGCTGCTGTTTCTGCTGCTGCTGCTGTTTCTGTTGCTGCTGCTGCCGCTGCCACCGCTGCTGCCATTTCTGTTGCTGCTGCTGTTGCTGCTGCTGTTTCTGTTGCTGCTGCTGCTGCTGCTGCTGTTTCTGTTGCTGCTGTTGCTGCTGCTGTTTCTGTTGCTGCTGCTGTTTCTGCTGCTGCTGCTGCTACTGTTGCTGCTGCTGCTGTTGCTGCTGCTGTTTCTGCTGCTGCTGCTGTTTCTGTTGCTGCTGCTGCTGTTTCTGCTGCTGCTGCTGTTTCTGTTGCTGCTGCTTCTGTTGCTGCTGCTGCCGCTGCCGCCGCCGCTGCCATTTCTGTTGCTGCTGCTGTTGCTGCTGCTGTTTCTGTTGCTGCTGCTGCTGCTGCTGCTGTTTCTGTTGCTGCTGTTGCTGCTGCTGTTTCTGTTGCTGCTGCTGCTGCTGCTGCTGCTGCTGTTGCTGCTGCTGCTGTTGCTGCTGCTGTTTCTGCTGCTGCTGCTGTTTCTGTTGCTGCTGCTGCTGTTTCTGCTGCTGCTGCTGTTTCTGTTGCTGCTGCTTCTGTTGCTGCTGCTGCCGCTGCCGCCGCCGCTGCCGTTTCTGTTGCTGCTGCTGCTGCTGCTGCTGGTGGGTGTGTCTACTGCATGTTTTTGTGGCATGACGAACTTGTCAGCCTTTTTTATGACCCGCAGCAGCAGTCACTGACTGCAAGGACCACATTGTTTTCACTTACGGAAAGATTTCTATGCTTTTGAGAAATTAAAAAATCATCAAGTTGCAGATTTTCACATTTTTGAAAACTTTAGTTTGTCCGATTTTTACAAAATTCACATACATGCTGCCAGCTAAAGTCTACAACAACCCTAGAGTTTTGTCAACCTTTGACCTCAGGAAAATGCCGCCATCTTGAATAATAAAAAACACACTGTTAGTACCGGCTACAAACGGAAACTCATCCTAATGATTTTTGACAAATCGTTTCCTAACTTCTCAGGCATCATGGGGAAGCAATTGGGGAAAAAAAAAAAAAAAAAAAAAAATTTTGTAAGGTGTGTGCGTGGCGAGCTCACAAAAGTGGCGTTCTCCTATTACTCCAATATTTTTAACGGAATATCGTGAAAATGTAAAAAATTGAACCCTGACTAGAGCTGAACCAAATTACATACCACAGGATATGAGAATATTAGGCGTGGTTTGTAAATTACCTTCGTTGCTACAGAAATCCAAAAGTTTACTTTTCTCCTGAAACTTAGCAGAAATCTGTTTGGTATCCCCAGGCAACGCGAACATAAAATGGTTCTATTGAGATTAAACCAACAGAAAAGATTCCATTTTGAAAAAAATTGCTTTTTACATCAATTTCTCACATACAGCTCAGACCAGCCTTACAGAAAGAGAGAGGGGGGGTCAGGAGTGCGTTGTGGCTGCTTCGCAGGCAGGGTTAGTTCAGAGGAGGGCAGTGGTGGCGGTTTACTTTATATTCACATCTCATTTCACGGCATGGATCTCATTTGAGCTTGTGGAATGGCAGGCTGCCACATCTATTACCCCGTCAATAATCATTACAGCCTTCTCGGTGTCTACAGGATGAGATCTTGGGTGACACGGAGGAACTGAAAAAAGAGCTTGAACGTCTGAACGAAGAATATAAGTGGATCGTGCAGCAGAAGATGCTCATCCAGCAGGAGCAAAGTGATGTTGCCATGGTAATAACGATCACCTATTTACACCCTTTTTGTTAGAATTTATAGTCATTTCAATAATAGAACTTTATTGAAATGACTTGGTTCTGCAGTCTGCAATAACAATCAAAGAAAGATTTCAAAAAGATAAGTACAATTTTTACAGCAATACTTCAAAGCAATCTGCTAAACCTAGAGATGATATATTCTGTAATTTAGACTAAATTTTGGTTTGATTATTTTGCACCTTTAGAGTAAGGAAAATCGACTACAGTCCAGGGAGACGAAAAAAACCTGCAGGATTTTATTAAAGTCTCCTCCTATTACAGATGCACGAATATAAACACCTAAAAATGTATAAAAATACAGACAATAGTGCAGTGATAGGAAATCAAAAGTTCATCATAATTATGAATACATTTTGAAATGGACAAAATGGGCATTTTTCTTGTAACACTTTACAGATATGCAGCTTTCAACTACTTTGAAAAGAGTTTTTGCTGCCCTGAATCTGAAGGAAAACTGACCTTGTTGAGTAAAAGATTTAGCGAGCCAAAAAGCTGAAGAGTTTTGAGTTGCTGAACTCTTAAAAAAACAGGAAGGATAAAAAGAATAGACAATTATGCATTTAAAACATATTTTTAAGTTACCAAATTATTTTTGCAATCACATGTTTTTTTGAATTTTAAATTTAATGATTTACAAAGTCTACTGTAGAAATGCATCAATAATAATGCGTAGTTTGTAATCAAAATGTATAGTTTTCCCACATAATCCATTATAATCCCATTATAATCCCTTTGTAATAGGTGACTTTGTCCATTAGATGGCAGTGTTGCTAAGTGTATGAGTCAGTGGGTTTGTCTCAGCTGTTCCTCTGTGCTTTAGCCAATGAGTGTTGATTAGCAGGAGTCACATTCTGGTCTCCTCTGCACCTCCTCATTGTAAACCCCCCCACACACTCACTCCTCTCTCACATGCATACCAGAGCCACCAGAGCCCATGCAACCAGATGCAAAGGAGGCTTTCATTTCTCCGTTACAGATGTAATGCTTGCTTTAATGCAGAGCAGTAAATGCTCCTGCTGGCTCGGTCCCTCAGTTCTGAATTAAAAGCAGCTGCATTGTGACAAGACCTGGTGAGAAATTGGCAGGAGGGGTTGAAAAAGAGCAGAGATGAGGAGAAGAAGATCGAATAAAACAAAAATCTAAAGTGCTACAAGCTGCGGTTTTTTTTTGGGGGGGGGGTGTCGTAAAAAGTCACGTTCGCTTTGTTTTGAGGAAAGTTTTTGACTTTTGTGCTTCTCCTGCTTTTTATCAACATTTCCTCAACGGTTGAATGTGGATGCATTAAAAACATTAGGGAAATGGCGTGAGGAAAGAGAGCAGGCAGTTTGGCATGAAGGGGCTCCAGGGCACGGAGGAGATGAATGCTGCCTGTTTTCCATCCATCAAATGAGGACAACTGTTGATGCAAGCCAGCACCAAATGAGATTTTAAGCAAAAAAGGAACAAAAGATAAAGAGAGATGTAAGAGTTGTATTTTTTGGTGCTGTTTAATGATGTTAAAATGTAACTGGCCTGTGCCGACCCTCTACACCAGCATCCACATATGCTCTCAGACCTCCCCTCGTGTGCACTAATGCGAATGGCGGCACCCCCGGTGATTACATGGAAAACCGATTAATCTGGTTCTTTTATAAGGCCCAGATGAGCTAAGAATCCCTGCTGGCAAATGGATTGGGCCACAGGGTTTGTGTGTCTAGTTTGTGTCATTCCTCCCCTCCTCTGCATTGCAGCGTCTACGGGCTGTTTTATGCTTGTACTGGCGCTTCAGAGAACTAGCGTTCAGGGTGTTAAAAGAAAAAAAACAAATCCAAAGACATTTTATTTGCTTGAAGTGTAAACTACTCTGTCCATCCACCTTGAACTTATTTACTTTTGTTTTTGTTCTCTGTTGACTTTCCTGCCTTTGCAGGAAGTGGATGCTGTGACAGCAGAGTGTCTGGCACTGAAGGAACAAGTAGCTATCTATGAAGACCAGCTGGCTGTCATGGGGGTCCAGCAAAGCAAGGTGGGAGACTGGGACTTTATGAAGCTGCAGTCTGGTAAAACGGGAACAGTTTACTGCCCTGCAAAGGACACAACTCTTTGACCCAAACGACCTTGAATCGCCAGAAATTCTGGTTTCAACACTTTAAACACCAAAATCATTGAAAAAAATAGTTTCCTAAAGACTGGAAGATTTTTTTTATTATTATTATTTAGAACCTTTTAAAATAAAGATACAAAAGACATTCATGGGAAAATTCCTGTTTATAACTACTAAAAATGATTTTTTTTTTGTAACAATAAAGCCTGTTCCTACAAGATAAAAGACAAAAACGTAGTGAAATGAATGCAGTATGTTGTTGTTAAGAATAAGAGATCTTCAGTATAAATACATTGTTGGATGCAGAAATATGTTGAATAAAGCCTTCTAAATAAACTAATCTAGTAAAAAAAAACTTTCTTGTCCAACTAGATGAAGGCTGGAACATAAAAAAATCCTACTTGTAGATAATCTGTGAGGTTTTCAAGGGGGAAAGTTTGGCTCTGCTGCAAAAATAGTTATGTTTATGTCATTTTTGACAGAAAATGGACGCCTCAAATTAGCTCTTTTCTGGCACTTGCAACTAGTGGTCTTTAATGGAACTCCAAAACTTGGTACTTGTGTCAAATTTGGAAGTTGACACGATCAACAGCAAGGTCCCTTTCAAAGGTGAGATGCACATTTTGCTTTTGTAAGACATGTGTACTTTAGTACTTTTTGCTTTTAATTTAGAACAAATAATCCTCTTGAAAATCAAATTTTACCCTAAAGAGCACAAATATCCCTGAAAAGAGAGGTCTCCTCTTAGAAAAAACTCTTTTTTTGTGGTTAACACCTGTATGTTCCCTGTCCTCTGGCTACTTGGAGAAACCTAAAACTAAGGAATTGCCAGCACTTTATAGTCAACTTTATGTAATAATTGATGTAATGCACCTTCAAGAGAAATTCAATTTTAAAATATAAACCTATGGATATAATGTAAATTAGTACAGACTTAAAAATGTAGGAAGTAAACTAGAGGGTCACAAGAAAGCACTCTAAAGTGATTGCTTATCCAACCTCCGAACCACAAACCCTGGAATCATGGAAATACAATAGAGGATATTATAAAACAAAGTAGTGTTTTATTTTGTGTCTTCACCTTCAGATAATTCTATGAAAAGAGGAAAAAACATTTTTTTAATCAGGATTCTTCCTTAACTGTTGGAAGAAACTAATTTAAAGTTAAAATTTCATTTCCATGGTTACAACTGTTTCCTCCACTCAACACACACTGTGACACACACCTGCCACCTTTCTGCCGCTTCTGACTTTTCCCCCCGACTCACCAGAAGATGACATGCACCTTCATCATCCATGTTGTTGTCTTTAAAGCTGGCCGCCCAGCAGTCAGCCCACCCTCTCTGGAACAGGCTCGATCCCTCGAGGTGTACATAAATATTAAGCAAAAACGGGAGTTGCTGGAATTTTTTTTTTCTTATTGTGCAGATGCAAAACAAAAACTTGAGGTTGTAAACTTTGTAATGACTATTTTCCTCCAATTGTATCTGTAAACTGTTTAAAGCAAAGACATTCAATATACTTCAGTACTATCGGTGTTATCATACTACCTCCACCATGCACACCTGTGTACTTTTTAAAAAATCTAATGTTTATCTTTTGCCTCGCAGAGCATTGAATGCTTGTTCAAGTCCTTGAGGTGGTATTTGTTATATTTGCACATTCTTTGTGGGTTTTGTTTTGGATAGCGTCATGAACACAGTCTCCTAACTAGATCAAGTGAAGTGTGCCATTTTTAATGTTCTCTGATGCTTTTGTGACCTCTTGAATAAGTTGTTGTTCTCCTGGAGTAATTTAGCCAGATGGTCATTGCTAAAAGTTTCTCCACATTTTCAAGTTTCAGGTATGGTTGATTTATTGGCGACTGCTCATATAATGGTTTCTGGTTTCCCGAAGCTGAAGAAATAATTTTCTTCACTCTACAAATGTCCACACTTTGTTCCATGAAGTAAATATTTACTTTTTTTTTAATTTACTTGATTCATTGATTCAACAAGTTTGCCAGTTTTTTTCATTTTGGGTTTGAAGGAAACTCATTTTAAAAACTTTCAAGAATATGATGCATTTTGTATTCAGTTTGCTCGTCTTGGTGCAAGTTTTATTTAATCTTTCTTTACAAATATGTAAAGAAAGAAAGTAAAGTAAAGAAGTAAAGAAAGTAAAGAAAAAAGTAGAATTGGTACTTTTTTCCCACACTTCTAAGACTTTAAAAAATTCATTTAGGATATTAAGCAAATGTCTGATTCATCACCTGATTGCAGATGATAACATAAGCTAACGCCTGACGCACTTGTGCAAAGATTTGATTAGAGAATTAACATTTTTTAAATCAGATTGTATGTCTTTATAGGTATTTTTAATATAGTACATAAATAAAATGTACATATTTTTTAAAGATTACATGATGTACTGCAGAATTAAAAGGTATCACATAATCTCTACATGAAATACAAATAACGGCAAACTCTTGATGGTTACTTCCATTTGGTTATACTGCAGCTTTGTTACAAGTGCAGTGTCTAGAATAAATTAACTCTGTTTGATTTCAGTGCTGTGACTCCAGGTAACGTTCACCACTGTTTATTTGAATGTATGAGCAGGAAGTGGAGAGTCTCCTGGAGCCAGATGAAAGGACTCAGGCAGCGGCAGCTTTTACGTTTGGCAGCCCTGATATCGCTCCGGCCTTGAATGTGAAGGAGTACTACTGCCAGCTGGCCAAGAGCCTTCAGGTGAAGCACAGTGAGGTAGAATAAAGTCTTTTACAGTAACAACTCTGTTTGTAGATTTGCATCCACTCATCTGCACACCAATAGGCAATAATCCTATTGGTAAAAGTCCACTGCCAAATGCATTCTTTTATTGTCATTCCTGCTCTTTCATACTAATTCCTGTATCGAAAGCCTTATATACAACTGTAAAATACAGAAAACAAAAAAAAACTATATTATAAATTATATTAATTATAAATTCATGTTTTCAAATGTCAATTCACTTCTGGGGGATATTCATCAAAGCCTTTCACCCTCTGTTATTTTGAAATGACAGCTGTAACGCTCTCATTCTTTATTTTTATAAATCTGAAACTCTTCCTTCAGAGCCTCCTCTTCATCCACCTCCTCCACTCACTGCAGCACCTTCGCAGGCCGCCTCTGAAGCGCTCGGTCAGGTTCAGAAGTAAATCTCAGCTTTCACAAATCACACTGGGATACTCCCGATTGTTTTCTTTACCTCTTAACACAACACCAGGGAAGAATTTGAGAATCAGAGCTGTGGCTCTGGACCCAAACAAAATGCTTTTTTTTTGGTTCATCTGAGTATGTGTTGCAGAACAGACCTTCTTCATTGGGGTCAGACTTCAGCTCCGGTGGGTCTGACCCCCTCTGTGTCGAGGATGTCTGTCAGTTCAGAGGTCAGGGCTGTAATCAGACTTCAGGCCGCCTTCCCAGGGTCCTTAGCAGCATTTTAAGGGATGCTGGCCTGTGGACGTGTTCTTTATTCTAAGGCAGACTATATCTGGCACCTTGATATATTTGAGTGTTTTCTATATTTCTCTTAAAGTCTTTTCTTTTCACTCTTTCCCTCCCACTCTGCTCCTTCCATCTCTAGCTGGACAGCATCCCGTCTGCTGCTGGCCTCCACTGAGACACAGTTGTCACAATTATGAAATGATCGCTGTTAGTTTTGAATGATAATTGCTGCTATCTCCCACACACCTGTGTGGGCTCATAATCCTTGTCTATTTTTCCTTTGAATCAAACATTTTTTGGCAGCCAAAAAAGGACACTACTCCATCTCTGCAGTCCGATGCTCCCACGGAGCTGCCTTTTTCCTGTCAGCGGGACTCCAACCATAGACGACAACCTTTTCAGGAAAATAAAAATATGAAAACATCACTCTTTCTCTTGTATGTTTTTCTTCTCTAGTTTGAGTGTGGCGCATCCTCCGCTCTGGCTGTCAGGGGTGATGGAGAGAAACTGGAAGAGGGAAGAACCGCAGGGTCAAAAGTCAAAGACCTGCCAGAGGATTCAACTGAGCTGAAGACACTGGTAAGATGGATGTCAGAATACTCCAAAAATGATTAATGATAGGTAAATACAACCTCAGATGAAAGAAAGCACGACCTTTTTAGTATTATTTATTCAACAAAAATGCAGCCAACATGCTGTCCATGGACTTTTGTCCATGAACTCAAGAAAATCACTTACAGTAAAACATCATCAGTCACTCATATCATCTTGGAGAAAATCTTTTTGGTCTCAATGTGCTTTGGGTTTATGGAGGGTGGTGTCCATTATTGTACGCAAAGAATTCAACACATCTGTGTTAATAGATACGTCAGCCAGAGGTCCATGCTTCCCCATTGGAAAAGTTACCATTTAATAATTATTAAAACCCTTTAAAAATGGATTTGATGTCCACATGCGTCTCCCCTAAAATAGACGTAGTGGCAAAAGTGAGCGCTTTCCCACAGCAGGTGTAGGGAGTGGGAGAGCTGCTGAATGACGGCGGCGCAACAGTGTGAGAGATCCTGCTGAACAGAGTGTTTACTCTGCCGCAGACACTTCCAGCAGGAGATATGAAGAGCTGGGCTTTAGCTTAGACAGGATTTATGGCCCTCCCTGTTTGCAGTTATAAAGTACAGTCTTTCAGAGGGCCTGCAGAGCCATAAACGTCTTCAAACTTCACAGACTAACTGCCTACAAATGAGGAGATAAACCGTCATATCATGCGTTTTATCCAGTTTAAAAAATGACCAGGGAGGCAAGGAGCTTTTGAATAAAAGAGACAGACAAGTAGGTTATTAATAAAGATAATGTAGGTACAGCCACTAGAAAAAACAAAGCTACTTCCTCTTAATCTGCCTTGATCTATTTAAAACCCGTTGAAGGTCCCAGCACAGCTGGCATCACCACCACATCTGTCAGAAACACAGTGGTTTGGTTGTCATTACTGTGGCTGAAGCTGCACTTCCAGCTCTTTAAATAAACAGCCAGCTTCTGAAAGCCCAGCAGAACTCCTCCAACGTCATGCAGCGTACTCCAACACACGAGCCCTGCTCGGGTCACTCCAGCCTGACGGATGGACAGCTCGGCCCGATCTGCTCCGTTTCCTCTCTGGCTCGTGATGGATGCCTCGGGTCTGGTTTCTCATCAAGACACAACATGGCCAAACAAACAGGTTGCAGTGAAATCAGCCTTGACTCAGAGTTGTATATAATACAGCAGGCTGTGACGGGGTTATACGCCACCATTCGCATATACATACAAGGCCAGACTCTACTTATCATGCCGGGAGGAAGACAGGAGTGCGAGTTCTTGGCGAGTTCTTGACTTCTCTGGAGAGTCATTATGAGGCTGTGAGTTGTAACCGGGTCGCCTTCTGCTCTCAAGATCCTGCTGAAAGATGAGCAAAGCTGCCTGCATCCCCATCTGGCTGTGACGGCTAATTGTGGACTTCTTGTGATTGCTGTAATTGCTCACGGCTGAACACCAGAAACGCAGACACTCGGTGGAAAGATGCTTGTTTGCAGAAAATGAACCCAGCCTTTCAGGGATTCACCACTTTCCAGGTTCTTTTTTCTTGATTTGAGCTTCCAGCAATTGTAGGCAGGTGTTACCATCACACAGGTGTCCAAGAAATGCTGTATTCTGCTAAAAGGCTGAGGATTGTTTGGATATGTCTCATGAATGTTGAGATATTTTTGCCTGAAACCACAAATGCGAGCTGTGCGGTAACTCTGAATAAATTGTCGGGGGATCACTTAACTCAGTAGGAGCTGTCATCTGGAAATGATGAATGCCCATACAGATTTTTGTCGCTGTCAATTCATCATGCTTTTAGGAACTTCAGCGTGGACCACACTGGTGGAGCATCATTCTCATGTGGCTGCTAAAAGGGTTTTATACGTCCAAATTAGAGTGGAAGATGAGGAAATGTGGAGTTTGATGTCAGGAAGTCAGAAACCGGATATTTTCTGTGCGTATAAAATAAGATTATTGACATACTTGAATTTCTGTTGGAATGATTGCAAATTATTACTGCTCGAGGTAAGACCACATGAATTTAATGCGATGCATTAGACATTCAGTTCAGACAGAAATGTGGCTTGATGTCAAGACTTTCATTAAACTTTTGCAATCAGGTTGAAATGCTTTGGCTCCATTCAGCTGAAAAGCTTTCCTGAATTGAAAATGGCCCAAAACGTCTTTATGTTGTTACATGACTATTGTCATATCAGTTCAGAAGCAATGTTTATTTAGCAGTTGAATTACTTAGGAATGTTGTGTTTCTGTAGATTTCAGAGCTCCAGAAGGAGCTCTCTGAGTTAGAAAAGACTAACGAGGAGCTGGAGGAGGAGGTCGAGATCAGGAGCTCTGCACACGTGGAGGAAGTAGCTGACCTGGAGGTATGAGAAAACTTGATTAAATTAATGAGTGCATCTATAAACCATATTTGAATAGTCTCATTTTGTTTGTGTAGCTGCTAAATTTAATGTAGTCTCACTTGGGCTGTGTGTTTCAGAGCTCTATAGATGAAATGAGGCAGCAGGAGGCCGACCTGGAAGCGCAGATGAGGGAGCAGTGTGATGACTACAAGGAGCTGCTGAGCGAGAAGATGGCCAGAGACATGGAGATTACTGCCTACAGGTCAGATGCTCGGTCGTCACATGTAAGGGGTAACGCCCAACGAGGTGTCCGTTATCAAAAATTGATGGGAGACATAGAGGTGTGAACTGTTGCTTCTGCAAAGTCCATTGATTTCTAATGATGGACACTTCAAAGGCCACAACAAAATCAGCTTTTCGATCATCTCAATGGAGAAGTTGGACTGAGAGGTCCCATGTCCAGACAACAGAAGCCGAGTTGTGCCTTCATCTGCTGGAGGATGGACTTCTGAATGAATTCCTCTGAGAGAATTGCTGCTCTGAAAGCCAGAACCTCTACAATTTTTTATTGACGTGAAAAAGTAAAGTTCTCTTTTGAAAAACATTGTGCTGACATCTGCAGAAAGCAATCAGCCGTTTGAACATGCAATCTAAACCTTGTTTGCTGCTTCTAGCTGCTGTGCTGCAAACAGCTGGGTCCAGCATACGGATGACTATAGATGCTCCGAGTGACATTTTATTCTGGTCAAATGTTCCTGTCTGTTGCAAAGGCATCTCTATAAAGGAATGGATTTTATGTAATAAAGATGTAATACGTATAAAGCTTAGTGGCCTTAAATTCATATACTTTTTTTTTTTACCTCGTCACACCTGTTGCTTAGTAATAAGACAAACAACTAAAGCTGTTTTTGTGTTTTACTAAAGCAAACACTTTCTAAATATTTATTTTCTTGCCACTTTGGTTTTCTTTCTTAGCGACAAATAATCCTTACCTTTGTTTAATCACCTTTTTTAAAAAGTCTTTCTGAAGATTCAGTTCTATTCTTTGTGCCGCCACAGTTTGAACACAAACAATATTGAGGACAGTTGTGGCATTGCTGCTGGTTGGGAGGAAGGGAATTGTCTTTTAGGTTTGTCTTCCTCAGTTACAGTGTGAGCCATCTCTGACATGTGTTATTGTTTTCTGTGGTGGGGGGCCAATTTAAAGACAGCACCGGCTGCACTTGGTGATGTGAACTTGTCAAGAGGATGAGCGCATTCATCAATATAGAAAAGAATCGCACTGTTATAATGTCATGAGACATGAGTGGCTTCTATTTACTTGTAACATTCTTCATAAATGAACAGATCACCCAGAATGCAATTGTTAAAATACCACATCTAGTCTGTGAGAAACAGTCCAACTTTCTGCCTCATATTGCATCACTTGGGCATCCGTTTCAAGATCTTCCTGCTGACATCATGGAGGTCAGCTGGAGTCGCAGGAAACGGTTCCAGGATGTGATGCAGCTTCCTGCATTCGGCCTTGACGAAATCTCCAGCCCTGTTTTTGCGTCTTTTCAACCACATGGCATTCCGATATGAGGATTGACGCACTTCAGTCACCCTATCCCACTTCCAGAGACTTCCTCCTGGCCTTCCATGGGGGGTTGAATGGTGGAAAGAGCACAAACACTCTTACAAACAACTAAATTAGACGGGCAAAGACGGCCTCGGCTATCCAGATTTTTAGGGGATCATTGCCAGCTCCGCTCCGTGCCAGCCTGTTAATGTCAGCTTTCCCTCTCCACCTCCTCTCAGACACATTCACTAATTTGCTTCAGTTCTAGTTCACTCCCATGACCCATCAAGCTGACCCAGACATTTCAGAGACAACCTTCCTCTCCTTTCTTTTGTTTACTGGAGGTTTTGTCATCTTTGATTAAAACAATGAATAAAATATGATAATGGCTGCCGTTTATATTCGAGCAGTAAAACAAAACGTCTGCAGAACAGTTTTGGGTCACCTGAGGCTGCGGGAAGTCCGTAACTTATGGTCTGTGAAAGTATCTCTCTAAACTTTTAGCAGAAGCTGAAAGCTGGGGATGAAATGTGTTCAGCTTTTAGACTTTACTGCTTCTACTTCTATCTTTGTCTTCATGAAATAGTCTTTTTGCATTATTTGGATCTTTTAATCTATTATTAATCTCTGCCAAGCCACCTGTACAAGTGAGTGAAAGCAAATTCGCTGAATGTTGTTGGTAACAGACGGGACATTGCTGTGCTAGTGGAGCTGGACAGGTTTATTTGACACACAGCTACAGGGCAGCATCTCAACTTATCAGAAACATAGATAAAAGACAGAGATGCTCAAGTTATTAGATTTGTTTAAATTACAGATGACTAAATAGAAATGTTGCTCTCTACCCCCGGACTTAGCTGTGAACAAAGATACAAAGCCATGTGTGGAGTTATTGAATGGAATCATAGAAATCAAATCAAATCAAATCAAATCAAACTTTGTATAGCACTTTTCCTATGAAGCATAACACAAAGTGCTTACAGTGAGACAATGAAAATGTCAAACAATTGTAGTGCTAGGTTTAAGAAGGATTTAGTATTAATTGTTTAATTACTTTAAATCAGACTTAGTAGAAGCCATTTTCTTTTCATTATAAGTGGTTGTAGCTTTGTAATACACGTTTTTTTTCTTTTTTGTTTAGGAGTCTGATGGAGGAAGAGGAGGGCAGGCTTTGCAGTCTGTGACCAGAGACTGACGACAGCGGCTGCCTGCATGCCTCCTGACACCTACAAAAACAAAAAAGGCCAAAATCAGCACTTTGATGAAGCTCAAAGCCATGCTGCACTTTCTGTAGATGCAAACTTATCATAGCAGGTTGATGCCATCTGGAGGTCCAAGCAGCTGATAAGAGGTCACTAACAGGGGACCTGGAAACTTCAAGAAAGATGGAGCTGTCTAAAGAAAGAGGGAGGATGGGGTCAGAGCACTGAGTGTGTGTCCATTCACTGTCTGGCAGAGATATTTCCTGAAGAGGATTATCTTGACCAGCTTGCTGATTTATACATGTTTTGTGCCTCCTCTGTCCAACAAGGCTGGAACAAAATCTCAAGCTGAAGTGTTTGGCTCCACGGTGATGTCGCCTCGTCCGTCACTTAAACTTTGCCTGATTACCAGTTCTTAACTCGTGACCCCTTCACTGCTATCAAACACACTAATGGCCTCCCTCTGTAGCTAAAAGCATCTCGCCTTCTTTTTGTTTTTACAGTCATGTGTTCACTTGTGCAGTGGCCTGTGTTTGCTTTTTAAATGGTTCATGAAGTTGTTTTACTGCAGTTCTCTCAAAATGAGCATCTGGACCTTTCTGCCAGAAAAGTCGGAGTGATTCATTACTTCTGCTTTAAAGAACAGAAGTGCTTCTCTGTTTGCCATACTTTCTGAAATAAGCATTCGGTAATGCATTCCTTTCTAATCTTTTTCCATATTTTTATAACAATCTTGAAGCTGTGCGTAATAAATCATTTTTGTTCCCATTGTTGCAGTGCTAAAATAGTCAAGTTTGAATTAAATAAAGTCATTTGCTGGAAAAACGTTGGTTTTATGCGGTAGTAGTTTATTAAAAATGTGACTCTGAGTTGTGGGAGGACTGTTAGCGCTTTGGACCATCCCCTTCCCGTCATCCAACTGTTTACATACCCTTCCGTTGGCTTACAGCCCCACACAACCCCAACCTAACATTAGCGGTGCAACAAAAACCAGATGTCAGAACAGACATACATGGATCTAGTTGTCCACATGGGGATGCATCAGCATGGAGCAGAGCAGGGAGCTTATGGTAGCCTCTACATCGCATTTACAAGCTTTTGTCAACTGCATTTCTGCATCTGTGCCAGATTCACAACACTTTTAATAAATAAATACTCAGAAATGCAGTTTTACTTCAACAACAGCAAACACCTTCTCCAACCTTTATTAAAAGCAACATGATTTTACACATGGCCGCCAGTACTATCGATATACTCCATTGAGATTGCAAGGTCAATGATTTTTCCATAAAAATATCAGATAAACTGCAAGATATGGCACTGAAACAAATTGATTTCAGTTTTTTTGGAGAAGAGTTCACATCCTAATCCAAGAAAATACAAAGAATGAAATTGTTGGATGCAGAAAACTGGGAATTTAAGCCCCATTTCCTCCCATCAAAATATATATCTCAAATGTTTGTGAGTTTTGTATAACCTCATGTGAAACCTCTCCCTTCTATGACAGCTAAAGGAAACCGGTAACTCCACAGTGATGGTCGTGACATTAAGCTGCCCGGGACTGGACTGCATCACATTTCCCCTGTGAAGAACCATAATTTGCTGGGAAGGCCAGCCTTAAAAAGTGGCTCTGTGATCAGCCGCACCTTTGCCTTTTAATGGGCGTTTTGAAGGGGGCGCGCTGAAAAGCAGCAAAACCTCAGCAACACCAACAAACATAGAAGTCACTGCTGGGAATAAACGAGGAACGGATTAGGATTGAACGTGTCAGAGGGATTTTTGCTGAAAGAAACCATTTCACACATGTGCTGTGTACATAACATCCAATTAAGCTCACGTGGTGCAGGAACGGCCTTACATTAAAAGTGGCAGGGCCGGCCTGAGAAATAATGACACGTGAACCCTCTGTATCAGTTGACATATCTTCAGTCTGTAGCAGAGGAATCTGATTAAGGCCTGAGGTGCTGCTAACCTGGGTCAGCTTGTATGACTCAGCTCAGGCGTTACCTCCACAGAGGTCTCCCCTTAATACACGTACCTCTTCAGGTTCACCCACACAAATAAACACTGTCCTCATTGAGGACAAAAGTCATTTTTTCACGTCTTTTCTTGGCAGCTCAAATGTGGCGAACCAAGCTGGTGTTTAGAAAGCAAATAAATAAGAGGAGACAGGGTCGGATCAAGGAAGAAAATAAGAAGAGTAAAAATATACAAAGGAGAAAGAGCCATTGAGAAAGTATTTCCTTAACAACAGGAGAACAAATAATAAATTAAAGAGGCCCTTTCCCTTGAGGAGAGACTGGCATGCTTAAGGACAGAAGGAAGTGGGCATCCTTCTTTTTTTATAGGGGTCATGGTCATGCTTTCACTGTGGGAGCATCTCATATGAGGCTTGAGTCCTGAGAGAGAACTCCAGAAAGGAATGTTTACGCACAAACACAAGCTCACTCAGAGTTTACAAGGCATGTGGTGTTGAATGAAGGTGGTGGTTGTGTAACACTTGGGTCCACCATCATGTCATCCCTGCATTTTCCTCATATCTGACGCCCGCTTTGTCCCATATAACCGAAGGACTGCTGACAGGCGCGACCCCACGTTTACCCCTCGCTTCTGAAGCAGGTGGCAGACCCCACCGACTCAAGAGCCCGACGGGTCTGTGTGACTTCTGATAACTTCATTTCAATGAACCCGGTCCTCTGTTTTGTGAGAAGGAGATAAAGGAAAGCAGGGGTTTTAACTTCCCCTAGCTACACATAGTGGGTTAGTCACGCTAAAGCTGGAGAGTTTTTCCTTTGTGCCAAAGCGTTCAATTAATCAACTTCACAAGGCAGGCTGGATGGAAGGAAATAAAAGTTGGGGCTACAGGGAACTCAAGCGAGAACAGCAGGGATCTGTAAGCTCCTGTATCAACTATCATACTCATTAAAGTATGTTTAACTTTTTTTTCTTTTTGCATAGTGGCTTCAGCATCAGCCTGGGTCCTGCTTCCAGCCATTGCTGGATTCTTGGCAGATGTTCTCTATAGATCTTGGCCACCCTTGAGTTCAGGGCTCATGCTAAGCTTCACCCTGTCAGTACATGGGGCTGCTCCCTGCATTTACCATATATAAAGAACATATGTATTGAGAATGTAATGTTTTTTATCAAAAAAAGACTTGTTTCACTTTAATTGATTGTGGAACGCCTATGCTAGCTTCACATTTAATGAGTGCACACCAGAAAAAGGGAGATTGATTATATTTTACATTGCAGTTTTGCTTACAAATTGAATGAAGGAATACTATATCTAAAATGTTTTCACCGTACAAATGCATGACACTGAAGGTCATTTTACTGCAAGAACGTTTTAATTCAAATTTATTCAGCTTTCAAGGAAAAGTCTGTTTACATCAAGACCCAAACTTCTGCTCCTAATTTGATGCAAACCAGAAAGTCCCAGATGATGCAGTTCCCCAAAAGACCAGCAGAGTCTGATTTAAGGAGGACACAAATCTCTACTGGCTTCAACGTTTAAAAAGTTCAACTTAATACCTAAAATAAATACTTTAATTTTAACAATTGGTGGTGGGCCAAAGACAAACAAATGTGCACCTACAGGGTAAACGTGCTATTTAGATACCAGTAAATATATATTAAAAAAATGCAGTTGACTGTTGATGACATTAAACATAATTACAGATTTTTCTGTTTTTTTTAAAAATATTTTTGACATGGTACTAGGCTGCATGGTGGAGTAGTGTTTGGCTCTCTCGCGTCACCATGACATGGTCCTAGTTCAAATCCCCTCTGATAGCTTTCTGTGTTGAGTTTGGACATTTTTCCCGTGTATGTGTGGATTTCCTGCGGTCACTCCGGCTTTCTCCCAAAGTCCCGAAGCAAGTCTCATAGGTTATTGATGATTCTGGATTGTCCCTATGTGTGCATATGTGATTGTGTGGCCTTGCAACACGACATTTAACCTGTCCAGGATGTTCCTCGCTTTCCCCCAACATCTTGCTGAGATTGGCTCCAGCTTTTATGTTGGTACGTGTCAACGTATTCTTGGGAAAGACACTGAACTCCAAATTGCTCCTGGTAATAAAAGGTTGGCGCCAGTGTTCGGCAGCGAAGCCACCATCAGTGTGTGAATGTGTGTGTGTGTGTGTGGGTGTGTGTGTGTGGGTGAATGGGACTATGACTGTAAAGCACATTGAGCTGGTATTAAACACTATATAAGTATATACCTAAGAAGCAAAGCTTTTGCTATAATTTCTTATTTACAGTATATGACCTCTGGAAACCTGCTGAGTCGTGATTTATTTTTATTTTTTTTAAGTTGTCAAGTACATGTATGTGATGAAGACAAAGTTAGCTTGTGGCTAGCTTGTCGTTTGGATTAGAACAAGAAACAAGCAAAACAGCTGACGTTTGTTGAAAGGAACTACAAGTTAAGCAACAATTGTGGAATTATTCCAGAAGTTCTCCACAGGCATGCAATGTTTTTCCAATACTGTCCATGGTACTATGTATGAGCATGTATAGGTGTTTTGATCAAGTTGCAGCCTGTCAAAGGAAGAGTAGTGAGCCTTTTATCTGATGGCAGCCAGGACTTGCTTGTGCTCTTTAACCCTTTAACACTGGAGTTTTAGCCCCAGTGTAAACATTCTGTTGACTACAGTAACTCTTCCACTGTTTACGCAATTAGCAAACTTCACATGGATTCTGAAAAAAGCAGCTTTGCGCTGATATGCAACAATTTACATTAGGAATGTGTTGCAAAGTTGATATGAAAAGATGCTTTTCACTGCATCGGAATCAGCTGATTCATGTTCATCATGTGAAACGTCGAACTGTTACGGTATGTCAAAGAGCGTGTGTTATTTAGGCGACATATCCGGTATTAAAGGGTTGACAAGTCTAGTCAGACTTAAGGTGCCGAAAAACTAAAGGAAGAAAAGCGTTTTAGGTGTTAAGAGGTGTCAAAAGGCTGATACAGTAGTGTTCCCATGTCTTTTCTTATAGATATAATGTGTATTACAACTGTTTCAACAATCTTTTGCTCCATCTATGCTTCACACTTATAAAAGCTTTACAAACCAAGTTCCAATTTACATCTTCCTTGAAGCAAACTTTAAGGTCTATTTCTAATTCACTTTAAAATTATACGGAGACAAAGCTAACCAAAACATTGTTTCCTGTTATGACCTACTGATTGATTCTTGGCTTGCGTTGAGCTCTTGTTGCCTCGTCTCAGAGGGGCTGGAGCCAGGACAACAGTAGTTCAAACTATCATTATTTGGGCTGGGAGTAAGAAATCACATGTGCCATAGTTTATGTCGGCAGCCGTGGCCTGGAGCAACGACTGTTTTAGAATTTGGAACAAAGTACGAAATAATTTTCTTTGTGCACCACTCATTCATCTTTCTTCCAGACACCCAGTCCTCTCAGGTCTGCTTCAGCTCAAACTGACATGACTGACATGAGCAACCTTTTCCATTCCTGTGCCTCCTATATGTTTCTTTTAAATTTATGAGGCACATTAGATTATAATATTACTGTAAGTTAACACGATTTCCACTCATAAAAGTCAGTGGATTTTCTGACATAAATCTCAGGGTGCCATGCAAAAAGTTGATCAAAGTGTAATGATTGCTTTGACACCAACGCAAATTTTGGAATTGTAGCTACATTATTGCTTCTAAAGCAATAATTTAACCCCTGGTAAGACGGTGTACCTCCCCAAGGGGGTGTGCCCTGCAGTTTGAGAAATGCTCCACTAAAAGAACACCACAAACAGAACCGGGATGTGTGATGTATTGTGATCTCTTTCTGCACTCATGACCACCAAACAGATAGCTGAGTGTTCAGCCGCCAGTGAGCTGGTCTGGGGCGACATTGAACCATGCTTTTTCACCTCAGAGTTTCATCAGAGAACCTGTCAGACCAGCGATGTTTTACAGCTCAGTTTGCAGACAAAACACCTCACAACCAAGTCCCCTCAACAACATCTGCTGCCAATTTTGCTGAGGCATTCCTCTAGCCCTTGCTGTTTAATATTCACAGGGGTTAGCGGGGGTGGGGGGGCAGAGCGGCCTCTTCAATCTTTTGGTCAGTGGTCCAGACATGGTGAAAAATGAGGGGTTAACGAAGAGTGAGTTAGAGCAGGGGCAGGTTAACTGGGCTAATTTGCAGGGATAATAATGGCGTTCACATAGGTCCTTTGGGGAGAAGCTCTGTGGAAAACAGAACTGACGCTGCAACCACACAGGAAGTTTACAACATGGCCCAACAAATCAAAATGTATTTAATCATCAAATTGGCCATAGGGAGCAGGCGGCAGGGCCAGAACCAGCAGCCATCTTAAAGATGGGGAAAATTCTCCAGACGCAGGGGGGGCAGATCTGCACCTTCTAGGATCCCCAAGAGCTGAAACGGCTCATTTTATGGGTCAGTTTGATGGACTTGGTGTCAAAGGTGCAAACTTCAATTTGCTTTTGCTCGTAGCTTTGGGCATGCTTTACACTTAAAAAGTACAGTGCATTAAATATGTTTTTAATTATTCTCATGTGAACACCTTAAAACATGTTGTTTTACCATAAAATGAACTATGAACCAGGCTGCACTGCTTACAGGAAACTCTTTGTGAAAGGTGGAACTAAAGTATTTTTTAAGCTTTAATCACAGCATCCTGCACATGTAGCAGCACATATGTGTTGCCGGCGTGAGTTTAGAGAGTAATAACCCAGTTAATTGATAATTGGAGCCTTGGCCTCCTTAAATATGACCACACAATGTCCTTGTAAATTTTTATGGATGTATCCCAGGCATTGCTAACTTTAGAAACAAGGGAAACTCAAACCAGCTCCCTCCTGCCTGCCTAAGTTTGTCTGCTTTTGTTTATACGGATACAAAATGTTTACTTTTTCAGAAAATATAATTTTCTACATTGGAGTAAACTGGAACAAATATAGTAAACCTTAAAGGCTGAAGCCTAGCTATCGCTTTCAGTGCAATATCCTCAAATGTGGGAATGTCATGCAAAAATAAACATTTGATATCTTTTGTCTCTAACAAATTCCTTGTTCGTTATGGAATATAACCCCACTTTTGTGTATATAAATCATGGATGTGCATTACATGATAAATTCTTGTTCTTAAAAGGCTGCTTCTACCCTGGTGAAGCAACGGTATTTCAGGGCTTGACACAACTGGGACTGTTTAATAACTCTCTGAAAGGGGGATAGTGCAACACCTCTGCAGCTCCTTCACTAAAGGACACCCCTCTCCATGGCAACAGCATTAACATTTATCTTTTCATTCATGGGAAGACCGTGAGGGAATAGAGAGGATACACTGTGTGACAGAAGATCTTTGCTTGTTTGTTTTTTCCAGTTTCCAGAGTTGGGAAACTCAGAAAGCTGAGTGATTAAACAGTCAAACCTTAACGTAGGGTGTCTGGTGCAAAGTCTAAAAAATCAGCTTTATCAAACCTGCATGACACACAAAAGTTCTGATACTTTGAGTGAATCTTTTTTGTTTAGTTGTAGGAACAACGTTTATAATTTCTCAGATCTCTGCGCTAGATGTTTCTTTTGTCTATCATTTATCGAGCACAGACACATGACTTTAGTTCCCCATTTTTGGGTTCCACTAAGGAAATAATGCACACAATAGGTCTTCTTAACAGACTTTTACCAGTTAATATTCTGTTCATGATTGATTTTTTGAAAACTTCTGTTTTTGTCATGGCTCTGTGCTCTCTTTTCCTGCCTGCTCTGTGAGTGTGCATACAGCTTTTGCTCGGTCATCCTATTAGCCAGAATAACCATTCTTATCCTGGTACCTTTTTTACAATTTTTTGCAAATCCTAATTTTTTTTCCTTATCGGAAGTCATTCAAGTCATAAACTGACGCCTTAGTAAAAGCATGTGGTGCCCGCCGGAACCCCACCTCGAGCGTTTGATAGATTCTTCCGACCCCACTTTCAGTGGCAGTGTTGTGGACTTCAAACAAGCTTACTCCTGATTGGCGACAGTAGTTGCCATGGAAACGTTGACTCAGACCAATCCCTGTTGTCTGGCTCCAACATGGCGACATCTGCATTGTGGAAAAAAGGCGACTGAATTGACTTCATTTCTCTGGACGTAAGGCATGTTCTATGGTCACAGCCAGCTGTGTCATTGGTTCTCACATTCCAGGCTGCAGGAACAAGAACCAAATTCTCTCAGGTCAAGAAGTCTCAGATTTGAAAAGCCTCAAACCCACGTGCTGGCCATTGTGACTACAAAAATGTACAAAACAACAACAGCATGGACCAAAACAACAACAAAAAAGTGTTTTGGCTCATTAAAGATCAGGTTAAAGTCATTTTGTCTAATTAGTGTATGATAGTCTGACTTTCATATGCTGAAGAGTAATTAGACCTGCTAAACACAGTGGTTCATATTTTATGGTTTTTCTGGGGGGGTTTTTCAGTGCAATTTTCGCCTACTTTTTTTTTTCTTTTAACTGCACACTGTGTTCTGTGTTTTGATTGGCTGTTGACACTGTCAATCAATCTCTTCTGCTGTGACCCCTGATCAGAGAATTTAAACAAGAGAGAAAAGTGTGAAAATGTTCATTTTTGTCTGAGAAAAGTGTATAAAGTGTGTAGTGAGGGGTTTTACTACCTTAAAACATCTGTAATTCTACTATGTGAACTTCATCTATCGCAGGTTATTTTTAGAACGTAATACCCACAATAAACGAGGTAACACTGTATTTTTAGTGTTTTTGTATTTCATTTCCTCATCGGTGCTTTTTTGAGAAAGAAAACACCTGAAAGAGCAGCTGCTTTAACTGTATTCCTTTTTGCGAGGATCTGTGTCTTTTCTTTGCTTTTCTTGGTTTTTGCTCTCCTGTTTTAGTTTTTTATCATGTTTAGTTTTTGTATTAGGGTCATGTTTAGTTGATTTAGTGCACATCCTGTCCCCAGCCACAGTCCCACCAAGTTTTAGTTTCAGTAACTCAGCTGCTTCTTCTTGTTTTGATTACCCTCAGTCCATGGGTCCTGAGTTATAGCGTCTGCATATCTGATCCTTTGTCTTGTCTTTTTTTGTTGTTTCTCTCTCTGTTATTTAGTCACAGTATGTTTTTGGTCAAGTATAGATATTGTAGCTCAGATATTTTGATAAAGTCACCGTTTACTTTTTCCTGTGTTATTTTGCACACCTGTTAAGGTGGAGTTAAGGTCTTACAAATGCGTTTTTTTTTTCTTACCCTCATAACATTCTGTCTTTCCCTCATCTTATCACCGTGTCAAAACACTTTTTTAGCGATGTGTTGATACATTGCATCCAAAAGCCATCTTCACTCTCTGACGTGTTTAACATTCCTGCCTCTGGCATATTTTACTGCACAGCAAATGGCCCAATGCTGACGGAGTCCCTAAACACTGAATGTAACACCTTTAGTGTGGTATAAAAAATGCAATGACTTCAGGTTGACAAACATTATTTTTCAAGAGACTGAACCTTATTTTATGTATATTTGATTACAATAAAACTTGAGAATTGCAATTTAAAAGCACGTTTGGTTATATGAAAGTACTTCCATGTCGTTTCATTGAACAAATGTATTGAAAAGTTGACAAATGTATACAGGAAACAGAATTAAAGTATTGCTGAATCTTACTTACTTTATTCTCACAACACTGAAAAAGCATCACCAGGATGAGGATTTTCTTTTAACTCAGTTTAATATTAATGCCTGTTTATACAGGTAACATTCAGACCATTAACACTTGACCATTAGTGGGTTGAGAGGCATGCACTGGGCGGTTACAGCTGCAGGCAGCGGCCGTTGATCTTTATCTTACAGTCTGCTGTGGTTGGCTTTCATATATTGTCTGGTCTGTAAATGAAGCGTGCCTGGTCCAATAGTAAGCTGTCAGATTTCATAGGCTGAGCACAGAGCTGTCCTGTTTTCCTTAGATTCTCAGCGTCAAAGAGAGAAGTTTGTCAGAGATTCCGTTTTGTTATCCTTTGAGTTGTGCTGTTGGCACGCGGTGAAAGGTCTGTGGAGAAGTGCCAGTAGCTGAGGTCACTTTAGTGTGAACCTCTGGTAAACTGCCTGACCAGCATTGCATAAGCTACTTTCCCTGAATCCGACCGAGCCGCCAAACATGCAGGATTTTGCTTTTCAGACTGGAATTAATATTTCAGTGGGTTAAAAGCGCATTTAAAATGGAATGTTGAATCAGAGTATTACAAGCTTTGCAAACACACATTTGGTCAATTAGCTTTCTTCTCCTTTATCATTTTCACTGCTCTTGAAGAAAACATTTTACAGAACTGCTCTTCTCTGGATCACTTCAGAACCTGTGATGTGCTTAACCCCTTTACGCAGAACACTGTTTTGTCACTAATTTATAACATGCCATTTAATCTAGGACTTTACTTAATTTAGCATCACCTTGAACAGAAAAACAACACTAAAAAAACTTCAATGTTAGTAAATTTAGGCATTAAGGAGTTAACTAAGCCAAAAGATTTCCAACCAAATAAGCACAAAGTAAAGTTGCAGAAAACTATATAGTTGATGGATTACATGAAGCAAATCGCCTGCATTACAACCATTAAGGAAACCAAAGGATGTTCAGAAATCGGCTTTGATTGACACATCTTAAGGAAAGCTTTTAGGAAATCTATTATCGCAGGAAGAAGACCACAAATATTGAACTAGGAACAAATGAAACATGAGCTTTGGTTTGTTTTTTGTTTTTTTTTTTTAGTTCCCAGGTTCCAAACATGCTTTTAAATCTGAAATTCTGCTCTGTGCCATTTAGCCTCTTTGCTTTTTGCATTCTTCTTCTCCTCTGTCCTGACAAATCCTGACTGTCATAAAAAAACATCCTGACTGCTGGATTCTGTCAGAAACCTGTACTAATAATACTGTATGGATGATTTTGAGCTCGTACGGCAGTGAAAAGCTGAAGATATCACCAGAGGTGAATGGAGGGTGTTTATTAACTGAGGCACAACTCAACAACAAACTACCGTTTCAGTTTGAAATTATTTACAGCAGCCTTTCTAATTTCAAATGTGAGAATATTTGTTTGATGCAAAACAAAAAAACCCCAAAACAAAAAAAGACGTGTTTTCTGTTATCCTCTTTGGAAAAAAAACACGAATAATTCACAAATTCAAAATTCAACAGAAGCAAAATACTAAATTAAGCTGTATGAAAAGCAATACCACAACAGTAAGTTTTTTTAGCTATGACAAAAGAATTTGGTTAAAGAAAAGGGGCAAATTAACCCCTTGATGCCTGAATTTATTTCTAGCAAGGAAAAAAAAATCACTCATGTTTGTGCTTTCAAGTAGTTGCTAAATTTAGATATCTTTGGGGCCTAACTGGTTCAATGCATGTTTGCATCAATAGGTGTCAAGGGGTTAAAAGCCAAGAATAAAATAAAATAAAATAAAGCTAGCTCTTTATGCTAAAACAAACATATGAAATATTTATCTGGATGTTTCTTTGAGACTTTGACAATACATACAGCAAAAATCTATAGATTCTGATTGTCTGATCAGTGGGCTAATTCCCTGTGGGATCAAATCAAACAAACTGCTGTTGTCTGAGTTACTTTGGTAGTGGAGCTTTACAGTGGTGCGCCATTCTGAATATAAATGACTCATAGCAGACGCTTGTCTTTGAGAAAAGCTGTTATGAAGGGGGACCGTGAGAGGAGAGGTTAAAGAAACCTCAGCTTCATTATGCAGTCCAAGATGAAACATGACGGCAAATATGAGAAGAAAACAGATATGTTTTAGAAAAGGTCGTGAGCTGGCTCTGACCTTGTGATGACAGGAGCCCGCCATGCTGGTCTGCAGCCCACAGACCTGTGACTTCTCTCCAAACCAAAGTCGAGTATGTGTCAAGGAATTGTCTTGCCTGAAGTAATCCATGTGTTTGGCACTTGCATGCTTTGTGCGTGGTCTACGTTTTTGCAGCTCATCTTAAAATGAGATCACTTTTGTAATCTTTCAGGCTTTTGTTAGTCTAACACAGGTCATGTTTACATTAGTGAAGGGCTGTTATACTGATCTTCCTGCGTTGACCCGCTCTGCTAACCCACAGGACAGCTCAGAGTTCTCCAACTAAAACCTTTTCCATCCCTATGCTATTTTATTTTTGTCTCGATGTGTGATGGCAGCGTCCACTAGCACACAGCTCCTGGTGACTTACCTGTGGAGCTCTTGAAGGTCCAAAGACCCGGCCACCAGAGACAGGAAGAGGGGGAACAGGGTTTGTGAATTTATGGTTTTTGCTTATTTGCCAAGCAACTTAAAGTATTTTTGTTACATTTATTTTGAGTAAACATGATTTAAATGTATGTTTATGCAAAACTGTAACGTATTGTGTAGTCTTCCCTCCCTGTTTGTGTCATTGGTTTGATCAGCCACTACGTAAGGTGTCTTTTCTGGAGGTCAGTTGGGTTTGGTTTCTTCAGTCAGTTTGAATTCTGTTCAAGCTTGTGTTAGCTGTTCATTTGAGTTATGTTCTGTTGACCTCTTTTATAGGCCGACTTTATCATTTTCTAAAATACATTTTTGCACATTTTGGGTGCATGGGAAAACTTACTTTTTTCTCTTTTTTTTATTTTAATGGTAGGAAAACGAGGTGACTCAAGAGCAGGAAGAACTCGCCACAGGTCCTTGAATCTAGCCACAGGTATATTAAGACAAGTCCCAAGGAAAGAATACAACAACCAGAGGGAACAAAGACGCTGAGACACAGAACCACAACTATATATACATGTGAGCTTAATGAGGAAATACAAGGCACCTGTGGCTCTCACAGGAGACCTCGGGAAGGGCATCCATGACAACCTGTGGCGAGTTCTTACACGCCGGTCCATCACACAATGCAAATAAGAGAAATATAAAGTTCCGGTGGAGATCAATTTCTCATCCCTGTTGGTCTTGGACTCCACCCTCTGATCGCATCATCAACATGTGACCGGTCAAATTGGAGTCCGTGATCGGTTTACATGACATCAATTCTTCACCAAAGTTCAGATATTTGAACTTGCATGTCACAGTCAAATATTGTCAGAATTTTTGCCGTGACACGTTGTTTGGTGGCATTGCGTTGTCGAGCTGCCCAAAACATGCTGGGACCAGACCGCCGTGGCCGGTGCTTAAATCACGCCACTGGACCTCTGATCAAGCCTGTACATTGACTTAACATTGAAACAAGACCCACCTGTTGTGCAAATCCAGTTTTGCAGTCAAAGTTCTGCAAAAATGTGCAGTTGTGCTATCATGCCTTTACTAAATTAAAAAAATGGATTTACCTTGATGTCACTATTCCAACTTCTTAAAAATTAAAGAAAGAAAGTGTAGTTTTGTAAAGTTGTGTTTAGATTTTGTTATTACAATATTGGGTTTTCATAGAAAGACCATTTTAAAGTCTACACATAATAGACAGACTAACAGTTTTTTTTTCTGTGTGAAACACATTTTCTGCTTCTGGGAACATGTGACTGAGTTGTGTGCAGTTCAGGTGTGCAAAAGTTTCCCCTGAACAATTTTAACATGCAAGACTGAGCTTGCAGGAATAACACAATTTAGGAGCTGAGTGTTAACATGAATGTGTAAGGGGGAGACGTCAACATAATATTTTCACAGGACACTTGAAAGGAGCAGGTGTAATTCATACCATTAAAAATGTTTGCATTCCTTTTAGGTGAACAGGAGAAGAGGGCTGGAGTGATTTTCAGTGACTTTGGACCACGTGTCAGAGGGACACAAGTATTTCTCTACTTCTACTTTTTCTGTTTACACAGATTAAAAGTCTTATGCAGTCTTATGGTTGTCTTTGATTGACTTGCAGGAGGTCATTCTACACGACTGGCTTTATATTATTTAAATAAATCAATAAAATAAAACATGCTTGTGATCAATTTTCACGAGTGGCGTAAACAGTTGTGTATGTATTGAATATGTATTTAATCAAATTTAAAAGCAACTGTAATGTTTTCTGAATTCATTGTGATCTCAATCATTGTGCTGTGTACTAAATCATGCTGAATTTGTATACCTAAAATGACCTGTTTTCCTGTGTTTATGTTAATATTTAGCGATCAGTCTCTTCATATCAGCATTTAAGCATAGCGGTGGAAGGTTAACAATGAGGGGTTATTTTGCAGCCTCACTGATTTTAACATCATTTTAATATGTATTTAGGGGTCTAATGTGAGTGGAGCTCAGTCAGACAAAAACTGATCTAAGACAGGAATTCTGCGTTGTTGAAATGTCTTAGTAAAGTAATCCAGACCTCAAACCAATTCAACTTCTCTGAAGGGTTTTTAATAGAGGTGTGATGAATCCCATCAAGAGGATGAGGAGTCAATATTCCTCCACTTTGGAAAGACTGAAAAAACTTAAACGTAAACTCAACTATCTCACATTCTTGACATTTAATTCTCACAGATAGTCATAGGGCTCCGTTGGTTTGATCCTACATTATAATTCATTCTTTATAAAAACACTTGTGTAATATAGCACGTGTACCAGTTCTCCCAAGGTTAAGTTCCAGGGGTGGACTTACCTTTAGGCAAAGGTGGCGATACTCTGAACACTTACTGATAATGTCAAGAATAAATTTCACACTCATTATTATTTAAATCTGTCATTAAAAAACCTGAAATCACTGAAATGGTATAAGGCTGCTTATGTGAAAGTGTTGCGTCCTCCTCCGTCCCTCTGCAGTGAGGAACAATCCGTCAACGGCAAGAGATTCTGCAAAGGAATTTTTTGTTTTAAATCAGTAATATGACGCAGTGTTATCCAAGTAGCTGTGAAAAAATGAAAAGACAAAGAGAAAGCTAGAAATTTGCTGCCACACTTCCAAAAGACAGAGCAACAAAGTGTTCTGATAACAAACTCACTGATCTCAAAATGTGTAAGAGTCAAAGCTCGAAAGGTCAGGTATTTGTTTTGGTTCTGAGGGATTAACAACTTCCACTCATCATTATACCATTCCTGCAATAAAAGAAGGGAAAAAAATCTCACTCAAAATTTTACAATGTAAGTTGAACATCAACAAAACTATGGTGCAGGAAGAAAGACAAAACAGGAAGAAGAACAACAGAATCAAATGAACTGAAAAAGAAGAACCAAAGCCAAGAATGAGAAAAAGGACAGAAAAGGAGAGGAAAGGCAAAGGAGTGGCAAAAATTGTAATTTGAAGAATACTTTCATTCTTTTATTGAGACCACTCCATACCGTTCCATCATTTAAGTTTTTTTTGTCTCTTCTTTACTTAAACCTCACATATTAAATAACAGAGAGAAGACCACAGTTTGTGTATCAAACAAGTGCAATCAATAAATCCCCCCACAAGTAAAAACAATGAATTTAAAAGTGCAATCAATAAATCCTACCCCCCCCCCCCCAAGTAAAAACAATGAATTTAAAATGCATTTCTTTCATTTTCACATTAAATTTAAGTTTCAAATGCTTTTTGAAACATGCAGATTTTGGACATTTATACCGTCTAATAGGTGACCAGTAAAGACGTCATTTGATGGACGCTTTAACCTAGACTAAAAAAAAGAAAAAAAAAGACTACAACCACTGCTTTTAGAATAAAAGTTCCTATATGTTTTTTAATCTGAGACCTCCTCTGATGAAATCAGCTGCTCTAACCAGTCAGACAGCTGTCCAATTAAGCACTGGCTGTGCCTGCTGCTGATCTATGTGGAGCTTTACACAGAGGTGTAGATGGGAGGACAGACTCATATCTCTGTAGTGGGAGGAAAGATGCCAGGAAAGCTTGGCTGTGTTGGAGAGTGCTGTGTCTGTGAGCTTCTGAGCTGGCTGGACGAGCAGATAAGAAAATCGGCAGAGCTGCTGATTCTGGGCTTCCTCGTCGTCCCTTCTTTCCCTGCTCTGTCTTTCTCTGCAGCTGCAGGTCTGAGAGTTGACCTGCATTAAGACATCAGAAACTTCCTGGCAGGTTAATAGGAACAATTTTCCTGAACATCTTCAAAGCTCATTAAACTGTGGAGTTTTGGCACTGATTTAAGGAAATGTGCTTTCACGGTTTAAATAGACTTCACCTAATCTGGGTTGGCAGAGCAAAAAAGACTGGAAATCGACTGGATGCTTCTCCATTAATGTCTCCATCATCCATTTATTAGACATGAACAAACAGCCTTTTCATGCAACAAAGTAAATCAAACTCAAACCAGTTTGCTTTCGTTTCCACTGCCTTTTGAACAGTCTTTTCTGGGAAAGATGTCAGCACCTTAGTGTTGGCACTCTTTGAGAATTATTTTTCATTTACCTGTAGCTGTTCACCTTTTATGATTTTCTTCAAACCCTAAATGAAGGGAGAAGATTGCTTTAAAATCTACCCAGTGGGCATCTGACAGTGATTTGCTGATCCTGCACAATTGCATGATGGCTTTCATCATTTAAAGCCACAGGGCCATAGGAGCCAGCCATCACTGACCCCCCAGCACTCTGCTGTTGGCAATTATAGGTCAGAGAGTGTCAAAACATCATTGTCTTCCTTTTGAATGCCTTGGGTCCTGCAACAACCAGATTTTTTTTTCTCTTTAAAAGTGGAACAGAAATCCAGAAGTAAATCAGTTGATGTTTATAATGCCTCTGAACACTTTCCCGATCAAATAGTTGCAAAACCTTAACAGATTAAAGGAATATTTTTCAAATCCAAAATACTTTTAGTCAGAAATTCACAGAAAAAGAATCGCTCTTAAAACATTTCTTTGCAAACCATAAATCATGCCATTTTGAAGCAGACACTTGATCATAACAATAAGAGTAACACTTGTAGATGGGAGTGAAAAGCTAAACTTTCGACTTTATTAGATTAGGGCAGCCCAGCTCTGGTCCTACTCTGCTTATTTTCCAGATATCCCTGCTCCACTGTATTATCGGGAGCTGTTCAGTCAACCAGAAAATTGAATCACCTGATTCAGGTCACTGTGGGCCGCTCTGCTCCAAACATTAAACAATTCCACACTGATCAAATATTCCTGTTTTGGGATTATCTCATGTGAGTCTGAATTTTTCTGAGTTCCAGTATCAGTTCCTCATTTGATCAGATTCAGAAGAGTAATTTGTAACACTGCATGAAGGTCGTGTGATAATCAAGCAGGTTTGTGTTTTCTGCTCAACCAGGAAATGAATGACCAACCTTAAATGGGTTTTTTCACTTTATTCCATCTCACGGCTGTTAAGTAAAATGCAGCAGATGGTAGATGGCATGTCCTCCTTAAAGTGCCTATATTGTGCTTTCCTTAAGCCATTCAGAGTAAACTATATGATAATATATCACCTTTGACACATCAAAGAACAATTTTCAAAATGAAATTAGTTATTTTCAGAAGTTCTTTCTTTTCAGGAAAAGTAAGACACCTCAATCTTTGAGAATCGTCTTTCGCTCTTTGTGGGAGCTGCCCATTTCATAACTTAAACCTAGAGCCCAAGATGACATTTTGCCAACGAAAAACAAACAACATCTGAACATTGCAAAGAGGGAGGTGCATATTGTGCATATAAAATTAGAGTGTTTTGCCAATCACCACTTGCTCCACAGAGAAAGTGTGTGTGTGTGTGTTAGCCTGGGGGCGGTGCTGGAAGTGCTGACTCTTCCTGGAATGGGCTGTTTCCACTTGTCTACGTCACTTTGGGAGGGGCTGGTGCTCAGAGAGCAGGTTGGAGAGGAATGCTCAGAGATGCATGAATGGATCAAAATATCACAATGCCGTTTTTTGTGAGGAATTAACATAATAAAACACTTGAAAGCTCAAAAAAGTTGATTTTGCATGAAGTGGGCCCTATAACATTTAAGATGATGCAACACCCAAATTGCTCCGCAGTTTCCTGGAGAGTTGATATACATTTATTTTTCTGTTTGAATAAGATCTCTTGAACTTTTCATGGCATCATTCCTTGTAGGTCTGGACTCCCTCCCGGCCTGTCATTATATTACAGATCCTACAGTAGGGGATAGGATGCATTCTTTTAGTATCTTTACCTTCTGTCATTATATGTAAGATTTGCACACCTGTACCATTTGGTACAGAGTACCAAATGTACAGCACATACTCTTTGACATCTTGTAAATCTTTGACTGTTTATGCGGTCAGCGTGAATCCGTTAATTCTGACGCAGATAAAGGCGTTTTTTTGGGGGGGGTTTGCACTGTCATAACGACGTGATGGCGCAAGCCACAGAATCAGCTGATTTAGTTTGATTGTGTAAGCACTTCACTGCTGTAAAGTGTTGCATGTCTGCGCAAGGTTGCTTTTCTCTGCTTCATAAACCACTGGAATGACATTCATTGAGTTTACAGTTGAAGAGTTACGCTAGTCGAAAGAATGTAAACACTGGAGTCAACGCTATGGTGTTACACGGTTAAAAAGCTTCTGAGAAACTTCCATGAAGACAAGATTGGGTTGTTCGGGCCCGGGAAGGGTTGTATAGAGGAACGCAGGTGTGTCTTGCAGTTTAAAGGCGCGTACGGCCCCCTTCAAGGGACATCATAAAAATGGAACTTACCAGTGTCTTGTGTGGTCAGTATATTTTGAGCTATAGGTGCCCACTGAAAGCTCCCATCCATCCATCCATCCATCCATCCATCCATCCATCCATCCATCCATCCATCCATCCATCCAAAAGGGCAGTTGAGACTAAGGCTTAAGAATGATGAAAGTTTACATTTGTGATAGTCTCAATAACATACCCTTAACCTCCATTTCAAAACACTATTTTCTTTGTATCAGTTATTTCCATTGCAGAAAATCACATTAACAATGATCCCTCCACGAACTTTTAATCAGTGAGTTTAATTTTTACTAGTTCACATAACAAACAACAGCACTGCATGGAGACTAAACATTAAACTATTTTCTTTTGCTTTAGCCAATGGTAGCTGAGTAATCACATTTCTCACTTTTCTGCTGAGTTCCTTATGTCTGGTGGTATCATTTATCCTTGTAAACAAAACAATGGCAGCCCATCATATATCGTGTTTTTGTATGGATTGATTGTATCTGTTTACAGCCAGATGATTATTTTCTCTGTTATTATTTTCTGTTCAAAACTCATGTTTCATCTTTCTGTTTAAATGGTTGGAAGAGTGCAGCTTCTCTGTTATATATTTATTTTAAAACCAAGTTTGAACTCACATTCACGCAGTTCAAGCTGTCATTACAATTGCATTGTCTGGTCTATAGGACCTCAATGTTTATATCAACACTGATTTGATAATACAAGTTTCTGTCACAGAATAATAGCTCTGTAAACACAGCTTATTCTGTCTCACACACAGCACCCGCGCCTGCAGATTTGCCTCTTTGAGCCCCTCGACAAATCTTGGAAATACCTTGAGGGAAGTGAGTCATGTAACTGTCTGTCTTTGAGAGAGCATTTGTCTCTTTGAGTCTCTATCTGACAAAGACAGCTGAAGCCTTTGTGGGCATATGGCAGCCCACAGGAGCATGGCTGACGCCTTCCTGCCAAGGTCGACTCAGAGTCAGAGGCATGGCCTCTTCGCCGGCACTAAAAACACGCTAACACTGCACGGATCGCTTGGGTATGGGAAATAAGATGAGGGGAATTGGTTATCAGCCGCTCTGAAGTCCAGGAAGTGTTTTTCAGAGAAATTTGTGGCATGCGCAAAAGCTGATGAATGTGTTGTTCTCTGATGTTTAAGTGATCTGTCACTCACTTCCTTGCTTTGCGTGTCCTTTGCATCGGTGTGTTCAAAGACATCTACTGAAAAAAAAAGAAAAACCTCAAGGACAACTGGATGCTCGTGATTTAGCTTGAAGATGTTTACATCCTTTGTTGGTAAAAATATGACCTGTAAGAATGGATGTGGATGTTTTGAAGTTACAGGCATCCGAACAATCGAAAACATTCCTGTGGGACGTCACTACCCTGTACCCAAGTGTCTTTTTCACCACCTCACAGAAGGGATGTCATCAGTGTTCCCATGGACATCTTTGTGTGCGTTTAATTCCTGTTTGTAAGAAGTCAACTTGCCCCATTACTCAACTCCAGAGGAAGGCTCACATCAGAAGCCTCATCAATGTGTAATTTTCCAATCATAGTGAAATTAAGACCTTGATGAGATTAGCCTACGGGTTGGTGCACTTGCTTTGTTCCCCACTTTTGAGATAAAACTGATGTGGCTAAGCTGCACGCTTTTCTGGGTAACCCTGGGGCAAGTTTTGGCTCATTGACAGAGGATTACAAAAGATGGGTGCAAATGAACCAGTTACTGCTGTTGAGTTTTCCAATTGAGGTTTAAAAAGGGGATGCTCAGAACAGTAACTTCCAAATGTTTAGATTCCAGAGACTCTTGTGAGAGCACTGTTCTTTTTCTTCAAGTTTGCTCCATTGAGTTTTGCATTTCTCCACCCAAACAACCCCCCCCATCCGGTTTTGGTGCTGATTTGTTTTCATGACCACTTCAGTGATCCATCACCACTGCAAAGTTGCTTGTGTTAACACAGCTGAGGTGAATTACCCCGAATGTTGTTGCTGCTTCTTACCTGGCTCGAGGCTCTGTTTTCATGCAGGAAGTTTTTGGTGTTCATTTTAAAAGCAGATGCAGACATGCGCAGGCGCTTTCCGTCTCAAACACAAACGCAGGCAGGGCTTAGAATGGCAATAGTCACACCTGGATCCTGTCACTTCATGCCGCTTTGCTTGAGCTGAAAAATGTTTTTCTAATTATAACTAGGGTTAACAAATTAACTTAATTACATTCAAACTACATAAAAGCGAAGAGCAATTCAGTCAGCTGAGAAACCTCTTTATGCCACTATAGACCATTACATGTCAAACTGTGATGACAGAATCAATTTAAGGGACCAACAAACTGCCTTTAAAAATATCAGCACATTTTTACACTGAGAATGCAACTGATCACAGGAAAGAGCTCTAAAACATGTTTTTAATCAATGGGTCAATTGCCTTGTGACCAAATTCATAAGGGCAGCCATTTCTATAAAATGTTTAGGGTTAGAAGATAGAGACAAATCAACACAAACAGCAGAATCTCTTCTAAAAGAACAAGATTTACATATTTGGAGACTCTTGAAAGTAGAGTGAGAAGTCTTTACATTGAGGGAAGACAGTTATAAGCCCCTATAGATTTATTGTAGCATTGCTAATTGTAAGGTAAAGGTTTATCCAGATCAACCTCAGTTACAGGGCTCAATCAAAAGAAAGGTTTAAAGTCTACCTTCATGGTCTTGCACTGAAAAATCAGAAGCAGAGAATTAGATTTGGAGTTTGGATTAAAGCATGGAGCTTGAAAATGAACAAGCCCAATAGTGCTGTCTCAACTTCTACTTCTGAAAATGTTGGTAACATTGAGCTCGTTTACAGGTCCATCAAGGGCCAAAATTTCCTTCACCTGTTGAGGAAACAGGTCTTGAAGTGTGTACAGGAAATACCTACAGATGCTTCAAGACACCGTATAGTGCCTTCAGCAGTCCTCTATGCTTTTGTTGCTGGGCTGGAGGCAGCACTGACAGGGACTGAAGACTTGGTTCAATCCTGGGCTGCACACTGGACACAATGGAGGAGGTGGCAGTCAGAAGGGTGTTGGTGAAACTCACATCAATCATGGATGACCTCTCTTAACCCATACATCACACTGTGGAGGCTCTGAGCAGCTTCTTTGGCACAAGACTGTTAGATCCCAGGTGCACGAAGGAGCACTTTCATCTGTCATTTCTCCCAACAGCAAAAAGACTCTACAACACACAAAAAATAAAGTCTCACTTCATCACATTGACGAAGATTCTTAGAAGGAAGCAAAACACTGACAAGAACTAGGCAGTGAACTATGGGCCCTGGTCAGAGACAATGTTTTAGGGCAACCCATAGAGCCCGAAGATTTGTTGCAGCAGAGCCTTGGCGGTTTTCTTTACAACTAGCAACTTGGGAAATTGAACAAAATGCAGCATTTTTAGAAGACATTCCACCACCATCAGAACAGCCTTGTGTCCTACATTAGAAGGGAGTTAGAAAACAAAATGTATGGAAATATGAGATCAAGACCACCTCGCAATGAAAAGAGGTTCCAAAAGACCCACGGGGAGTAGGGTGCAACACTTGGCCCTACCGCAGTCGAGAAAAGCCAGTACACATTCCTGAATACCTGAACTCACTGATAACCACTATAACCTGACCATGGCAAAAGTGCTGAAACATCAGAATGACAGTGGAGACGCATGGACCCAAGTAAGTACCTTAGAGCAAAGCACAAAAAGCAATCAGGGTACAACCACAAGAGAGTGGAACCCTAGAAAGATTTGCAACTCCCATTTTGGTAGCTGCCAACCAAAACCCATCAGAAAGGATGAACTTAATGATTGTTGTAAATGGATGAAACAGATCAACAACCAAAAGAAATAAAGTCTAATAGTCTCTGAAAAAATAGATGTGATCTGCATAATTCCTTGTTACATTTCTCAAAAGCGGGAAAAGGCAATGATTAGAAACTAGATGTTGCAACAGGAGGTGAAGACAGGCATGGTCAGGATTTTCGATGGGCAACTGTTTGTGGAACAGGCCGTGGTTGGAATTTTGAAGTGGCAGCTTGTGGTCGGAAAAATGCATTGGTCAGCAACGTAACCTTGCCTTGACATGAAAACAGTGCTGAACAAGTAGAAGATTACTACAATCCGGCACCTGTTGTGTGACAGGGAAGATTGTAAATACATGGCGCTATAGGTGAGCAGCATAGTTGCAATGAACCAATGAGCAGAAGGAGGCACAGGAATATGGCAATTCTCCAAATGTCAAACAGAAGAACATGACATGATTATGGAAATTTTCTACACATATGATGCATACTAATCCCTTACAGGCAGGCCTGGATTTTCCAATTTGAAAGTCCATCTGTCATTGTACATGTGCGAATGGGATAAAGAAACTGTTTATTTACTTAGGCTTGAAGAAACTTGAAATATGATGTCTTTCTTACTGTGTTTTGTTTTCCTTCTTGTCGTTGTTTTTAAGTGGTTCATTTTGCCTATGTTTTTAAGAGTGTAGTTTATCAGCAAAATCATGCAAAATCCTCTTAAAGGGAACATTTGCATGGTGAACAGATGGTGCATGTTTCTGCATAACTTTGGACAAAGACGGCATGTTTTTGATATATGTGAGCTGTTTCCATAGCTTTTTAATTAAACAAACAGTTCTGGTTAAGGGTGTATCTGAAGCTATGCTAATGCTAATGTCAACATCAGATTGTGACAACTTTTTTCAAAGCACAAAATATCAGAAACTGTTAAGCTTGTACCATAACTGTTAGATACAAACTACAATCGGCGGGCCACAAGCTCACTGCTTTACTCCATTTCGATGCATTCACTTGCAGACAAATAGATCCATGTATGTCTTCATTTTCCTCATCTGAGCTGGCGTCTGGCTCAAATCTGTGAGTTGGATGACTCCAATATTGCTTGGAAATGTTAGGTTTGGGTTGTGAGGGACTGTAAGCTAGCAGGAGAGAGTGTAAACAAAGAGATGATGGGAAATGAGTGCAAGCTTATCCCTCTACCAACGGTCCTCGCTACAACTCAGAGACACAAGTTTTTAGATTTTTGCTAAAAACGGCATAATCATAGTTCAAAGACCACTGAGAACGCTTTGAAAATAGATCAAAAGATGATCGGAGTGGGACTTCAATATGTTGATTATAGTCCACAGTGGAATGTCCAGTATCTGCTTTTTGTGGTCAGAATGAGAAGAAGGTTTTTCTGTGTGAGCACCAGAGCACTCATTCAATTATGACAGGGACATGTTCAGTTGCAGTCGGATTATGGAAAAACCATCCTGTCATGAACAGTCTTTATTACCAATCCCAGTCTCAGTGTGATAGCCTTTACTGACATCTCAAAAGGACAATAAACAGGCTATCAGTCTATTGTTCCACTAAATCAAATCGGGTTCTCAACGCCCTTGAGGAGGATCTGCAGTCAGTGTGAACTGCAAAACTTTACTCTGGTAAAGCTAGACAGTACCTAATAGATCATGGACAACCAGGGGAATGTTTTCTTTAAAGTTAAATCACCTTTTTTCAGTAAATGTACGACATTTCTCGTTTTGACTATGACATGACAGAAACAAGACATTTGGCCTGCAGTCTCAGACTTACTTAAACTGGAATGTTCTGTGCTTGCAATATAGATATGCAATATCACTCTGGGGGTATTTTAAATGAAACACTGCTGACAAATTGTGTAACTTATTTCCGATTATTTATGAAGACTGCTACACGAGCTAAAAATGTGATCAGATCCTGTCCATTCTCTGAACGGAGTCCATGGGTTTCGTGAGTTTGACTGACAGCTGTAAACTGGGTTTCATCCAAATCAACTGGATTTGTCAGCGGTTCTGTGGGCTTTGTTGACTGTGGTAGAGCCAACCACAGCAAATGTTTTTAAGATGTGGAAAACATTGATTCTGGGACTTTGTGCCAGGAGGAAACCAGATGTTACTACCACAGCCTGGGATGTATGTAATGCAAAATGCAATGAGGTGCAGATAATGCAATGCAGCTCTTCTACATATCCCTTTGCTTTTGGTTGTTCCTTGTAATTTTGAAGATATCAACAGTTTGAAGTCTTTTTGATGCTCATTGTTCTGTAGTTCAAAGAAAGGACCCATGCGCTTGGAGGTGGAGATACGTTTTCTCTAAAACGAGTTCCTCAATGAGATACCTCAAACTCTTTGAAAAGAGTCATGCTCCACCAGCAGTTGCTGCAGCTAACCAACTGTAACTCTATAGCCTCATTGTCACGCTCCATATCCTCCTGGTGACCCCAAGCCCAATTATACAGCTGACCCAGGCTTGATAATATAACCTTGGGCGTCATTTTAGGGTCTGTTGGGGTGCAGGAGGGCACCTCTTGTCTATCAAGACATGTCAGCTCTGTGTGCTAACCAGACAGTTCCTTGAATGATACCACTGGCAATTTTGGGTGAAAAGTGGCTCCAGTGCAAAGCCAAATGACATTTTACCCTCTACTTCATTGACACTTTTCAATGCTATTCAAAAATAGATTTTTTTAAAAATATATTTGCGTTTATATATATTTTTTTCAGGATATTAATGAATGTGTAGCCAAAATAAGCTTTAAATAATACTTTAAAATGAAAGCTAGAATTTCTCAAAAGATAAATTCTCGACCATGAAAGTGTGTGAATTGTCTTTAAAGATGCCTTGACTCTACATAAGGACTCTCTGCACACATTGAATCTCAGCACATAAAGTAATCTCCATGCCTGCTCAGCAGCTGAGGTGCATTAATGCGCAGCATGCTTAGTATGCATTATCAACTCTGGATGGAGCTGTAGTCTTTGCTGAAGCCTTGCTTAATGGATGGGGAGTTGATTTACATTTCAAGCCACACAACGGAGAGAAATTTATGGGCAAGATTTGGTTAAAAGTAAAGGTTAATGGTCATAGCTGTCAGGTAAACATACTGCTGCTTTTGCATGCAGTTGGAAATTTAAGGCCAGAAGGAGGATTTGGAGCTTAGCGAAGCAACTTTAGGTTTAATCCAGGGCTTTTCTGTGTCACAAAGATGGTTCACTGGATTATATCTAATTTAACCTGCAAACCAAAGAAACCAAATGTTTCTATTACTTTTTCCTCATATACGACAGTCTGACAGAACTTACCAAAATAGTATTTAATTGTAACCTCCAAGAACCATAAAAAAGCTAATGAAAAAGCTGAATTAAGTAATTTGTTTTGGGTTTTTTTTTTGCTTACTGTCCTTTAATAATATGTTATCAAAGATACATCTTAGTACAACTGCAGAGATTTTAGCATAAGAAAACAATATAAAATGTTATATAACTTATATAATATAATTCATGTTATATAATTCATTCATATATTAAATTAAATTCATTATATTTATAAAGCACCTTTCATGTAAAAGAAACAGCTCAAGGTGCTGTACACAGCATAAAAACACCACTATTCTCACATTTAATGAAATAACAAGATAAACCCCTCATAATATTAAACATAAATGAACATAAATAAAGCTGGCATGACTATAAGAGAAGAAAACCGTAGTAACAGAGAACTCTGAAGGTGCTGTCCACTATGTTCTTCAGTTGGCTGGAGTGTCAGCATAAAATCAACACGAGCCCGATCCCTTCCTATTCCCAGCACTCCCTGTCCCACAGTCCCCCAGCCACCCGGACCCAACGTGCCCGACTGGGCACAACAAACCCATGGGGTCACTCATGGAGAACTCAGAACAAGGGAGGCCAGAGGACAAACAGGGCCACCACTGCAGGAGCCTGAACATAAACAGTCCAGCCAAGGGTGGCAAGATACTAGTAAACACCTAAAATATAGAATTAATGGATAAAAAAATAATTGTCAATTAAGATAAATTAATGGGTAAAAAGTACAAAAAAGTAAAAACTGCTCAAATATAAAAGTATAAATTAAAAAAGGTGAATGCATAATAAGTACAACTTGAAGGCATAAAACAAATAAATACATTAGAAAATATAAAATAGAAGGATGTACTTAAAAGATCAATTAAATAGATGTGTCTTTATTAAATGCCTCAACAGAAGAGTATCTTCTGTTACGTAGTATCTAAATGTGTCCTCATATAAATATATATATATAATTGCAACACTGGGATTTGACAGAGAACACATTAGGGCTCCATGCCATGTAATTTCTGTGCCCATGTCTAGAGCCTGAATCAGTTCTCTGTCTGCATTGATAGGACAGTAATAATTAAGCTTGTTAATTCAAGCATCCACAGTCACTTTTATGTCATTTGTCTTTTTGACTCTGGCTGCAGTATCAGTGTCTGCTTATTCCACTGCGAGGGCAGACGGCGTTAAAGGCTGGTTATCTCAGCCGCTGTTACCTTATCAGTCTAGCAGTTATTCCATTTCAACAGCTATTAATCTATTGATAGTTTTCAGTCATGTGACATGAACTGGCCTGAAGGGAAAAATAGCAGCAGAAGCTGGTGGCTTACACTGCTATGTAACAGCAAAAGTCTATTTTTGTTTCGCGAGTATTTCAGTCATCTGTGAGAAAATGAATGGGAATTGGTTCTTAATTGACTTACCCAATTTAAAAAAAGGGTTTTATACATAAAGAGAAACTTTAGGTTCTGGGTTCTTGTGAACCACAGAACTATTTTGGTCTCTTCAAACAGCCAAGTGTCTTCCAGAGCTGAACTTCTGAGAGTTATATCCTGGTAAATAACAAACCATCTGACACCACAAAGAGATTCAGAGAGGATTGTGCACTCTGGCTAACTCTAACTTTTTCAATTATATTTCTTGGTGTTCATGTTTTGTTAAGCGTCAAGCTTACTACCCACAGCTGTTTTCAACTGTCAGGTTTTTAGGGCACTGGTTTTGTCACGTTTGTCAAGTTTACAAATTAAATGTTTAAGTTTCTGCCACCAAGCCTGGTCTCCTGCATTCAGGGTCCTACACCACTGGTTCCGGACAGAACGTTTGCAAATGTACAAAAGTTGTTTGCATTTTTCATCAGGGTGGGGGCAACAACGCTGGAATCTGAGAGATAAAAAGAAAATAGCATTTTAGGGTGAAAGCAAAGGTATGTGCTAATGGCTAACATTAATTGTTAACATGTTGATGATTATGTTGATGATACTTTCATTTATCCTGGTGATGTTGACTTGAAGTTGAATCATGGCATATGGACTCAAATCTTAAGGAAGAATTTAACTCCAGATATCATGACTCAGCTTCAAGACACTACTTGTTAACTTGTACAGCTACTCTTACAGACATTTTGGCTAAATGTGAATCAACTGAGTCTGCATGCTGTGTCTCACAGCGAGAGGGCCTCTGCCCAAATCCCGGTTTGGAGCTTTCTGTGAGGAGTTTGCATGTTTTCTCTGAGCCTACCTGGGATTTCTCTGGAAAACACATTCAGTAGTTTGAATGGTGCTTTTAAATCATCCCCTAGATTTGTTTGAGTGTGTGGTTACCCGTCTTTGTGTGACCCTGCAATCGACTGGCAAACTGTCCCACTTAACAGTGGCAGGTTCAACTCCAACAACTCAGTGATCCTGAATAGTAATTAGCAGGTTGTAAAATGGATGGTTAAAAGAATCAAATAAATGTCAGGACAGCTTCTCCAATAGTGGTAAATAATGCTAAAAAGAAAACCCTGAAAGCACGTTATTACGATATAGCTGCTTAACATTGCTTAGCCATGGGATTTGAAGAAAATAAAGCTTGAAGTGGAAAGGACATCTGTGTTCCCTGTGTATTTAGACTGAGCTCTGAAAAGCCAAAGTCTCAGCTATAGCTCCTCTGTAATTAGTTCATTCATTGGCACTTAACAACCTATCCCTTTTAAAGTAAAGAAGGTATTTTTTAGCATTTATAAGCTAGTAGATTTAGATTTGTGTTGGTTGTGTTGTCATGGTTGTTTTACATGTTGTAAAACACACAATTGTAACTTTTTACTAAGGCTGTCAAAGTTTACACGTTAACGCATGTGATTCATTAAAAAAAAATAATGCTTTAATAGTCATTTACGCAAATTAATAATGTCAGAAGTGACTGTCTTCCGCTTTGTGTCGGACAGTACAGGCTTCCACGGCATCGGGCATGATTCCGGTTATAACATAGTCACTTACAAAAGAAGTAACTATTCAATCGATTTTTATAACTTTTTTCTTGTTATTTTTCCGGCTTAAACTGCTTTCTTACAAAAAGCGTTCAATTTGATTGGTGGTGCGGCCCGTTGTCACAGTAACACAACTGACCTCGACTGCAGCGGCAAAGGAAAGTGATATATATGCTGATCGTTCCGAAAGGTTCAGTAAAGTTTCAGTTCAGTGAGAAAGTTCACTTCTTACCGCTTGTTTTTGTCCAGAAGATGAAGAAAAAGATGTGTTTTATAGAAGCTTGCACAGTGATATAGAACATTTGTCCTTTGTGACCGGAACTTATTTTCTAGATCCGCGTCAACACCCAATCTTCAATCAGATCTGAATATTCACCAGGACTACTTAAAGTGCAGAAACACAATGTTTGTTTCTCAAGGCTGTATATCAGCATCTTTGTTTTCTTAGAGTAATACTGCAGACATTAATGTCTTTAGAGTGCTGCTGCTGATGCACAAAAATTACATTTCTGAGATATCTATGTTAACATTTTACAAATTAGAATATTTCAATATCTTTTTCCGTTCTAAAGCTGCAAATTGTTGTATAAAATTTACCTAGCAAATAATTGTCATTAATCATAAACGTGTGATTAATTTGATTCGTTTTTTAATTGATTGACAGCACTACTTTTTACGTAATTTGAACATCACAAAAGGTGTGGACCCAATCTTAGAGTTCACCTTTCAATGGCCTCAGTGGTGCCATTTATCTCTGTTTGCTTTTTGCAATGGAACTCTCCACAGTTCATTGTTGTCTCTCCAAGTCTTCTGCACTGGGCAGAGCTAGGCTGCAATGACTGTGACAGCTTAACTCCTTCCTGCCTGAATTCATTTCCAATTGAATAAAAAAATCTGTGCTTTTCTATTCATTGTGATGCTAAATTAAGTGGAGTCCTGTCTTAAATAGTACGTTGCAAATTATCAGCATATGGCATGAAGGGCTTTAGCTGCTCTCTTCTCAGTCTGCACAGGTTTTTTTGAATCAACAACTTCAATGAGACAACTACTTTGTTTGTTTGTTTGATTTTCTTACACTTAGTTGGCTTCTGTTGTTTGGTCCTTCAAAAACTGCATGAATTGCTTAAATAGAAATAAAATCAACCACACTCCATTTGCAATTTAAAAGGGTCAGATGTTTTCAAGTAGACCAATGTTGTGGTTGTGTGGTTCACTCCAGAGTTCAGGTGAGCTGTCTGTCACACTTGCCCAACAAACATGCACTAACGTACTAAGTTGAATGTGCTAGGTGTACCATTTTTTAGGATTTTGTGTTACTTCCTTTGACACAGTTGTAAATATTTGCCTACTATTACACATTTTAACACTTAAAGCCCTTATTTAGAATTGAAATGAGCAAACAAGCTTTTGTTTAGAAGTTCAAATATCCACTGAGTAAGATACTTTTTATATTCATTTTTTGTATTTATGTCGGCCATGAATAAGTGGATCAAATGATTCATTTGATCTAAGTTCCATTAAAATTGGAAACCCAAGCATTTTTAACCAGTATTTAAACAAACTCATAATTTCGTATGTTTGGTCCTGCAGAAACCAGGACAAACGTGTTTGTTATGCTAAATGCTTTTAAAATGTTTTTTGAATTATCTTTTTGAACTTGGTGATTGTTTTCTCTAAAGCACTAATTTTGTCATCTTTGTCAAAAACAAACCAGCAACAGTTTCTGGCAGTTTAGCCAGAAACCACATATTCTGAAGTCCTCTTATTATAGAATCAGTTAGGAACAAAGGTAGTGAGCAAATGAAAAAAAAGTAACATTCAAAAACAGGAAGTTCAGTGAAATCCCATTTGCTGTTACTGTGTTTGCTGTGAACCTTCAGATCTTGTTTGGGCAGAAATTAGGTCAGAGAAATCTAGAATAAAATTGTGAATATAAGGAATTTGAATTGCTCGAATACCAACATTGTTTTTATTTCATACGTTTTGTTTGAACCCTCATCAGCAGTTATCAGCCCTTAAGAGTATGGAAGTACACTGAATGACAAAAGAGCTTCACGTTGTGCACAAAACAGTAAAAGGTTGAAAGCTTTTGCTCTAAACCAACATAAAAACATGTATTTGTAGATATGTGGGTCTATTAACTGATTTATTGAAACAGGTCATAAAGGAAATGAAAACACTCAACGCCTTTTTCTTAAAATAAGATTTTTAATATTACTTATTATCATAAAGATATATTTACACACTTTACAGAAATAGAAAATAAAAACACAAAGCTACGCATGAAAGGAAAAATAAAATAAGTACTCCAAGAGCTAAAGCTTATTTTTTATAAATTAGAAACTGAAAGTTCAAATATATGTACACAGTATTTCAACCATTTCTGATACACTTGTTTTATTTATTTATTTATGTCATTTATTTTTGCCCAGTTCAACATCAAAACAGAGACAGGGACTGTACATTTGGCCTGGTGAGTAATAGGAGCACACACCATAAACAGAATATAAGTTGTTGAAGTAATACATTGTCTTTCAGATGGCATCTGCCTGAGACCAAGTAACACTGTTGTGATGCTGTGTAAACCCATGGACTGCATTTCTCTTTCAGTTGTTCTGAATGTGATTATGGATGCAGCGGTTACACAGACGGCAAATGTGTCGCAACAAAGCCAGGAGGGGCCTGTGCTATTCTGGGTGGAGGAAGTCTCATTTCGATGCTCAGAGAGGATGACAGCTCATCGTCATTTCTCACGGGACTTGGAATCTAGTTATCTTTTGGATTGGCCGGCCAGTGGAAAACTTTGTATGCGTTAAATTGAATATCGGCCACTTGATCCCGCAGACACCCACTCTGAAAGCCAACATGATACAGTTTGAAGGGCTTCTAGGTAAAATTGTGGAATGTGTTGTGTGCCAACTTTCTCTGCATTTCTGCAATCAATGAAATGCTTGATAGATTTCAAAGGGATTTTATCTGGTAGAGAACAGAAATAATAAAAAAAAAAAGGATTTAAAAAACAGTGTTTTGTCATTTTACAGGGGGCTGCTGTCTCCACGCTTATCAGGAAATAGAAATCAATGACTAAGCTAATGTTTTAAATCTGCTTCTAGCTTTTATTCTTATTTCCACCAGTAACACATATCTATCTCTCTGCTCATCCTTGCTTCTCATGAACTCCCTGCCAAATGCATTAAAAACAAAACTAAATACAGAGGGGGAAAATTCTCTGAACAAACATTTTTCTACCAGTAAAACATGCTAACAAGTGCATAGGAACATTACTCAAGCCTTGTGATGATCACAGAGACGAGGAATTGGAGAGAAAACATTGAAAGGATAGGAACCGTTTCTCTTATGTAAGCCTTGCTGGAAACCTCCATTAAAGAAAATGGTTTTGCTCTCCGAGCATATTGTATTGGTTTAACATTTCAAAATGAGCTTGGAGGTTCTTGTTCCTCTACACGGGCAGGCCCATTAACCGGATGTGCAGGGTAGGGCTGTGAGCTATGGTCTATGAGAAAAGAATGCCTGAATGCTTTCACATGTCCACGACATATTGTGCTGCAGACTACTTTTCTATTTTGTTACATCCACAAAAGATACAGCTTTTCACACTGTATTCAAAAGTAAGCTTTGGACAACCAGCTAGACACGAATCAGACAAAAGAAATTGTCACAACACACTGGAAACCATTCCAAACCAAGAGACTCTTGCTTTCAGGGAGTATTTTTCCAGCAGCATAATGGAATTGCAAAAGTGCAGCCTTGCAAACCCATACAGAGAAGTCTTGGAGCAAAGCCACGTCCATTTGTTGGGACTCGTCGACGACAGAAGCTTTGGATTTGTATGATATTTGGTTTTTTTTTTGTTTTTGGGTTCAACTGATAACCAGGTCAAGGTAAAAAAAAAAACAACCAAAAAGCAAAAGGAGGTGTCACACAAACATCGGTTTGCTCTGGTCTCTGAAAGGGCAGCGTGGCTGGTGCAGATGGTTAGGATACATTCATGAAGAATAGTGCGGATACAGACGTTGCTCGGCTCCGGAACGATAACTTCTGAGATGGGGGGGGTAATATTCATTTGAACCCTTTGCCATGACCCAGTCTACTTTCAGCATCACAACTCCTGCGGCTTTGAACTTTCATCCCTAGCTCATATTTTCCTACTATCTTCCCCAATAATACATGAGACATCCTGAGCAAAGCTGTCTGACTCCCGAAGAGCATTAATGAAATCTACATCTCTGTCTGTGAGGGTATGAAAAAATAATAGGGGGACTGAAATTATTACACTTCACAGTGCCCTAGGATTTAATACATTTTTAATCGAGGTGAGCTTGGCTGGATGGATTACCAGTGTGATTTTTAGATGCTCTCTTAATAAAAGCTTCTCATGCCAGGATGGAGAAGAAGGCATTTTATTATAATATTTGCATGAAACATGGCGAGAGGGAAACATATCGGAGAAATGGGTTAACCAGTTACCAAATTTCTAGGAGCTTGCTGATTGAATTGCAAGCGGTTGGCATTCAAATGTTCTTTATAATCAGAGCAAAAGAAACTTTCCAATAAGAATGATTGCAACACGGTCACAGTCCTCAATATGTTACATGGTAACACGTGAATCAGTGGGAGTTTGAAGATAGGAAAGGGGGAAGGGTGCAGTTGCAGTCTAAGTCAATTTAAAAACGAGCTCAGACTAAGTGGCCCTAGCCCACCTTGGGGAGATCCATCTGAGAAAGATTAACTCTGGGATTTAATGAGCGTCATGATCAAAGCTATGACCACCTGTGCTATGGAAGGGCAACTGGACCCAACATGATTTAGAGGGAACGTGATTAGAAACGACTGAAAATGGAAATGTCTTGGCTATATCGTGTATAAATACATAAAGGAGAGTAAAGATACAGTACATGAAAATATGCTCATACGTTTTAAATGTTCTGGTTTCTTGTGATTTGTTAAATAAATGCACAGAAAAGGCTGCTCTAGTGAAAGCATCTATGCCAGCACCCTGAGAAAAAAAAAGAAATTATAACATAGGAGTAACATAAAAGTTATAAATTCCAGTATGATGGAAAGGCATAGCATTTGGTCAATAAAAGGGTCAAACCTGAATATTATAAAAACTGAGCCTTTAAATGTTGGTTATTTTATACAATATTACCACTGATGATTTTTGAAATGGCTCCTTTTTTAAATCTGATTCTATTGTCTTTGTGAACATTTCTTGCAGCTGGATTTCCAATGAACTTTAAAATGCATAATGTGTCAGTGTATTAAGACTTCAAACAAGAGGTAATGTGTTTCTCATTTCTTCCTAACCAGCTTTCCAGTTCTCAGTTCCTGGCAGCATTGTGTAGAACGGTATTATTTGGCACTTCATTAAAAGGCAAGGCAGTCTGTTGGTGGAGCAGGCCGCCACTGCCAGTTAACAGTCGTGTACAGCAGCTGCGCAGGGCAGCACTGCGGTGGGGTGGCTGGGGTGAGATTGGGATTTTGGGGTCGAAGGACTCATTCAAGGTGTTAGAGTAACCTTGAGCCTGTCGGTAAAGCCCCTTCAAGTGATAATGAGTTTGGAAACACCAAAATAGGCTTTGGATTACAGAATATTCTAAATTAGGGAATTGTTCTGTCACTTAAACAGATTGTTCTGACTGTATGTGATCATTTCAGTCCGGCTTTAGCTTGCATGTGGACGTACTAACGTTAGGCGGTCCTAAGCACCAGTGGTAATGATAATTAGGTGATCGTTATAGTGTCACTTAGATAACCGGTTTCTGCTTTGATCACTGTTTCTTTTCGGAGCAGACATCCAGAGGATTGGAACTGAACTTTGCTTATGTCAACTATTAAAAATGACACTGCCCTTCTGCGTGATCGCCTCGCCACGCTCGGCCTCTAGCCAAGCCGTCAAGTACATGTAGCTACACAGCAATGAAACCAGCGGCTGCTGTAACCTTGGATCCGAGACATACTGCATCCTGAACAAGTGACGGATGCTTTAAGACTGTTCTAACCAGGCTCCCTCTTCACCACATGTCATGCAAAGTGTGTGAGACACTCGGGGAGATCACTATGATTGGGCTCTATCAAGCAAATAATAGGAAAATTGAAAAGAAAATTACTTGGGAGAAGACAGAGATAGATAAGTAGTGAGGAAATACGAGAAAGAGAGACAGAGAAATAGAGCCTGGTAGCTCGGGATCTATATTCCCCCACCCCTTTCCCTGCCCCTTATTCCACTTAGAGCTGAGGGTGAGCGGCTTGTCCAGGTGTTTTCGGGACAGAGTTGCTTGAAGAACCAGCAGGTGCTATGGATATCACTCTTCAGGCTGGGTAAGCGAAGGCCCTTCATTGCAAGGCCCCCCAAGGCAAAGGAAGAGCATAGAAATCAGAACCTGGGGGAGGGCGCTCAAAGCAGTGCCTGAAACACATGAAAAAAAAAAAAGAGTAGTTAGCATTAACTAGCAGGAACATTTTCAAATGAACTCTCAAAATTTGATTTTGAGAGTTATTTCAGTGATAAAAAAGCTTACAGTCCGAACTTGCTTTGGTTTTTTTGTTACGTTCTGAGTAGCCCTTGTCAGTCACACCAGTTTTCGGTTCATGATCCACAGCTGTGTTCATTTCCTTTAATTATCCTCAGCCTAGAAATACTCAGAAGCTTGAAGCTTTTTTTTTTTTTTTACATATATCCTCCATCATGAGAAAAGTGCCACAAGAACATGTTAAAAACACCATAAACACAATTTTCATCAGATTGGGTCTTTAAAATATACCTTCGTATGAGGACTAAGACCTAATTATGTTATCTATATAAAACTGAGATGCTGATCAATTTTTCTTTACAATATTGCCAAAGTTGAATGTGATTCTGGATCATTGGCTTATCCACGGCTCTGCTACCACAGCATTTCTGTGTGGTGAGGTTCAGGATGTAGGGTTTTTGGAACCAGGTCGATTTATTAGTTCAGTTACAGTCATTTCCGGTTTTATTTTGTTGTTACTTCCTGTGTCTTCCGTTTGTCCCAGGTCACTTGACATTCCTCCCTCAGATGTCCCCTCCCCCCTTGCACACCTGTTTTCCATTTGGACATCCTCTCTTTTCGTTATATACCCTCGTCTCCCTTGCACGGGTTGTCGGGTGGTTTTGTTTGCTCTGATTTAATGGTCCTCTCTCGAGTCATTAAATCTATTTCTTCTTTATTTCGAGTCCGTCTGCATTTGTGTCCGCACGTCAACCTTGACATTACCACCCGAACTGTATAATGGACGCAGCAGACGCGGAGACGTTACGGGCATTACTCCGCCAACAGGAGGAGCAGATGTCATGCTTGAGACAAGGATTACTCGAGATGTCGAGCCGTCACGAACGGCAATTCGCCGCACTGGGAGAACGCTTTGAACAACTGACGGAGCGTTTTCAACATCCGCCGGTTTTTCCCGCGGCACGCCCATCGCCTCCCACACCGATCCAGGGGACCTGGGAGAGTGTTCCGGTCGCTCCCACCGCGCAATTAGCCCGACCAGAACGTTTTTCGGGAGATTCTGGGGACTGTCGGGCTTTTATCACCCAGTGTGAGCTCCACTTCCAACTGCAGGCGCCTCACTATCCTTCGGACCAAGCTAAGGTGGCCTTCATCATCTCTCACCTCACCGGAAGAGCAGGCGCATGGGCGACGGCTGAGTGGCAGCGTGGAGCACCGACCTGCGCGTCTCTCGCGGCATTCCTGGAGGCTTTTCAGCAGGTGTTCCAGCATACCAAACCGGGCCGAGAGGCAGCCCGAGCCCTTATGCAACTTCGGCAACGGGGCAGAAGGGCAGCTGACTATGCTATCGAGTTCCGCACCCTGGCCTCCACTAGTGGTTGGGACACCACTGCGCTCATGGACGCATTCGTGGAGGGACTTTCCGAGGAGTTAAAGGACAGACTAATCGCCCTAGAGCTGCCTTCCTCCTTGGAACCGCTTATCGCCATGGTCATCCGGATCGATAACAGACTTCAGGATCACAAACTGGAGCATAGCAGATCTACACCCCGCTTCCAACACAGTTCTGTTGGACGCAGGAACTCGGACTCACCTGATTTTGCTGTTTCTCCCACAGAAACCCCACCACCTATTCTTGAGGAACCTATGCATCTTGGCCGGGGTAAACTGACTGCTTACGAGCGACAGCGACGAATGGTCTCAGGTGAGTGCCTTTACTGTGGTAAGCGGGGTCATTTCTGCAGGGAGTGCCCAAAACTCCTCTGCTCGTCAGTAAGAGTGGGCGCGCTGACGAGCGGCGATTTGGCGCTCACTAATAAGGGTCCTACTGCCTGTTTACTCAAGATACAGGTTGTGTTTCAGGGTAAGGGGAGAGCTATTGAAGCTTTAATTGATTCAGGAGCAGAGCAGAACCTCATGGACGCCGAGCTAGCTAAGCAAGTCGGGCTTGCTTATGAGCCACTACCTCGGCCGTTACAAGTAATCTCCCTAAACGGCCAAGAGGTAGCCACCATTTCCCACATAACCAAACCAGTTCATTTGATTATCTCTGGCAACCATCATGAATCCACCAGGTTTTTCATTTTTTCCTCTGCGCAGAACCCATTGGTTCTGGGGTACCCTTGGCTTCTGGCACACAACCCCGTCATTGATTGGTCCTCCAGTCGTATCTCCGGCTGGAGTGAGAAATGCCACAATTCTTGTCTACGCTCAGCTCGGCCTCCTGGGGAAGACCCCGCTACCCCGGTTGGGCAGCCGCCCTCACCTGATCTATCCGGAATCCCACCGGAATATCATGATTTAGCTGAGGTATTCTCCAAATCACGAGCTCTCTCTCTACCCCCCACCGACCTTATGACTGTGCTATTGAATTACAACCTGGCGCTACGTTACCTAAGAGCAGGTTGTATAGCCTGTCTAAGCCCGAGAGAGAGGTCATGGAGAAATACATCGCTGAATCATTGAATTCTGGGATTATCAGACCTTCGTCATCACCAGTGGGGTCTGGTTTCTTTTTTGTGGGAAAGAAGGACGGGTCGCTCCGACCGTGTATAGACTATCGGGGTTTGAATGAGATCACGGTCAAGAACAGCTACCCCCTTCCATTGATGAACTCTGCTTTTGAGGCATTGCAGGAGGCTCGGATTTATTCCAAGTTGGATCTCCGCAATGCTTACCATCTCGTGCGGATGAGGGCTGGAGACGAATGGAAGACCGCCTTCACCACCCCTTTGGGACATTTCGAGTACCTGGTCATGCCTTTTGGTCTCTGTAATGCTCCTGCTGTGTTCCAGGCAATGATCAATGACGTATTAAGAGACTTTATTCATCGTTTTGTGTTTGTGTACTTGGACGATATTCTGATCTTTTCCAGGACTGCCAGCGAACATAGGCGGCATGTTCGTCTAGTTCTCCAGCGTTTACTTGAAAACAAACTTTTTGTTAAGGCGGAGAAGTGTGAGTTCCACTCTCCGTCTGTTTCTTTCCTGGGGTTTGTTATTTCTGAGGGTGAGGTGAAACCCGATCCGGCTAAGGTGAAGGCGGTGGTGGAGTGGCCTACCCCTTCTAACAGGAAACAGTTACAACGTTTCCTGGGGTTTGCCAACTTCCTCCGTCGCTTCATCCGGGGTTACAGTTCGGTGGCCGCGCCGCTCACAGCTCTCACCTCATCCTCTTCCCCTTTTTTCTGGACTGAGGAGGCAGAGGCAGCTTTTAAGAAGCTTAAACATCTTTTCACCTCTGCCCCTGTTTTGGCTCAACCAGACCCGTCCAGACAATTTGTTGTGGAGGTAGATGCCTCGGACACAGGAGTGGGTGCAGTCCTGTCCCAACGGGGGGCTTCGGATAGCAAGATGCGTCCTTGTGCCTACTTCTCTCGTCGGCTTTCTCCAGCCGAACGCAACTATGATGTGGGGGATAAGGAGCTGCTGGCTATCAAGCTAGCACTCGAGGAATGGAGGCATTGGTTAGAGGGGTCCACAGTGCCGTTTGTGGTCTGGACAGATCATAAGAATCTGTCCTACCTACGGACTGCTAAACGGCTTAATGCCAGACAGGCTCGATGGTCTTTGTTTTTCAACCGTTTCTGTTTTATGGTTACTTATCGACCTGGTTCTAAGAATGTTAAACCGGACGCCCTATCCCGTCAGCAGGAACCGGTTTCCCAGGATAGTCAACCGGCCTGTATTCTCCCCCCCTCATGTGTGCTGGGCGCCCTTTCCTGGCAATTGGAAAGAGACATTAGGTCCGCTCAGACTCAGGAACCAGATCCGGGGGGTGGTCCTCCCAATAAACTGTTTGTACCCAGCTCTCTCAGGTCTCGAGTTCTCCAGTGGGCCCATGCCACCCGTCTCACCTGTCACCCCGGGATCCGCAGGACAGAATCCTTTCTGCGTCGTCGGTTCTGGTGGCCCAGCGTGTCCAAGGACGTCCGGGACTTTGTTTCTGGTTGTCTGGTGTGTGCTCAGAACAAGGCGAGCACACAATCTCCTGCTGGACTATTACACCCACTCTCCATTCCGGGTCGGCCTTGGTCACACATTGCTTTGGACTTTGTGACCGGCCTGCCGTCCTCCGCTGGAAAGACCGTCATCCTGACCATAGTGGATCGGTTCTCCAAGGCCGCCCACTTTGTGGCCTTGCCTAAACTCCCTTCAGCGGCAGAGACGGCAAAACTGGTAATAGAACACGTATTCAAATTACACGGCATCCCTGCAGATATGGTTTCAGATCGAGGACCCCAGTTCATCTCGCAAGTCTGGAAGGCGTTCTGTGGGGCATTCGGGGCCACTGCCAGTCTCTCCTCTGGTTTCCACCCACAGTCTAACGGGCAGGCGGAGCGGACCAACCAGGACCTGGAGGCTGCGCTCCGGTGTGTATGTTCCCGACACCAGGCCTCCTGGAGCACGCTGTTGCCGTGGGTGGAATATGCACACAACTCCCTCACCTCATCTGCCTCGGGTATGTCCCCTTTCGAGTGTTCCCTGGGGTACCAACCCCCGCTGTTCCCCGAGCAGGAAACGGAGGTGGCGGTTCCATCGGTGCAGCATCTCTATCGTCGCTGTCGGCGCATATGGCGGGAGACTCGGGCAGCCTTGTTGCGTTCCAGGGAGACCAACAAGAGACTGGCGGATCGCCGGCGAACTCCAGCTCCTGAGTATCGACCGGGCCAGTTCGTCATGCTCTCTACCGCTAACATCAAGCTTCGGACGGAGTCCAAGAAGCTGTCTCCCAGGTTCATTGGACCATTTGAGATCGTCAAGGTCATCAATCCTGTGGCAGTTAGGCTACGCCTGCCCAGGACCTTGCGCATCCACCCGGTTTTCCATGTCTCGCAGATTAAGCCTCACGTCACGAGTGCCCTTCAACCGCCGTCCCCTCCGCCACCTCCTCCTCGCATCATTGATGGCCAACCGGCCTACACCGTCCGTCGCCTGTTGGACGTTCGGCGACGGGGTCGTGGTCTTCAATACCTGGTGGACTGGCAGGGGTACGGACCTGAGGAACGTTCCTGGGAACCCGCTTCTCGCATCCTGGATCCTGATCTCATCAGAGACTTTAATCGGCGGCGCCGGAACCAGCCCCCTTCTGCGCCAGGCGGCGCACCTTGAGGGGGGGGTACTGTAGGGTTTTTGGAACCAGGTCGATTTATTAGTTCAGTTACAGTCATTTCCGGTTTTATTTTGTTGTTACTTCCTGTGTCTTCCGTTTGTCCCAGGTCACTTGACATTCCTCCCTCAGATGTCCCCTCCCCCCTTGCACACCTGTTTTCCATTTGGACATCCTCTCTTTTCGTTATATACCCTCGTCTCCCTTGCACGGGTTGTCGGGTGGTTTTGTTTGCTCTGATTTAATGGTCCTCTCTCGAGTCATTAAATCTATTTCTTCTTTATTTCGAGTCCGTCTGCATTTGTGTCCGCACGTCAACCTTGACACAGGATATTTTTCTGGACTAATATAACACAGGTTTTTACTATATTCTTTCAGATTTGATTGTAATTGACTTGCATCTATATTGTTTCTTTATCTACTATCAGACTTCAGCCTTCAGCTCATGTGCCTAGGTTATATTTTTGTTAAGAGTTCTTGGCTGTTAGATTTGATGTATTTGTGCTGGTCTGCTTTGTTATCTGTTTTTTTTCACCGCACACAGCAACAGTTGTGGTAGACAGGCGTCTACACTTTGCAGGTTTTTTTGTTGCTGTTGCCATTGTAACAAACATCCAGTTATCTGCTTAACTCTGCAGCCACAGCTTGCAGCTTTTTTAGGAAAGATATCTTCTCAGAAACTGTTTCCAATGACCCAGCCAGTTGTAAAATCAACCAACATTAAGTTAAACTGAGTTTACTTTTTTCATCAAGCCACTAAATATTTTTAGTTTATACATAGGAAGCATCAGAACAGTCATTGTACTTTATTCTTAAATTAATTAGCTGAAACATGACATTTGTAAAAGCAGTACTTGTGTGCTTCTTTGCTGATGTGTTAACACACACCTGGATGCTTGACATCAATAAAATGCTCAAACTTTTAAGCTTGATGCATCTGATTGCCACCTGAACCCCTGATATAGAAAATTAGAAGAAACACATCTGGTCTTGATTTAGATGAATAAAAATGACAGTGTGTCTACATTATAGTTAAGTTCATGTTAAGTGAACATGCAGTAATTGCATCACAAAGCTTTTCAAAGGTGTTTGTGACTTAATTCAAACACTATTTTTACACAGTTACAAATAACTGGATGCTTAAAAACCAAAGCTTATGATAAATACGTATTATTTTATTTTTCTTCTTTTGTGATCAAAAGCACATTGAAGCTATAAAGACTATTACATTGAGGAAAAACAGTAAAAAATATTCCCTTTTAGCTATATTCTTCTAAATATGAATAAAACTACTTGGATATCCTAATGCAATGGCATTGTCCTTTCAATCAGTCTTTTTTAGATTAGATCCACATGTTGTGACTATTCATCCACTTGATGTTCTCTTTCCCTTACTCACACGTTACGATTGTATGTAGTATTTTTTCTCCTACTGCGTCAAGCGTTCTGTCATACAATGGCGTGCAAGGCACATATGATGGTGTTTTCAAGCTACCCTGGAAACAGCCTTTTTCTCTCAGCATTTATTTACTAAATAATGCATAATCCTATGTCTGTGTTTTGGTTTATCTCAAATACATCATCTGATCTAAACTCAGCAGATCCCCACAAGCGTACAAATGAAGTCCTGGAAGCTTACAGGTGCCCACATTCTTTCTGACCTCAGATGTTTGCATTCCCTGCCAGTTGTCTGTATCTCGACAGATCTGTGAAGGTACTCTTGTGTGCAACAATTTGTCATGTTGGCTGGGCAAAAAGACCAGATTGAAAAACTAGATTATTTCTTGAAAATATGTAAAATAATCATCCCGGCTTTCATTTCATCTCATGCAGACATTCAATATCCTCTGCAATGAGTTTCCCCCTTGGGTAATTTCAGTGAAGGCCTCCCCTGCATTATGCCCTAAATTTTCTTGTACAATAAGAAGAGATCCCAGACATGTTCAGGCCAGATTTCACGGTCTTTGAATGGAAAGTGCGGCAGGGAGTAAGAAAAACAATTTTATGCCTCGCTGCGGAATTAAAGCTCGACATTATACAGCGCTCTGGGGACTGGATCACTCACAGTCAATGAAAATCTTTTGTCTGCTGTTGTCTTTCATTTTTGCTCTGATGATGTGAGAAAATTCAAACATGGTTCATCCACAGATAAGAGCCTGCTTTTAGTCAGATTTCTATGTGCTGGTGTAATGCCTTGTAAGCTAATTTATGTAGTAGTTAATCTCTACTGAGTTGTTTCGTTTATTTTTGTGTTTTTCTTTTTGCAGTGTGATCTCAGAGCAACGTTTCTCTTTTAAGTCATATTACATCAGATAGTGGAATCTCTGGATCAGATGCACAGCTACTCTTTGAGTTTGATGGGAAACTTTTTGAAACTCTCAAACATTTTCTCACACTTAGGACTACAAGTGGTTTCCATAAATTGCCTCTGGATTTAAATCTGTAATATCCTGTTGTCTCTCAGACTGTCACTGGCGTGTTTTAGATTCGGGTTTGGAAAATCCCGTCTCAACCTGAGACTACTTAGATGCTCCCAAAGGTTGAGGCGGGTCACAGCTTTTCTTCTCCGAGCCACTCACATCTGGAGCATGTATCACAAAAATCCAACTCTGCCTCTGGTGTCATGGAGAATAAAAGATGAGCTGCGCTTGACACTGAAATGGGGTGATTTTGCTAAATAGCACTGGACTGGAGAGTGGACAATGTCAAGAGAGACATTGTTCTTTATCTTTGTATAAACATTGCAGTAATTATGTTTGGGTCGAGTAATGATTTATCTACACACAGTGTCTGCATGGGTCCCAGTCCTCATCTGGACTTATCCGCTGATCTAGCTTTGATCAAACAAACGGAATCTCCAGCTGTTTCCAAAGGTGCTTGTTTTCCCACCAGCAGCACAAACTACAGCAGAAACCAACATGACGAACAGCAGAACCGTTTCAGTTTTGTCAGGACCTAGGATGACTTACTCCTTTCACTTATGCTGTGGGATAGAAGACTTTCAGATCCAAGTTGCTAGCTGTCACAACATACATGGATAAGCTCTTAAATAAGTTGAATTGTGAACTGAACAAGAATCAGCAGAGAGGGTAGTAAAGGACAGAAAAAAGGAAATCTCCGGGTGTTGTGGTTTGAGTGTTGTTTGCACAGACAGCATTGTGACTCACTGAGTCATTAAGTTTTACTGAGCTTCACAGCTTCCTGAAATTCCCCTTTATTGTGCGGCCAGCAGTCTAGCTAAACACTCTAAACACAGAGGATTCTCACATTTTTTTGGCATGTGGAGGAAGGTTTCAGGACCCATCTTGTCCTTCAGGTGCTACTATTCTGACTCAGTTTTCACTTAGATACGAGTCTGTGGTGTTTTGTATTGAGAGAAGTTTTTTAAACATGGTCTGACCTGGCCTAAAAAACAATAAACATGCCCTATTTGTAATTTGTTATAGATTATAAACCCTAAAGGAACCCTTGTTTCCTTAAAGACCCACTCTAATGAAAATGGTGTTTTTAGCTCTTTTGAGCTAAAAATGGAGGACATATACATACAAAGAAAATTAAGATTAAGATTGAGCAAGATTAAAAATAGATCAAAAGATGATCATAGTGGGACTCTAAACCTGTTCTGGATGCAGTAGCACTCTCTGGTTGCACCCTGCTCTCACCATTGGTTTCATTGCAGGTCAGTGTAGAGTGGTTCTCACTTCATGCAGGGATACTGTGTCTTGTTGGGTTTCCTGTCCTCTTAATTTCCCTAGGAGATATAAATAGAAGTGCTGCGGTTCCTCTCACATGCAGACATCAATGGGCTGTATTCTCTGTGAATTTCGGCTGCGGTATTTAATAGCCCGTTGTGTATTTTCATTTAAAAAACCTATTTTTGTTAATGAAAAGTACTGAAGATAATTCAAACTGTGATTAAGTGACAGGGCAAATATTTTCAATGATTGTGGATGTGGGTTTTTGCACTAAACCTTGGTTTACATGACAGCAAGAAAAATATTTGCCAAGGAGAAATGCGTTTCTATCCTGAAACCTGAATTCCTAAAACTGTTATCTTTGAAAAGATGGTTTTAATTGGTAAAACAAGGTGAGAGGGTAAAGAGTTTTTCCCTGTTGAACTGACTCGAAGGTTGGGTTTCCAAGTATCACTTTCTACTGTATGGGAAAATAAATGACGTAGATTTTAAAACAACCTTGCTTCTCATAAAAGACACACAGGCTGTTTGGCTGAGTCCAGTAATCTGCTAAGACTTGTGCTTTTTTTCAGTGCCAACAAAAACTTCCTTACTTCCAGTCTGGCTGCAGGGATAGTAAAGTTTCCAGGGTTCATTTCAAAGTTTCACATTTGTAATAAAAAATCATTCCAACTGAATAGAACTTTTGGAATAAACATCAATAACTGTTTACTCGCTGTCATCATCGGCAGCTGTAACATGTGTATTTTTAACAGCTCTTATTTGCAAAACGCTGATCCATTGCAGGAACCTTATGAAGAGAAAGACACCTTTTGAGGAGGAACTCACCTTGCTCTAGAACGGCATCGGCCCCTTATGGGAGAGACGGGGCCGTGGGCGTCTTCTCTTCCAACCAGCTGGTCTTTGGGGCTGGCCGCCTCTTGCTGGATTTTGCTGAACCATTTTTCTCACAGTAGCTGTTTCTCCCAGGTCTTTGCCATGCTCCGTGGAGGCCATAGGACCTGGAGGACACACAAGGAGACGAGGTCCATCAGAGACCCCAAAACTACCTCCCCACGAGCTCATGTTATAGGAAACTTAATCCTCACACACAACATGACAAATTGAACAGGTTCATAAGAGCTTAAAGCAAATATACAGCAAGATCCAAAAAGGGATAACACTACTAATGGATGAGAAGAAGACATGTATGGATAAACGTGTGTGGGCCCCTTTGTGAGGAGGCCACCCAACACTGGAGCTCATCAAGTCCGTGTGGTCAAACAAAAAGTCCAGCAGAAGCATGAAGCCCTGCAGGAGTGAGAAAAGCAGGCCCTCATGTCTCATGTCTTTGTCACTCTCTCCAGTGATACAAACTGCACACAAACTCTGGAGAGGCGCCTTGTTGTGGGATTTGATGAAAGCCTAAGGATGAGTTTAGCGTTGGTGCATTTCAGAGTGTGTGGATGCCTCATCCGGTTGTGTGTGTTTGAGAGTGATCCCAGATGTTTTCAGTCATCTCTCAATAAGTGTAGCCTGATCCCCTTAAGCCCTTCTTTTCTTCATGGTTTGCTCCACCCCAAGTGTCTATGTGACCCCTCAACCTATAGAAATTCACAGCCTCCTCTTAGATTGTGTTTTAAGTCTCAACGCAGCATAATTCTTGTGTAAATAAACAATGTGTAATACAGGTGATCTTTTCCTCTTCACTCGTATTTTTAGTCTATAGTGTCGGTAACAAAAACAGCTTATTTTTTAGGACATGATTGAGCAATTTCTGTACTTCAAATGAGCACATTTCCTCTAAAGCAGTGAACTTTTACAAAATTCTCATATTTGCTGTTTCTCTTTCAGGTTCTGAGATGTTGATTTTCATTCTCATCAGTTTCTCTCTCATCAAAAGGCTGATTGGCATTATTCATGCGAGGTCACAATATCTGTGTCTCTGTCCCTTCAGGGAGATTGGCACCATTTTTAGAATTCCCCAGGGAATGACCTTCCTGGCTTTGCATGAGCTTGGGTGAGAGCGCGGCTCAAGATAAGTCTGCCGGTTGACTGGAGAGGCTTGTAAAAGCAAAAAAAAAAAAAAAAAAAAGTAGAGTGAGGAAAGCAGCTGAACAACTTGGAAAAGCAATGATGATGCACTTTTTTCAGAACATTTTCATCAGTTTGTGAAAGTTGTGGCAGAGCTGTGGTGTGAAATACTGTCAAAAGTGCAACTTTGTGGATGTGGCCTGACTTTAGTTTCATTTTCAAACCTGTCGGCTGTATTCAGAGCTCTCATTTTTCTACAGAATATTTGATATGTTTGTGTGAATGGAGAGGAGAAGAAATGCAAAGTCTGTCTGCAGCCTTTCTTAATGAAAGACCTTCAACAGTGTCTGTGTGAAGACATTCTTAAAAGAAAGAACAACCTTTGAAAAAGAGAAGAACCCTCAAGTTGTCAGCTTTAAAGAACAGCGAACTGCAATGCTGAGCCAGACAGCTTTCTTCTTTTATTTGAGTTTATATCCCTGAAATACCAGACTTCTTAAAATCCATTTCTGCTCTAATCTTCTTTTGCAAACACATTATTTTTGTGTGGGTTAACGGCGGGCTAATTCATTTGCAACAGGGGAAACCTTGGTTGCACATTTCCTCATTTAAAGCACATCTTTGCCGCTTACAGCAGTGCTAATCTGTGCATTATCCCCTTGTTATTGTTCCAGACGTGCAGTGAATGAGGGACGATCACACATTCTGACGGCATTCAGCTCCATTCTTTCAAACTCCAGAGGCTTGAATGTTAATACTCTCTGTGTTTGAGTAGATTTTGAGGCTAACAAAAGTTCTATAAAGAGGTCCTGTCTCTCCCCTTATGCCCCGTTTACACCCTCTTCATTTAGATGCCGCACACGCAGACACCCAAACAAACTTCTTCTCTCGATGTTTCACGTGCAGAAGTTGTTTTAGTGGATGTTTGCGATCTCCCTTGCCTGATGTTATAGGGATGTGCAAAGAAGTACCACTATTTAAGGAATGCAGATAACAGCAGATTTTTTTTGTCAGAAAGTCCTTGAAAGTAGACACAGAGCTTCTTTGGAGATGAGACTTTTAGACAAAATTCAAGACAACCAACCTTCCTGTTTTCTTATCTTTTAAAAGTGGGCATCAAACTGTGAGAAAATAAAAGAAAATTTGTGAAAAATATAGGGTTTTTTTATCTGCACGTTTTTTTTATAAACCCACTACTGTGAAAATAATGTTTTTGGTGATTAAAACATGTTCTCGTAGCCGTCTCATGATGCAGGACACATAAAAAAAAAAAAAATGATTATTGCTTTATTCAAATGGTTGTAAATCAGGAGCAGATGGAAAAACTGTGGTTTTAAAAAGCTTGTGGTGGTTATGCACAAACTACAATCGGCAGGCCACAAGCTCCCTGCTCTGCTCTATTCTGATGAATCCACAAATAGATCCATGTCCGTCTTCATTTTTCTCATCTGAGCTGAAATCTCGCTCAAAACTGTACGGCGGGATAGTTCCAATATAGTTCCAATATTAGGTCGGCGTTGTAAGGAGCTGTAAGCTAGCAGGTGAGAGTGTGAACAAAGGGATGATGGGAAATGAGCACAGGATTACTCACCAATAACAGTTTCACCCACAACTCAGAGGTGAATTTCAATTGAACTACTGATGTGTTGCAGAAACTATCTCCTAAAAAACAACAGTTTTTTTGTAATTTTGGCTAAAAATGGCGAATTCACAATTAAACGACCACTGGAACACTTTTTCACAACATCAAAAGATGATTGAATGGGACTTCATGCATACAGACGTATTTGTCCAGCAGTGAAACTTGCAGCAAATGCCAAACAGCACCTGATGTTTGACCGATAGTCTACTTAAATAAAGCTGTGCAAACTCATAAGACACTCTGTCACTTATGAGTTTGCACACATACTCTGCACTGCAACTAGGTAAAGTAATTGTACTTCGGCTCACACAGCTCGTCTGCAGCTCCTCTCTGGGAGGCTCAGCCTGTCACAACCGGGGTCTGTAATGAGACAATTTAGATGTCTCCTGTCATGCTGAGCTGTCAGCCACAGCTCTGCAACTGGGGTTTGAAGGGAGAACATCCCATGAGTTCATCTACAAACCTCAGCCCATCCTGTGTGGCTACAGGAGAGAAAAGTGCATTGAAATGTGCTAAAAATAATCTCAACCGCAGCGACAAAACTGGCCGTATGGATTACTACACGTACAACACACACGTGGTTTTGTTTAAGCCCATGAGCTTTCCTTCATGTCAAGTTTATCACTGAAAAATACACATTTCATCTCCACAAACAAGGATATCTCAGGTATCTTATTTCGCTGAAACCAGATCCTGTCCGTAGTATCACGCCTAATCTTTTCCCATGAGAGATTTCCATCTCTGCGATCACCTGGTCCAACATAGAAATGGTCAGATTAGTCGTTTCTCACAACAACACCTCTGGTGACCTTGGAGCCCAAATTGTCTCTTTTTTACTGAACCTTAACTCATGGTAATTCCCTGATTAAAGTTTAATAAAGGAGGAATTTCAGGAATGTATTGCTGCCTTTCTGACTGGTGACTCTTCAAAAATGATGAGTAGATGTGACGACCAGAAGTAAAAAAAGGGAGTTTTTTTGTGTTCCAAACTACTTAAACATTAGGTAGACTTAGTAAATGGATACATTAATATTTCTTTACTCCAACCATAATGATCTGTCTGGGGGAAGTTGTTAATCAAATCAACATACACCATTAAAATACCTTTTCAAAATGAAACTCATCAGTTCTAATTAATATTGGAAAATACCATCTGGATTGATACACCACAGGTTTATTCCACTATAACTTAAAAATGACCAAGTGCCATCACAGTGGATAACACACATGTGATAGCAGCAAAAAATGATCAGTCCACCATAACAGTCTCATGTGTGGAAACACTTTGAATTTGCAAAGATGTGACCATACAGTGTGGTAGAATGTTCTAATAAAAATCTGTTTGTATTTATAAACAACAGTGGGCTGAACTTTATGAAACTGAAATGTGAATGGATTTGACATTAATTCTTGTCTACTTGTTTGTTTGTACACATATTTCATTTACTCCTGATTATCTTGCAAGAAATACAAGAAATCTGGAAAACTTGACCTGCACTGTTCAGTACCAGGTATTTATTTTTGAGTCACACTGGTTGAAGCTTTGGCTAAAGATGTTCTGGATCCATTTTAGGTCAGTGAATTGGATCGTTCAAAAAGAAACAATATCAACTATGAATTGTATCATCAACCACAAATTATGATACAAACCACAATGTTGTTAAAATGAATGTTTCCACACCTAGTAAACGTGATAAATAGCTGCCTGACTGTTTTCTGTTCTCGAGTTTCATCACCTCCTAATATGATTTCTGTTTAGTTTTCTTTTACATTCTGTTAAGGGCCTGGAAATAAGCAGAGCACTAATAGTTTTGTTGATTTTGCAGCAGCCCTTTAGGAGATGCAGCCAAAGGAGAGGAGAGCAGAGTAATGTCTGTCCTCTGGTTCGATGCAGAGCTCATCAGCTTCCCTCGTGGCTGACAAACTGTACATCACAGCACTGTGGCAGTGCAGGAACACAGAATGCCAAATGGGACCAAGCTGCTTATTAATAGTTTTAAAGGGTGATTTGTGTGAATAGTCTGCCAGAAGTACCATAATAAATGTGTGTACTTGCAAATGCAGCTACAACATAATGGTTTTCAACAAGACATGAGAGATTAAAGCACGGCATCTGGGAAGTCTAAATCCAGCAACAAGTACCCGGAACTGTGTTTATCAGGACCAGCAAATGTAAACAAGCATAGTGAAGAATGACTACCAAACTTTAATCATGGTTGCGTTCATTTTCTTTGTCACTGCGATTAATCTTTATGTTCATTTTATTTGTGTGTTTACTCTTCTTCTGTCATCACTCTCATCAGAAAACAGCTGATCTCACAGATCCATTTTCCCGGCTGACTGAGCGTTTCAAATTTAATCTCTCCTCAGTGTAACATTCAGAGTTACAGCGCCTCTTATCTGATACCTGTCTGTGTTGCGTTTTGCAGGGATATAACCTGAGGTGTAAACAAAAACTGCCACTGTCAAAATCAGTTTCTTCACATAAAAAGTCCTTCGAATTCATGAAAAAGAACCTAGAAACAGATGTATATGAACTTTATTCAACTCTTAATTTATCGCACTTTGAAAAATCCCACAGTACTTGATGGATGTTGTTCATCTGCAAATTGAACATTTGCCATGAAAAATAAAATCTCAAAATGGTCTGATTTATAGTTTCATTTACTTTCCACGTGGCTACTTTACCGAGACGGTCAGACATTCCCATTAATCTTGGAAATATTTACTGTCAAGGTAGTTAGCAAACGATACAGGGCTGACAGGACAAAGTCCATGAAGCACCATTAAGATGATTCATGACACAGATGAATCATCAATGATGAAACATTTGTGTAATCATGTGTCAAATATCAGCCGGGGAAGCTGTCAGAGTGTCAGCGTTGTCTGCAGGAGTCCCTCAATCAGTGGCCAATCACTGGGCTGAGGAGCTGAAACTAAAACACCAAAACAAAAATAAAAAAATTGTACATGTTTTTGCCATAACACGCGCAGTGATTTCAGTAAATACATTTGGGAAATGGATAATAATATCAATAACTGTGAGGTAAGTGGAAAAAGAAATGCCCTGGTGTGTGTGTATCCATGGTTGTTACCATGACGCTGGATGAGCCGGCCTTCTGTTTCCACAGTGTGCTTCCCTCTTTCATTCAGTAAATGGAGAGTTAGCTAATGAGCATGCCATTACCTCAGACAGACTAACCCGCACTTCCAGACAGAATCGTGTCATGAGCAGAGATGCTGCCACCGCATAAGCACATTAAGGGATCAGGGTTATTAAGCCAAGGATGAAATGTGTTAAATGTGCCAGCTACAGGCCAAACAATGTTTGAACCCGCTATAAGCCCCAGCACTACAGCAGCATCATATAGTGGATTTGCTTGTTGCCTGCCAGTCTCTTCACACATTCATCCTGCACATATGGAATGGTGCCTAAGTGAGTAAGCTGTGCTTTGTTGTTCATCTGTCAACCGCCGTTTCGTATCGGAAGTGCTGCATATTGCTGGCGCTTAACACCAGTAAGTCTGGGGCTGGCTACCAACTGGTACCGATTGCTTGCAGACTTTCAGACTATGTTACCATGGCAGCTGCTGTGAATGGTGCTCAGTTTGGAGCAAAAAGAATGACACTGTGGGCTGATATCGAACAGGTCCTCCACTTAAACATGTCACAGAAGATTCCAAGTCCACGCCTTCGGCTGCAATGTCTTTAGCCGTTACGGGCCACAACACTTTGCATGTGAGTGCTCCTCTCAGGGAGGGAGGGTTTTGTTTTTGTCCCGGGCACTTCCTTTTTTTATTTCAGCTGTCGGGGACTGTTTGATATTCAGCATTGTTGCAGTGTGATAATGCTTGGCTTGTGGTCGAGCTGAAGGCTGGCTTTGTCTATACAAAATCCAGCGAGGAAACCAAAGTGCATGAAAACTTGCTCCCATTACTGGAGCTTTTAAGCTTAACCCCTTGTCCACTCTGCTCCGAGAGTTACCCCCCACACTCACAGAAGGTTCAGACCTAATTAAAACTGCAAACTGCACAGCCCTGCGGTTTCTGACTTTCTGCAGATGTCCCCTTCAGTAAGTCAGATGCTTGTGAAGTATGCGGCTCTATGCTCCTGAACTGGAAAGTGTATGAAATGATGAGGTGTGAGTCTGCATGCTCTGCCATGATCAGAGCACTCTGAGTTCAAAGGGCCCAGCAGCAGCATTGAGCCAACTAATGAAGCCACCGACTCCCTTCTCCACTTGACTGCCTGTTGGTTTATTCACAAACCCACTCCAGCTGAAGAGGTGAATTTGTGGCTGCAAGGTTACCATGGGTTAAACCATAACGAGCAGTCAAAAATACAGATGTAAAGTAACTCAGAGGGGAAATCTGTTTTCACAACTTTCCCCCACTAAACAAGTGGAACAGCAGAGGGCAGGAGCATAAGAAACACCAGTGTTTTCATGAACAGCAGCGAGGTTATGGCGCATGGCAGGTACAGGAGGCAGGTAAAGATGCCAACCGTTTCCCTAATCTCCAGAGGCTGTGTGACAAGGGCAAAGAGATGCTCCAACCATCCGTTTCCATGGGCACACTAATCAGATGTGAAATGCAGCCCCTCCCTCTACTGTGTCATCACTTCTCCCATGCAGTGAAACTGCGTGTCTTCTCCGATTTGAGGAGAAGAGGAAAACAGAAAGACATCGCTATGCAGGGTTCACTGCAGCTCAGGAAGCCAGAGGAGAGCATCACCTTTACCCAAAGCCTCCACTGTTTTCCTTTACTTTTAAAGGAAAACAACTCCATCATTGCATCACATCCCTACACCTCAACCAAGCACAAAACAGTCACTGGACACCTGACTGAACTCTATGTGAAACAGTACTGCCTACAGAGATAGGGAAAGCAATCCAAAAAGTGAAATGCAGGGCACAGTGTGAGATGTTTCACTTCATCATAAAAAATACTCTTAAAAATAGCAATATGACCCAAAAAACATATGCTCACAATGTTTTATGGATTACCTAATTCATGAACCAGCAGTAGCCTTTATTAACCCATGAGGAGGTTAAAACTGATTCCAGAGAATAACACAGTAAAGTAAATGTAGCTGATGTGTGTTTTCATAACTTACTCAAATAATACTAAATATTCCTGCTACAGATGTTTTATGCTGCAGCTGTATGACTACGTTTTTTTGCTGATATCTGTAGTGTGGTGCACAGGGTTAAAAAAAAGCCCCTCTGGGTAAAGGCAATGCAATGAAATTTGATATGTAGCTTCGTCACAGATACTTAGAGAGGATATGAAAATTGTCCAGACATTTACTGACTTACTAAGCTGCAAACAGCTGCAGGTGAGCTCAAGTTCAATGTTTACTGAGCCCCTCGTCCACAGACATGTTTGCCCTTGTGTGGAAGCATGTTTATGAATTCTAGATATTGTTTTGCTGTGTTTTTTTAAACATCTGTTCATGTTCAGGGACTCTGAGTCCGGGACAGCCTGCAGACACAGGGACCCAGTGAGGGGCCCTGTCCAGATTCAAGAAGCAGTATGTGGTGTGCTCTGTGCTGTTAGATGGATCATTTGATTGACCAGCGATTGTGTGAAATAGTCTCCCCAGGAAAATAACATTTGTGATCAAAGACAGAGCTATTGTGATGAATAATGCATGGTTTCATAAATGAATGATCTCTCTTGTCGTAGTAGGGATCCAGTTGTGAGAAAGATGGAGTGTGGCTCCAGTTTTTGATCTTTTAAGACTAAAAGATAAGGTATGGCAGTGGGAAACCACATGATGTGTTGCACCACATCACATAATTATCTTGAAAAAAAAAAAAAAAAGAAAAAGAAGCACATTCTGAGGCTCTGAGTTTAGGCAGAGCCCAGTGGGGGAGTTCCAACATCAACCAAAGTCCTGCTGCATTTTGAAAACTCCACAGAAACCTTCACAGCACAGAAAGATGCTCAGAAGCATCTACGGGCAAGATCAAGCAGGTTCTTCACGATGGCGCCTCAGTATCTTTGACTTTTGTGGAGAAAATACCAGACAAACCATATTTAATCAATATCTAAGAGTAATTTACACCATGAAATTGCCCCACAAATAGCATCCTTTAAAGTATTTTACAAAACTATTTTCCCATCCATTTCCCCCCCTAAATTGAGCCTGAAAGCCAATTAAACCCTTAGATTCCTAAAGACCACAATATTTATCCTGTGGTCTGGCAGCCTGTTAATAAAAATGTCCGCTTATATCTTGATCAGGAATGCGATCTCCCGGTATTACAACCACAAATGTAACGCTTAATGTTCGACAATGGAGGCATAAATCACTATAATATTGGAGGCTGGTGGAAAACAGAGCAGCTTCTGAAAATATCTGGCTCTAATTAAGATGTAAGCAGCGCCCCGGGCCTGCGGACGAGGTCTAATGATCAAACGAGCTCTGGTTGACGCAGGACCCAAACCTCCTCAAAACTTAAAGGGAGGTCTGGACTACAGTAAAGGCAAAGAAAGGACGCAGGGTTTGACGGACATCATCTTTGGAAATCTGTAAGAAGTGGACTTGAAAACTCAAACACCATCTTCCTGTCTGCCCCTCCACATTTCTGCCCTTCGGACAGTCCTTTACTCCCCTTTGCTTTTTTTGCCCTTTCACTGGATTGGCTCTCAAGAGGCGATCTAAGTGAGTAGATTTATTCATTTAAAGGGTTCTGAATGACATTACAGCAGTCCTCGGTCACATATGCCAAACTGTTCAACAGCTGAGCTCTCTGGAGACGGTTAGCCCAAAGGTTAGCCTTACATCCCTACCAAATGAGCTCTGATTTTTAACTAAATCTCTTTGTTAACTCTCACCCTACGGCAGTCACCAGCGAGCGTCATTCACCAAGCTCGTGTTGTTCTGATAGTATACAGATGTGAGGCAGTTCATCAGACTAGGTTTTTGCTGCAGTCTCAAGAAAGAACGAGCTGAAAATACTCAACCTCACATTTGCTGTCAGCATGTTATTGTCTCAATCTTCTTTGGTCTGATTCAGATATTTGAAAATGTATGCATTGCTTTTTCCCTTTAACCTATCTGAATATTTAATCACACTAAATCAAACTTTTTATCATGAAAACTCCTTCTATCATCAGAATGCTGGGTGCTAATCTACACAAAACCGGAAACAAATGTATTAAATTTGACATTTCAGTAGTAATCTCTTGTGCCCCAGCTTTCTTTAGAAATAATGATTTCACATCAAGCCATTAGGGTTGGGAAAAAAGACTTAATTCGTTTCAGGTTAGGACCTTTCAGACAGGAAGAATTTCAAAAGAAAAGTTAAAACCTTCCTGCAAAAATGTACCATAATCCTTTCCTTCATGAACTCACATGCTGTGGATTCTAAACAGGATTACTGGTTGTGTTCCTACTTTCTGTTGTCCAATAATCTGGAAATATGCTCCATGTAAGTTATTGTGATTGTATTGGGGCTGTTTATAAGTAAAAACACATCTAGAGGTGACACTCGGCTCAGAAAAGTCTCCAACGTCTGCATGTTTGTTTCATTGACAAACTAAACTTGGAAATGCTGCAGGTTATTGGCTCAATTTCCCTGTAATGCTGCATCAATAGGAAATCCAGGTTCTTCCTGAAAGGGCTTTCATCTGACCCTGTGAGCGTACTGTGCAGTGTGTGTAACATAAACCCAGTTGGTCCTCGCAAGCTTCTGTGCCTAAAAAAAGGCTTTGTGATTTAAGCAGAATCCTGTAATAACCTTTCCACTGCTTCCCCTTTAACACGACTGTTTGTCCACTGTTATTGTGTTATTCCTGGACATCTGGAAGAGTTTAGCAGCTTTTGTTTTCCCTGCAGATGTCATAATGGCATATGCAAGCAGACATGCTTTCTTTTAAAGAGAAAATTACAAATTAAAGGACTCTGCTTATTGTTAATTTACATATTCAACTGCTTTTCACGCAGAATATCTGTTGCTAATAACTCTGCATGCATCTGAATAAACTAAAGTATGGCTCTCCTTGCTCTGACTGCACTGTGACCCATGGCATTTGAGCCTGGCTGGAAGGTGTACAGTGTAAATACATGCTGGTGCCATAGGACACCCCTTCCCAACAGCGCATCAAAGTTTAATCTAGAAGAATAGAACTGCTGACAGCTCTCATAAAACCTCCTCTTCTGAAGTAAAGATTTCTCTGTCAGATAGTTCCTCTGATCTTGGACCGGCGCCCCTCTCCCACCCTCCACTGCCTCACCTGTTCAACCCAGACTGCACAGTTCACCTGAGTGGGTCTGCTTGTTTTGCACTGATGGGATGTTGTTAACGTGTATCATTTGTGCTGTATCTTGTAAGGCAGACATGTTTGGAGAAGGAGGACTGTTTTATGGCAGGACTAGCACTTTCACAGGAGGAGGAAGAGTGATCGGCCTCAGGATGAATTATGGATACCACATGTCTAATGCTGGAGCCCACTCCTGAGCCAAAGTGCTTTTCAAGGATGGGCAATTGAGTAGACTGCCAAAGGATGCTAATATTACATAGAAAAGGCCTCAGCAGCTCATTCGTTGTTCTGAATAAGAAGCTTTGTGTTGTTTAGCGGATTGCCTGTTGAGCTTTTGTTGGGTTTTTTGTGTTAATTTGCATCTGCACCCATAGATATAAGGGGGACTCATAAATGCACACCTTAAGCAATGTCAAAATTCAGCTCACAGTCTTCTAAAAGTCCACACATGCACCATCACCTGATTTCTCAGACTCACATGTACACACAGATGCCTAAAAGAAAGCCACCGAAAAGCATTTGTCTCAAGATAAAAGGCTTCACACCCACAGCCTACATGCAGAGTCTCTTCCGACACCTTCCCGTGACAGAGCGTGCTGTAGCAGAGGCTGGTGCTACGCAGACACACTCCAGCTAGCATCCCTCCCCACGCCCAGCAACGCCGCAACACACTTGCATCCCTGCCTGGCTTCCACTCCATTTCTCTCCCTTCCTCTCTGTCACCGGAGCACAGATACTACTGTAGCAGCCGGGGAAGAGGCAGCATAGCATGGCTTGACGGTTGAGAAGGATAATGCTCTCCTGAAAGCCTGGAGCACAGTAGCCTTGTTTTCCTGATCGTTGGTGTTGCACGGTGGGCTGTCAGGCGTGGAACATGCTTAGCCACACGCAGGGTGTGAAAAGCGACACTGACTATGATGCTAGATAATTGCTTCCCATTTACTCATGTGCTGGGAGCCTCAGACAAAAATAGCATGTCGCTGTAGCGATTGTGCAGGGGAGCATTGGAGCTTTGAGTGCTGTGGCCACAATCGATATGGAGTAGACAGCATTTTGCGAGCATGAAGTCGAAATCTGAAGCTAACAGCTTCTTAAAACTGAAGACAGTCTTACAGCAAAAATCCATGTCAACCTGCAGCTTTTGACGTCAATATTCGTGCTAATTTTCTGAAAAGATGAAATAAATCTTCAACGATGATTTCCAAGCAACCATAGTTTGTGGTTAGGTGACAATACCTCATAGAGTCTAGACATTTACACAGGCGGAAATGTTGTTTTTTTTCACACCACAGTGTTACCTTCATCACATCTGCATCAGTCTCCAAACTGGCCCACAACCACATCAGCTAAAGAAAATGCCAGCTTTTCCTGAATGATTGTCCCAAACCAGTTTTTTTTTGTACAAACAACAGACATTTTAGGTTCGCTGTCAAAGAGATAACTAGTCCAACAATGGCTCCAGAGACGCAGCAGCACTTTACGGAATTTTACTATGACAAAGCGACAGGACCAAGCCCCTCTAGAGCCAATCCATGCATCTGGGATCTGTTCCCCTCATCCATGCGTACAACAATTACAGTCCTCATTATCATCACCACAGGAGGCACGCATGCGTCTATAGGCGCTGTGTTGTCCTGCTGCACATTCACAGTCATGCAATAATAGCACTAGAGACAAATGGAATAGCCTTAAATGAATGTGGTTCACTCCACTTTCAGGGTTGTCAGGCATGTCTTGCATTTCATGGGAATCACACCAGAATTCATGCAGCACATGAAGCACTCACATCATTAAGACCATTTTCATATTTCATCTCCAAGTCTTTTAAGCACACTTCAAGGTGAGGCAGGGTGGAAAATCATCCACATCCCACATTCAAGTTGTCCATAAAAGCCGTTGCTGTACAATAGCAGACACTATAACCACTGCAGTGCAGTACTGTACACAACCAGGTGCTGATATTCCTGCCTACAGAGCCCACACAAGGCTAACCATGCCGGGTAACTGATCAACTACAGCTGGCTACACAGATCCACTGCAAACAGAGACAGAAACAGAAAGCAGAAGGAGAGGACAAGCAGTTCGGCCGGCCTCTCCTGTACTCACCAGCACCGGCAGAACACAGCAGAGACACCAAGAGCACAATCACCAGCGTCAGGATCTTCACATTCATTTCTGCACTCCCCTCTGGCTTTCCGCTAGTCACTCTCTGATATACTGTAGTGGTGTGTGTGTGCGTGTGTGTGCGTGTGTGTGTGTGCGTGTGTGTGTGTATGGGAGGGGGAGAGAGAGAGAAAGAGAGAGAGAGAGAGAGAGAGACAGCAGCTGAATGAGCTAGAAAGAATGAGACTGTTTGCTCCCCTGAGTTTGTGCGTATGTGAGAGGTGTGTGTCAGTTTTTTTTAGAAATGTGTGTGTCTTGCTCTAAATTTGTGTTTGTATATCAGTATGTGACAGCGCCACTCCAAGACTGAAGGAACGTCTTTATCTGAGCTCTCCCACGGAGGTCTGTGTATGTCTTCTTTTCTTCTGTCAGAGGAGCGGCAGCATGAACCAAGTTCAGAGAAGCTGTGAACGTGCTGGAGGTCAGCTCGCAGCTCTGTCTGTCAGCGTGTCTCTGAGCATGTGAGTCCTGGTCGCCTCGGATAAGAAGACTAGTTGGTCATGTGGCTTATGTATCATTGACTCTGTGGGTCACGGAAAAGCCCTCCTGCCTCACCATCACCCACCATCTCCACCCCCTTTTTCCTCAAACATGCAAGTGCACACAGCTAAGGAAGGAGGTGGGGGTAAGGTGGCAAGGGGAGGGGGGTGGTGGTGAAGGAGAGGGGTGGGGACGCATGCAGGCTCATGATAATACCCAAACAGATGCTCTTGTTGGGAAGTCTTTGAATTGCAAGCGTGGCAGCTCGCCAGAAATCCAGAAATCAAAATACCGGCTTATGAGGGAAAGTAGATGAAAGAAGGAGAGGTGGGAGCTGTGGTTCACGTTTTCCAGCTTTTGTGTCCATGCCAGCTTTCTTCCTCGCATCATTCTTCGCTGGCTGAGGCAGCTCCATCTCGGTTCAGGTTTGTGTTCCGTCACGTGCGCCGTTTGAAGTAAGTGTCCGTGACAGTGGGAGTAACTGCAGGAAAAAACTTATCAGCCTTTGCTCGATCCCATCACTCACACCATTTGTTTCACCCACCCCTGAAGCCATTTGTTTTATTTTCTTAAAGATTATATTCTTTCCACGAACAAAAGCTGCAAGAGAACCAACACCCTGAGCGGCTCCATAATAAATCAACTTATTCATTATTTCGCATGTTTATGAGACAATAAACAGGAAATGTTGTATTTCATGAAGTGAATTGTGAGAACTGTAAGCAACCACTTGAAGTACAACAAGTGTTCTTATCGTGTCTCGCCATAAAGTAATATTGAGCTTTTTTTTTAAATGCATTTTCACAGGAAGGACTGTATATTTTATATTGTTTTGCAAATACATGCAGAATATGCAAAAGAAAAACCAACAAGCTCCAAACTTTTGAAGGATTTTAGAATGTGAACCACTTTAAAGTGCAAGAAGTTCTGAATCCAAATGAATTTAACCACTTGATGCCTACTGGTGCAAATATACATCAAACCTCTTCAGCTTCAAAATTATCTGAATTTCCTATCTATATGAAAGCAAAAACCTGAATGATTCTTTTTCATAGCCAGAAATACATTTAATTTCAATGTAATAAAATCTGAACAACTGATTAATCTCATAGGCGTTATGGTGAAATAGTATTTACATGGGGTCAGTTTACTTTGAATCCAAACATCTGAGTACCCAGAGGCCTGCATTGACACATGATAGATGGACTTTTCAGTGATCCCTCTCTTTAGATGCCAACCCCTCCCCGCCATAGTCCTCCACACAACCCCTCTTTCTATGTGTTGTCACTAAACAGTCACTTTAGCGTTGCAGACCTTAGAAGAGAGGCCCTGTGACCCTGGACTCTGCAGCTCCCGCTTCACACAGCCCAGCCATTGTCTCCACAAAGCCCAGGGTCCCCCGAGGCCAACGTGTATATGCCACCCACTCGAGATCCAACAACAAGAACACCTTCCATTTTTACATGCAGCTCTTAAAGCTCTCAATATAAAACGATCCTATCACCCCAGAGGTGGTCAAACGCAGACAGCCAAGATGCTTATCCAGACCGGTCCTTCTTTTAGGCTAAAGATAACTCACCCAATAGCCTTCAAAGTGTCAGTTCACAACCTTTTCATTGAGGTGCTCAGTGATCACTGACAGATTCTTTCCAATTGTGCATAAAGACAGAAACCACAGATTACAGTCCCATTTAAATCCCACTTAGTAGTTACGAGTAGTTAGGCCTAATTTAAATTTCAATTAAATCCAACATTCAGGACTCATTTCAAAGCCGTGTGGGATAACAGCCTGCAGAGTTGTTTCACATTAACAGTTAATGCGGATATCAAGAGTGGAACTGAGGTGATTTTCCAGATTGGGCTGACTCCAGGTGTTGGCTGAGATAATTTATGACCGAGGATTGACAGGTCGTTAAAAAGTAATATGGACGCCGGATAAGAATGTGTGAGACACGGCGAAGTTGGCAGCGCTGGCTCAAACATTTGCTCTCTATTAGCTTTGATTGTCTTTGCTTGAAGCCAGCGCTGTAATGAAAACGTAACAGATGGCCTTTCTTTGGAGTGTACCAGTGGACTGTGTGCCATGAAAGACGGAGTCAGCAAGCGGAGGATTGCTGCCGTGCATCCTGAAATAAGTCCCGTGCAAGACACATGCGACAACAGTCACAGGGCAACAATACAGCCAAATGCGACTCAACACAGGAAACACTTGGCTGTTTACAGGAAGCCTTCAATGAAGGAATTCTGTGGATGTCTGGATGTGGTCACAAGTGACGACTTTTCCTGATTCCTGAGTTTATAATAACGAACAGACATTCCTAAGATAAGTTTGCCATGTGCATACCCTGAGCCTAATTTTTGTCATCCTTTCCATAAAAATCAGAATGAACTGCTGGAATTATCAACAGGTGGTCCCCAATGTGTAGATAATTTTGAATCCTAATATCCCGAAAGATTTTCTGCATCTCTTACAATTTACGAATTTCCTGTTTACCCTTTGCTTCTATATAAAGCTGCAGATTTCTGAAATGCTAATAAAGTGTGCGGATGTTTGTTAGTATTGTTGTTTTGGTGATTACAAGAACACTGGTAACCTACATTTGTTGTTGTCCTACATGAAAGCAGCTCAGTCAAGTAGCATAGTTAGCAATCACAGTCACAATATGACTAAAAATGTCACCATGAGATCAGACAGGTGTTGCTTCTTGGCTTCGGAAATGTGAGACATCTTTACAAAAATGGTTAAAAGTGATCTAAGCTTTGTTTTGATTAGCAGACGCCTAAACCTAATGCAATTCTCTTCCCAGGCTGCTCACACTTGAAATATCTACTGTACACATCAAGATTCAGGGGTTTGCTAGATTAACTTGTCCTTCTTTAAATCATCAGGTCCACTGCACACAGATTCTCTGGGTTATCTAACGCCTGCCATTTTCTGCATGCCATTCTTAATCTATTGTAAACCCTCTGAAACGTTGTGCACCTAAACATTTAAGTATATTCAGGATCAGTTCATTTAAGCAATCTTAAAGTGTAATGAATTATATCTTTAAAAGAAACCTGACATTTAACTGGTATTGTAAGTCTTTTTCCTCAACATTTCTTATCCTGTAGATCTTGATCAATAAATCAGTTTTTGTCTTTTGAGGAATAAATCTTTACACATGTAAAGTCTGTATAATTTGGACTCCCTCTATAGGGTTTTTTCATTCTGTGCTTGTCAAGTTCTTCTCTCTGAGATGGGTAAAGAAACATCACAAATCTCTGATATTGCTGTTGGCTCATGGGCATTTCACTGAGCATTTCACATGAATGCAGATCAATGTCTGATATTCCCTGTGTTTTTTACACTCTGTCAGGCTTCATTCTTCACAAATAAAGATGGAAACTTAAGCTCATGACATTCCAGATAGTTTTTATTTCTGTTTTTATTTATTTAGGAGAATAATTTGAAAAAAGACAGCATATTTTCAAAATACTTCTAAAATAAAAACAGGATAGTAAAACTTTCCCTGTATGTAAACTAAGGATGAGGTATAACACACATAAGAATTTTATTTAATTTATTCTTGTCCCAAAGTAACCTGGAGACAACACAACTTTAATGCTGAACACATGGGGTTTGTTTGTCTGCATATTTGCATCATGGCTAATCTTTTCTGTGTAAGAAATACCCCAAAAATTTGTCAAAAATCCTGGGTGTGGGACTTCAAAAAGATGGGAAAAAGATACAGCAAGTGTCAACTTTTCATGGATTTACAGTGACATCTATGTAAAGAAAAAAAAATGCAACTGCATTGCTCCTTGTAAGAAAAATCCCAGTACTGTCCCACCAAAAAAAGACCTTTAGAGACAACACAATGCCAACACAATCAAGCTAAAAGATTGACAAGAGGCTCACACTTGGCAGAGAGGTTATCAGGGGCAATCAGAGCTGCTGTGACAGCTTAGACACTCAGACAGTCACTGCATTATGTCAGTCTCTATGGACACATCAAAGAAAAGCAGGTTGCTTTGATGAACAACATGAAAAGAGACGGACACGTTAAGAGGAGATTCTTTGTTTAGCCTGACGACAGATAAATTCTTCAGTTTAACTGAGATTATGCTACAAATTTACATAGTCAATATGAATGGGTGGTTTGGATGGGAAGAACCCAGAGGTAGTAGACTTATGATATGGGACCAGATAAGGATACTGAATAATATTGGGGGTAAAAATCATTCTAGCTTCCTTTTTTTATATATTTGGTAAAGCCTATGCTGAAAGCAAAATCTAAGTTTGTAACAAAAAACAAAATGAATAACTGGACTAAAATATACATCACATGGAATCCAAACAAAATGTAAGGTTTTCTTTAAAGAGAAATTTAAATCAACACTGTTCCTTGCAAAGTGCATAACCATCAAATTACAAAACATTTGGAAAAGCCTTGACATCCTTTTTGTTATGAAAAATAGACAATTTGAGCTTTCAAAGATATGACCAATAGAACCTGTATGTTAAATGGTTCTCCCTCTGTTTTTATAATCCTTTAGATATTTATCCTCATAAGTTGTATCTGCAAGAAATACACCAAAATGACAAAATTATATTCTGTTATCAAACAATCTCAAATAATATTTATAATTTTTTAAATCTATAATTCTTTCATTATTATCAGTTTCCAGCAGCAACAAGATCAAACTCAGAACTTGTACAAAACCATCTCTGCGCCCTCATCTCCCTGTCAAGTGCTGATCCTCCAGACATGTTGTACAACAACAAATAATGGAAATCTTTTGAATATCTGCTCTCCTCACAGTCTAATCAGTGGCAGAAATCTTGTGAAGCTTTTTTTCCAGGTGGCTGCTGAGGTTAGCTCTTCTGACAAAACCTTCCGGGCTCTATGTTTCAGTGCCAGTGCTGAATGTCTTTTCAATTCGCACAAATGCTTTTAAGTTTGACTCATCACCTTCAACTTCACTGTACATCCTTCTGATGATGTGGTTTCTACAGAGTGAGGGGGGGATTGGCGTTGCAAGGTTCACATGCTCCTGTGTGATTGAAAATAGCACTCATCAGGTCCTGGAGCACTGTTTTCCCACTGCTGGGCTATTCTCATTTTAATGAAGATACAGCAGTCATCCACCTTTACAGTATTGTGGCAAGAGATCAAACAGAGTCAAAAGGAGCTTAATGAAAGGATTTTTGTGTCCAAACTACTGCCTTTCCCTCTGTTACTGTTGCAGTTGGAGCAGAAAGATTTAGTTTGGATATGGATGATTTGATTCCTATAGATTTTGTTTTTTTTCCTTATCGGGAGCAAGTCATGGCCTGGTCCAGCAGGCGTAAAACAAGACCCAATTGTGATTTGACCGGTGAGAGATAAGGAAATGTTTTCTGGAGGAGAAGACAAACTCTGAAACAGACTGCAGGCTCACAAAGGCCGACTGTGCCGCAAAACCAAGAAGTCAACGATCATTCTCTGCTGGAACTCAGCTCACTGAACTTTTCTCTGTATTCATTTCCAGTGGCGTTGGACAACCTGGACATTCATGGAGCCTTAGGAGCTCATATTGAAGTTACAGCCAAACTTATAAAATGGCTAAGTTTTGAATTTAGCAAATACTTTAAAATAAAAAATGTCCACAGGTGATACATTTAGTAATCCATATTTTTTCTTCGAATGACTTGCATAGACAAATTGTGTTGCTGCCTTGTCAGAGACACTTTTCCAGCATTTTTCCTAAAAAGACCCACTTATGAAAATTGTGTTTTTGTTGTTTTTAGAATGTTCATGCAGCATTTTTCTCATAATGGAGAACTTCTATAAATAAAATTAAAATGGCATTTGTGTTTATTTATTCAAAGTGCTGATAATCCAGAGCATAAGAAAAAGTGCAGATTGAAAAAGATTGTAGCTGTGACATAGGAGCTACAATGGCGAGCCACAAGCTCCCTCCTTCGCTCCGTTCGGATGCTTCCACTCACAGACAAATAGATCCATGTACGTTTTTCATTTGCTCGTCTGAGCTGGCATCTGTCTCAAAACTGGATAGCTTCAATATTACTTGCATTTCTTGTTGCAATGTTACATTGGGGTTGAAAGGGGGTGTAAGCCTTTTTTTTATTATTATTTTGGCTCAAAACGGCATAACCATAGTTAAAAGACCACTGGGAATGCTTTCACAAAATGTCAAAAGATGATTGGAGTGGGACTTAAGCAAACACTAACGTGTCCAGTTCAGAAAACAAATATGTTTAAAAAAATGATAAAGATCAGAGAACAATGATGGGACTACAGTCAGTAAAAAATGATTCAAATAGGCACTTTGAATGTTATGATGTGGATATTTTAAAAACGATGTTCTAAATGTAGCGAAGAGAGAGTTCAATGACAATACAAAGAGGCCCAAAGAGTGATGGGTACTTTATGAAGAGCACAAGAGGCAGTGGAGGGGAGAGAATCTTCTGGCTCTCCCACTTTTTATCCGGGTCCAACCTAGTCTTTTTAAGTTCAAATTTACAATTCCTAGTTCATTCTTGTCCACACTCAAGGCTTTCATGGGGGTCTGATGTCAGGCCTGTCAGCATCATGGAACTGATGCTTTCAGTCACCTGTTGGAGCGCTCGGCTCTCTGTTAAACATTTGGTGGTTTGATTACATTTTCCATCAATATGGGACTAATACACTCTGAGTTTGGGCTTTCCAGTTGGTCGTGTGATGCCTCAGAGTGAGTCATTGTTGATGTTAGGAAGAAGACTTTGATTGTTTTCAAAACTGAAGTTGTTCACACTATCTGCCTGTTGAGAGTTTAAGTTGGTTTCACTCCTTTGACGGCTGCGTCAGACTCCACCCCCCACCATAGATCATAGCCGGGATGAGTTCTGTGGAGAAAAGGATTGATGGATAGATGGTCGCAGTTCACATCTGTGAGGCAATTTCCCCGACGTTTGACCAATGAAGAGTATTTATGAGAACTTGTCAGCAAAACTCATAAATCCACGTGAAATCATCACTGAGAAAGAATCACAGCTGAAAGTGACAATGCTGTTTGGAAACGGGGGTTTACCGAAAAGAAAAAAAGGAACTTGAAAGCTCACTAGACTGAGAGGAAAGTAATGGAATAATATCAAGCAAATATTATTTTATAATCATTAAAGAAGACAATTGCATTTTTTTAAGGACATTGTAACATACATAATTTATACTGTACTGTTAAGAAAGCACTTCTGGATGGATGCAAACTGCATTTCGTTGTCCTGTACTGCAGGTGCAATGACAATAAAGTTGAATTCTATTCTATTCTATTCTATTTCAAAAGTGAAAACCTTTTAGATAATCATTCACAAAAGTTAGGTTTGTAAAGAACAAAGCAGACTGTTTCTGGAAATGTTTAGAAATGTTTGTGTCTCTTTAAAGCTGGGTAATTTTGCACGATTCTTAATTCTCTTCGCACCACACAAGTTAAACAAAAAGAATACAAACCTACGTTTAAAAATGTTTAATTTAATGTAACTCATTTATGGTCACAGAGACTACAAAGTTTGAACAAATCTGTTGGTATTTTTCCATCTGCTTGGGTTATGAACAAGGAGAGGAAAAAAACAAGAAAAGGAAACTTCTTAAGGTAGACATTATCTTTTACGATGGACTTCAAGCACCCTGAGCAGAATTTGTTTTTGTTTTATGGGAGTCGCTCAGCTGGGGCTATGAGGACCATTCAGTAACACCAGTTTAGAGACCCATTATTCTGGCTTTTATATGAACCTCCATGAAATGCAGATGGAAAGCACCTGACATCTGAAAGAATCCTACATTTGTTTGGGTCTTCTCTTCATATTTGATGGTTGACAAAAACCTGCAAACTCAATATTTAGCTATATATTTTTCTTTTGTTTCATTGAAAACAAAAGGAGGAACATAGTTGTCCAAAATTGCTTGCAACTTTTTTGTATAGATGTTAAATATATCTGTGAATGGAATTTAAAAGAAAATGAGAAATACAAACAAAAAGAAAGAGAGGCAGCAAAGGATATGCTGTTCTTTGTACTTTTGGCATGTTGGCAGGACTTGATGAATGGACATGTCTGAAGGAATTGCGTCTCCTCTCAGGAAACGCCTGACCTCTCCCAGTTACGTAGCAACTAGGCTTTTGGGTGTAAGGGATCGTATTTCACATCATTTTTATCTAACAATGCTTGCAGTGATAAATCTAAAGCCGGCACAAGTTCCATCAAAGGAGAGGGGTTACGTTTTGTGTAGTTCTTTCTCTATTAACACTTCAGATTACGTTTGAGGTCAATAGAACGATTCCTGCTGTTTGGCTTTCCTGAATGCCACCCATTGTTTTTCTGGCATTAGATCCAACGCAGCCCATCCAGTACCCAATGCTTTAATACAAATTCTTTCCACACCAAACACATGTTCACACACAGCAACTCACTGAGACTTAAGACTTTTTGTTGTTTGATATTACAGATAAATGCAAATAAGTTGCATGTTTTTGTCTTTACAAATTTATTAAAATTACAATGTTTTTTACAGATTTTTTTAATCATTTTTTCACTCACTGTCATTTGTTAAATGTCATTTTTTTTCAAATTACATTTAAAAAAAAGGTTCAATAGTATAGTAATAATAGTACTTTAATAGTACTTTACTAATCCAAGAGCAGATTCTTTATCATTAAAAAAGGACAAGTTATTATAGATTATCAACAGAAGATATTATTACACATTTGCAGAAAAAACTTTATTGCACATCACACATTATGCAGCAAAAACTGAATGCTATTCATCATAGCATGTCATGGAACAAATACAGAATTGATTCTTTTTAGAAAAAGTTATTACTCTGTTCCATAAATCATTATTACATATTGTTTTTTGTACTTGTTTAACTCATTACTACCTTTAGCTCACTGTCAGAAGTGTCTTCAACTCCCACATCGAGGAGAGCTCTAACCACTGAGGGAGGTTGGATACATTGAGTTTGATTGGACCATGTTATCCACCTTCGTTGTTAATACTGATGTTCTGAGCTATGGTCTGTGGTGCCAGTAGGGGCGGCAATCCATGAAGTGGTGGTGGATCATTAAACTGAAGAACAAATCCAGTTGAATGTGAAGTACGGGCAGGGACAGGTGCAAAAATATGGGTCCGGTAAGGAGTTTGGGGAGGCCATAAAGAAAAACTATCTTAAATTCTGACAAACTATTTGACAATTCACGAAGGGGAAGAAGTTCTCTGACAAAACTGTTTACAGTGCAGATTGTGAACTGTTGATCTCAAGTGTGGAAAGTCGGAAGGAACCCTTTAGGATTTCTTTAAAGCTACCAAAAAGCCTTCTATTGTGGAATCAGAGACTGAGGACCCAGAAATAGGCCAGTTCATTCCTCAGGCTGAAATCACAGAGGTTGCCATAAAGCTCCTCTGTGACAAAGATTTGGGGTTGGTTGAGGTCCGCCCTGAGTACAGCAACTCTTTGGAGATTGTTGTGCTGTCTTGAGTGATACGTCTTTGGAGCAGTATGTGAAAGTTGACAGCAATACCTCAGGACCGGCAAACTGGGGTGGTGGTCCCATATTTCAAGAAGGGGGACTGGAGGGTGCTCGCCTTCCCTTGGAAAGTCTACACCCAGAGTGTACTGAAGAGAACAGCCAAACATCAGACTCAGAAAGAACCGGGCATTTTTGCAGGTTGCAAAACAGCAGATCAGCCCTTCACAGAGTGCTTGGGGGTTCATGGGATTTTGACCATTCTGTACATATGTGCTTTGTGGATTTGGAGAAGGCATCAAATCTTGTCCCTTGCAGCGTTCTGGAGCAGGTGCTTTGAAAATGTGGGGTCTGTAAATTGAACCTTTTTCCAACTAATTCTGGCAGGGATGCCTTTTTGTCACCGGCTCATTCATGAGTTCATTATTTTTATGGACAGAATTTCGAGTCATGAGCCGGAGGGGGTTGGGCTAAGGGATTTTCTCTCTGCTTTTTGCAGATAATGTTGATATGCTTACTTCATCAAACCAGGACCTTCAGTGTGAAATAGGGGGTTTGCAGTCCAGTGTGCAGTGTCAAGTGAATGGAATAAGAATTAGAAACTCAAAGTTAGAGGGCATGGTTCTTGACCAAAAAGAGTGTTTTTTCCTCTCTAGGTAGCTGAAGAGCTCCTGCCTCAAGTGACAGTGCAGGCATCTTGGGGTTTTGTACCAAGAGATTGACAGGTCGATAGGTACAGCAGGTGTTGTTTTGCAGTCACTGTGTCAGTGTGTTGTGAAAAAGAGCTTAGCTAAAAGGCAAACCTCTCAATCCATCCATCAATCTTCTCTCAATCATCCGGGACGGAACCGCGGGCGCAGCAGTCTCAGCAAAGATGCCCAGACTTACTTCTCTCTGGCCACATCCTCCAGCTTCTCTGGGGGGATCCTGGGGCATTCCCAGGCCAGCTGAGAGACTTAGTCTCTGTAGCATGTCTCGGGTTTTCCTCAAGCCCTTTGCCCAGTGGGGGACATCAGCAACACCTCCTCAGGGAGACATCCAGACCAGATTCCTAAGCCAACTCAACTGGGTCCTCCCGATGTGGAGGAGCAGTGGCTCGACTCCGAGTTTCCTGCGGGTGGCCGAGCTTCTCACCCTAGCTATAAGGGAGTGCTCAGCCACCCTAGGCAGGAAGCTCATTTTGCCACTTGTATTGGGACCTTATTCTTTTGGTCATGACCCAGAGCTTATGACCACAGATGAGTATTTGAAAGAAGATCGACCAATAAATGGAGAGCTTCGCTTTCTGACTTGTTTCTCTTTTCACCACAACAGATTGGCAGAACAACCTGCCTCACCAATCTGCCTGTCAAAATTACACTTCAATCTTCCCTCACTCGTGAACAAGACCCTAAAATATAGCTAAACACCTCCACCAAGGGCAGGATCACTCTACTCACCCATAGAGGACAAACTACATTTCTCTAGTTAAGAACCATACCCTCAGACTTGGCCAAGTTTGAGGCCAAAGCTCTCAATTTACTGGTCAATTTATGTTCCTACCTTCACTTATGGTCACGAGCTTTGGTTCATGACTAAAAAGACAAGATTCAGATACATACAACTAAATAAGTTTCCTCTGCAGAGTGGCTGAGCGCTTCCTTAGAGATAGTGTTAGGAGCTTTGCCACCTGGGAGGAGTAGAGCCGCTGCTCCTCCACATTGAGCGACACTAGTTGAGGAGTCTCTTCTTCAGGTTCCCTCTTGAACTTCTCCCTGGGGAAGGGTTTAGGAGCATGTTGCACGATGAGGAGACCATGAGGAAGCCTACGCTGGAGGGTCTGTGCTCTTGGCATACCCAAGAGTGCCTTGGGTTTCCACCAGCAGAACTGGAGGAAGTTTCTGTAGAAGGGAAGGGAAGGCATCTTTTCTAAAAATGTAAACTTCGCAACCAGCTCTGTTTGAATGGAAGAAGATTGATGGAATTTATTTTGCAATTATACAATACATTATTATTATAATTATTGTTGTTGTTGAATAAATACACAATGAGCTCAAAAGTATTGCCCATTATTAACTGTCATCTGATCTGGCCAAGCTTTTTTACATGTAACCTTTTGTAGACAAAAAAAAAAAAACAAAACAATATTTCTTTTATCTGTACCTGGGATTTTTCAGTTACAATGATTTTAAAAAATGGTGGGTCATGGAGGATGGTAAACACGATATGAAGCCAGTTTTTTTTACCATTTCTTGTCACTGTTTTGGCCTAATTTGACTCTGGTTCTTCTGAAACTGGGGAAATAATAGTGAAAACAAGGCAACGGTTGCTGTTGTTGAATATGCCCAATAATATTGCTGTGAAAATTCAACATCAAAGTTTGCCTGTTAGTCAAAAGAGCACGCCACTGTCATTGCCCATGAAGCATGAAATGAATCATAGAACTATGCAGAATGTATTTAAAAACACATTTCAAACATGTTTCATTTATGTTTAAGTGAATACAAATTGTTTGGCTTGTTTTACAAGTCTCTAGCTGCCAGTTACTTGGTAAGCTACAGCTAGCTCCAGATGCTTGTGTTTATTAAACAGGCTTCAATCTTGAAGTCAAAGAAATACTTTAAAATTTACCTTGTACCATAGAACAATATTTGCCATCCGAGTCTCTAAGAAATGTCAGAGGAATGTTACATATCAAAGTGCCCTGGAAGAAATGTTAAACTATTGAAAGAAATACCACTAAATATGCTTAACTTTGCAGTTAGAATTTTTAACATAAACCACTAGTGGATTATTCACAAAAACAGACTCTCTTTATTCTGAACTGGACAAATGAATTTTCAGAAACAAAATCTACCACAATTTTAAATTCAAATGTATGTACGATAACCCGTTAATCAGTATTTCTGTCATGAGTCAGAGCTCTGTTTCCCCCTCTGGTTTCCCACAGGAGCCATCTCCAGAGAACTTGACACACTACATCTCCCAGCAACCCCAGCTCACACTTCCCGGATGCAGCTCAGCTGACACTCATTGACACACATGATACTCAGCACTATACAGAGCCTCACTCAGTGCAAAGTATTGTTTTGTGCCACCCTGCCTGCATAACCAAGCGTTACCCGATCTTCTGTTTCTGACCCTGCTTATTCTCTAATTGCCTGCCGCCTGCCCTGACCCTCGCCTGGACTCTGACATCTCTAGTCTCTTCTTGAATTGTCCCATCCTTGAGATTGACCTCTGCCTGTCTGACTCTGATCTAGCTTTGCAGATGTTGTTGTGCTTGGTTTCTGTCTGAACCAATAAACCTGCTGCAAGTGGTACCTGCCCGTCTGCCCGTTTGTGGCAAGATCAGTGAAGATAAGAGTAACAACGCTCAATGGAAAGGGGGGCAGTGCCTTTTAAAATAGCTATTCTGGCATGTTTGAAGTTTGTTTAACATCATATGATCGTGGATGCAGATTGGTGGGAAAATCTGCAGTGGACGATGTCACGGAATGATGGGGGTAAGAAGAGTCTTTTCTATTTTGTAAAGGTTTTAAAGCAGGAAAACAGCATAGAAATCATCTTTTTAAATTTGTTTGTGGTGACGTCAAGTCTTGAACACGCCATTCTGTCTAGACATGAAAGGATTTGTGTCAATTATGAAACATAATTCAACAATACAACAATTCAACATAGTTCAATCAAAAGGAAAAGTTTTCATTTACATTTGAAAGAAGTTTTAAAACAGCTTGTGTCTTAAATGAATACTTTGTGAATCCTAACTTTAATTCAGCAGAAAAACTTTGAAACAATTTTAATCAAACAATTAATTAATAAACACTTTTCCTAAAAGAAAAAAAAAGGTTTTTAAACAAGCCATAACCTCAAAATTAGAGGAGTGACCGTTGTTAGGGGATTTTTTTAAGCTGTTTAGTCAATCAACTGAATAAAGCAAATATTGGAATAAAATCCAGTGCAATCCCAGAACATGACTTTTCACTTTGATGCTTTGAATATCATGTCTGCTCATCAGAAGCTAACAGATTTAATCTCTGTCCTTTGAGACCCACATGCTGACGCAATTTTGGGCACAGCAATTAACTTGTCATTGTGTTGATTGGTGTGTACCATATTGTTGGCCAAAGAGAAACACTGCAATGAAAGTGCTGTTAGCCATCAATGTGACTCGACAAGCTGCATAAACGCAGCCCATTTGTGACAACTCATGACCTGCAGCATAACTGTACGTTATTGTTTTTTTTTTAAATCCAGTCCAAAACCCACAAATTGTTCTCAAATTCTCCAAATAATGATTATTACTTTCGTTGGCAACAATTATTGCCAACTGAGGCCTATAAAATATGAAACATAACTCTTTCTACATATGGTTTCTCATTGTATTTCATGAGCGTGCCTCTTTCATTTGTCAACAGTGTGACATTTTTTTTCTTTTTCAATTCCTTAAAGAAAACCATGTCATAAGAGTACTGTATATACCAATATATTGGCATTCCACCTTATTTAAATATGTCTTAAAGGTTTTTAATGTTTATTTTTCTAACTCTATGTGGACAGCTATAACACCTGATTCCACCTTTTAGCTTTTAATTTCTGAAGCTCAAAGGTTTCCAGATGCTCAAGCATTTAAAGACCCGCTCTGATCATCTTTTGATCCATTTTAAAAGCATTTACAGTGTTTTTTTTAAATTCATGATTGTGCTGTCTGGAGCCAAAATATATCGTTAAAAAAACCCTGTGTTGTTAGTTTTTGCAGTGCAGCAGAAGTTTATCAAAAATGTTCCTCTTGAGTTGTGGTGTGACTGCTGGTGTGAGGTGTATGCCTTCCCTCATTTCCTATGATCCTTTTATTTACACTCTCTCTTGTTAGTTTGCAGCCCTTCACAACCCCAATCTGACATTACTGTTGCAACAAAAATGCTGGGCAATACTGAGCTATCAAGTTGCACGGTTTTGAGCCAGATGCCAGCTCAGACGAGGAAACCAAAGACATGCATGGATTTATTTGTTCACAAGTAGATACATCGGAATAGAGCAGAGCAGGAAGCTTGTGGCAGCTGCGTCATAGCCACAAGCTTTTAGTTTTTCATCATTCAAAACCCACAGTTGTCATATGCTCCTGATTCACAATGATTTTAAATTAAAAAAATACTCAGAAATGTCGTTTTAATCTTAATTTTGTTTATATATGTCCTCCACCATGAGAAAAATATTACAAGAGCATGCTAAACACACCCAAACACCCTTTTTACTAAAGTATTGTTTAAGATAACATTTTGTAATGGTTACAAGTGTGAAACATTAAACAGTGGAGGTGTTTGCTTTCCTTTTCTTTGTGTTTGTAATGTTTTGAGGGAACAGTCCCTCTGAGGTCATCTACTATCTGGACACTGCAATCTGGGAAGAGTTTCAAGAAAAGCTCAGTTTATATTGACACTTTACAGCACAAAATACAACTAAAAATGATCCTGCTTTTCTCTGAAAACCTTCTGACTACTTTCTGTTTGTAAAATCAGACATGAAGAGTCAATGTTTTCAAGATGAATGTTTCTTTCCTCAGTGGGAAAAAAATCTGCTGCTTTGAGATATTTGTAAATAGCTCAAAACAGCCCAAACAGGAAGAGTTTTTCAGGCTGAATACTAAAAATGTTCATGGTTTAGGGATTTCTTAAAAAGCTTCTTTGTAGGATATTGTTCAAATGAGTGAAACAAACTCTATTTTCTGGTTTATTGATGTGTTTTCAACCAATATAAAGTAATTTTCACGCTCTGTCTCCCTTGGCAGCAGTCACAGCGTGCCTGTGTGGGTTATTGGAAAGGTTTGTTTGTTGCACATGAAAGAAAGGGTCTAAGCCTTTTTCTGCAGATGTTTACTTACCATGGCACCGCTTCAGACTGCTTTCTTCATGGCTGGCAGTTATTGAATTATTACTTTTATTTGGCTTGGAAAGATTGCACTCATCAAAAATTTCAAGCAATCAAATCCACAGTTGCGTGGTTTCAAATTTCATGTTTGGTTCCAACCGTGACAAACTTAACTAACAAACCAGGACAGGTTTAATGCCTGTTTACAATGGCATCCGTAAATAAAGAAAATGGATTTTTTAAAGCTGACATCTTTGTATTGTACTCATTTTCAATTGCAAATCAAAGAAAATAGATTTTTTTTTATCAGTTGGATTATAATTCCTAGGTTAACTTTGTAATTTAAGCAGGATTTAATTTTTTGTAGAAGGTTTTCACAACGTTAGAAGATTGCCACCATTATCAGAAATCAAGATGGCGGCTCACAGGAACAGATGGAAACACTGTAGCCGCCACTGTTTATAACAGTTTTGTCTTTCATGTGAAGTCCAAGAAACACATTTGTTTTCTGTTGATGTGTGGATTTGTTGTTATGCTGTTTGTGTGTAAAAATACAACCAAAAGGGTTTCTGTGAAATATGCTAAGTGCTAGTGTCAGTGAGCCAAAAGACAGAGAAAGAAGTGAAGCGCTGAGCGTTCATCCGAGTGCAGGCACTTGTAGGGGTAGGTACTTCTGGATGTACAAATTAATCCTACATTTGTAGATAAAAGTACATTAAGAGCAGGACAGACATAGTGTCACAAGTGTCAATAACTGCTTCTTCTAGGTCTAAGCAGCAAATGGTAATTTTTCTTCTATTCAACAATTTTTCCTTCATACCTTTCTTCATGACTCAAACAGGAAAGCAGTACGACTTGTTGGTGATAAAGTCTCTGCAGTAATTAACAGTTTAATTATCCACCAGGATAGAATTAGTAAAAAAAATGTTGCTTATTGCTTTTGGTGACTAATACACACAATTTTTAATATGTTTTCTAAATGTACTCTATTGTGTGGTTGAGCAGGCAGTTAAAGGGTTAAGAATATAGAGATGCATCACAGTCTGTACCTTCATCCCTTGGATTCCTTTTTACCCTTTAATCTTATTGTTTGTTCCTCAAATTATAATTTATTTTAACAAAGGCCATGGGACAGAAGTAGGGCAGTCAATCTTTGATTGGAAGATCACAGGTTCAGTTCCCGTCTTGCCTGCACATGTGTCGAAGTGACTTTTAGCAAGATACTGAACTCCACATTTCTATTGGTGGTTATAGGTCAGTGCCAGTGTTTGGCAGTGTGTTTGGCAGACTTCCATCAGTGTGTGTTCATGGGTGATGGGCCTGTGACTTTAAAGCACTTTGAGTCTTCAAAAGAGGTAGAAAAGCACCATGTAAGTACATGTGTATGCCATTCACATTTTATTTTGAAAGGACTTTCAAAAAACTCAGATATTGTAGATAAAGGGAAAAAAGCCATATTCAGACACAAACTAAAAAATAAAAAAATGACAGAACAGCTTGTCCTACATTTATTTTCTGAGATTTGATGTAAACACAGATTTCCTGTTTTGGATGTCGCTAAGTAATCCTGCTTGCAATACTAAACCCTTTCATACTGGAGCTTTAGCCTTAGCTCCAGTGTTGAGAATCTTTCGACTGCAGCAACTTTTCAATCGATTGTGCAGATTTTGAAGCACAGAAAAGCAGCTTTGTGCTGATAGGGAGCACTGCACAGAAGCGAAGTGCTAATTTTGTTGTTCACCTCTCTGCATATCCCGTTAGAGGTCGCCAAAGCGAATCAGCTTTCATTGGTTAGCACAGCTGGTTTGGCAGAGAGCTTTACGCCAGATCCTCTTCCTGACAGAACCATGTATTCATTCTTTCCAGGCTGGGGACCGGCACAGGGAGACCCAGACTTGGGCCCCTTGTAGCTACAAGGTTTAGGAAGCAGCTTGAAAGGTCTTGGGTTTAAACAGCAGCACACAGGATTAAGCTCATTGCGCGCTGGGATTCCTGGACACCAGTCCTACACTCAGCTAACGGGGCCATCCAGCTGCATTGATTACATTAGAAGTGTATTTACTTTATATCAGCTGATTTTGACATAAGAAAAGTGGCTTTGAGCCCATTTACACCACTTCATGTTTGCAAAGTGTTGGATATTGGCACAAAGTCGAAACAAAAAGCCAGAATCAGCTGATTAATGGTGATCACATAAACGGTTGAAGATTTACAGTATGTCAAAAAGCTTGTGTAATTTAGACGTCACCAACGACAGATCCGGTGTTATACATTTAACAGGAAAAATACGTCAAATGTCACTTCCTCCTAGAAAAACATCTCACGCTAAAAAGAAATGTGTTTTTGATGACATTTTACAGCATTAAGAGGGGCGATCACACAAAAAGGTATCTGAAAGTAGAAGCCAGTTGAAATATCCTGGCCCTCCGATGCTCAATCAGGGGTCATGCGCAACTCCCCGAGGGCAAGACATGATGGGGGTTGGATGGACAAAAGTTTGGTAAAAGCCATCTGTGTGCCATTTTGTTCAGTTGCAGCAGTGATTGCTGTTTAATTCAAAAACTCTCAGAGTGTCATTAGAGTGCAGCCATTTAAATGCTTCAGATTTCATTAGCTGCAGGAAGGGGCACATTACCCTTAGGATTAATGTCAGGTTTTGCAGCTCAGTGCTGCAGCAATGAACTGCATTAGTGTTACTTCATTGACCCTCTTGTTTTACCATCATGTTTTGAATGTTTCACACCGACGCAATTCTTTTAACATCACAGAAATCTTAAAAAGTGAGTAAGTCCAGCCACAGGAAGCTAAGTGTTTAGTGCAGAATTTTCCATATCCACCACTCCACTGCTTAGTTTTATTTATTTTTTATCATACCCTTTGAGATATCATTACACCCAGTATTACATCATAACTGCTACTTCATGCGCACAACTCTTGATGACGAGTGATTGACAGTGCGTTGTAGAAGTGACGCTGTTTCCAACATGTCAGGATCTGTCCTGTTAGGAAGCCTGCGCCATAAACTCACTATCTCAAGGAAGGCAGAGAGCTGAGTCATATCTTTATGAAACATCCAGAAAACAAAAGCTCCCCAGCAATAGGCCCAGTCATCACTCTTCCTGTTTTAATTAGGCATCGTGGGTCTTTCTGAAGCTTGAAGATCTTTCTCAATTTCAGCTTTTACTTTTTTGAAGCTGTTTTGAGCTTATCAGCTGAATAAAAAATAACTATCCATAAGTGCAAATGCAAAAATAATTGTTAATAAAGAAATGTGCCGTGATGTTTTGCATTGCGATGCTAGTATTTTTCCACGGTTGAGGCTAATGCATCCTCTTGAGGGATAGCAGCAGCCTTCTTGGGGGTAAACAGCATCTGTGTTTTATCACTTTCTCATACATCACAGTGTCACTTACGTGTCTGCATGTTAGGAATCCTTGCAGCCTTTATCAGGTGTGGGAGGGGTTTGAATTTTGGGTCTCTTAATCAGGACAGGATCTTAACCAGCAGTGATTTATGGCACGGTCTGGTTGTCATACTATAAATTTTGAAGTGCAGAAGTGACATCTGAAGGTTGGTTTTACCTCATAAGAATAATGCTTGCTCAGTGGCTTCTTGGAAGCCTGGTCTGAGTTTCCGGAGATCTGAAAGACCAAAGGGGGCTGAACAATGTAAATGTTTGAGAGGCAGCTTAAACTTTGATTTCTTTCATCTTTTCTCCTTCGCACGAAACCCGCAGACTGTTTTCTGTGTCAGTTGGAGGCTGAGACCTTTGTGGTGAAAGTGCATTTCTGCCAGAGTGCTGACTCGACAGTGAATCAATTTTTTTTGCAACCACCACATTGTTTATGTTCTCACTTTGGTGCCCAATGGGCTTTGAGCTGAGCCCATAATCCTTAAAGTGGGAAAAGGGCATCATTGTTTAATGCCCTTTGCTACTCAAGTGCAGCTCAGTCAATACGCCTGTCACAACAGGGCATGTCAGACATTCATGCTGTTGATGCTTGACTTTAAATTCACACATACATTACAACGCAGACTACTGTCATTTGTTCTGCCTTGTATAATAGTGTCAATGTCAGCATTCAAACTATTTTGATCCTGTTTCTCTTTATTGTGTGAATGCTTGGCAGAATTCACACGATAGTGATTCTCTGGTTTCTTTCAGTTCTTTTTTTGTACGTAAAATCTCCATACTTTCAGTTATTTCAGCAGTCTTGGTATCAACATGATCAGTTCATACAGGAATTACTGCCTGTACTTTTTGGTATTAAAATACTATATAGTTTTTGAAATATTGAGCAAAATATGCTGCATAAGGAACAGCTTCAGCATCTTCAGCATCTACATCAGGGATGGGCAACTCCAGGCCTCGAGGGCCGCAGTGTCTGCATGATTTCTAGATATCCAAGCCCTAGTCACCTGACCATTACCTTGTTCAGGTGTGTCCAGCCAATTAGAACATTCCAGAGCATGGTATATTGCAAAGCATGCAGGAATGCGGCCCTCGAGGCCTGGAGTTGCCCATCCCTGATCTGCATTCAACAAAAAGCATTCACACTAGCTTTATTGCAGGTAATTCAACTTTTCTAGTACAATTGAATTTCATTGTATTTTTTTAATTTGTGTCATTGATATTTTCATGTAAAAGCAACTTTTCATGCTTTTTAAGTCATGGAGTTTCCAGGGCGGCATCTGGAAGAAATCATATAGTTTGTGTAATGTGTAACAATAACTGTCTCTGCAGTTTTTTATGACACAGTTCAGCCAGCAACTCAGGCCTCTGACCACCAGATGGAGCTCTCGCCAGAGTACAAACTCCTCACTACAAATCCTATGGAGTAACCTTGCCTCCTTCCCATCATCCATCTGTTTACACACTTCCCGCTAACTTATAGCCCCTCCCATCCCTAAGCTAACATTTGTGGTGCTACAAAAATGGCGAGCAATATTAGAGCTATCCAGCCGTACAATTTTGAGCCAGATGCCAGCTCAGACGCACAACGAAGACGTACAAGGATCTATTTGTCTAAAAGGGGATGCATCAGAATGGCGTGGTGCAGGGAGCATGTGGCTTGTCATAGTAGCATCTATGTCACACCAATGCTAACTAATTATTGATTCCCCACATCATCACACTTCCACCATCAGCAAGACTTCCTGCCACAGCTGAGGTTGGATCCATGCTCTTTTGTGTTTTCATGCAAAATCAGACCCAATCCTCTGAAAGGTTGCATCAAAAAATCAAATAAGTCTGATGTTTCTGCTTTAGTAAATTGGGAGCACTTGTCATTTCTTGTCATTCCTTGTTTTGTTTTTCTTCAATGACAAGAAGAGCTTTATGTTGTCTTCTGCCACTATAGGCTAATTATTGATGCTTGATGTGATGTCTATTCACTTATGGTCATATGCTACATCTAAAAATTTGAACTACTGTTGTCTTTTTGTCATCTGAAACCATTCAAGTCATTTTTGTCTGATATTCTACATGCTAAGATTTACTCCTATGTTAACCTTTTGGAGAACAGCTAGTAAGAGCTGCAGACAAGGTTGCATTTTGTGTCTGTTAATACATGAAATAGATTTTATTTCAAAATCCCCAGGCTTTCCACCTTATGTTAGAGTTATTTATGTCTTCTGTTAAGAAAAACAATTTTTAGAAAAAGGTACGTGTTACCCTCCTATTTATCCACCTTTAATTTTTGTTGTACATGTAGAATACACATACCTGTCTATAGTCAGCGCATGTATATGGAAAATCTGTCATTGCATCTGTGCTGTAACAGGCCGCCCACAGCAATGTTTGATTCAGACAGTAAATAATGTCTGCAAACATCCATATTTGGAGAGTAGAGAGATGGTTGTGTTTACTCTGTACACATGAGTTTATGCCTGCTTCAAGAACATATTTATTCTGTGCAGCTATAAGACTTTTTTATGAGGTTCATGTGAGACTGTTCATTTCTGTTAACTATAGTCTCACCAACTGTTTGGTTTGGCACACAGTTCCTGACAAAGTGTCAGTTTTTTTAAACCGCTGTAGTTTCAGGAATTGAGGATTTCAGCATCAACGCATACGATTTTATCACAAGAGAATTAAATGTTTTTATTTATTGACCAGCTTTACTGGATTTTTCCCTTTTTGGTTTTAAAATCCACCTTGTTGAGACTTTATTGAAAAGCCCAAACTTGATAGTTCCTGGATTCTAAACAAGGGTCTGCATTGGCTTTTCCATCAAGAGTAGACTCTGCAGAACAAAACCATTTCATGAAAAATGATAGAAGGATTGCTTAAAGCAGAAGTGACATGAATACAGACTATTTTGATGCCACTGGTAAGAAGTTATTTAGTTGTAGAAACTAAGTAGAAAAATCCAAGTGACTGTTCAAAAGTGAGAAGTGCTTTTCCTCTGTAGAGCTTCCGGTTCATTGCTTGGTGCCGTGGGTAGTCACTGCAGAGACCTGACTTTGGATTCCAGCTGTGACCAGCAAATTAAAAAAAGACTGACTGCAGAACACATTTTAGTGTGATGCTGGTCTACAGCAAGCCAAAACGGACAAACCTGAGTGTAACAAGTGTATTTCTGGAGCAGTATGAGAGATAGACCTGTCTTTGTTCCCGTGTTGGTCACGGTCAAAACGGCTGCTTCATGGGATAGTCCTCATAATCCAGCAGAGAGCAGCTGATGAGCGTGCTGCACTGAACTTCCTGAACAGAATCAAGAAGCCATTTGGAAAGGGTTAAATAGTAGCATAAATGAATGCTATGTAGTGTGAAGCATGTGTGGGCCGTGTATCACCTGTGAAAGTACATCAAACTGTAATCAGATTTAATCCTTTTCCCTCAAAGATGATCCTTCATTTGTTAGATAGTATTTTGCCCCCTAAATTCTGACTTTGTATGCTTCCGTTTGGCCTTAGAAGTGTGTCCTTCAGTAAAAAATAGATTTTGCGGATTTATTTACTTTGTGACAAGGCACGTTAGAAAGAAAATCCTCCAAAATAAATTGAGAAAGAGAATTACTTTGTTTTTTTAGGATTGTTTAAAGAAATTGTGTGACATGTTCTGTTAAAAGCAGCATTCTGTAATGCACCTTGTTTAAATCTAAATGTAAACCTCATCTGCAACAACCAAATTTTCTTTTATGAACTGACCAAGACACTAAGACTATGTCTGAATCCCCTTCCTACTCCATGAAGTATTAAAAAACTATATAGTGCAAGACTATCTAGTGCCCTGGATGTTAGTGGCAAAGTTCACCTAATAATGGGTGTTGGCCTGTTGGTGAAAATGTATGTAGGTATGTATGTATGAGGAGATAAATACGCAAATCGGACATCATGCTTACTATTACCAATAAATATGATGTTTCAGATTTCCCGAAGTAAAAACTTAATGAATATGAAGATTTACAAAGACCATTTATCAATCCACTATATTCTGACTGCAAAAACTTTGAAGGTTTTAAAAAAAATTAATCAAAACACAATTTTTTTTCACATGAAAAATACTTTAAATGCAATGCATTGTGGTCTATATTTGCCAAACTAGACACTTCAAGGACACTGGATTTCAGAATTGTAGATTCAGACAGCTCTACAAAATGTCAAACACACTATGTGCACTAAGTAGTGAAGACATTTTGACACAGCATGAGACTCTCATGAAAAAGTTCTGATTTAAACGGACACTGAAGTGATGGAAAATGACAACAGGCAAAAAAGGAATAAGGTTAACAATAAGGTTTCCTGTGCAGCTTCGTGCATGGCATTATGACGGTACAAGAGTGAGTCTGTGAACTAACTCTTCTTTCTCACCGTGCTGCAGCAAAGTAATGAAGTACAGCTGTGATGACAAATTGTACGAAAAAACAGGTTCTTCCAAATAAAAACAATTATCTTTAGTTTCAAGGGCCAACAGCAGCTGGATGTTGTAAATGAAAGCAGAAGATCTGTTTTTTATTATCCAACTAATCACTTTAAAGGATCCCACATTTTTTCTGTCCATAACTTATTTCTGTACTTTTGCTGTTTTGACTTGACGTCGTGGTTCCCAAGACAGGAGCTTGTACTCCTGGGAGTCGGGATGGATAAGAGCAGTGTGTGCCTGACACTGAAGCAGGATTGCAGTGTTTCTTTCGAGCAGACACACATTAAACAAGTGCGAGATCAGGGAGGCAGATGAGAGGAAGACGTTTATGCTTCAGCTGACAGGAGCGTACAGCTTCTTCACTCATCACAGTGTCTTCAAAATCTCCATGGACATCATTTCTGCAGACGAAATTACTTCCAGCTGTACAGTAAATTTGCAGGGAACGGACAATCGAGAAATGCTGCTGTACTGCAGTGTTAGCCTAAACTTGTCAATCATTCTTGCAAGGACATCAACAGCAGTTCAGCATCTTTTTTGCGTTTTGGTCAAAAATAAAATTCATAATTGTTTTTTTATATCTATACTGAAAGCTTCAAAAACAAATAAAATGTCTTTGAAATATTTTTTTTCATTGTCTTGTTGGTAATAAAATAAATAAAAGCTAAGTTGTGCTTCGTAATGAAATATTAAACAAATATATTTAAAAAAGTATGGCGAAACAAGAGAGACAATCACATTAGACAAACAGAAAGATACAGACTCTTCTTGAAGACGGTTTGCTGCTCATCCAAGTAGTTTCTTTAACTGGTGATGGGGAATTCATTTAATTTATGTGCTTACCATGGTGGCTTAGTGGTTAGCACTCTTGCCTCACAGTTAGTTCAAATCCTGGCTGGGACCTTTCTGTGTGGAGTTTGCATGTACTCATTAGGTTAATTGAAAAAACTAATTCTACTCTAGGTGTAGACAGACTGCAACATACTGGCAACCTGTCTGGGGTGTAGCCTGCCTTCACCCAGCAGTAGCCTAAATACCCTTCAGCAATCTTGTGTCCCCTAAGAGAATTAGTGGGTTTACGTGGAGGGGGCTTTCGTGTGGCACCACAGTGGTAAACTGTTCACACTTGTGCGAGGCAGGTGGGAATCTTTTTTCTTTAGATTTATCCCATCTTGGGTCACTGCAGCAAAGAAGCTTTCACTGCCTCGCACAGGTTGTTTGACAGATAGTTTTATGCCTGATGCCCTGCTTGACACAACTCTATTTTTTATCCGGGCTGGGGACGGCACACAGAGACCCAGACTTGGGCCCCCTTGTGGTTAAATGGTTAGGCAGTAGCACAAAGGGTTTAGCCCAAGGACCCACACTGGATAGCTCATTGCACACCCTGGGAATGTAAACCTGATTTGTGTGTCAGTCCTGCACTTTACCAACTGTTAAGAGGTTTGTCCAACTTTCACACACACTCACTAGCTGCTTTATCATGTACACCATGCTAGTACCATGTTGGACCCCCTTTTACCTTCAAATCCATGGTGGCACAGATTTATTAAGGTACTCGAAACCTTCTTCAGTTTTGTCCAAATTGACATGATAGAATCCCACAGTTGTTTCAGATTTGTCGGCTGCACATCCATGATGCAGATCTTCTGTTCCACCACATCCCAAAGGGGATCTATTGGGTTGAGATCTGGTGACTATGAAGGTCATTTGAGTCCAGTGAACTCATTGTTATGTTCTAGAAACCAGTCTGAGATGATTCCAGCTTTATGGCATGATGCCTTATCCTGCTGGAAGTATCCATCAGAAGATGGTACACTGTGGTCATAAAGGGATGGACATGGTCAGCAACAATACTCAGGTAGGCTGTGGAACCTCAGTTGGAACTAAGGGCTCCAAAGTGTACAAAGAAAAGTTTTTTTCCAATCTTCTAGTGTCTAATTCTGGTGAGCCCGTGTGATTGTGACCTCAGTTTCCTGTTCTTGGCTGACAGGAGTGTGATCTTCTGTTGCTTTCCATGTGCCTCAACGTTTGATAAGTTGTTTGTTCAGAGATGCTCTTCTGCAGACCTCAGGTGTAACCAGGTAGTTTGAGTTTCTGTTGTTTTTCTATCAGCTGAAACCAGTCTGGCCATTCTCCTCTGATCTCTGGCTGCAACACGGCATTTCCACCCACAGAACTGCTGTTCACCGGATGTTTTCTCTTTTATTACCATTCTCTGTAAACCCTAGAGATGGTTGTGGGTGAAAATCCCAGTAAATCAGCAGTTTCTGAAGCACTCAGACCAGCCTGGCACCAACATCCATGCTACATTCAAAGTCACTTAAATCCCTTTTCTTACCCATTCTGATGTTCGGTTTGAACTTCAGCAGATCGTCTTGACTACATTGTCTACATGCCTAAATGCATTGAGTTGCTGCAATATGATTGGATGACAAGAAATTTGCGTTAATGAGCAGTTGAGGCTAATGAAGTGGCTGGTGAGTGTTGATGACTTCCTTGGCTCACTCCTTCGAAATCAATAGTTGATTTTTGTATTTCCCCATATGACACCGAGTTATAAAACTTTTTTGCCACACTTCTGAAATAATGAGCCCATAATTAGCCTGGATTCTCCTTCAGCAGTTTGAACAGAAAAAGCTGAAACCTTCAAAATCCTGGTAAAACAGAATCCAAGGAAACCATTGTCATTACTTGCTTCTGTTAAGATAATTATAATATAATAACATTTTAATGAATCATCCAGATTATAACATTGTATACCACTGTGCACAGCCCCATCCATGTAAAAACATAAAGATGGTAAAACATTTTGAATTTTTTCAAATAAATGGACTCTGTAACCTTTACTGTTATGACATTAGTGGAAAAACCCAAGTTGGGTTTTAGTTTATTCCTTCTTGTAATATTTTCATCATAACACTATTAAAAAGGTATGTAAATAAATCACTTGACAATTTTCAGCAGTATTTCTTATGTCAATTTCATGAAAAAATGTCAAATAAATATTACGTTTCACAAAAGTCAATAAGGAATGAACACCTAAAGAAAACGATGTATTTTCATATTTGCGCTGTCATCTGTCTACATCCCATTAGCACAAGAGCTATAGTTTTTCTCTCCCACATGGTCTGGAGACAGTTTTACCATCTTTCATTCTATATCTGAAACTCCTTAAAGGTGTTTTTGTGGGGAAATAAATCAAGAGGAGAGTTTGTTTTTTTTACTTTTATGAGGGAAAAGGAGCTGAATTAATTTTGATATAGTTGGACATCTGCCACACTTGGAAACTAGAACCCTGCAGCTTGCCAGGTGTGTGTTGAGACTGTGGAGTCAAAGATTTGTCACAGTTTTAATCACTTATCTGAAGGTAAAGTACACACGATCACTTTTACTGTCCTATTAAGGTTGGCAGTCTGCCTGTTCTTAGTCAGTCTATGTCAGTGACGAAAACATCCTTCTTGCTTCTCATGCGTGGCCAACTCCATCACAACAAATCTCAGAGCTGGTCTTACTCACACTGTTTAAGGGTGGGAGACAGAAATGGGGCAAGTCGGATGAGGAAGTGACGGACTATTAGTGGCACATGACCTCCAAAATAACCAAGGATGTATCGCCACCATGGGCAAGCTTCTCTACAGAGCTGTGGAAAGGTAATATGAACTTCCACCAGCCGCTTTGCAGCCATCTATCTGATTTTCTGGATCCACACATTAATGCACCTGTAGCTTCCAGATGTGGAGCCACCTGTGGACAAGGGTGCACAGATTAAGTCAAAGAAGATCTTTCCAGTAAATTAGTTTTGACTGATGGTTTGAGTGTATGAAGCGCCGTGTTCTAACCAAAGACATCTTTGGTGGTCAAGTTGGTGATGACTCTCAGGTGAGGGTGGCTTCTATGATGGTGCATGACAGTTTACCTGAATGAATCTTCAGTCAAAGTCAAAACAAAACTGGCAGAACTTGCTGATATTTTTCCCCAAAGGTGATCTGTAAAAGGTCAGGCATGAGCCTGTGAAGACATGTTCGATGAGTAACCTTTCACAGATGATAATGAACACATTTGCACAGACATTTAGAAAAAAAACACTTTTATGTGTAGATCATTTTAAGTCTGTTAATTAACAACTCTTTAGCATACTGTGTTTTGGAAAATCTTTAATCTTTTTTTTTTTCAATTCATTTGCTCATAAGAAGATGGAGTAATTCAAACAAGAGTGCACAAAAACGTCAAAATAATATAGTATTAGAAAAAAATCAGTCACCCAAATACAAAAGCTGTTTTAAGTTAAAAAAGATAATAAAAAAAACCCAAATAAATAATGAGAAACAGTTTGAACATAACATTGTTTTGTTATCATCATGTTACATTTGGCAGAAAAAAAAAATTGGATTTTTTTTTTAATTGATGGACATGTAAATAAATAAATAAGTAAATCTTTACACATGTTTATACAACATTCTTTACATTTACAGAGATGAAGCTTAAATAGTAAAAACAAAAATGTGTTGATTTAAATGCAGCCTGGTAAGGCTGAGCAGGAGTTGTTGCAATGTGTGACATAGATTCATAATTAAATGTAAAAACACGCAACTGCAAAACTACTCCCCGAGGTTGATTAATACTCTATTAATGTGCTTGTTGCAAAAAATATATATATACATTTTTTTTTTTTACGGAGCAGACGTTGGACAGACGTTATTTTTATCAGTCACACATGTTGATGTGGTGCAGGGGTGGAGCCTGTTGGATGCCAACACAAACTACGTTCTGATTATCTAATTTCCTTATTTTTAACAATCCGGCTGCATGCAAAGAGTACGCACTTATCATTTGCACTAACATCTAACCTACTTCGATCTTACTTTACTCTTATATGTTGTATAAGGGTTCATTTCAACCTGTCACCCGCAGCATGCCCACAGAAAAAAAATGTGCATGAACATTCTAACTTATTAAACTATTTTGCGCCGGACGCCCATATTTCACCTGACAGTCCGTGTACACCCATAAGGGCAGTTATGACAAAGGCTCCAGGTGCTGACAGCATTTAGGTTTGGTTGTATCTACTTCTAATATTATGGTGTCAAAAATAATTCAATCATTTTTTATTGCCAAATGTAATCATTTCATGTAATTCTACCATAAAAGCTTTAATCAAAGTTAGTGTGATCTTCTGTGGTGTGTTTTCATCAACTGAAATAAAAAGTGTCCTTTAATCTTACTTGGAAACCAGAACTGGACCAAACTGTACATTTGGTTGATTATGCTGAAAACTGATTAGTGTGGTACACTTATTATGTGTATTAAAGCTATTAATGAGTCAACAAGATAAATCTATGTGATTAGAAGACAGTAAAAATGTTTTTTTTTCATTTACACTTGTGTACATCTCTTTATTGTAACACAAAGAACACACAATCAGATCAAAGGATGCGTGTTTTTTTGTGAAGTTCTGTGAGGTGAACTCCCAACAGTTGTTGGAGTTTTGAGCAGCTTGACTATTAGCTGATATTTCATTAACGGATGTTGGTGTAGTGAGGCTTATTTCATTTCAAAGTGGACTTACTGTCAAACACCGTGTGCCCATGGTAATCTTTCTCTAATCTAAAGAATTTCAGCATTTCCTATTTAATCCTTAATCCTCAAACCAATTGATCCCTCTTAACTAGTTAATTGTCTAATTGTTTAAATCCATCCAGAATAAAGGGACCTCCATCTTCCTTGAACAGCTCACATGGGGGCGGTCATTAGTCCTATTGTCCCAACAACCAAAACAAAATCCACCAAGCGGACCTGCCTGCACCATCACGACAGCCTCTAGCGTGCCGAGTCATTGCAAAATGGAAGCTTATGTTTGGCTAATGAGGCTCAGCTGTCCAGCCAGTTTCACTCATGTGCATCTCCTAATCTGGTGATGGGTCTTTGAGGATAAGGGGGATTTCAAGAGCTGTACACACAGACAGATAGCAAAGTGCATAGCAGAGGACTGGCCCAGGATGTCAGTGTTCAGGGTGGGTGACAGTGTTATTCTCTGCCATCTGTTTCCCAGGCAGCGATCCAACAGTGCTATGCTGAATGCACAGGCGTGAGGTGGCAGGGAACAGCTCACCATGCATTATGATTGGCATTCTAGCATTTCATATTTAGATTGCATTGTGCCAATCTCCCATGTTCGGTTGCAGAAAACGGGCTGGTTCAGGCTCTTCACAGATAAAAGAAAGAAAAGCCTCTCCTTCTCCCAGACTGCCCATCTGTCAATCGTCTGATTGTGTTTCGTGTTCTGCATGCGGCAGTCTCTTAACGTGAAGTAGGGCTGGCACAGTGGCACTTCCCTACACTGCGAAACTCACAAAATTCAAACAGGCAACGCAGAAAACTATTGTCATGGAATAAGCACTCTCTCCTACAGTCCAAAGCTGTCAGTGTCTCACAGAAACACCACCTGGTGGTGACCACGCTGCAAATGGCATGGATGGCATTTCATTTTTCTGTTTTGGTATGTTACCCAAACAGCAAAGGAATGCTGTGAGAGCAGCAAAGGGTCTCATCGCTCAGCCCTTTATGAAAAGAACTCACACAAAGCTTGAATCATTCTCTCCTTCTGTCTCTGCTGTCACCCTCAGGAAAAGTGAGCGTGCCGTATATCACCTTGGCAGCTCGGTGTTTTGAAGCGACACGCCGCCTGTAGCCAATGTTCCTTTTTGTTTCTCTGTTTTACTCCATTTTGCAGAAAAAAGTGCCCTGAAATCTTGTTTGTGGAAGTTTGCTTAAAGTGGCAAATCCAAGAGAGGATGATTGGAAAGACACAAACAGATAGATGACCCAAAGTTCACAGGGGAACCTCGGTCCAACCTTTATCCAAGATTTGAACCTAAAGGAATTCTTTTAGTATGGAGAGTGGCAGCTTTATTGCATTCTTTGAGGATGTGAACCTGAACATATGAGCTAACGTGCATTAACATGGGCTTTATGTATAATGAATTGCTTTGTGTGGAGGCTCATGGGGGAGGTTTCAAGGGACAACTGGAGTGGGTTGAATCTTCCCTGTGGAATCTGACCGTTTTCCGGGTGTCAAAGTAATTCTGAAAAAACTCAACTCATTTGGCATAAAACAGGTTCCTTTTCTGATTTCATTCCCAAACATTTCGTCACAAAGGTAACATGCCATAAGTTCATGCATGTTAACATGCATACATTCACTCAAATCCCCAAACAGACTGCTTATAGGCCCCAGAGGGAGAGAACTGGATTATTTCTCCCTGATGCCCTTTGTTTGAAGAAAAAGGTGTTGACTGACAGCTGAGCTCCAAGACCCTACTCAGCCAGGGTTCAGTGCGGATGCTTGGCTAATGAGGTCGACTACGGGGATTATAATCAGGCAGGGAATATTAGTGCTCTCATATGTCAGTCAAGAGGGGGAAACCTCCCAGTGCTGCAGACCCCAAGTGAGGTTTTTTAGCTTCCGCTTTGTTCATATTTACCATATATCGATGCAGAGCCATGCCACAGCGTCTCCAGGGTGGCTTTAAGAAGTCTCAATCCAGTGACAGTTAATGGGGGTTGGATTTATGGTGGGAATTCTTTCCGTTACTTCAAATTTAAGCCTCCAGTCAACACAGGGGAAACAACAAAATGTACAAATTATCTCCCGCTGGCGTTTATGGCAGTAAAATGCGGCTTTTTTAACCTTGCGGTCTTTAACCTCGAAAAAATCATTCAGCTTGGACTGAATGGCCACTTTCTCAAAGAAAGGTTTTAACACAAGTCAAGTTTGACCTTCTTCAACCCCAGCGGTGCTCACCTCTCCCTCCCTGCCCAGGACTTTTTAAAGACCAAAACAGAGAAGGAGATGAGAGATGGAATGAAAACAAAACAAAAAAAAACTCACAAGAGCAATGTGACATATGGAAGCCATCACAGGCTTGAACTCCCATCTGTGTCGGCAGTCGTGGCCCGCCGGCATCCTCCAGTCGCGGCACAGGACGGGAACAATTCTGGAGAGAGGATCCGTGGAATTGCACAGAGAAAAGTTGCAATCCTTTGGGGATAAGATTTGAGTACTAGGAAGGGGCGTCCACAAGTGGAAGTGCAAAGACTAGTTGGCATTTGGAGAAAACAGGTGCTCTGATCACTCTGTGGGGTTCAGCCTGCAGAAAAAAAAACTGAATGCGGCTGAAACTACAACACTACCAGTATAAATACAAGCAACACAATACTTTACATAAAAAGTTTAATGTCTGCTATAGATTTTTTTCTTTCTTAGCAGTAAAGAAACTGCACATTTCTGCATGAGTCACAGGAAGGTTTTAGCAAGTTTAACAGCAAAGGAGGAGTGATTAGAAAAGGAAATCGGTTTCTTACTCTACATTCACACCGAGCATGTGACGTGGGTTCCTGAACATACAGCAACATAAAAGTACTGTATGGACAGACCATAAATTGCTCCCATCATTAAACCTCTATGGCCACATAGAAAATACCTACAATGTAATCTGTAAACAGATTGTACTTCTGTAAAATGAAAAGGAACGCCATTTATACGTCACTAAAAAAGTTCAAGGTCCCTGATTGGTCAAAGTCCGACCTGGTTTGACTTTCTATGCATGTTCAATGGCCATGCTTTTTGTGAACAGAGCCTGAAACAGTCGTAGAACCTTGAATGGTAGAGTTGTAAAAGCTGAAGCCCGTAATGCGCATAGACAAGTGTTTACATAGACTTTTTCAGTTGAAAGTGGTCACTTGAAAGCATGTTACAGAGGGTTGTGTGTAAACGTAGCTTTACTCTAGTTTGCGAGTTTGGATCATTGCAGTTGCCTAAAGGAGTGAATTACGTGTGTTGTTTCGCACCAAAGTTTTAAACAAAGAATCCTTTTTTTAATATCCTGGCCACATTTTTGAACCCTTGTTGTCTGGTTGAATGACAAATAATTTAGGAATGTTCACTCTCTGCAGCTGTCGATGTTCTGATGGTTTAGATTAGATTACATTAGATTAGAAATGGTTTATTTCAAGCAATCAAAGCAAGAATAATGCATGAACAATACAGTCAACAGAGGTTTACATCAATACAAAGACGTGTCAAACACAAGCATCAAATTAGAGATTCCTTAAAAGAGAGTGGGAGGAAGCGAATTCATATAATCCCAACTCAGGTCTACCTCACCTTTTTCTTTAAATGAATTATCAATGTCCCGTTTATAACTTAGAATTAGATATGTATACCTTGCCAAAAAAGATTCAAGTCATTAAGAATCCTTAAAGTCTTAAAAAAAATCACATTTAAGTAGAAATAATACTATTTCAGAATTCATCATAGCATATGCAGATCAACCAGAAATGAAAATGTTATATACATCTCAAAAAACCAATTTATGTGCAGATTATTTTTCATTAAAAAATATGACTTGTATTTACTTTCACACTTGAAAAAGATCATCATAAAACATCATCAAGTTAAGGCTGACTGGTTATATGCGATTAAACAAAAACAACAACGAAGTTTTGTTTTTGATTTTAAAAATCTCGACCACACGCCATCTTAAGCTCTCAAATTCCAGTAGAGGCCAAATTTTAGCGGTGAAAAATTTATTGTGGGGCGATGAATTTTTTATCACTCCATTTCAGAAGACCCCCTGATGGCAGGCTGCGGACCTCTATCAGTCCAAGAGCAAATGCCCTTTAGCATTTTCCTGGCCTTGCATCTCAGCATGCACCCACAACTGAGTCTTCACACTTTAAAAGATTTAAAGAACTAGAAATCAGCACCTCTGCTCCTGAATGTTCAAGTCTTAAAGCTTCAGTTTCAGGCTACAGACTAGATGCAACATGTGATGTGTGGTGGTGTGATCAGGGTCCCTCGGGTCCTCAACCCTGCACAGCTCTGCACTACCCCAAGGCCACAGAGGGCAGGACCCCTCAGATTTAACACCTCACAGACACGAACACGTGGGGTTAATTAGAGAGCGAGCCCTTGGGTTTTGAATTCTGACAAAATATCTCAGCCTTTGTCTTGGACAAAAAAGAGAAGTTGAAACACCCGGCCTGTTTCAGCTTGCTTTCCTTTACGTGTAGTTGGTCTGCCTTCCTGCTGCTCGTCCATCTTCTGATGTCTTGTGGGGAACACGGCTGTCTTTTCAAGCTTGACTAATATAGTTCAGATAGCGTGCAGGATGATGATAGGGGAGCACCTTGATCTGGGCCATACCTAACTTGTTGTGGTGGCATTAATTCACCCAATTCAACTCTACATTTTTCATTCCTCACTTGGGCTTCACTTCAGAGGTTCTGTCAAATGAAAAAAACAGCTGCATGACCTGCTTTGGGCTCGTTTGCAGAGATCCGTAGCTTTAAGCATCCCGAGGAAGTAGTGTCCAACCAGCTGTTGGACTTCCATCACAACGGTCAAAGCTGCTCACCACCGGTCCCCTGCTATAATTAAGCTTTTCTCTTATCGAGAGGAAGTTTGTCTGTTTGTTGTTTGCAGGTACATTTATTTCCTTCTGTCCAAAGATTGAAACTACATCCTTCCACGTGGAAGAGAGTGTGTTGGTGCTTTGTACTGCTGGAGGTGACACAGCATGCTGACGTACAGTAATGGAGCCATCCATCAACAAGGTCTATTAAAACACCCTGACAAGCCAGCTGGGGTCTCTGTAGTGGCCATGGTGACCAGTCCAAAAGACCATGTTTGTTCTAAAATTGCATCAAAAGAAGAAACAAGAGAAAAAGCAGGGAACTTATTATACAGGGATGCCAGCAAATGAGTTATACCATTTTTTAGTTATTTTTTGTCATTTTACAATACTTTAATTGCCTCATCTCCCCATAAAATTAGCATCACTGCAAATAGCAGCATTGGAGTGTTTGATATTAAGAAGTACAGAAGCTCATTTTGTTTCTTTATGAAGCTGCATTTGAAGTACTTTGAAAGTTGGACTTAGAACTTAAAACATTGAGTCTGGAGTATGTTTGTGGGCAATTACTGTCCAAACGAATGAGTTTGATGTTTCATTTATATTTCATTTACTGAGCTACTTTGGCAGAATTTCTATACCTGAAGACTGAAGTCTCACAAGTAAGGCTTAATAAGACGGTCAAAGACATGCTGACAAATAGGTGGGCAAGGTTGGAGCCAAACCCTGGATGACGCAATCAGAGGACGATTGCTCTTCCCTGGAATCAACGTGTTCAAGATGTGTCATTTATTCAGTAATACTCATCAGCTACACTCATTACATTAGTTACATCTTGATAATACCTCAAAGTGATGCAACATTCAAAACTGTTTAATAGTTCAAACTGAATCAGTGACGACAAGAACTGGAGAAGGTATGACATATTTTAATTATACAGAATTAGTTTGACAATACTGGTTATGAAATGGGGTTACTTCAATAATGAAACTGCACCTACAATTTTGTGAGACGACCTAGGAGGCAAAAGTGTTGTCGTCCGATCCTCAGCGGCAGCGTTTTGGCTGATGTGACCATTGATGTGTTGAATGCATGACAAAGTAGGACACGGTTGGTGGCCTTGGCTAAAACTTCTTTACTTGAAAATATGTCACTTCTGGACAAAGCTGAATGGGGGAAAGTCCCTGCAGTTGTCAATCACCAACAGTATTCTCCAACCGGTACTGCCGGTACAAACGTTGGCATGGGTTGGCCTAAAAAAAAAATCCTGTGTAGATCGAAGAGCTGGAAAAGATTTGGAGGATGAATGTAAAGTCAGTCATTTTGGTAGCTGGAGATCTTGTGAATGTAACCCCATAACAAATAGACTGGCAGCAACATTTTCATTTTCTGTAAGCAAATTTACATTATTATCAAATACCCTTTTAGATCAGCTGGAACTGCTGAGTTTTTTAACACCGGAGATGTCGCTGGCGACACCTAAATAAATCTTTGACATACTGTAAAACTTTAACTGTTCATGCGATCATCTTGAATCAGCGGATTCTGACACAGAGAAAAGTGACTTTTGATTTTGCCTGTAAGCTGCTTTTCCACGGAAATTGCTTAAATTGAGAGAACGGTTTAGGAGTGACGATAGTCAGAAAATGTGAACAGTGGAGCTAAAGCGCTGGTGTAAAGTGGTTCATCATCTCTGATTGTACAACGGTTAAGGTTAAGTTCTACTAATTGCACTGATTTATACATCAAATTAACATCCTGGTTTCAAACACTTTTGTCTTTGGCTTAATGTATTTTTTATAATCTGTTTTTGTTGTGGAGTTATGGACTCATTTATATTTCATTTTGACAGGACATTAGACAATTCAATTCCCAGATCTGGAATTTCCAAACTAAATTTTTTTAACCAACTGTGAGGTTTGTTGACCACTTGCTTCTTCTATCTCTTGTTTGATGTAATAGACAGGAATGTAAAGAACACTGTATTTGATTGTCCAGAAACATTAAAGGGCTTAATAATTGCTATGTTTTCATTAAAAGGCATGCCCTTGTCATTTACTGTACAATTACATGCACTTTTGTGCATCGCAAACAGTAAACTTAAATGGAAAGCAGTTTAAAATGTGTTTTACTAATGTTTGTAGTAGCATGAGCTTTGGTCCTCTGCAGATATATTGTGGTACACATTCAGGTTTGGACATCAGGCGTTTGTTTTGTTTTCACTTGAAAACTGAACTCTGTTGCTGCTGATAGTGCTTCATTTGGTTCTAATCAGCAGTTTAGAGAAATGCTTTTCACCAAAGAGGGATTCTTATTGTTGCTCAGAAAATTGTAAGTAAACAAAATAATTTAGTCAGAGTTTAATTTTTATTAAATTGGACACTCCAGTTTCTAAAGCAAGGGAACAATATTCAGACAAAGATGTCTAAACAAGTTCTTGTGTTGTTTCTTTCTTTTGGAAGAACAAACTTGTGTTGTGTTGTGAAAAGCTGCTCTGCTATGTCCTCACTGCTGTTTAAAAGCTTGGTTCATTTGTTCCCTGCACTTAAGCCCTCTAAGGATTCACTCGCACTGTGACACAGCAATTATGTGCAATTTCAGCTCTCAAGCCCATCCTCAGAAATCACCATGGTGATATTTAACATGTGCTTAGAGTCAGACAACGGTGAAGCAGTAGGTGGTAATATGTTCCCTTTCCTTTCAACTGCTTTTTGTTCTCTTGGTGTATCCACTTATAATCATACGTTCTAAAATCAATTGAATTTGTTTACATTAATTTAATTATTATACTTGCTCTAACAACTAAAAACCCACAAGCTGGTTTGTTTTTTTTTCCTTTTTCTTTCGGTTTTGAGGAAACGTGCAATTTTGAAAGCCCTCAGGTGAGGTGTCACCTTTCTAGCTTCAAGTTTTTGTTTTTATTCAGGCCACCTAAAAAAGTCCCACTTGTTCCCCAGAGCATAAACTACCTGCAACCGCTGATCAGCATCCTATTCAGAGAATCATATCTTTTCCATCTGTGGTATGTCAGCAGGCATCCTCCTGCATTCCGCTCCTTTTGTTTACAGCAGTAGGGGAAAGACATTAACGACTCTTCCATTGACTTAACATCCTTGGAAAGTCCGCTTTGGCCTCACACCTGCTGCCTGTACCCTCCTGGAATCTCTGCTCTGTTGATGCTGTGGATGTGCAGATGGTAAAAAAGTATGCAGCTCAATGAAGGTAGCTCAGCGTGGATTGGGGAAGTCATGAGGAATGTAAGCCTGAGCATCACATCCAGGAGGACAGCCAAGAATGCAGGCATTGTTTCATGGAAATGGGCTCTTCATCACTGATATTGAGCACCTGTAGACTCAATATACCTTCATGCTCCATTGAGTTGTTGTTGTCCTTGTTTTAAATGGGATGTGCAGGCAAAGGTCAGACGGTTTCTTGCATGATGACAGAGAAATGATTGATGATTGATTATTGTTTGATAAAACAATGCAAACGTTTTGCCTTTAAAAATCCAGCCAACACATAAACTCATTGCATCTATGAAACCATATGTTCCAAAGAAATACAGCCTGTACTGTGGGAGAAATGAAAAAGTCGAAACAAGACAAGATTTATGACTCCCCGTTTCTCTTTCACTCATTACATAAAGATGCTACACTCTGAGAAGATGGAAACTGGTAATTATTTGCTTTTGGTTGCCTTTTCTGAACCACATACTGCAGATAGTGTTTTATCTGAGTGGCAAAATCTACCACTTATAGACCCAAACCTCTGGAAATTTTGTTTTTAGTGTTTTTAACGTGTTCTTTCAGCATTTTTCTCATCTAACAAACCGATATTAAAATGCCATTTCTTAGTATGTCTTTATTTGAATCGCTGTGAATCAGGAGCAGACAAAAAATCTTTTTAAAGACTGCAATAAAGTTTCAACAGCAGAACCACTGCACAAATACCTGGTTTGAGAGGGGCTGCTTTATGTTAAGAACGCAAAGTCATATAGTTTCCCCATGAAGACTGACAGCTTGACAAAGTTGAAGAAAAGAAGAATACCTGAAAAGAGTGCCCTTCACTGATCCCACATACTTCCAAAATAATTGTCTTTTTTTTGAAGCGTTGGATAATTGAACATCTTTGGCTGCATGGAGTGTTTTCCTTCTCTTTGAACTGCCAGTTGTTCACGTTCTGTCTCTGAGCAACAAGCCCGTTTCACACTGCAGGATGTCAATGAAATTGCTCAAAGGTCAGACATACAATCAGGAAGTTATTCATGATGAGTTGCAGCAACTCAGCAGGGAATCAGTTGCCCTGCCGATGATGTGTGTCAGGCCTCCTCTTCCTGCCGTGGCCTCTGAACCCAAAGAGTGCCACAGTGCTGCAGCGGACTGATGACCTCAGAGCGCCGTCTGGTAGGTTTTGCAGCATTATACGTTTGTTTACTCAAGGAGTCCTGCTTATTTTGACTTTCCCGTTTGAAACTTGATCAACAGACAGCTCTAAATGTACTAATGTAACACACTTGAAAAGCGGAGAAATGATCACAGGACTGACAGAGGTACTGCAGTATTGGGAATGTTTACTTAAATGAGTTGAACATGAGTTTTAAAGCTAAAAAAATGTTTTTACTCATCAACTTCAAGTTCAGACATTTGATATATATATATATATATATATATATATATATATATATAAAACCGTTAAAACAGTTAAAATATATATATATATATATATGTGTGTGTGTGTGTGTGTGTGTGTGTTTTATATGTATATAAATACTTAATTATATATACTTAATTATATAAATACATGTGAATACTTGATGGCCAAAAATAGTTAATTCTATCATAAAGTTGTGCATTATACGTATTTATTTATGTTTTATTGAAGTATATTAAAACACAGTTTACAAAAAATGTGTATTATTGACAAAGTAGAGCACTAAGCATGAAAAGAAAATCCATATATATGTGCATAACAAAGTGCTAAAGAAAAATCTGATATTAACTAACTGAAACCTTTAAAACATTAACCTGTTGTGAGCATAAGAGCAAAAACAAAGCATTCGTGCAGAAACATCACAAATAAGCCATTTGCATCCTTCTTTGACTAAAAAATGCTGAGTCTGCGATTTCCACAGCAGCCGTCTGACCCATCAGATGGTAAGACGGGGTTGAATAATTTTTTTCAAAATCTAAAATGATATTTGTTCCCAAAAACACACCCTAGAAATGAAGGTTATTTGAATCCCTTTGTTGTTTTTTCACTGTAATGTCAAAAGGCAAAGTCATGCCATGGTGCAGCTATTATTAGCGATTGCTGTTGGAGGTGTGAGCAGAAGGTGTCTGAGCAAACTGGCAGACTGGATGAAATGTGGACTGAGGTCAGCACGTGTGTGCAGACTTCATTTTTCCACTGGTTGTTGCTGACACCCATTAATGATAAGGGTGCAGCCGCAGGGTTTCTTCACACAAGCATTTACTTTTTCCCTCCTTCAGCTGTAGCATGCACTGAACTTCAGGCCTTGTCTTTTGTTTCCATGGGGCTGATTTAAAGTGTTGGGCAAGTAAAAGTGTTCAGTTTGAACTGTATTTGTAATACTGTGCAATAGATGTTATTGTGTATTAGTTTTTATACAATGGTCGATGAAAAAAAATCAAAGATTTACATTTTTATTGGCTTTATGTTTCCATTATAAGAGAATAAAATGTTCCAAGAGTTGAGATTTTACGTTGAGGATTCTTGGCATACTTTCCAAGTTTGCACATTGTATATTTTAGGTTGCACATTTTAGAAGAATTATGAGAGCTTGGACTCTCAAGACAGCTTCAAATGAAAGGCTCTGATTTAGTGTTTTTGTTTTCTTAACTTGAAAAAAATGTGTCTGTTCTATGTGAAAAAAGTCATTTCATGGGTGAAAGCCCCTCTTTCTAGCTGCTAAACTCAGCCTCCAAACAGTCATTATGGGCTAACTTGACCCTTCTGTTGTATGTGTTGCCCTCCTTTTATTATGAGTCTGGCAGAGTGGATTAGGGATAAGTATTAGAGGAAAAGAACTTATGGGAACAGGGCAAATAGATCTGGAACAGACAGATTTTTGCCTTTTCTTAGCTGCTATGAAATTCTCAGTAATGAAAGCTTTTTTCTGAGGAGTCGAGGGGTCAAAGCTATGAGCTTTTGGACACAAGTTGCACAATATCTGCAGTAATGACAGCTGCTCTGCTTCGCTCCCTGTTTCAGAAGGAAGCAGTTTTCCTCATAACTATGCTAAAGCTGAGCTTCTGCAGACGTGGGGATAGAAAGTTTAAGCTCCCAAGGTAAAATGTTATTTTATTGTGCAAAGAATCCAGGAAAAGATGGAAAATTTCTGAGGACATCAGTTTACAGATGACTGGTGAAATGTTTCCTGTGCCGCTGACTGCAATACAAGCCCAAAGCATGATTGATCCACCCCCATGCTTAACAGTTGGACAGAGGTTCTTTTCATTAAACTCTGGACTCTTTCTTCTCCAAACGTACCTTTGCTCATTGCGGCCAAAAAGTTCCATCTGAACCTGGTCGGCCTATAGAATTTGTTTCCAAAATGCATCAGGCTTGTTTATATGTTCATTTGTGAACTTCAAATGTTGGATTTGGTGGTGAGGACGTAGAAGAGGTTTTCTGATGACTCTTCCATGAAGACCATATTTGTACAACTATTTGTTGACAGTAGAACAGTGCAGCACAACTCCAGAGTCTGCAGGTCTTTCTGGAGGGATGCTGCAGTCAAACGTGGGTTTTGACTTGCTTTTCTCACAATCCTGCGAGACCAAAGCTGGACTTTAGACTGCATGCTGGCTGTTCCCTAATTTATCAGGCTTTTTGGTCAGAAATTTAGCTTCCAGCTCTGAATTGGCTAAAACTTGTAGATTAAATTTTAAATATTTTTTTTCAAAGAAAATAACTTCCATAAATTCATAAATAACTTTGTGGGCCTTATGGTAAAACTACACTTAGAATGGTGTGTGCAGATGATACACAAGTGCCCGTACAACAACCATAGGATGCAAACATAGACTGCACTCTGATTGTCTAATTTCTAACAGTCAGGCTGCACACAAGGAGTGCACATCTACCCCCCCATGAGCGGTGGGGGGTGGGTGTCTGAAAAAAAGGAAAAATCCATACAATGTGTCAGCGTCTCACATACTTCACCCTTACTTACCCTTACATGTTGTTGAAGTGTTGGTTACGATCTATTGCCTGCAACATGTCTGTGGAAAAAAAGGTGCATGAACATTTTGGCTCTACGGCCTCACAGAGTGGTCTAAGGTCTTAAAATTTTGTGTGGGTCATCATACAGATTTGCCAATTTTTCACCTGCAAACAGTCCATATCCACCCGTAAAGGCAGTTGTGACAAAGACATTAACAATATCATTTATTGAAAGAGATTTGTTACAGTAAGCACAACAGAAACACAAAGTTAACTTGCTTAGCCAACCAGAGGAATGTATTCTGTACGCTCATATTATTACACGCAGCTTTTGAGTTTGTATTTATTTACTTTATTAGGTTAAATGTTTTGGTCTCCTTTTATCCCAGTCAGAAGAATTTTCTGATTTGGGAGGAAATCAGGTTAAAAAAAAAACAAACAAAAGCAGTCCTACAATGAGCCAGAAAACGAAACGCTTTGCAACAATGAACAACCTAATACTGTCATCTGAACTACCAAATCAGAGGATCATTCTGTGAACTGATCGAGCTGAGCAATGCTTTCATGCATCGCATTGCAATCTGACCCACTGTTATTATAAAAGCATTGATTTGGGCTGACTTGTAACTCATTAGCCTGGACAACCAAATGCTTACACTGATTTCCCATCAGACTTTTCTTCATTTTGTCCTCAACATGCTGTCTCTAATTTCCTTAAAACTAATTTGCAATAAAATATCTTTGGGAAATATCCAACTTTAATTCCTGAATTGAGGCCAAACCTGTTTGGACTCCATCAGCACGTACGAGCACAATGGAATTCTTCCAGACACAGTAACATCCTATTAAATTCGAAAGGGGTAAATTCCATCATGCCATTTATAATATAAGTATAGATATTGTCAAACAACCATGCTGACACAATAACACACTCACACGCACAGGCAAACACACACAGGATGTCCAAAAGTAAGGAAACAGTGTGTCAATAGGAAATAGCGCAGCATGAGCTGGAGTGTGTCCTCTGTCCCTGAAGCACCATGCGCTTCAACCAGGTGCTTTCCTCTGTTTATTTTCCTGTTTACTGACTTGACTGCCTGCCTGTTTGGGTGCTTTCTTTAAGTTCATGAAGTCAATATCTTCCTGTCGGCCATACAGCCCCATCTGACTTCACCGGTCTTTTCTGGACAGCGGATATCATTAAAAGTGCTCAGAATATCAGCCAAGGGAAGTCTGATAGAATCTAGTGTGCGAGGTATTGTTTAGAAATTATGCTCGTTTAAGGTTTAGCTATTTCTGGAGATAGAGGACTGTGTCCTGCCCATCAACTGCAACAAATTGCTTGCTTTATTTTGTATGTATTTCCATATTAAACAATAATGTATTCATACAATGCTCATACCTTTTTTAGTTTTAAATGTGATATGATTTTAAACATTTAAACAAATTATAATCTATTCTTCCAGTTTTGCTTAGGTTTGTGCACAAAAACTTGAACTAGTACTAGTAACCAGCAGAGATAGACATCCTGAACCACCATTTTTGAGGTCTTTCTTGGGGTGCCAAAGCAAGCAAAACAGTTCTTAGTTTTTCCAGTGTAGAGTCACTGAGGTTGCTGGAGCCTATCCTAGCTCTTTCAGAGCAAAGTTGGGTTTTTGAGACCACAGTTTGCCCACTAATTCATTCCACGACTGTCCAAACTGTCCGGTTCAATAACTAATGTCTTATTAAACTGGACAGTTTGGCAGACCATCACAACACACACACATTTATTCCTAAGGGAAAATTTCACCTATCAACCTGTGAAGCATGCTTTAGGACTGTGTGAGGAAGCTGGAGCCCAGAGGACAAGCAAACTCCAACAGAAAAGACTCAGGTGAACAGACTGACAGATGAGGTTAGACAGGAGTCTCTCTGTTTGCAGATGACATTGTGATCTGTTGTGAGAGCAGTGAGCAGGTGGAGGAACCTCTAGAAAGCTGGTGGTTTGCTCCAGAAAGGAGAGAAATGAAGGTTAGCCCCAGAAAGACAGCGTGTGAATAAGAGACACTCAAGGGGAGCAGTGGGGATAGATACAGGACGCAGAAGTGAAGACGGTGGAGGACTTTGGATACTTAGGGTCAATGGTCCAGATAAACAGTGTGGGGAAGAGGTTAAGAGGTCTGTGCAAGCAGGTTGGAAAGGGTGGAGGAAGTTTTAAGCTGTGACGAAAAATTAACAGTGAGAGTGAGGGAAAGGTGCAGGAGACTGTGGTGAGAGCAACCATGATGTTGGTTTAGAGACTCTGAGGAAGAGACAGGAGGCAGAGCTAGAAGTTGCAGCGATGAACATGTTAATGTTCTCTTTGGGAGTAACCAGGATAGATAGGATCAGGAATGATTCCGTAAGGAGGTAGAGCTTATGTTAGATGTTTTGGATGTTTATTATCCAGGGAAGCAGATTGAGATGTTTGGACACATTGAGAGTAGGAACAGTGACGATGTTGGTAAAAAGATCCTGAGGTTGCAGCCACCAGGAAAGAGGTCTAGAGAAATGCTAAAGAGGAGGTTCACAGCGTGGGCGTGGGCCTCACAAGAAACAACGGAAACATGATGAAGAAAAGCGTTTTGGATTTTAACTTATTGAATGGAACGGCAATTTAGTGTTGTAATGTATACATAAAGAGTTAAACTGCTGTAACTCTAAGGAGCTTAAAAGTGATCTTTTCTTCTCATGAGACAAATTAACTCTTTGTAGGAGTTTCTGCATTCTCCATTTTATTTACATGGTTATAATTATCTGCATTTATGACGTCACTAAAGATTCAATGAGAACCAAAGACACTGTTTTGTCTCAAAGGGTGTGAGAAGTCAACCTAATGAATAAACATAGGATGGTGAAATTATCCCTGCACGTGAAAATCAACAACAACTTTCAGTCTTTTATTATTTTTTTTGTTTCTTGTCAGCTGCCACTCAGCATTCGACCCACGGGTAAAACTGTCAAAGACCCGGTGAAATGTCGCTCAGTCCCACACATTCAAACTTCAGCAGCAACTCAAGAATCCATCTCACACAGAAAAGATGCAGAAAAAGAAAAGATCTAGAAGAACAAAATAAAAGGCCAGCCATTATCTGTGACAAAATCTGGTGTGGTGACACTTTATTAAATAAAACAAAGTAAGCCGGAGCACGCTTGTTGGACTCCACATGCTCCCTCTGAGCAAAAGCGTCTAATAAAACCCTCAGATTTGACTGGCAGTTTCTTGCCCTTTCTTTGTTTCTTTTACAGCTCTCATCTGACTCTTACTTTTTATGTTTTTTTCAACCCCATTGTTCATGATTTTCTGTTTTGCAGCCTGTTTGAAAATGTTTCCATGCCTTTTTTAAACACGTCCATAAACATCACAAACCAGCAGATGCAGATTCATTTTTAAACATTAAGTCATTCTATAAACTCCATTAGCTCACAATTATAACATATGTTTGAGTTCATGTGTTGGAAATTAATACTGTTTAAAAAATAGAATTCAAAGAACTCTGTTATGAGATCGAGGCAATGCGGTTCTTGATTCAAGAATAGCCCTTTAAAAATGTTACAAAGGTTATTTCAAGACTTCACAGAACATTTTGGGGTTAGACACCAAATTTTGTTTACATATTTATGCTCTTTAGTAAACACTTTAATATAAAATACTCTTTATGTGCAAGGAAATTTATGTAGAAGTCAAAGCTGACAGTCAAAGTTAACAGCCCATGCTCTCTTTCAATTCAAATAAACTTGAGCAAAGAGTGCGGAAAAATTTGGGCAAAGCACATAACCATGAAAGTTTTTTAATGTTCGTTATTTTATTTATTATTTTTTTGGTTACGATTTCAGAAATGTAGATCTTTTTGGTCTTTAGACTAACACTTGTTTTGGAACCTCACCAGTGAACTGGTCCAAGAACATATGATACAATAGTTCCACCTTGTTTGAGTGCAATTTTGACCTAAAACAAAAAGTACGGGATTGTAGAACAAGTCATCTCGAGTAGAGCTGTCACTAAAATTCAATTTTAACCACAATGTGATTACAGCATGTCGATCTGAATCTTCATGAAGGTTCTCATTATCAGGTGACGTTGTCTTGAAGTTGAGTCACAGCATGTGGACTTAAAGAGATTTTAGGTCCAGATGCTGAGACTCAAGAAATGTTCATTTGAAAGGTCGTTTCTGTGGCCAAGTTGGGCAGTTTTGCATTAAAGTGAATGAAGGCTCACTGGCTTTTACCTTCACTGACTCACTGGCTAAATCCTATGATTCCCGTTGGCTTTTTTGAGCTGAGCTTGCTGGCAGTCCACAGGAATGTTTGTCTTAATCCAACAATGTCTAGATCACTCATGTGTCCATTATAGGGATATCTTTGCTGTAATATGTTGTGAGATATAATTTAGAGCCCAGACAGTCACATGCTCTCACATGAATGCATCTGCGTCTGCATCCTGAGGTCTGCTGCTTCTGTGCCAGATCAAGAAAAACAATGAGATAATAAAGGACTAGTCAGCCCTTCGAAGAACCGCTCTGCTGACACTCACCGTATCATGTATTCACCCAGAGCTTTATCAGGCCTTTATCATTTGAAACCTGCTACTCCAGCACTCATCTACTGTACTCTCTGATTATGTGCTTTCTCTCTAGCCAGCACCATGTCGGGTTATGCCCTCAGCGGTTTGGAATTTGACACTCGGCGAGACAAATGGAAGTGTAACAAGTTCCCCTGGTGAGCGTCCAGAGGCTTGCAGCACTGGAACAAAACTCTGGCAATCGGTCTCTCAGTTTTATCACGCTGCTCTCTGAACATGCCACCTCCTCCCTGCTCCAGCACTCAGATCTGCGCCCTTAATTTTAGCCTCTGAGGATAACATTAGCCAGGGCATTTGACAGACACACCACAGCCACCTTGGCAGCAACATGTTTTCCCAAAAACAGAATTTCGCAGGAACATAAATGACCAAAGGTTTCTTTATTTAATATTTTCAAGGGTAATTGTTTACTGACTTCAATCTGCGTCAGAAAAATTCAAGGTCATAGACCCAAAAGGAGAGTCTGAATGTACATACAACCATTGTTAAAAAGACCTCAACTATTGTGTTGTTAACACAATTCATCCCCAGAGTGAACATAGACCTAGGCTGGAGATGGATGGTTCTTAGGATTTTATGTCTTTGATGCTTTATTGTTGGCTCCAAGCTCTTTTTCTTTGAGTTCTTCCCTTTTCCTCTTTAGGCAACACACGCCAAACACAAGTTGTTGATAAAAGATCCAGAAAAAAACTCCAGTTTTGTCCCAAAGCTGCCTCTACACCCAAAGTGTTTTCACAGAAAGTGCTCCCTGGGTTTAAGGTCAGGCAAAAACAAACACGTTGCTTGCAAAAGACTTGTAAAAGAACCTCCCCAGAGCTCTACAAACTGTTTTCATCCTGCTATCTCCTAAACTAAAAGCTGATTACATTATTGAAGCCAATCTTGACAAATTGCAGACTCTTGCCATTTGTTCCTTAGAGGCACACATGGTGCTGAACTGTAAAATGTGATACCTCTTCATTAATCCTGCTGATTGGAGTACAGCCCAGTAGGATGTATGTAGTTTGGGAGCTGGCTGCACACTTCAACTGTGTTAGGGCATGCACACAAGCAAACACATCTGTTTTGTTGCAAGCACATGTGTGCTTGTGCATTTACATGCACACCCATATGGTTAGTGAAACATTGGTGCCTCTTCTCACACAGCCCTCCACCTTAGCATGTGTGCACTGGGGTTATTTGAGCGTTGGAGCAGAAATGTTGCATCCATCTCATCTGACAGCTCTCGACCTTCCAGTAATCCCAGTATTTCTCACTATCTCACTCCCTGTTACCTCACACATACATGCACAGACAGCCAGTGCAGCATCAAAGCCACTCCGCTCATTGATCTGCTGCTCCCACTCCTGACTCCAACATCAGCTACTGGCCAGATTTGCTGTCATTCAATCTGCATTCTTGCTTTAAAGTTTCAGGTCTTGGTATATCATGTCATCAGGCCTGATTAGGAGGAGGAGAATCATTTATCTCAGGTCACCAGAAAAAGGAGGACTCCACCGTGATTGCTTTTCCTCTGATGGAAAAATATTTGTAATGACCAAAACAGAGCAGCCATGTTTCAGCAACGGCCATGTTTTAGTTTATCTTTCTCTCTTTTCTGTCCGTCAGAATAGCTTTGATGCAAATATGTTAAAATAGATTACTCTTTTTTTTATTTTATTTTGCAATAACGTTGACCAGGGGCTAAAGTGATAATAAATGAATGTGTTTATTAATAAGTAAACAGTCAAAATGACTTTTTCTTTTTAACAAGAGTCACAAAAAAGTTAAAGTCTAATGTTAAATTCAGAAACAGTCAAAAATGGTCTTGTTTTTCCTGTGTGGCATGTCAGTCCAGCTGAGTTAAGCAATGGCCTGATCATTTTATTTTGTTGTTGTTGTTATGCTGTCAAGTGTTTTGGTTGATCTGTGCTACTCAGAAAACAAATTTAACAACTAGCATTAGACCACGGAGCGCCAAACCAACAGAGACCTCCACCGTGTTTAGGGAACTTCCAGACTGGAACCTGGTCACCTATATCAGCCATCACTAAAATAACAAAGTTCGTCCCTCCTGGAATGATCTGGACTGAAACAGATTAAAACAATCACAAATTATTGAATTTCTTTTCAAATTAGATTTTTCTTCTTGCAATTTTTTTTTTTTTTTATTATTCAAACAGGCTCAGCGAAGATGATATCTACAAATCCTAAATGACTTGTCCAATGACTAATGATTAAATTAGTACATTTTCATCAACACTTTGAGACTTCCAAAATTCCAAAAAGCACCAAACATCAGTACATTGTATTCAGTATAGTGGCGGTGCTCAAAAATGCCCCCTAAAAACATGTCCACATTAGTTAAGTCACAACTGGTAGAGTATGAGGATAACATTCTGAGCTTTGGAGAGTCAATAGCATAGGTAGAATTTTTATAAATATGCCTAAAGATAATATAACCTAAAGACCCAATTCAACAAAAATTGTGTTTTGGGTGTTTTAAACATGTCCTTGTAGAATTTTTCTGATGGCGGAGGACATTTATTGAAAAATAAAATAAAAACTTAAAATTGCATCTCTGAGTATTTCTTTATTCAAACGTTGTGAATCAAGTGCAGATGGAAAAATGCCATTTGAAAAATAATTTACTTATGCCGTGTCACTTGTAGCCGATAACATGTGCGTTTTTATTTTCCTCTTCTGATCTTACGTCTGGCTCAAAACTGTGCGGCTGGATTGCTTTATTACCTGCCATTTTTGTTGCACCGCTAATGTTTAGTCGGGTGTGTGAGGGACTGTAAGTTAGTGAGAAAGAGTGTAAACAGAGAACTTTCAGCAACGGTAAGAGGAAGGGGGGTGGCTTGTGGTTAAAAAGTAATTCCAAAATAATAAGTAATTAATGGCCAAAGCAAAAGAGAGGGGAGGGTCAGAAGCAACGTAAAATTCCAGTAACCTCCTTGCATTTAGATCTGCAAATGTGAGATTTCAAACAAGGACCAGTAAAACTGTTAGTATAAAACAGAGACAGAAATGTGTTACTCCAGTTTGATACAGTGTCTGATTTACCGCCTGCTTTCTTCTGCTTTCTCTATCGCTCTAAAAAATCTGGTTTCACTTGGGCTCCCAGCTCTATTTGGGAGTGCTTTGTCAACACAATGAGTGGAGGAGGTTTTGCCAAAGCAAAATTATGTATTGTGCTGTAAAGAAAAAAGAATGGGAAAGCCTATTATATATGACTGGTGCTGAAATCCAAATTTTTTCAAGATGTGGGGACGTTTGTGGACTAGATGAAAAAAGTAGTTAATTTTTCCCAAATGTTGCAAAAACTGTATGTTTGTGATTAGAGCTCATCTCATATGAAATAATGTCAAACATGTTAGCAGTTTTCTTCTATGAGGAGAGTGACCCAAAACAGAATCATTAGGTTCTAAACTGATTCCGTCCTCCTTTTGTTTCTGCTTGTTGATTGTATTTTATTTGGCTTGCTCTGGCTTGTTTAAAGACCCACTCCAATAAAAAGGTGTAATGGGATTTCTACCATGTTTTTGTAGCGTTTTTCTGATGATGAAGTGCATATATTAGTGAAATTAACAGTAACACTTTATAATAAGATTCCATAACAAACTTTACACTAATAATGTGTTTATAGAGTGTTAGTAAAACATTTATCACACACAATAGGTCTAATAAGGTGTATTAATATGTTTAATAAGATTCATTACCTCTAAAGTGAGACTATTGTCTACAAAAGCCATATTCCTAAAATTATTACAAGCTTAACAGATGTTTTTACCATATTTGTCAACTATATTTGAGTGTTTTGCAGCACCTCATTTAAAGTGTTACCAAATTAAAAATACAATTGTATTTCTGAGTATATATTTATTCAAATTGTTGTGAATCAGGAGCAGACAAAAATTGTTCTTTACAAAGAAGCACATTTGTACAGAATAAATGATGGGCGAGCCATAAGCTCCCTGCTCCATTCTGATGCATCCACAGGTAGAAAACTAGATCTGGGTACATGTCCTAGAAAACATAAATCAGAGACCATTGACAACACTTAATATACATTTAAAAAAATGGTCATAGGGGAAGTTTAAGCAAAATATAAATGCTGAATCAGCCAGTATAGAAACTCAATGCATTCAGATATTTAGACATGGTAAAGATGACATTCAACATTTTGAACAAGACTGCAACCTGTTAGTTCTTCTATTTCAGAAATACTTGATTTGCTAAGTTCAACCATCTTGAGGTGTTCATTGAATTGTCCTTAAAGGATAAAACACAAAAAATACAACCAGGCTTTAACAATCAAGAAACATAAACCTAGAAATTCTCACTACTAAAACACCATCTCTAACTTGTTTTTGTAGAGAAGTTCGTGAGACTCTTTTGGGACTCATTAATTTAAACGGTGCCGAGAATCTCAGTTTTTTAGCTTATCAGAACTAAATTGTGTTCATTCTCTGACACTTTCAGGTGTCAAACGGAGAAATGTGCCAAGTTCTAACCCTTACATTTCTTTCTTGAGCAGGATGTACTCCCATCTCCAGAATTATCCATAACCGCACCATTAAAATGTCAGAAAACAGGGAACTCGCATCATGAAAGAAGTACAGATATGTAGCTGCTACCTGACTAGCCATCCATTTTTAGAACCATTTTGAATCTTGGGGTCACAGGGCTGCTGGAGTCAACCCAGCCACTGTTTCAGAGACACACACTCATACACAGGGATGATTTACTAATCAGTCTATGAAACAGGCTTTTGGACTTGGGGAGACAGCTGTAGAGCCCAGAGAAATCCCACATAAACTCCACATAAGAAGGACCCAGCCGGATATAGAACCAGGGCCTTCTAACTGTGAGGCGAGAGTGCTAACCACTACACCACCGTACCACCCCTACATGAGTTTTTGTTAAGTTAACCAAAATATCCGATTTTTTCCAACTCCTGTTGAATTTACAAGACAAAACATAATAGTAAATGTAGACAGACGTGAATGACTGTTTGCTACACTGATTATTGAGATGGATGTGCCTGTTCACGTTGCCCATTTGTAAACTTGTATATTTTTTCCAGTTTATTTCATCCTCTTCAATACGTTTTTTTGTTTTGTTTATTAGTAAAATTGACACAATATTCAATGTAAATTCTAAGACATTTTCTTTTATTTATTATAATGTTATCAAAACAAAACTGTATCTGTTATAAGTCTTTGTCTACATCAAATACAAGAAACTATTCTACAGCAAATGAGATATTTTTACCACATACATGCATTCAGTTTTACAAAATAAAACTTTTGAATTTCTATGATCCCACTTGTTGTCCACTGATTCTGGGAGTTAGAGCTCCAGGGGTTACAAAAATTAATGAAAAGGTGAATAAAAGCTTGTCTTAATTTTGTTTTCAGCCGGTATAAACAGATGCAAACATGCATAATCTGCTCAAATCTGAGCAAAAACATGAAACTCTTATGAATGTGTAATCTACAGGAAGTGGCGTGATTTGTAATCTGCTTCCCCCGCCTCAGCAGTGCTTCAGCAAACAAAAGCAGCTCAAAGATTGGAAGTGAGTGACCCCAACTCTACAGTTATTGTTTACTCTGTCAGGGGCCAATGGCTGGCATACAGTATAACTCTGTGTAGACGTGACTGAGGTCAGAAACTCTTCAATGTTACATTACACACTTGCTTCCCAAAGTTTCTTCATTGTAGTTTTACAATTTCTATTTGTCCTGAAATTGTATCTTTTAGCTTGTAGGTTGGACCCCACTGTCTGCTGCAGTTGAACTGGGTTATGTCCAGATCATAAACCTGTAGTTTCCCTCAAACATTATGGTCACTTTTAAAATAACATCTGTTTTTTCTGAATTTTGGGAGAATGCTCATCCAAACCACATCTCAACAAATTCAAAGTAAAGAGGAGAACACACATATTGCATTTCCTCTGTTGTTTATATTTCTGAATAACTCAAGCTCCGTTTTTTGTTCAAACAATTCAAACAATGCTGCATTCCATCGAGTGCATTTTTCCTTTGGTTTACAGAGTTAAAGACAACAGAGGTTGTAACCCCGCTAAGCTAAAACCCCAAGAAGTATTCCAATGCTTTAAGACTGGAAGATTACTCCACATGAATATCTTGTGTAGATTTTGGTGTGATTCAGGCCTTCTGTTGACTCTTGCTCAGCAGAAATGTGGCCAGGTCTTTTAAGTCATTCCTGAAGTTGGATTTCATTGAGCATCCATGTTTGGCCACAGTTCCCTGCTTTCCCCTCTGCCTCAGCTCCTCTGACTCACACTGAACACTGTTGCCAGGGCTACCGTTTATTAAAATTGCTCCACAACTTTAAGCCTCATCCTCAGACTGTAGCATGGCTGACAGCGGACACTGGCCATAAACACCCCTGACATAATCAGAGATCCATTCGCAAACACACACATACACATGGAAGTGACTTTGTGTCTGACACATGTAAATTGTGAATGAGAGAAAAAAACAAGCTTTTGGAAGAGAGAGGCTGACAGAGGAGGGACTTGGTGAGGCAATTCTTTAAACACTGATGCCCTCTTGTGGTCATAATGTGTCATTGTCAATTTCCAACTCTTCACAGCTTTGCATCATTTGCAGTGAGGGACAAAAAGAGGTATCAGGTGGGATAAAACATTTGCTTACTTGCCCTTAGGAAAATACAAAGTCTGCAAAAACCTTCTTGAAAATGGCAATATGTATTCAATAAATTCAAATGTTTATATTTTTCAACTTCAAATGTGAGCAAACAAAGTTACAAGTGGAGCTCAAGCTTTCTCATTAAGCTGGTGAAGATGCTTTGATTTTGTACGTCTTCCCGAGTCACATCCGCAACTTGAAATCATGCAAATTATATGTGGGAGATTGCATTTTTGACATTTATTTTGATAGTAGAAAGCATTTGAACTGAGATGAGACCTGAGATTTCATTTAAAGGACGTCTGAAGTGGCTAAAAAGTATTTCGAAGTTGTGCATGTCATGTATGAGAGTTCTAAAACAGAAATAAAGTGTGCTGTAAGTTTGACAGAGAAGTTGAACGTGGATGTGCATTGAAGCTGGAGTCTGAGCTTCTTGTTTTTGCTGTGGTAATAAAATAGAATTGACACATGTAGATAGAATCAGTATGAATTAAATAGCACAGATCTGTCCTAACAGTTTACAGAAGGTGGAGGTACATCTAAAGAGGCTGAGGTTTGTCCTGGAAAGGAGAAACCTCTGCAGCAAGACAGAAGAGCAGGGAATTGTGGGAAAAAGAGGTGTGTTCAGTCAGGTTTGAAGGAGTGTCGGCAAAGGCACAATTTATTCTGCTGAGACAAGACAGAGACTGTTAAAATGTCTTTTATTCTCTTCTTTTTTCATTTAAGTCATTCTTATTATGTAACTTTTGTTTTTTTACTAGAAACCAAGCCAGGCAAACATACAGTGTTATTCCCCTGAAATTGATGCTCCTCATTTATCTCTACAAGGTGGTCCATCTCTGCATCCATCTCTGCAAGCTCTGTTACATTTCTGCCTCCAAGTGGCCATTTAGATTTACTACCATCTGTTAATCAGCTACTTGCATTATTTCTATGTATCATTTGTATTATTTATTTATTTATTTTACTTTATAGGCGATGAACTATTGTAAAATAGGAAAGATTGTGACAGTTTCTATAATTTTCTTTGAGTTTTGCTACTTTTAGTGACCAGGGAAAGTGTTCTCCCTGAGACTAAGAAGTCGTGGGTTAAAATACACGGTTGGTTCACACCAAAGACTTTAAAAATGGAGCAGAATGCCTCGCTGCTTGACATTCAGCAATGAGGGGTCAGCTAGGCACGTGTAAACCGAGGTTGTGATTGCAGCTCACTGCTCCCTCAGGAGATGTGCAGAACAAATGTGGTCAGCGAATCTCGCCACACCCAAGAGTTACATGACTCGTGGGATTTTTATTTTTATCGAGTTGCCTTGAAATGTCTTTAAATAAGTTTGTAATAGCAATTGTTTTAACTGCAGAACCTTAGCAAAAAAAAAAAAAAAATCCAGTTGCAGGGCTTCATTTCCATTAGTTGTTATTCATCTTTCAGCATCAGGGTTCACCACAGAAAATTCAGCTTATACTGATCCGCAGATCTGTTTTGGCAGAGAGATTTTGCGCCAGATGCCCTTCCTGACTCAGCCCTGTATTTTATCTGGGCTGAGGACCGCCATAGGGAGTACCAAATCTGGGGCCCCTTGTGGCTACATGGGTAGGCAGTAGCGTGAAGAGTCTTGCCCTAAGGACTGGATGAAGCTCATTGCACCCCCGTGGTGAAACGAGTTTTGGTTTCTCAAGCACCAGTCCTGCATGCAGCCAACAGAGCCATTCAGATGCTGGAACTCGACTGGCATTAGTAGTTCTGAATAAAAGAGAATTCATGAATGATAAATAACAATAAAATATAATCCCAAACAACCAGATTTGATATCAAAACCATTTATGAAATAATTCCAAGGTGCAGAAGTTATCATCATATTGATGATCGATGACACTTTGTTGTCTTCTCACTGTTGTTGGTTCCCAAAGACAATGTGATGTTTAAAAGAAAATTGCAATAAAAAATAAAATTGCTTGTGCGACAAACCCTAAATAAACATTAAAGGGGGACTAGTGAAAACAAGACAGCTGAGGCAGATAAAAACCACATCAGCTACAGTTTATGACCGTGTTTAGATAAGGTGGAAGAGGAGAATAGCTGTTTCTGAGGCTTTTTGTTCAGGCTTCATCAGTCCTACCTAGAGGTGCACATGTGTTACTGCAGCGTTTGTTGTCCATTACTTCACTATGAAGGCTTCTTTTTAGTTTGTGTAAATAAAGTTCACATCTGGAAGTTCCTTCAGAATAAAATGCTTGACTGCCTTCTACACAAAATTAGGCTTGTCGAAGACAAACTGTTTTCCCTTTCTTTTTAAAACTGTTAGAACTCTTTAAGGATTGTTTTATTCTTAGTGAGGTATTTATTGATTCTGGTGTAGATTGGAACTTCACTGATGGCACTTAGTCAGAGATCTTTGATTAAAAGGTTTGTCTCTGCCATCTCCTGAGGTCGGAGCCAGTCAGGAGTTGGGGGTGAAGGACTCATAATGCAGGAAACCATTCTTGATGGCAGAAACTGAAACATTTCATTAATAAATTACCCTAAATGACAAACTGCAAAGCAAGGGAGACGGTCCAACCCTGTCTGAAGTCCTCCACCATCGTTCCCCTGCCCAAGAAGCCTCACATCTCCAGCTTCAATGACTACAGACTAGTGGCTCCCTCTCCAAAAGCCATGAAGTGCTTTGAAAAACTGGTCCGTAGTCCCATAACTGCAGCCTTCTTACCAGGACTTGACCCCCACCAGTTTGCATACAGAGAGAACCGACGCCATAGCAACAGCTCTGCATGCTGCTCTTTCCCATCTGGAGCAGCGGGGGAACTATGTGAGGATGCTCTTTGTGGATTACAGCTCGGCCTTCAACACCATCCTCCCACACAAGCTGGTGGCCAAGCTGGAGAACCTGGGACTGCCCCGTTCAACCTGCCTGTGGGTCCGCAGCTTCCTCTCCGGTCGCAGACAGAGAGTCAGAGTAGGACATCATACATCCATGACACTAAGCCTCGGTACCGCCTCGCCCCAGGGTAGTGTACTGAGCCCTCTGCGCTACTTCTGTGCACATACGACTGCACATCTGCCCACCACAGCAACAGTTTGAGTTTGCTGATGACACCACAGAGACGAGGGGGAGAGGCTGTCAACATGGTGTTCAACCAACAACCTCCTCCTCAACATATCAAAGACCAGAGAGCTGATGATTACTGCTGTCAATCGATTAAAAAAAAATCAAATTAATGACACTTTTGGGTTGAGATTAATAACAATGTTTTACTCGGTAAATATTATATGACAATGTGCATGTATAAATGTACATAAAAATCATAGTACTTTGCCTTTTAACCAGTACACTAATCACTCTTTAAAATTTTGGAACGAGCGAACACAACCTGCTGTATGCTGCACTCCCCCCCTGACAAGGGGGTCAGGATATTCTCTGGAAGAAATCTATTTAGGAAAACAAGGTCATTTTAGAAATGTTGGGGATGAACAACGGTTGCAAAGGCATCATTCTAATATCCAGTCCGTTTTGTTTCACAGCATCAAGTCAAGAGCGACTCCTCATTACACTACAAGCTTGTAGAGTTCTTTCCAGCAAAAAAATACAATCCTCTCTACTGAAAGTTTTGATGCTGCAGTTGACTTTCTGGAATTAACAAATGTCTGTACCGTAACTTAGAGTTTCAGATTTTTTTTTACAGCGCTGCAGCTGAACAATGTGCCAAGACAAAGAACTGAAGAGGATGATAAGGGCATGTTTTTTCTACTGTCTTACTGTAAATTTACTCTCAGGTTTTTCTGGAAATATCTTGCAGATCTGTAACTGTGATCAGTATGATTTATGTTACTCTGTTACAGAAAGCATAACAATTGCTTTTTTGTCAAATGATCCCAGATGGACACAAGTCTTAAAAATCAGAGTTTGTGCATCTCTCACCGGACTCTGGGGTCGTTTTTGGATGCCCAAGTGAACCGGGGGACTATATCACATCACACTGTTCTGTTCAGGCATGCAGAGGCCCACCCTCAGCTGCTCATTCTAACCCTTAAAGACCCGCCCACAATTTGTTGTAGGATCAACACTTTTTTCATGCAACATGAGCAAAAGGGATTCTCGCAGGGGTGTTGTGTTCAACATGTGCTCCCTACAACATTCTTGCTCTGAATAAAGGGCCCACTTTTGGACTTTGGACTGGCCATGCAAATCCTTAACACAACATGCCTTCAGCATTTTGTTTTCTTGTTAAGTTCAAAAATGCAGGGCTTTGGGATTGAAAGAACGGAGTTATTTCTCATAAAAGGAAAAATCATGAAAAATCATGGACTTAGGTCATTTGATTATGTGCCACAGAAATTGTTTTCTGCAAAAACAAAATCGTTCTAAATTCCCGGTGAACATCATATATTGTTTCTGGTTTTAAATCCTGAAAAATTGCAACCAAACTTTATTTTTGATAACATTTGCTTCTAGAGCATGAGACTTTCTGTTTTACAGAAACAAATGATTCAATAAACAATTGTAGAAATTGCTTTTTCTCTTAATATCATTTCACTCTACTGATCTGATGAGTTAAACACTCATTAGATGAGATGCGGCTTATCCAGCAACTGGGACATGAATGTAGACCAACATCAAAGAAAATCTCTTTTTTTATTTAAATGAGCAGAAAATAAAATGTTACAGATTGAATGGAAAATGTGTTAGAATATAAAGAATTCAGAATCCACAGGAACAAAAATATGTTAAAAATCAATCATTAAGCTAAAAATAAAACCTTTGTTTGAAGCCTAAAACCGCTCGTTAGGAAACCTTGTATTGTTTCCGTCAGTGTTTACAAGAAGAATGAATTTGTCAAATGAGTACTTGGAAATTCTTGCCAACTCCAAGAATCTCATTTTAATTGCATTATTCACTGAAGTGCAGAGAGCTGTGACCAGTGAGTCCTGCTTCACAGTGTCCACAGATAAATGGAGCCACAGTCAGCCTGCACAGAAACACAAGACAAAATGAAAACAAAATATGATTACAAGAAGCAAATCATTACACCAAGATAATCCTGGTGGACTGAATCCTGGCAGGATACTGGCAAAATCCAATAGCTGTGGCCAGAATCCAAACTCAAAGGTTCTGAAAATCAAGTGCTTGGTCGATATCTGCATGAAGAAGATTCTTGCCACTGGAAGAGAAAACTTGCAAATTTTCCATGGGTTCAACTTTCAAATTCAACTGTTCACCTTAATATCCGTCCACACAATAGTTTATTTCTGTTTTAATGCTTTCTTTTCATGCTTTGCTTTCTCTCCAGTCACAAACTGATTTTTTTTTTTTTTTTCCATCAGAAAGTTGGACCAATTTGACATCTTACTTCTAAAATCGATTTAGGTGGTCTTTTTATTATGGTTATGCCATTTTTAGCCAACATGAAAAAAAATGTGTTGTTTTCTTTGACAAAGTTTCTGCAAACCGGAAGGTGTTCTTTAAAAATTCATCTCTGATTTGTGGGTGGGACAGTTGGCGTGGAAGTAAGGCTTTGTTGAAATCCCATCATCCCTTTTTACACTTTCTCCAGCTAGCTTACAGCCCCTTACAACCCTAAGCTAATATTAGCGGAGCAACAAAAATTGCGAGCAATATCGTAGCAATCCAGTTTTCGTACAGTTTTGAGCCAGATTCCAGCTCAGACGAGGAAAATGAAGATTAACATGGATTCATTTGTCTGCAAGTGGAGACATCAGAATGGAGCGGTGCAGGGAAACTCTGGCTCGCCCATTTCAGTTGCTTTATTTATTCTTACATTTTATATACATATGTCCTTCATTATGAGACAATGCTACAAGAACATGTTAAAAACACAAATTTCATCGGAGTGGGTTTTTAAATGTTGTGTTTGTTTGTCTCATGTCTTTAGAGTGGTGAAACTATTTTCTGACACTCGTATTTACACACAAATCATTAATAAAAGTCCATAGACTTGGATTTTAAGTAATTACAGCACAGCTTGAAAGCATCTCACAACTAAAACATATTGGAAGGATCCTTTAGTGCTTCTACATTTATTGTAAAACCAGTTGGGAAGTCACAAGTTGCAACATGTGACTTCTGCAGTTGTGAAAGGATGATTGAGAATGATATGTTATGTGGTAATTTGATAGTTGTGTTGCTTTCTCACAGAATATGACTTGTTTCCTTTCACTTTTTCAGGCTGAGTTAAACCAACCGTTTACTGGCTGTTGCTTGGTCTGTGCTAAATAAATTTACAAGATAATTTACATAAACTTGCATTACCAAAAACATGCAATAATGTGGTAAAAATAGAAATTAAAATAGCAAATATGTTTTTATTACATGAACAAGTTCTGAATAGCAATGCTCCTTTAAGCAATGTGAATATTGAGCCAAAGTCAAAAATGTAAAAAGAAAAGCTTTCAGTTGTAGAAGGAAAGTCCCTCCTCACACAGCTGTATGATGACAAGGAGGAGGAGGAAGAAGATGAGCGTTAGCTGAGGCATGAAAGGAGGGAGGGACGGAGGACACCCTTACAAGCAGTTATAAGCACCCACACATACTTTCCTGCAAGAAAACCTTGACACACAGCCTGCGTGCACATAAGATCGCCTGCCAGTCAGAGTGGATTGGGTTTTTAGCCAGCAGATTATGGCTTCTTCAGCATGGATGCTGGCTTTGTGTGTGGCAGCGCTGAGAGGTAAAGAGCTCCTCTGCAATCTCTGTTTCTGCTCTCTCTGTCCGTTTGTTGCATAGATTACTAATCTGAGTTTTGTGGTGGGAAAAGACAGAGTTTGGAACTTTTTTCACTTCCTACACTCCATTTTCCACTATTATAAACTTCTGATAAAAACTGAAAACCTCTTTGTGGCATTCAGAGAGGGAATCAGATTCAACTGTCACTGCACTGGCTTACTTTGTCCCTGTTCCACTCTTTTATCTCTGTGCTCTTCTTCCTTCAGTGACAAGTGTTGGTGCTGCTCCAAACAAACAGGCTGAGAGGAACTGCTCTTTGACTCCCCCAGTAAGTTCTTGTTGCTGTGTGTACCTTTACACATCTAGCAGCAATTCTTTTCATTTCATCGCAACTTACGACATGTAACTTTGACCTCTTCTCTTTCTCGCAGTCTTCTTCTGATATGAGATACATGTGTTTAGCAGTTAATGATTGCTGAGGAAGATTAGGAAAAAGATGAATCAGCAGCGTCTCAGATTTTCTCGTAATCCTTTTATTTTTGTGTCTCATGTGTTGCAGTATCTCCCCAGCACAGCAGTAAATACTTCTCTCCGGCTGCATCAGCTACGAGAACAAATGCAACATTTGAATATCTCTGCCTACATTATTCCCGACACTGATGCCCACATGGTACACCTCCATCCCAATTACTCCACTGAGGTCTTTAATCTGTGTGAAAGGGGTTTTAACCTTTGTGCTTCTGTGACAGAGTGAGTACATTTCATCGCGTGATGCCAGGTTGGCCTTCATGACGGGTTTTACGGGCTCCGCAGGTACAATATTCCCCCTCCTGAGGTCCTGTGGTCACGCAGCTCCTTTGCTTTCTCGCCACATCCTCACAAGCATCACTACGTTTTGTCATTGGCCTTGCCCTCACAGAGTAATTTGGCCAACAAATCACAATGTCTGTGGCTGTAAACAAAATCAATAGGCATTGTTCCATGCTCAAAATGATGAGAAGAAAGAGAATAATGTTTGGGAAGAAGGCTCATTTTCTTAGATGCCAAAAAGAATTAGGAGAGGGGTTCAGCATACGTTGTTTTTGTTCCCGGAGTGTAATAAAGAAACCACATACCAACAACTAAGCCAATTTTTCTATTCGCCACACACCACCACCTTGAAGGTTCTCTGTATTTTTAAAAAATGTGTCTATGCTTAACATCCCCTTGTGGCATTTTCTATGATAATCTAGGACACACATAAAGAAAATTAGGCTTAAACTTGTATTTCTGAGTTTGTTCTTTTTAATATCAAATCAATATGAATCAGGAGATGAAAAAATGACTTTTGAAGAAACTAGTAGCTGTGGCGTAGAAGCTATTCAACAAGCCACAAGCTTCCTGCTGCGCTCCATTCTGATGCATCCACTTGCAGACGACTAGATCATGTACATCTTCAAACTCTCTTGGCATCTGGCTCAAGACTGTAGAACTGTACTGCTGAAATTTTTCTCACCATTTTTGTTGCGCCACTGTTAGGTTGGGGTTTTGAGGGCCTGTGAGCTAGTGGGAGAGAGTATAAACAAAGGGATGATGGGAAATGTGGGAAGGCTTACTCTTTACCACCGGAATTTCTAACGAATTCCTGGAATGTCCTAGAAGGAAACTGTTTTTTTTTTTGTTTAGTTTGTTTGTTTGTTTTGTTTGTTTGTTTTGGTCATCATCCTAATAAAAGACCACTAGGGATGCTTTTACATTGGATGAAAAGATGATCGGAGTGGGTCTTTAACATCAGGAAAAGAGGTCTCCCTTCTAAGATGTTTTGAACCCTGTGTCACACCTGTCCACCTCATGACACCGTTGTTGTCCCGCATCCCTCCAGGAACTGTCGTGGTGACTCAGAGCAGGGCCGTTCTGTGGACAGACAGCCGTTACTGGGTTCAGGCCGAAAGACAGATGGATTGCAACTGGGAGCTGGAAAAAGATGGTAGGGGAGATTACACTGTACTGACTTGTTCTGACAACCAGGCACACACGGATTCCAGTCAAACACCTGTGAGTTTTGTTACTTTTTGTTGAGAGAAAAAGCTTATGAAAAGCTGTCAGTACATGTTAATTCAAAGCTCTGTTAAAACAAGAACCCTAAAAGTTTTTAAAAAAAAGGTCATAATAATTCTAAAAAAATTACTTTCAGCTTTGTTTCAAAGCAGAATTTATTGCTTTCTTATGTCAAAAATAATTAAAAACGCAGAAAACAACAAAACTTTACTGATATGTTCTAAAAACAGGTTTTAGAAAAAAAATCTATATTTCTATGGACAACAACAGTGAATGAATTATACTGAGTTAAGGTTACACAGTTGTCACAAAGAGAAGGTTACTCTGTGATATTTAACTATTATTCAATTAAAACATAGCAAAGAAAACGATCCAGACAATAAGATCCCCATTAATTTACAATGCTGTTGCAAGAATTTGTTTTCATTTGCACCAGTGCATCCAAATCTGGCAAAAGAAATGTAAATTCATCAAACCAGTTTGTTGCCCAGATTTCTGCCCATTTTGAGCCCACTGCTGCTGCTGGGATCCGTCTGTATCAAACTTTAGCTTTATGTTTGCTGCATAAAAAATACAATCATTCTGCCGCCATTAGTTACTTTGTCAAGACAAACATTGTAAAATTCCAGGAGGTGTCATTTTGGTTGAGTAGGAATCGCATTTTCGCTTTTCTAGCCTCCATGAAATGTGGAAACACTTTTAAAACTTGTTTCAACATTTCGTCAAAGGATATTTAAAACCAGTTTCTGATGCAGTTAACATGCCAATAATAGAGACATAAATTATAAAAATTTAAAGATTGAAAAAATAACATTCCACACCCTATAATTTATAAGACAATAATGTTCAGAAACATTACCAAAAATTATAAAATGCAAACCAAATAGCATAAAAAAAGAAAAAACAATAAAAGTTTTTATGGAGTCAGTGTTGAAGTCCAGGTTGGATTTCAATTTAAAAAGCTAAATCTGATCCACCCATATTATCTGAAGGTTTTACCACATTTATCTGGAATCATTTACAGAGAGGAAAGATTGGCTGCTTTATGAATGACATATGTAATGGTCTTCCAGTTTTCAACTCTCTTCTCAAGAAGAGATGATAACACTCCACTGCTGGAAACTAGGATGTGAGGACTGTTCTATGCAGATTTGATCTAACAATTCCTATATGTCTTCAAAGATACAGAAGTATGGAGAAACCAGCAACGTTGAGTGGTTTAGGAGCACTGAGAAGTTGACAGGAAGCAGAACAGAAAATAATGTCATCCTCTTTTGAAGTGACAAAGACAGAAAGGATCAGGAAGGAGTAGATCAGAAGGACTGCTTGTGTCAATCATTTTGTAGGCAAAGCCAGTGAAGTTGGGTGGAGGAGGTTCAGACATGTTAAGAAGAAGGATAAAAAAAAGTATCAGTCTGAGGATGCTGAGGCCAGAAGGAACAAGTCTGGAGAGGCATCATGCTGGATGTTGTGAAAGAGGATATGAAGATAGATACTGTAAGAGAGTGATGCAGAGGATAGGATGGCAGATGGTCACCATAGAAACCAGTGGAATAAACAGCCAACTGAGGCAAAAAAAAAACCTTTTATAGTTTAACTCATGATGCCTTTTGTTTAAAAAAGTGCTATATTTTTTCACCTACATTGTTTTAAAATGCATCTAGTTTTGATACTCAAGTTTTATTTTGTTTTTTTATTTTACTTTAATGCCTCATTCTCATATGTAAAGTAAGAGGTGATTGTCTCCTGTAATGTTCCAGCATCCATCAGCAGTGTGGCGGAGTGGCTCATGTCTGAGTTGCCACCAGAAAGCCACGTCAGCTTTGATCCCTTCCTCTTCTCTCTCGGTGAGACTTGGCTCCTCACCTGACAGCTCAGCTTAACATCACTAAAAATGTTGGAAAATTATTTATGGAGTTACCAGTTTGTCTGTTTGTTACTATTTCTTTAAGGCAGATTTGTTGTGACTCTGTAATCTTTTGCAATGTCCTCCATTAGAGACGTATCAGGACTACGCCTCCTATTTAGAGTCAAACAGTCTCCTCTTCCGTCCCGTCGCTGTTAACCTGGTGGACGCAGTGTGGGAGGACAGACCTCCCCTCTCATCTGAAAGCCTCATCCGCCTTCCTGACAGAGTTATAAGTATGCTTTTTTCTTTCTTTTTTTTAAACTGTGCCCTTGTTTGTTTGTTTGTGTGCAGTCTGCCAGTCTCCATGTGTGGTGCCATTTATCTGTGTGCTGATAAATACCTGCAAACTTAACCAGGAGCCATAAGCAATGCTCACAAACACAGCCATAAACCGTCTGTTCATGTTTTTACTGCTGATTGGCAGATTAAATACAAACTCGGAAAGACTGGAGCCAATTCCGCATGACAAGACTGTCTGCACAGACCCTTGCAGGTCTTAGCAGTCATAAGGACTGGAAAGTGCAAACACAACAAATGGAAAGCACCATAAACCTAACGGTGTGTGTTAATTTGACTTTTATCTGCTAAATAATACTGGGATTGAAGTGAGTCTTATATCAACTACTGCTTTGGGTCAATGACAGGAAATTTAAACAAAAAAAAAAAAAAGAAGGGAGCAATAATAGTGTTTTGTTGTGCTTTTAGAGAGCAAAACGTGGATAATTTACAAAAGCTACAGCAAGCTGAGTTGTTTGGGTTGGAGCAGAAGTCAATAACATCAGTTATTGTGCATTATAGTACAACCACTTTAATCCAACTTGCTGTTTTAATTAATATAAATTATCATCTTGTTGCAGCAAAATTTACGGGCAAAGTCTAAGATTTGACCTCTTATGAGTCAAATGTTATTCTGATAGAAGGGTTTAGCTGCTTTGCAGTCTCAGGAATACTTGCAATTACATTTATTATGTTTTAAATCATCGAAACTATTAACAGGCAATATAGTGTCAACATGTTTTCCAAAATCGTTGTTTTTTTTTTGTAATTTATATGTAATAATGGTTTTCATCATAAATATTTTCCTCATAGAAAACTGCCATTGGCATCGATTTTCCCAAGTTAAATGACAGCTTATTTTTACTGAGTCATGATAAAATTTTCTTTAAGCGTAGCCAAGAGACAGTAACGATTAAGAAGCCTAATAAAGTTTAACCAGAGATTAAATAAATAAAATGCAATGAGAAAGATTTCTTTTTCTTTAGCAAACTTTTTATAAATTGTTTTAAACTTCTAAAATTATCACAAAATGCAGTTTAAAAATTTTTCATGTGAACTGAGGTTTATTGGAAAAATACGTTTTTATATACAGTTTTCCAAAAACATTCAAATATCCTATACATTCCTTCTTGAATTTGGATATTCTGAATAGATTTTAAAAAGTAAAAGAAATTCTAGATAAAATGATCAGATCAACACATTTTTATAGTCATGTCTCATTCAGGTTTCAGACTTTTTCAGAGTGAACATGAACAATCTGGATACTCGAGTAAAGGTAGTTATTGTACTTTTAAACACAAGTCTTAGTTAAAATTCATGTAACAGTGGACATTAGCAGCATTGGAGCTAATGTTCATGCAAGATTTCAGGATTTGTAACAACACGAGTTTACTCTGAGGCAACTTTTAAAGTCTGAATGTGGAGTCTTAATTGGAAAATTGTGTATCTATCTGTCTTTTTCTTTATTTTGTCTCCTCACAAAAAACTTCCGGCCTGGTTGGTTTTATTTTTAGTTCAGTAACACAGCAAATTATACTCTACTCAATATTTCCTTTACTGACAATAAAGGTGTTGTTTTTTTTTTTTTAGATTGTTTAGATTTTAGATTTTTTAGATTGATTTGTTTTAGATTGTACTTCACAGCATCACTGTGAGGATGTGCAATGCTTTTAGTAACATCTAGATTTGTCACTGGACAATTCTTTTCATCGTTTCGTGTATTGCCCTGGTGAAATGGGCAAAATTAACAAATATTTAACAATTGGAAAACCCCCACCTTCTCACACACTTTTGCCCTGAAAAACTTTGTACACAGTTGATTGTGAAAGACAAAAGTCAAAAAGTTACCCAAGCTGGTCCAGGTCTTGTGACTTAAAAGCAGCACAATGCTAAGCAGTTGATGGAAGGTGTTTGTGTTGTTATCAAATAACACCCAGTTTAATAGCTGTGAGTCAAAAAGGCGCTTTGTTTAACTGAAGGGAGAAAAGCAGTTCAATTGGGTCTATGAAGCTCCTCTGTGGAGCATTACAAGCCAGCCATCTGCTAATTCAAGGTTAAAACCAGCGCCATGTTATGAGAAACCTCTCTGGTTTGTCTTTTTCAACAGACATTTAGTCTAGAGGAACTTTACTAATGCAATGTTGTGATTACTATTTTATTTGCCACCAATGTGACAAGTTTGAAGTTTGCGCCTCTTTTTTCATGACTCATTCTCCTTGACGTGTGGTCACAGCAGTCAGTGTCATAGTTTAGGTTTGTTTTGGTGTCTTGTGGCAGGGAAGTGCAAAAACAGGATCAAGAAAACAGGGAATTTTCACAGTAAGTCAAAACAAAATTGGTAGACTTTCAAAATGGACAAAGTGTGTAGCAGGTTGTGTGTAACAGATGCCCCCTGATCTCCTTATCCTTCAATCTGATGTAGTCTTCCATTAAAAATCTTCCTCTGACTGCTATAGGAAGGAGTTTCCATTTTAAGTGGAAATGTGCTTGAGGTTTAAGGAAGAATTACGCAGGAGATTAAAAAGAATATTGTCTTTTCATTTCAGAATTAACAGCTTTTTAATAAAAAAAAAGACCTATCCAAAATAGCTTTTTCTGACGTCAGATTAAAAGAATGTATATTTACAGATAGATCCTGGCAGATGAAGGTGCAGGAAATCCGCCATTTGATGACGGAGAATCTGAACAGGCCAACAGCGCTTCTGCTTTCAGCTTTGGATGAAACAGCCTGTGAGTATGTATTCAGGATGTTGTTCAAATGGATCCACTAAAACATTTGTTATTGACAAGAAGAAGTCAGAGATTCATTTACTGGGCTCTGTAGATTTTATAAACATTGTTTTTAAAGAAGCCTGAACGCGAGTGTAATCATTTGAATCAGTAACATTTATCCTTCATGTAGCAAAGTTTGCTCAAACCATTGACTGCATATGAGAACTCTATCTTTAAACACAGTCTTAACAATCCTGAAGGTATTTAATAATTTTTCTTTAGTGCAAGTTATAGACCTTATCAAGTGACCAATCAGATCCCTCAAAAGAATGATGTGGCCGCACATTGAGCATTCGAAATGCTTGATTGACAGATTCTCCCAAGCACACTTTCAGTGGTGGGGGTGTGGACTTTCAACAAGCTCACTCCTGATTGGGGAGTCTGGTTGCCTTAGAAACAATGACTCAGATCAACTCGGACCCGTCACTGCACACTGATGATGTCTGGCTCCAACATGGCGGTGTCCGCATCCCAAAAAGATGGTGACTGAATTAACTTCCTTTGTTGTTTCTGGAATTAAGTCATTTTCTATGGGTGGTGTCACGTTCTCATGGACAGCATATTTGCATCAATAGGTGTCATGGGGTTGAAGGCGTGGTTTTTATAGGTAGGTGAGCTGACTGATGGATGAGCTTGACAGAGATTCAAGCGTTACTGTCTTGTGCAGTTGCAGTTTTCAGAACATTTTGCTGAGTTGGGGAGAGCAAACTCCAGTCAGAGGGGCTACAGTAAGCTTATTCACTTCTAATGTTGTTTTTTAGGGCTCTTTAATCTGCGTGGCAACGACATTCCCTACAACCCCTTCTTCTACTCTTACACTCTGCTCACACAGAATGAAATCTGGTGAGTAACCTGATTACAGAACAAACTGATTGTGCATGAAGGCATGTAGCATCACAAATGCTTCTCATTTATATGAACTGCAGGCTTTTCGTCCATCCTGAGCGGGTGACTGAGGATTTGAAGGAGTACCTGAACGCCTATTGTAGCGAGCCTCTCTGTGTGCAGCTGAAGCCTTATGACTCTGTGATTCAGCATCTGAGAACATATATAGGGCAGCCTGATATTAAAGTCTGGATCGGTACAGAATACACAAATTATGCACTTTATGAGATCATACCAAAGGTATGTAGGCTGAATGCTAACTGTACAGTTTTAGTTCTTTCAGTTCTGTTAAACCCATAAAAGTGATGGCTGAAAGTATTGTGTTTGTGTTTTCTGCTATGAATGAATAAGGAAAAACTGGTCACATCTACATACTCTCCTGTGCTAACATCTAAAGCCGTAAAAGACCAGACAGAGGAGCAAGTCCTGAGGGATGCTCACGTAGGTCCTCCTCTCATTTAAAGGCTTTAGTCCTACAATGTTAGGGGAAAATGACAAATGTTTTATGTAGAGTTACAAACATTCTCCATGGCAAAGTTAATGATTACCGTATTTGTCAGACAAATGGGATTTTTTGTGAATTCTTTAACTTTGTAATATTTCATGATTAAATCATCTGTTTTTGGGGTAAATGTTAGGAGAAAAAGCTGGTTAGCATGACATTGTGTGTCTATGCAGGTGAGAGATGCAGTTGCTGTAATCCAGCTGCTGATGTGGCTGGAAAATGTTGTGCCTCAGGGTAATGAAACAGAGCAGAGTGCTGCTGACTATGTCAACAAATGTCGCAGGTGAGTCACCGTGAGCAGAAAAAAAGGGTTTGGATGTGAGAGATGGACTCTAAACCGATTTGGACAGTTTCAGAGAATTTGGTGTTGCAGCTAAATTAAACTTATTACAGCAAGCAGAAGGACAGCAGAGGTCCAAGTTTTGAAACAATCTCTGCTAGCGGACCCAACGCTGCCCTCGCACATTACAGGTGAGATTATCAAATCAAAAACATCCTCTTATCAGATCTGATTTGCATGTTTAATCTCTTTTTATCATTTTGTAAGTGAATCAGTGAAACTGCATATTAGCACATGCTAAAGTCCATGAAAAAGTATACAAAAAGATATATTTTTGAATTCTTTTGTATTGAAAATGCATGTCCATTTTACACTAAGATATAAATATATCTCTTACTGCCATATATTCCATTCAGTCGAGCCCAAACAAATCTGTGTCATCATAAACTGGCTAATGCATGACTGTCTGCATGTTGATCACCTGAACTTGAGCGATAAAAATCCTGTCTATCCCATTCTTTTGTAGAGTTCATTTAAAGCTGATGACTTTTTTTCCAAAACGAACCTGAAACATTCTTTCAGAAATGTGGTTTCTGTGATTTTTAGATTTTATTCTTAAACTGAACCACCAGATTTTGTTTGAAGGTGCATCATTTCCTGTTTTTCTGTGCTGCAGCCCTTCAGCAGAAACCAACAGGAGGTTGACGGTTGATGAGATGTACCTGGTTGACTCTGGAGGCCAGTACTTGTGAGTAAAATCACTTTCTGCTCTCACACTCTTCCACTCTTTCACTTCTTGTTTACTGCAGATAGAATGAGTCACTCTTTTCCTATCTACCATCAGAGATGGAACCACTGACATCACTCGGACAGTCCACTGGGGGACACCCACACAAATGCAAAAGGTACATAGAGGGCAGTTTGTCACTGACACAGTAAAACGTGTTTTCATCAAGGTGGATAAAAGGCACAGACTGACACTTTTTTCTCACTTTTTCACAGGAGGCCTTTACTCGAGTTCTCATGGGAAATATTGAGATTTCTCGAACAGTTTTTCCTTCAGGGACAAAAGGTGGGTGGAAATCCCACCGGCACAATTCAAACTGCTCTATAATTTATATTTTTCACCACTAGAGAGCCCTCTCCCTCCAGGGGTCTATACGTGGTTGCCCTGATATCTCTGTAGCACCTTTCTACTTTGTTTTGGCCTTTTGCTTCTCTTCAGGTGTGAACATAGAGATGTTGGGTCGCCGGGCACTCTGGGAGGTGGGCCTAAACTATGGTCATGGTACCGGTCACGGTGTTGGAAACTATTTTGGAGTTCATGAGTGTATGGTTCAACTTCCTTTGTGTTCTATCGTTTTACAGTGTGAAAGAATATTTCCTTCAAATTAACCTCCATTATTTTTATTCCTGATTTAATTCCTGAGACCTACCATAAATAATTAGACAAAGAATTCCCCCAAAATTTGGAACAAAATCATCAATAAAAAACCCAACACAAATATGAATGAGAATCTGACTTCATTGGAAAATGTGTTTCTTCTTACAGCAACTGATTCCTGAAAAATTTGACATCAAATGAGATTCATAGATAACTTTAATGCTGTTGAATAAAGTCTTTGCGTTGAATTAATTTTATTTTCATATTTTCGCTTTTGTAAATTCATGCATTGTTAACATTTTTCACAGGGCCAGTGGGCTTCCAGACATATAACATTGCCTTCACAGCTGGCATGTTTACATCTATAGGTGAGACATCTTTTCCTCATCTTCTGAATGAGTTTGTTCCTTGTCGTTTATTTAGTCAGTCTGACTAAAACCAAAGACATTCTGGAGAAAATAACTTTTGTTTTTGCTGTTTTGTTTCAGAACCTGGTTATTACAAGGAAAATGATTTTGGGATCAGGATTGAGGACATTGCTGTGACAGTGCCAGCTCAAACTAAGGTGCAGACAAGAGCTTTTTTCTTGCTAGAATATGTTGCATTTCATGTGAAGGTGTCTCTTGTTTAATGTGCCATCCTGTTCCCTCAGTATGGCAACAACTACCTGACCTTTGACACGGTGTCCTTGGTTCCGTACGACAGGAAACTCATTGACATCTCTCTGCTCAGCTCAGAACAGGTAAGAAACAGAACCTGACTTAAACATGGAAGAAATCGGACTTTTATGAGTATAAATCACTAATAGTGGATAAAGAAATGCCCTCAGAGAATACTATGTTTGTGTGCTGACTTCTCTGAAACTGCAAGCAGCTTCCTGTCTTTTTAAGTTCTAAATACTGTCAACTGATAAGTAAGTGTGAAATCAAGCAGGTCTGGTCTCTTCCTGCAATATGAGGGCTGGCTTCCTCTTGAAAGTCCCTTTCACGCATGAGGTTAAACCTTCTCTGCAGCTCAAGGATTTGAAAAAAAAACAATTAAAAGAAAACAAAACCACGTGGATTCACAGTTACATCTTGTTGCAGACATGAACCATACTTATTTAACTGTATTATTGCAATTATTTATATATATACAGTTGCATAGATTTTCTGCCTGAAAAAAATATTCTTTAACAAAATGCAAATGTGTCCAAATGTTTGATGCAGCATTCTTTTCCTTTCAGCTTCGGTGGTTAAACAAATACTACTTGACGATACGGCAGCTGGTGGGTCCTGAGCTGGAGAAACAGGGGCTACATGAGGAGAACAACTGGATGTTAAAAAACACTGAACCCTTTCCTGAGTTTGGATCTTCAGCCTCCATCTGTTCTTCCTCCCTGACCCTCATTGCACTGGCTGTCACTCTGCTCCACAGTGTTGCCTGAGCATCTACCCTCTGCATTTCACTGCAGACTCACACAATAAACCTATGCAGTCTTCACTGAGCAGCTCCAGGCTACCAGGATAACAGATGCACAGCTGTTTATTGTTTTTTTAAATGTAATATAGATGGAATAATTTGATTGTGTGTAATTGTTGTTGAACGTTTGGATTTATACTTTAATGTGACTTTTGGATGTGATGAGGTTTTAAACTGGACATTTGTATGACCAGCTAACATGATCTCTGTTTTACTTTTTTTTAAAGACACTTTCGTGCACTGGTGTGACTTTACGTTTTTTTTCCTTAGCTGTGTCATTTAAAGAAAAAAAATAAATATTAATTTAATAAAAATAATGAAATTCTGTGCTGCCAAAATTAGTAAGTAAGCATGGTTTTTGTTGTAGATTTCATATTATTTCAATGTTGAAAGTTACATTTATGAAAACTCACAGTGGTAGAGACCCAACATGATAAACAGAAGGATTATATTTCTGTTTTGATGGTAAGAAACCAGCTACTGGCTCAACAGAGTTGGTTGCTAAGCAATGAGTGGAGAATCCTGGATGTATTTTGGTACATTGCCCTGAAAATCCAATTAAAGAAAGATCAATTGTCACTTAATTAGACAAAGCAATTTGAAATTTGGATGAAATAGATTCACTTTAAATACAAACATAATAAACAGGCCTGGAGTATGTATTTTGTTATAATCAAATTATTTCTGCGAAGGTCAGTGACTCTTGCACCAATCATTGGTTCACTCCTCAGGAGCAAACTGCTCTGACTGTCTCAGGTTTGATGGGTGTCTTCTCCATCCTGCCATCCATTTTTCTGTTGGGGTCACGGGGCTGCTGGAGAAAGGTAGAACACCTTGAACAGATCACCAGTTTGTCCAATCACACATCTATAGACAATTTAGAGTGACCAATTAACCAATGATGAAGCACGGTTTTGAAAACCAGACACTGAGTGCAAACTGCAAATGTTCAAACTCCACACACCATCAGTGAAGCTGTTCCATGTCCCCCAGTCAGGATTTGAACTGAGGACCTTCTTGCTGTGAGGCAAGAGAGCTAACCACTACACCACTGTGCCACTCTGATTTCAGCTTAGATGTTCAATAAAGAGGATGAAAGGTTTCGGTGTCAAATCACATCATCCACTGTATTTGGGTTTCATGGGAGATGATAAAAGAGGAACCACAAATCACAGACCTGTGAACCTTAAACTTTAGTTTATGTGCTGCTCTAGTCACAGGAACAGCAAGCTGCTTGGAGATGGTCAATGGAAATGAAAAGAAAAGGCATTATTCAGTGTTGATAGATCACTACATCAATCAGTTTCAAGTTTTATTCTTCCATCAACAGAAAGCAATCAACAATCTTTCCTCATGGGTGTCTCAGAAGTTAAAAGCACAGTAAGTTCCTTTTCAAAGCTTAGTCTAATACTTTTTCAGCTGCATGGAAAGTGTATGGAAGAATGGCATGTTGTCAGTGTAATTTCTGTCAATGCATTTTTAAGTAAGTCGTCAATAATTTTGAATTTCAACAGAAATAGAATAGAAACTGAGGACACATTTAATTTGGTTTTATTTTAAACAACACAAAGCTACAACTGCATTTGCATTTTAGCTTTAGGAACAAATGTATTGACAAAATACTGAAATAAGTTAGTAGCAGTTATCTGTCGGAGGTTCCCTGAGAAAGATAGAAGCAAATCTTTTCAAATAGTAACATCAAGAAGACAAAGTTCTTCACACAGCTAGATCACTATTAGAGGAACTTCCTTTAACAGGCAACATTTTTATTGTAAAGAGAGATGGAAGTGTTTGAGTTTCTGATTTGCTTCAGTAGCTCAGCTGAGAGTCAAAGTTCAAACAAATAATTTGTTGGGTTTTTTTTTTTTGCATCTTTTGAGGCGTGAAATAAAAGGATAAATAAGAAAACTTGTGTTAAAGAGATAATTTTATACATCGGACAAACGTTTTTGAATAACTTACATTTTTGTGAACTATTCTCTTTATCGTTGTCATTAAGTGTATGAAACCTTTCATAAAGCATGCTTTTGCCAGACTGCCGAACATTACACGCACATGGATGGAGAAACCTTTCACAACAGGTGAGATCTTGGAGGGGGCGTGGCCATCTTCCTGGACTGAAGAACAGAGGAACTGCAAGGATGAGGTCACTGTCTTTGTAAACAAAAAGTTTCTTCTACTTTTGTGCAGTGTAAGGCTGGTGGTTAAGTGATGAAAGTTTTCCTTCCTCATTATCCACAGCAAACATATGTTTCTTGACAAACTTCAGTTTTTTGTCCAAGTTTGCTGCTTTAGTCCCATTTCTACTTGCTACTACTGCTTGTTTTTAATGAATTCAAAAGTGGACTTTTTGTTTGTTTCTCTGTTTTTCTCATGACATGGTATGGTTTCACTACCAGAAGGCAATAAACGTGTCTGTACATTTTTGTAAAAAACTTGCATTTGTTCTTGACACCATCCATCCTTTTGGGGTCATGGGGTTGCTGGAGCCAACCCATAGGGTGAAGGAGCGGTACACCCTGCAGGTCGCCAATCTGTCGCAGGGGCACACAACCAAACACCCACCTACGTACAATAGAACCATCAACCAATGAAGCATGTTTTTGGACGGTGAAGGCAAGTGCCCGGAGAAAACCCATACATGCACAGATAGAACACGCAAATTCACACAGAAAGGTCCCAGACGGAATTTGAACCTTCTTGCCTTCTCACTGTTTGAGTGGTAACCACTGCACCTCCACGCCATCGTTCTTGTTTATCTTCCAATATTGTTTCTGGGATCTTAAAGTTTGCTAAATTTTACAACAGACTATGATAAGTAGAACTTTATAATGTTTTAACAAAAATATAACTTATTTATGGTTTCAGTTATGATTTTTTATGTCAACTTGTTTGCTTTCTTTTTTTAGTTTTCTCCTAAATTTCACCATTGTTGCCTAATGTTTACCTTCCTGTAAGCTCTACAGATCATGCCATTGCTGCCAGCTTTTATTCAAGTGACAGGAAGCTGAAATAGGGCACACACTTCTTATGTGGGTTTTTTTTGTTACAAAAAAAAAAGCTCTACTCTTATTGCAAGTCGCTCTTCATTGTCAGTCAGGTTCTTTGCACGTGTTTTGGAATTAAGTGTGCGCATTGTTGTGAACTTTTTTTCCTAATTTCTCCAAAATGTTTTGGATGTTTTAAAAGCATAACTTGCGTCATTCTGAGATGTTTGCGTTTGCGCTGAATATTAATCTTTGATGACACACATCAGTCTGGACTGGCTGGAACGTCTGAGAAACAGATTTGCTTCTGTTTTGACTGTTGAAAGATGCAGCTGCACGGCCACTATGGAGTTTCTATTTATGTCATCTTTTCTTGTCTTTCACTTCCACACTCCAACTGTGCTCACTATGACTACAACTGTTCAACCTAAGAAGAAAACTGGAACTCTGCAACACTGTCACTCTGAACTGGATGCAAACTCCAATGGCTTTCTACTTGATCAATCAATCAATCAATCAATCTTTATTTGTGTGGCACCTTTCATATGAATCATAACACAAAGTGCTTGATGAAGAAGAATCTTCTATTTTCACAGACATTAAGCTTTTTTAAAGAACTAGTCCTCAGTTGATTGAACCTGTTTAATTAAAGCAGAAGGTTCCCATTACACATTTAAAAAGCATCATACTTTATGATTCTGTTCAGGTTATGGACAGAGAGTTCACAGCGCATTATAATGAGTGACATACATAACCAAGCCATAAGCCTTTGTGTGGTTGAGCACCAACACAGGGTTTGCCTTCACAGTTTCTGCACGGTCATGTGACTTCCTGCTTTGTGCGCTTCATTCGGCTGCAGCAGTGTGCATCCCAGTCCTTCTGTGATCTGACTCTGGCTGTGACAGCACAGTGACACTGATACTCGCGCACAAAAAAGAGGGCCGATTTCTCAGCGTTTTGTCCAGAGAGATCTGAGGATCACTGAGGAAGAGGATGCTGAGGCGAAAGCCCTCAAATGCCTCAGAGAAGGAACAGGTGCAGAAGAAGAAGGTGAGCTTTTATTTTTATACTTTCTGACAGCACAGTTTATGCAGAAAAAGTAAACTTTTGCCAGTGTAATGGCTGCTAAAGTGAACAATTTCTTCATAACTTCCCAGTCAGTTTGTGTTTTGTGCAAATGTTGTCAACCTGTCATCTTAAGTTAAAGCTCTGGATAACTAAAGTTATTTTTTACTTTTCTGCAACAACTCGTGCTCTTTGAGTTCCTCTATTCTGGTTGAATGATTCATTGCTGCACTTGGGTTTTTGAGTCACGTCAGGCTTTGGTTGGACTCGTCTCCAGTCAGCGTGCGCCTCCTACACAAAACATCAGAGGCCTGTTTTTCCATCTATATCTCTTCTTTTGTGGTCTAATTCTTACATACTTGTTGCTGCTTTTTCTTTTCCTTTTTTTGTCTTATCTCTACAAACACAACCAACACAGAAAGGCAGTTGAGTTTGAAGAAAAATCAGTCGCTTCTTCATCTGTGAGCTCCGACAGAAAAACAAAACTCAACATTGTCCTGCAGGTGTTGGCACATAACAAGTATATGCCGATCAGGGTGCTCTGGTGGTTGAGGCTTCAGCTTTTCACACAGCGTCTGCCACGGGGGTGATGGATGCTTGCATTGATTGGCTGGCAGCAGTTGCTGCAGCTTTGCCCAGTTCCTGTGGTTTCAACAAAGACAGAAGGATGAGATGCAATAAGGTTTTGCAGAGTGACTTGGTTTAAATGGAAAATTCTCAAATGCACTTCCTTTCTAGAAAACTGCAAAAGAAAGAAAACTAGCTTTTCCACCTCAAAATAGCTGTTTTTGACTGCTGGGTCCAAACATTAACCTTATTTGTAAAAGCTGGTAAGTTTTCCCTGCTTTTGGTTTGTGGTGAGAAAATATTAAAAATGAAATAAAATGATTTACAAAAATTTGATTTCCTTTATTTTCATGTTTACACTTAACAAAATCTTATTTTGGTGCTGCCAGAGTTCACTTTACAGCTTTTCTAAAAAGAAATCCATTCATTAATTGTGAGATTAAAAGTTAGTTTTCAATTTTTAAAAGAATCCTTTGAACTAAATAACTGCAGAAAAACAAAGTCATTGATTTTGGCGCATCTTTCTGTAAATCATTGTAGTTTCTCATGAACAGTTTTTGACGTGTCACTGTAACATTTCGGCTGAGACGGGGTCTTTATTTTGAAAGGCCTCCACCAAACCCCATTCTTCTCTTCGTCAGTCACTCTGACATGACTCCACAGGTAGCAAAAGAAACCCACATTATCACACCCACCCCACCGTGCTGAGCAGGTGTTTTCAGGCATTCATCATGGCCTGTGTTGTGGGTTATAATCACCTCTTATTTCTACAAAATACCTTTTCCATCGAGTTATTCAACTTAGTTTTGAAGGTGGGACTTTCCCTTAAAATAATCCAAACACTTTTTCTTCTTCATAAACATTTTCCACCCCAACTGAAGGGTAACCTGTTAGTTTCTTGCACTTTTTTGGACATATAAGCGTGAAAAGATTTGTTGGTAACTGAAGTATTTTTCCTCGCATGAATAAGCCTGGAGGCTCCGGATATTGTCAAAGCCTGCAGACTTTGACCATCATGGTGGATATTTTTCCACTGTAATACTGTCAAAATAAACCTAAATGGTGTCCCAGCAAAGAAGAATTCCTCTTTTTTAGATGTGCCCATTGAAGACTGCACGTTCATCAAGTGCATACGATCGTATCATGTTACCCTCTTGTGGGCTGCTCAGTTGTTGGTTTCCTGCCTCAGTGTAAAGGTGTGATCTCTTATGTGCTGTGGTCCATAAAGTCACATTTAGACTTAATTCACCCACTTTTTTAAGAATGTAAAAACGTTTCTTGTCTCTGCAAGACTTGCATTGTTCAGACATGATAGATGTTTTGGTAAAAACAGTTGTTGCTTCTGAGAAAACCTACTGCAGATTCATTGTGTTCACACATTTGCAAAAGATAAGTGCTTTATCAGCATTGCACCAAAAACCACTAAACAACAGAAAGGCATGTGTTTCACATGTCTCCTACTGTTTATACTGGCCTTTTTTTGTTGTTTTGTTGGACTCATGTTTTTGTGCTTGCAGCTCACCTTGCAGAGGTCCAGCAGCTTCAAGGACTTCATCAAAAACAAGCCCACATCTCCTGTTTCAGCTGACAAGGAGTTCACCTTAGAAGAGAGTGTGAGTTCCACCCAAACACAGAAACAACGCAGAAGAACAAAACTAGATGTAGATGTGTGGGGTCTGAAGTGATCCTTTCTACACATATTACATCATCCAGTTCCTCTTTCAATACCGTAAACTGTTCATCCACCTTGTAGCATGACACCATACAAGACAGAGAACGATTGTCAGCCACAGTTACTACAGAAGTGCCGTTCTCCTGCTTCCTTTTTTAACACACTGGTACAGGTGCTAGCAGATGTCAGGACTTCAGAGCTCACGAAGCATATTTGTTCTTTGTCAACAACATTCGGAAAGCTGAGTGGAAGTTAGTGCCGAAATACTAAAACAGAGAGGAAGTAAGAACGAGAAGCGCTGTGCAGAGCACCGATGACTGCAGCGTGCAGACAGGATGTCCTCTGGTGAAAAGTAGTCATGCAGAGAGCCTTTGTGTAAGACAGACTGAGCAGAAGTCTGTAGAGGCACCCAGGAGAATTGAAGACCCTCCAATCTCTGACATCCAAATACATTTTGAGACACTGAATTTTATATCTCTACTGTCTTTACTGTAACCCCTAGTTTTTATTGTTAGAATCAGTTTCAAAATACTGTTTTGTGGACAAAAATAAAAAACATTTCATTGCAAAAGAGTATTTTAAAAAGAGATCAAGAACTTTATCATAGTTGTGACTATCTGCTCTACAGAACTAGAGAAAATGCTTCTTTTCATGAACAGGAACTTAGCCTGTATGTATTGTTTTGTAACTACGCTTTCAAGCAGCCAGCCACATTAGAGTGCAGCTGTTGTTGTGTGACTTTGTGGCTCCCTGCAGTATGTGTGTAAAAAAACCCATTACCACAACCCTGCCAACCTACAAGTTTATGAGAAGTAAACACTTGAAGGCCTTAATAGATCCTGATTTCTGTTTCAGCTTGAATTAAATGTATATTTACTGTGTCTTTTCCTTCAACAACCTGAGTCGTCTTCATTAACCTGTCCACACTCTTCTGACAGGTGGCAGAAAATGGGACGGCAGAAGAATCAGTGAAAAGCGGCAGCAAACTGGGGAAGAAATGGCGCAACGTGATCTCACGCACAATGACTCGCAAAACATCCAAGATGGTTCAGAAGGCTCTGGCTGAGGAGGGGGTAAAGAAGCTTCTCACAAAGTCCAACACACAAACAGGAATCATGTGGATGTAGCACACATTTTCAAATATCCTTCTAAAAGAAAAAGAAAGTGTTCAGTCAACATGTTTTTTCCATCCACCAAAAACTACAAGTCCCAGAGTCCCTCCTCTTGACACTCGGTATCAGTGAAAAGCCCCAGATATCCTCTGCAGATTCCAAAAAGGATTCATTCACTAGTATGCAGTAGTTGGGATACATTCAGGTTTATAAATGCCTTCTAAGGAGGACAAATTGCTGGTATTCAGGCCAGGGAGACATTGTTCAATTTGTCACAAAAGTAAACCATAAAAATAAAATGTCACCATCTGGTGGAAAAAATTCTACACTGCATGTCAGGACATGAACTTGTGGCTCAATCTAAAAAAAATCTATGGCACTTTTATTGTGTTATATATTTTCTCTATTTAAAAAAAAAAAAAAAAAAGATTAAATGGCCGCAATTAAAACACCCAGAATGTCATAACTGCATTTTTGCTGGCAGCAACAGGTTGGGCAAGATAATAGAAATATTTTATTGCATTTTTGTTATAAATATTGGTTTCTGCTGCAAAATATGCTTTTACACCAATAATGTATGTAATCTTTACTTGAATTAATGGACTTTTTTATGCTCTAAAAGTTTTATGACATGTAGGTAAAATAAACTGACTGCTTGTCCCACTTATAATCACTGCAACATTACAGTTGAAAATGTCACTGATTTACAAAGTCACAAGCCTGAAAAATAGTTATATTGTCAAATCATTTTATGTACAAAGTGAAAAAAATTACATAAAATTGCTTTCAGACTCATTTGTCAGTATAAGGAGGAAAAGTTTTGCAAAAGAGGTGCATGTAGGAAAAGACAAAAAACTTAACAAAGGACACTTTGAAATGATGTATAAAATCATTAACAGATAAATTTAATAAGAAACAATTTGAATCTTGTTATTGGATGCATTTATTCTCCATGTTGTGTAAATAAATGAAGTTGTTTGCTGTGGGGGTTTTTTTTGTGTTTTTCTGTTGCAAAACAAATGTAAAAAATACAATTAAATAAGAATGAGAAACATTTTCTAACCTAAAAACAATGAGATGATGGATTAACTAAGAAGGTTGACCTCATGGTTCGCAGGGGGAGAGCGGTGAGGAACTGTCCCCCGTCTCCACTGATTGGCTCCCAGATCTGAGTGCAGGACAGAGAACCTCTGTTTGCTCGACAGGTTCAGAGGACACCACGCCCAGCCCCATCAGCCGCCAGCTCTCTGCCAGTAAGCCCCATGCTGGAACCAAACTTTTCTTCTTGAAAGCATCTCCTGTCACATCAGTGTGCAGACATGACACCTAACCTAATTCTTAAAAAAAAAGGTTAAGCTTATTTTTAAAAGCTGCGGTTTCCAGAGAAAAAAACAATTAAATCTCCAAACTATATGGAGGGATTTTTTGTGCCATTATTCCAAGTACAACGCTCACTGTTTTCAGAGTAAAACTTTAAACATGTTGTGTGTTAAAAGAAATATTTTGCACTTGAAACAGAAAAACTTGAATGCAGAAATATGTATAATCAGACAATATTGCTCTTGAAACGTAAAAGTATGTGCAATCGATGCAGTTTTTACTCCAGAGAAATTCTTTCTCTTCTGCTCTCGAAACAGAAGACACAGCATTACAAATGTGCCACAAAAGCAAGCGAATCACTCTTCCAATCTGCTCATAGACGATGGGCACGATGGTAGGAATTTCTCACCAATCAGCATCAACCTTCATGTCCATGTCTGTGATTGGTTGGCTTTTGTGGCACATTTGTAAAGCAGTGTCCTGCTCTGTTTCAAGTGCAGAAAAGATAGAATTTCTCTTAAGTGAAAACTGCTTTGATTGCACATACTTTCAAGTTTCAAGAGTAAAATTACTTTGTTTGCACATATGTTTGTGTTTGTGCAAAATAACTCCAGATTAAAGTTTTACTCCTCATACATGAATGTTGTACTAGGAATAATGGCACAAAAATCACTCCATGAGGCTAATTTGAACCCAGACTTATTTACCATTTGAACCAACAGCAGCTGTTATACAGAAGAAATCAGTGAATTCCTGACCAAGTTTGTAAAGTCAGTGCCACACAGTAACAAATTCAGCGTTAATTTACCTACAAAACATACTGTTATTTTATTAATAATCGCAACAATGCCTACAATAAACCTGAATCCACTTTGGGCAGCTTTCATTTTATCTTAGATTATTCATCTAAGAAAATAAAAAAAGAAGAGAATCAAGTCAAGTTATTTAGAGTTCAAACTAGAAACGTAAATGGATTTTGTTGCCAATTTCCATCTTTATTTTCTTAGGAGGCTAAAAATGTCGAAGTGACTTAACAGAATTATTGTGAAGCGATTTTATTAAAATATATCTTTAGGATAGATTTTTGTAGCCACTCGTTAAGATTTTGTTACGTTTTATGGAGCTGACTGGAGAAAGAATTAGTTAGGTTTTTTTGGTTTTAGAAGCTGTCCCTCATGTCATTACTAAAAACAAAGAAAAAGTTCTTGGCCACCATAAAGGAATAGCTGAAAAATAATGACCATAAAAATCTACATTAAAAAAGAAAAGATGGTCTCAATTTGTGGTTCAAAAGTGTGGAGGTATAGACGGATCATCGCACGGACACCATTCACTGCATTTGGAAGATTTCCTTTCAGCTGGATCTGAGTTTGCTTCCTGTCTCTTCAGGCAGTGACAGACAGAGTCTGGACAGTGGCTACAGTCAGAGGGACAGCATGAGACTGGAGGAGAATGGCGTCTCCTACAACGGCCCGTTTTGTGGCCGTGCTGTGGTCCACACTGACTTCACGCCGAGCCCCTACGATGTGGAGTCTCTCAAACTCCAAGTGAGTGCAGAAGAAACTCATCTGCTGCACGTCCTGTCTGTCATCCTCTGGGCAACTTGTGAATCTTTGCAGACAGATTTGAATCTGCAGATCTGTCTGCACATCACGGAACAGCAACACTCACAAAAATGCATTTGTTGTTAAGAAAGAGGACGATAAAAAGGATAAGATATGTCTGCTTTCATACAGAAAGGAGACATCATCCACATCATAGACAAACCCCCCGTGGGCACCTGGACCGGGAAGCTCAACAACAAAGTGGGCTCCTTTAAGTTCATCTACGTCACACTCCTCTCAGATGAAAGCCCTCAGGCCAGGAAGAGACGCGACAAAAGCCAGAAATTCAAAACCAAACCCAAAACCCTGGAGGAAGTCCTGGTCACAATCGGCCTGATGGTGAGGAAACACTCTGCACCTTTAAAATACAACCTCAGGTGTTTTAGTTAGTCAATCTACAGAGAAACCAGTCCAGTCATCAAAATCTAGTTTAAGTCGTATCAAACTAGATCAACGGAATTTGATTTGGCTGTGATTTGATTTATTACTCGCTTTAAATGTTTCACAGAAAAAAACAAACACCAACAATATATAGATTTAACAAGACGGGAAGGTTCTAGAATTCTTAAGGAATGTGAAGCAGATTTCAATACGGAGAGATCTAAGGAATGTGAATGATAAAGGTTTATTTATGATACAAAAATGTGCAGGAAATAGGCCATAGTTAGACTACCTCTACTGAGGCTGGACCCTGATGGCGGTGCAGCTCCAGTCCATCGCTTGGTAATGGTCCAGGTGGAGAATGGGGTGGAGGAGGGCCGGCAGAGAGATAAACATCCATGAATTTAAAAGCAGAGATAAGATTGTGATTGGTCTGAGGTTTAATTGATGAGTGACGCAGGAAGTAAGGTTTTCCTCATTGAAAGTGCACAATCATTAACAAATCCTTGCTGAGGAAACCAGCAGAATGTACAAAACCTTCCAAGCTGCTAACACACTCTTGTGTTTCAGGAACTGAGTTCGGTCCTGTCCATGCACGGTTTCCAGACCTTGGAAGACTTTACTGGACTGAGGGAGTCCCACCTGAATGAGTTGAACATCACAGACCCAGACAAGTGCTCCAAGATCCTAAACGCCATCGAGATGTTCAGAGACTGTAAGTCCACACACTGTGACACTGCAGACCCCATAACACTGCTTTGCATTTGGTAATTTTAAAAAATGTCATGTTGCAGTTATTTCATCGTTTAGTTTAGGGAACAGCTCACCTGCAGGCTATCACACTCTGTTGACAGTCCCGTTCACTTTGCTGCAAAAAGTAAACTTCACTGTTTCATTTATCAGCACTTTTTCAAATTTCCATCATGTTTGGTTTTCACTTAAACTATAATGCAAAGAAACAATACATTTTCTTGATTTTGTGATAGATTTCAGAGGCAATGAGCAGACTGTCTTTGTTTTTGCACAGAACAACGGCTCTGTTTTTCATTCAAATTCATTCTCATTCTAATAAATTCTCATTCATTAGTCTTGACCTCCAGGTTAAGTGACCTTTCATGCATTCTGCAGGAACTGATTTAAATCCTGAGACTAAACGTTAAAACGCAAAGTTTTAAATTGTTTTATTTAATCTACAACTGGATTTTTTAGTTGAGTTAAATAATTTTCTGTCATTTCTAAAATAGATCATGATGCTTTAAAATCCACTAGCTGCATTACGTTGACTCAGTCCCACATTTGTGTTTTTTGTAAGTCACGAACATCATACGCATCAGCTGAGGTTTAGGATGACTTTATGATCACTTTGAAATGCCTAAAAATGTGTTTTGTCTAACTCAGCTGAAGAGGAGTCAGAGCCAGATGAGGAGAAGGAAGAGGAGAAGGACAAATCCAGGGAGGAACCAAGGGATTCAGGCTGCTTTGAGAGTTCTGAGAACCTAGAGGGAGGACGAGAGGATCCAAAAGCAGAGAAGATGGATCAGGAAACTGGAAAACATGAGCAGGAGTCAGAGGAAAAGGAGAGTCAGACCCAGGAGGTAGACACTGTGCAGGAGCAGCTCCAAGAGCTCACAATGGATGAAGAACCATGAGAGGCAATGGAAGAAGGCTCCTCCTTCACTGCTTTCAAAGACTGTGTGCTTCTTTTCATTAAGTTTATAGGCTGAACGAGCGCCAAGGGGCAACTGTCTTGTTCTGTTTTTTTTAAACAAATTTGTTCTGAAAAACAATGCTTTTCTTTTGAAAGGCACAACTTCAACATTTGAGGATTTGTCTTGTGTATGTAGCTCAGTCCTCAATTTCGATACTTAATAAAAGAATGTAAAATATTTTTATGTTTCTCATGTAGCTTGAATAAGTCGTGTTAACTGGATATCTGTCATTGTGAAGAAGTGTTGTAAATACATGTTCAAATAAAAAGAATGAAGTAAAATGTTGAGAATTTAGTTTTTAATGGTCTGAGCTCTTAATTGATTAGTATTGTTTTATTGTGTTTCAGTAAATAGCAAAAGACAGAAAACATTTTTTAAACTAAATGATTGCATAAGAAATGTAAACAAAAAATAAATAAATTGATTTAAAATTTGAAGGGTAAGTTCAGAACATTCCTCCAAATTAAAAGCAACTAGATTGTTGTTGAGACTTTTATTTTTCATCCATCTATCCATTTTCTTGACAGTATACAGTATATATACACGTCCCCTTCCAGGGTCATTGGGTTGCTGCATGCAGAAAACACACCCTGGACAGGTGTCCACTCTGTCCAGACAAACAAGCACTTCCACATGCACACCTAGGACACTCTAAAGTCACCAATTAACCTATGCCATTAAGTATGTTCCTGAACCATGAGAGAAAGCAGGAAAAAACCAATGCATGCACAGGGAGAACATGCAAACTTCACACAGAAAGGTCCCAGCCGGGATTCAAACCAGAGCCGTTTTGATCTGGTGTGTGAGCGCTAACCACTGTTCCACCGTGCAGCCCTGACTTTTATTGTTTTGAGTGATAAATAAGAAGTGTTTCTCTCAGGTGTTTTTTACCCTGAAGTGAGACTGCTGTCCGGCTCTGCGGTGGGTAAATACTGGATCTTGTGTTGCTGGTTCATCTGATTTGCCAGCAGATGGCAATGTGATGCCAACTTCTTTCTCAGCAATTCTTGTCAGAGTATTTTTCTGAGTGCTTTTATACTGTGAAGCAATACTGTTGTCATCTGGGATTTTATTAGAAAGTTACCTTAAGCTTATAAGAATTGTAAACAGTTGTTCATTTTCCTTTTCACAGTCAGTTCTAACAAAGAAATTGTCCTGTTCTCTGGTAGCTGTTTTGCTTGTGAAAGTGCAGACATGGTTGCGTCATGAGGTGCCCCTAGGTGTGTTTTTTTAAGTACAGTACAGGTACATTGACAGTAGGTGTCAGCTGAACCCTCATTCTAATTATAAACGTTTGATTTAGTCTTGCAAAGAATAAACAGGTCATCTCTAATGAGTACAGGCTGCATCTTCTTAAAATAACACTTTCAATCTTTTTTCAAGATGTATCATGAGATTGCTGTGTTTGTGTTCAGAAACTATGATTCAGCTCCTTTTCCTCAAAAGGTTTGTAATCTGGGTAAAATCTGAGCACACATATAAGAGCGGGGCTTGTTTGACAACAGTTCTTGAGTGAAAATAGTGAGGATCACATAGAAATACTGATATGGTCAAACAAATCTGTTGCCGACGTGGACAAACTTCTAGTCAAAAAGTTCCATATCTAGTTGCATAATGTAAGGCGTATCCAGGATGTGTCAGTTTATCAGTATCTGCACCAAATTACACAGATGAGGAATTACACAGAATGAGAGAAAGGCTCTTTTTCTAAAGAGTGAAGTTTTATGATGCTTTTGCGCCATATTTAACTTGCATGTTGTGAGTTCCTCAAGTTTTTAGACCTTTGTGTATTTTCTACAAGACACATGAGGAATTCTTCAAGAAACGTTTACAAACTGACTAACTCATTTCAGATTATTTTGTGCAAAATAGCACTGGAGCTGTTTCACTGTCCATCAAAATATCAATGAAGACAGAGGGGTGGCAGCAGACCAGGAAATATAGTTTCTTACAGTTCTAAAAATGATTCTTTCTTCCTGTTGTAATTCATTTTGGCTTGTTGGAAATAAATTACTCTGCCAACAAATCATGATCAAGAGCAATGTTTTGAAGAATAACTTCTGAGTCATTCTCTGAATTTGAGTTTAATGGTTCCTAAGCAATTTACCACAAACAAATGTGTTTCTGAGCATTGCATGTGACAGGGAACTATTTGAAATTCTCAGAAAATGTGTTTTCCCACAACAGAAACAAATGAAATCCCCCATATTATTAGAAATGAATGTGTGCCTGTTTTAAATTCAACCCTGTAACGGTACAATCTGACTTCTGTATGATTATCATTTTAAAATGTATTGAAACAGATTCTTCCAGTTCTTTGGTAATTGCCTGTTCCTTGTGCACTACAACTTTTTGTAAGTACATTTTATTTGACTCTAAGTCCAACATTAGCCCTGTAACAATGACTTCACCTCGTAACAGTGTTTTTTTGTTACAGGGTTGAAGATTTTAGCTAATATAGCCACATGTATGCATAAAGTAGAATATGGCGCATCACATGGAATGAGGAAAACAAGAAATCAATTTTTATTCTAAGACAATCGTTTATTTTCAATAAGCAACAGTAAAAAATAATAATTGCATCAACCAGAGTTGAAAGGTTGAGCTTCACTGTGTCAATCTGACAATAGCTCTAAAACATTGGAAAGAAATTATGCAAACTCTTACCTCTCTTTACAGTGAGAACGGGAAAAATATTTATTGATGTCAGATCCTGACAGTTGAGAATTTGGACTAAACCATTATTAATAAAAATGGGAGGGTTGATTAGCTGCTATAGCAGATTGAACAAAACTGTGTGATGGGATAAAATGGTGACATTTTATTAATATTTTATGTATTTTTCTCATTTTACTGTCATTTAGGTGAAGGTAAAAAGCCAAAATATGACATTGGCCAAAAAAAAAAGCTTGCCGTTGCTGGCTATAACTGTTTGTTTTACTAATCGATGTAAAAGTCAGTGGGGATATGCTCATGTGGCTGACCTCCATGCCTGTGCAACCCATAAAATGTTTCTAAATATAATTTTCTAAATACATTTGTGTGCGATAATGCAGAGATATATTGATCTTTCCATTTTTTGTTTAAAAGTGCATTTTGTGGTTTACTCTAATGTGAAAATCTTGTGTGGGTCACAAAGTGTGCTGATTCTTGAGAATCACCCTTCCAAAGTAAATGGAATTCAAGTGGTTTGTCATAATCCAAGGACACATCTTAAAAACACTTTTGCTCATCAACACTTTTGGCACTATCACAAAGAAATGTCATTTTCACTTTATAATAAGACAACATTGTTTTATTTACCAGATACATTAATCATGTAAAAAGAAGTGAACAAAATTAAATGAAGTACATGTAATCACAGTGTTGATACTGAACAAAGCCAACATAAATAAGCATTCCATCCATGTACTGTATTAGCATACATGATGCAATGTAACAGGATAATCAGAGCATTCAGATCTGATTGTGGTTTTAATAGAGAATTCATAAATACAAGAGCTCTGCAAACTGCCAGAAGAAAGTTCAAACGTCCCGTTAACGTTTGCTTAGGCAACACAAACCTCCCTCTGATTCAATATTAACAGCATGTGCTCTTGCAAAGTGATGAAAACAAACCGAATCCCGAAATTCTGTTTTCAAAAAAATGCTCTAAACCTATTACAGCCAAGTGGAATTTTTTTTTCTTTTCTCTGAACATTTTTAAGTAAATTTACACACAAGTAATACTGAATCACAGCTTTATCATCTCCCATTAAACAACTGATCTAATAAGAAATCAACATACAACATAAGTAAAGGCCATTATCTTTAAAATTATCTTTTTAGAATTTACTGAATGTATTTAGTACATTATTTTTGAGAGTTTGTGCTAATTTAATTGAACTTCTTGCTTTAAAACAAAATCAAATTATAACCAAAAATATGTTTACACAGGAGTTTGGTTTCATTTATTTTGTTAAAGGTGTCTGATGTTGGTCTAGAATGTTAAATGCCTTCACAAAAAATACGACCTCAAGAGTTGAAATCTTCTAAATGTTTAGGTGATTTAGACTCATGTCGGTCAGATTTGTCAGATATAAGAAGTATCTACATGGGTAAGATTCACAAACACAAACTCAGTCTTGCATATGACACGATCACAAGTACAAATTCTCCCTATCACCTAACATTGTCTAAAAGCTATGTTTGAGTCGGACCTTTTCTTATTTCCTTCTCTTTGAGGACGCTCAAGCAAACTCTGTGATCAAAATAAGAATGGGAAGACAGAAGCTCCTTTCTGCGTTGTGATAATGAGCTTGTCAGTCAAACTGCACTGCAGGAGCAAGCCAGGTGACAGAAGAGGAAGAGCTGAATTTAGAGGCAAAATACTGCAAGAAAAGAAGGAATAATAGAGGAAATATCCCCTTCCTCTTGTGCACTTTATACGATTCTGTCTTACACCTTTACCTATTTACACCAGCAATAACTTTATAGAAAGAAAAGCAGTTTTGGTGGGATTAGAAGATTAGAATTTGCTAATATTTGTCTTTTTTATGACATTCAATTTATTAAGCATGACGCTCTACAGATTTGCTTCTGAATGAGATAAATTGATGAGCTTAATGTCACTTTATTCAAAAAATGGTAAAAATGTTTGCTTAGCATAGCATTGGAAACAGGGGAGACGCTTCAGGTTATGGGTCAAAGTAAAAAAGAACAGACCACGGCTTACAATTTATAAGAGGCCTATAGTTTCTTTTCAAAACAAATGTAAATTCATTATACTTAATTTTTATGGCGATGCATGCTAACAGCTCCCCATTGATTTCATTTGGTCAAGCCAAGACTGTGAGCTGCTTCAAGCTTTATTTTCAGATTTAGTGTAGGTGAACATACTCCCATAAAACAGATTATTTAAATATTTAATGACACATGATTCATTTTATTCCAACTTTAACCCTTAAGGGCCTCTTCAGCTGCTTCTGAGGCAGCGTTTTCAATAAGGCACTGTCACTACGAGTGTCTTTGCCCATCGGGCATTTTCTGTCTCACATCCTGGGGCTTAAAGGCGCAGAGAACCTGCAAATATTTTTATCACCCTTTTATATCACACTACATCCTTGATTACACATTGGAAGGGTAGACGTTGATCCGCTTGACATCATTTTACAAAAAATAAAAAGATTAGGCGCACATCTGTGACACCTGAACTGAATCCGAAGAGAGAGTAGACTTTGTGTGGAAGCAGCCTGCAGTATTTCTTAGTGTCTTTTTTTAGTCACTTTCCGCCTTAACATCGTGTGAACTAAGTACAGTTTTATCTTCATCCACACCCTTCAGAGCTGCTTGTCCAGCCTTCCTGTAGTTTGCATAGGGCAGGTAATGTATGCACAAGAGTGATGACGTGTTTCAAAAGTCATTCCGCTTTTGTCTGTCAGATGCTTGCATGGTGTATATAACATGAACTGGCCTCTCACATTAATGTTACAATACAGTTTTAATAAGGATCAAATGTCTCGTCGGAGTTAGAGCAGAGGTTTTTCTGCCGATGCCACAGCATTTTCTCCCGTGCACAGATTTCCAGTGCAGTCTTCAGGAGACATGCTGCTGACCTCTTATTGAATCACTCCTCCTCCTCCTCCAGGAGCAAAGCGTCAATCAAACATCTCTGCAGTGAATGCTGGGAAGAGGAGCCACGAGGCTGCAGAAGATCCACTCTTCAGGAAATCAGGGACAAGAGTTGGGAATAACTGAGTCTCCTGTCAGGTATACAGACATCAACTATTAACAGTCCAGTTTGTAAAGAGAAAGGTTGCTAAAGGAGGAGCTCGAGGACAAGCTGCCAAAACCCGTGCAACTAATAGGTTTTATCCTTGGAAATGGACGTCTCTGCGTCCGTCTCGGGTGAAGCCAGAGGTGGCACCTTTGGTGCTGGAGGCTGCTCCTCCTTATCGGTGGGGCTCCTGGCTTTGTGGGAGGAGACTTTTTCTGCTGAGGCAGCGATGCTTGGTTTAGCATCATCAGGGGTGTGTTCATTGGGGATGAGAGGAGCTGTAGTTTTCTGTAAAAACAAAAAAAAATCAAATGACTAGCATGATAAAGTGAAGTTAAAGGTGAATCATCCAAAAAACATGTAAAGCAAGTGTGTACATGTAGAATCAGTCTGTCCCCACATGTCAGCCATGAGCAGTCTGATTCTAAAGATACACACACCAGGAATTTGACGAACGTTTAGCCCATAGTGCAAAACTTTTGTAGCTACGCAAGAAGGCAGAAACCTAAAATGCGCATGTAAGAGTATTTGCAAAGACTTTTAATTGGAAGTGACCGTTTCAACAGTTTACACGTAGCTGAAAGGTGAATTGTTTAGAGCTATTATTGTTGTAACTGTGACTCTAATCAATACAGAAATTAAGATAATGGTAAGATAAGATAATCAACTAATCTCAGTTCATCTATTATAGGTTAATTTGTATGGTAGACATTTAGAACACAATTTTGAGTTGGGAACATTACAAGAAAAAGAATTAGCTACTGTATGAAAGGAAACATCCTAACACTTTGTTCAAGTTCTGTTTTTGTGACTACTCTGTATTGCAGCTCTGAGGAGGAGCATTTGCATGTGGAGGCCTCTGTGCGTGCTCACCGTGGTTTGTGGCGCTAGGATGCTGGTGGAAGAAAGAGCAAAACTGGTCACAGCACTGGACGAATCCTCCTGCATCAGTCCTCTTCTGTCCAACACACTAAGTAGAGAGACGAGGCTGTCAGCCGATCTCCAAAACCGCATCAGAGACTGCAGAGCAGAGGCACTTACCTCGGGTACGCTGGCCCACAAAGAACCTCGCAGCAGTTTTTGATGATGTTCTTGTGGCTGTAAGGGTTCTGGATTCTGTTCTTTCCTGACCACGATCCTTTTATCTAAGAAAAGACAACATGTTAATGTTACAGGGTTAGTTCTAAAAAAGATTCTCTTTAATTATCCCTTGTTTGAAAGACAGAATTTTTCACTTGTTTAGATTTTACCTCCCAAAATGTCTTCTAAAACACAGAAAAGAAGTGATCTTTTATCATAAAAATGAATGAAACATTTCATTTCCTCAGATAATTTATGCTCTGCAGCTTTAAAGGTGCAACATTTCTTTGATTTTTCAGCAAAACATTAAGTAAAGCTTTAATTGTATTTTAGCCAGTAAATTCCAAATTGTGCTTTTAAATTATCCTTTTTTTCCAATTTTTTTTAATTTTCATTTCATGGAGCAGAGAATGTGCTTTACAGCCATGCTGCACACATCTGTGCCTCCTTCAGCTTGGTTTGCAGCAGAAAGTGTTCTCAAGTCAGCTTTAAGAGCCGCTTAAACCTGGGTTTGCATCTTATACAAAAATGAAAGCAGTTTTTATGTTTAGGGTCAGATGCTAAAAGACAAAAAATACCTGTGCTTCTAGAAGAAGAAGAATTTGATGTAATAAAACAAAGAGCTTCACTTCAATTAATAATATTAGTGTTGTTATAGGAAGAGTCATGAAATTATTACCACATTTTACAAGCGTAAACACATAAAATAAACTAAGTAGTAGTAAACTAAGCAGAAACAGTAGAATAAAACTGAATCGTAGTAAGTTTTATGACCTCTGCATTTTTCAGGACCCAGCATGAACTGACTGAACCTCCTTTGAGACAGAAAGCATCTCTGGATGGGAATGTAGGTCACCAGCCTCCACAAGGCCCCTCAGTGCTGCATCCCTGCATGCATCTGCAGGGCTGAGTGAGTGAGACACAGCTGAAAGAGCATGTGTCATGCATGAGACCAGAGCAGCTTTAAAGGTGTCTTCCTTTGCCTGCCCTCACTACTGCCTTCGTTCCCTCCTCTAACGCTCTCCTCCCCTCTGCTGGATCGGTGCTTCTGGCTGCGTTCCCAGCCCCTGCAGGTATCAATGCATCTATTATTAGGTCGATCACACACTGAAACGGCTGGGCAGACAGCCATCATTTCGGTGCCTGCAGCGACGTTGCAGGTGTACGATGCAAGGCTTCATTACCAATAAAATGAAAGAAAAAAAATTAGGCCAGCTGTCTCGCTGGAAAAAAAAGGCTTGTTTAAATTAATCATTACAACAAAGCATGAGTGCACCACTTTGCTTTTAGTGATCTTGAAGGCTCCAACTCCCATCATCATCGGTGTTCTGCTTCTTATCAGAGAACAGTCAGTCAGATCTGGGTTAGCAAGCCTCTACCACACACAGAGAAAGCTCTGCATGAAGACCTGTCGTAAACTCGTCCAACTGCATCACTCGGTTTGCACGGATAACAATTTTTTCTTTAAAAAGTGAATTTTTAAAATTGAGAATTGAAAACATACAGAGCAAACAGAAAATCTTGGCTTTGAATAACAAAAAAATGTGTCCAGCTTTGATCACCTTCTGATCTTTTGTTAAAGCGTTCCAAGTGGTCTTTAAATCATGATTACGCTGTTTTCAGGCTAAATCCAAACCCTATGTCGCTTTCTAGGACAAATCTTTTGAAGCAGTTCATCAGAATTTCACTTCTGAGTTGTATAAGAATAGGGCCGCCCCCACTTCCCATCACCCATCTGTTCATGCTCTCTCCCGCTCGCTTACAGCCCCTCACATCAGCAACCTTACATTACCAGTGCAACAAATACGGTGAGCAATATCACAGCTATCCAGCCGCACAGTTTGGAACCAGATGCCACCTCAAACGAGGAAAAAAAAGACGTACATGGATTTTGTCGTATACAAGTGAGTGGATCAGAATGGAGCCGTGAAGGGAGCTTGTGGCCTGCCGATTGTGGATTTCAAGCAACATCTCCGAGCTTTTTCCAACAACATTTTATCTTATTTACCACAATTTGAATAAATAAATACTCAGAAATGCAATTTTAAGCTAAATTTGCTTTATATATGTCTTCAATCATCAGAAAAATACCACAAGATCATGTTAAAAAACACCAAAAACTCAATATTCAAATTAAGCAATTAGAAAATCTCCTCAAAGTGTGTTTTAAGCTTAATCTAATTCCAGCTTTGATGCTTTCTCAGTTTGATTTACTTTGGATTACAAAATAATAAGCTTGTTGAACAAGATGCTATTTACCAGGGCTCTGTCCTTCAAAATAAAATTCACACCCTTCTGAAACATTTTCAAATATAGTCCTAACATTTTTCTTCAGCCTACAGGTGCATCACAAGTCTCCAAATAAAATCCCTGTTTTCTGCAGAAGCTTCCTGCTGTTAAAAGCTAAAAAGAGTTTAGTCTTCTAGTATTTTTGAACTCACTAAACAGCTTTTGTAGAAACATTTTCAAGATCTGAGCAGCAGTTTTAAATGTGGCTCAAGAAAACCTCCAGATTGTTGTATTTCACTTTCAAGACATGTATGTTTATGCTACTGAGTAAAGCTGAAGACTGACAGTGGAGATTTACCCTCCAGCAGAAGGTACACATGGACTCAACGAAGCCAGCGCACATCCAAACAAGGAGGTTGTGTAGACACAACACAGCAACGCCGTGGAACACCGCCGTATCATTACAGCTACATCAGTGCTCCCAGTAAACGTTTGTTTACTTTAAGTGACCTGGAAACAGGGCTTCCCCTCTAGGGGGAAAACCGCCTTTACAAGGTTCAGGAGCTCTGAGGCGCTCGGACTACAAAATGCAGAAAAGTGAAGCTCTAAGAGCCCCCGTTACCGTCGCTGCATGGCTAATGCAAATTCTGCGTTATTATCCAGTCACAGTGGTAAATAAAAAAAGACTTTGAGGTCTGTTTTTGTCTTAATTTATGTGGAAGTTGAACAAATAGTAACAAACAAAAATGAAAATGATCATATTTCTGGAGTGACGAGAGTGAGCACTCTTTTCCAAGGACACATTTTTCCCATTAACAGTTTCATAATCTTATTTGGGAGCTGCCCAACTCCTCCAGATACACCTGTGGCTACCAAGCAGCTCCACAGGCGCAATGTGGGTCAAGGACAGCACAGTGGTGTAATGAGGGTGAAGCAAACATTGCAGGGCATCTGCAGCAACCAGGTTTAAGTCTGTAAGAACTCAAATTTAAGCCAGCAACCCTCCAGCAGGAGTTCCATGTGACTAAACATCAAGTTAAATTAGTTATACCAGGGAGGACATGTTTGTGCCAATATTCATGTGTCAGGAGCTTTGGTTCTGAAAAAACAGAATCTTAAGAAAATCTTATGTTTCAAGAAAAATGGTCTATTTTATGTCTTATCAACAAAAATGTTCAATAGCAGAAATAATTTTAGTTTAAGAAAACATGTTTTCTTGGTGAGACATTTCTTATTATCCCATTGGAATTTTTTTATTGGCTTTATTTAAAGAAAATCTGCCAATGGGGTCAGAATTTTTTATTCATTTCTAATGGGCATGTTTTTGCAGTGAGTTTGGGGAAAAGGTCTTTCAGACTGGAAAACAAAGTCAAAATCAGATTTATTAGAGTTAGGATGTTCCCCTGCTTAAAAGCACAAGGCAACATGACCCAAATACAGCTGCATTGGTGGAACTGCCCTGGACCCACTGGACCAGTCCACAGTAGGATTTAAAGACTTAACCTCCCCTCTCACAACACTTTATCCTGCAAGTTTGGCTGTCAATTCTTTGCAATCTTTAATTTCCTGATATCAATTGTTTCTCTTCTTTAATGTAATTAAATTAAATCACTGGATTTACATCTTAATCCGCTGCACTGAATAGTTTACGTTCCTTTGAAACTTTTTTTAAACGTTTTGACATTTTTATAACTGGATGTAATCATCAATTTTACCTCCGGCTGCCCAAAAAAGTGAAATACATTATCTTAATGGCTGCGCAAAATGATGCTGTTGCTTAGACTTGAATGCTTATATGGTCTTTAAATAAAATTCAGATGTTCAGTCACAGAAAACAGAGACAGACTTGAAATCGGATGAGCTGAACAGTCATGTGAGATTTTCAAAAAGTACATTTACTTCTACATTTTTTTATGTGTAATATTTATTAAATGCTACCTTTCTCGTTTTTACAGACTTGACCATGTATTTTATATTTTTGTGGCGTTATGAGTAAAAATCAAACAAGAATTTAATGTAAATTGTTTTGTTTTTTTCAGCATCTTCAAACTACATTAAAATCTGTAGTGGGCGGCACTTTTGTTATGAATAAACATATTTTTTAAAGCCTCATTTGATAGTTACTCCTTAACCCACTTTGCTCGCAAAATGAACCTTTTTTTTATGCATTTGTCCATAAATGACAATTAGAAGACCAGAGATTCGGACAGACAATTGAAATGATTCAGAAGAGCACACACTATCTGCACTCGTGCAAGTTTGGTAAATGTGTGGTGTACTTACATCCTCATTGGTGGTCTGGTTGAGAGAGATCAGGTAAGTGTGGAAGCCAGTCAACCCCACGACGGACCAGAGGGTGAAGAAACACACCAGAACCTCTAGAACAGTGAGATCCGGTTAAGGAATAGTACGTTTCTCTGCAGCTTAGCCTTCCACAAAGGGGCCGTTTGCATATCAATTGTTGTTTGCCTTTTTTAACCATTCCTGTTTTTATTTTTACAGATATTGATTTAAATTTCTTGAAGGTTTTTTCTCTTTAAGGTCAAACTTAGATTTAAAATGTCAAAGTTTTATGTAGCTGACCAAATCAGAGATTTCACTACAAAACATAGTGTTTATAGTTGTACCCTCATCTATATACAAAAAATAATAACTTTAGAATTCCAACAAGACAATTGCAAAAGATAGAAATTGTATTTATTTTATTTTTATTGGGTTTATTTATTGTTATTTATAACACTTACTTTTGTAACTGATCCACAGAGACATGCTATTTATAACCAAAGTTGTTTAAACGCTCCTTGAAATGTTTTTGTTTGTAGTTTTCTCTCACAAAAACTAACATTTGAATAAATACTAACAAAGTCAACAAAATGAGTCCCCACACAGTTCATTTGATCAATTTCCAATTTTTTTCATTCATTTTAAAAGTATTATTTACATGAGATTAGATTCATGTTATTGTTTACTGAAATTATGAAAGCATATTTGCTGAGGAAAATCAATAAGCACTTAATAAGCACAATAAGCACAATAACAATAAGCACAAAATCTGCACTATCAGCTGATACTAACCGAATTATGAAAACTATGCTAAAATTTAAACTAAAAAAACTCAGTACAGCTTGGATTATAGAAGTTTGTTTCATTCCACTCCTTTTAAAGCAATAAATCAAACTTGACTTTAGTTAATAACCACAATATTTATGCAATCTAATGTGACCGAAGTGAATTGCAGAAATCTCTGTGATTATGAGTGATTACACTGTTATTTTCTTCTTGCATTTACGCCAATTTTTCTTTGTTCTTTTTAATCAATGCATTTTTTTAATTTCTGAAATGACTTTGATATATCTGTTTAATTTTTTTGTATTGATCAAAATTAATGCTTGAAATAAACCAATAAATCAAATCAAACTCAAGCATGATTTTTAAGTATTTGCCCTTTTTATTGGTTTGTTAGTTTGCTGTCACCTTGGTGCTTTGGGTTTTTTTTCCTGTAATGTGATTTGACTTTACCATCAATCTGAGCAAATCAAAGCTAAACATGATTTCAATTAATTTTTAACTTACAAGAACAAAAGAGATAGGTGGCTTTGTTAGTTCAGCAATACTCATTGAATAATGTTTGAATATATTATTCAACATAATATAAACACAAAAGACAAATCTTTGGTATCAAATAAGATTTAATCAGGAGTTACTGAGTCACACTAGGGGCAGTAAAGAGCAGTTTTTACCTGAAGTGCCACATAAACCAGAAACCTTTGGACCCAAACAATAAAGAAATGAGTCTGAGCTTTGAGCTACAGCAGCACTGAGGCAGGACGACAGCACAGAGCAAACTGTTTCATGACAGCTCTCAAACACACTCAAAGGATATGTTCCAGGTGTTTCCTGTAAAGTGTTCAGAAAGCCTTCATCCACTGAACCTGTGTGAGAGAACACAGACGAGAAGTCAGAACTCGGCTTTTGCAGGTTTGACGAGGCCGTGCAGACACTGCATGCCAAACAGGAGTCTCTGTTGAGCTCGTGTCACAGCTCGCTCTTCCTGTTTCGCCACATTGCCTGTAACTGCCATTTCCACAGTAAAAGGGATACTCACGCATGACCACGTGGACGATGTCAAAGGCAAAAATGTAGATGGTGAGCAGGGACAGGGATAGGGTGAACAGGTAGAAGTATCTGTAGTTCCTTTTGCCCACGCAGTTTCCAACCCAAGGACAGTGGTGATCAAAACGGTCTGAAAGGGAGAAGGAACCGTTTGAGAACTAAAAATAGATGTGTTTTAGAAAGAGAACTGTGTCAGCTCCTGCACATCTGTGGATTTAAATATAGCAAACACAGCGTCTTCACTTCTTCCTGTCCAATTTGCTCGACTGGAGCAGGGCAGAGGTGAAAGGTCAACTCAGATAAATAGAACAGTATTTTTCTCCTTGCCTGAAAGGAGTTAACAGTAACATACATTAACATGGAAAGAAAATATGTAACAGCATCAAGAAATCACTAACTAAACGTTAGTGAACCATTTTAGTCCTTTTCCTGGAGGAATTGACAGAAACATTACGGATAATTTAGATTATTCCCAAAGGATGAAACCTAAAATCCTAAAAGGAATTAAATTTCCACTTAACCACAAATTCATTAATAAATCCTCTAAAACCTCTGGTGGGCAAGAGCACTTTTCTATTTACAGCGTATAAACAAAACAGAAAAGCAGAAGTGTGACATTCAGGAATGATGAACTGAAATGTAGGAATAAATATTATTAGATCTAACCAGAGAGAAGAATTAAACATTTTAAAAGGTAATGGTCAACATGAACTTTTACTGTCATTTAACTATGAGCAGAACTTCATAAAAATATCAGAAAACCCCCCAAAAAATGTAAACATTGTTTAATTTCTTAAAATCAACCTTTATCTTCCAGGTTTATAGAAAAAAATAGATAATTTGTGCATTATTTTAAAATCCTATCGCTTTTAGCAGCCTTTTTCCCTGTACATGCAAACTTACATACACGTTCCTCACACCATTCAAGAGTCCTGAACTTCTGATTCTCATTTTCTCACTTTCACTGGACATTTTTGCAGGCCAATGTATTTGTCTATCACATTTCATGTACCAAGACAAGAGCTTAACATAAAACATTAACAGAAACATTAAAAATAATATTAAAGGTGTGATCAATAAAATATATTTTTTTAAAAAAGGTAACAAGAATGACTTTCATCATGTAATGCTGTAGAATCTCTTTCAATGTTGACAAAAATCACAGTGCAGTGAGATTTAACGGTCTAGCAATGCAAAAGAAAAAGAAAAATGAAGTTGTTTTTCTCTCTGAGGATTGGTAAAGGATAAATTCTACCTCAGAGCAGTAAAAGCATTGATCCCCTGCACTCACATGATGCACTACAGGCTGAATCCATATGAAACAGTATCTTCTCTTAAGTGGGATAGTTGGTATTCATGATCCCTGATGTCACAAAACCTTGATTTGACTTGATTAGAAACTAAGCTCAACTAAATATTTGATATCATACTTTGTTGCAAGCTTAAATCGGTGGTTTGAAAGTACAGTTGACCTGGCATACATGTGCGTAAGGAGCACAGGTGGACACAGGCAACGCAGTGTTCACCGTGACTGAGCATGAATTCCTCACTGAGGTGCGTCTGTCTGCTCTCATATCAGCCATGACTTAAACACATTCCTCGGGCATCAGGAACTGCAATACTGCAGGGTTTGGAGATGACAAGGCAACACACACACACAGTTATAAGTCATCGCTCCTTCAAAACTTAAAGCACCTAGAGAAAAAAACAAAACTCTTTCAAAAGGTTTTTACATCATTCAGCTTGCAATTTTCAAGCTTACCTTTGGGTCTATTTATAAGAACTATTTGAATGATTGCATAACTTGGACAAAAGACATAATTAAAGTTATTATTTCCGTCAAAGCTCACTCCCCTTTCTATTTCTGTGAATCTTAAAGAAGTTATCTGGTCATCTTTTTTTTGATTTGGGGAACTTTTTTTGTGTGTCTACTGGCAGGGGATCAGAGGAGAAGTCGTACCGACGCAGTTGTCACAGATGCTGCAGTGAGACGCTCGTGGTGGCCGGAAGATCTTGCACGTGTAACAGTACTTCAGCTTGACGATCTGGTTGTTGATCTGGACGTTACGGATTCGAGGTGGGGGTCGCTGTCCAGCAGGGACGTTCCCATTGGCAGCTTCTACAAAAAAAAAAAAGAGGATCGTGATAACTGATTCTAAATAACACCAAAATATCACAGGATGGATGTCCTGTTGCACTAACATGCACTTTTTTCCATTTTTCTAATACATAATGGCCTCATGCAATATATTTTCAGAAAAATATTCAGTTTTCAAATGGCTTTAGAAGCATTAAGACATCTAAAATACCTCAGCCAACCCTCTAAGCTCTTCTTTCCTTGACAAAGTTAATGCAATAGAGGTTTTACAAGAACAGGTTTATGCAGAATCTCTGCTAAGCGCAGTATTTTAAAACTATTTTTACACCATTTTTAGTTGTACTTGGGCTTTTCTTGAGTGCCTCAACACCACCACAACCATATTTCAGATTCAGATCCTCAAACAACTCATCCGCCAATTGATGATGTGAGATTTTCTGTTGATAGTTCAGATTTCACATATTTATTCACTTTCATCCAGTTCAGTGTCATTTTCCAGCTCATCATCATTGGAGATGCAGGGCTCACACTGGACTGATTTCCAGGACAGATTTAAATGAGCAGCCAACTCAACATGCATATGAAAATTCTTACATGACCTGGCAGAATCAAGCCATAGCTGTGATTCACGCCACACCTTCCTGGTGTAAAGCAACAGTTCTAACTACACCATCATGCAACCCCATCTGAGACTTCTACGATTATGTTACACTGCAGGAGCTGGAAGAAAGGCCAACGATCACGGCGTTGCTGGCTGGGATTTCTCAGGGGAATGACGGCAGTGCAGATTTCCCAATAACAGGCTGCAGTCAGCGGGCATCATCGTGGAGTTAATGGAAAAGAGCAGGCGTGCTCATTGGATTATCTGGGGATGCATTAAGATAAAAAAAGATGTGGTGTTTGTGGAAATCAAATTAGCTAGGGTGTGGAAAGTGTTCGGAGAGGACAGGAGCAAATTTTAATTTATCTCAAATGCATTCTTGATTATTACAAAGCTCTCATTTATCTAAAATGTGGTCATTTAAGCACAAATAAAGCCAGCAGATTGTCTTTTTTAATCAAACCGTTTGCAAAAGGAGGACCAGAAATGTCTTTGTCAATGGCACAAAAATGTTAGAATTGTGCAGCAACAAGATGTGGGATTAGTGGCCTTCAGGATACACCAGCGGACAATAAATTCATGACTCATCACTCTTGGGAAATGATGTCAGTCCCTCAGGTAAAACGGCTCAATCTGTTAGTGGCTTTTCTGTGTATCTCTAAGAGGTTACATTTTTCCATATTAAGTTTCCCTCTCGGGGATAGTCTCTAACTGTATGAGGCGACTGATCATTGGGGCTGTAGCAGATGCATCAACATGCTCCTCTTCCAGGTTTCAGCAAACCCAATCCTCACAGCAATGATCATGATATAGAGCATGCTGTATAACAAAGGCGTGTCCAAAGTCCGGCACGTGGGGCTGCATTTAAATTCTCCTGTTCAGCTGATTTAAAATTAGAAGTTTACAGTGACCAAATAATCGTGAATAATATGTAATATTTCACATGAATCCAGATTTGTTGTTTACAAAAGTTTTTTTTTTTTTTTTTAATATCTGGTCTACAAATATGAAATTCAATTTAGTTTAAATGTATTTAGATGTGTTCGTGTTTAATGCGAAGTAATGAAAAGCATCCATTGCAATTAAATGCTCATTAAATTGTTTACATTTACATTCAATTGTATTATAGGGGGCCAAAGAATGTTGGCCGATTGGTTGTCCCTCACACATTTTCATCTCACTATATCTGCTGCTTTTTGCAAAAAGTTTAGACACTCCTGGTATGCCAGCCATACATGTAAAATAAGCTGGTAAAAATTATAACAAATATCACAGGAGTTTCACTTGGTGTAAAAGACTTTGTTTAGACTTAAATATCTTGTAGTGGCTAAAATTTTGTGAAATCTTCTGTGTTTAGGCCATAAAAACATACCAACTTTGTACTTGGATAGACAGAGAATGTGTAAAACCATCCTTTGTTTTTATTTGGCCCATTTGAAGACATTTCTTTTAGCTCCATGTTTGCTATTACCTTGGCAGAATACGACCTCGATATATTGCAACATTTCCAAAAGTGGGCACATGGGTGGGCCAAAAAAGCCCAATGGGTCTTGGGAGTGTGCTCAATAATGCTGTTTTAAAGCTGAAAACTGAGCGGTCATGTTAACTAAAAGCCAAATCCTTTATTGAATGCAGTTTTGATTTTAAAAATGATTAAAACATTAATATAAACAGAGATGCTTGTGTAATAAGTAGTGGTAAATCGATTAAAAAAATGCATCAGGTTAATCACACTTTTGGGTTGTGATTAGTCACGATTAATCACAAAGTTTTTCATATAACAATAAGCAGCTTTTGAACAAAAAAAGGCCAGAAATATCTTTTTTTTTCGTTTCTATTCTCTGATATGTTTACAGTGTTAACTCAAAAGTGTAATTTCTGTGCACAAAACACAACAACAGTAAGAATATCAGAACTGTAAAGACTTTAATGTCTGTCATTTCTCCTAGAAAACAAAGATGCTGATATACAGCCAGAACAAAGCGTGTGTTTTTGCACTTTAAATGGTCCGAGTGAATAGTCTATTCTGATTGGCTGGACAAACCAACAGGAAGTCAAAATGTCGCTCTTCTCCTTTCCTTACTTTGCATTCTATGGTCCATTAAAAATAGTTGTCAATAATGCAATTACTAACTTGTCTCTTTTGTTTATAACTTATTCACCAATTGCTTGCTTTGTGTTCCTGTATGTCTCATTCCTGACTTTTCTATCCATTATGCTGCGTTCACGCTGCCCTCAATAACACGTGACCACTTCCAATGAAAAGTATATGTAAATGTAATTGCACATTTGGGATTCCGCGTTCAAAACTCTAGCATTCACCCATCGCTATACAAGTTTTTGAGATCATTTTTAGGCTCATTTGGGCCAGTTGACCTTTAGCCCTTTAGGAACTCCAATTTGGTAGTGACGTATGGATGGCGTCCTTTTTAATTAATGGAAGTGGCAACCATTTGAAAATTGATCATGGAGGGGAAATTAATAGTTGTCTCTTTAAACTGTGAGTACATGCGCTAGTGTCAGGTAGCGTCAGTCCAGTGTGAACACCGTATGCTAAAAGTGCATTCAAGAATCCACAATCAGCGCGTTCTTGAACGTATGTCAAATGTCCACTGTGTATGTAGCATTACCCTTCTTAGCTGTTGCTGGACTTTACCTATTTAGTAGGTGTTCTTTTTTCCATGTTGGTCCAGTAGGTCAGTAGGTTAGTTAAAAAACTGCTGTTACATTCATACTATGAATTTAATTGACCACACACACAGGAACAAAAGGTTATTTTGTTTACTTTTTAAAAAGTGGACTTTTACAGATGAAATAATCCTGTTCAACTGCAAAAGCATGAAACATAGCAAACAAATAAACAGGAATGGTTCTGCTGTCTCATTTGAGCTCCAATACACTGAAAAATTCATTCTTTCTAAATACTTAAAATCAAAGTGTTTTTCACCTCATTTAACAGTCATGGAGGTCACTTCATGCGGATGTCTCTCCACATGGTGCAACAACACAAACCGAGAACCACTGGTCCAGTCATGGACTTCACATTTGAATCGATGTATAAAAAAACTATGAGTGGTTTTATCAGGCATCACTGCAAAAAGTAGCTAAAGAACAGGCACTGCCACTTTCAAAAGATGAGGCCTCCTTAATAGAAGAATCCGTTCAGGGTACCAGCACATCATCAAGGTGAATATTAGGGGAACCCCTAAAGCGAAGACAAAACACATGCCTGACATTTTTCTACATATTGTTAATAAATAAGAAGCCTGTGTGGCTGTTAACACTTCCAGCACTGATGGACCAATCAAACAGATGATTTAGGGACCCATTTGTGTTTAACTGTGGGTTAAACAACAGAAAGAACAATTTAAATGAATGAAATAAAACAAATTAAAAATGTCCAATGGACTTAATATTTTTGACCTCTTTTATGGGCCCAATTTGTAAATAACATATTTTTTGGAGAAAAATTAAAACTTTCATTTTTGATAACTCTTCTGTTGTCCTCTTTGGCCGCTCGATCCCTCACAGTGTAGTTCTCTTTCCTTATGTCATTGAGCAAAGCTTTTCTTTGATGAGTGGCCCACATTTAGCATTGAGCCAGAGCCTTTCAATCAGCTCTGATCAAACTGCAACCCAAAATCAAGATCATGGATAGAAACTGCTTAAATGTTTTAAAATATTTAAAATACTTATTCTTAAAGATTTGAAGGCAATTAAAAAACACAAGGAGTCTAGTTATATCGATGAATCCTTCTGTGTAACTTACCAATTTCCATTTCGATAAATGCTGCCTCCTCTGGAAGAGCCCTGGGCAGAACACCAGGATCACTGAAGCTGGTTCTCAGCAGCATGGCCAAAACAAACAGGAAGAGCAGAGCAGCAAAAACGGGGATGGCAGGGGACAGATGGACAGCCAGGTATGGACATCTGGAAAAGGAGAGGTCAAACTTTGGTCAAAGTCATCTCAAAGGCAGAAGCTCTGTGTAACAGCAGACAAGATGCTTCAAGCCTCTAAATGACTAAGAAATGACTGTATGCAAGATAGAAAGTGGTCATGTGACTCATTTGTTTTTATTGTGCTGGTTTGTAGCTGGTTTTCTAGTTACTGTTGCCATTCTGAGCACCAAACTTTCTCAAACCATGTCAAGGCGAAAAAGGCCTGTAGTAGAACAGAGGTAGACCAATCTAAAGCTAAGGATCAATCCGCTTATGTGCAAAAGGCTCCAACCTCATTTTCTTTTTAATTTAGATCACAAAATAAAGAAAAAAACAAAATAACACAGTGTAGTTGTCATGGAAACTAAACTTAATTATAAAAGCAGAAAAAAAAAGGTTTGTGGAACCATAATTCAACCGTCAGAATTTGTGCTGTGAGGTCAGATTACTTTACACTAAAATTAGGAGGGACAGGCTTGTCTATGTACGTTTTTCTTAACTTCTTTTTTAATATGAAGAAATAATTAATGTTGGTTTGGGGACTACCACCCAGAAAATGTGTGCTCCAGAGCCAGAAAATCTCCAGAAGTGCCCCTGATCATTGGGTAATGTGTGCAGTTTTTCAAAAATCCAAAGAACCTTCCTCCTCTGTCATCTCCAGTTGGATTTTTCTGTCTTTTTGCTTTGTTTTGTTTGATATCACAATGTGATATGACATCCTGAACTTCTGGTTACAAAACAAGAAATCTGATACCTTGATCCAGCGAGATGTGAGAAGCTTTAAGTTTCTGCATCGCAGCAAGACACGATGACAGAAGACACAGAAATATGAGAGCTCTCTGCGAGTGTGTCTGTGTGTGCAAGGCACGCTATGACAATACCATAGATTTTCCTCGCTGCTGTTTTCAACATGAGGTCATGCACTGTGAGAGTTGCCCTTTCTCTGGAAGTCCTAAACAAAACTGGGCCACACTCCCATGCTCGTGGACGACTGGAAAGGCATCAACTGTATTCCAGGCCGTTGTGCTCAGAGCCAGCAGGGCTCCTTCAAAACCGCCTGCTGCTCAGTGACAGATGTGAGCTGTAGTGTAAACTGCTGCGACAGCCTGCAGCAACAGCAACAAGGATTTTTGCATCCTCTTATTAATACATAAACTGCTTCATCTCCTTACAATGACAGATCATGTGTTCAGAATGCAACAATGATGCTGTGGTACACGTTGGGACCAGATGAAGCCTCTACCTGTACAATAATGACTTATCCCTCTTACACATACTAATTCATCTGTGAATCCTTGTGCATTAATCTCTGACAAAATGCAAAAAGCAAAACTAGAAAGCCAGAAATTATTGGTGTTTTTTTAAGCATTATAAGCAAATACACTCACGGGCCTCTTTACTAGTTACACCTTGCTTGTACTGGGTTAGAACCCCTTTTGCCTTCAGAACTGCCTTAATCCTTGGTGGAATAGATTCAACAAGGTACTGGAAACATTCCTCAGAGAGTTTGGTCCAAATTGACATGATAACATCACACAGTTGCTGTAGATTTGTCGGCTGCACATCCATGACGCCGATCTCCTGTTTCACCACATCCCAAAGGGGATCTATTGGGTTGAGATCTGGTGACTGTGGAGGACATTTCAGCCCAGTGAACTTGTTGCCTTGTTCAAGAAATCAGTCTGAGATGATTCCAGCTTTATGAGATGATGTCTTATCCTGCTGGAAGTAGCATCAGAAGATGGTACACTGTGGTCATAAAGGGATGGACATGGCCAGCAACAATACTCAGGTAGGCTATGGTGTTGCAACCATGATCAATTGATACTAAGAGGCCCAAAATGTGAAAAGAAAATAATTCCCACATCATTACACCACCGCCATCAACATGAACTGTTGATACAAGGCAGAATGGATTCATGTTTTCATGTTGTTGACGCCAAATTCTGACTCTACCATCTGAATGTTGCAGCAGAAATGGAGCCTCATCAGAAAGACAAAGTTTTTCTAATCTTCTATTGTCCATTTTTGGTGATCCTGTGTGAATTGTAGCCTCAGTTTCCTGGTCTTAGCTGATAGAAGCACCACCCGCTGTGTTCTTCTGCTGCTTTCCATCTGCCTCAAGGTTAGACGTGTTGTTCGTGCAAAGATGCTCTTCTGCAGACCTCGGTTGTAACTAGTAGTTCTTTGAGTTTCAGTTGTCTTTCTATCAGCTGGAACCAGTCTGGCCATTCTCCCCTGACCTCTGGCCTTAACAAGGCATGTATGCCCACAGAACTGCTGCTTACTGGATATTTTCTCTTTTTCTGAACATTCTCTGTAAATCCTAGAGACGGTTGTGGGTGAAAATCCCAGTAAATCCGCAGTTTCAGAAACATTCAGACCAGCTCATCTGGCACCAGCAACCATGTCACGTTCAAAGTCACTCCAATCGTCTTTCTTCCCCATTCTGATTTCAGTTTGAACTGCAGCAGATCGTCTTGACCATGTCTACATGCATAAATGCAATGTGATTGAATGATTAGAGATTTGCATTAATAAAAAGTTGGTCAGGTGTGCCTAATAAATTAGCCGGTGAATATAATAAGTAAATTTCCCCTACCAAGCATTTCTGATCTGATAACATTAATGCTTTTAGTGATCCAAACAGAGCCAAAGTCTATTTGGAGATTTTTTTCGTAACAGCCAATTGCCTAAAGATAAAGTGGCATCTGCTATGATAAAGTGAGAAATGTCTCAATCTTAATTTAATGTTCAACCGGATTGTGTTCTATATCCTATTATTCTATCATTTTTGGCCCCATAAATACCACAGAGACTTCTATCTATTGGCAGCGGCTGTGTTTAGTCTTGTCAGGGCTCACTCTTGTCAAACACACAACTGAAAGACCAGGCTGAGTAAACAAATGCTAGTCAGCATGGCATAAAAGAGAACAAAGTCTATCAGTAACAGGTATATCAGCATACCTGCGCAATACTGACATCCAGAACACAGCAGTGTGCCTGGCTGAAGGAGTTTTTCTGCTCCGTCTACTTCCTACTAATGGAAACGTGGCGCAGAGTTCAGATCGATAGGAGTTTCCACAGAAAAGCTGCTGCTTTGCTGGCTGCAGAGACAGCACAGAGCAGGACTCAGGCAGAGAAAACGAGGCCTGTCCATGGAAGCAATTCTTATGATCACTGGAAGGTTTCTGAGCCACACTATCATCACTTCCCATCAAACTTCCCCGATGGTCATGTCCTTCCTGGGTGTGAACCATTTCCTGGTTAAGGAGTGACTCTGTGTGTTCATTTTAAAAAGCTGGATTTAATTGGTTTCTGTGTTACAAGGAAAAAATATTCTCATCCACAGGCCAATCAGATAAAACTCACTCATGCACTGGGTTTATTTTGTTCGGTTTTGTTTTTCTTTGTTTTTAAAGAACTGGCTGCCTCAATAATCCACTGGTCTGCACTAAATGAGTTGTATTTATCTCCTCTCTTAAGCTTGGTCTGCAGGTTGGCGTGAAGAAGTATGATGGGACAATTAACACTAATTTCCTGGAATTTTATTAAGGATCTTTGAAGTGGTTGCTAGGCAAATTTTAAGCAGGCTGAATTTTTAACAACCAAATCAGTCTAATTTGCTTTAACCTTTTACCATAAAATCAATGTTAATTTTTCATAATAAAGCAAATTATGAACCAATTCTGACAGAGTTCACCTTAAACACACAGACCCCATTTTTGTTTTACAGATAATGAATTTGAATGAGGACTTTTAATTATAATTTTACCATAAAATGTCTTTGACCAAATCAGGGAAGGAACTATCTAGAATGAACGCCACAAAGAGAATAGATGTAAAGCTATATTAACACAAAACTCTGTAACGCGCATTCAAGAGACCATTTCCAATGAAGAGTCTATGTAAACACACATAAATGCATGTTTCAGGCTTCTGCATTCAAACCTCTCGCATTCATGTGTTCCAGCGAGTTTCTACGACTGTTTGAGGGCTCTGCGTACAAACAGTTAAACCAGGTTAAACTTTGACCAATCAAGGACTCGGATTTGGTAGTGACAAATAGATGGCGTCCCCTTCAATTCACAGAAGAGCCAACGGTTTAAAAATGGATCATGGAGAAGAAATGAATAATTGTTGTTTGTGCCCGGATGGAATTATATGACACCCAGTCTTTCATAAATGGAATACATTTATCAAAGAAAAAGCCTGGAACAAGGTTTGCAAGATTTGCGCCATTTCGCACCAAGCCTCTTCCAACTGTAGGTGGCGGACATGTGCCAGTAAACAGTAGAGAAAAAAAAAAAGAGGAAGAAGCCCTTCCTTGCTTGACTAATGTGAATACCATAAACTACATTCGCATTCAAGAACCTGCATTTAGCACATTTTGAACCCGCATCACATGCCTGGTGACAGCAGCTTTACAATAATTGACTAATGCATTCTCAAAATAAAATCTAACTCCTACTAACATTGTACAACCATTGGTAAGTGGATCCATTTCTCTAGTAGTAAAAACAGGTAATGATAAAATAAATGTATTTTTAAGTGACTAAAAAGTTACACCACGAAAAAGGAATAGTTGTGATGAGGATTTGAATGTTTGTTGAAATCTCAGAGACAGATGACAAATTGATCTTTGTGAAGCTTGGTTTAATATTAAAGATTGACTGTCAGATATGTATAAGGTGTAGGAATATATTGGCAATGTAGGATATCAGCAAAAATAATTGGTTACTTAAGTAAGAGCCTTGTTGCTGCTTAAAAGATTATTTAAAAAAATAATTTTGCATTTTACTCTAAATTTGATTTAAACGTGTGAGTTTATTGCCTGATTTTATAAGTTTCAAACACTTAATAAAACATGTACAAACAAACCTTTTAGTTGAGTAGTTTTTGTCTTTAATTCCAACTCAAGTTAAGTTCTGAATCACTTCATCACTTTTTCCTTACTTGATTAATTTTCTGCTTGTGTAAAATTTTACTTCAATATTTTTTTATTTAAAGATTATACTTTCCAAACGCAATTTAAATGCAACATTTGGAAATTTTCAATGTAGACTAAAAAATCTCTGATGTGTTTTATTTTGTTTTAAATCTTCCACCTTTCTTTGTAGCAGAGAACTGACAGCATAATAAAAGCACATACAACCCAAACAAGCATGACTTATACTAATCCAAAAATTCTATGATTCCCCTGTTATGCAAATTGTGCCCGATCAACCTCACGGTTTAAAATCTGCTGTCCTGTTTTTTTGACTTGTTCTTCCTTCTTATGCAACATTTAAATGCCATATGAGAGGCGGAACATTAAAGCGAGGGTCACAGACCTTCCGTTGGGATTAAAGCTTTGATCGCAGCTGTTGCATCAAAGAATATTCTTGGGGGGAAAAAAGCAAGGCCAGTGTTTTAATAGAATGATCAAAGAGGCATCCGTCACTTTTTATTTTCTAGAGAGGAGCATCTTTTTCAAATCAGGCAAGCAGAACGTGAACATATGAAGCGCCCCTCCCTGTGTGGAACAGGATGTGGACGAACATGCACTCTCCTCCTGGCAGGAAAGCTTCCAGGGAACAAAACACAAAGATTGCTGTTACTGTAAATGGAGCATGTGCTCTGCGCTGAACATAAATCATGTTATTGCTCATTTAGCCTCAGTTGGATACTGCCCCCTGATTGGCTGAGAAGGTAGACAGGGTGGGGTTGGAGGCTAATAGATCGGATGCGAGATCTCCTCAAACCGCAGCAGCTCTCTCTGTGCAGGCCCAGCTCCACAATTCTGCAGCATCCTTACAGCAGAGGACAAGAGCACGTATGACTGAACGCATCACCTTCTGTATGGAAGCAGGCTCGGTGATCACTGATCAGAATGATCATCCGTCTCTCAACATGCACATATGCTTTGCTTGGCGTCCTGCTGTGGACAGACAGATGACACGTTGTCTCTCCAGGTTCTGGTTTCTTTATCCCAGCTTCATATCTGGTCTTAAACATACAAATACAAACACAGTGAGTAAAAAGAATACCCAACTGATCCAGGTGCCACCAAGTAAAGAGTAAAAACCAAATAGAAACATATAAAAACCCTCTCTATGCTGGTTAACAGAAGGATTAAAGGATCAGTGAATGCTGCAGGACAACAGCAGGGCTGGACACACCTCCACAGAGACATCGTTTTAAATAGACTTTGCATTTGTCGGCTCTGCACCGCCTGTCCACAGTTTGAAGCTCAGTGAGCTTGACTTGCAGCAGCTACAGACAGCTGGAAACACATGAGCCCTGCTGCTAATGCTGCAATGCATCAACAGTACAGCTGCATGCGAGAGGACCGAAATCTGCAGGTCTGCTCAGTGTAAAAGACACCAGTGAAGTCAAAGGCAGACCTAAAATTAGAAATTTAGTGGTTTGAAATAAAATATTAGTTTAGTCTTTTGCATTTATACTAACCATGATCTAAAACATTAACTCCAGATTTGTTGTTCTTTGAAACTTAACTTGCAATCAAGCCCCACCCCCATCCCAAATGGCTTTTTTAATTTGACACCCATACTTTGCAGGATGTTCTGAAGCCATAGTGTCTGGAGATTACCAATAACCAATAGTAGGCTACTGACTGGCGCTGCGGACATGGAGAGCAGCAGCACACAGAAGGGTTGGTTGTCACACTATTGGCTCAGTGCAACTCCTAAGTGTGTCTATTGTGCTGCTTAGAAAGAGTACAATTTATTAATATTTTCAAGAAGTGTGATTTTTTTTTATGTGGAGGATAGCAGAACAATTGCAATAATTAACTCAGGATGAAGCTTAATTTAGCTTCAAACTGCTTCCTAAAAGTAAGAGAAGGTTTTAACTGGCTAGTAGTCTGCTGAATTCAACTGGTTAGTCACTTCTATATTTGTATAAAAAATGCAAGCATAGACCTGCCAGTGATAAAAGCGTGATACAGGGGATAAATGTGCTTTTCTGACAACTGATGCACCATTTCAATTTCCCCACAATTTGGGTGAACATAAGATTCCATTTTAAACCAAGAATTGTGGCATTTCTACAATATTTGAAACCAAAACTTAATCCATAATTTGATCAATCCGTGCTTTTACTTTAAGTCTAAAAAAAGTTCATGCTGTGCTCCTCTACCAATCCTGGACAAAGATGAATTTTAAATGTGACACTCCAACTCCTACAAGGCCGATACAAGTTTGACTATCAGCTTTCAGGGAAGATCAGAAATGTAAAAATACATCTCTGATGACAAACTTTGCATACATATTGCATGCAGTCAGACGACAACTATGAGTGAGTGCTCCAGTGGATCATCATCCAGACACAAAGAACGAATGTTGAGAACTCACTTCAATACAAATTATGGTTTGGGTGTTTTGAACATGTTCTTGTGGCATTTTCTGACAATGGTGGACATTTGTAAAGAAAATTAGGCTTAAAATTGCATTGCTGATTATTTATATTCAAATTGTTGTGAATCAGGAGTAGACTTTTAAAAAAGAGCTTATTTGTGCCATCGCAAATACAATGGATGGGCTACAAGCTCCCCGCTCCGATCTAATGCATCTACTTGGATCTTTGTAAGTACTCGTTTCTCTCTGATGTTGGTTTCTGGCTCAAAACTGCATGGCTGCATAGCTCCAATCTTGTTTGCCTTTTTTGTTGCACTAATAATGTTAGACTGAAATCTGAGGGGCTGTAAGCTAGCGGGAGAGAATGTAAACAGATAGATGACAGGAAAGGGGCGAGCTTGCTCCGTCATCGTGCCAACAGCCCTGCCAACTCAGAGGGGAATTTCTAACCAACTCCTCCTGCTCTACAGAACCTATGTCCAAGAAAACGACTCTGGTTTTTAGATTTTGATTAAAACTTAATAGTTAAAATTAAAAGACCACTGGGAATGCTTTTACATACAAAGCAAAAGATGATCGCGGTGGATCTTTAACACAAATCCATTGCCCTGAGTGATTATTTATGGAAAAATCCCAAACAAAGCTGGAAGTAGCTGTTCACCGCTGCTCGCTTCATACATTTGTTAGTGATCAAATATTCCAATGCTTTTATTTTTCCAGATGCTCCTGATTAAATACCCCTGGTTGACTAATTATCACAACATGATCAGCTCCACAAAAGAGGGATCTCTGCTTTAGGAAGTTTTGCCTATTCAGGTGTATACAACACTGTCACTAAGAAAGCATTTAGCAGTGACCACACAGAAACTGTTTCCATTTGAGTCATTTATCAGTCAAACAAGCTTTTATAAACAGGAAGCGTTTAAAAACCTCCTCCCCAGCTACAGGGTGACTAAGCAAGTTTAGCAGCTTAGAAACAAAAGTATGAAACAACATTGCATAAAACTGTTTTCACGTGTTCTCTCATTAACATCCAGTGCGGTCTGTGTTTTGATGTAAACAAGCTTAAAGGATTCACTAAGGGAGAATATTTTTTCCTGAAACTACAGAACAAACAACATGCCCACCCTTTGTCTGTTTACAGATCTGCTCTCCATCTGTTCTATGCATTCTCTGTATTTCTGTGTTGAGGAGTCGGTGGGTTCAATCCTAAAACAATGAGCTGATTAGAAGACAAGCCCATACAAAGGAGAGTACTTCCTGTTGTAGTTCAATCTAAACCTCATTAAACTCGGTCTATAAGCAGACAGAACATCACTGAAACGCTTCATGTTGGAGGAGCAAATTGAATCCATTTCCATTAAGTTTAAATGTTTTGACCCAAACCAAAAATGAAAGCTGGTGCACGTCTTTAGGATCCTACAACCCTTATGCATATGTGCTTCATGTTCAGGTGGTGGTGTGGTGGTTCACGCCGTCATCTCACAGCAGTCACAAAAGACTCGGTCTCATGTAAGGGTCTGGTTTCAAACCCTGGCAGTGGGAAGTTTCTATGTTCATCATCAACTTGTTGCTTTTTTGCAGAAAGTCTGGCTTCCGACAATCTAAAAACATGTTTTACAGGTTCATGGGTAACCGTTAGGTTGCTTTTCAAACGGGTGGGGAATGAAAATGTCTTTGAAGTCCATATCTGGTTTGGCTTTAAGGGAAGCATGGACATTCAAGTCCCACTCCGATCCTCTTTTGTTCTATTGTAAAAGTGTTCCCAGTGGTCTAGAGTTTTCTAGGACTTCATTTCAGCAGACCAGCAGTAGTTCCTTAGAAGTGCCGCTTTGAGTTGTTACTCATCTGTTTACATGTCCTCCCGCTAGTTACAGTCTCTTTAACCCTCAACCTACTATTAGCTGTGCAAAACAATGACGATCAATAATAGAGCTTTCCAGCCATATAGTTTTGCGCCAGATGCCAGCTCGGACAAGGAAAACAAACAGCATTTTTTGTTCACTCCAGATTCACAACAATTTGAAAAAAGAAATACTCAGAAATTCAATTTAAAGCCTAATTTTTTTATAAATATCCTGAATCATCAGAAAAATGCCACAAGAGCATGCTAAAAACACAATTTTCAATGGGGTGCATCTTAAAATTGGATAAACTTCAAAGCAGATCTAGACATTGTTCACTTGGAGAGCTGTGTTGTCTGACTGTCAGGGACAAAAAACCCACAAAAGGCAACAAGTCCTGCTAATCTTATGACTTTTCCGTATTAATACCTGCATATGTCACCTCACTACACCATGTTCTCACTCTGCAACATTTTCCAGCATTTTTGTGATTCTTCAGCATTCTTCAGCATCTGAATGTCTGTTTTTCTCTCATCCTCAAGAGAACCAACACTATTGTTCTGAAACGGACCGTGGTTTACTTCTGTAGTCCAAACACCAGAGTTCATCAGTCTCCATCATCATCAGACTCAGGATGAGCAGCTGAGCTGAAGATAAAGGATGGATTCGCCTTTTAAAAATACAAAATTAAAAGTTGAAGATTTTCCATTTTTTAAGACAAGAAGTTAGGACTTGACCACAGCTTCTATGCAGCAGCCCAAACTCCGACAAAGGTTTCAAACCTATTTGCAAAGCAATGGTGAGCGTGACAGTCATCCCAATGCAGCCTAACAGTCCTAATCTAAACTTTAATATCCCTCCGCCTCCACACTGTAATTAGGTTCCACTGTTTTATGAACATGGAGGCAAACGACTCTCGAGCCATTACCACAAAGCTTTTTCAGAGCGCTTGATGCTCAGCATGAACATTATCATCTCTCTCCCGCTTCCAGTCGGACAACAGCTTCTTCTGTCCAGCCTCTGAGGAAAGCAAGAGGCCATTAGCGTGCAGAGCAAATAAATGAGATGGCCCAGCCCTGTTTTAAGAGCAGCTCCCTCTCTGTAATGCTCAGAATGTCTTGATGGCTACGTGCACGTGCAAAAATTAAGAAAGAAAACTGTTTCACTTTTGTGCCAAAGCACAGAACCTGCAGAACTGCACCCAGGAAAAGTCAATAAAGAGCAAAAGCAGTAGAAATGGATCAGTCCTTTGCAGTTTGTGCTATAAAACATGGGTTCCCATGATGCATCTGGGCAGGTGGGAGGTGTTTGCTGGAATAATGAGCCAGCCACAACTGCTGATGCAACAAAAAAGGCAGAGGTTCAATCTCAAAGTCAGAACACCCAGATTATTAAATATTGAACACTCCGTACAGTCATCAGTTATGAATCTTGTTTTCTGTCACACAAAAAGAAGTATCCAGATTGGCTTGAAGCAAAAAATCCTGGTAAATTGAGGCAAAATACAATTTTTTGTAAATTGCAGTGAAATTACATGAATAAAAAAGAAGAGGGGGGGGGTTCAAAAAAGCCTTTCAAAATAAAGTTACTTACACCACTTTGACTTCCTCATTCAGATTTGTTTGAAACATATCAAGACGTTTCTCATTATGAAGATCAGGATTAGGATACACGTTCAGATTATAGGACAAAAGCGATGGAGTTATGAAAGCTAAGCTAACCACTTGTGCTGTCTGATGAACGCCCATGCCACTAACCTTTAAAACCATGCAATACATTAATAGACCCCGTAGCAACGTCTTTAAATAGAAAGTTACCGAAATCTTGAGGGTTCTTTCAAACTAACCAGAACAGAAAAGAGGCTGCGAATCAGATTTCTATTGATTAATCGATTGGTTGGGTTCCTGTCAGCCACAGCTCGCAGACTGGGTTCATAAAGGGGGGGCAAGGCCGGATACAGGCAGGGACAGAAATGAGTAATGTTTTTCTAAAATGCCAAGACGGCCCCCAAAAATCCAAACTGAACTAAAGAAATGAACTGAAAAAAACACACACACACAAATAAAAAATAAACCCAAATAAAAGCACAAAAATACAACAAAAAATAAAACTAAATGACAAAAAAGCTAAAGATGGACGGACACATTGACAGACAAAAAAAGCAAAGAAAAGATCAATCCAGGCTCAGCAGAGCACAGCGTCCTGCTCGTGTCTGTCCCAAGCCCGGTAGATACAGAGGCTATAGTGTCTGGAAGAGCTTTCAGGGGCGGACTTACCATTAGGCAGAGGTAGGCAGTTGCCTGCCCTCCCCCAACACTGTGAGGGGGCAAGCAAAGTAAAAACATTTGGATTTTTGACATTGATGCATATAGAACAGAGGTGAAGATAGCTTTATGATTGATAAACTGGTATATTGAGCTGGTTTTCTAAGCATATAGGAGCTCGGAGGGATAAGACACCCCAAACTCTGAGAACACCCGGACTTGCCCCCCTCTGATATTCTACCTGCACCCCACAGTGGGGCTGGCTAAATCCGGGCCATAAAAGTGAAATACTCACTCGAAAGCAAAGAAGAGAGAGCAGGTCCCCACGATGAGGAACATGGTCAGATAGAAGACCCCCTTCTGCCGGGCCATCATCACCCGCCCGTCGCAGCAGAAGGTGTTCTTCCCCGGGAGCCTCTCCCATTTTCGCACCTTTCTGGTGATCATCACCGCCGACATGGTTCCTGCGTGTTGGGCTTTACTCTCACGGTCCAATAACCAGTCAAAAGCAGAGTGATAAATAACACTTGCGCGCAAACAGACGAGTGGAAATCATTCTGGGAGGTTTAAAGTGTCGCAGTCTCATCATCGGGGCTCTCTAATCCACTCCTCCGCGTGCGCGCAGCCGCGTGTGCCTGAATTCTTTGTTTTTTTAATCCACTCACGGTCCGTTCGGAGCTGTTAGAAATCCAGCCGAACCACTGCGACAGATGTTTCCAGGCCAAATGATCCCGCTCCTCCTGCGGCGGCGCGCACGGCGGACCTTGACCGCCTGACATTCATATCAGCTGGGGAATCATAAAGCGCGTCCACGGCGGCTGGAGCAGCTGATCAATCAACATGAGATCCAGATGAATACCTCTGGATTCCCAGCTTCTGACCCGCCTGTGCGGCTGCTGCCTTTGCCCCCTGTTCTCCTGCAGATGCCAGCGCTGTTTCAGTCAATGGAAGCAGGAAACACGCCTAGATTGAAATGTCTCATCTTAAAGGGGCAGGACAGGTGGAGCAGCTCCGATGAACAAAGGACAGATCCTCACCTCACAGGAGCGTGATGCTCACATGAACAAGTGTCCACCGAAAGATGAGAAGGACTCGATTTGAAACCAAACGGTCTTATTTTTCTATTTCTAGTCATCTTTTTCATTTCCACGTCGGTTCCCTTTTTGCACATGACCTGACTATTTAGGAAACATCTATTTATAGTATTTATTTCCTACAGTTGGATGTTTTTCCTTTAAGGGAAACAAAAGAAAATATCTTATAAATCGGGTTCAATTGTCTCACTAAATGAGGGAACTCTTGTTTCTAACATGAAAATTAAAGGAACAGCACAAAAATTACATTTGATTCTATTGCTGTTCTCTTGAAAAAAAATTGTACACATTAAATTGCAGATTTGGTCTCCAATTTATAATCTAAATAACGCAAAACTTTATCTTTAGGTTAGAGTTTGGTCAATTTTCGCCAAAAGTGACTGTCTTTTGTCAGTGGGGCAGGATTTCTGCTTGAAATATATTCATTATTATACTAGAAATATTTTGCATGTTTGTTTGTTGTCTTGGCTGTTTGCTTGTTTTATAGTTCAGTGTACCTCATAACTGTAAAACATTAAAATAAAAAAAACTATCTTTGAAACCACAATTGAAAATACACTTTTGTCACAGATGCAACTCAAAGGAACAAAAGAAACACTTTATCAAGCTGTGATGTTGACAACACAGACAGAAAAAAACTCACCCATCTCAGCCATCAGTAAAGTCCTGCAGTCAGGACCCTTTATTTTATTTTATTTATTTATTTTTTTGTTTTTATTATTTTATTATCACGTTTTACAAACTTCAAGCACATCGTTTGACATAAACATATGTCAGAACATTTTCCTCAAGCAAATCAAAGAATAAAACAGTTTAACATACTCTTAACAAAATAATCAACCCAACAAAAAACAATGGAAAGAAATAAAAGAAAAAGATTAAAATAGAACTGGAAGTGATAAAGTTAAACACTTCAAATAGTGTATTAGTTTTGATAACTTCCAATAACATGCTTTTATTTTTTCAGAGACAAACTATATTTCTTTAAAAATATTTAATAAGATGACTTCTCACCAGGACCCTTCCTGTCTCCTACAGATATTTTTATTGTTGTTGTTGTTTTCTGTCAATCACGTGATGATTTGAAGCGTCTGCTTTGCTGCTGGTCATCATATTTACTCTGCTGGATTTTTTCCCCAGGAAATGTTCGAGTTGAGTCTTTTTAAATTTGTTTATTTATGTATACAATTACTTCGTAATTTTTTATTAACAATTATTGCGTGTCATCAAGCTTAATGAATTGCTGAGCTGCTGTCACCCACCTACACCACTCTCTAGCTCCCTCTAGTGATAGCTTTAAGTAAATTCACGATTACGAAAAAAATGACCGTAACAATAATTTGAGAATTCCGGTGAGCAAGAAATGTAACATTTATGACTATATTGTTTTTCTATAAATTTGTATATTATTGATTACAAATGAAAACTCAAAATAAGCTTTCATTTGATTACACGAATGTCAGTTGAACCATGAGTGAGTCCGTTCATAATAATAGTCCGACTAGAAACAAGGGTAAAAGAAACAACTGGATAACTAGTTTTAGCCCTCGCGTGTCTATGGTTTTGATTTGTTTTCTTTTTTTATATATTTTTAGACGGTCGTTGGCCTCGTTTTCCTTGAAATGGACGAAGTTCCTTATCTTCGTGTGCCTGGTTGTCACGCTCAGGAGTTGAAGTAATCACAAAACAGTAATAATTTGTTAGTTAGCATTAGCATAATATAAGCATCCACTGCAGTCAAAAACTTTAAGCATGTTCGGTTTTCTTTTTTTCTAAACCTGTTTGAGGCTTACTTTAGTACATGTGACATTGTATTTATCTTAAAGGAGAAGTCTACAGTCCAGAGGATTTCTTGATCCGAATTTGTGCTTAGTAAAAGATCCGGATGGGACAGTCCTGTTGCCCATTTTACACTCCAGCCTGGTGCACCTTGATGTCCAGTCCCTTGCAAACCCCAGTGTTGGCGAAATAGTCTGGAGGAAGGTAAGAGAAGCCGAATAAAGAGGGTGGAACGATACTGCTGTGTTACAGTCATTGCATGAATCCTGCTCCCCTGGTTTCACTGCAGTGTCCTGTGCAGTCAAAGAAAGGCAGAGGGAGGACAGAAGGGAAGTTGGAGAAAATCCTGGAGGAGCTTTTGGAGTCGCATGGTGAAGTGTTGACTGAGGAGCTGAGGAGGGACCTTCCTAGAAGCTTCCAGCAGCATGGAGATCTTGTCATTTTGGGGGACCGTTGCTTTATATTACCATTGTGGAGGAAGATGGGTACAGCTCTCACACTTCAGTTTACTCAAGCTCTGTTTTCTTTGACATTTCCTCAGAAAAGTTTTTACTTTTTACTCATTTAGAAGCTCAGTTATGGAATGCAGTGAGCAGTGCACTTGGGGTGAAGCGACTGGCAAAGATGGGTAGAATATCCAAAAATGGATTCAGATCACCTGTGGTGACGATGCTGTTGGGGGAGCACAGCTGGGTCACTCATGTGGACAATGGAATCAGGTAAGTCCAGGTAAAACAAAAAACAGCACATCATTTATATTCAGAGATGGTTATAATTACCCTTCCTTTTTACACTTTTGTTTCAGGTATGAGTTTGATGTTACCAAGTGCATGTTTTCAGCAGGAAACATAACAGAAAAGCTCCGAGTGGCGGCTCTGGACTGCACAGGAGAGACCATTGTGGATTTGTATGCAGGTCGGGAAGCCATATCTAGCATTTTAATTTTTTTGTTCCTCTCTCGTACTCATAAACTTGTCAAAAAGATCGCTTTTGGTTAAATAATTTCCACCAAATTGTTTTATTTCTACAATCAAAAAACTGTTGTTAGGCTTCAGTGCTGAGAAAATACATTTTTGATAACACAAAACAAGCTGAATTTTACTGCATACAAATCACTTAAGTCATACATTCATTCTCACACAAACAATTTTTCAATTACAGGTTAAAAACGTAAACTTTTAAAATAATTGTGTACTTTGAAAACATTTGCAGATGTTGCTGTCTTTGCATTCTTTAAAGCTGAAACTCTGGAGCAGTCTTTCCTTTGGGAACACTATCCTGCATGTTTTCCATGTTGTCCTGCTTAAGCACACCTAACTCAACTCATCACAGCCTCTGCAGAAGCCTGATTGTGGCAGTAATGAAAGGCAGATGTGCTTGAGCAAGGTAGGATTGAGGAAAAAAAGTAGGACAGTGTTCCCAGAGGATCAGAGTTGGGAAAAGCTGCTCTAAAGTGTCCCATTGGATCTTGTTTCAGGCATTGGTTACTTCACTCTTCCGTATCTTGTTCATGCAAAGGCCAGTCACGTTCACGCCTGCGAGTGGAACCCAGATGCTGTGGAAGCTTTACAGAAAAACCTCCTGGCAAACAGAGTGTCAGAACGTTGCACCATTCATCAAGGAGACAACCGCCAAGTAAAGTGCCCTGTACTTCCCATTTTTCCTCATTTGTTCTAGGTTTTAGATTTGCTGGCCATCTGCAGACAAGCTTGTATGTATGGCATTGATTGATCTCTCCTGGGCTCCAGAACAGCTCATTTAACTCTTCGTTGTGGTTCTTTGGTTTTAAAGAATAAAACTAATGGTTTGAATAAATATTTGACATATAGTTTGGGTTCATTTTTACATTTATAGTTTTAAACTGAGGTGATCTAATAATAGTAAAATAAACTACATGCGTTTTTCTTTTTAGACATTACACTAAATCAGGAAGTGCTGTGTGCTTTATCACTCCTCCAAAATGTGCACATGAGATAACAGCAAAATGATTGTAAAAGGTTTAATTTACTGTCAGATTTGTTACTGAGAGTAAGTTTAAAGCACATATTCTCATCTGCTGCAGTGTCATTACCCGTCTAATTCAGAGGTAAAGTCCTTAACGTATGCAATGTATATATGTATTAATATATTTCCACTATTGTCATGTTTCTATTTGATACTAAGACAATAAAAAGATGAAAGTCCAGCAGAGTAGATTTAATGATAGAAAATGCCATTTTTGACTTTGCTTTTTCACATCTTTAATTTGATCATTTTCTGCAGCAGGATGATCTTGTTAGGGTGGATTTTATTTTGAAAAGATTATGTGCTGCTTTCAAAAGTAAAGGAAATTACATGTGTTACATATAACAATCATAATAACTTGATATTGTAAAAAGTGTAAAATAGTGTCTTTTTCTAAGCTGTGAAGTGGGGCACAAACAGAAGAAAAACTTTGATTATCCAAATTTATTGAAGTGGTATTTAGAACACAGGGAAAAGGTTCCCCAAACCAAAACACATCAAAATCTCCGTAGCTTCGTTATTTTACTCTGTAATTAAAAAAAGAAGTTATTTTTGGCACAGCTATTTCCTTATCATGATAGACGTCTCGGTTCACAAGAAAAATATCCAATATAGAATCAAAATAGATCAAAAACCTTTATAAATCTTGAGTCAATCACTTTACTAGGCTTAGATTTGCATTTTTACAACCATTCATTCACAAAATCTGCTAAATTGATGCAAAGAACACAATGGTTTTTATTTCTTAGAAGCCATCTATAAGCGTGTGTCTTTGATGCTTTTATACTTCTCAACTTGAAGACGAAACAATCAGTTGTTGCCTCTTTTTATAGGTGTCTCCGTTTCTAAAAGCAGTTACTTCAGAGACTTTCCTCAATAGGGATGCTTCCTTCTCAAAAGTGCCAGACTTTATATTTTTCTACAGATATTTTAAACTTGAAGTTGTCGTAAGTGTGAATTTATCAGGTCCCAAAACTTGTTTTTATTTTCGATTGTTTAAAAACATAAAAAACAGACATAATGAAATTCTTGGAATTGTGAAATTAAATACATCTGAGAAGTCAGAACTCTGGCATTAAAATGAGTTTGGGTTTTTTTCCCCTAAAAAAATCTAACTTTGAAATAAGAAACAACAGCAGAAAAAAAGTCAACTTTCTCAAAAAATTCTGCGGACTAACTGTCAAAAAGTAGAAGATCTTGAAATTAAAGCCAGAAGTTTGAAAGAATAAAAAAGCAGGATTCCTTATTCTTCGTTTTTAACTCCTTTGCTTCACTATGTTGTGCTCGTGGCTCATGGAAAACCTTTTCCTCCTCTGTATCCAGCTGCAGTTGAGTGACGTTGCAGACCGCGTCAACCTGGGTCTGATCCCGAGCTCAGAGGATGGTTGGCCCGTTGCCTGCATGCTGCTGAAGAAAAAGGCCGGCGGCATCTTACACATCCACCACAATGTCACCTCGCCGTTACAGACTGCTGCCGGAGATGATGTCATTCAGAGGGATTCTGGAAAGAAAGCTGACAAAGTGGCGTGGCAGGCGTGGGCTGATCACGCAGCCAACCGCATAGCTTCTCTCTTAAGGGGCCTCACCGGTGTAATATGGCGGACAAACATCCAGCACATAGCACACGTGAAGTCGTACGCGCCTCACGTTCACCACGTTGTGTTGGACTTGGAGTGCAGACCATCCTGAGACAGAGCTGTGAATGAAAACTATAAAATAAAGTTATAGAGGCAGTGAATCACAGCTCAAGCTGGGCAGGTTGGGAATGTAGCCACATAAAACTTTATTTATTCAGGGCAGGTTGACTGAGCACAAATATGGTCTCAGGCTGTTCTGTCCACATCAGTCCAGGTCAGCCTCTGCTGCAGCCTCCCGTGTTCAACCAATGAACATACCAATATGTCTGCGGCAAACAGAGATGTGCCAACGGTAACTTTCCTCCGCCTGCAGGATGTTTGCAGTTTAGCTACAAATCTAATTCCTGCAGGAAATAACTTGAAAGGAAAAATGTAAAGAACAGAAAAGTACGGCAGTCGTAGTCTGTGTGCTATAAATGACTTCAGAGATCTTTGTTTGATTTCTGACTCACAGCCTGATGACACAGGAGAGGGAAGTCCTGAATAATGAGGAGGAGATGCCGGATGTTGATACTCGCCCGCTGAACGCTTTCATTATGGCGGACATAATATGGCTCACATGATGGGGTTTTTCACAGCCATCTGGCCTGCACTTGCTTGACAGGGTTTGAAAGACTTTCAACCAAATAAGGGGAACAAATCTGGAAGAATGAGGTTCATGTGTCCAGTCTAGTTTCATGCCAAGGAGTAATTAAGCATTTCTTGCATTTCTTGGATCCACTGAATGTTTGTACTACGACTCTAAACACCCATATTTGTTTATTTAATCGGAACGTACATTTTTTTTAATTCTAGATTCTGTTAAAGTATGAAAGTACTGGTTGACCAGGGCCACAAACCACAGTACTATGCTATCCTATAACCCCAAAATGAAGGATAATTGATCAGCAATATTTATAGATGCAGACACTCCCATTTAAGAAATAAGGATACAAATTAGGTTTTCAAAAGATTGTCTAGGACATGGTTTTTGCAGACCTACAGAAGTTCATTAGAAATTCACCTCTGAGTTGTGGGGGGACCGATGGCAGGGAGTAAGTCTGCCCACATTTCCCATCATCCCTTTGTTTACGGTCTCTAGCTTACAGCCCCTCACATGCCCAACCTAACATTACTGGTGCAACAAAAAATGCAGAACAATTCTGGAGCTATCCAGTCGTACAGATTTGAGTCGGATGTCAGTTCAGACGAGGAAAATGAATGAATGGATGGATCAGAATGGAGCAAAGCAGGGAGCTTGTGACCTGCAGACTGTAGCTTCTACGTCACAGCTGCAAGCTTTTTCCAATGACGTTTTTCCGTCTGCTCCTGATTCACAACAACTCCAATAAAGAAATACTCGGAAATGTAGTTTTAATCTTCATTTTCATTATATTTGTCCTCCATCATCAGAAAAATAGACTCTGGCTGACGGCATGTTTCTGAAATTTTGTGAAAATAGAAAGAACAAAAGTATCATTTTCCGAGGTTGTGGAAAAGTGAGTCAAGGACTCGCTGTGGGCCATAACTAGTTCATCTATAAATGAGGCCTCTGGCAGCAGTATTGTAACTGTAAAGGAGCAGGATTCACTTTATGGAGTGTTATTCCCCTTTTAACACGCTTCAGCTACAAATAATGGCATCTTGCACAGAGCTGGCCGCTGGAGGAATGGTCTGTTCCGAATTTTTAGAAAAGAAAAGAAAGAAAACACATTTCAACTCTAGTTTGTTCTGGATTGACCCATCATAAGGTAAAAAAAAAAAAAAAGTTTTCCAAGTTAGGTGCAACTTAAAAGGGGGAGTGATAAAAACAATGGTTTTTCCACATTCTGTGGAAAACCGTGAAGGAAATGCGTCTGTCATGGAAAAGCGCTCGCGCCCGGCTCCTGTTGGAAACTTTCCCCTTCATCTTCCGGTACTTGTTGGGACTCGTGCCGCGTGCGCCGAGGAGACAACCTGGCTGGAAGGAGGAACGGTTATGAAGGAGGAGGAGCTGAAGTTGGCGGTAGCTACACGACCGTTTAGTGCAGGATTAGCATGCGCGCGCGCCGCGGTTCGCTGCCGTTTCTGCCGCTCGCGGTGACGGAGGCCGTCGAGCTCCACGCAGGTGCGAGTTTCCTCTCAATTAGCCTCAGTGTTGACTCGCTCACGTGGCGACAGGATTGGAGTCCGCGGCGGAGCCCGAAGCGACCGTCTGGAAGAAAAACCGTAGGCTGTCAACCACATTTGATGTGTTTCGTCGACGTTTACGATCAGCTACTCGCTTAAAATGACTCCAGAAGACGCTAATCATGTGTAACTATTTGAATAATTTAAGGGTTAATTAGTGTTTTTTAAAGGCAACTATTTGCAAACATTTGTCACCTATAGTTGAAAATATGACACTTTCAGACAAAGCGTCTCCCTTTTATTTAAGCGTTATTTCCTGTTAAATTGTAATGTTTTGCATAGGTTTACCTTTTCCTGCAGGTACTTTTCTTTTTGTGTGGCTCAGGTATTAAAAAAATAAGGAAAAAGTTATTTACTTTTCAGTCTTTGCTTATTCAGGGTCAGGCTCTTTCATGATGTATCTTTATATGAGTTTAAAAGAGCACCATAACAGATGATCAGTGTCGGATGAAGATTAAATAAATAAGCTGCTGGACTCCACCCAGTCATCCTCCTGCTGGAGGGTGGGAACCAGTCATGAAGTTCATGTTGTTTTATTCTGGTTGACTTAAACAACCTCTAACCCTGTCAGAGTAGCTCTGGTGGATTTAGATGCTCCTGTATACTGAATCCTCACCCATCAGGGAGGAGTTATTTGGTCATGAAGTTTGATTTATAGCTGCAGATTTGTGTTAAACTTCATGTGAAAATGTTAGTTTCTTGGCAAACATATTGGGTTTAACTTTTAAAGGGGGAGAACTTGAATATGTGATCTTATTCTTAAGTATTTGTTTATTTTGGTTTTGTTGTGGTTCATCTTTTACTGTCCTGGCAAACTGTAACCTCTTCTTCTTGGATCTTGTTGCAGTGGAACGGCTTTAGGATTGAACCCATTCAGCCACGCGGGTCCTGATTAAAGCCACGATGGCTCTGGAAATGATCAACCTCAGCTTCTTGTCCGACTTGGAGCGGCAGAAGATCATGGAAGTGCTGAAACGGGACGAGGAGCTGAGGCTTATTGAGGACAGGCGTGTACGGTAAGAAAATAACGTCTCTTATTGTTAGTTTGTACAGTTTGCTATAATGTGAGATTTAACGAGTGTGATTATTTCAAAGCATTGAGTGAGGCCTGAGCATCACTCAAAATACTGAACTGATTTGATATTGATTCAAATACCTTTGATTTAATTTCTAATTTGATGCGATTTGATTAAATGTTTAGAATTAAATTTTATTTTCTACTTAAAACCTAATTTTGTGTGGTTATTAAAAAGATGCTTTCACATAACAAGGGATATAAGCTGAACAAAGATGTAACCTTCCCTTCTATAAAGATGCATTATCATATTAATAAATATGTGAAAGAATTTATTTTTGCAGAAAAACAAACGTAAGAAATAATTTAAAAGAAAATCAATTGAGTTTAATGGATAATTGGGGCTTTTCTAAGTAAAGATCAATGTGGGGTTGATTAACAAATATTTTCTTTAACCCTCCGGTCTTTGACTTTGCTAGAAGCTTTTTTGTAGTTTGATGTTTCACCTGTAAAAGAAAGAGTTGTTCGTGTAACTGAAAAGAGACTTTTTCATCCTGGATAAATGGCTCCTTTAAGACTTCAGGGGTTGTACTACTATCTAGACGTGGAGCTTAACCAATCTCCAGCCCAGTTTTTTGACTACAATAATATGATTTACCTGTTCTTACCAGGGAATGTCTTTATGGTAACTTCTGTTGTACACATACTCTGCTCTAACAGCGGCTGTGGGCATGTACAGAGTGAAGCAATAAGCACATTCAAATGGAGGCGTGCCTCCTCATCAACTTCTCTTCTGGGCTACAGATGTAGAAATTATCTGGGTTTTAACTGGATTACATTTTGAAATTCTTCAATATCTTCTATATATATATTTGTCATTAAACAAAAAAGAGAACCCATAAAAGTTTCTAGATGTTCCATGAGTGGGGTCAGCAGTAGCATTTATATTTTTAAAGATCCTCTTTAATCATCTTTTCCGTTCGCAGTGGTCGTTTAATGATCTTTTTTTATGTTTCTCTAAAGAACGTTGACATTTATGTCTGTAAGACATGTCTGCAAAACTCTTTGTATGTGATAACAGTGCTGTTATCTGTGTTTCTGGCCTCAGGAAGCTGAAGACTGAGCTGTTGGAAGTGAAGAGGAAAGGGGCCAAACGTAGCAGTGGAAATTACAGCGAGCGCAGCTGCGGCAGATGCCAAGAACCTCTAAGTCGGCTGGTAGTTTTTCCCAGCCACTGCAAGATGTGCAAACACAACGTGTGCCGCAACTGCCAAGCAGTCCTGCCTGATGGATCGTGGCTCTGCAGCGTGTGTGTCAAAGAATCGTAAGATTAATGTCCCCAAATTTCATACTGTTGTTGACTCCTTTAAAAGTACTTTTCTTTTTTCTGCTCAGTTCTCTACAAGTGTGTTTATGGCAGCTGTTGGCAGAACAGTTGGTATTTTCGCCAAAAAAATGGTCATATCCTTAACAAAGCACCTTTTGATTGCTCAAATTAAATCAAATATGATATTTTGAATTAAATGTCAATTTGAAAAGTTGCAGTCTCCATAATTTCATAATTTATATACCGTTATATCCATGATTTGTGCTGAATTGGATAACTGGGACCATTTTTCAATCTGCATTTTTTTACTATAACTTCTCTGAAATCTTCTAATAGTAAAAGAGAGGTAAACTTATTTAAAAAAAAACTTGAAAGGCTGGCACGTTTAGTGAGCTAGCAACTGTTTTTGTCAAATTACTTTTGGTCAGAAGTGTTTCCAATAAATAAATGTGACCCATTCATTGTGCGGTTATTTTGCTTTCTGCTGTCAGATAAATCTATTTGTGTCTTTTGCACACTTGCATTAGATCATATTTTCTTGTCTCATAAACTTGTGGAACTTCACAAATAATGCCTACAGTGTTTTTTGCAGTCATCAAACTGGTTTTCTGACTGAAACTGCACCGAGGATGGCATGTGGAATGCATGTCTTTGTTTTGGTATCTGTACTCAAAACTTAAAATCTGTGGTATGAAAAGTGCAAAATCTCTCATAGTTTATCTCATCTGAACACTTCTGTGTCACAAAAATCTATAAGTGCTCCCTTGTCTTGTAGAAGGAATTTGTGGATCAACAAAAACAACGTAAACACACATTGCGCTTTTTACTGGTACAGGTAGATGCAGGTAGATAAAATGCTGTGAAGAGTTTCCTTTTTTAATTGAACACCAAGTATTTCTGCCTTTTGATCTGATTGTTTCTCAGTGATCTTTCAATTATACAGCAATGTCTGCGACATCCCACGTTTCATACCACCTCTGTTTATTGTGGATTATTTTACTCATTCCAGGGATGTGAAGAAAAGGACAGGTGACTGGTTTTATGATCAAAGGGTCAATCGCTTTACCATGACTCCAGCACATGACCTCGTGAGAGCTTCCCTGAGAAAGAGGCCACCATGTGAGTTCAGGAGCAGGAAGTGCATGCCAGCTCCGTCTCTGCCCATTGTTATTAAAGCATGTGGTAAAGTGATACATTTATTCAACTTTTTTTTTTAAAGTATGATTGTGAACATTATTGTTTGTTGCCCTGTGTTGTCATAGTTAAAAAGCGTGTTACGACTGGGGAAGTGCTTCTAGAAAGTACTGAGAAGAATCCAGATCCACCCAAACCCGTTCCTGTGCCAAGACAGAAGATGATCAGTAAAAGGTGCTTCTTCATGGGAATCATCGTCAGGTTTTCTAGAAAAAATCTCATTTCAACTTTCATGTTCTCTTTCACAGCAATTCTAATGAGACGCTTGGATCCGTCGCTTCCAGGGAGTCGAGTGAATCAAAGACCAGGGTTTCGTCAAGGACGAGCTTTTCTTCTAAGCTAACTCGCAGTGACACGGAGTCTGCAGAAAACCGCAGTGTAACCAGCATCAGAACTAATACAGAATCTAGCTGTGTGACCCCTGAGGAGACAGGGTAAACTCAGATTTACTAGCAACGTCCAGCCTTTTAATCACACGTCACTGTAATTACAATTTTTTATAGCCTTCCACTAATATTTGATTTAAAGCCAAGTGTGAGACTTCAGCTTAAGACCCAAACAAACTCTCCGGAGATGTCTCATGTTTGAATCTGTAATGCTTATGAATCCAAACAGTACTTTTATTTCATTAAATCATTTCAGAAACTCTCAGATAATTATGGCAGAGCTGGTTAAAAAAAACCTTTCAATCTTTTTAAACAAGTTACTAAATATACAACTATTTTGTATATATTTTTAAATGTCATGTTATTGATCATAATTCTGTAACCAGAGAACTTCAGCGTTCCAACTCCTCCAGCCCAACACCATCCAGTGCTCCCAGTTTGCCTGTCCCAGTTAAAGCAGATGTTGTCAGCACTGACAGCAGCAACTCCAATTCTATAGCTGTGAGAACTTTTCTGTTTATATATTTTTTTGTTTTTTATCTACTGTAGTCATTGCACTTTTCCTGTAATTGTAGGTGGTTGAAGAAAAGCCAGTCAGTCTGAGCCCTGAGCTGGATGTTGAAAAACTCTTCAAGAAGAGCATCAGACGATCTCAAAAACCTGCAGGTTAGACTGTTCTATGTCTGCATGTGTGGCTGAATAATACAATGCATCTTTTTTAATTGAGGATCTTTCTGTTTTTAGCCTCTGTGTCAACAATGGATCTTCGAGATGGATATCACTCATCAGAGCCCTCAATGGGAAACAGGAGCCGCTCTGTTCCAGGCTTAGATTTACAGGTGGATATTCAGGAAAAGGAACAATACATTTCTTAAACTTTTTCTTGGTACTTCTTTAGGCTGCCATGTTAAGTAGTTTTTTTTAAGTAGTGTTCAATTTTTTTAAACATGAAGTCCTACGTTATTAATTTAGTTTTGTTTCCACAGGAGGATGAAGAGGAGGAAGAAGATATTGATACGTTGGTAAACTTTCACAAAAGTCAAATGACTAAAAGTCAGTCCAACCTCTACAACTCAAAGGTAAAGCCACTTACGTTTTTCCCAGCTTGTAGAGATTTACAAAGTACTAAGTAATCTGCTGACATTGTTTATTTTGAAAGCTTAAAAGTCAGCGTCCTGTCTGTTTTTAACAGTCTGTGACCTTTGCAAAAGTTTTTAGCGAAACAGTTGTTTGGTATTAATTACTTTTTCAACTGGTTAACAATTTGTCACATTGGATGCAATTCCTTCATTTAAGCTCTAAGTATTGTATTAAGTTTTCTTTTAAATTAGTGTTTAAAAGTGAAAACACAGCCCAGATTTTATGATTCATATTTAACTTTTTCAGTTTTGGAGTCTATTAATCAGAAACTAATAAACAAAGTCCAGTTTCTTTAGATATTAGATATTCTTAGGTATTAGATATTCTTTAGACATAGTTTACATTTGTTTGTAAAGACTTCCACTTGAAACAATGAGGTTTGACTGAACTAGATGGCATCACACTGAGTTTGGTAACATTAAATGCACATAAGATAAAGACAACAAGACACAGTCCTTAGATAAAAGCTGCTATGCATGGTGGTGGTGAGGTGATAAAAACAACAAGCCTCCATTTAGTTTATAGCTTGTTTGCATGTAGACTAACAGAAAACATTCAGTCTGAGTGAAGTTGCTTTGCTGAAAGCTGTTCATGCAAAAGCATCAAGTACACAAATCTAAACTTGTACACAGACCAATATTCAGAAAACAGTTTATTCAATTTTTGCTTGAATGCATGCTATAACTTTCATGTGTCACTTTTACATTTTTCATAGTTTTTATGAAGGAAACAAGCATCAGTACTCTGATTATGATCTGTTTTTTTATGAATATCTGACAAAACCCTAAAGACTTTAAAGATGATGTGAAAGATGTCACTTTTTATTAGAGCTGTCAACATTAACACGTTAACACACTTGATTAATTTAAAAGAATTAACGCGTTAATATTTATTAACGCAGATTAATTACACATCAGAAGGGACCGTCTTCTGCTTTGCGTCAGACAGCTCAGGGTTACACAGCGTGCATCAATTTCTGAAAATACACACTTCGTCGGCCATTATCCCACTTATAACATGTTCACTTAGAAAAGAAATAAAAATTCAATGGATTTTTAGTACTTCATTCTTGTTACTTTTTCAGTTTAGATTTCTTTTTCACAAAAAGCGGACTATTTGATTGGTGTTGAGGCCTATTGTCACGCTGACACGAGAACACATCATTGGGCCAGCAGACCTCGACTGCAGCGTCAATGTAAAACAACATAAAATCGTCATGATAGGTTCAATAAAGCATCAGTTCAGAGAGAAAGTTTACCTCTTAACGCTTGTTTTTGTCCAGAAGATGAAGCAGAAGTTTATTTTAAAGAAGCCTGCGCAGTGATAAAGAACATTTGGGCTATGTGAACAGAACTACTTTTTTAGGTGCACATCAACATCTAGCAGCCAATCAGGTCTGAGGATTCACCCCGACCATTTAAAGTGCAGAAATACAATATTTGTCTCTTATGGCTGTATATCAGCATCTTTGTTTTCTTGGAGTAATACTGCAGATATCTGAGTTAACATTTTACAAATTATTATATTGTCATATAAAATATAGCTAGGAAAGAAATGTGAAAAATAATAGCTATAGTGAACTTTTGCCAAACTGTAAGAAGACTCATAAAAATAGGAGTTTAATTTTTTAAATCGATTGACAGCACTACTTTTTATGACTGTAATCAACGTTTGGACTAGATGTTGATAGAACTTCATCTTTTTTGGTTCCCTTTGAACGCTTTTTTGTCTTTGTGCTTGGATTGTTATTCATTTATTTTCTAACAAGAGTCCGTCCAAGTCTTAGCATTGACCAAGATGGTTCCCGTTTTGTTTGCACAGAGCACACTGGGCAGCACCATGAGTATTTACAGTGATGCAGGAGACTATGGCACCGTGGAGGTGAGAGGGCAGATTGTCTTCTCTCTGCGATACGACGAGCACACCCAGAGCTTGCAAGTTTTCATCAAGGAGTGCCAGGGTCTGGCTTACGGCGACGCCTCACGGAAGCTGTCCAACCCGTAAATATTCTACTCTGTTCAAATAGCTCCAGCAGGAAGCTTCAGAATGTCTAAAACAAACTTGATTTGAGCTGAGATTTTCCACATTATGTTGCTGTGCGGGTTGTGTGTTTTTAAAAAGAAAAAAAAGCCACACATTTTCAAGTAAAAACACACCCCCAAGTGATGTTAGCACAGCTTTGATCAGTGCTGAAAAGAGGCTGTGTTTACATTCTACATACTTGCATCCCAGGGGTGATTAGCAAAGCTTCACAGGAAGTTGAACGTCAACAGAAATTCTTTCTCAGCATTTGGTCAGGAAATGCTGTGGGAGATTAGCAGTCATGTTTAGGAGAAGCTTTCTTTGACCTGCTTTCTTTCTGTGTGTGTGTGTGTGTGTGTGTGTGTGTGTTTCAGTTATGTAAAATGTTATCTGCTCCACGACAAAACTCGCCAAAGCAAGAAGAAGACCACCATCAAGAGAAACACCGTCCACCCTGTTTTCAGCGAAACCTTAAAGGTGATTCTCCAACCCAGACCTAATGAAAAGAGTAAAAATGAGTGAATGGAAAGGGAAATCATTCTCTAAAAAGTTTTAATCCAAGTCCTGATTTGTTTATAACTGGTTTTGTTTGAGCTTTTAATCAGGGATATCTTTGTCTTTTTCAACCAGTACTCCATCAGCCGCTCTGAGCTGCTAAACCAATCAGTGTCGATATCTGTTTGGCATCATGGTCGCCTAAGCCGTAACGTCTTCCTGGGGGAGGTGGCAATTCCCTTGGACAGCAGGAACCTGGACAATCCTCATGAAGAATGTTGGCACCTCACAGGGAAGGTGAGTCAGACTCTGCAGGTTTATTATTAAACGGGTTAGTTTTAACTTTTAATCTATGCTAACGGAGCTGTGATTCTCCCCCTCCACTCCTAATGTTCAGAGCATTAAAAAGACAGTAAGAGTTTTTCCCAAGCTCATCTAAAATACAGTGGTCCCTCTCTATAATGCGGTTCGCCCTTTACTGCGTTCTGCACCCTCATTGGCTGTGGATCTGTCTCCTGTATAATACAGTATATGTTCAGCAAGCAAAGATGTTCTTTGTGTTACTGGATGTATTTTTTTTATGAAGGTTTGAACTTTGAGAGTTGAAATGAAAAGTGTGATAATCTGTCTGAGAAAAGTGTGTAAGTGCGTCATGATGGGTTTTACAGTCTTAAAACATCTACAATTATTGTAAACAAAACAGATGACAACTTTGTTGATTTTACCTGTTGCAGGTTACTTTTGTAATGTAACTCCCACGATAGATGAGAGATCGCTGTATTTGTTGTTTTAATTATAAAGGCATTTTTTAAAACTGTTGAAACAGAAATGCTTTAATCTGGAATAAACTTTTACTCAGTAAGAAGTTTATCTGTATGTATTTTGTGAATAAATCAAAGGTGTGTGAGACAACAAATGTATATTATATGAAAGATTAAAAATGTAATTCAGTTAAAGCTTGATTGTAAAGATGAATATAATCACTGATTATATAGATTTTGATGTTCCCTAAATAACTGCGTAAGTTTGTTTCAGGGATGAGTATTTTACAGACCAGATCAGATTAGATCAAAGCTTTTATCAACACAAGAATTTCAAATATATAAGATTCAAGGGTTCAATATGTGATTCAATGCAACAGCTGATCAGTGTAACTAAATTAATCTAAAATCACAAAAGTAAAAATCAGTTGTAACAAAATATTATATCTGTGATTAGAAAAGTTAATTATTTTTACTTTGTAGAAGAAACTGTTTCTTCTGACCAGCAGTGGGGAGAATTTGTAATGGTGTCATTTGATTGGCAGTGGATTTGTTCAATCTCAGCGATCCTTTGATGTTCAAATCTAAGCAGTTTGTCACCATTCTGATGTTTCTTCTGCTCCATCAGATGAGCTCTGATGTGCCAGCTACAGCCTTCGAACAGTACAGTGGAGAGTTGGTCATCTCGCTGAAGTACGTCACTCCTAACAAGACGACCAGTGAAAAAGTCAAAGGTATGCAAAAATATGTATTTTCTGTGTTTTATTAATTAAAGCTTTTACTTATTTTTGAAGTATTTACTTTTCCTTTTAGGCAAAAAAGCTGCACAAGTCAAAGGAGGAGAGCTGCATGTTCTCATCAAGGAGGCAAAAAATCTGAAGTCAGGAAAATCTGGAAGGATATCAGACAGTTTTGTGAAAGGGTAAAGGATGGACTGCTTTGGCACGCCTTTTTTAAATGTGTTGTTTAACTAACATGGTGTCTGTGGCTTTACAGTCACTTGTTTCCTTCAAAGGCAAAGATCACAAAGATGAAGACGCCAGTAGTGAAGAAGAACCTGAACCCCCACTATGATACCATATTTGTGTATAAGGAGCTGACTCTGGAGCAGCTGAAGGAGGTGTGTTTGGAGCTGACCGTGTGGGACAAGGAGGCTGTGCTGAACAATGAATTACTGGGAGGTGTTCGGCTCAGCTCTGGCAACGGTACGAATGTAATATTCTCTAATCGCCTCAACAAGGATAAACTTTTGATAGACAGCATTTCAGCAAATGCAAAGACAAAGATAGATTATCTTTGGTTCCTGCTTTATGGATATTAAAGTTTTTCCAGTTCCAATCATTTCCCTGTGTGACCACAAGAGTTGAAAATGCATTGACTCAATAACGTTCTTTTCTGCAGGAACTATCAAAGTTGGGAAAGAGGAGATGGAGTTGGACTCGGTTGGAGAGGAGGTCAGTCTGTGGCAGACGATGATGCAGTACCCTGACTCGTGGGCAGAGGGCACTCTTCCACTGCGCTCCACCATGGCAAAGATGGCGAAGAGTTGAACGCTTAAGGATCCAGACACTAAAGTGATAAGAAGTGCAGAAGCCGAGACCAACTTGATACTGTGGCTTTATTCCAGCTTTCATGCTAACCAGACCTAAAACTACAGAGGAGCACCACTGTTTGATGTGTAAAGACCTACCTCCCTGTGTGAAGTCCATCTTAGGTTCCCTGACTTCAGACTGTTGAGAAATGTGCCAAAGCATCACCACACTAGGGTCATTTTTGTTTTTAAAATCTTAAGATCCACTTAGTTTGTCTCACTGCTTCTTTTTATTGCATACAGAACACAGAACAGTTCTTTCTCTATGCTGTAACAGAACTGTGCCTTCTTTCAATCCAACACAACTGCACTTTAGGACTGATGTGGATGATCTGTGTATATAAATAAGTTGAATTAAAAGCCAGTAAATGAAAGTCTTGATTTTAAATGTATATTTGATCTCTTAAGCTCTTCTTTACAGTGTGATAGCGGTCACGCTAACCTCGAATGTGGAATATTTTGTTCACCCAATAAAAGTGACACAGCAAAAGCACTAGCAGCACCATGTTCACTCCCACCTGAAAATGTTTGTCCTCTTCTATCTCTGTGTTGGATTCTGAAGAATTCATCTCTGGACGATTGCAATAAAAAATGAGCGTATTTGCATATTTAATCACTCATTGAGTGTAATTTATCATATCAGCATATTTTTGTTTATATGTGAATCACTTTCCGCGCCCTCCATATTTGCTCTTTTGTGTCCTGATCACATTTAATCAGGAGAACCTGTTTGTTCTTTAAACATTCCTTGAAAATCTCTCTTTGGACCTGGGTTTTAGCTGTCAGTCCGCCTCATCTGTCTCTGACACTTCTGTGATACAAATCTCTGATTTTAGTCGCAGAAGTCTCTGTGGAGCTCCAGCCTCTCGCGTTCCTCCTCATCCAGCAGGAAGCTGTCGATGTAGGAGAACAGCTCCTCCTGAGATACGGGAGTAATGAAGCGTTCACGGTCCAGCCCCAGCTCATCCAGCAGCAACATGCTGAAGTAGGTTCTGGAGATTCTAAAGGCCTGCCTGAAGAGAAAACAAGCAGTTTTGAAATGAACTGCTTTTTACTGTGGTTCAAAAAAAAAAAAAAAAAAGCTGAAAACCTCTGAGCTGTGAAACTCTTTTTTCCAAATCCAAACATCTGGCGAATAAACAGGAAATTTCATTTCCAAAGAGCCAGATTTCAGTAAAGATCTGCTTGGGAGGAGGAGGTTTGTTGCAGCTGAACAGCAGGATTTTATTGAAGAGGTTTGTGGATCTTTAGAAAAGCAGAAGATTTGGTATCAAGATGATCAAATAGTTCACATTCATGCAATCTACACTGAGATGGTTTATGTCAGTGGAGGAATCTCTAAGATTTTTCCAAAAAAGAAGGCAAATCACAAAGAGATCAGACAAATTTCTGCTTCAAAACCTCGTTGATGTTACTATCAGTTGTGAAGTTGGGCAGATGACTAAACTGCAGTAATGTTCTTGGGAGAAATACAAAGACAACCCTGCTTCCTGCAGGCAATGTGTCCAAAAAAAGAAATGAAAGTTAAAACTGTTACAGATGATGATTGCAGCATCAATAACAATCAAAACTGATCTTTTGGGGGCTTTTTTAAAAATATATTTTGTGTGACCTCTTAATCCCTAAATTCAGATTAAATCTAAATCTTTCCTTTGTCAGTCTTTGCTATTTTTGAGCTGTTTCCTTCATCCAATCATCAGTAAAGATAGCACAGAAAAGTGGGAGTTTTTGTGAGTCTGGAAATGCTGAGCAGATCTTTTACCCAGAGTTCACAGCAAGGGTGAAGAATTTGCTGAGAGAAAACCCTTGGTGGCTCTTCTCAGAAAATAATAAAAGCTTGGAGGTTAGAGCAAAAGGAGAATAGCAAAGAACCGCAAAAAAGTTGCTTATTCATGCAGATTCGTGCAGAGATTTGAGTGCTGCTTTTAAGAACACTTTTACATTTTCCTTTTTCCTTTAATCATTTTTCCCCTCAGAATGAGCCCCAAACTATCAGAGTAACTTTAAAGACTCGTCTGTCTTGTCACCTCAGACCCTCGATGACGTCAGACTGAAGCAGATTCTCTTTGATGCGGCCCGTCTCCTGAGGCGGAGAACCCAGGAGCTCGATGACTGTTACATGTCGCAGGTCTAACCCACAATCGGATTTCTGATACAGGAAACAGAAAAAGCCGTTGTAAGGGTTGAGGGTTGCCTCACCATAGAAACTCTTCTGAGAGAAGAGAAGTCGGCTTACTTGAATCATGAGGTTCTGCAGCTGGTAATCGGGATCAGAAATGTTGGGTGCAGATACAATCAGCAGCCGCCTCTTTTCGTAGAACTGATCCAGGAGCGCAGAACTCGTCTTCACGTCAGACTTTAACTCCATGGCTACAAACACAAGAACACGCATATAAATAAAACCTAAAAGGGTTATATCTGTGAAACTTCAGATTCATCATATGTTGATTCAATTCAGTATTTTTTATTGATTGCAGCTTATGAAAATCCTGGACTCTGAATGTCAGAGAACCAGAATATTTTGAAAATGTTTGGTTTTTAAGGAATCCTGTGCAGAATACTGCAGATCTGATAGATGTCTAGAAGACTATCACTGAGTTTGTGCAAGGTCAGAGTGAGACACAAAGGGTCATGGCAGAACAAGCTGGCTCCAGTTATGGAAAGTTGAAGGGAAGCATGCAAACAGAAATGACTGCAGCTCTGTAATTCTGAAAGAAAGCTTGTTTATGAATTTGCGAGAGAACTATTTGAAGTGGAGAAAACAAATAGTTGATTTTGTTGTTTTGCCCACTTAAAATAGTCTGTCTTTCATATTGTAGGTTCATGTGAACAGTGAGATATAGATTATCCCTTGCAATAATGTATACAGATTTATGTGCATTTCATTGGGGGAAATAAGTCTTTCCGGAAGACGTTGTGGCCAAACCCTTATCAGCAGTTCAGAGGACAGATGTTTCCTGTAGTTGATGATCAGGTTTCTGCACATATCAGGAGGATTTTTGGTCCACTCTTCTTTGCAAATGACTATTAAATCATTCATATTCGGTGGCTGCCGCTTGGTAACTCTGAGCTTCAGCTCTTTCCATAGATTTTCTATGGGATCATGGTTCTTCCACTGTAGCTGCTAGAGTCAAAAGTCACATGTGTTTCGCCTGGACTGAGGAGAAAACCTGAAAGATTTCCCTGAAATAGTTCAATTTCACAAAACTTTTTTTCACACCATGACTCCTCAGTACTCACGAGTGCACTCAGAGGGAGCCCCGCTCCAGCTTTGGTTGGACTGGCAGATGCGGGTGGACACGCCCTTGCGCTCGTATCCTCCATCACAGTGGTACTCACAAGTAGCACCATAGTTATTCCCTGCAGAGGTGCAGCTCAGGTAACCATGCAGAGGTGCGGGTAGGTCTGGACACCTTCTCACTTCATGGAGAACACAAAGGAAGCACATAATGAAACATGAAAATGTGACATGAAAAAGCATTTTCTTTCCTGAACGCATTGAGAGTGCCTTGCTTACCCTCAACACGTACAATAAACTTGCAGGCGGCTCTGTTCCTGGCTTGATCATATACTTTGTATCTGATAATATGAGCTCCTTCTTGGAATTCGGTGTCCGGTTCTTGGCCCACCAATACCACGCTGCAGAGATGAAAGAAGAGATGAGGCGATTCATTTGGAGCTGAAAACGACGGAGGGAAAGAAAAGAAGCAACAAACTTGAGGGATTTGTCCGCAGTGTCTGTGGCAGTGGGGGGGTCCCAGGTCACTCTGGCACTGAGTTTTCCTGGGTCGGCAACCTTGAGTCTGGATGGAGGACACTTAATCTTTGGAGGGTCTGTATCTGAAATGAAGGGAAGAGGAAAAATCTGGAGGAGTTTTTTGCGCATAAAAAGTTTTGATTGAGAGAGGAAACAGGGATGAGCCAGGAACATGCATCCACGAAGCATTAAATGTTGGAAATCATGGATCAAACCATTCCCAAATCAGCTTTAACGTTTGAGCAAGCTTTATAGAAACTGTACCTGAACACACCGGCTGTGCTCCACTCCATGACCCCGAGGGCAGGCAGGTGCGCGAGTGTTCTCCCTCAATGCGGTAGCCTAACCGGCAAGTGAAGTCACACCTGGAGTCCACGTAGAAGCTTTGACTGCAGGTGTATCTGCCGTAAGGAATGAGGGGCAGCACATGGCAGCGGATCTCTGAGGAAGCACACGCACAAGTCCTCAAATGCATCATTTCACACAGCAATGTGTGTTACTTTCAGCTGGAAACACTTCTGCTTTTCTCCAGTCTCTTTACCCAGAACAACCCTTGATCATCCCAGAATTCAAATCTCTGCACGTACTGCGACAGTAGGCAGTCCCAGACCAGCGGCGGGTGGCCAGGCACTGGACTGAGCTTCTTCCTATCAGCCGGTACCCTCGATCGCAGGTCATTTTACAGCGGGTCCCCAGGGTGCTCCTGTAGCCCCCACCTCTAGGAGAATGGCAAGTCATCTCGCCGTTGATCAGACTCATGGAGTGACACCAGTAAGGGTCTGTTAGAAAAAAAGATTTTTAAAAGGCCATAACACACATTTTATAATAGATTTTTTGGAAAAATAGAATTCTTGGAAGCAGATTAGCTTCCAAAAAAGGAGCTGCTGAGAACAGAAGTTAATTCTCTGTGACCATGAATGCCACATATCAAATTTGATATCAAATGACGTAAATGCGCCTGTGTGACATTCAGATTCATTTATTTATCATATACACATTTTTCACTGGCACACCAAATTGGTTTCAGTAAAATACATTACACTTGTGAGATTCAAGGGAAGAAATCATCAGAACCTGCTGAATCCTTTTCAGGGGCTGCTGGAGTCAATGCAGCCATACTACCATAAGTCACTTTTTAACTTCTTTTTTTTTTTTAAACGTTCCCGTTTTGGAGGAAAAAAAACTGAATGATTTAATAATGTGAATACAAACAAATCGCTGATTACTCTCCATTACTGATTTGTATTATTATTACATGACATGGGACAAAGAACAGTCCATGAAACCATGTAGAACAGCTGTTCAATCAAGACCTTCAAAAATCCTCCAGTAGGAAAATGTAACAGTTATGGTTCCATGTACAGCAAAAATAAAAACGAACCTTAAAAAAATGCTGCCATCGAGAAACAGAAAGCAGTGAATATTCTCTGCTTTTCGATTGTAAACCAGCGTAAAACCATACACACATTTGTAGTCGAGCTGAGGAGTTTCATCTTCTGCAGACGGGTTGTAGCTGTCATACTCTGTGTCTGCTCCAACTGGAACTGCGGCAGCAGAAAAAAAGACAACAAGCCTTCATTTGATTCATTTCACAGAAACTGGTTCACAGTGGAAGACAACGACCTGAACACAAGAAATGTGGGTCATGGAGCATCAGGAGGACCCGGTTCTCCTCATAGTCTCGTTTTTTATGACTTCCCTTTTTTGCTTTCTTTTCCACAACATTCCAGCTCAGAAACGCCTGGATAAGAAATTATCTATGGAAAATCTAGAGGTTTGAATGAGTACAAGCCACTGAAAAAGTTTGTTCCTTTAAAGATTTTTAAACAGTTAAGCACTTGTAAAAAAGGGTATATAGATGCTTTATTGCCTAAAAACAATTTTAAAAAGTGTTTTTTCATGGATCTTTAAGCTTGCTGAAATCTTCCAACAATTGTTTCTGGAGTTTGGATGCTTCCTGCATTCCAGCATTCCAACAATAAGGGCCTGAGATACAGCAAGGCAAACTTTTTTTCAAATTCTTATGTCAAATGTGGTGTGTTTTGAGGGATGATCAGCTGATAACAATTTTTCCTCACTTTTCATTTAGTATTCTTTTCTGTTGATGTTTTCTAAAGAACGGAAAGGAGAACATCTCTCTTCTGAAAACAAGTGGCATCTGGCTCAAAAGTGTAAGGCTTGATAGCTCCAATATTGCTCGCCATTTCTGTTCCACCGGTGATGTTAGGTTGGCGTCGTTGGGGGCTGTAAGCTAGTGAGAGAGAGTGTTACTGGCAGGAACTCCTGTCGCTCTGCAGAAGCTATGTCCTAGAAAATAATAGAAGTTTTTTTTATTATTTTGATTAAAAAACTGAATAATAGTAAATAAAAAAGACCACTGGGAACGCTTTGAAAATAGTTCAAAAGATGATTGGATTGGGGCTTAAACCCAATTTACTTAATGAAGGGTAAATATTTCAAATAAAATGCTTGTATTTCTTCAGACACCCTTAAAACTTTGAAAATGTGACTTATTTTAAGATTTTTAAAGTGGAAAAAACTCAGGAATCACATAAGCTCAAAGAAGAATTTAAAGGCTGCTTTTGGTGTGGCTGAGAAATATGTAACAAAAGATGCAATTGTGAACGTTTTAATAACCTGAATAGCATCCCAAATGTTTGAGTGGAGGGAAAAATGGGAAAGAAGTCAGAAACACAAAGACGGCAGGAGGTGTGGAAACCACCAAGATTCTCATTAAAATACATTAAAAACAAAATCTTCTTACTGTATTTATGAAGTCCATGAAAAAACGTAGAAACTATTTTCCAATGTGATTTAATATCTAGGCTGGTCTGCCTGTCAATAAACTGGCAGCAAACTCACCACACACTGAGACCAACAGCCTGCTTTCACTGCTGACTTGCAGATGGTGCCTCTTATTCATCATTTTCCACCCTGACTGAAATACTCTCTGCACAAGCAATTCTTTTCAGAGTCACGCTGCTCTCATTCCCATCAGGTTGTGGTTTAAATTCATTATTCTTTGGAAATCTTCAAGAAAGGCTGCATGTTCAGAGCAGGCGGCTAAACTTTTCCAGTCAGGAAACCCCCACCTTCATGTTAGACCTCTTCCTGCTTTGCTGGCCTCATTTTTTCCTGTTCACTATGTCTGATTTTTTTAAATAAGTAAGTTTAATGCAAACTGTTGCGGTGAATGTTTGGATTAAATCTGTCGTCAGCATTTTGAGCTCAGCATTATTTAGAGGAACATTTTTCTCCAAAAGGATGCTTCACTTTGCAGCATGTGGGTCACAGGAGCAATGAACAAGCTCAGCCCGGTCGACCTGATGTTCTGCAGGATTCAAGCAGCTGCACAGGTTTCTGAAAACATTGTGCCACATTGGTTTTTTCCCTCTCAAATTAAGGATTCTCATGATGCTCCACTGACACGAGCAGTCCATCACACAAAGCTCAGCGTTTTCAGCTGATGCAGTGAGACAGGCTGAGCTGCAGCAGTGACTCACACCCCAATGCTGTCTGTCTGAGGTTTCGTTCTCTAATGACAAGCCTGAGGACACAGCTGCATCCTTTCAATCAGTCTGCATCCGAGCTCCCGTGAGCCCCCAGCTCCCTCCCGGGTCACTATATCTCACAGGTTTAAACGAAGATGTTAGCTAGGTGTACTTCAGAGAGGAGGAGGGGGTGTCTCAGTAATTATCTACCAGTGATCAGAGCCCAGCTGTAATTAAACCCCCCCAGCTCGCCAGAAGAGAAGAGCAGGCAGGCCCAGCTGCAGCTAATGTGAAATTCATCTCCTCTGGAGTGCAGCCAGTTGCATGCTGGGATATGCTGAGCGCTTATTCTTCATTCCACAGAGAAGAGAGTGGACCTCTTTGGAGATCAGCACATCTGCATCTGTTTTTCCTGAGATGAAAGCCTCTCCCAGCTGCAGGGCAGAGGCGGCTTGACTTGAACCGGCTCCAGCAATGCACTATGGAACATCTTTCCAATGTTTTCAGGACTCACAGTAGTAATGACATTTTTTGTAACATTATGAGCCTCCTGAGTGGAACAGACACATTTACAGCCTCCCTTTTTCTCCCAACAGGATTATTCTTTGTTACATATAGAACAGATGAATTAGAGATAATTTACTAATACATATAATATGTCTTATTTATGTTATCATCTATTAGATTAGAACAAAAAGATAAGACATTTGGAACTGTTTTTTAAACATCTTCTTAGTTTGTTTTATTTTTAAATGGAAAACAACTACTTTCTGTTGCAGTAAAATCACTAACAAGACATTTTCTTGTTTGTCTTCAAGTATTAAAAAACAAAGCTTGATTTTTTTAAAAATTTTTTGTTGTTATTTTAAGATATAAAAACATTTGTCTTATTGAAATGAATTGGGATTCTCTCATAAGAGTTAGTCTAACTTTCTTCTAATAGTTTTTTGTTGTAAGGTTCTTTTGTGCGCAGTTGCGAGAGTTTTAATTTCTACTCACCAAGGAGAGACAGTAAGATAAATACAAAAACGGTTCTGTTGAAGAGCATGTCTGATGAAGGGAAAAAGACACTTCCAAAGGAAAATGAGAACGTAAAAAAGCTGTTTTAACTCCTGGATGGTGTCTGGCGAAAATTGCAGGTAAATCCAGACGCAGGTTTCAAACTGGTGTCGCACAAAGACGTTCAGGATCTCGTTTTGTTGAGAAAAGACGCCGCTTGGCACCAGGACGTTCCTTCTGCGACACTCAGCCGCTAGGTGGCGCCAAATGTCTTCTGTGCTTTAAAGACCAAGGGGACGCTACGCTGTTGTCGTTCATGTGTATATGGTCGGCTCATATATGGTATAAATGTATATGTATGATACATTTCGCTTGCAAAAGAGGCTCCCCGTCAGCGCGCGTCGTTAAACCTCGAATACAATAATATTAGATCCCTATTAGGTTCTCATACTTTTCGTGTCTCACGACGCTGAAGTTGGCTTCCGATTCGGCATGGCACCAAACGATCATCCCACTGCATTTTTCACACTGACCACCTAAATTGGTGACCAAGGAAGGTGGTCAGAGTGCAAAAAACATGATTAAATCATCCTATTTCACATTTTCACAAATCAAGTAAAGGTTCCACAAATCAGAAACTGTGTGTAATTTATGATTTACTTTCTAAAGCTTCAGCTTTGTCCCGGTCTCACGCTTTGAAACTAGAATTTATACTTGTGAGATTTTAATAAAATTATCAGTGGCCCACCCCATCTGTTCGGATGCTCAGGACACTGCAAGGAGATATCAACACTTGTTGTAATAAAGTTTTGTCCTAAGCTTAACGCCATAAAAATCCTTTGTGTTCATGCACTTGCTCCCTAAAATAAATCTAAATATAATCATAAACTGCTATTCCCAATATGCTATCTGTTTGTTTTTATACTATGTCATTCTAAAAATAAAAAAATATAGAAAAGTATGAATATTTAGTGTTTCTTTTTATATGGTGCCACGTCGTTATCACTTTATTTGCGAAGATTATGTCATTTTCCCACACTTTAAAGCAATGGGAAAAAATTAAGGCGTGACCAAGACCGGAAACAGTTCAGCTAATGTCAAAATAATGGCATTTACTTTGGAAAGCATGCAACGTTCATTAATTAAATTGGTGTTTGAGCATGTTTTTATTTTTAAATAATATTAATGATATATGTAGGTAACTGAGTATTGAATATAAGAGTTTTTATGTAAATCCTGAGGTTACAGTTGGTTTAAAGGTATTCTTGTATTTTATTTTGGCGGCCCCGATGGTGTTTATCTGGACTTGAGTATGAAAAGAGCTCTTCATCCCTGCGGGAAAGTGAATCTTGGGGTCGTGACGACACTTCCTTTTTTTCCTTGAGGATTTAGCTCTAAAAGTTTTTTTTTTTTTTCCTTTCGTCCTCCCCAGCATTTCCGCGTCGAAGCGGAGAGCAGATAACTTTTTTCTCTCTTCTCTGGCTCTGAAGCAAAACTCCCAACATGTCGCCGCCGTCTCGACGACTTCAGACGAAGCCGGTGATAACCTGCCTGAAGACTTTTCTCATCTGCTACAGCCTCATTTTCTGGGTGAGTTGTCGGCTGGACTTGGAGGGGGGCAGCTAGCAAACAACAAAGCAACAAAGAGCTCAGAGCATCCGCTATGTCAAAGCAGCTAGCGACAAATCACTGCTAGGAAGTGGTTTGGTTTACGAAAAATGAAAAAATAAAAACAAACGCTTGTTGATTGTCCTGTGGCTGCGTTGAGCCAAACAGAAGTTAACGAAAATTAACATCAACAAGACTTTTTTTCGGCCCGTGAACGCAACAGTTAGCTGTTTACGAAAACTAATTAGGAACTTCGGTCAAGTGCAGCCTTCAACCATTTCCGCTTCTTCTGTTTTAATTACATAATTGAACAATTAATGACGTCTCTGCTTTTCTGGTAAACATGTACGTTTAAATGAAGGATTGTGTTTACTTTTTATTTTTGCTAAGCTTAGAAAACTTTAAAACAAGCTTTGCAAGAAATCAAAGCTTAACATTTAGGCATTAAAACTTCATGTACTTTCCTGTGAGTTGCTTGACTAAACTGGTCCTGAAACTGAGATTTACAAATAATTAAGATTTACTGTGTCTCTTAGTGTAAGATGTAACACTTTTCTATTTTATGGATTCAAATGCTGTTTTACACTTTTACCAACTTTTGTTTTGCTCTTCTATTTGTACTTCTAGGATTTCTTATTGAAAATATAAAAAATAAACTACATCAGAGTAAGTATTTCTAAGAAAGATAAAAAAAACTTAAGTACATACTTGTTTTTTGTAACTAAATTAACATAGTACAACACTTTAGTTTAGGCACCCGTGCTAGTAAAGTGTATTACTTACTTGCAGAAAAAAGTTTCCGAACACACCTTTATTGTATTATTTATTTTAATCAAACTTACTCATTTGTAAAATTATTTATTTTTGAAAAAAATCTTCTCAACAAAGAAATCTAAAACCTCTGGAAAACCAGGGTTTTTTAAATTAAATTATGCACATTGTTTAAGTTTAAAAAAGAAAATTAAGCAAAGAATTATTCTTAGGCTAATGTTATTCGCTCATATTCACGTGCGACCATGCTCAAAAGCGTTAGAAATTCATGTTTCACATGTGGCCAAGATGCACATTCCTGAACATATTTTTAAATGCTGTTGTCTCATGTATTAATCTAACTCTAACCTTAACCTTTCTCTGGGTCCATGCGGCCAATAAGAGTTCAGCACTGGCCTCACATGGTTATAAGATTATGTATAAATAATCACCTTCTTATTCTGCTACTGAATCTGTCTTATTAGATATGATTATTGAAGTACAGTATAGATAATAAAAAAATACATAATTATTGCATCTGATTTGATTATTGGGACTTTTATGTTTTTATACAAGACAAATACTAATAGTTAAGAAGATGCATCTGACAAACAGAACACCAAGATCATTTCTGAAGGAATCCACACAAAGTTGTCATGTGGTTAAAAGAAACCTCTTGAAGTGCACTGACTTTACTGTTGCTATTGATTTTGCTTTTTACTTTTTATTAATTCAGAGGAGAGGGAATTTTATGTTCAAAAGACACCATGTTCACCTACACACCTGGTATCTGCTGTGTTCAAATGCATTCATTCATGACCATTAATCAGCTCCACTGGAGTGATTGCCGTTAAAAGCTATGCTCAAGGGAACAACAGTAGAGTAAAATAATGGTACAAACACTGCTGGTTATTTATCTTAAACAGGATGGACACTGGTGGATTTGGAAATGAATGAATTTGGGCAGAGCAGCCACCCTTCGATTACAGATCCATGTCAACCTCTCATAGATTTCTTATCAGGTGACAGCCGATCGTCAAACGTTTTGCCAAATGCATCCATACAAGTAATGCTATCAAAGTGGAGACGGCTCATTGCCAATAATTCTACAGTTCTGCTGTCATTTAGCCTTCAGCCTTCATAAAAAAGTTTCTGCCTTCCTGTCATTTTAGTGGCTATACTCTATGCATCTGTACTCTTTGTAGTGATTCAACAGAAGCACAAAAGGGTTTTTTTATTCAAAAAAAATAATTGAAACTGATTTTAATGAAGACAATAACCATACCTTCTAAAACAAAAAGTTTGGTCTTTAAAAGTCTTTTTTTTCTTTTTCAGTTAGGAATTGAGACCCAATTGTCACCAGCTGAAGCTTTCAGCCAGTAGGAACATTTCAAGAGTTGAATGTAGTTATGGTTAAAAACAAACAGCTTTGTAGGCATGGTTGTATTGAGAAATCCATTAATATCCATAATCGAGATTAATAGTAAACAGCTGCAAAAAGTTTTAAATTTGAAGGGAAATGCTACATTCTGTACATGCATGCAGCTACCAACACGGTGGTGGCTGTGTTTTTGATGGGCTGCTTTTGCTGTATGTGGAGCATAACAGTGCAGTATGTTTTGAGCTGCAGTGAACTTGACCATGAACTTTATTCCCACCTCTTAACATTGCTTACATTCAGTGTGTTGACTAAGACTTGGTTCATGCTCATAATGCATCTCATTTGATTAAATTAATCTGCTACAAGAATAACAAAACTATGAATGTAATCGTCTGCACTCTTCTTCCTTTTTTCTCATGCAACCAACAAAAGTATACGTTGGTTATCTGTCTTTTGAAAAGTGATGATCTCTGTGCAAACACACACAGCTTAGGTTTATTTACAAAGGATAAACACAAGATCACCATCAGTCCAGAATGGGCACTAATGGTTGTTCCTACTGTTAATCTTTAGTCTAAGCAATCAGCTGAGGTAAATGCTGTTCCAAGATGCAGTTCAGGTCAGTGTTTTATTGCTGCTGGCCGTTTGAGCCTCCGCCTCTGGTCTGGCTAATGACTCCTACTGAGGCGTTAAGGAAAATGCAGAGATAATTGAAGCGCTGGCTAAAAGCTTTTCCCGGGTGTGCTTTTGCTGACACTGACGCTTAAATGAATCAATTGGAACATCTCGATCTGTGATGTTGGGACTGGTGAGGTTTTGTCTCAAGTTGATCAAATGTAGAAGTTAATTCTGTTCGTCTTATCGCTGAAATTGGCCCTGTAATTTATTTTGCTTCCCAAAAAAACAGCATCAGTTTGATAAGGCCAATCAGTGGGGTAAATTGAGTTTTTACTGGATGCAGAGCTACATAAATGAATAAAGATATTGATGATATTTGTCTGCTTAGAAGATCCCACCTCTGTAAATAATCCATGTAGATTCTTTGCTTGGTATAAACACAGTAGTTTTGAGATCTGTTTAATGTCTGCTTTGCATTAAGCAGGCAGATTCTGTGAGCTAGTTACTTATTATAATTAAAAAAAACATATAATAAAGATAAAGAAATGGTAAAGATCCAAACAGATGATGTTCTGCAGATCAGAGTTGATCAGTTAGAGAAGCCTCCGTTCTCTCTCTTCTAAGTGCTGCTCTGGTTTCAGTTTACAGGTGTGGTGCTGTTGGCCGTCGGGGTGTGGGGTAAGGTCAGCCTTGAGGCATATCTCTCCCTGGCTTCTGAGGGGGGCACCAACGCGCCGTATGTCCTCATTGGGACCGGAGCCATCATTGTTATTTTCGGCCTGTTCGGCTGCTTCGCCACGTGCCGCGGTAGCCCGTGGATGCTCAAACTGGTGAGACAAGCAGCAGCCAGCACCCCTCCTCAAATGAGATGTTTTGGAGCTCACATGTATGTGTGTTCTGTCAGTACGCCATGTTTTTGACCCTGGTGTTCCTGGCTGAGCTTGTGGCTGGAATTTCAGGCTTCATCTTTAGGCATGAGGTGAGACACTGACACGTTCTAGATACAGACATTATATTGATTCATTAAACTTCATCATCTGTTCTATTTTTTTTACTTACCAGATTAAGGCTGTAATGGGAACTGCTTATGGAAATGCAGTGAAGTCCTACAATGGCACAAACACCTTAAGCATTGCACTCGATACCATCCAGAGAACAGTAAGTGGCAGTTCTCCTTCATCTTCAAATGTTTCTCTTATCTGACTGTACAAACTGAAGGCCTCTCTTAACTTTGAAAGCCCAGTGCTGAAACATTAGCAGCAGAGGGGTCTTTTTTTAACTCCATCTGCAGTGAGATCACTCATTTATGTATTTGTTTCTTTATTAAATGCACATTTTTCCTATGGCATGTATAAACTGTAGTGTTTGTTTTCAGCTGCATTGTTGCGGAGTGAAAAACTACACTGACTGGAAGGATGCACCTTACTTTAATTCCAAGGGAATCCCTTTAAGCTGCTGTAAAGAGAATGGCAATTGCACTGTGGAGATCATGAAAGACCTTGATAAGGCTGCGAAAGAAGTGTTCACAACGGTGAGTCTGTAACAGCTGTACAGCCAAAGGTCCTGCTGGGATTTTTGAAAGCTTTCAACCTCTCTTTGTTTTCCTCTCACAGGGTTGCTTTGCACTGGTGACAAATGTGATGGAATCTAACCTGGGAGTTATCGCCGGCATTTCATTTGGGATTGCATTCTTTCAGGTGCGACTGACACTATGCATCCATCTATTCACAGTGATCATTGCTGTGATTTCAACAACATATTCCCATCTTTAAATTGCTCATTAAAGGGTTTGGCTTCCACCTTTTTAAAAAGCTCATAATGGAAATATAATTAAGGAATCCTTGTTTCTTTTAAATCTTCTTCTGTCTAAAACATGCAGTTTTGGGAAGATGCCCTGGTTGTTTTGAGGCTAGATTTCTTTTGTTTTGTAATGTGAGGCTTATTCAAATGCTCACTTTGTGATGGCTATTCTTTAATTGACTTAATATTCATATTATTCCTCGAAATCACCCAATCAGGCCCATGTTCCCACTGTTGGTCACGCACACGGACTCAGCAGCCTCCAGAAAAGTGGAAACCTCTGGATTTAAGAAGCGACTTTGGAGCACATCCTGCTTCATGCTGAGTTTTGTTCAAAAAGTTGTTCTGTAGAAAAGTAGCACAAAGAAACCAAACCTCCCGAGGCATGTTTCTGCCTGCTAAGAATAAACTGTATCCACTGCTGTCCCATTCAAATATCCTATGGGAATGGAAAAACGACCTCTGCCCTTCACAGGCACAATGAGCATATTACAAAGGTAACAAAGTCACTGTGTTACTCTTAAGCAGGACACCAAGTATATCTGGGGTAAGCCTCTGTTGTGGCCTGCTTAGAACGATTTATTTGTTCAAATTGTCCTCGGAAAGAAAAGTGTCAAATCAAAGCAAGGCCACTTTTAGGAGGAGAGAGGGGAGCGATTCATGCAAAGGTCATTATCAAATACACCGGATGGAAATGCAGACCTTGAGACCAGAACTACTTAAGATAAACAAAATTATTGTTTCAAAAAAAAAGTTAAAAAAAATGCTCAATCTTTCCAGTAAACACGCAACACTGGTTTCATTTTCACAGAATCAAAATGTGCCACCAGTTAGAAGAGTGTGTGTGAGAAAACATAACAGCTTGCAAACATGATGATCCTTCATGTTGAAGAAAAGCCTCTCCTGTCAACTCATTTGTATATTTCAGGCAGACTTGTTGAAAATGATTTATGTAAAACACATGTAAAGCTGGGAGCTTGGAATGGTTTGGTGAAGTGATGGAGCCTCTGCAGCTGAAAGAAACTCAAATGACTGTTAACGGCGTTTTTTTTTCCACGAGAAATTTCATCAAATTTGAATTTGTTTGTTGTCGATGTCTGAGTTTAGCAGCTGCAGTCGCAAGAATGACCCAGCAATGCAAAAGTGTTTAAAGAATTAGATTAATAAATGAGTTTTTGTGTTCTTATGGATTATAAGAAAGCAAAATCAGGTTAGAATGGAGGAATCTTTATTCGTCCTGAGGGGAGAATAGATTATTATATTAAACATAGGAATCAAACATTCATTTATTGTGCTGTTGAAAAACCAGGGCTTTGCTTTACGGAAAGCAGCTCAAGTTGTACAGACTCACAGTAGCTGGAAGAAAAGGCCTCCAGTGTGGCTCCTTCAAACCCTGAAAGTGTAACGGTCTGTCACTAAAGGAGCGAGTGAAGTGACTTTCACCGTCACAGGCTTTCCTGATCAGCTTCTCTAGTCTGCTGTTACTAATCCATCCCATGAGACACAGCTAAAGCTACGTTCACACCGGGTGTGTAATGCGCATTCTTGAACACACTGAATGTGCATTTAATTTCTTCTCTATGATACATTTCAAACTGTAAGGGATGCCGTCAGTCATCACTATCAAAAGTCAGTCCCTGACTGGTCAAAGTTCAACCTTTAACATTCAACGCGCCTTCAATGGCCACACGTTTTGTTTGTAGAGTCCAAAAAAAGTCATAGAAACTTGGGTGGCGACGTGTGAACACATGAGTGTTTTGAACGCGGAAGCTTAAAATGTCCATATCGGTGCATTTACATAGTTTTTATTGAAAGCAGTTGCTTGAACATGCGTTGCAGAGGCCGATGTGAACATGGCTATAGGCTACCACAGAGTGATGAACAGGTTCTCAGTAGTACTTCCTGGAGTCTTTGCCAGAAATAGTCTGACCTTGCAGTTTCTGCACAGTTTTGTTGTTCAGGTGAACTCTCCTAATGCTCTCTCTCTGATTGTTCACCAACCGTAGAGCAGAGTGTGTTCCTGTGAACGTCTACCACCAGCTCTTTGGTTTTCTCAGCATTATCCAGTTCTGCTGGAACCAGTTCCCAAGATTCTGGACCAGTTCTCTCTCATTATTATATATATATATTATTATAAAGTGGTGAAGTCTGTTCAGGTGCCTCATGAACGGGTCTGCACCCATGTCGTTCAGCGAGTTTACCCTGTTAAAGTTCAACTTTGCACTTCCACATTCACAGGAAACTTGGAAGAAACTGCAACAGGGCTTTTAAATTTATAATCCAGAATAATCACTTGAGTTTTAAACTTGATGTATGTGTGGAACCTCTTCTCTCTTTGAAGGTGTTTGGGATATTCCTGGCCTGCTGTTTGTCTCGATACATAACCAACAACCAGTATGAGATGGTCTAGCATTCTCTGTGATCAGGTAAGTGTTTTTGTTCAGCTGTAGTTTAATGAACTGTTGGGTTTCTGTGTCCATGAGTGGGTTTGTTTGTTTTTTTGTGTGTTCTTGCAGGTCAAAGATGGCAAACACCGGGAACCGACTCCGTTAAGATTTTATTAGTGTGTGTGTTAGTCACTATCATTTTAGAGAGGAAAACCTGCTTCTTCTTTTAGTCGGTCTCACCTTTGCAAAAAATGAGCTGAAATAAAGTGGTCGTTAGAAAGAAGGGATAAAAAAAAAAAAGCAAAGGGACCTTGACATTTCAAGTTTGTTACTCTTTGGGAGGAATCATGGCTGTTATGTTTTTCACTTATTTTGTCTAATCTTACAGCTGCCTTGTGTATTTAGTAGACGTCAAGCTAGTAAATGTTCCACACCACTCATATTTATGTGAAACTTAGACGAGATGGAGAAGAGGTCACCACCCTGACAACAGTCTGGTGTAGCAATGAGCCACAGTGCAGGCCAGTCCTGCTGAAACCCTGCATTCATGCGTGCCAACTTTATTCAACTATTATGACTGTCTTCTGTGTTGTTTTTTGTGTTGTTTTTTTTTTCTTATGTGAATGCATGTAAAATACTTGGAAAAAATAAAAACCTGTATCTTTAATCATGTCTGGTATGGAAATGCATCTTAAGAGGCGTTTTGGATTTATATATATATAAACAATCATAAAAATAGAATTTCTTAAAGGTAAAAGTTAAACGTGTCCAGATTGTCCTTCACTTGCTTGCTGATTACCCTAACCTTTTACATAACTCAAAATATCAGAGATATGAAGTATCTGTCTTGACAAAATAAAATGTAATCCTTTTGGGGACCAAAGAAGATTTACTGTTTTCTGTTTTGAAATTATGCCAGATAATTGCAGCTAGATGTTGTACCCGTACAATAAAACTTTATCAGTGGACCTTGTGTGCACACATTACATTTAAGATACTGGCACACTTTCTGCAAATGAATCAAACTATTGGTGCAACTCATCCACGGATTAGAAACCTGTTTAGGATTTTGGATTGTGTGGGTTTTTTTTAAGTAGGAACTCTTGTATCACATGTAATATAAAAATATTAAAGTTGAGTGTTGGATAAAGAATACAATACTGATACTTATTTGCATTTAGTTTGAAAAAAAAATCAACTTCATGAACTTCCCTTACAAAAGTACTTCTCATAAATAATGTTTGAACTTTTTCCTCTTAAAAAAAGTAACAAAAATATCTATTAGTGATGATCTTTTTTCTTCACTTTATTTTTTTAAATCTATCAGTCAGTACTACTTGGTCATTTGGTCACTTGGTCTAAAGCAATTGTCAACAGTAAGAGATTTTGGGTTAGTTCTTGATCACGGACATCTAAACAGACAAATGGAGTAATAAAATAGCCGAACAATTTAAAGAAAATCATGGCGCCCGGGATCTTCTACTATCTCTAATCCTCAACTGTGACCCTTTTTTCAGTCTTTCCAACAGAGAACTGCAGACAACATGATGCTGCAATATCAGCTGCAGAGGGGCAATTCAGGGACCCTGAATGTCTGCAGACATAACGCCAAAGAAAAACTTTATAAACTCTCTTAAACCCAGAAGGATATCTGTTAATCAGGCAGCAAAAGAAGGAATATAATCCACAATCAATGAACAGAATATGGACCTCTTTACTGCGCAGCATCACCATATCATCACAACAATAAACTTCCTGTATCAGTTATTGATGATTGTTAAGATGATTGATTTCTAATCATCACTTCACTTGGTTTACTAAAATGTGACTTATAAATACTGATTTTTCTAATGAAAAATAATCTTTGTGCTTGATCTATATTCATTTATTATCATTATTATTTTTCCTATTGATACAAATCTACATTTATTTTTAATGTTGATACTTGATTAATTTTATTGCTTTTTCTAATGAAAAATAATCTGCATGTTTTTAATCTTTGATACTGGGTCTATATTCATTTATTATGATTAGTGTTGTTTTCCTATTGATAACAAATTTGCATTTATTTTGAATTTTAAAACTTGCTTCATATTTTTGCTTTTTCTAATAAAAAATAAACTGTACTTATTTTAAACTTAAATGCTTGATTTGCATATGCTAATCTTATGTTCAGTGTCATGATCATTGTGTATTTCATCTTATCAAATGATTTATTGAAGCTAAATAATTTTTAATGACCTGAATCTGTGTAATGTATTATGCTCTGATTAGAAGTTATGAACAGGATGTGGATAACATATGTAAAGTAAATGGTTAGGCGTGAATACGGGGTGGGATTACATAAATTCGCTTCTTTTCACTCCCTTTCAAGCACTCTACGAGGATCCAATGTTTGATATGTCTTTGTATGGATTTAAATCTTTGTTGTTTGTATGTTTATGTACTATTTCTTGCTTTGATTGCTTGAAATAAACCATTTCAAATCAAAAATTCAATCAAGTACTTTTAAAAAAAATCATTTAATCTTATTTTGCACAAAATAATAGATAATAACAAAAATAAATTTGAACATGACCTTCAAAAACTCATCTGAGAAGTGAAAATGAAGTATATTTTTGGTGGGCCAAGGGATGTGCATTGCTAAAGGAAGTCCTTCTATGGAGCTGCAGGTGGGAGGGATCGGATCCACATCAGGAACGGACAGCTGATGGTTAATTAATGTAATCTGACCCAGATGAGGACATAAGGCGAGTCGGACCAGCTCGTCGACATGTCTGTTGGTTTGAAGCGGTTCAGTTTGGAACGCTTTAGGTAAGAATGGCTCTCTGGAGATTTTATAGGGAGGCGGATTTTATTAGTTAAATGCTTTATCGCTGTGAGTTAAAATTAACAGGTTTAAATAATAAACGAGGTCAGCAGAGGTCAAAAGGCAAAGCATCCTGGAATTTACTCAATCTCGCCAGCAGGGGGCAGTGTGGCACAGCACAGATGAACTTTGTGTGTTTTTTTTTTTTAATTAACACTTCCATTTGGACGTTTGTGTTGCATAGCTTCAGTCACACCGGTGTCGAACCTGCCGCTCAGCATCTCACTCTCGTTTTTGCCTCGAAGCCACTAACGGTTTGACAAAGTGGAAGTTGCCGGGATGAAGACAAGCCCTGAGCAAATATGTTGATGGATGTCTGACAGCTTTCATCCGATTGGCCGCTGAGGATCAGCTGCTGGGGTGAGCCCGCCTCCCCTTTCTCTCCCTTGTTTTCCTGCCGGCGTCTCCGGTATAAAACCCGGGTCTGAGCGCGTTGCGCGCTGAGGAAATCTTCGCTTTCCTTCACAGCTGGTGGCGTCTGGTTCCTGGAGTTCCTCCAAATAAACTAGTTCCCGATTGTTGGTCGAGTTCCAGGTTGGTTCATCTCAATTATCCGATGCGTTTCATGAGTCTGTTGCAGATTGTGTTTGTTTTTTCTCTCTAAATGTTGGAAAATCTCCTTTTGGATGTAAAGTTGATGCGTCTGTTGGTAGCTGTGCATCAGCGGTTCGCACGGTGACTAACCTGGTGTCGTGTCCGCCTTCAGCCTCCACCATGATGCAGATCAACGGCGACTCCTCCACCAACAAGCACTCGCTCATCAACGTCATGCACCGCTTCATCGCGGCCGCCAACAACATGGACGAGACCATCATGGTGCCCAGCGTGCTGCGGGACCTGCCGCTGGACGAGCAGGCCTGCGGCCAGGGGGAGGCCAACAACAACGAGCCGCCCTGCTCCAACAAGCAGAGGGACATGTACGAGCACTACCTGCTGCTCAAGTCCATCAAGAACGACATGGAGTGGGGCCTCCTCCGCAGGGAGATGGGCAGCGGCGCCAGCTTCCTGGAGATGGCCGTGAAGCAGGAGGAGCAGCAGCCGGTGACCGGGGCGCTGCCGCTGGACGACAACGCGGACCTGGAGCGGCAGTTTCACTACCACCTCCGAGGACTGTTCGGAGTTCTGTCCAAGCTGACGCTGCAGGCGGACCACCTGACCAACAGGTACAAGCGGGAGATCGGAGGAGGGAACTTCATGCGATAAACTCCCGCCGGACTCGAACTTTAACGGGATATGATGTGCAATCTCAGAAGGTGAACTAACGGGGCGCCGGTCTTCTCACTGCTGAGTAAAAGCCATTTTAGAACTGTCCTCCACCCCACCAGGAACCCGTGAAGCCTGCCACTTGGTGGAGGTTCTGCGTCATGGAGATGCTGCTCTTTCAAACTGTACATACCTGTGATGCTGAGCTGCAGGGCCCTCACCTGTGTAGCCTGACCTTCCCACCTGGTGCTGTGCCTTGACTCTGTCTTCATTTGTACCCTGTTCAGTTCACTGTGACTAATGGCTAATTTTTGTCTGTAATTAAATATTGTAGAAATGGGTTTTTATATTGATGCAGTTCAACAAAAATAAAAAAAGACTTGAAATATAAACTCCTTTAGTGTACTTTCCATGTTTAAGCTGCAGACACATGTGCAGGTGAAATGCATTCATGGACATGCTTAAAGCAGGTTCTTGGCATGTGGTGTTCACACTGGACAAGTAAGGAGGGACTTCTCCTTTTCTTTCTTTCTCTCCCACAACTCTATGCCAATATGACTTGACGTGATAATTCCAGACGGGCTCAAACGGCAATTTTCTCAACGATCCATATTCAGCTGGCGCTTCCGTGAATTGACGCCATCGCTACAGAATCAAAGTCCCTGATTGGGTAAAGTTAGTACGTGATTCTGAAACCGGTCATGGAAACGTGCGTAGCTACGAATAAACATGAGTTTTGAACACGGAAGAGGATGTTGTAAATGTAGCTTTAAGCTTCCTGGACTTCAGAAGTCCTCAGTCTGTACCTCTACAGAGGTTTAGGTGTTCAGGTGTTGCTTATTCATGAACACGAGAGTTTTGAGCCTGAAATGCACGTGTGTGCGTGTGTATAAACACTTTTCATTGAAAGTGGTTACCTGAACATGTGTCGACCTGAATGTTGCTTTATATATGTCTAGTTGTATTAAACTGAAGCCAGTGTCCTCTCACAGAATGACCAGTTTTGAAACTCCAGTTGGGGAAACTAAAATGTGAAACTCCCTCACTGTAGACGAGTTCCTGATCTCTTTAACCTTTAGAAAAATCCACTAATCTATGATGTTGGCAGTGAGAGCTACAGGCTATAAATGGCTGTAAAACACTTGAAACATCAGGTGAAAACGAATGAGCAGCACAAAGGACACAACCTCTGGGCACTAAAGCCACACCAGTCCATAGCTCTGTAAAACCAATTGAGCCCCACATAGGTCTGCTCTGGCATAAAGCCCTTCCCTTAGCAACAGACCCACCAATCGAAGCAGAGCAGAGTATCCAGGAAGCAGCCTGGTGCAGTCAGTCCTCCGACCAGCAGCGAGCCGACGGGGGTCACAGAGTTTGCAGAACGCCCGAGCTGTGTGGAGAGAGGCTGCTGCTCTGTTCCCACGGACAATGGGCCATACAAGCGGCTGCAAACCAAGATGTTCGCACTGGGCAGGGAGCCTCATCCCACTCTATGGATAAACTGGGTCAACTCGACTGGTGACAGCTGGCCCCACAGGGAATGTCGGACAGGATGAGGCTTAACACCAAGCTAAAAGATGAAATTCAGCAAACAAATGATGCATCTCATGTTTGATGAAGTATAATCCACAGCTAATAGGGTCATCTTTCATTTTTCAGTTATTTAGTTAAAACTGAGAAAGATTTAGACAATGAGACGGTATAAGAACCAAATGAAAAATGCATCCAGATAAATATATCAAGTTTAAGGTTTCTTCTCAGCTCTGTAGCCCGGCTGAAGGTGACATTGTGTTGTAGGAATTTGGTAGCTGTGTCAGCAAAGTCGATGCTGGATTTCAGCTCGTCTTTTCAAAAAAGGCAGTCAGTAGAGAGGCACAATGTTGTCATTGTGAAACTGGCACGAGTTAATATTTACTCTGAAAGGACATATGAATATTATCCAGACTGTGAACGTCTTTAAAAGTCTTGGATGACAAAACCGCTTTTTTTTTTTTTTTTTTGCTTGACCAAAACGTCAACATAGCAAAGTTGATTAAAAATCTAAATAACTGTCATCCTGAGCATCACAAAGATAGTTTTAAACATTACATTTTTAAGCCTTCACTTCCCAAATAGCACACACAAAGATGAGTTTGTCTTTTAGTTGCAGTTGTAGCCTGAATGTTTTCCTCCTAAACAAACTGAAAGCAGTAGAGGGGATTTTGTTTCCTGCTGCCTGGCTTTGTGCCTGGCACTTCGTGTCCTGGTAAAGTAAGAGCACGTGCACACATGTTGTCATCCAGCCCTAGGTACCGTCTTTTTCTTTTTCTTAAGCAGCTGAGTCTGTAGTGGCAGCAGCTGAAAGACCTCGTAAAAGGTCAGGCAGCAGAGAGGTTTTGAGCTGGCTGAACTTTACCAATGTTCAAGGAAAAAAAAACAACTTGATTGGCAACACGTCTTCAACCCGCTGATTTTTCAACCGACTTGATCCGTGTTCGGGGTCACAGGTATACCGAAGCTAACTTTCAAAATCTTTCAAATATTGGTTTGAGATGAGACCAGGGGTCCGCAACCTGAGGCTGTGGAGCCACATGTGGCTCTATTACTCCTCCATTGTGTCCCCTAGTTTAAGAAAAAATAAAATTCTTTTTAATAATGAAAAGAAACTTTAAGTAAAAAACAAGTAAGTAGTAAATCCAATCAATAATCCATCAACAATCCATCAAGCACGTTTGGCTTTGTAGTTCAACAAAATTGGACTAAAACACCAGAGAATCTGGAGAGAACCAGAATCTAAAGCAGATTTTCTATTCTTGAACATATTAAAAGATTTCAATGTTGCCTTATTGGGTCATAAATACAATAAGGGTAACTGACTTTGCTCTGATTGAGGTTTTGATAGTTAGATTCACACATTTCTGGCTGGGATGCACAACATCACTGCTGACATTAGTGCTACATTTACTGCATTGACATGATCCTCTGACAGGGTTCCTTTTATTTTGAAAGGAAGTCATGTTAATCTCTGCTGCTTGGTATTTTGAAAAAAGGCTATTTTCTCTTTATGTTTTATTCATGCCAAAAACAAACAATTCATTTATATTTATTAAAAGAGTGACAATAACATAAATAAAAATCAGTGTTTTATTTTTCCGAAGGGTGAAGTAAGACTTTATGGCTGCTACTGGGATGTGGTGGTGAGAAATCAACCCAAATGACTCTTTAAATGTTGAAGGTTGCAGACCCCTGATGTAGACATTGCAACAAAAAGTAACATCTGCTGTTTCAAAAAGGATTAAAGTTTTCATTTTTTAGGGTGGCACTAGTAAAAACACGATAAATTAACACAAGGACTCTTTTTCTCCTTGATTTATTTATGTATATTTTGGATTCAATAGAAAACCATATTTCTGTTCTGGTCTCTCAAAGTTGTACATTCAAATTGGCTGAGCATTTCCCAGAGCTGCTGCTCCATGACACTGATAGTCTGTAAAATGGGGAAAGGCGTCTGATTCCCGAGTCACATTTAAGCCTTGAGAAACCTGAGAGGGAATGTCTGCATCCACCCAGTGCTCTCTGAGACTCCGTTTCATCATGCAGGGAAGCTTCACAGTTCAGTTTGTGTCTCTGTGCAGTACAGTCTGTCTTAATGGCATTAATCTCAGCTCCAAAAGCTCTGATGTGTGGTAATTTTGGCGAGCCCGTCTGTTGCAACGTGTTCAGTGCAATGTGACAGACAGATCTTGGGACATGCATGGGTGTTGTTGAAAGATTTGGAAAGGTGTTCGCCCCCACCCCTCCTGCCAGCACAAGGCTGCGTGATTTCCAGGCGGAGGCCGCCGTCCCCTCCCTGGCATTGCTCCTGTGTTGCACAATATCTGCAAAGCCTGGGACACCCAGACAGAGCAGAGATTATCCCTTTATCAGGCAGGTCACGTCAACCATGTACAGGTGATGATTACCCCAGAGCAATAATTCAAAATAAAGTTTGGTAAAGGTTGGAACATTTATCTGGGTGTCTGGCCTTCATCGTGTTTGCTCTTATCTTTGTTCTTCTTATTGAAGACTTTTATTTTCTATGGTGACAGCACCGGTCCCTGAGCAAACAGCTGACGGTATTCACTGTACTGTTTGTTTTCATCTGTAGGCCCTTTTGGTAAACAATGAAACAAGCCAAACGGACAAAAAGAATATTTGCTTTTCTGCTGACTACAGAATGTGTTCTAAGAAACCACGTTTTCTCTTGTGGATCCATAGATTGAAATGCGGGCTCTTTTCTTGGTGCGTAAAAGCTGTTTTTGACGATCCCTTTCCTGTCTTTCAAAGTCTCTTCAATAAATCAAAGTATTTAGCAGCAAAAATGCATTTTTTTTATGTAACACAGTTTCATAGGAGGCAGAGAATTTTATGGTTTTCAGCGAGTCATAAATTTCAGAGTTTAATCAATAACCAAGCATGTCATTTTACAGCTGTGGATAGACGTCATAATTCTCTCATGCAGAAGAATATGGAGCAATTAATAAAAGCCTTCAATGCCTGCCTTAACTCAAACTAACTCAAAGGATGAACGCCAGGAATAGGGGCTTGGACTTGAGTTACGTGCAGTTACTTGAGACCTTTCAGTTGTTTTTGTTTCTGAATTCTAGAAACTTCAACCGCCCCCCAAATGTGATATTTAAGCAAGTTAAAGGTAATACATAACATTGCTTCCCCACTGGATTCTTTAAAGTCCTGCTTTGGCCTTTAATATTTTAAACAAAATGGGACAAAAGGCCAAAAGGTCATGTTGCCCAATGCTGGCGCCAACCCATAACCACCAGGGGGCAATGTGGAGTTCAGTGTCTTGCCCAAGGACACTTCAACACAGGGGCGAGCAAGGCGGGAATTAAACCTGCACTCTTCTGATCAGAGATTGACCGTCCCACCGCTGCTGCACAGCTGCCCACATTTACATAGACTTTTCATTGGGTGTGAACACTTACACACACGTTGCCAAAGGCGGTGAGAACGTAGTTTGGTTTAAACCAAAACATTTTTGCCATTTTTGAGTCAATTCTTTTCTGACAAGTTTTCGTTAGTTTGTGATGATGAGCCACACAGGAAAGTGTTCAGAGGATGCTTTTTTGGTTTGATTGGCCTAACCATGATGAATCCACCACTGAGGTTGTACAGTTGGAGACGTGGATAAAGCCTTTTCAGATGAATAAAAAGAAAAACTTTTAGGTTTGTGATATCACGTAGATTCTCGATGAGAATTAGTATTTGCCCAGCACCCCTACTCTGACTCCCTGAAGTGTTTTTGTGTCAGTGAAATCTAAAGGGCTTTCCAGCAGGTTGTGACTTGATCCAAACCGTAGCGGTTACTTGAAGTTATAACATGTTTGTTGTTTTGTAACAGAACATGTCTTGCTGGTATTGCTGTGACGTGAAATGGCCTCATGGGAAGCCCACATCTCCGTGCCTGCATCAGATACAATGTGGAGCCTTGTGCTGCAGACATAATGTGAACCAGCATGCAGACTGACGTCATTAGCATTTCATGAGTGCACAGATGCTGCATGGTAGAAGACATTCACCAGGACAAATCTTGAATAGAAAACAATTGGAAGGGAGATGCTTTATCAGTTAGGACTTCTCCTCCTCTACTGCATGATGGGAGTCAGCGAGTCTGGTAGAAAATGTTTTAGACACTGAAAGGATCAGGCAGGAGAAAACTCGCCGTGTTATTGTTTACCTTCACGCTGAACTTTGAATCTCGTCTTGCATAAGCCTGAATATATTTGGCATCAATCAATAATAAAAGCTCTTTTCAGGAAACCTTACATTTAGCACAAAAATAACAGAAGTCAGTGTCACTTTACAGATTAGTTAAAGTCTTGTTCCTATTATTTCTATTTTTTTTAAGTGTTCATTTGTTCATAGGTTTGTTAAAGGCTGCAAACCGTCATCATCCAACATCATCATGAGAAAATGCTGCTAGAACATGTTGGCTTGTGTCAGTTGAAGCCTTTTTTGCAACATTTTTTTCCCTTTTCATTAACAGAGAAGTTACAAACAGATTTTCTTCTGTCTGTACACACAAGAGTTTAAAAAACACAGCTAGGAGAGGAGTTCATGAAAGGACAATAGTGTCTCTTTATTGTCTTTTTTTTCTACAGGGATTCCTCACAAATCTTTAGGAAACAGTTCTTTCCCTTTTCATTTCATCCCGTAATTCTCAGTGATCCTGTCTCCCTCTGATGTTCTTTCTGTTGATCTTTTGCGTTCTGCTTTTTGCATCTGTTACTTTGTGGTCATTACGTGTTTGTTGGAGGTCGTTTTGTGCTTCTTTCTAGTGGTTTTGTGTCACTGCATCATTGTGTAGTCACTGTAAACTTGTTCTTCCTGTTTTGTTTTTAGGTGCAACAATAAAAAGATGGCAAGCGGTTCATGCTGTGTGAAGAATAAAACCACTTGATAAAAGGACATCTGGGAAAATATATCCATACTGATGGTTTTAATGTCATTTCTGTTAAAATAGTACATTGTTTTGGGCATTTGGAGTGCGTGTGCAGATTTCCTAAAAAAATCCTTCTTTCTTTGATCCAACAGAAGGATATTCAGCTGAATGTTTCCCTCCAAATTGCTGACATTTGAAGAAGGTCCATGCATGGTTGCCGCTGTAAATCCTGTGCAACAACTCCACGTGTCTGGTTTCAGATGAGCGCTCCAGCCCACTCTTGCACTCTTTGTCTTGTCAGCAAGGACACACAGCTGTAACACCGCATTCCCCCTTTAGGCTCAGGTTTTCCAGAGTGACAAGCCAAAAACACAAACTACAAAGAAGTCAACAAAAATGAAACAAGGGAGCCACCGGAACGCTGTGTGCTGACAAAAGGCTAAAACCTTAGAGTTAAGTCAAAGAGGACGCATTCAGTGCAAGTGCTGCTGAATATCACGCCACTATCAGGGCCCAGACACTGGAGCATGCAGGGGAGGATCATTTGGTGTTATGTAAGACGTGAGAGAGGCGGCGTGGTCCAGAGCTGCTTACAGCCTGACACAGAGCGAACAATCCTCTCAGCCTGGTTTGCAGCTCGCTTGCTTATAACCCCATTCGCTGGATGAGCAAGTTTTGTAGGTCATCGCAGCCTTTTGCCGTTCATGCACGTAACAGCATCTTTTAAGATTCCACTTTGTACTCTGAGGTGAAGGACAGGAGATCTTTCATGAGCTTTTAAAGATAATCAGCAAAAGAACAGCAAACATTACAGAGAGCTGTACTTTAGATTTCTTTACATATCTATTATACTTTGTAGATGTCAGCACAAAAAGAGGAACAAAAGTTCCTATTTTTGTTTCCCATATGTGATTAAATAAAGACATAATGACAAAACCTATAGTCAGTATAAGTACTGTGAGCAGCAAGTGCCTGTTTTTACGACAATTCATCGTATCTAGTTGGTAGGATGAAAAGCAAGGTCATCCATGAACTGGGATAAAAAAAAAGATAGGCTAAAAGGTTTGTGTTTTGTGTCTGCTTGCTCTGCATTCAATCTAATCTGCTTTAGCGAGAATGACCGTGCTGACCCAGTGAGTGTGAGCCATTGTCCGCAGAGCTGCTGGAGACCCCTGCAGTTCTCAGGAAACGCCGCATTCAGAGCTGCAGCACGGCTTCAGTTTGATGTCCTCTGAGGATTTAGTGGGTTTCTTTGTGGGTTTCACATAGGATGTAGCAAGAAAGAGCAGAAACAGGCCGTGGAGGGTCATTTCCTACCTCCTTAAATACATTAGAAGCTAAATGCAAGTTAATCTTGTTGGTTAAAGCTTTTGTAAACACTGAAATCTGCAAAATATTTCTCTAAAACGTATATTCCTTTTTTGTCCAACTATTTTGAATTGCAACCTGGTTTTAAATGGTAAATGGCGTATACTTCTATAGTGCATTTCTACTTTCCTTGAAGAACCGAAGAGCTTTACAGTCAGTCACATCCAATCACACACTGGCGCCAACCTATAACCATCCAATGTGGGGGTTAGCATCTTGCACAATGACACTCAGACACATTGGGATGCAGAGCCAGAACTGTACCTGCAACCTTCCAATCAGAGGTTGACCGCTCTACCTCTGGACCCCAGTGTCTCTAATTTAAAATTTGAAAGGACTCATTTCATTGACAGAAAGGACACAAAATTTGTGAATAACTGACGTTTGTGATTTAAAGTTTTCTGTTTTTTATTCTCAAAGTTTTATTTTGAACTTTTCCTGAATTTTCGATTTTAAAAGGATTTTCAGATAACTAAATTCTTTTTTATAACAAAGTTTAGGGGTTATTGTTGCACAATAATACTAAGAGAGTACATTTGATTTTAATGCTTACCGTTTTCATCTCCTATAATTCAGCTGAAGGAAACCACACACTTCATAAGATCTCATTCATTACATTTCATCATCAGATTCTAGTGAACCAACTTTAGCTGGAACTTCTAGTGCAAATAAAAGAAAACCGACCTTCAAATTTTGGTTCGGGGTTCCTTAATGTAACCAGAGTTCATAAAAACAAACATTGGGAGGCTGGCGTGCATGCAAAGCGAGCTCACGTGGTGTGCAGGAGATAAACATCCATGCAGAACGCTGATGAAGGAACACAGAACAGCTATCTTTTCTCGCTGGTGTTCTATTTAGAGCTGCAGGACTGGCAGTCAGAGAGGGCTGGATTAAATCCCATTAGATGTCTTCTTATAGCATAGAGAAAAGGACATTCAACAGCTGGGACTGGGGGGTTATTTTGGAGCGGCACATGTACTTCAACAGTTAGTTCAATGATGTCATGTCCAGGAAAAGGAGAAGAAAGAACACCTCCAACTGTATTGGGTTGATCAAATGTGTCTTAACTCCTATAATCTCAAGCAAGCAAGTTGAGCTGATCAAATCGTTGGATTTTTAGATTCTGATCAGCAGGTGGGACCTGATTTCACCTGATTTCCTGTACTGTTTGAGTACAGGAAAGATCCTGACTCAGCTTTAGATGCAGGGCTCCCCGCCCGCCCTCCATGCAGGTTCTCTGTTCTCTTCAAACAGGGCTCTTACATAACTCAACAGAAGAAACGATTGTCCCCAGTGAACCCAATGAGATCCTTCAAAAACATTTACCAAAGTGTGTTAACTTGTAGTTTCAGGGCTGTTTGAACCAAGTACGCTTTCACTTCCTCACGAGAACAAACCAAAAAGTTCTTCTTCCTCATTCCATGTCTGTCTGTCACTGGACCTTGTGCAGACTTGCCTTCTTTTTTCTCCATTCGCAGTCTGCTTCCCCGTTCAGGAAGGCCAATGAGCACCACGGCATGCTGGGGGCTTGGTGAGGAGGGCGGACCAGAGGGGCCTTCTGAGAAATCTCCACACCCAGTGAAACATGACCAATCCGCTCAGAACAAACACACAATGACATCCAGCAAAAAAAAAAAAAGTATCAGACATGAACCGACTCAGAACAGATCCAGCAGGTTCTGTGTGCTCATCTGTGCAGGTGGGGGGTGGGAGGTGCCGGCAGGTGGGGGCTCGAGCTCTCTGTGAACGGCAGTAACCTCGCTGGCACTGCACAGGTTACACTGTAGAGAGGACCATCTGCACCAAGAGGCCCTGACAGGGGCCGCGGCTGCTATGTCCCCCCCTCCATCTCATTCACACAGAGACCACAAAGAGGGCCCCATATGCTGACAGGAGAACACTGCAACACTTCCATTTTATCAGGAAACTTACTTTAACGATGCTTTTCAGTGAGGCTGCAAATATTCACTCCACACAGGCTCAGGTGCTTAGATTATCCTAAATGTTTAAGGTTCTGGCTAATCTGCACAGATTTAGGAGAGGAGTGTAACGTCACAACTGCAGTTAACTGTTAAGGCTGGCTTTGCTGTGCACTGAGCCGCTGTCATTGCTTCCCTCTTGTGGATAAAATAAAGACAAACCTCAGTGAGTCACTAGATGACACGAGGTCCCTGTGACTGTTCCAGACCTACGCCTCACCATTATGGCCCAAGGAAGCAGTAACCAAGTCGAATCAGGGGCTACTGAGGTTCACTGCACAGGCTTTTGGCTCAATTTATCAGAGCCTTAAAGAGAAAGTAAACAAAAGAAATGAGTTACGATGAGGTTAACGCTTCACAGATTTAAGAAAAAAAAACAAACACCCAATGGAAACGGACTCACAGCTGAATCTCCACAGCTGTTATGTCAGGCTAATAATTAACTAAAACCACTAGAGCCATGAAAACAAATGTGCTGAGCAGAGGAGGATTGACTATCATGGTCAGACTCAGCTTTCTCGGACAGATTATATAATTTCCCCTGAAACTATTTTTTAAAAACAAAAAATGTCAGCATGTCTGGCCTCACTGAGAAGGGACTCTAGGACTGAACCATCAATATTTAAACCCACTCTGATTAAAATATGTTCTTAAGCTTTAACAAATGCATTTCTGAGTTTTTCTTCATTCAAATCGAGGTGAATCAGGAGCAGACAAAGAAATGCTCGTGGAAAAGCTTTAGGTGTGACGTAGATGCTACAATCAGCAGGTTTAAAGCGCTCTGCTCTGCTCCATTCTGATGCCTCCATTTGTATACAAATAGATCCATGTCCGTCTTTGTTTTCCTCGTCTGAGCTGACATCTGACTCAAAACTGCACAGCTGGATGGTTCAGAAATCGCTTGCCATTTTTATTGCGTTGCTAATCTTAAATTAGGGCAAAAATTGGCATAATCACAATTTTAAAAAACTGGAATGCTTTTAAATAGATCAAAAGATGATCGGTGTGGGACTTCAAAGACATAAAAATAATATAATTACTTTTCAGAGAACTTAAAAAAACCCCACAATTTTAAAAACGAATCCAAAAACTTTTAAAGTAAAATTTGGGATTATCACCTGAGAAAAAGGAGATAAAACTATAATTCACAATCATGCTTTATTCGGCTGAATTTCTTATAAAAGCGTCAAAGTAAAGTCTCTCAGGATCTTACACCACCTTCAGTCCATCGCGTTGGGTTTTTTTTCTGTATTTTTAGCCAAAGTATAATTCAGTTTCTTAAATATCTTTTATTAGTTTGCGACTTCAAACCAAAGCTTCATTGATTGTCAACACAAAAATCTATTTCAGCACCAGTACAATAAAACTGTACTTTTGCTTGTTGGAAACACTGTTTTTGAATGAGGGAGGAGAATCTCAGAATAAAGGGATCCTTGTTACATTTTAGAATGAAGCACCGAGCATAGAACGCATTTCTCATAGAGGTTGTCAGATACACAACAGGTCAAATATATTAATAACTATTAAATTAAGCACAACAAACAGTGTGAATAAAACACTGCAACACAAAGCACTCAGGGGTTGAAAACACCGTACAGGGAGGTCAGGTGGTGGTGGGGCGTGTCCGTCGTAGCTGCAGTTGGAAGGGGGTCTCGGAGGAAACTACTGTCCATCCAGTTCTGTAAACAAACCCTGTCTCGAGGTCCAAAGAATAATGAAATGTGGAGGAAAGGAAGTTTCAGATGGAAACAGGAGAACTTGGATGCTGGGAGGGTGACTATGTGTCGTGGTCTCCTGCCTGTGGGCCTCCAGATCTCCACGGTCCACCATCTGGGCCAGCGGCCTCCCTGCCTTAAGCGTCTTAGCTTTGCGCAAGAGTTCACGGAGATAAAAGCCTCGGATTATCTCCAGTTGAAAAATAACACTTCCCCTCAGGAACAATCAGAAAAGTAAACATAAAAAAGAAAAGAAAACGTCCATTCCTTGCCACAAGAATTCTTTTATAGAAGCAAATGTGTTAAATCCTGATGGCAAGATTTACATATCCACTACGATGTACATTTAATCCATAAAAAAATCTTGTGTATTTAAATAAACCTATAGGTAGGAACCTGAAAGCTGCTTCCAGCCTTGACCACTGCGTTGAGGTCAAAGGTGGAGTGTTAAATCCATCCTGTAGCTGCAGTTCATGACCCTCATCACGCCGGACGGAGAAGCTTCCAGTGAGCTTCTGCTTACAGGAGGACGACAGCAGCCGGTCTGCACCGCAGAGGCCTGTGCAGACGAGAGGCTACCGGCTGCAAAGCTTTTCTCTGTTTGTCTTATCCTCCTCCTCCTCGTCTTCATCGTGTAAGACATGAATAGAAGAGCCTAGCAGTCTTTGAAGTTCTTGTACACAACGCACCAGCTCCACAAGACCCTCTTCGTCCTCTTCCTCGTCATCTTCCTTGTTTTTGCTTTTCTGGGGAGGGGCTAAAGTGGAGCTCACCTGGCTGATGGAGACCTGCTTCCAGAGTTCAGCCTGCGGCAGACTCACCACCTCAAAGTACGGGTAACGAGCCCGGAAGATCCGCGCCGACATCTTTAGTCGCTTTAGGACGTCTGCCAAGAGGAACCAGTTGCAAAATCTGCAAACGAAAAAAAGGAAAGAAACAGCAAACATTAGGAGCATTAAAAACCCTTCATGTTTATCTAGAATCACAGCTCCATGAGCAAACAGTTGTCAATGCTCATATATGAGCATTCTTTCTGGAAAAAAAACACTGCTGCATATTCATCCTTTTTAGGATCATGTGAATCAATTGTGGAGAAGAATTACACAAGTTTAACCAACATTTTTTCAGGCATCTTCAAATATAGCAGGTGCTTGCATTTGACAGAGGTGTCTTTTCCTGTCCATCTAATCTGCTTCTTTTGTTCATTTCTCCAGAGCAGAATAAGCAGGAGCTCACAGCTCACCAAAAAAGATATGCTTGTTATAGCATCAGCTTTACAAACTCCCTCAGTGACTTCAAACCCTCGTGGACTGATCTGCGTCACAGCAAAAGAGGAAGTCTGCCACGATTCCAGGCGGCTGCAGAGATGCATTTGTTCCACCCACAGGTGTAGGTTCTATCAGAGCAGCGAGGGGTTCCAGGCGTTTAGTGCAGCTCACTTTAACAGCTGAGTTCTCCTAAAAAAAGCCCCAGTTCAGCTCTACTGGCTTCAATTGAAAATCAATGACACATTAGTAGTGTTGAATCGAGCTATAAAGCAAAAGGGCTAAACAAAGATGAAAAAACAAGCTCAAGGTTAAAACTAATCAGTGGCGACTGTCACATCCAGGAGCAAAACATCCGGCTGCTCCAAGAAGAAAACCCTTTCAACGTTCCACCCTTCCCTCTCCTATCGACTCCAGGAATCGTTTCAGCTAAACGTCTCATTTGTCATTACCTGCCGTCATCCAAAATGTATTAGTTAAACTAAAAGTGTTTTTCTCACACGTTAACATCACATGTACATTTTGAACAATTCTCCTGAACTGCCCCCGTTTTAGAGACTGTGGGTGCTTCCTGTGTGCGCATCAGTTAAAGTTCCCTCTCCAACCATCTTTTGGTTTATTTTAAAATCGTTTCCAGTGGTCTTTTAATAATGATTCTGCCATTTTTAGCCAAAATAAAAAAAAAAAACTCTGTCATTTTCTAGGACATAGTTTCTGCAGAGCAGCAGGAGTTCATCAGAAATTTACCTCTGAGTTGTGGATGGGTATGTTGGCATGGACCAACCTGCCCCCACTTCCTGTCATCCATCTGTTTATACTCGCTAGCTTACAGCCCCTCACATCCCCAACCTAACATTACTAGTGCAACAAAAATACTGATCAATAATGGAGCCATCCAGACGTACAGTTTTGAGCCAGATGTCAGCTCAGATGAGGAAAACCAAGATGTATGTAGCATCAGAATGGAGCAGAGCAGGAAGCTTGTGGGCCACGCAGTGTATTTTCAACGTCACAAATACAGGTTACTTCAAACTGCACGTTTTTGTCTTTTCCTTATTCACAAAATTTGGATAATAATGAAATGTAACCTGAAGCCTAATTTTCTTTATACATGTCCCCCATCATCAGAAAAATGCCATAGGATCCTGTTAAAACCACCATTTTTTTTTTATCAGAATGGGGTTTTAAACACTACATTTCATTCAACATAATGCAAAAGGTAAAGATATTGGTTATTCTGTTCTAATCAGTCAGATTTACTAAAACTAACCTACTAAATACCAGATCAATGATGTACATAAAGCTTAATACTACTTTACTTTCTTTAAGTCCAAATTTTAACATCTGAGCAAAGGCTTGAGGCTTTGTAGAATGGATCACTCATCCCAGTTGATTAAAAGTCAAAGCTGTCAAGGCTTGGACTTTTTTGTGCATGTTCAATGTAACTTTAAAGAGACGCTGCAGCTTCACAGACTCACCCCTGTGTGAGTGACACCTGAACATGGTAGCAGGGCAGGAGCGGCTCAGAGGAGAACTCGAACACTAGGCAGTCTTTGTCCGAGTCCGGCTCAGTTTTCTCTGCTCCATTCTCCTCCAGATCCTGGTTCTGCTCAGAGAGCAGGAAGTCCCAGCAGGGCTCCTGATCCGTCTCTGTGGAGGAAAGTCAACCGAGGTCAGGGGAAAAAGGAAAAACACAAATCAACTCTCCCAGGCAACACAAACTGAAGATGCCCCCTGGTGGCCAGTTTACTTAAACATAACAAGAGACATAAATCTCTACCAGGAACTAAAGATTTTTCTCCCAAGTGAAGAACAATAATAAAATATATATAAAAATGTATTTCTTAAATGCAGCTAAGATATTTTTTAAATATTCTTTCGCTCTTTAAACAAGTAGCTAAGAAGGGGGAACAAGGCAGGCCTGCAACCAAAGGTTACCATGGTGATGATGATCAATATCCCTTTGACTAAAATGTATTTTAAACACGCACATGCAAAAAAAAGAGTCACTTAGAAAGAAGTTTACAGGAAAAAATCCAACTGCAGTGAAAAGTCTTGTAGAAGCGTGAGCTGCGTCAGAATCAAACAACATAAATGACAATGAAATGTAATGTAGTAAATCCCCAGGGTTTAAAGGTACTTCAATGAAATTGAATGAGTATTTATTAAATGAAAGGGAACATTTGAGAATACATTTTAAAAATAACAAGAAGGGACAAAAAAACAGTCTAAAAAAGAATTCACAACATTAACTTTGAACCAACAACTCTGCTGATTCTTAAAGCTGCAGCCTACATTCTCAAAAGTCTCCCAAACTTCTTACATGCACTTCCACTGCTTTTAGATAACCTGACTAACCTGCTATCTGTAGCTGTTTACAACAAGGCATGAATGCTAAAGCTCAAAGTCAACACTCCCTACAACTACATCCCTCTCCTCTTTTCTGTAGAGGAGAATTTGCTGAATTGAGATGCATGCAAAAAAAAAAAGTTCTCACCAAACAGGGAGCTGCTGTAGAATTCCCAGGGTAAACTGTAGTTCTGTTCACTGCACCCTTTCAGATCTGTGAAATATTCTAGGAAAACATGAAAAAGCACATTTTTATTCTGTCCCATCAGTAAGCCACCAAGGTCCCCTTACATACACAGATAAAACAAATGTGTGATTGAGACAATCCTAAAACTACCAGAAGTTTTTTTATGCGGAGAATGAATACAAATAATCTAAAAAAGGGTATCTGCATGTGGCTGTGACAGGAGATACGATAAAAGTGAGTGTGCGAAGATAAGATGTTAGTACAGAGTGGGTCAATGTTGCAGGGGTTTTGGAGTCAGGAGTTCCAGAGGGAAGGAAGGCACTGATGGACTGAACGCTCCAAACCCCAAGGTGGAGAGACGGGCAGAAAACTGAGGAGGATCTTGGTGAGCAGGAGGGTGAGTCTGACAGAAGGAGGTCAGAGCAGCATGAAGGAGCCAAATTGTGAATGTCTTCATAGGAGAGGATGAGAACTTTAAAATGAATCTGGAATGGATCAGGTGTCAGTGAAGCTGTTTGAGGATGGGGGTGATGTGTTGGCTGGAAGAAGCTGTTCTGAACCACAGATTGGTTTATGGAGGGATGTATGAGGAAGACCTATAAATAATAATAATAGTAATAGAGTGGTAGAGATGGTGTGAAACCAAAACATGAAGCAGGTTAGCTATGCTGCGTGAGAAATGATCAAAGACCATTTTTGAGTTAGTATAACATTGATGATGTGGGACATGAAAGACAAAGTGTATCTAAGAATACCACCAAGAGGTGACCAGTGAGATGCAAACTGTGGAGTACAGGATTTTATAGTCTAAAACACAAGTTATGCTTTGAATACACGATCAGAGAGGATCATCCTCAGTGTCATCCACATATCCATTAAAATCAATGTCCCAATTTTTGCAAAAAAAAGGAGTAAATACATTCAAAAATAGGGGCTCCAGCATGCAGCCCTGAGAAATCCCACTTTTGTTATAAAGGAGAAAATTCTACAGGTGAACAAAGACTCATTTTATAAGAGAATTGGACTGAGTGAGTGGGACGCCACCCAGTGAAAATGGCTTACTTCTGGCTCAAAGCAAATAAAGTTAATCCAGTCGCCAATTTTAGATACGGACGTCGCCATGTTGGAGCCAAACTACATCAGCAAGCAGTGATTGGCCCAAGTCGGTTTGAGTCAACTTTTCTATGGCAACCACTCTTGCCAATCAGGAGTGAGCTTGTCATCATCAATAGTCATTTCTATGTAGTAGAGTAAAAAGAAATGCTTAATTTTGTAGCTGATTCGTGTATATGAAGATAGGAGCAGCTGCACAAACACACAACAAGCTGTTTTTGTATTTTTTATGGGTAAAGTTAACCCTTTAACACTGGAGATGACGCTGCGGACATCTAAATAACACACGCTCTTTGACCTACCGCCACTCTTGACCATTTATTCAACATCTTCCACATCAGAATCAGCTGATTCATGCTGGTTGTGTAAGCACTTAACAACTGTAAAGTGCTGCATGTAAGAACAAGACCGCTTTTCTCCTCTTCCAAATATGCTGGAATTACGTTAATTGAATTCGCAGTTAAAGAGTTACGGTAGTCCAAAGAATGTAAACACTGGAGTTAAAGCTCCGATTTTAAAGGGTTAAAGTCACAAACCACAAATCTCTCACTCGCTGGCTTTCTTAATCTTCAATTACTACAAAGATAATGAGAATTTTCAACAATTTAGTTACATTCTTTCAATCAAAACTTTCTTAATCATTGTCTAATTTTGTTAAATGGTCATTTCTATGGTTGTAGGTCACATGTGTTACTGTCAGTAACGTGTGTGTAGAAATCCCAGCTTCGTGCAAAGCATAACAACATATTTGAGTCTGAAGCTATGGTCTCACTCAGCTTAACCCAGGCTGTCAGAATCAAAGCAAAGCTCCTCACTGTTCTGGATAAACTCAGCTTAATGAATGCTTATGGTAGCAACTGTGCTGAAGTGGGAGCAGGCAGACTTCATTAATATAGTTTGATGATGGACCACACACAAATACTTATTTAATTACGCAGCTATCTCTCAATTTTATGAGCTTTAGGGAGTGATTTTACAATGAGTCAATTTGCTTGAACAGAAAGCAAAAACTACCTGTCAGGAAGGTCTTCATGCTGGAACTGTGGGCCAGTTTCACCGGCGTGTGACCCGAGTACGTGGCCAGGGTCGGGTCAGCTCCGTGGTTTAAGAGCAGCCAGACAATAGGCAGATTATCACTCGCTACTGCATCATGAAGGGGCCTGAAAAAAACAAAAACAATGAAAACAAGAGGACACTGATTATGACCTGAAACAGAAGTCTGCCTCCTCTGTTTAGTAGAATCCAGACGCATTCGAGGTGCAGAAGCCTCACCGTGTTCCATCCTGAGCGCTGCAGTTCACATCTGCTCCATGTTTCAGAAGAATCTGGACAATCTGAGTCCACCCTCGAGAAGATGCTTCATGAAGAGCTGTGTAACCTGCATTATCCCGGCGGTTGACCTCCCCAATGTCTTTTTCAAGACAGTACAGGACAACATCCTGTGGAGGAAGAGGAACAACAAGCTGTCAGATAACATCCTTTAAAAAAAGAAAGTCAAACACCTGTTAGAACATATAAAAGGTTACCTGGTAACCCAGGCGGGCGGCACGCTGCAGCAAAGTCTCTCCTGCGTTTTTATTGACAATCAGACGACGAACCTCGGGGGGCACAGGTTTCTTTGGTGGAGAGTCTAAACCGCTGCTTCTTCCGGATGAGCTTTTCTTTTTAGGCGGAGGGGATGGAAAGCTGTTTGGAGTAGGTGGGGGGGCACATGGACTTTTCACACCATCATCGTCCACAGGGAGGGAGGGGCCACGTTTCCCCAAACTGATCCGTTTGGTTTTGTTCTGCAACGAGAAGTTTTCAATCCTCACTTTAAAGGGGAGAACATGATCAGGCCACAGGGGGGCACTGTAATCTTACATATGTCTTTATTCTTGTTGCAGAGACAGGCGTTTACCTTCTGTTCATCGCTGTCACACAAGTGTTTGCTTTTGAACTTCCTCTTTCCTGAAGGCTTATCCCTGCACTCCGGAGAGTCTTCGTTCTCCTGATATCGGAACAATCCTGAGCGAGTGAACGAGGCTTTCCTAGGAGGAGCCGGCGGCTCTGGGCTGGAGGCGACCGGACTCGGACACGGATCTGCCTGTGGATCTGTAATGACACAAAAAGATTAAATGGCAACAAACAGATAACCTCACATGGAAGGTTATGTGGCGACATCATCCCAGTCAGGACTTCTCTTCCAGGACTAAGTAAGTGTTGTCAATGAGCTACTTTATAATGATAACCCTGTGAGCAGCACATTCATGTTCATTCCTCTTAATAATAATCATTTGTGTTGACTCCTGTTTCATCTTGCACTCCTTTTTTCTAGTTAAAAGTTTATCTTCTAAAGCTAGTTTTAAATAAAAATTACATATTCAAATCATTTTTTCATGCGTATTTATTCCGTCTCAATCAATTTTTTTGCTTAGTTCTGAAATGTCTATTGGCATAATATGGCTTTCAGAAGTTTTTAAAAAACCCTGATTTATCTAGACAGACTGTCAATTGTAAATACAAGTTTTCTTTTAGTTCCGAAAAGCCCAGATATTAATACACAAAAACTAAGTAACAAGAGCATAAATATTAAAAAGACTTATTTGATGTAATCAAATGTATTGGAAATGTCCTTTAATCAGAACAACAACATGATTATACTGTAAAAATATTTAATGCCACAGTATCTTTTAGAACTGATTCCTTCATCAGGTTTCTTTAAACCACACGTTTCAGGCTTATTTATGAAACGCTTCCAACAAAATCTGTTTTAACATTTCTTTCTTAATGCTTTTGTCACGATGGAATTCCTGTAGAGGTGCTGCGGGCTTTTGGGCCCATAGAGGGTTGTAGGGAGGTGCCGCTGCATCTTAACGGGAGCACAGGTGTGTCCTGCAGTTCCCTTGAAGCTCATCGGGCCAGTTAAGGGATGTCATGAAAATGGAACTACTTTCATGCGTGTGGTAAGTGTATCCTGAAGTATTTGCAAGGGTAATTTCAGTTACACACACTAATGATGTACAGGTATTACTGTCCCTTATGCCACACTCTAGTAAATAATTCGTTTTGCGCACTGACTCCTTACTGACTGCATGCAAATGCTTTATGCACAGGGTGTGCAGGTGATACGTACATGTAAGTGCCGGTAGGATGCCCTCACAAACTACCCTCTGATGTCTAGTTTCCTCATTTCTAACACCCAGAAGCACGCACCTTTCACTTGAACACCACTAACACCTCCCTGCACAGTGTGCAGGATTTTGAGATCATGAAAACAATGTATAATGTGCCTTTGTTTCACCTACTTTACCCTTACGTGTTTCAGTGCTTGCAATGTAAACGTACATCAACGTTTTCTCTTTACGGGCTCACAGAACGATCTAAGACCTTGCTATTTTCTGCATGCGTGTTTTGTACAGATTACCCCATTTTTTTACCCACAGACAGCCTGTATTAGAGCATTTGTGATTAATGCATTAAATAAAGATTTCTTCTCAACAATATAATACGAATAATATAGAAGTGACTATGATAGCAGCCGAGTTGCTAAGTAGTACAATAAACATCATTAAAAAAGTCACTTCAAGTGTTGTTAGTACAAAAATCTTAACATTTTGAAAGCTTCACTACAAAATGTCTCTGATTTCTGTTGCGACCGTAAATTGAGAGGGAAGTGAGCGTACCAGAGTCCTGAACTCCAGATTCTTCTCTCAGGGGGTCTTCAAGTTGCTCTCCGTCCTCTATCTTGTCCCTCTCCATTATGTATTCACCCGTCTCATACTTCTTACTCGTGCACCGCTGGCGTTTCTTCTGAGGAGGCGCCCCACCCTCCACACTTGCCGTCTTGCCCTTGGCCTGTAACGTGGGCTCCTTTACGGGCTTTGACCGGGGCCTCCCTCTTGGACGACGTGTGGGCTGGAGGGGGGTCTTTGGGAGAGATGATGGAGAGTCAGCGGAGGAGAGCATCGGTGGAGGTGGAGGAGAAGGTGTCGCAAAGCCCCAGAGATCTAGTCGAGCATCATCAGCTCTCCGTCGTCCTCTCCTCAGTCTTGGAAAAGAAGACTCTGTAACATCTTTGCTGGGAGACTCGGAGACCTCCACACTCTGAGGACTGCTGCCGCTGTCTGTAAGCACAAGCTTTGAACGTCACTACAGTATCCAACCACACCAATTAATTTTAAAATTATAGTTTAAATGGAAAGATACATAATAGCGGCTGTCATTTTTCTTATTTGCTTTTTTTTACTTCTTAAGATCCAGGGTAATATTGGAGCTAACCCTCTACACTTGTAGTCCCAAAATGACCATATTTTCAGTCCCAAAATATAACCCAAAATGTGATGTCCACACATGTGGATGCCAGGTCTTAAGAAGTTAAAGAAATTCCTGTAAAAACCTGTACCTGCTTTGCTGAATGTCACCTCGTCGAGGATCTTGTCGTTTGAAAACACCTCTGTCCTCTGTTGGGAAGCTTTTCCTCCTTTTAGGCCCTGTCCCAGCTCAGAGACACGCTTCTTCTGCTGGAGTAACAGAGTTACAGGAGTGAAAACACTGTGAGATCTGAATAATCTTCCATGGGGAGAAAGGTAAAAGGATTGTAAAAATATCTTCCAGGGTTTTTAATCCAAACATCCAATTATATTAAATCATTGAACATATGATTTAACATGAAGATAATATATAATTCTACCATTTATTTACCTGATAATGATAAACAGTAATATATTACCTTTTTGGTGAGAGATGCTTTGACTGGAGTATTTTCCGAATCTTCTTTTTTCTTTGCCGTGATGGTTTTTAGTTTGTCTGGAGCAGACTTTTCCTTTGCTGGTTTTTTGGGGCTGCTCTTTTTGTGTTTAACAGCGGTATCTTTTGCTTTGGTTGGCGACTCTTCTTTGGTTCCGTTTGCTTTCTTTTCAAACTTGTCGCCCCAGCCTGCATACTGGCCGGTAAGGATGGATGCAACCACGCCTTCCGCTTTTCCACCAGACGGACTGTCTGAGGAGCTGCTTTCTTTCTTCTGCGTCTCTCCTTCCAACACCTGGGCTAGTCTTCTTTCAGTCCTGTTCCCGTTAGTTGACGGACTGCTCCCGAACAGACAGGACTTTTCAGCAGGCTTTGAGGAGCCTTGCTTGGTTGTCTGGATCATGCATTCCCCCTGACTTGCATGTGCGGCAGCGCTGGTCTCCACAGGCTTAGTGGACTTCTCATGTCTCTTTGGAGCTTGAGGTAACTCTTCTTGCATTGGTGGTTTCTCCACAGACTTGCAGGACGAGTATTCACAGACTGACTTGTGTTTGGGTTGGACTTCTTGGCCCCCAGTGAGTGGACTCAACAGATCAGCTTTTCTTGGTGCTGCAAGCAATGCTTGAGAATTAGTTTCACCCCCAATCAGAGTGGATGGTTCCACAGCGTGCTGCTTTGCGATGGATGTAAGGTTCGACAGAGGCGACTTAATTCTGTCCCAAATCTCATCCTCAGCTTTGGAGGGGGCGCGTCCCTCAACAGCTGTGCTGCCTTTGGTTTTTGGAGATCCGTGTGAGGCTTTTCTATGAACTGACAAGGGTTGGTGAAGAAGGTGAGACTGCTGCTGCCAGGCCGGATTGGCAACAGTAGTGGCGTAGGAACCTGCAGTTTTTCCAGGTCCCGTTTTTGAATGCGTGTTGGCAGAGCTTAACAGGGCAGTTGTCAGGGGACCTTTAGGGGGACAGTTCTTTGCCATGACTGTGCTGGTGTTTTTGACATGCTTGACACTGTGAGCATGCTGGTTACCCTTCATCAAACAGGATGGCTTCTTTCCTCCTGAGGCCATGTGTTCTCCCTGGTCAATTATAGATATGAATTCTTGTTTTGCAAAACTTTGAAATTCATCAGCAAAAGTTCCTTTGCCATCTTTGCCCCGCAGAGCAGAAGCCAGTATGGGGCTAGCAACGCCCACATATGTACCGGGGATGGATTTGATAGAATCCTGTGAGGATCCCTTATCCCAAGTCGACTTGGGTTCTGGGACTTGGTGATTCTGAGTCCTGTTTAACTGCTTTTGGTGAGATCCGTTTCTGTGGGTATTTGGTAAGATGGGGTACTGCCCAGCTGAGCTGTATGCAGTGGAATGAGTCCTGTTTACATTCAGATAATCTCTCTGGTTGGACTCATTATGCCGAGGGTCCGTCACAGAAACGGGAAGGTCGGAGATACATTTTGGACGTTTTGATTTAGCTGACAGATCAAGAGGAACATCTCTTGGTTCAGCTGAGCAGGCTGTGTGGTCCTCCGCAGAACAAGGGGGCGCAGTGTTCAGGGAGCCAATGGGAGTTTTTTCTATGCCGTTGCCTTTCTCTACTTGGTTTAGGAGTCTGCTTTGACAGGTGATGTTAGTCAGAGCAGAACTGCAGCAAATGGCAGCGGTGGGAGACAAAGTGAAGTGGGTGGAGACTGTTGACGTTAGCGATGGATGCTGTAGAGGCAGAGCAATGGCTGGGGATGCTACCGCAGAGGCTAAAGACTTAGCTTCTCCGTGAGTTTTGGTGTTTTTGCTAGTGGAGTGGTTAGATTTGAGCTTTGAGGATGATCCGCCTGTTTTTTGTTCTGCCGTTCGGCGCACCGACAACGAAAAGGGATAGGTTCTCATGAGCGCCGCTCCTCCAACGCTAGAGCTTTGAGGTTGGATTTCCTTCTGAAACTGACTCGTCGTGGTCTCTCGTAGAGCTGCTATTTGTCCTAATGCTGGTGGAAGAGTAATTTTACAAAGAGGGGAGGAGAAATTAGTGGAGGGTAGGAAGGCAACAGGCTGGGCTGGTTTAAACATGGCTGAGCACTGAAACCCAGCTGGAGCACTTTGCAGAGACTGTGTTTGCTGTTGTGACTTCTTACTGGATGTCACATTGCTGAGATAAGGGTTAGGAGAGTCTTCCCGGCTGGCTTTTACACTGCTTGCCCACTGAGAATTGGGGAAGACCCCTGGACCATCAGCTCTGCCTTTAGGGGCCTCTGTTCTCTTCTCTGAACTAGTGAGGACCGAGCTGGACATTAGTGCATTATTAGTCTGTTGAGGAGGAGAAAGTTCAGGGCTGAGGTTGCAGTTCCTGGTGTCCAAGCAGGCTTTTACAGTCTTACAGTCCTTTGTTGGAGTAGTCTTTTTTTGCTGACTGAGGTTAACATCTCTTCTAAATTCAGCGGGTAGCGTCTGGGGGGATTTCCCACCATACTAGTGGATGCTTTATGTGGAGCACTGATCTCTCTGCTCACCGTGCCTCCATCCCCTACATTCATTAGTGTAGAATCCACCTGAGTAATCAGAGAAGTTCATGAGGTTGGTGTTAATTGTTGAAGAAGACAGAAGGCTCACCTACATTACACATTTTGAATTATTCCTGGTATTTAAAATTACTCAGACAATTCTGTTTACAATAATGTGCTTATAGTAGGCAAAGTTTAAAAATTGTCTTTCTTTTAAATAAATTCTCATAAAAACTGAAAATAACAAAAAAAAGGTAATTTCTGTAATTCATTGAATAAATAGATTAACCCAACCAAAACAATGAACTGCTAAAGAAAACAAAACAAAAATAAACAAATAAATATACAATTACCTGCATAGGTGTTGCTTCAACACAACATGCCTCAGATGGTGGCTGAGCCAATTACAACAGCCCTCTGTGAAATGCTGTCATATGCTGCAGAACAGACAAAAGAGTCAAATGAGTTTCCTCTTTCCATTTCAGCTCAATCATTTTAAACCTTTTTATGCCTGACAAAATAGTTAGTCTTTTAAGAGCAGTTACAAATATAGAAACCCGAAACCTCATTGCATAAAAATGCCTAAAAATGCAGGTACAGTTGTGAAAATATAAACTCTTTCACTGTATTTCTATGGTTCTACCCATTGACTGTATAAGAGAACTGGACTGAGTGTGACATCACCCCTAGAAAATGGTTTACTTCCAGCTCCAACCAAATGAAGTCAATTCAGTTGTCTTTTTTTATGCAATAAGGACCCCGGCATGTTGGAGCCAGATGTCGTTCATAAGCAGTGAGCTGGTTGAAAATCCGCATCCCTTCCTCTGAAAGCAGGCTCAGGAAATGTGTCCATCAAGCATTTCAAATGTTCAACTTAGGGGCCAGCGGGCACCACATATTTTTTTGAGCCATCTGATTGGTCAGTTTATAACTTGAATAACTTGCACAACAGAATAAAATCTGAGAAATAAATTAGGATTAGCTAGAATGTGTTTAAATTGAAAAAAAGGTATCAGAACAAGAAGGGTTAATCTGACAAATAGAAGGAGTAATAGCTGTTCGTGTCTCAGTAGAGGTCTAAGGGATCTTGTCTTCTTGGAATCAGTGCGTCCTTGCTGTTTGAAAAACTAAGGACACTCCAATGTCTTAGTACTTAACCTTTAGGAAACTGAAGTCAACTCTCTTTGAAATAACCTCATGACATTTTTTTTTCATTCATTTCTTTTCAATGCACTAAAGTTTGTAAGAAAATGCCTTTTCTTTTTAATGCCAAAGCACAACATTTCAATCTGTGTAAGGACTCTGATTGGCCTTTAGGAACACCTTCATTCTTTCTGCTCCAGTCACTTTAGTGCAGGTTAAGCTGATGTGTTTGGAATCATTGTCCTGTTACATCATTTAAAGATGAGTTTAGATTATTTGGCATATAGAAGCTCCATGACTGTATCAGTGATCCTGTTGGGCTTCAGATCTCCAACATCATTCATGACTGTGAATACAAGTTTGAGGTCATGTACGGCTTCCAACTTGCCCAAACATAGCCAACTTCAATCTTCTTGCTAAGAAACAGCTTTAAAAGTGATTTCAGGTTGCTTTGGATTTTTGGACATTAAACAGGCCAAAAACATAACACTTGTGAATTAAAGATAGATAAAATGAACAAAAACAAGAGGTATAAACTAACTTGTTGAATTCTTTGAAGGAGTTCTAGATTTTTCAGACAGAGGTGATCTTGTACACATTAAAATAAAGCATGCCGTTGACATTACACTGAATCGCACATCAAGAGAGCATTGTGCGCTCAAGCACTCCCGTCAGGATGCACACTATAGCATAGTGTCCTCATTCAGCCTGTGAGCGAAATGACAGCAGAAAGTTTAAACCTCCATCAAGTCTGTTCACTATTGTGATTTCTTGCAGCACATCTATGGACTAACCCAACAGAAAGTAGTTCCTTGTAAATACCAGTTTTTTTCAACTCTTAAAAAATGCAGACATTTGAAAACTAAAGTTAAAGCAGCTTAAAGTCCTTCTCCAATCATCTTTTGATCTATTTTACAGTGTTCCCTGTGGTCTTTTAATTATTATTGTCAGTTTTAGCCAAAATTTTAAAAAATGAATTTAAATGAAAAAAAAATTATTAAAAAATGTTTTTTAAACTGTGTTGTTTTCTGGTCCACAGTTTCTGCAGAGTGGTAGTACAGTAGTTCATTAAAAATGTGCCTCTAAATTGTGGGCAAGACTGTTGGCATGGAAAAATCCCAGCACCCACATGATTACACGCTCTCCTGCTATCTTACAGCCCCCTCACAACCCCAACCTAGCATTAGCGGTGCAACAAAATGGAGAGTAATATTGGAGCTATCCAGTCGTGCAGTTTTGAACCAGATGCCAGCTCAGACGAGAAAACGAAGACGTACATGGATCTATTTGTCCGCAAGTCAATGCCTTGGAATGGAGTCGATTGCAGATTTACGTAGCAACTACAATCTTTTTCAAACACCATGTTTTCATCTGCTTCTGAGTCACAACAATGTGAATAAAGAAATACTTAGAAATGCAGTTTCAATCTTATTTTTCTTTATGTTCTTTATATATTATTACAAAAATGCAACAAGAACATGCTATAAAGACCAAAAAACATGGTTGTCCTTGGAGTGGGTCCTCAAAGTGCCTTTATCATGCTATTTATAAGCCTTTCAGAGTAAACTATATCCACATATGATAATATGTTACATTTGAAACACTAAAGAATGTTTTTTTAATGAAATATGAAGTGATTAGCGCTTTTCCTACCCAGAAGTAAGACAACTCAATCTCTAAGTCACCGCCTTTCACTCCTTGTGGGTCCCACACATTTCATGATCTCAACCTAGAGTCGACCTAAGCAGCCTGTCTGCGTTTCTCCCACAAAACAAACATCTGAACTTTTGGAAAGATGGATGTGCATTTAAAACGAAAGAGTTTTGCTAATCGCTGCTAGCTTTGCAGAGAAAGCGGGTGTGTGTTAACCTGGGGGAGGTGCTGGAAGCGCAGACTCCTCCTGGAAGGGGCTGTAAAGTGTGGCTTCCAACCAGACCTGCTCAGTAAATCGCAAATTTATCGTTATCGTGATTTCAGCCGATATGATACACATCGCAAAAGACAGCGTAAATTGAAATAAATGGTTACCTTAAATGTTTCCACACATGCTAAAACGATCTCGTGGCAGCTTGAAGTACTTAACAAATCAAATAGAGCCCTTTACACATTTGAACAATCAGATAGGCCACATCCCGTTGTTGACCAATCGGATGGAACCCTTCTATGTTAGATGCCCACCTCCTTTGTAGGCATGCGCCACTTGGAGAACAATTTAAGTCATGTTGACTCTTCTTTAAATAAAGCGGTTGCAGTATATTGGAAATGATGTATTAGTTGTTGTTTTTTTTGTTCATGTATTTCAAGCCATATCGTCATTGAAATATTGATCACTAACATAGCAGGTTTTCCTCATATCGTGCAGCCCTACTTCCAGCCAACACCAGGATCTCATCAGAGCTCAGTTAAAATTTTGATTTAAATATTATACAAACAGTAGCATTTAAGAATAAGTTGGGCCCTTTAAATAACTGTAAAATAGTCTTAAGAAAAGAATTACAATTAGAAACTGGCTTCTGAAAATATGTATTTATAAACAGGATCCATAAACTGCAGCTTTCTCTGGAATTGAGTTAATCTGAACTTAAATAGACCCTGCAGAAAATGCATAACTGTCCAAACACCCAAAAAACAAAACAAAAATATTTGTAAATGATATAAACAAGAGAGAGATCCCCATGCCTTATGGGACATTAGAGCCACTGTTGGTTTATTCAGCTTCCTGAGGATAAACCGCCTTTGTGATGTAGATGCATTCATCTGCAAATGTCCGCAAGGGTCCAGCGGGTCTCTCCCTGACAAACCGTGGACTGGACTCAAACTTGTTACTGCCCACACAGAACATGTATGCAACACACGGGCCAGATAGACTTCTCATATTAGGAAACAAACAAAATAATTTGTCATGTTCTCCAGAACACAACAATGGAGAAACAGAAGGATCCATTTGTGGCATGCTTTGGTGCAGCTGACCAGGAACCGTGTGTGCATCTGCACAGCCCTGACCCGTCTGCTCAGATATTTTTAGCATAAAAGAAAACCTTTATTTTGAAATTAACAATTCTTACTATTAAAAAATACCAGCAATTTCCTGCCTAAAAGGAGAAAAACTTAACGAGAAAAATCAAGATCCATGGTGGTAAGATGATTAACAGTCGGTGAGATCTGTGAAAAGCTAGAGGTTGCTGTGGAAACAAAAGTTAAATAAGTATAAATCCTTTCGGGAGGAATGTTTTAATGTCAAATCACTGGAGCAATGCTACATCTTTCAAAGGCCTTTAAGTCTAATTGGTTAATCATGAAAAATTGTTTTTCAAAAAGGTGAGTGATCCCCTCTCTTTTGTGCTTATGCTCATGCTTATGCTTATGCCTGCTTATGCTCTCACAGATCTGCTTTCCGTGATGATGGCAAACACTTAAATGTAAAACCGCGCTACACACAAACCTGACATCTGAAATTCGATTATGACCAGTCTTTACATGTCCCAATTTCAATTCCATGATCAGGCGAGAAATATAAAGCTTTGGTTTCTTTTAAAATATCACTCCACTTCTCTGGGTATTTCTTTAAACAAATGATTGTGAATCAGGAACAGATGAAAAAAATGCCATTTGAAAAAGAGCTTGTTTGTGACAACGCAAACATGCTGGGCAGCCACAAGCTACGTGCTCCTCTCCATTCTGATGCATCATCTTGCAGACAAATAGATCCATGTACGTCTTCGTTTTCATCATCTAAGCTGGATCCTGGCTCAAAGCTGTACGGCTGGATAACTCCAATACAGCTTGCCATTTTGTTAGAGCTGCAGTGCTGTGATGGATTGTGAGGGGCTGTAAGCTAGTGGGAGAACATTTAAACAGATGAGTGACGGGAAGTGGGGATGGACTCAGAGGTGAATTTCTAATGAACTACTGTCGCTTTACAGAAACTATGTCCTAGAAAAAACAACGATGATTAAAATGTTTTTGAATTTTTGCTAAAAACGACAACATCATTTTTAAAAGATCAGTGGAAGCGCTTTTACAAAAGATCAAAAGATGATCGGAGCGGTATTTAAGTGATTTGTCGGATTGGGAGTTATAGCGATTCTTCAGAATAAGCAGAACATCACTGAGCAGGAAGCAAGCTACACTCACACTTGGTTATGGCTCCACAAAAGTCAAAAAGGAGACCAAAACAAGACAATTTGCACACTTACTCCAACAGACAGCTAAAGATTGATAACTGACCTGATGTGCATATTCTGGTCAGGAAAAGGTAACAAACCTGAAGAAAACTTGCAACATAAAAATACCCAACTGGACCTCCATGCTGGGAGGTGATAGCTTAACATTAAGCCACCATGCAGCAAACAAAAACTCAAGTCTTACCACAAATTTGAGCGTTTTAATCATGTCCAAATTCCTGCTAATGTTCAATCATAAAACTTTTCTTAATCCTTTTCAGTTGAATTTTAAAGACAAAAAAATCAGCATCAAACATCCGTCGGTCCGACTTACAAAGGGAGATTTCCATAGAAGAAAAGGTCTTCAATGACTGAACTCCATGAACTGTGGAGTACTAGAAATCCAAAAAGTCAACACTCTGAAAGAGCACAAACTCCTCAAACTGCAGAAGCAGGTCTCTGTCTTCATACACAATATGTTGTAAAAGTCCAACTCCAATCCTATTCTGATTTATTTTAAAAGCTTTCCCAGATGTGCTTTAATTATAGTTATGCCATTTTTAGCCTAAATCAAAAAACCTGTGTCGTTTTCCAAGACACAGCTTCTGCAGAGCGGCAGTATTTCATTAGAAATTCCCCCCTGAGTTAAGGTCAGGACTGAAGAGCAGGACTGCAGAGCAACCCTGCCCCCTCTTCCCGTCACCCATTTGTTTACACTTTCTCCCGCTAGCTTAAAGCCCCTCGCAACCCCAACCTAACATCACGTGTGCAACAAAAATGGCGAGCAATATCATAGCCATTCAGACGTACCATTTTACACCAGATGCCAGCTTAGCTGAGGAAAACGAAGATCGTCTAGAAGTGGATGAATCAGAATGAAGCTGAGCTGGGAACTTGAACCCTCTTTGCTGACTGTAGCTTCAAAACTAGAACCTTTTTCAAAAGACCTTTTATTGTTTTCTCCTGATTCAAGATGACTTGAATAGAGAAAAACTCAGAAACACAACGTGGAACTTAATTTTCTTAATATATGTCCGTGATGAGAAAAATAACACAAGAACAAGTTAAATGCACCAAAAATAGGATTTGCTTATTTAAAAGTTGATGCAACACAGTGCTATTTACAGAAAACCTTTTCTAAACATCAACTTGCATCAAACCTAATTTACGTTTTAAAAAAAAGCATAACCACCATTTGTTTAACTTTTGATATGCTGACCTGAATTTTATTTAAATGTAAATGTGGGTTTCAAGGTGATCTCTGCAGCACAGCAAGGATGCATTTGAATTGCACGTACTGGCCATTCGAGCCTTAAGAAGAAAAAAATGCCACTTGTTGAGCTCAAAGCATCCTCAGCTTGCCTTGAGCAGAAAACCGTTTGGATCACAGAACAAAACTTCCCTTCAACAACAACAAAGAAAGTTAAAATAATCCCTGCAGCTGTGCATCGCTAAAGGTTACAACAGCAAAGTCACACAGCAAAAAAAGAAAGTCAGGTTTGTGTCAGTAAAGCCCCACGTACATCACTGGAAAAAATATATAACTGCTACCTCACTCACAATGCTGCAATTAAGAGCAACTTCTCCTGACTTGCGGAGCCTGTTTCTCTGAGAGAAACACTCTTATCAGTCACTTCAAACACATGCTTTAGCTAAGGTGGCCGCTGTCCCTTTGGACCCCGAGACATATTTGCACGCTCCTTTAGTAATCCATCCATGAGGCAATTCCCTCAGATAGCTCAAATGTAAAACCAGTTGATTGAGTCCTCACATCGGTCACTGAACGGAGATTAGTAAAAGTTTTGCTCTTCGCTGATGTGGAATTATTTGTAAATTGGGAGTCATCAGTCTTATCTGGCATTCAGACCAGACCACAAAGACCTGAGATACTTGGAACAGCCCTACCTGAAGGTGAGGAGAGCATCTGCAAGTAAATGAGATGACTACAAAAAAGACTGCAGACACGTGAGGACAAAAGAAGAAGAAAGGAGCTGAGATGTTTCACCTTTAAGTCAGTGAGACATGACCAGTGTGATGCACAGAATGACTGACACAGCGATCAGCGCTGTAATCTGCGAGCCAAGGGGGATGGGGGGCTGGTTGGAGGGCAGATCCGGCGATGCAGCAGCCGCTCCGTGAAAGGAGGCTCCGCATACATTACCGTAGGCTACAACAGTTGCTTCCAGCTACTTTGTCTTTGTGCTCCGATCGCAACATCTGAATTGGTCCGCTCGGATGTAGGCCACTGAGCGCGCGCGCGCGCAGTGGTCCGCGATCGCAACACGCGCCTGGAAAGAGCTTTGATGGAGGTGGAGGAAGGAAAAACAACCTGCGCTCCACTCCCACCCCGGTCAGCGTGCCACAAAAGGCGCGTGGATCCTGTCACATGGGGGCGAAAACACAACACGGGGGGGGCTCGTATGAAACTCTGGAGAGCACCGGGTCGCGCGCCCTCACGGCGTGAATGACGAAGTGATGTGTCCATCCCAGATGAAGGGAGGAGAAGTGACAGGACACCAGCAGCAGCACCCCCCCACCTCCACGCAGCATCAATACCCGACAGACAACAAACTAAACTCCTGACTGACAACAAAGGTCCATTTAACACCAATGCCTGATAAAAACAAACAAACAAAACAACAATACATTAAATGGAAATTAGACTTATTTTAAAAAAGGCGGAAAGTGGATGACCAAAAATAGGTGGCCGACAACTTATTCACAGGTTTGTATCCCGGAAAGAGAAGGAGGCAACTCCGCTGCCCTCCTGCCGCCGCCGCCTGCAGCCGTCCGTCCGTCCGCGGCGGACAGCGGAGTCCTCGCACCCGCTGCCGGTGCTTCACACGCACGAGGCGGCAACTGCTGTTTATCTGCGGCGCTCGAGCCCCTCTTATCGGCCCTGTGGTGGAGTGACTGAGCCACTCCGGTAGTGAAAGGCATTCAGCGACACCCCCCTCCGCCGCCTCCTCTCACTCTGTGTGAAAATCGCTCGGGAGCTCCGTAAAAAGATGTCCAATGACACCAACTGTTACTAACCCGCAGGTCCAGATGGGAAGTGACCGACGAAGCGGGCACGAGTGGCGCGCGGCCGGGTCCAGCCTTTCAGCCGTCCGCGGCTGCTGCTCACTGCTCACGACGGTTTTTGGCTCTAAAAGTCCGGGGGGTGGGGGGTGAAGCGGGGGGTGGGGGGTCGTCAAGACAGTCCGTTCCGTATCTCCAGCCTCCAGTCTGGTAGGAGAGGGGCAGCGGGGACAGCATGGGAGATGTAGTGCACGGCGATCCACGCCCAGCGTCAGACGCTGGAGAGGCTGGGAGGATCGCGGACTACAGGTACCGGCATGCAACGCGGCCTCCAGCCGCTCAAGGGGGAATGGGGGATCGCGAGTGTAACGGTGCGCTAAACTGAAATGGGCTTAACGGGGCAAAAGGAAGTAATAAACTCCTCTTATTCCTCTGCTTTCTGCCAGGAGTTTTGAAGAATGGAATGCCAGTCAGGTCAAATAGCAGGTGAAGAGAAGAGAAGAAAATAAATAAATAGACATCTGAGTCTGTTATTGACAATTAACACCTTCTGAAAGCTGATGGACTGGCTTCTGAAAAATTGGAGGATTGTCTGCAATTTCTTAGAGGGTTTTTCATCGTGTTATCTTCAAAGCCCTGGTCTTTCGTGATGATGCCATAGATCTGGCTAATGAGCTTTATGGCTTCAAACACTGACCTCCATCAGCTGCACTTCAACAAAAAGAAGAAAACAGCATTTGGTGGAGAGGTGACAGAAGTCCTTCCACTTCTCTCCACAGAACTCCTGCTCCTCTGCAGCATAGAAGGATTAGATTATTATTAGCCAGAATGTGCTTTTTTTCTCTTTCACATTCTACATATTTTACTTCAAACAATCCAGCTGATGAAAACAAGGAAAACCCTCATTTCCATTCATTAGTTCGGTTTAAAAATATTAATTTAAGCACATAAAACAGCAGAAAACAAGCATAAAAACATTAAGAATCCTAAAAATGACTTTTCTTATTGATTATCAAAATAACAATGCTCTAGAGAACACTCCTGCAGAATGTGCTTCTGTCCTTCCTCCTGTTTTGTTCTCCAAAATCTCACATTAAACAATATGGTCCCTTTCTGATCCAGACATCTACCTTGAATCCAAACTGAGTCAGGGAATCAGAATGGATCTGTATGGACTGATGGATTAAGGGAAATCCACGACAATAAGCAGCTATAAAAAACACATGCATGCATAGGAACAAAGACGTGTGTCATTCCATCTGCAGAACATCATTTTCCTGTCATCACCACTGCATTACTGTGTGTCAAAATCACATTTCCTGTTGCCACCAGGTCAGGTTTAACTGAACTCACGCAGAAATAAGAACTGCAACAGAAAGGTGGCTTTAGGGAATATTAGAGGCCTAGTTACAATAAGGCTGGATACAGGCATTCATAGGGGGCAATGCAAATGCAGTGACGCAAATCCAGAATAACTAAAGAAATTAAAATGACAACAAATAAATAAATAAGAGACAAAAAAAATGTAAGGATGGATGATGGACAGACGTAAAAAGGGAAAATAATGCAGCCTCAACAGAGCACAACCCAGTGTCCTGCTTGTGCACGTCCCAAGCCCGGCAGAGGGTGTCAAGAAGAGCATTCAACATAAATGTAGAAGACATATCAAGAAGATCAGAGGAGATGATTGATTTATGGCTAGATGAACAGATATGATGAGAGCACAGTTTTCTACACATTTTAGGGGTCCAGAGGGCGAATGACACCCCAAACTCTCACCACACCCAAAATTCTCCCACGATGTGCTGGCTGAATCTGGGCCTGAATGCCATATGTTTTGCAAGGATTTTTAATCTTTAAGTTTCGTTCACATCAAGAGTCAGAAGCTTTCACCCACAATAACAACATGCTTAAGGCCGTGAATGCTCTAAACTCCCCAAAATGCGAGAAACGTACAGCACTCACGAAAAAACCAAGATCCTTGAAAAATGAAGAAATCGAATTTCTCATCTTAAAAAGTTGGTCAGCAGGGTCAGAGCTGATGAATGTAAACACATCCGCATCAGAAAGTTAAAAACCAGCTTGATTCTTGCTGTGGAGCAGTCGGGGGGTGTATTAGCTCTCCATAATCACTTTGTGGCCCCGAGGTTCCGGCTGTAATTGGGCCACTTGTCTTACGTGAATCCCGGCAGCAGTGCAGGCCTGTTGTTTACACGGGGACCCTCTCCGTCACCAACACGTTTCTCCACTTTTTGTCAACACTTTGGTGGGGAGAGGGGCGCGCGCGCCGCCGGGCTGACACGGTCAAAAGAGTTGTTGTTGTGCTGCCACGCACGGAGCAGCACGGACGGCGCTGCAGGACAGCCAGCCCGTCCATCGGCGCGGCGAGCACAACTTGGCCGCTGTGGCAGTGTGTGCGCGTGAGTGTGTGTTCGTGTGAGTGTGTGTTCGTGTGGGGTGGGGGTGGATCGGCGCGAGAGCCTCCAAACGTGCCCTTCGCTCAGTAATGGCTGCGCGCGAGCGGTCAAACCCCTGATAGATGGCCGCACGTGAAATTGGGAAACAATAACGATCCGATCGGTGAAAACGGGAAGGCGGCGGAGTGTTCACAAAGTCGGTGGCTGACACAAAGCCGGGGTACCGGAGACCTCCGCGTCCGCGCAGCCGCTATCCCGGCAGTGGCCGCCCGCCGTGGCCGGGTTCACGGACTCCACGCTGGAAGCGGCTTCCTCCAACTTCCATGTTATCTCCAGTCTGTCGAGCTCTCCTGCGCACGATGAAGGCACGCTGAAAGGCCTGTGTTGTTTGGACCGTACCGTCTTCAAAGTGGGCACACATGGTCATTTAACTGTGACTCATTTTGGAGATTATCGACCCTATTTAGGCCGCCATGCTTTGCAGCGACGAGGATGTCCCGTCTAAGTTCGCGCTTCACCTGGTCAAGAACGTCGAGGGCTGGTGGGAGTGAAGTCTGGCTCCACACCGAGCGCAGTATCCCTCCGTCGCGGCAGAAGTAATGGATTACTCCACGGTAATTGCGGGGAGGACGACACACACGCAGAGAGGAGCGTTCCTCCGGGCGGACGCGGACATTTCTCTGTCAAATTCAAACACTTCCTGGGCTGAGGGGGTGTCAGCGATAGGAATAGCGGCTCTCACCCACAGACACCCGTTTCGTGGATGTCATCTCGACACTCAACTTGCCTCGCATGTGACACGATCCTACAAAGCCCGACGCCGCGGGATATCAGCGAAACATCCGCGCAACTAGCGCGGCTCCCGCAAGACGCCAACTACAGGAATAAGCAAACATCCAGGTCAAAGTTTGGCAGACTTTTACTTGCCCTCAATAGCGTTGTGCAATGCCCCCTTTAATGCCCCCAGCTCGCCCGTAACGCCTTTGTTATTAGTAATCGCATGCAGCGTCTTACCTTGCGCTCCGAGCTGTCGATAGGAAAGCCTGCACGCGGCGCAACAAGCTTTCGACGTGCACGCAGGGGCTCGGCGGAGGGGCGGCCGGTGCGTTTTGGAACTAGAATGAATTCAGAGCAATTTCTGCTCGTCCTCGCGATCTTCCCTTATTGCCAGTTTTCGGTCTGCAGCAGCTGGAGATGAGAATCGCGCACCCTGGGTCCTAGCGCCGGGTGAAGACCTACAGGTGAAGCAGAGACAGACATGGTTGGTGCTCGCTGGGCTCCAGGCGGACATGTCGTCCACTGCACGCTTCTGAGCGATCACCCCCTCATCACCTTCAAACACGCAGAGCACTGGTCCTGTTTACGAACACGCACGTCTTTGGGGTTGAGGTATTCTGACTTAGATCAAGCAGGAAGGCATTTTATCTGCAGCACACCATTGGGTCCCACTGGAATCATCTTTTTTTCCCCCAAGTGGATCTTTTAGAAATAGAAATGTGGCTTGTTAAAGTCACACTTTTAAAATGATACTACAGTTAAAAGTAATAGTAGATCACACATAAATGAGAAAATAAGTCGGTTTTTTTAATCATTTATTTTGTGTTACATCTGAAAATGTCCTTAAAGACCCACTCCAATGAAAATCAGGGTTTTGGTGTTTTTAACATGTTCTTGTAGTGTTTTTCTCGTGATGGAAGACATTAATAAAGAACATTAAGAGTTTTTCTTTATTCAAATTGTGGTGAATCAGGAGCAGAAAAAATGTTTCAAAGAGGTGGAAGTTATTATCTACAAAGTCCAATCAGTGGGCCACAAGCTCCTTGCCTCACTCCATTCTGGTGCATCCACTTGCAGAAAAAATAGATCCATTAACGTCTTTGTTTTTCTAGTCCAAGCTGCTATCTGGCTTAAAACGATACGGCTGGATAACTCTATTACTGCTTGCCATTTTTGTTGCACTGCTAATATTACCTTGGGGTTGTGAGGGGCTGTATAGCGGGAGAGAGTGTAAACATAGGGGTGATGGGAAATAAGCTCAGGCTTACTCCACACCACAACTCAGAGACAAATTTCTCCTGCGCTATGCAGAAACTATGTATAAGAAAATAACATCTTTTTAAAATTTATAATGGCCTAAATCAGCATTCTTTTACAATATATTAAAATATTATTAGAGTAGGACTTTAATTTTTACATCCTGCAGCAGTCTTGGACTGTAAGAGCGATCATTTTTTCTTTTTGCGTTGATTTTGTTCTTTTTGCACCTCTAAATGAAAATTGGACTCCCACCTTAAGCTCAAAAACTCACCAAAATCTGCATGCACCTATGTACCTGGTGGAAATTTGTGGCATTAACACCCCCCACCCCAAAAAAACCATGGCATCATAGCTGGAGACAACGTTTAAAAAATGAATGGGGCCAAAATGAATGGGGCTAAAAAATGTTTATAATTCCACTAATGAAACCAAAACACGTGTTGGGAATATCCACAGGAAGTTTGGAAATCATTATGGGATGGTTACAGGACCTCCAGCTTAAGCCAAGGACAGATGTTGGAGCCAAGCTAAGCCAGTGGAATCATTCAACGTAACCCGCAGCTTTAATTCTTTTTATCTCCACTTTTTAAAACAGATATGAACAAATACAACTTTAACTTGTTTAACATGTTTTCTTTGCAGTATTAGTCATTTGTCAATTTATATCAGTTGGATTATATGGATTAAATGTGGGTCAAGTTTAAATGCACACTCCTCCTAATGTCTCACATCTCATTCGTTCATATTCTGACTTTGTTCTCGCAAAAATTCATATTTCCATATTTCTAATTTCTTTCCTGATGAAAGCTGAGATCAGACGCCAAATCCACTATAACCTTAAGCATGAAGAAAATGAACAGAAACACATTTATGTTCCACGTTTGATCATAATGTCACATGTTTAGCTTTGATGGCACTGAATCATCCTGAATAAAACTCACAGAAGTGTCAGTGTGAATTTCCTGTTAAGGAGACAGTGGATGAGGGCTAGACACCCCCTGTATTTCCTTTGTGAATAAAATATTGATGCACAGATTTAGTTTTCAAACATTCAAGCCAGTGCAGGGCTTGAGAGGTCTGATCAGTCTGCAATATGATTAGGCATCTTGATATTAAAGCATCCACACAGCATACAGCCAAAAATCCTCATTCTATTCAGGGTCACAGCAGAGCAGGTCAGGTCATAAATCTCCATCATCCCCATGAACGCTTGCTCCATTGAGTTTATGCATAATCACTCAACAACCCTGTATGTTTCTGAACTATGGGAGGAAAGAGTCAGACCACATCACCACAGGCTCCCTGTCTCGCAACCTGTCTGATGGGCCTTACTGGGTGTTGAACAGGTAACATAACAAACTCAAATGAAATAAAACAATGCAGCACATTTGCAAAAACAGCAACCTTCACCTCAAAATATTTCCTTCAAAGACTGGAGAACACAATCTGCGTCTGACATCAGTTAAGACATACAAGTTAGATGCCAAAACGTCACCTCTAAGCTTAAAAGACATCCCACCAAAAAACAATGTAAAGAAAACAATTTTTAAAGAACTTTTCTAAAAGAAATTTTATTTTCAACCTTTATAAACACAGAAAAAAAACTTTAGAAGCAAGACACAAATATGTATCATTTTTTAGTTAAAAAAACCGAAGCAAAAAGACCACTAACAATAGTTTGAATCCCTTGAACCTTTTACTGTATTACACACAAAAGTGATGTGGGCTTCACACCCACAAATTAAGACACCTTTAGGGATTTGACAGAAGTGACCTTAGTGTGAGAAAAAATAGTCAGAAAAGCTGTTAAATGTCCAGATTTGCCAAGACAGAAATTACATGTGGCAAAAAAAAGAAAAAGAAAAAGGAAGGTCTGCAGGATGGAATTATAAGCCAAAACACCTTTGTATGATATGGTCTGTGATCCCAAAGAAGAATGGAGATTATTATTAAAAAAGTATTTGCCCCCTTCTGTAAAATTGATGCTTAAAAGAGTTTGATTCTTCAATTATGTTTCCATGGTTCAGAAATGAATAGTAAAAGCTGGACTGAAGTCAGCATCTGGGAGAAACAGTATCATGCCAAGGAAGAGTATCATTCATCCACCCATTGTCTACATCTGCTTATTCCTATTTGAAGTGAGAGGTTGATGGAGGTGGGGTTCAATCTGAACACAAAGCAACAGAACCACACACACTCACATTTACATTGAAGGAACAAGTCAAAGTCACCAATAAACCTATGAAGTATATTTTTGGACCATGGGAGGAAGTTGAGGAACTGGAGAAAACCCACACATGCACGGGGAGAGTAAGGGTCAATAGTCCAAAGTGACAAAAAGTGAGGGAAAGAGGTAAAGAGACATGTGAAAGCAGGTTGGAATGGGTGGATGAAGGTTTCAGAAGTGATGTGTGACAAAAGAGTTTCATCAAGAATGCAAGAGAATGTGTAGAAGACTGTGGTGAAAGCAGCTATCTTGTTGGTTTTGTTGGTCTTGTTGGTGTGACTCCGAGAAAGAAACAGGAGGCAGAGCTGGAAGTAGCAGAGATGAAGATGTTGAGGTTTTCTTTGAGAGTGAGGAGGATGGACAGGATCCGGGATGAACTCATCAGAAGAACAGCTCGTGTTAGATGTTTCAGAGATATATGCAGAGATGCAGATTGAGATAGTTTTGACACATTGAGAAGAGGGACAGTGAAAGAGGTCTAGAAAAAGAGGTTCACACAGAAGGGGTTCATGGATGTAGTGAAGGAGGACATGGTGACGGTTGGTGTGCAAGGAGCATGTAGAGGATAGGATGAGATGGAAGTAGATGATTTGCTGTGGCGACCAAAGGGCAAAAAGAACTACTGGTATGTTCACCTGTTTTGTCCTAATGAGGGTAAGGAGGGGTTGCCAGAGACAGCTATCGTTGGTCAATTGGCAGCTGTGATGCAGATGTGGGCCGGTCTACCACTGACTGGAAGATATCACAGGTTCGGTTCCAGCCTTACCCGCCCATGTGTTGAGTAGTTCTAGGTTGGCGCCAGAGTTAGGCAGCAGAGCGGCAATCACTTTGTGAATATATGGGTGAATGGGACTGTGACTGTAAAGCACTTTAAGCTTTCTAAGAAGACGGTAGAAAAGTTCAATAAAAGTATACAGAATTTACCTTAGACGGGTTACCGGTACATCACAGGGCCACATCTTTAATCCGTTATTTTCATATATATTTTGTATGGTTCCAGTTAAACTACTCAGACTTGCCTGGGACTGTTGGATTTTTAACCCGTCCACCACCAGTCAGTTTTTGACTGCTTTTAACCAGTTCTGTGCCAACCTGCCTCACATGTTGCTGACAAAGAAGAGACCCAGCTCTTCTTTGAATTCCTTCATGACCATCCCAGGTCGTGTAGCCCAGAACTAGGCATGACTTTATCTCGATGACAACACATATGCAATATGAAGGGAATGAAACAAAGCTGCAGTTAAAAAAGTCAAGTTACAGGTTACTTTAAAAACTCCTGAAGGACAGATGGACAAGTAACAGAACACTCTCAAGGACTCTAAAAAGAACACGAGTCCGACATAACTGTGACAAACATCCTTAACACACTTGTATTATTTAAGACTATTGATGCACCCCACAGTCTAAATTAGCGTCTTGTGATTTATGCGATGACTTCTTCATACTTCATTCAGAATGGTCTTTAATGATAACCTTTAGGCAACTGATGGAGGTGATTGGGTGATTATTGAACAAGTGGATTAATCTGCTCCATTTGACACACAGGGCCATATCATTTTAATGTTGAGCCTTCATTGTTTAGAGGAGATATGTAGTACTGCACTGGATTGGTTCACATTATATCTGGCAGGAGGATAGGGTAAGCCTCTCTAACATTATATCTGCCACTGCCTTTCTATTATGAGGTACCACAGGGACCGATTTTAGGACTGCTTCTTTTCTCTCTGTACCTCTTTCTTCTAGACTCCACCATGAGAAACCATTGACTCGTTCCCCTTGTGCTAAATTACAATCAGATAGGCTATATATACCCATAAAAAGAAGTGTTTTTCGATGGCACTTCTTTTTATGTTTTATGTAATGCATTTTGAATTGTCTTTGTACATTAAATATGCTATGCAAATAAACTTGCCTTAACATCAGCTTTTTAGGTTTTATTGTCAGAAAAACCAACTCATTTGGTTCAAGAGGCTCATGTGATCCCTCAACTATTGTTCTAGGTCACATATGTCTGTGTGAAGACCAAAAAAGAAGTTCATGGTTGCAGTCAGGAAGGACACGAGGGTGGCTGGTATGAGCAAGGAGGATGCAGAGGATGGGATTAGAAATAAATGAATGATTCGCTGCCATGACGTCTAAAATGAGAAACCAATAGACAAAGAAGACTTGACTCAACATTGGAAGCCATTTGACTTAATTTAGGGTTTTCTAACAAACAGTGATTTTGAATTTAACTACCAAAATAGTGGTTGAGTAGTAAAATTCAGCTTCTGTCACTTAAGACAGCAAGTGAAGAGGAAACCATTTTTCAACCTCAACAAAACCTTTCAGTAATTCCTGTCTTTTAACAATTTTGATATATTTTTTATCTGGATTATATTTGACCTATATCGTAAAATACTTTGCTTTGATATTGCCAAAAGTTTGTAGTTCAAATCCAACATTTATTTTGTCTGCCTACTGATAATTCTTGTGTGTCTATAAAATAATGCTATACTGTAATTGGTGGCAGTGGATGTGGTTTACTGCCCTTTGATGGACTGTCAAACTAACCAGAGTGTGCTCCACCTTTGCTCTTCAATAGCTGAGTAGGCTCCAGCAACCCTGTGACCCCGCTAGGAATTCAGCGGCTCTAGAAATTGGATGGATGTGTGTGGTAATGTTTAGAAAAGGTTACTATTTAGGAGTGTATCTTAAAGAAAGAGAGGGGGTGAACTTGTTCCAGATTTGATAGTTGTCATTTTCTCAGTAATGGCTAATATTTATAGCAAATATTCCTGCTCGTCTTCACAAAAGTATTGGTTCTTCTGCTCTTCAATCAAATAACAAATAGACATTTACGTCATTAATGCCATCCTGTTGCTGTGTTACTGTGCTTTTGTAACACTGGTTGGTGTAAATGACTTGCTGCAGTAAGAGGTTCCTGTGAGGTTTTCACAGGAGTTTAACGCCAGAGCTTCCTGTTAAAATCTCCAGGCAAGAAACACCTTGGTTCCTGTTTTCACGACCCTGTTTCTGAGAACAAATGTCTGATGGAGTATGAACGAACTTTCACAAAGTTGATTTTAAGACACCAGGACTTCAACAAGAACAGTGAGAGCCACTATTTAAAAATGAGGACAACTTTGAGCAGCCCTGCACCTTTCTAGGGATGGCTAGTAGACCAAAATGACTCCTTGAGAAAAACAAGGATACATTCAGGAGGTCATAAATGAGGCTAAGGCAACATTTTTAAAAACACCTGGCACTGACTAACCAAGTTAAAGTCAGAGTTCATTAGATGACCATTACAAAGAGACCAGGCAAAAGTTTAATCATAGGAAGGAAAAAGTCCCTCCTTGTAAGAAACATAAAGGGTGGTTTTGTATTTGAAACCACAGTGGTGGAAGTGTCATGGTTTCTGGCAGCTTTGCAGCTTCAAGTCCGAAGTGACTTACCAAAATTGAGTTAGCCAAGAGTTGATGCTTTAGCAGAAAACAATGCCTTCTTACATCAATCTTATTCCCATTTGTGTTTTCCAGAGATTGTTCATTACTGATAGAGCTCACTAATGTACCAGCAGGTCTATAGCTGAAGAGGTTCAGGCATTTGACTAATTCATGCTAGAAAACTCTTAAATACGACAAAATAATAACAACGCAGCAAAGAAAACTTAGACAAAATTAAAGCCTCACTCTGATCATATTTTGGTCTATTTTAAAAGTTTTCCCAGAGGTCTTTTGATTATGATTATGTTGTTTTTTCAGACAAAATCAACAAAACTGTGTTGTTTTCTAGGACATAGATTCTGCAGAGCGGCAGTAGTTCAATAGAAATTCACTCAGAATTGAGTTTTTGTTACCTTTGACCATGAAAGACTGTTATTTCCCATCTGTTTACTCTCTCTCAAGCTAGCTTACAGCTCCTCACACCCCCAACATAACATTACCGGTGAAACAAAATGATGAGCAATATTGGAGCTACCAAGCCACACAGTTTTCAGCCAGATGCCAGCAAACAAGGAAAACAAAGATGTACATGGATCTATTCATCTGCAAGTGGGTGCATCAGAATTGAGCAGAGTGGGAGGCTTGTGGCCCACTTAGCGCATTTTCTACATAACAAATAGGCCCTTTTTTAAACGTCTTTCTTTTTGTCTGCTCCTGATTCACTATGATTTGAACAGGATATACTAAGAAATGCATTTCTAAGCGGATTTTGTTTTTATGTTGTCCACATCATTGGAAAAATGCTTCAAGAACATGTTAAAAACATAACACACATACACACACACCACCCAAAAAAAACCCAAAACCATTTTTATTAGAGTTGGTTTTTAAGGTAGAGTGAAAAAAAGACTAACTGCTGGTTGTTATTATTGAATGCTTGGCCACAGCTGGTACCGGGTCTGACACAATATGTTCTTTTAAAAGAAACAAACATTCAATCAACTAGGTTTCCGATTTTTTCGTCAAAAATTATACATCATACAAGAGATCTGAATCTTTTAAGGAGAGTAAGTATAAAAAGAAAATAACCAGATTGAAGGCATTCAGGAGGGAGCGACTACAGAATTGCATAATGTAGCATTGGGCCCCTTATGTCTGACAATTCATTCTTAAATTGTGTAAACTTGCAGCCGTCTGAGAGATGCCACAGCAAAGCAAAGTCCTCTTGACAGTACAGCTTCACTCACAGAACGCCATTTAGCACGACGTCATTGCCCGTAATGGACACCGCTTCCACTAGAGCCATGTTAATCTATCATCTGTTGACAAATGTGCAAGCTGACCTGTACAAACGGCTTGTTTGGTTATTTTTTACTTACAGATTATAGATTAACTACTAATTGCAGAGACTAAGCCTCTCTGCTCAGACAGCGAAAGAGAAAAAAAAAATCTGGAGAAAAAAGACTTGAATCAAATATAAATATTTAATAGCTGCGATTGTATGTCATAATATATATCACAGTGACGATTGAAAGGCGACATTTTTACCAGCTGTTATCAGCTGTATGTTGTTCACAAGTCATTTCAAGATTTAAATAAAAACAAGCAACCCTAATCAATTTCTTCAGTTGTTTTAATATGTAAGATCACAAAAGCTTTTGGAGTTTGCTCATAACAAGCAAAACGTCTCGTAGAGCAGCCATCCATCCAATGAAGATGTTTCTATTGCCATCCAACATTTAGTTACACTTGGTCAGGACGTTTAACCAATATTTTTCTATCATCAACTCTTGTCGAAGGATAATGTGTATAGGAAAGAAGTTTTTTAGTATCAATTCCCCACATATAAGAGTGCTCTTTTGGGATGATTTGTGTTGACCGTTGCAACCTTTTTTGGTCTGTTGTTTTACAAGCTACATTACTCTGCTGCAGGTATGCATCTGAAAATGGTTGCATTTTAGTCATAGAGGGATGGACTTGGCTATTTGCTGAAGCATGTAAACCATATTATAACAATCCGGTACCTAGAAGCCAAACATGAGGCAAAAAAGACAACCTCCAACCATTCTTCCATCAGCAGCCTTGACTCATGACACAAAGCAGAAGGCATTCGTGCTTTTATGCTGCCTTCACTATAATCTGTCATCATAATATTGCAGTTAAAATTAAGACTTTTTCTGAAGGTCCATCTTTTGTGGAGCTGTAGGAAGCTGACAGGAAAGTCTGTGTGTTTTACGATTCTATGTGATGTGCATTCAGGGTATTCTGCGTACTTTGGTAGAAATACATTTCTATCCGAGTCACTGTTGTCTTCCTATCACCCCACACCAATCTGCTCCTTCTCCTTTGGCCTCTAAACATCAACTGGACATTTTAATCCAACTGCTTCTCTCTGGAAGTTTTCTTGTATTCAGGCCATTCTGTGTACACACTGGAGACAGCTGTGAACAGAAATCCCAGCAGACCTAAACTTTCTAAAAAACTCAGACCAGCCCATCTGGCATCATAAAACTATACCAGGTTCAAAGTCACTTTAAGCCCCTTTTCTTTTTAAAACAAATGATATAGCTTCAGTAAGTCATCATAACTATCTGTACACAATTACATGAACTAAAATTCTGCCATGTGATATTGGCTTATATTTTCTAATGTTATTAACAAATAGTCAAAGACGTGTATCTAATGAAGATTTTAATGTGTCTCGATGGGTCTGTTTCATTACATATAAAGACCTAAAGGATGAGGATCAGTTTACATAGTACATACAGTAGACATTCTCCAGAATAGAACGAGCCATGTTTGGTTCAAAGCTATTTAAACTTGTATTCTTTTCAGGGTAGCACTTCTCTACAGCAAACAAAATATTACTACTACTAATACACTTAAAATACTACTTCACGCAAACTGTCTTTATCAAGGCTGTGGCAAAAAAAAAATCTACAGTAGACTTTTTAATTTTTTAAATAAAGTTTTGTGAATACATTTAAAGATTACAGTATAGTCGAACATATAAGGATGACGTAACTATTCGTTTATTTAAAAAAAAAAAAAAAAACACATAAACATCATTATTATTTATGACCAAGAGTATTTGTTCCTTTACATGGATGTGGACTGAAAGAGCATCCAATTTGCAATCAACATAGTTTAACATGTTACATTCCCAACATTTGCTACTAAAACAGCTTAAACTTTTGTGGAAAAGTGTTCCACACAGTTCAGGATGGTTTTAATGGGAATGCCGGACACCTCTTTGAGAAGTGAATTTGTGAAACCTGACAGATGTCAAACACAATCCCTGGCTCAAACGTCTAACTCAAATTCACCCCAAAAGTGCCCTGTCATATTGAGGCTAGGACTCTGTAAGGCAGTCAAGTTCTTCCACACCAAACTCTCTTAAGCTCCAGCATTCAAGAACATGCTGAACAAGGGCTTTTAGAATGTGCTTTTAGCATATGGTGTTCACATAGGTCTGTTACTACCTGATACGAGTAGAGCATGTGCTCTCAGTTGGAAGAGGCTTGTTGCGATATGGCGAAGTGGTGAAAATTTTGCTCCAGGTCTTTTTTCTCACAGCTCTATTCCAATATATGAAAGACTTGGTATCATAGAAACCGTAATAAATTTCTCCTTCATGATCGATTTCCAAATGGTTGGCACTTCCGTCTTTTGAAAAGGACGTTACCCATGTCACTACCAAATCCAAGTCCCCAACTGGTCAAAGCGCAACTGGTTTGACTTTCAGCGTGAGTTTGATTGCCATACATTTTGTACATCGAGCCCAAAAACGGACCTAAAAACTCACGTAGCGACGCGTGAACATCAGAGTTCAGTCAGAGTTCAGAGTAAAGTCCAAAACGCACATATGCACGCATTTACAAAGACTTTTCATTGGAAGCAGTCGCTCGAACGCATGTTTCCGAGCCCAATATGAACAGAGCATAGGTCATGTTTTTATGGACATGGGCCACAGTTGAACGGTCGTTCAACAACGTTGTTGGATCGAGATGAGGCCATTACCTAACAGTTCTCACAACATTGGAGACGGAAAATTGTCCAAAACATTCTGATGTGTTGACCTGTTCAAAGTTTCTTTCACTGGAATTAAAGGTCAAAGCCCATCTCATAAAAAACAACCTCTACCATAAAACTTTGAACTTGTACAAGTGCAGTTCTGTTGACCGTAGGTCTTGCTTGTCATCAAAACATTGGAGTGACACTGCATGATGTAGTAAGTGAATACAGGACATAGAAGTGTTGAATATATAGAACATTACACATGGGCATGTCCTAATTGATAAATTTCTATCAAATCGTGAAAGGTTTGATACCCCTGACATGGCAGAGGGGGAAAGGTACTCTGTCTACTCCCCTCCTTGAATCACAGGTGAGGATGTGTTCTCTAGTTCAACCCTGGTCCTTGGGGAACACTCTCCTGCATCCTACCCTGCTCAAATACACCTGCCTTTGATGACTACCATTATCAGTATTCTGTAGAGCTTGATGATTTGCTGAATCAGGTGTGTTAAAGCTGGGCAACATTGACAACATGCACAAGTGTACATAACTTGCATTATATTCATTGTATCCACAATATGATTTTGAGCAATGTTTTGTTAAACTGGGATCTCTGCTTCAGACTACTGCAATAGACTTCACATTGCAAATTATATGAAGTTTGAACATCCGTAGTGACTGATTCTGTATAAAATAGATGAAGTTTGCGCGCTATACGCCTGATTTACAAAAGATGTCTGCAGTCCTTGTAGTCAGAAGGAGGCGTAGACAACTTCAAAGGTGACGGAGGAAGTTCTTATCATCTGCTAAATACTTTTTTAAGAAGAAGAGGCAAACATTAAGCCTTACTGCTTATCCAATGTTGCAACTTTTTAGCTTCCAAATGATTTAGGAGCTGATTTGGAGCCAGTCATGAAGATCAAAGCTGACATTATTTATGTCTTTTTCTATTTTTGTCAATGTCACAGTTTTACCTTGGCTGTTTCTCTTTCACAGTCTGCTCTTCTCCTTCAGCGTCCGTCTCTGCTGCGCTGTTCTCTCCCCCTAAGCTCCAGCTGATGCACTCTGGAGCAACTGGCATTGAGAGCCTCCGTCCTCACCTGTACCCCATCTTCGATCGCTCTTGCCAGCCCCTTAATGGCCATCATCAGCTCCGATACCTCCTGACCAGCTGTGGTGTGTTCACCTCGTAAGCTCATGTGTAAAAGAAAACACAGCCTGCACCTTGCGTGTAAAAGGTGTCAGACCGTTTTCAGAGGCTGATTTTTATTCCTCCCACAAGCTCCTTCTCCAATCCCCATTGCATTGATGACATTGATCTAACATGCACAACCGCAGCGTTTAGTAAATCTTCATTTAAATGTGCCTTTTTTTTGTCTATTAACCCTTTAACAGCTGGGCTTTAGCTCCACTGTTGACATTCCTTTGACTGATTAATGATAGATATGCACATATAGAATCCAAATAAACTGTGATATATCTTTAAAAAGGGCTGCACGCTTACACCGTGGTTAGCGCTCTCACCTCACAGTCAGAAGGTCCTGGTTTGACTCCCCGGCTGGTACCTAAGGACTTTAAAGTGTCGGTATGTGCATGTGTAAGTGGGAGTGATTGTGTGCCCTGTGGCGGACTGGCAACTTGTCTAGGGTGTACCCCACCTTCACCCAACACTAGCAGGACAAGCTCCAGCATCACTGTGACACTGAAAGAGACATAGTAGGTTAAGAAGATGGATGGATATCTAAATATTAATGAATATGATATTTATGATGCATTTAGGTGTGTTGGGGAATAAGATATAAAACAAATGAGTGTTTGTATATGACAAATTTGTGCTGGATAAGTTTTTTCTATGAGTACTTTTAGCTATATGTGTAGTTTTACGTGTGTATATGGGTATCTGAAACTGAATTCTGAAGTCATCAGAGAGGAAACAGAACTCATAAAATTGGTCAAGGGCATGGGGGGAAATTTTAAGCTTTTCTTCTTCTCACTCCCTTTCAGATATTTATTTTATTTGTTTTATCTTCTCCTTTCTTTCCTTTTAAAGTATATGTTCAAAATAAAGTTTATTATCATCCTCATCATCACTACTGGAACTCTTCAACCGTTGACACAATCAACGTAAATCAGTGGAGTCTATCACGGAGAAAAGCGACTTTGCACTGACAAGAAAAGCCACTTTTCTTTGCATAAGAATCAGCTGATTCACATTGATCGCATAAATGGTGAGAGAGTTATGGTTTGTCAAAAAGGATGTGATATTTTGGTGTTGCCGGAGACATCTCTGGTATTAAAGGGTTAATGTTGTTGAATTTGCTGACCAAACTCTGTCAGTGTTCGTGAAACTGTTGCTCCCAAATGCCTTCACCGTAGTCTCATTCTAATAAGCTGCACGGTCTCTCATTCTATACGTTCTATGAACACTTGAGGCGGCGCTTCCAACTGTGCTGACTGGAGCTAGATTGCAACACCCCTAGACTCCAAGCCAGTGATAAGTCAAAGACTGGGATCACGAAAGCGTCTGTAGCTTAGAGTCTGGAGATCGCAACTGTTGATATTTTCCATCCCAAGCAGGAACAAAGTAGAGCCAACTGCAGCCTTCTTTAGCTCTATTTTTTATAACCTTAAAATAAAGCCAAAATTGAGAAGCCGTTCTACCATTGCCTTGATATTCTCCATTGTTGCTCTATGACTCAACTAAAAACCAAATGGAGTTGGTGCACCCAGGAAGACATCCTCTAAAAGTGGGGTCTTTTGGGTCCTTACTACACTTTGAGGCTGAGTTCTGAGGCAATTGAAATTCAACTCATACCAAGGCGCATCACAGCATCTGGTGCAGTGGAGATTTAGTTACTTCAGTAGGGATCTTTATTCCGATCAACATTTGTGGGTTCCGGGTGGTTATGCACTGCTAAATGTTGATGCTTACGTGAGAAAAAGGCTGCATAAATATTGCTTGAAATAAACAGAGAAAAGTCAAGATTTTGCTTTAATCAACAGCCTCACATTATCACTTAGAGTTTCTCTTTTTATTCTTTAAATTCTAAATTTTTGTCTTTAATCTCTTTTGCTTTCTTCTTCCCTCACTCTTTGCACTGAGAGGCCCATCGAAACTAACTGTGATGAACTAAAGAATAAAGAATTTCAAAATTCAGCCATAAATGAAAACACTACAATTAAAGAGCATACACACAGCACCTCAAAAGTTAACAGGTTTAACTGCAGTGAAATGAAACAAATGCAGTATCTGTAACATCATTGACTACATTTTTCTGACCCTAAAGTGCATTCTCACTCACTTGATCTTCCTTTCTCTCTCTGTGCTATTGAAAAAATAAATGTGATCAAATTGTTGCAAAATGTATGGGTTGTTGTGGTTTTAAAGCTGTCTTACTTTTTCAACTGAACCTGTTTGCCTTTATACACAAAAGAAGGAAAAAACTATTAAGGGAAAGAAACATTTGGATTGATCTGAACTTCTATTAAGCTGTTATCAAATTTAGTGATCTTTGGTAAGATAAAATAACTTTATTTACATTAGAAATACTTCAGTGAGTAACTTAAAAACACATTTGAACGTATGTAAAACAAATAAAGACAGTAAAATAATAGACTAAAAAGATTATGTAAGAATTCTGAAAAGTCCAGAAACAAATATTAATATGAAGTCACAATTAGACATTTTTTCAGGCATGTCTTTATGTTTTGCAGTTGTAAAAAATAAAGGAAAGCAAATGAGCACCTAATGCAAGAGTTTCAGGTGCAGAAGACTACATGGACAGATGGCATGCAGGAGGTGCAGACTTTGACTAAGGCTCCACTGAAAATGGTGTTTGGTGTTTTTTAACATGGTCTTGAAGCATTTTCTCATGATGGAGGACATATAATAATTTAAGATTAAATCTGTGCTTCTGAGTTTTTCTTTATTCAAATCGTGCTGGATCAGAAAAAGATAAAAGGTTGCGGTTTAAAAAAGCTCGGGTTTGTGACCCAGCAACTGCAATGGGCGGGCCAAAGTCTCCCTTCTCCTCTCCACTTTGGATTGCATCCACTTTCAGACAGATATTATAATATTAATATCATATTCATGTGCGTCTTTCTTTCCCTCGTCTCAGCTGCCTTCTGGCTCAAAGCTGTGCGGTTGAATACCTCAGATATTGCTCACCGTTTTTTTAAATGTTTTTTTACTATACTAATGTTAGCTTGGGCTTGTGAGGGGCTATTTGTTTGCGGGAGAGAGTATAAACAAAAGGTTGATGGGAAATTAGCCAAGGCTAACCTTTGTGCCAATAGTCCCGCCCACAACCCAGAAGCGAATTTCTAATGAGCTCCTGCTGTAGTATCACTACGATGCCAAATATATTGAAATAATAATAATTTTAAACAAAATGTTACAAATTAATAAATAATGATAAATTAACAGACTTCTGGCAAATAAAATGTGAAAATCTCTTTTTTAAAATGTACCTAAAAACCTCTTCAACACTTTGGTTACGTCTTCAACCCAAGATTAATTTTGGGGTTACTTTGACCTCGGAGTTGGGTTCAAAACAACCGAACTGAGTTTTTTGTGTGCATCTATTACAAAAATAAATGCTTTTTAATAAAAATAAACAACATACTCCGTACTCAAGAGTAAAATATTCAACATGTTCAATGCCAAAAGAAAGAGATCCTAACTCGAATTGTTAAAAGGAATCGTCCCAACCCTGCTAACTAAAGATGCAATGATTCACTTTCCCCGCGGTTTGGTTCAAACCTCCATTTTTTAGGTCTTTGGTTATGTTTTGGTCCGATTTATGATTCGTGTATTACAAAACAACAATCAACAAAAAAAAAAAAGAAAATTGTTTATTAAATTTGCTAATAAAAAAAGTAACAATGAAGAAAAACTTTTACATGGATCATACTAAGCCTGCGGTACAAAAAGACGCAGCCTAACAAAAGGAAAAGGACACTAACCTTAAAAAGTAGTAAAACTAGCTGTTCATACAGTGATTTTTATTTTATACAAGTAATTCCACGCAATCATTCAATAAAGGGAAAATAAGCTAAAAAAGCTAACTGTTAGATAGAATCACTTCAGATTGAAAGATATGAACAGCCCAGAAGTTCATATTTTTTGCTAGTTTTAAGAAAATAGTTTTTTATTTTGTGGTTTTTATGGGCTTATTTGTATTTTAGAACAAAATGAGAATACTCTCTCAGCACAAGTTGGCCCATCTTAATAAATTCTCCAAAAAAATCTAAAACTATCACTTATTCATAAAACCTACATTTACATTTTTGCTACCAAAATACTGACATTGAATGCCAGTCCAACTTAAACTTGTTTAGCTTAAAATCCAGTTTTTCTATTCTCAGCATGGAGCAAAAAGGACTTTGACTCATTGATTATAATAATTGTCTTATTTATAGATCTTAGTTCTTAAAGAGAAAGAAAATGTCAACAGATTTGAGAAAAGCTTGAAAGATAAGTTATAACTTCAAACCTGGTCAAATATCTTAAATGTCTAAAAACAGGTTTATCAATCATCACAAACGTCACGTAGTTTGCAGTGTGGTGTCATGTAAATGTAGCACAATTGTTGGACACTTTCAACGTAAACAGGCTAATATGATGTAGGGATGGATCCAAATGAGTGGTGTAGCATACGGTTCGGTTTTGGATCCAGAGTTGTGGCATCCCTAGTACTAACAGTGGGAATGCTCGCCGCGTTTAGAATGTGTAAACTCTGCAATATATCCTTGCTAGAAGACAGCCATTTTTAAGACTGGAATCATCAGTCTTCCCATCAGGATCATGCCATCAATCTGACACAAACTCGCTCCACTCCTCAAATCTCTGCACATTCAGAGCATCTCCGGTGGCACATTTTAGCAGAAAACATGCAACAGTCATAAAACCCACTCATCTCAGCAATAAGTCAGAATGAAGTCTTTGAGGCTGACCTTACAATAAGATATGTGTGACTGTGCTGCTGGAGCCTCACAGAAGCTTAAGTAACACGTCTTAGACTGAATAATTCACTTAGAAATGTCTGTGCTGGTGCTGTGCTGGTGCTGTGCTGGGGCTAAACGGCACACACAAGCACTGGTGTGTAATGTTTAAACCCTTTAGGACTGCTGTGAAATATTCAACATCAACAGCAAACACTTTGGATGGCTAAACGGTCCAAAAGCGGCCGTTTTGGGGGAAACTTTCCTGTGAGGGCTGCCAGCTCTGATTTGCTCGTCGTTTGGATTTTGACAGTGAAGCCGCGTTTGCGCACGAGTTGTTTTGAAGTTTGGACATGTGCGTGCCTCCTCCATGCTAGCCGGACATGTCAAAGGAGCTCAGGAACGAACGAGCGGCGCACGAGAAGGACAAATGAAGGCGAGCCACCAAACTCGATTGTTTCGGCGGAGGGTGGAGGGTCTCGGTGGGGGGTGTTAGGGTTAGATGATTCCTACCGTGACGCTCAATCGGCCACAAAACCCGTTCCGTCCCGAGAGGGCTCCGCTCTCAGCAAAGCGCAAACACACGAGCATCCGGAGCGCAGCGCCCGCCGGCCGGCCGGCCGTGAGGATATCCAGACGTGGGTGGCTTCGTGCGGGACTGCAGCGCACCAGCACACCGCAGCATGCAGCGAAAACGCGGAGGACAGAGGGCGTAACGGGGCGGTGCGGTGGAGATCACCGGAATCACAGCGCTGCCTGCATTCTCCCCAGCTGACGGTCCACAGTCGGATGACCTTAATAAAATAGAAATCTCGTCACGACGGCCTGTTTGGTTCCGTTGTGTAGCGGTTATCACGTCCACTGCTTACATTTATGTTTTAGGTTCGAAACCCAGTGAAACCTCCTACTTTTCCAAAAATGTCTATTGGAAACACCTGTCAAAGTATTGTGTGATGTTACAGGAAGAGGTGATGAAATGACAGCAGATTGTTCAAATATCATAGTAAAAGGATAATCAGTACTTCGCTTTTTCTACCACTGTAAAGTTACATTTGAACTCTGGATCCATTTAGAACGATTTATAAGTTCCACATTTAACGTTAAAATTATAATTATTAAATTGAAACAACAATCCTCACATGTTTTAATTCTGATTATAAAAAGGTAGAAAACGGTATTAATTTATTATTTCTAACCACACTCATACAATTTGAGTTTTTGCTTGAGTAAAGCCCTCTCCCACAGAATTATTTTGGAAATATGCATATTAATTTTTTTAACTTACATTTTATTACTTAATGTTGTCCCCATTACTGTCATATATACTGTCATTTATTGTAATCGATTTTCTTTATTGAAATATATCATTGATTGTTGCTTTCTAACACAGTACTGCCTGATGGGATTTGTAATTGTGTGTGCTTAATAAAGTTCACAAAGAAAGAGTAAAATGACACACATATTACATGTTACAACCTCTAAAAGCAGAACTGATTTAATTAAAATATTAAAAGCATGTTTTAGATTTGGGCCTGCGACAGACTGGCGGCCTGTCCAGGGTGTAACCCATTAATAGCTGGGACAGGCTCCAGCAGCACCGTGACCCCGTATGGGATCAAATGGATGAGAAAAGTGGATAGATGGATGTTTTAGATGAATAACTTCTGAATTTGAACTGTTTTATATGTTCTACAAAATGTGAGCAACTTTTTAATAATCAGTTTAGGAATGAATCAGAAAGAAAAACATCTCAACATAAGAATGTAAAAAAGGGCCAATGTAAGCTTTTGTAAAATAAAATCAGCATGTTTCATGTTTGTGAAACAGTATCATGTCTTAAAAACATAATCATTTTGTGGCATTTTTTATTGTTATTAGATTACGTGGACTCATTTTCTCTTCAGGTGGTCTCGTTAAGACGCCATTGTATAAATATCTTGGTACGGGAGGTGTCTATTGTTTATTAAATGGCTGATTCTGCTCAGGTTGTGCCTCTCTAAACAAGCCCAAACAATGAACCCTCCACCTCCATGCTAAACAGTGGCTATAAAATATTTATAACTTATGACCGATGTATTATTTTTGTAATTTTGCAGCTATTAATCACATCATTATTTAAAGAAATGTGATGGCTGTTAATGATTTTTCAAAACAACAGATAATGTTAGCATTCACTTAATATGTAATATTCTATCTGAACCCCATGGAGTCCTAAAATCCTTTCTGTTGTTAAGTGTCATAAAACATTTCTTTCCTTAACCTCCATTTTCTTGCGTTATTAAATAGTAAGATAAGAACTAAATTTTTTGGCAATAAAATAAAACAAATTGCAAGAAGGTAATATCCTTTTTTTTAATATAAATTTGTTTACCTACTTTTGATTTTAGTTAATGGGGAATTAGCAAGCCGAAAGCAAACAAACAAACAAAAATTCAATAACTTTGCAGGCCATCTAACTACTTTAAACCTCTATTTTTCCTGAGTAGTTTGGATCCAGTGATAGCTCTTTCTGTCTTTTGCTATTATGACATTATTATTCTACCACTTTTTTTAATGACCAGAGTTGAAAAAGAAAGATTAAAAACTCATTGACACAAATATGGAAAACTATAAATCCTGATTAAAGAAAAAATAAAACCAGTGATGTTTTTTTTTCTGAATATATAATGATTTTTAGGAGTAAAAGGAGGCCAATAACCATTGTTTGTGGCCAATATAATTTGCATTAAAATCAAAATATTGGCTCTTCAATTTTTGAATGAAAGTTCCTGACTGTTTTGACCTAAAAGCCTTTAATTTGAGGACCTGTTGAATAATACGTTTTTGCAAAATATTTGTCAAATGTTCTTGTATTTTTTTATATTGCAATAATATATTTTAGTTTAATGGATTTAAATGTAATGGAGATGCACAGTGGAGTAGTAGTTGGTGCTTTCAACTCCCAAGTAAGAAGACTGGTTCAAATTCTGGCTAGTGTGGAGATTGCATGTTCTCCAGCAGTGCAGCTTCCCCCCACAGTCCAAATAGATGCTTTATAGGTTGATTAACTTTTTAAATTGTCCCCAGGTGTGACCCCGCAACAAATAAGTGACCAGTCCAGGGTGTTTCCAACCTTTGCCAAAAAAATGCTGGAATAGGCTCCAGTAACCTTGTGACCCTGAAAGGGATGCAGTGGCTTTAGAAGATATGTGGATATATTTTGATTGTCAATACATTTTAATTACTGAATATGGCCTGCCTGCATTTGCCTGTGTTCAGTATGAACAGACTAAGCCTTTACAACAGGTAGAGAAAATATATATTTAAGATTTTCAGTGTTTACTTTTCAAAACACTTGATATCTTTACTCACACAATCTTTTGGTAAAGCTGAAAACTCCATGGGGGTTTGCCAAAGTCATCTTATTTTTTACATTAAACTACTTTTTACGGGCTTAATTTCTCTAGACTACTTGTATTTTATTTGACTTTTTTTCTCTAGATAAATGGCGGTAGTGATGTTATGGTAAGGAAAAGGGAGCTTATCTTGTCTAGAGGCTAGAAGAGGTCGTGGGAAATTGATATTTGAACGCAGCCCGTTTCACAACCGGATGTTGACTTCTTTTAACATCCGGGTGTCACACTCTGTTCGGTCCCCAAAATGGCGTCCCTTGCTTCTGCCGCCACGGCCGCTGCAGCCGCCGCCCATGCGGCCAGCAGAGACCCGGCCATGGACCGGTCCCTTCGGTCCGTGTTTGGTGAGTTTGTGGTTGTTTCAGGTCGAGAAAACAAACAATTAAAAAGAGATAGCTTAAAACCTACACGCCTGGTTGGTGTTCCAGTTCGCTTGACAACAAGGGGGACACACACCACTAACTGTCTTATTTATGAAACATTTGTATTCCTGTGTTTTATTTTGTACATGTAATTATTTTTTTAGTGGGAAACATCCCTTATGAAGCAACAGAAGAACAACTGAAAGACATATTTTCAGAAGTTGGGCTTGTTGTCAGCTTCAGGTAAGCAGGGGGGAACTATTTTGGTGTAACTTCCGATTACAGGGTTCTGAATGACCACTTGTCCAGACTGAAATGTCCTTTAACGTATAATTATTCGTGTTTGCATGGGTTTCAGGTTAGTGTATGACAGAGAGACGGGAAAGCCAAAGGGTTATGGCTTCTGTGAGTACCAGGACCAGGAGACGGCGCTCAGCGCCATGAGGAACCTGAACGGCAGAGAGTTCAGCGGGCGGGCTCTAAGAGTGGATAACGCAGCCAGCGAGAAAAACAAGGAGGAGTTGAAAAGTAATCTCATTGTACTTACTTGTGTTCAGCAGAGGTGAGGCTCTGTTGGTGTTCATGCGGGGGATGCTTTGCTTCTGTAGGTTTGGGAACTGGAGCTCCTATCATCGAGTCTCCATACGGAGACGGTGTCCCTCCAGAGGAGGCCCCCGAGTCCATCAGCAGAGCTGTGGCCAGCCTGCCTCCTGAGCAGATGTTTGAACTCATGAAACAGATGAAGGTGAGCAGAGTTCTGAGGGATGGCTTTAAAGAAAATCTTTCTAGCAGATCTTGTTCAGGAACTACATTTTTTCAAACCATTGGGGTCACTTTTCCATTGCCAGTACTGATTACAGTGGCAGATTTAGCAGTTTGGGGCCCCGGGCGAAACAATAACATGGGGCCCTAGAGTAAAACGTCCGTCAAATAACTTCCACACTGGTCCACTTTACACAGAATTCTTTTCAAGAATCCAAATGTTTTGATAGGCATCTAAATTGGAAATCACACTAAAACTCACTGTAAATAGTGTTTTTGACCTGTTCTTGTGGCTTTTTTTCCCTTAATGGAGGACATATATAAAGAAAATTAAGATTAAAATTGCATTCTTGACTCATATATTCAAATCGTTGTGAATCAGAACACTCAACACTAAAGTTTCTCTATTCTCATCTCACCCTTGCTGCGATGCTTTCCCTGCAGCGCCTTCGCCACGGAACTCTAGCGCTAGCAGGCGGCGTGAGGTTCTCCTCAACACCCAAATAGAGGACAGAGTTGATCAGCTCTACGTCCATCCCGATCTGCTCCCTGGGTGTGGAGAAGGACCTGCTCCGTTGAATTCAGTTTCCCACATTTGTATCAATGAGTTTTTAATCAGTCATTAGGTCATTAAAAACGCGGTAGAATAATAATGTCATGATAGCAAAAGACAGAGCAATCACTGGATCAAAACTTTATTGCATGAGCTACAAATCAAGAATTATGCAAACACACAAATCGGGTGATGCTATATTCTCTCCATAGTTGCACTGATAATGTTAGGTTGGGGTTGTAAGATAGCGGGAGAGAGTGTAAGCAGATGGATGATGGGAAGTGGGGCGGCACTTTCTCCGAATCAACAGTACCACTCACAACTCAGGAGAATTTCAAATGAACAGCCGCTCTGTAAAGAACTGTCCTGGAAAAGGCCGGGTTTTTTTAAATTAATTTTTTATACGTTTACATACCGTCATCACATGACGTGCAGCTTCTCCTTTTCTGCTCCTCCGTGTGTGACCTCACACTCCTTACCTTTGCTTTGATTGGCTCTTACCTTTGTAATCATGATAGATGGCGCAGTGGGCGAAACTATGCTGGAGACAGAGCTGCACGTGAGCCTAAATGACCGATTTTATATTGACCTCTTAGTGGCTCACTGGATTTATACAAAAGGCTGATATCATATATATATCTACATCAAAATGGCAAATATCTTCTGGTTTATTGGTTGAGCCCTAATTTTTTTATGTGAGCTTTGATTCAGATTTTCGACAATGGGATTCTTTTTTCTTCTCCTTCCAGCTGTGTGTGCAGAACAGTCCTCAGGAGGCGAGGAACATGCTGCTGCAGAACCCTCAGCTGGCCTATGCTTTGCTGCAGGCTCAGGTGGTCATGCGGATTGTAGATCCTGAGATAGCTTTGGTACGAACCGAATAACTGCATCAAATTCTAAACAAATCCGCTTTGAGCACGTTTGTGAAAGGTCTGACTGGTTCACAGAAAATGCTCCATCGTCAAACAACAGTCCAGCCTTTGATTTCCAGCGGACAGCCTGGAGGAGCACCGCCGATCAACCCTGTTCCTACCGCACAACCCAACGTGGCGGTGTCTCAGCCGCAGCCCGTGGTGAGTTACAGGTGTTCTCAAGCTCATGGAACAAATGAGTTCTGTGAAGAAACTAGTTGATGGTCCAGGGGGACTCAATTACAGTGAGCTCTTATTTTAAATTTTTTTTTTACACAGAATAAGTTTAGATTTCTGAGATTTCAAACCTTAAAAGGAGCAGTAAAAAAATCTCAATTTGTCATGGAGGATTTCTAAAGTAAAGTAGCTTGAGTCCTTGAACTACAACTTCTCCCTAATTTATAATATTCATTTGATAAACGTCAAACTGTAAATGTGAACACTGCCTAAAATCAAAGGTAAAATGATGTTAACGTTAACCTTAAACTGTCCCTAACCCATTATAAACTCAAACTTTTATGTTTCACACGCCGTTTTGCTGATAGATTTCCAGCTGTAGTAGCAGACTCCTGCGGGGTTTCCCGCTATAGTTTCAGCACTACTCAAACTACAAGTCAAACTATAACAGGTTGTTTTGTTGACTAATATAATTAAGGGAAATAAGTCTTTGCAATTGAACAACACCGTTGTCATGTAGCGTTATTGTGTGTGTCGCATAATCAGCCTGGAATGCATGTGAATGGAGGACCCGGGATGATTCAGCCCCCGAACATTGGTGTTGTTCCTGGACCAATGCCTGGACCCGGACCGGGACCGGGACCTGTACAGGGAGCAGTTGGACCTCCAGGTAACCATCCTACAGAACACCTATGTATGAATTGCTGCTTGTCTTTTATTATTTTATGCTTACCCTGGATTCAGGAAATACTCAGATTACTTCGTTTTATATGAAAATTGTTGCTGTTAGAGTTCCTCCAGAAAACATGCATGCGTCAGGGGGTAAGGTTACCGGTTCTTTTGTCGTCTGACGCTTGCACGAGCAGACTGTCTCTAAATGAAGAGTCCTCAATTTTAAACCTCTTTCACATTTATTTTCTGCCTTAATATGATAGAGAATCCCAACATTTAGAGCACAAGTCTTTATGGAACGGGAATTTGGGAAAGCTAACAGGAGGCTTCAGGAATGAGGATCAATTTAGAGGACAGTTCAGCCTGGAGGGAGGAAGAGGAGGGCTGATTTCTGAAATTAACTATGAAAAAAAAAATGACTAAAAGTTAAAAAAAAAAATTGGATAAACAAAAATATTAAGTTTTCATATTAAAGTGACAATTCGGCCATAATTTCCTCAAGATTGAAACATATTAAATTAAATCATTTGACCTCTAAAACATGAAAGCTAAACTCAGAACTTTTAAAGTGATCGGGCAAATTATTATTATAACTTTTATTTTATTTTCTAAAAAATGTACTTAATAGTCTAAAAAGATTCAGCAACTAAAGCTAAAATAATACTTTAACTTTCTGCTTCTTGTTTTCTTTTTTACACAGAAATCAAACTTTATTCTGAAAATCTTGGCTACAAAAGTATTGAAAGTGACCATTTAATACAAGTTTTCTCTTCTCATGTTTCAGTAACATAATTTCTTCTAGAATTTTTTTTTTAAGCTTAGAACTTCTCAGAAGAACATATTTTTTAGGTCTCACCTTGATTTTAAAATCTGAAGAAACAATTTGAGAAGTTATTTTCTGGAATATATTTTTCCATTAAGTTTTTCACCTTTTTTCCCAAATCCCAAGACAGTGTATATCCTTTCACATTCTCATTCTATATTTATCAGTAGCAACAAGCAGTGGTTTAAAAAAGCTTTAAGGAAACATTTTAAAGCATCAAAGTTTATCTTAGTATCAAGTCTTTAGCAGTGAAAAAAATAAAGTAAAAAGCCTGTTTGTATGTTTCCAAGAATTCTGTCAATGTTTCTTATTTATTAAATGAATTCTTAATTTTTTTTATTTAAGCGAAAGCTTTGGAATCCCCTTAGAGGCTTTCAAGGTAAAGCTTTCGCTCACTCAGATCACTAGGTGTCACCAGAGAGGTACACATGAGACTGCTGCAGGAGGACTTTAGTTTCTTCCAAATGCTGACATGTTTACTCTTCCTGAGCTGTAACCTCTCCCGTCCAGCTTTGTGTGTGTGTTCGTGCTTGCATTTGCATGCGGTGATTTGTCCGGGCCAAATTTCTGCTTTGCTCTCTTCAGTCTTGTCTTGTTCTTTTCACTCTAATGCTGGCTCAGGAAACCTTCAGCATTCTCCTACAGGATCGGCCGGTCCTGCAGCTTTGGAGCGGCCTCCAGGTATCTCCATGCTTCCTTGGCTCTCTGTTGAGGAGCAGTATCATGCAAACATGCTGCATGTCCTGAACTGCTCTGTCCTCTCAACTTGTTTTTTTGTTTGGTTGTTTTTTTTGTTTGTTTCATTGTTCAATAGCTCAGACGAGGGATTGTGTGTCTGTTGTCACGTCTGTGAAACATGCAGAGACATGAAACTGTTCTTGAAAGGGGACAGATCTGACTCTGGAGGAGTAACTTAAGGATTTTATTATAACTCAAAGGCTCTTCAGTTAAACGAGAAGGAAACTAATGGAAAAGTGCAAACTCGGATGACTGCTAAACTGTATACAAGCGTAAAAACCAGTTGAAGGAATCATCAGAGGAGTTTAGAGGACTTTTAAATAAAAGGAGGAATAGTTTGGCTTCATCTGAGGACACAGACGGTGTTCTGTGGTCAGAGGATGAAATCATCACCTGTTTGGTACAATTATAGTAAAAACATGTGACCTAAACAACATGGTGGGGATGAATCCTTCTAGGCATGTTCTTACCACTGGGTTGTTGCCTTCCTGTGAGTCCAAACCTGCACTCTGAGACAATTACTATGTCTAGTTTACCGTTTAGACACAATGAGATTGTTTTAAAAAAGCTTTAAAGTGTCACTTTTGATTAAAGATGTGCACGTGAGTCATTTCACTGCAGGTTTCCAGCGAAAGCTTTAGACAAGCTCCTATTTTCCTTTCCCAAACATGACGCAACCCAGGAAGTGCTGAAAGTTGCAGTTCCTTAGATGACCACTGGAGACAGGTTTCCAAAGGGAGCAATTTTATGTTGTTTGCAATGTTTAAGAAGTCAGATTCTACGCCCAAAATAACCGCATTTGCAACCTATGTTGAATATTTTAATGTTTTTTTTAATCAGGACAAATGGAGGGGAATTCCTTTATTAGTAAGTTCTGGGAAGCTGGAGGGCATATGGGATGACGTTCCAGAGCATTGTTAAAGTGGACAGGGCAAATTCAGGTCAAGCCCACTATAGCCATTCAAAATCGTCAAAGATAGTGTCGGTCTGGTGTGTTTCTTGCCATGTGTGGGATTGCACAATTTAGAAATGAAAAGACTGCCGGTAACGGGACATAAAACAAACAAAAGTCTGTTTTTTGTCTGCTTTTTTTAAAGCAGATTTGGCATGTTCCTCTGCGTTTTGATCCTTTGATGTTAGTCTTTATGCTCATCGAGAGCAGCATTGTTGTTACTTTTCCTCATTGTTCAAACACACCCTGATATCTACACTTGTGTTAGCAGTTTCAATTTTTTAGTCATTGTTCATAGGCGTGCCAACCTGGAGTTTGGCCCACAGTTGGCGCCTGAACCTTTCACTGAGTGTCTCGGTTACATAGCTGAGTATGAACTTTCCTCTTTCCAGGACCAGGGGGAATTCCACCCAGAGGGCTGCTGGGAGATGGTCCCAATGACCCCAGAGGAGGAACTCTGTTGTCCGTCACCGGAGAGGTCATCGACCCCAAGTGAGTTGTTCGGCTGTTGTCTGAAACTTGCGGGGTTCAGGGATATCAGAATGCAGTTGGTTCATTCCAAAGGTTTTTAAAGCCTGGAGGCTTCCGGAATGTCTGTACTTCTTTTAGCCTTTCAGAAACCAGAATTTTTTCCAATATCTGCTGAATCATTTCCTGTTTGTTAGCTAGTGGCTCCAGTCATGTTTTATTCTATTCTAAAAGCGTTCCCGGTGGTCTTTTAATTGTTTACGCCATTGTCGGCCAGAATTTTAAAAATCAGCGGCACTACTTTATTAGAAATTTGCCTCCGGTTTGTGGGGGGACTATAGCCTGCCCCCACTTCCTGTCAGCCATCCATTAACACTCTCTCCTGCTAGCTTACAGCCCCTCACACCTCCAACCTAACATTACGATGAGCAATACCGTCTTTGAAATGGATCGGTCTTCCCTCTGAGGAAAAGCTGCCCCAAAGCATGATGTTTCCCTCCCCGTGCTTTGCAGTAGCGATGGTGTTCTTGGGATGCAGCTCAGCACTTTTCTCTTCCAAACACTCCAAAAGAGTTCCATTTTGGTCTCATCTGATCACTTGACCCTTTCTCCCATATTTTGTAGAATTTGTTTGCCTCATTCTAACCAACCCAGCAGGATTGATTTAATGATTTCATGTTTTCTTTGGGGAAAAAAAAGGCTTTTCTATTTCCGTTGTTTCTTCCTTTTACATAAAGGATGTAAACTGGATGTTCATTTCCCAGAATTCTTGCTGAACTCCAGACATTTACTCTCCTATGTTGGTATTTAGCCGGCCCTACATGGGAGCGCCGCCCCCTCACCAGGCTGCTCCTGTACACATGCAACCCATGGGAACTGGGCCTCCGGATATGAGAGGACCCCCCATGGACATGAGAGGCCCACCCATGGGAGAACCACGCACCATGATGGTTGACCCACGAGGGCCTCCGATGATGGAGCCTCGAGGGCCTCAGATGGAAACCAGAGGTGGCTGAAGTCTTAAAGATCTGCTTTATGTAATGTTTGTTTTTCAGGAATGTTTTAATTTCCACTGACACTCGTTTCCTTTTTTCCAGGACGTGACCCGAGGGCGATGGATGCCCGCGTGCCTGTGGCGGCTCAGAGAGTTCCCATGGCAACAGGAATGCAGGGCCCCGTTCCTCATAGCATGGGACCAAATGCTCCTCTACCTGCAAGACCGGTACTTAACATGTTTGTCCACAGTAATGACAGTGACTTTGCAGGGAAAAAAAACTGCTTGGTAATTGAGTATTGTTTATGATCTCACACTTTGCTGAAACACTGTAGAGAAGTGTCGTAAAGCAAGTTGATACAAAAAAAAGAGGATTTGGACTTTGATAAGTTTGTGTGTTTGTGTTGAGCAGGGTCCAGGTATATCTGGCGTTCCCCCATCAGGAGGAGGTTTCAGTCCCGGACAGAGTCAGGTGTCCACACAAGACCACGAGAAGGTCAGGAAAGAAATACCCCCAGAGGAAATTCAGAAATACATTAATCAGACATTTGATCCCATTTTAAAGGCTGATTTCCACGGGTCTGTCTGCGGTCTATCTCTGTTGCGTTGACACAAAAAATAGAATGTTTATTAATCAATCAGAATGTTCTCATGGCCTCCGTTACGTCTGCATCTGGCATCCATCCCTCCGTAATGCCAGCTTTACTCTGGAGTTCTATTTCCAGTCCGTTGATGCCTCAGTGTCGCGGTAAAAAGTCAGAGAAACGGGAAACAGGTCCGGTTTTCAATTGAAAAACTTCTGTTTTCTTTATAACATTTTATTTTATATTTGGGGTGATGTGCCCGCTCAATAACACACTCAACAGAAAACACCGGCATCATTTTTGCCATTGATGCCAAAATTTTAATTTTGAAAGGACAAAAACATAACGATAACATAACATAACGATGGATGTTTCATGTAAGACACAAAACATGGATTTCATAAGGACTCTGTGAGGAAAGAGAGGGAATGGGGCCTGATTGCCAAAGTTTTGGATGAACGAATACAGTGGGGTGAATGATGATAAGCTAACTAATGGTTGTGAGACGGACTCATCACGCAACGGAGATGCACCGCAGTCGGACCAGTGGAAATTCAGGGTATGGACCAAAGAAAAGCTCATTTTTTTCCCCCCCAAATAATAATCTGTCTTTTTTTTTCAGGCCGCCCTGATCATGCAGGTCCTGCAACTGACCCCGGAACAGATAGCCATGCTGCCCCCAGAGCAGAGACAGAGCATCCTCATCCTCAAGGAGCAGATTCAAAAGACAGCAGGCGGGGCGCCTTGACCTGTCTGACGGAAGGCAACAAAACAAAAGCAATGGTGACTGTTCAGGTTTTCTTTTTTAAACCATCCTTTTGTTTTCCATCAGCTCAGTTCTGTTGACACGTTCTTGCTTTTCCATCAGCTCTGGTCCCTCCCCGCTGAAGACGTTCCACCTGAAGTGTTTTTTTTGTAGTTTTTGTTTTGTATCATAGTGAAACGTTTCAGAAGGAAAATGCTCAAGAAGCGAAGATCAGCTCAACCGTAGAGATCACAAACCTTCATCTTTTTCATGTTTAAGTTCTGAAACTGATTTGTCAATAAAAGAAAATCCTACACACCTTCTGTTTTTGAATGGAAAAAACAAAGAAAACAAACTGGTAAGACAGACTGACTACTTTCTGTCCTCATAGAAAATGATTAATCACAGGGCGTTTGTCTTTGCTTACATCATTTTTTCCTCATCACAGAAATGGTTTGGAAAGTGACGGAAAGAAGGACACACAACTGAAGAAAAGATCATTCTAAAACAATTTTATTAACCTGTTTGTTTCACTTTACAAACACGTTTCCTGTGACACAATTAGTTAAACGTGTCTGAGATGAAAACGACTAACCTAAGCTTGACAGCTTTTTTCTTTTTGTAACCACAAAAATAGAACGATAAACTTCTCCCACGAGAAATTATTTGGCCCCAAATATTCCATATAAGTACATTCAGCTACATACATTAATAAAAACATGGTTTATGAATGCTATATTGTATATTTTGTGACAGTAAAACAACTTTAATGACAGAGAGCCAAAGGCTAATCTATTTACAATAAAGGCTTATTGTAAGCCACAATGACTTGAGGTGAGTCACTCAGGAGAACAGATTAGGCAGCATTTCCTCGTCTTTATCAAGTGACGGTAAGTTTCAGCAAGTTTAAAGACAACCTATCACACCTTTTTACTATCATCAGTCCTCTTCAGAGTCCGCCTGACCTTTTCTTCATGTTTCTTAAAGTTTTTGCATTAAAAGTTTTCTTTATTAAAATAAAACTTTGTCTTGCGAGGATCCACATCTGAGTATTTGGCACACTTCTTCTCCAGGACCTTTGCCAGAGCTGCAGGTCCGCACAGGAACGTTCCCACCACAGACCTGAAAACACATACAGGAAGTGTTTAACTTAAACTTTCAAAATAAAGTTTTGCATTCTTGCAAAAAGTTATAGGAATTTTTTTACACCTAAATTAGGAGTTTTTGAGTTGTCAAGTATTTCATGTATTCATTTCATTGTGTGTGTGTGTGTTTGTGTGTGTGTGGGGGGTGGGTGGGGGGGGGGGTATTTTTATGAATTTATTTCAAATGTATTTAAAATAAAAAAAAAAAAGCTTTCTTCTTACGCTGGGTTTTCTTTGCGGACTTGATCAAATTCTTTGTCCCAGTTGGGTCGACCATAGTGGGTTTTCTGTTTGAGTCCTGTGACCACGTCCGTGTCCCCATCAAAGTGAACGATGACTTGATTCGTCTGTGGGAGAGAGTAAGAAAGACTCAGCTGAGTTTAGGCAGAAAAAGTGCTGGTTTTCAGGGTTTGGAAAGTCTGATGTTCATTCATACATGGCCTTGATCCCAGCCGGTCAGAAAGAGCTTGTAGGTGAGGAAATCCCCCAAGCCTCGCTCCTCCATCTCCTTTTCCAACACCTGCAGGAGGTCAGCAAACCACTCGAAGGCGTGCGTTTCTCGGCACAGCCAGTAGAAATAAATCTGGCATCAGGAAGCACATGAAAGGTGTGTTTAAAACACAATAGCTCTCTGTTACACAATTGTTAATGTTTAAACACAATAGTAAATCAAACCCATCAGTCAAGCCAATGTGTTGAAATGAATCATTGACTTTCATTGAGAGGCTTCACCTTTCTGGTGCGGAGCTTGGGGTTGGACTCTTTGAATTTGTACCAGATGGATTTCATGATGGAGGCGAAGGGGGTCACGCCAATGCCAGCGCCGACCAGCATGCTGACCTCATAGTCAAACACATCTTCACTGGCTGTCCCGAAAGGTCCGTCCACACCCATCCTGAAGACAGATGGAATGACATCACACATTTAAAGAAGAAGCTTTGCAAACCTTTTTATTCTCTTCTGTCATCTGTGGCGTTCCCTGTGGAGCACCACAAGGCAATGTATTGAACCAGTTTAATTTTTTTGTGAGGGATGTTTTCACAAAAATTCTAAAAATATTTGAAGATCAGGACATAAGAACCTGAACATTTCCCCATAATTTGAGATTTTTTGACATTTATTAGAGAACAATATTTCACAATAATTATTGTGCTTTTTTGTTAACTGTTACCACAGTTGTGTCATCACCAAAGAAAAGAATGATCAGACCACAAGGGTTAATATTGAGCATATTTGATTTCTAACAAGACAAAAACGGCTATCGAACCCGAATGTATCAATCATTATCTTAAAATTAGTATTTTCTGGGGCATCATAATTTGTATTTATCAGTTTTCATTCATCTGTGGGGTGACAAAAGAAAATGACCCACAGAAAACAGCTTTAAAATATTTATTTTCATACTCATGAGCGTATTAAGGTTCAATACCACATACTGTAGCTCAACTCATTTGCTTCTATTTCGTTACATTTGCTTACAGTTATACTTGAATTATTAAAAATAGAATGTTAAAAAATCAAAGGTTTTTTTTTAAATAAAAACTATGACTAAAATAAGTTGTTTAGAGGTTTTTAATCAAATATGACAAAACAAATCATGTCAGCTGCTAGAATATCCAATTGTTCTAGGAGCGTGGTCAGTTTAGATTTGGTGAAATGTCTGTTTTAATTCTTTTTTAACTCGTTTTGTATTTCTAAGATTACTTAAAATATGTTGCTTTGAACCGAAAATGTATGTTATATTTATGCTTTTTAGTCTAATCTTCACTAAAGTGGTCAAACTGCCTTCAAATCCTCAATTCCATTGCAGAACTTTAGGTTGGCAGGATAAACAAAGGCTTTTCCATGGGACTCACTTGGGGCCCTGCGCTCCCTCTGGAAGCTTCTGCATGGTGTCTATGAGCTTCTCCGTCCAGTCCCCGGCCGAGCGAATGTGGACGCTGAAGAAGTCCTCCTCGGGGGCAGAGGTCATGGTGAACGGATGCCACTCCAGCTGGGAGATGCTGGGGCAGTTGAGGAAGACGTATTGCCCCACTTCCATTTTAAAGCCTTTCTTTCTCAGCTGCAGCTCCAGAACTTTGGACGGCCGCATCACAATCTGGAAACAGAGGCGTCCCGGTGAGAGCAGCTCCCTAACAGCAGGGCAGACAGGGGAGAAAGCTCGTGTACCTTTCTGTACTGCACTGCCTGCATGTAGCGAATGAAACGCAGCACACGCTCACAGACGTAGATAATCATTGGACCAATCACCCACTTCCAGGTCTGAAAATGACAAAAACTCCTTAGCTTTAGGCCTGGCTGGGAAGTTCTTCTCTATTAGTGACCTAAGATGTACAAACCATGGGTTCGCCTCCTGCAAACTGGGGGATGGGACACTCAGGGATCTTTCCCCAGTCACCAGGGTGATCTTTACAGAAAGTGGTGTTGTGATAGGGTTCATCCTTTTGACTCCTCACAATGCGACTGCAGATAACCAACAAGTAAAACCGGCTTAATAAAACGACGACAATCCTTTCTGCAGAACAAAAGGAAGTTGAGGGATGTCTCGTACCCGTATCCATGAAAGACAAGGCCGATGAAGAAGACGATGAAGAGGTGGTGAGTGTACCAGAACACCTCGAAGTAGCTGCGCCTGATCACCTCCATAGAGGAGGTGATGATCAAGATGAGGGACAGAGTTATGACGACCCCTGTGAGGCCAGCGATGGAAGTGAAGGCAAAGTGAGTGGGTCTCTGCTGTGGATCCTGAGCACAGAGCGGACACGTTAAAGCCCAGCTTTTACACAGATCATTTTTGCTTCTGGTTTTCTTCCGCTTTCAGGTGTAAGACTTACAGCGTTGATGTGTTGGAGTGGGTTCAGGTAGGTCTCATTTCCTTCATCCTCTAGGTCAGACAGAGCGGTGCTCAGCTCATCGTAAACACCAAGCTTACTGTTGTTGAGCCACTCCAGGTTCAGCAAGTGGGCGATGGTGTGGACCGCTTAGAACCCACACAGAAAGAAGATGTGTTACGTCTGATCCAAACAAGCTTGCAGATACGTTCCTCCCTCCATACCCCACAAAACCAAACACTGACTCCTGCAACTGAATCAGGACAATAGAATGTCATGTTGACACAATTGTTAGACATTCACCTGTCATGAGAGCGATCATGTACGCCACCAGCTTGTGGAAACTCAAGTTGTGGTCCAGTTGTCTCCTCATTGTTCTACTGCAGCACTGTCGAGATAAAAACACAAGTGGGACGTGAGTCACTGTTTCTGTGCACAAACCTGTTCACATAAGCTTCAGTTTCTAGATTCCTCAACAGAAAACCCCTTCACTAACATTTCTAGGTCTGAAACTTTAGCAAAAACCTTTGTTATAACTGAAAAACAAAAAGTGTGGAGCTTCTAAGAAAGTAAAAATAAGAAAAAGTGACACAGTTTTAAGTGATCATGCAGGAAGATTCAATTCTCCCTCTTAGAGGGCGACATGCCGACACTTTCTTACCACAAAGGAGCCTCGGATCAGAGACAGCAGGTTCCTGCACACTGGGAGAAGGATCAGCGTGCAGTTAAAGTTGAGGACGGCTGCAGGAGCTCTGGCCCAGGCCAAAGCTGACTGAAGAAAAAAAAAATATTTTTAATTTAATGTTTAGTTTCTCTTATATGTTTAAATCGTCTGAAGAAAAAAAAAAGGCATATTTTTAAGAAGAATCCACATATCAAAGCTAAAAGTACGAGTTTGGTGTTGAGCTCCTGAATTATTTTGACATTTGCTATAGAAATGTACTCGATTCTAAACTTGGCTGATATCTTGTTTCTAATGTTTCTTCGACTATTCCACATCTTTTATTTCCTTCAGGAAGTTATCTCTGCTGTGAAGTACTCCATTCCTTTCAACACTAAAGCAGCCCCGTGGCATGATGCATCCACCCCTGTGCTTCAGAGTTGAAATTACGGCTCCATCATCAGAACTCAGGCCAGGTGCCGACGTGCAGCACCAAAACTGTGGCCCGACACTAAAGTAAGATAAGTACTGACATTTTTATTTAACATATGAAAACTAGAGAACGCTACTGCAACATAAAACATTTAAAAAATATACATGTATGACAGTAAACCTACGTACAAATCTATGAAAGAAACATAAAAGCTCATAAGCACAGAGAAGATGATTGAATAATTCTAAATATAAAGCAGGACATTTATTACACATGAAAAACAAGACTAAGAATATTAAATTAAATGATCACTAATTGGTAATTTCAATGAAAAATAGTTCATTTCTAGAAAAGATGGAAATTATTTGAGACTTATCCATGACATACATATTTCTTAAGCCAAAATACAAAAATATGCAATTACTATGTTTGTCACTCCTTTTTGAAGAATAACCAAAACATTTCTGTTAAAAATGTTTTTTTCTATATAAATAAAGTTCTAAAATACTTTTATTCACATATTTGTGGCAAATTATTATTTTTGAGTAACAGAGTCATCAGTTTAATGATCTGAAGTTTTTTTTCTAAAATGTTAACATTTCTATTTACTCACCCCTAACAAGTGCCGTGTGTAGTAAAACCGCTCGCCTTGGTCATAGTAGAGGTAATACCACACAAAGAGGAATGTGTTGATGGTCATCCAGACCAACTGCAAACACAAACATCTTTAGTAAAAAAAAAAAAGAAAATTCAGAAACAACAGATTTCTGTCTGAAGAAACCCATCGTCCTCTCCAGGTGTATGTAGGTAAGAAACAACATACCAGCATTACAGCTGGAAACCCATTGTTGATGATCCAGTTTGCCATGTCTAAAAGTGTGTGGACGCGCTCGCAGCTTCTCTGCACCTTTAGCCCTCTTGCGCTCGTGGCTTTATAGCACCCTGCTCCTCCCTTCCTGTGGAGACGAAGAGGAAAAAAAAGCTGCAGCGCCTGATTGCGCAGCTCAGGAAATTTCAGGTGAATGGTTGCATTCCCCAGCGCTGGAATGAGGATGGACGAACTTCACTGTGACAGGAACAAGGAAGGTATGGTTACAGCTTTCCAGGAAATCCTCATCTGTTTGGTGGAAAATCATTGATTTTTATTGCACAAAAGATGCCAGTGTGTGGAGGTTTACTGAAGAAATGGAAAACAGAGTGATTTTTAGGACAATTTATTAGTGGTTCAAGTAGTACAATAGTAGTCAAGGCACTGTAAAAGATCTTAGCAAAACAAATAAGTGAAGTGCTTCTGCAAAGAGGAAGCTCACTATGTGTTTTATGTTTGTAGTATTTTCAGTGTTAAAGTGACATCAACGTAAGCACACAAAGATATCCAACACAAACCCCTCAGAACATTCCATTTGTTTTCATATTTTGTTCTTAATGTTCTATTGCTTATTCAAGGCAACTGCACAATGTAAGGCATTTTAGGAAACGTTTTTCAGCTTTATGTTGCCAGTTTTCATTCATTAGTTTATCTTATATGGATGCAGATGCAAACAGATGTGACGGGGAACCCTGAGAAGAAGTGCAGTGAGGGCGATCTGCTCAGAGTTTGGCCTCACACACACTTGGCACATGTCCCTCACACCTGGCTCAGCTCAGCTCTGTGAAGAACGGCCTTTGTGCACGGCTGCATACTTTCACATGCTACATTTTTTGGTAGGCGGGGGCCTCGTGGTGCCTCCTTAGCGTCTGCATTGACTCTCAAGAGTACGAACTCCAGGAGAAACCTTTCGAGACGGCAACATGTGAGTTTGTGCACCGCAGAGAAAAATGTTCAGTTTGTTCTCCTGGATGCCCTCTGGAAGAAAACGCAGAAAAGCAGATCTCAGGCTGCCTCCATCATGTCTTCATTGAAAGCCGTCTGCCACTCCCCCCTCAGAGCAGAGTTCTCTGGATGATGGGGCCTCAGCAGCTCCAGATGTTCTCCCGATTCTCGCACCAAAGTGGGGGCGGTGGAGTATGAAGGTGAGTTGGCCTCCTGCCTCCTTCGGCTCTTCTCTCTGCAGCTGCATTGAAGGCAACTGTGGATGTTGTGTTGGAAGAGGCTCCTGAAGGGGTGGCAGAACTGGTAGAAGAGCAGCATGAAGAGCACGGCCAGGCTGTAGCAGATCAGCAGCTGGACGGCCAGCAGCGGCGCACAGACGTACTCGTAGAAGTCCGATTTGAAGAAGTACCACAGCGTGATGAGGACCAAGTTCTCCACAAAGCGTCCGGAATAGTACAACGCCAGCTGAGCCCAGTTCTGCTTCTTCTCAATGAGGTCATTGCTGGCGAGGTCCAGCTGGACTGCCGACCAGCAGAAAATGTTGATGCAGGCGAAGAGCAGCGTGAACAAGCCCAGTACGATGAAGGTGCCCAGCCTGGAGAAGTTTTTCTCCACGTCACCAGTAAGGCTGGTTTTTTTGCACCAAAGCCTCATCCAGGGGAGAAGTAAGAAAAAAAAGAAGTTTAGCATGCCGACGAGGATCACCCAGTGAGTGAGAGCTGTGCTGAAGAGAACCAGAGCCGTCACCCGGGTGGCAATCTCCAAGCCTCTCCACACTATCATGCAGATGTAGGCCATGGGGCGCAGCCGCACTTTGTATTCGTCGTACCGGATCTTTATGGCCAGAACATTGCACACCAAAGCACCGTAGGTGATGGAGATGAGGCTGATGATCATCAGAGCCACTGAGAAGACAAACAAGACTTTGAATGAAGGCACCATTCCTTCGGTTTCCTGTTTTTCACCACATTGACGCTTCCTCTCCCTCACAAAAATCTCAGATCCTTCCTTTTCTCTAGTTCTGTGGCAGATTCTCAGTTTGACATCAGCTTTTTGTGATTCTGCCAAAATATGTGAGAACCAATTTCAACATCCAAGTTTCTTCTCACCAACACTTTCCCCTGTAGCCCCATACAATCATACTCCCACTTCTGTGTTTTACACTTAACTTGTGTACAAACGCACAAATGGTTTTACAGTTTTAGTTTTGCCTTTGTGTCCTTTTATGCTACATTCACACCAGGCTCAGGAAAATGCGTTCAAGCAACCATTTCCAATTAAAAAACGTATGGACTAACTACAGATAATCTTAAGATATTGCAGAAATGACGTCTGATTCCACTGTAGCATCTGTGCTTTCTCCTTACAGTCAACAACGTAAGAACCTTGCTCTCAGTGGGTAATTTTCTCAGAAAATTAAGAAAAAAAACACACATTTGCATTGGTTTAAGTTATATATTTTAAAATAATTTCATATCAAAGTTAGATATTTGAATTTTTTCTAGAAGCATCCTTCTTTTGTCTTGCTTACTAGTAAAAAGACGAACAATTAACAGAAAACTTCCCCAAAAATGTTTCCTTCACTTTCTGCATTTTCACATGCATATACATAATATTTTATAAGGACAACAATCGGAAGATGGCCAGGTAGAAATGTAGAAAAACAAAGATCTGTCATCTTCTAGTTAGAAACCTGTGCAACCAGAAGGCTCATTCTGGAGATCTCACTGACGTCTATGATCTCTGCAAAACGTCAGAAACAGTGCTGACATCTGGTTCGAAAAATGTTGCTTGAATAGCATAAAAAGGCCTTACATCTTCCATGAAGGATGTATCTTTCCTGGATAGCGACGTATAGCTGGAACGTCAGCTGGGGGGTGGAGCCTAGGAAAGCCTGGATGACGGTGGTGCGTTCAAAGGCATCCCTGTGGGTGGCCAGGTTGCGTTTCACCTGGCCAATGTGAATCTCCCGTTCTATCTTCTGGCCATTCTTCAGGAAGTTCCTTTTGGTAATGGTGACGTAAGAATCTTCAATTTTCCCGGCTTTACAATAGAGTACCAGGGCCTCAAAACACCTGAGGAACAAAATGATTACACTTTAACACCAACAGGGGGCAGTGTTGTTGTTTTTTTTTGTTATCCCTGAAGTCCAACTCCAATCCTATTTTGATCTATTTTAAATTCGTTCCCAGTGGTCTTTTAATTATTATTTTGCCATTTATGCAAAATCAAAAACCGGTGTTGTTTTCTCGGGCATAGTATTTGCAGAGTTTGTTAGAAATTCACCTCTGCGTTGTGGGTGGGACTGTTGACGTGGAGCTGGAGCTGCAGCCAGACATAAATTAAATGAGTAATGATCAAAGTAGCTTCATGCATTTCAATTTTGTTTTGTTTACAGTTTTCCTGAAATGATACTTTCTTATTTTTGCAGACTGGTTGTTACTAATATCTCAGATAGCACAGCTCCTGAATTTAACTGGTGGTACTTTCTTATGAACATAATCTTAAAGGATTTGTTAATGCTCTCCTTTAAAATTATGACCCTAAAAAAAGGGGAATAAAGGAGATATTAAGGAACGCCTCAGTTCCCTTTGACTTTGCTGAAGTACAAAAAAAGGATTAACTACATTTAAAGCCCATAACCATGAGTGTTAAAGGTGATTTTAGAAAAGTGAAATATGACATGAGCTAAAGGAAAAAACTGATGTTGGAAATTTCATTTGTATGATTTGTGAGAGCAGTGTATGGAAGCCAGAACTGTAGAGCAGCGAGGCTCCAGTAGGGGGCGCTTGGAGCAAAGCAAACAAGACAACTGGAGCTGGGAGGGGATCACAGACAATTTTAGGGTGTGGCTTCTGATGTTTGCAAGGTAAATGTGTGTGTTGGACGTTAAAATACCTTTTCTTGTAGAGAAACAAATACCTTACGCTTACAAAAGTGTCGTTTGTGTATTTTAAAGAAGACACAAGGTTTTGAAGACCAATAAAAAAAATTCCAGTAGCAAACAATTTCAGAGCCAAACAGGAAACAAAAGCCACCTTAAGTGCAGGAACAAGTTTCAGCTTGGCAAACACGTGAAAACATGCATCTTAAAGCACTTGTAAGCCAAGTATTCAAGACAAAATCTTCAATCCTCCAGCGATCCTTCAGGCTGTATTGCGTCAGCATGCTGGAATGCAGGCTGAGACACTGTTTTAGATGCTTCCAGCACAGAAAGGTTTCTTATAGCCCCAGAGTAACACACTCAACTGAATCTGACCTCAAGAAATCCTATCTTTCCTCCCCAGCACTGGTCCGTCAAACATTCTTTCTGAAAGGCAGGGGCACAGTAAGGTCTTTCAGTTTCACAGCTACACAGGCAAAAGCCTAATAAATTGTGATTTTTTTTCCTCAGAAAAATGTAAGGTTGAGGAGTGAATTTCACTTTAGAAGAACATAGTCGAAAAAAGGAATTATTTATATCTAAAATTTCAATCAGACACTGAACTTGCAGCCTTCATATGCATGCTCCTCCCCTCATGAAAGCAGCAGCAGCAGCAGCAGCAGCAGCAGCAGCAGCAGCAGCAGCAGCAGCTTGCACTGGTGCTCTTGGCTTTGCTGCATTCAGGAAATAACTTCTCTTCAGCAAGCTCATCCTGTTTTGGTCTCTCAGGATCCCGCCACTCTTAATGACACAAACTCATCTGAGCTGAGCGTCAGACATCCAGAGGCTCTACGTGCACAAACCTGCTCATCTTTATTCCAAGAACATCACCAGCTTGAATTATCGTTTTTTTTTTCTGGGTGGGACATGTTTGTGCAGCAACTCAATCTTAAACCACCTTGAAGTCTCACAGGAAGCCTCTTATCTGAGTGGAGAGGCAGCAAAGATGATGATGAGCTTAAACTGGAACAACAGAACATAAGGCACGAGTTCAGATGACACTAACAGGGATCACGGCGAAACGGTCTTAGGCGAGGGTGCGTTGAAGCAAACGTCCGCTCACTTCTGTTATCGGCACCACAGGTTTCTGTTTCAGGTTATCTGAAAGTCTTTCCAGGTTCACCTGGGGTGACGGACGGATCTTTCTAAGCCTCCCAAAAAGTTTACATGACCTAAAAACTACTTTAAATCAGAAAAAAGTTGGATTTTTTTTTTTTTTTACCAGGACACAATGACAGTTTGAAATTCAACCCCGTCTTTCTGCTGTCCCACAAACACCAGATTTAGTTACTTAAACACTAGCAGCTTCATTTTTTGCATACACAAAGATGTTTTAGAAATCATAGTTGTTCTTACTGGCAAACTTTAATATCAAGATTTGTGAATATTTGACACAAATGTCAAAAGTTGGCTTAAGTTTGAACTCTGGGTAAAGCGTCTGTAAGCTTCCTGAGCAGATGTGGAAACTGCAGCACAGGAGCAGAAACTTTACTCCGAGTAACCTCATTTAAACAAACAATCCCTCATTTCCATTGAACTGAACCTTACAGGAAGATTCTTCACATTGAGTATCACCGAGATGCTTCTGGTCACACATCTACTTTCTTTGGATGTTTCTGAAGCTACGTTCACACCAGCCTCTGCAACGTGCATTCAAGTTACCACTTTTAATGAAAAGTCTATGTAAATGTGTGTTTATGCATTTCAAACTCTTGCATTCATGCGTCGCTATGCAAGTTTTAAAGTCCATTTAGGGTCAAGAGACAAAATGTACGCGCAATAAAAGTTCAACCAGTTGTACCGGTTGACAATTGATCATGGAGGAGAAATTAATAATTGCTGTTTGCTCCTGGCCGGAATTATATGACACTAAGTCTTTCATAACTCAGGCTAAAGCTGTGAAAGAAAACGCCTGAAGCAAGATTCACACCACTGCCAGATTACGCACCCAGCCTCTTCCTGTGTGTACATGCACTAGTATCTGGCATTGACAGTTCGATGTGAACACTGCATGCTAAAACCACGTCCAAAAATGCCAGATTAGCATTATCAGAGCAGATTCAGTGGTAAGTTCACACTGAGTTGTTTGCTCTGCATTGTTTGGCAGGTGTGAAAACCCTCTGGAAATCTTGACCTGTAAGTGCTCTGGACGAAGACCACATTCATGTGTCTGTGATGGCCCAGGCCCCCTGCTTCTCTGGTTTGGCAATATTTACGTTGAATCTGTTAAAATAGCCTGTTTGGGCTCTGCAGTGACGGACAACAGGGACCTAAAGCCAGAGATCATTTGCCGAAGAGCTTTGGTAGGATCAGCCCTGCAGTCTGTCTGGAAACCACTGTGGAAGCGTTAACTCATCTCACGCAAGATGGGTTTACAACTCGGCAGTACTCTGTATTCTGCTGTATGGCTCAGAGACGTGGCCTCTAAACAAGACTTTGCCCCAGCAAGACCTAAAAAGAGACCTTGCTCCAGGTGTGGGTCATCCTCTAGTTCGACCCAAGGGCTGGAGACAACCACGAGGCAAGCAGATCACTTATGGCTACATATCACTGTGGCAGATCTTAAGCAAAACAGACTTGCTGTGGAGGATGCAGAGATGCTGAACCGACAGCAATAGAAAAAGCAGGTCCTCCTGGTGGGCTGTCTGCATGAGGACAGGACCCCATAACCCCCGCGAGATGATGGTAATGAAAGACCACTTGAAGTCCAAGTAAGAAAACTTTCAAATCAACTCTGGTGTGTTTCTCTACAGTGTGAAAGCAAACAAACTTTTCAGCGGACAAAAGAAAGGGGAAAATCTACTGCAAAAAGTGGGTCTTCTTTGCAAAGCTCATTTCTTATGCACAGCTTTTCAACAGAATAACTTTTTCTTTTCTCTTCTGGCACAGCAGATGCTGTAACTGACTGCTTTCAGATAGTCTGCTTTGACACGACACTGTGAAAGCAGAACAAACCCAGGAAAGGCTTCACATAGAGATGAGGATCTGTCAGCAAATTCCTGCTACAGGGGATGCCAAGCTACTCTCACGAGTTCATGTTATGGAGAGCTCTCCTGAACACATCTGTCTAGCTCTGTGGAGACCAAAACTCTGAATTCTCAGCCCCGTCACGCTCTACCTTTGAGAAACCCTCTCATGCTCGGTGACTGAGGGTGGGTCTGCAGGGAGGAGCCCATTCCAGTTAGCATAACAACATGTTCAGGCTGTCGCACAAAGAAGAGAACAAACATTCTGTGCAAAGAAGCTCCTAAAAACTCAAGCATGATAGAAATCATGTTTCTCATTTTTACAGGAACAGGTCAGGGTCTCATCTTACGGATGGATGTGTGCACACGGTAAAAAGTTAATAAAAAAAATTCATTCTTTTCATAACAGAACTTTGAAAACAACAGGCTACAGTTGACAAACCGCAAACATTTCCCAACTTCTGTATTTTAACCAGGTGGAGAAAACGACTCCATGTTATATATAGCATTACCCTGTTTATATTAGACTAGATAGACTAGTGTCAGCCACGCTTCTGAGCTGAAACAAATGCAGTAAGTTGGAAGTAATAAGTTGGCCTTCTAGGAAAAAATAAATCATCAACTTTTTTGGTACAGGACGTCAAAAACCATAAAACAAAGGCGTTAACATGCTGCCAATACAACACACTAGCTGCTCACTGTAGTTTTATCTTAATGTGTTCATGACTAATTTTCTTTTAGACCCTGAACCCTAGAACTCAAAGTTAGACTGAACTCTATCTCCAAAAGAAAAGAAAACATTTGTTTGGGGCTTGATAAGCTTTTTGGCTCAAACTGAACAAATCTAAAAAACGGAGTCCTCTGATTGTTTCTCTACTTTTAATAACAGCATTTAAATAATATACTGTAGTCCGTGTGTTTTTTATGCAAATTTGTAGCCAAAAACATGGTTGGATTTCTTTCCCTGTAAAATTCCACACACGTCAAATAACTTTACAGCACCATGGAGCAAATGGCAACTTCTATGGTTGATCTGAAATAGAAGGAATAGTTAAGAGAGAAGTCCTGGCAGTATTTAAATAAGAAAAAAAAAACGGTATGACTTCCTGAGTCAGTCACCAAACAGGTAACACAGGTAAAAACAGAGAGGCAAAAAAAGACAAAACATCTGCTTTCAGTTAAGATTTTAAGTTTCCAGATAAGAAAAACAAAATCTTTTTTTGGATTGTTTGCAACCATGCCAATAAACGAACCACTATGCTTTCTATAGAACGTCACTGTAAACTGTTAAAAAGAGACCCACAAGCTACGATTAACAAATGTTTCCCCACAAAATTATAATGAATTCTGACTCCCCTGAAGTTCTCATCAGCTGGGTGGAGGTCTGGACTTCCTCTGCTGTTTTCACAGCTGGGTCCAGATATTCTGGCCCTTTTAAGTTTTTTACAGACAACGTAGAGAAATGCTGAGACAGCAGTGCAGATTTAACTGACGGCTGGCTCATCATAACAACCACCACGTGTCACCATTTTATAGAGAGACGATACAGAAGTGCAACAGAGGGAAAAAGTTTGCACAGATTCTGGGACTTACAGAGGATAAGAAAAGAAGAGTCTGCAGAGAAACCACGAAGAGAGTGTGGGAGGGAGACTAGAACATGCAGGGTATGAAGGAAACACGAAAGATCAAAAATCTCTCATAAAACGGCTCTCCTGCTCAAAAGCAAATATTGGAGTTTTATTTTGTAAAATCTCGTGGAGAAACCTGAATACACTTTGATGACATAGACCGCTTATGAAAGATTTGATATTTCTAACTTATTCATTTGCAGCTTTTCCATAAACTTTTACAAACCAAAATTCAAAAGAAACCTACAGTCAATGAGAAGCCTCATACTCTGAGGCGAGACAGTCATTTCAAACTGCCACGAGTGTAAGCCCCTCTGAAAGGTTTTTGTGCATCTGTGAGAAGGGTCCAAAAGTAAAACTCCACCCTCTCCATTTGCACATTAGAAGGTTAGTCGCCACAGTTTTAGGACCTGGGATGGATTAGATACTGTTATATTTTCAATGTTCTTGCTTGTGGTTGTGGCGGGCTAACTCTCTTCAAGAAAAATCTAATTTTTCATCTGTACTCTGTTTAAGTTCTAGTAAGCTGTGCCAATTTTACTACATTGTCTGGTACTTAGTACAGCTGCTTTCTGCACAGAAGGTTGTGAATGAGACAGGAGTTCGTGTTTCCTGACTAGAAACCAAGATAACTCGACAAAAAGCTTACACCCAGCTCTTATTTTGATGTCTCTGTTTTGCATGTTTCAATGTATGGGAGTGTGTTCATTTCAGCCATCCGAGGTGTTGGTGTGAGTGCCGTCCACATGGTAGGAGATCCGGTGCAGAAAAGACTGAAATAAGATGATTAGAATGATGAAGCAGCCTTCATTATATCTGTGCAGCATCCTGTCGGCTCTCAGTGGTCATTGTAGAATGCACTCTGCAGCCCTTTGCATTTACATCCATGTTCCATTTTAGGCTTTCCAGTCTTTAAGGTCCTAAAGGTTCATTTGTTTCAAATAGCAGTCTTTGTTTTGATTCGGAACAAAGCAAAAACAGGTAAACAGGTAACAAGTGATAGTGATTTACCAGTGCAGTTCCGCTTCAATGTAACAGAAAAACTGCAGCATTTGGCTTCTTGAATGTTACTGGAAAACCTTCAGAAGAAGGAAACCTGGTAAGAAAATGACCCATAAACATTTGAGCATTTGTTGTTTTCAAATGTGAACAAGGCAAAACATTTTGCATCAGCTTGTTTTCATTCATTTGCGTTCATTCTCATTTTAACTGCTTTATAAAATTGTCATTTTTTAAGCTCTCTCTAGCCGTTCCATGCTAATATTTTTTAACACAATGCTGCATACATTTGAAATGTGTGTATTTTTAAATCGGGTAGTTTTACACATTTTTGCTAAAGTTTGGTTTTAAAATACTGAAGTTGAGGTTGATTTTGCTTAGGCTTTGATTCCTCCTTCTCAGCACAGACCTAAATGAAACACCAGAGGGATGTGGTCTCTATGACCTACGGCAACAAAGATGGTGAACACTGATTTCTCAGAAGGCCTTAGATCAATAATATGAATCCATTTAAAGCAAGAGAATTTAACACTAAGTTTTCAGGTAAAATCTCCTAAATATCTTCTTCTGTGTCACAATCTATGTGGAACTATGGTCAGTTTTCATTGTCTCTATTTCGTGTTGAGCATTTGTATTTTGTAAATTCTACATTTACTAAACGATGCATTTAAAATGATGAAATCAGATCAGATATAAAATGCAATATCAAATATTGTCTTAATCAAATTAAGACATACATGGATCTATTTGTCTGCAAGTGGATGCATCAGAATGGAGCATAGCTGGGAGCTTGACCCACCCAGCATATTATGTATTTAACAAATGAACTTTTATTCAAACTGCACTTGTTTTGGTCTGCCCCTGATTCGCGACAACTAGAATGAAGACTCCGAAATGAAAACTAGAATGAAGACTCCGAAATGAAATTTTAAGCTTAATTTTCTTTATATATCCTCCATTATGAGAAAAATGCCACAAGAACATGTTAAAAACATGCAGCTTTAGAACACTTATTTGTCTTTTTTTTTTTGTTTTTGACATGTATGTGTGGAATTTTTCTTATAAAAGAACAAATGTAATAAGCATTGCATTTCCTTTTAAATCGCCGTCAATCAAAACGCTCGGTATGAATTAATGAGCCGTTGTGACGTCACAACGGCAAAAAGCGCATGCGCGCCATCGTTCAAAGAATGAAGAATAGCGGGTGAGGAGGTCCCCTGGCCTACTCCTTGCACTGTGCACAAGCTGTGCGGGAGAAGATGGAATCTTCCCATTTTTGTGCTGTAGAAGAGGGTTGTAATTCAATGACAGGTCAGCTGTGTTCAAGAGAAGTAAGCAGCTGGACCCTTTTTTTCTGTTCGATAACACGATAAGATATCCTTCATGTCTGCCACGGCTCTGGCGATCATCTTCTGTCAGAGGAGATGTTGGTGTCTTATTCAGGCCATGGAGCGAGACATAGGCCACGCCCACTCAGACGAGATTTTGGAAAAAGAGGCTTCAGATAAACATGAGGATTTGGGTTAAAAACTTCATAATCCTAATTAAAACACCACTGGGAACATTTTCTATGAAAGAAATAAGGTCACTTTAAAGACTTTGTTTTGGAGTCCTCTTTGAGAAAAGGTCGAACCTTTGTCTAAAAAGAAAATAACTAATTGATTTCACTAGCGTTGTTGTCTTTTTGATGTATTTCTTGCACACGTGTCTTTGTTTCCTCCGCATGATCCTTTGTGTTTTGGGCTTAATAAAAACATTTTGGACAGCTTTCCTCGTGTCATGGGCTGCATCTGCATCCGTTTGTGGGGTCGTTCTCTTACCGGATGATGGGCCCGAGCAGCAGCAGGTGCAGCAGCAGCACCAGAGGCCGGTCTCGGCCCACGTCCCTGTGGACGAACGTCAGCGTGAGCTGGGTGAGGACAGCGGGAACCAGCATGAAGAACATGGTCAAACCCATCCAGATGACGTCTCCAGATGTGTGGTACATGCTGATCAGCACCGCCGCGGACACGAACTCCGCGCAGTAGAGCAGGGTGGCGACCACCACGCTGACCGGGGGATGGACCTTACTCTTGTTCTCCTCGTACCGCTCCTCCACGGTTACTCCGCACATGCTGGTAATCACACCCCACGGTTTGGAGAAGAATTCTAATTCAAAAGCATTACTTTGTGCTCGTCCGTCTCCTTCGTGCGCCGTCTTTCCCAACTTTCACAGAAGTCGATCATCACCGGGTTTTCATCCGGTGTTCGGGCGAGCACTCACGCCGTACGTGTCAGGCTTTGCCCGTGGCGCCTTGTTCGGCCTCTTTCGTCCAGATTTGACGCCTCTGTGTCCGCTCAAATGTCTGAGCTGTTCACTTCAGCTCAGAGCAGGTCGGGAAAGTTCAGTTTCGTCACCACATTGACATAACAGAAGCTCCGCGCGGGCGTTCGTTCTCCATACTCGAACAAAAACTCAACCAAAAACAAATATTCTGCTGTTTAAAAACTAGGACCTGTTTTTTTTTAAACACGTCCAAGTCCAGCAGCAAGAAACCTCCTTCTAGGTGTTCAGAGTCCGCATAGGAGCGGCGGCTGTTGAGTGGAATGCTTGTGTTTTCGCCACAGAATAAACAACCGCGCCGCTAGTCAGTCAAGCTAGTCACTAAAACTAGCTGGAGAGCGGAAGTGACATGCGCTGGTAATTTCAAAATAAAAACAACAACCGAGGGTGAAAAAGAACCAAAACAAGAGCACAGTGGTTCAGGATGTTTTAAAACAAATACATAAATACAATTATTTTGATCTTTAAAAGAATGTACAAAAAGCTTTGTAGGATAAATTGGGATGACACTTTGGACTTTGTCTTTAAAAATAGTAAAAACAAAATTTGGTGGTAAATCAACATCACATATGTAGACCAACAAATATATGTATACCAACAAAATGTTCCTTATAATATCATGTATGTGGATCTTCCTTCTTGATACTCAACGGAGAGAGTGAACCAAATGTATAATGCTGCATGTGTCATGAGGTAATATACACACAGTGGTACCAGTGGTTTAGTTTATTAGTAAATAATACAAATCCATCCAATTTACTACTGTTATAGATAACTAAGCATGCAATCACATATAAACCTTCTTTTTAACAGCACCAAGTGATGGTAAATGGTGTATACTTATATAATGCTTTTCTACTTTCATTGAAGTCCCAAAGCACTTTACAGTTAGTCCCATTTACCCACACACATTCAGATTGCCTCCTCCTTCCATTTAGTTTCTGTCCTTATTAAAGAGAAGCACAGCAGGCAGCAAGCTAAGATAGATCAGTTTCTATGCTCTTCCATTTTTAGTTTGAACCAGCAGGGTGGGTCTGGCCTTGTCATGGTGACCTACAGGGCTTTGCAGCTTGAACAGGTGCAAGCGAAAGTCATTTTCCAAAATGGTCTTCTTATGCATGTCCACACTGACTCTGTATCTCTGTATACTCTGTGTATTTTACATTGTTTTTAAAGACAAACAAACAATCTCAAATGTGCTAAACTAGTATAGTACAAGTGCAAACACAACTACCACAGTTTCAAAGATTATTTTATCTCCTTTTTAAATACAAATGATATAGATGAAGCTCCCTTATAGCTGTTTATTATAAAGAGCTTTAACACTGGAAAAACTCCTCAGAAAGTACATTTTTAGAATTTTTACTTAAAAAGTTAAATTGAATATTTAATGTGTTCACTTTGTTTCTATCCTGGCAGTTTGTCTTATTTTGAAAGGAGAAGGCTGTCAGAATAATAAAAAAACGGATCAAATGAAAGCAAAATGAAAACATATGGAATAGTGTCTTTAATAATCTTCAGCGTTTCACGGTCAGAGACCTTTAGATAGCAAATTGGTCTCTGCATATCCACTGGGGCGGCTCAAATTTTCAGAAGTTGATAATTGTACTCATGCAGGGTTCGTAATCAGAAAGTTAATAACGACATGTTTCTTCAGCCGTTTCAGAGGCCTAAACCTTTTTGCAACTGTGAAGAGCAGAAGTAAACAGGGGTGTGGTACTCTGCTGCTGCCTGGCCTGACACAAGCTGGTCCTCAGAATCTAGGATGAGTTTATTGAGCAGAGGAAGGCAGAGTCTGAGATTACTGGCAAAATTAGATAAAGCTTGCACAGAGACAAGCAGGTCAAATCTCTGAAGGCTGTCAGTGAATATTGATTAGCTAAGAATTGATTGCAAACCCGGCTGCAGAAACCATCAATCTTGTGTTTATTTTCTGCAGATTTCCTTGCATTGAAACCTAATCAGGTTCAATGTTGATTCATTGTTGCAAAAAATGGCATCAAAGCAACGTTCAGCATTCATTACCATAACGCCAATTATATTAAGAAATTATGAATTTCTTTCACATTTTTAGTTTAAAATAAGAACACACTGCCATCTAGTGGCCAACGTTGAAAAGACACTTGTTACTGTAATCTTATTATGCAAGGTTGTTTCAATAATCCTGTATGACTGATGTAAAGCTTCATTAGGATGTTTATATTATCTCATGGCAGAGATAAGAACAATTCATTTTGTAAAAATATAAAACGTAGCGTTTAAAGAATTTAAAGTCCAAATTCTAAATGTTGAAATGTTTGGGCCACAGAAAATAGGGAAAAAAGCAATCACTTTAGCTTTCATGTGCTGACCAGTATAACCAGGTCCATCAGATGAAATGAACTTCAGCACAAAAACAGTTGTTTTTCATCACAATTATTTGTCATGGTACTGGAATATTCCTGTAAAAGGAAGACAAGTCGCTTTTCTGATAATTAGAACTAATTTACTCTTTAGAGTGATAGTTTGGATGTTGACCTTAGCCAAATGATCACATTAAACCAAAAACTGTGGAATGATCGTTTCAAAATGAGCCCCAGAAACGGCTCAAACTAGATGTAAGACTAGATGTGAGACTATATGTATGACTAGTCATACAAAATACTAAATCTATAGGATGTGAAGTTTTGGATTTGCAGAATCTGATCTTGGTGGACCTTTAATGCGATGGGATGAACAAACCAGTGTGTCCTTGGAAAGATGTTGACTAGATGTTTGCTAGCTGGTGCAGTCATTGATTTTGAGCTGTTGGTACAGCTGTTAAATAACCACCTTCAAGATAAAATGATCATTTCATGAAGGAATTAATTAATTTAGTTAAACTCAGAATAAAGTTAACCACATTGTCTTTATTCTTTTTATTAACAATGTAAATACACATCCTGTGTTGGTGTCAGCAGACATGTTTGGCGATTAGAAAATGTTTCTTAAAGGAAGAAAAAAGAGATAGATATCTGCCCGGAGTAGAAAAAAGTTCTAATAAATCCATAGACCCACAGTAACTGTTGGGTGAAGGTGGTGTACACCCCAAGCAGGTTGCCACTCTGTTGCAGGGCACACACACACACACAAACATGCTCACAAATTAAATCAAACCAATTAACCATGTTTTTGGACTTTGGGAGCAATGGAGTTCCCAGAGAAAACACACAAATGTACAATGAGAACATGCAAACTCCACATAGAAAAGTCCCAGCTGGAATTTGAACCAGAACGTTCTTGCTGTGAGGCGAGAGCGCTAACCACCACCATGCAGTCCTACAAAGAATACATAAAATAAAATATGATAATGATGCTCTGAATGAGGATTTCTGTTAAAATATGAAGTTTTTATGGAGCTGGATGAAATGAAAAAGACACCATGCAAATATGAATGACTGACTTTGTATTTGGCTAAAATAGATTATTATTTTTTAGTGATTTCTTGTAATGCCCAATTTAACTGCAAACAGGCTTAAACTTAATACAGACCGATTTTATTACCCATTTTAAATGCATTCAGCAGACAGTCAGTGATTATACTATAACCTATTATCACTGCGTTAGGATCATGCCTGTACTCCAAGAAAGACTAAACCTTCACAGCCTTAATCTGGTGCAGAGCTGCTGTTTTCTGACCTAACTGAGAATAGTAGAGAGCAGAACGTCACACATCACACCACACATCACATATAGTTTTTCCGAGAAGGATTTAAGCACCTAGGCTTGGTCAAAGTAAAAGAAGGCCTGAACTATCCAATCGGATGAACATCTGACTGGTAGAAGTAGAAGATTGGCTGACGGGGGAGGATTCCCAGGATGCACTTCCACATGGGGTGACCAAAGGCTTACTGTGAGCCTAATTAGCTTTGCAGCAGGTGGTTGCAGGATGTTAGAAGGGACAAGCACCAAAACAAATGCATGGACATAGACCTGCTTCTGTGAGTATTCCTCAAAAAAAAATATTTGTTTGGAGTGATTCCATTTTTATTCATATAGACTGTTAACTTTTGTCCAGCACTTTAGCAACTAAACAATTTCTTTTTCAAATGTTATTTTAGATGCATTTTGTTTTTAATATTCATTCCACAGTAACTTAAAAAAAAAAAAAATTTTGGAGACGATTAATTGAGAAACAAAAATAATGTTTTTTGGGGCACATATCTAACTGAAATGTTTTGGGGTTTTTTTTATGTTCAAAGACAAAACTTCATATTGTCTTGAAATGCATGTTTTTGTCACATTTATGCTGACAAATTCTTACAGCAACAACATAGAGCTGCATGTGGCGCATGCTTTTTTAAACATTAGTACCCCACACATTTTAGATGGAAAAAAAGAATGAAAAAGGAAAATATTATATGTACACTTGATTTTTTTTAGAACCTATTGAAATTATTGGTTCATACATTTAAAACATTCACATTTGTTGAGAAACTCTGTGGACATGTGACAGCCTGGATTTTAGTGACTCATTTCTGGCAGTACACAAACACTCATAAGCTACCTTCAGTTGAAATGCCTGATCCTCATTATCTAGACTGCAACAGATACGCTGTGCTGATGCCATCGTCTACCAGAACCAAAACAAATACGGGTCAGCTTGTTGGCGCTCAAAAACTGGGCCATTCTAAACTGGCTTTAGCAGCTTACCTGAACAGATGCACTGGTAGAATGATGGTTTTTTTAGCACATGCTCAGACTAAGGCAGGTACACCTTCTGCTTCATCTAGATTGCAGAGTTCAGACAGAGTACTCACTGTTCCCGTGAGACCCAAGAAAACTTTAACCTCTCTCCAGCAGGAGGAAGACGTTTCATCTGCGTCTGAGTTAAAGTTTATCATTTTTCTGCAGCTACCAGTTCCAGAAAAGATGGTGGCCTCTGTGCACCCCTTGCTCACCTCAAGCAAACATGTTCAACCTGATGAGCAACTGTTGTACCTGGGTCTCCAAGATACAGGAGCCAATCAGGTAGACCTTCTGTTTTTGTCTGATTGAACAAATGCTCAACTTTTAACACCAAAGAACTTAATTTTGATGTTAAATTGATATGAAACCCCAATTAAAACATTTTAACTCAGGTATTACAGCAACGAGCTTATTTTAGACAGCTTTTCTTCACACCAATCTGCAGGCAGGTGAGCATTCTAGTGGTTGGTCTTGACAAAGCTGGAAAAACATCTTCCATCAGAGGGATGTTAAGAGGTAAAATACAGCATATTCTTATGAGTTCAGTGTTTTGAGCTGAATCCATTCGAGTAATTAACTTGTGTTATTGCATCAGTCCCTTATAGTGGGGATGCAGGACCCACCCATGGCTGCATCAGAACTGAGCTGAGAGTGGAGAACTATCTGGTCACGTTGCTGGACGTCGGAGGATCAGCAGAGTCCCAAGGAGCCTGGAGACACTACTATGGAGAGGCCCACGGCATTATCTTTGTGGTTGACTCCAGTGACAGGCAGAGAGTGAGGGAGGTCAAGGAGGTTCTTGCGGACTTGCTGAAGCAACCAAGGGTGGCAGGCAAACCCATACTGGTGTAAGACTGGTCAGAACTGGTGGTTGGTGCACAAAGTGCTGCATAAATGTTCACAGAAGCATTGCATTTTGCTTTCAGATTGGCCAACAAACAGGACAAAATGAACGCTTTGCTTGGAAGTGAACTGATAGAGAGCCTGTCTCTGGAAAAGCTGGTCAACCAGAGCCACTCTGTGTGCCATATTGTGAGTTTTATTTATGATCCATAGTGATCTTTTATTTGTATGTAGATATGAAAAGAAAAAAAGAGCAGATGCATGAGATTTTTTCATTTGCTCAGGAGCCTTGTTCTGCCTTAATGGATCTGCGACGCTGGTCGGACAGGAAGACACTGCGAGGCCTTCGCTGGTTGCTCCGTGCAGTTTGTCTGGATTATCCAGAACTTTGTGCTCGTGTTGCTCAGGACAGTAAAAGGCCTCTGGAGCCGAGAGAAAGGGAAAAAATTGGAAAAGCTGAGAAAGTGCGGCGAAAAACCAAAACAGAACGGTAAAAGAATGCTCAGTGGTACAAACATTTTACAGGACAGAAAGAGTTGAAACGAAGCGGGTTTGTTGTATTTCCTCATGGTAGAATGCGATCCAGCAAGAAAGATCTGCACCCGGTGCATCGACCCAGAGAGGAGAAGAAGAAAAAGCCTAAAGAAGGGAAGCTGCAGCCCATCCGCAACATGCTGCAAAAGGTTAGAGAAACATCTGTCAGTGTTAAGAACACTAACAGTGGATTATTCACATATTTTTGGGTTACTTTTTGGAGCAATACTATTTTTTGAGAAATAGTGATTTCATTTTAACCCAATTTATGTTTTCTTTCCTGAGTTAGAATTATCCTGAAAAAAGTTAGTACCTTTTGAACCTTGGACTTTAGCCCAACTTAGGTTATTTTTAATTATGGAGTTTTAGGGCATGAATTTATCATTTCTATTAAATGATTTCTAAGTTAAACATTATAATAAAGACACATTTTCTTCTAGGAAAACACACTCAAAAAGAAGCTGAGGAGAAAGAAAAAAACCGTAAAGGTCAAAGAGGGAGAACTCAACAATAAAGAAGCCCATGAACAGGATGATGATGAGGATGGTGAAGGTAACGGAGGAGAGCAAGAAAACTCAGGTGACAGAGACAAAGCCAGCATTGCCCTGATCCCTCAGAGAAAAGGCAAGCTGAAACCCAAGACAAGCGTGAAAGAAGAGAGCGCGGGCGCGCCCGAATCTCCGGAAAACGGCGACCTGCTGCTTGAAGGTTGTCATTAAAGTGCTGTATTTCAAAAGCAAGAACACTATAATGACTGTTTTGTCTTTGTCCAGTGAAAGGAGAGAGGAAGAAAAAGAAGAAAGTTGTGAAGGTGAAAAGAAAAAACAAAATCAACACAGAGGGGACCCCTGGAGAGGAGCCTATGGACCTGGCTGCGACCTTTGGTGAGCCTCTTCCACTTCTTCCCTCCAACAGTGAAATACAGTACTGCCGTGGGCTCTGACATCAGCAATTCCCCACTTTTAAAAGATGACCCTGTCTCCTGATAGATCTTTACCGAAAAGCAATTCTGGCTCTGAAGGACCGCCAAGATAAGGGGCAGTGAGAGGGAGTCCTGTGTGTCCTGCCGTTTGAATTTGAACATAAGAACCATAGCAGTAGAATACAACACACTGCATGATTTCTCTGCAGCCTATCAATAACAACACAACCTGATCCCTGAGCTTTTGGAGAAAACCTGCAAATCCCAAAAGGTGTTGAAGGGCTGGTTTTCCAATCGAGAGAAAAACAATTTATGGAAGTAAATAATACTACATTCATGAAAAAAAATATTGTTACAATATTTCTGCTTTGCCAAGATGTTTGTACATATGTATGCTGTTTGAAGGTAAAAGAAACCTAATTTCTAATTGTCATTTTTGTACGATGAAAAGCAGGGTGATGAAAATGATGGCACTGTGATGACCTGATAATCCCATTTGTTTGTAAGTAATAAAGATTGTTGCATGACATGTTGCACGTGTTCACATTTTTGCAGACGCTCATAGCATTGTATTTGTGATCAAGAAGGTCGTGTGAACTCTTGGATAAAACTCTGTGACATTTAAAACATTTATGCACATCAGTTCACGTGCAAGCTTTCTTGTGCATGAGCTGCACGGACATTGATGGAATGTACTTTAGGAGAGGTAAACCTTAAACACATGACAGCCTGGCAGTCAGAGTGAAACAGCAGAAATCTGAAAAGTTTGATTTTACTTAAATGTAAATATTAAGGGAATACACTGTGCTTTTTAAAAAATAGCTATTGTACCACCTTTTCTGGGCAAACAGATGTTTTGTGTTTAAACTAACTGAATGTGTGTATTAGGAAAAACTTCTCACTGACAGGCCAAAGTGTTCCAAAACATACAGAATAAAAGTTAAAAAGTAGAAATAAATCAAACTTTCAGCTACACTTAAGATTTACCTTCCTAATCTAAGAAAAAGCCAAGACCTAGTCAAATCAGAACAATGACAGAAAACAGTTTTCATCAGCTCAGTGAAAGCGACCAAAACACCACTGCACCAAACTGGAACAGATCATTTGTAACTGGCTCATTGAAAGTTTTGTAATTAAGTTAAAACATTTTCTAATTTCTAATCAGCCAATCATGTGGCGCCAAGTGATTGCATTTTGGCATGTGAACATGGTCAAGATGATCTGCTGCAGTTCAAACCAAAATTTCGAATGTGACATGGATGTTGGTGCCAGATGGGCAGGTCTGGTTGTTTCAGAAACTGCTGATCTACTGGGGTTTTCACCCATAACCGTCTCTGGGGTGAGCAGAGAATGGTCCGAAAATGCCCAGTGAGGAGCAGTTCTGTGGGAGGAAATGTCGTATTGATGCCAGAGATCAGAGGAGAACGGCCAGACTGGTTCCAGGTGATCGAAAGACAGCAATAACTCAAATAACCACTGGTTACAACTGAGGTCTGCAGAAGAGCATATCTGAACACACAACACATCTGACCTTGAGGCAGCTGGGATACAGCAGCAGAAGGACACACCGAATACCACTTCTGTCAGGTAAGAACAGGAAACCGAGGCTGCAATTCACACCGGCTCACCAAAATTGGACAGTAAATGATTGATTGATTTATGATTTCTTGATTTCTGCTGCAACATTTGGATGGTAGGGTCAGAATTTGGGGTCAACAACATGAAAGCATTGATCCATCTCGCCTTGTGTCAACGGTTCACGCTGGTAATGGTGTGGGGGGCATTATCTTGGCACACTTTGGACCCCTTAGTATCAATTGAGCATGGTTACAGCATACCTGAGTATTGCTGCTGACCATATCCATCCCTTTATGACTACAGTGTGTCTTCTGATGGCTACTTCCAGGATATGTCATAAAACTAGAAGCATATCAGACTGGTTTCTTGAACACGACAATAATTTTACTGGACTCAAATGGTCTCCACAGTCACTAGATCTCAACCCAATAGATCACCTTTGGGATGTGGCCGAACGGGAGATTGACATCATGGATGTGCAGCCGACAAATCTGCAGCAACTGTGTGATGTTATCATGTCAATTTGGACCAAATTCTCAGAGGAATGTTTCCAGAACTTTGTTAAATCTATGCCACCAAGGATAAAGGCAGTTCTGAAGGTGAAAGGGGGCGGGTGAGTGTATATAGATTACAATTATTTTATTTTTTAAAAGCCAATAAATACTTTGACGGGGATGCTAAACACAGGTTCCTCCAATTCCTAAGACAAATATGTCACTAACCTCTTCCTTTCTATACAAATTATGAGTGTAATTTAACTAACCTTTAAGGAGACATTCAAAGAAACAATTTAAGTAGCTGGGAGCTGAGTTTAAATAAAAATGTTAGAATTATTGGCATATGTAAAGCTAACAACAGTATTTGTATTAATAAACCACTTTTTCTTTAGGGATTATTCATTTTAAAAGATACTTTTTAATAAGTAACAGTTGTAAATTGGTTCTTTCCCTAAACGCAGCAGGGGGGGATAAGGGCGCCCTCCAGCTCCGGGATGCGGCACAGAGAAGACAGGGACCACGACGCCATTTTTGCGGTTGTTCCTGAAGCCCATCCCCCTGATTCTACCTCCCAGTCCGGCTCCCGTTGGCTCCAGCGAGGAAGCGTCTGGCTGCAGAAGATGGCCTCGCCAAGGACTATAACGATTGTGGCCCTGTCGTTCGCGCTGGGCTTGTTCTTCGTCTTCATGGGCACCATCAAGCTCACCCCGAGACTCAGCAAGGATGCCTACAGTGAGATGGTGAGTGTCCTCTGCTGGCCGGGCACGCGCTCCTTCATCGAGGCTCGGGCCATTGTTCTGGCTGCGGAGCGGAGGAACAATGCGAGGCTCTGACCTAAATAACACAAGAAACGAAACAACAGTCTTTTGTCATAGTCGTTTTGGGTTATTGATAGGTGGGGTTAAATATTGAATCGTTTAGAGAACTCACGTGTTGTCCGTTTAGAGAACCCAAGCTAGCATCCTTATGCAGGTTCATTCAGGGAAAATCGCTCGCCTAACCGAATAAGTCAACGTAGAACCACTACTTTATGGTCTTTTATTTAGACTCAGGTGTCGTTTAAATGTCAATTAGAAGTTTCTCATCCACGTTCACCTGATACATTTCTATTTATCTGCTTAAAAAAGCTAAAACTTCACATGGGGAGAGCGGTGGTGACGCATTCCAGCAATTTCTGAGGGCTGCACCTGCGGATGCTGATGCTGAAGCTCCCTGCTGGAGCATGATGGGTAGACGAGATACATTCACTAAGCTTGTGTTCTAAGCCCCTCATTACTCACTATTTAGCACTCTATATTTGGATTTTCCCATTTTTCGGGGTGTCGGGAATTCCAAAATTTCCCAGAAGTCTCTGCGAAAAACTAGAATCTGCACAAATATATACCACAATGCATTGCGTATGAACGATTTTTTTTTGAGGGGTGGGGGGTACATTTAAAAAAAGAATTATTCAAGTTTCCATTATCTGAACTCTGCAGATTAATTAAAAAAAACTTTGCAAAATGTTCACATTTATTTGTTTTTTGTTATTCAACTGTTTATTTTTTTAATTCCACAATCACAAGTGTATAGTCCAATTCTCAACCTGGTTTTAATGTATTACATCACGACTTTAAATCATATTAGAAAACAATAGAACACATGCAAAATAAAAAAATTCAATTTTTGAAGGAGCTGCATATTTTATTTTATTTTTTTACATTATATATTTAGTAAAACGATGTATACCTCCATATTGCAATGTTAATTGTTGATGTGCAGGTTGCACGTGTAGTGTTTTCTTTTGCCTATTGTCTTGTATTGAGTTCATACATTTGTTTAAAAGAAGTAGTGAGCATATGTCTAAATTATGTTAAAATCAAGTAGTCCTGCACTATGTAGTCTTTTATGGTTAGGAAGTAGTGAAGGAACTTGGAACATGGCCTAGTATATATTGTATAAAACATTGGGCCATAATGATGAACTGTTTGAAAAGGTGTTTTAAAAGCAAATGGTTTAAGACTGTATGCAATAACAGCAGCTCAGCTGGATGACCCTGGAGGACTGTGAAATATGTCACTTACATTTGATTTGGAAACTTTCTGTCTCTTTTTGTTTCAGAAAAGGGCATACAAGAGCTATGCAAAGGCGTTGCCAGGTCTGAAAAAGATCGGGATCAGCTCAGTGCTGCTCCGTAAAATCATTGGTTCTCTAGAAGTAGGCTGCGGAATAGTGCTAACCCTTGTGCCAGGTCGACCCAAGGATGTGGCCAACTTCCTGCTTTTACTGGTCATGCTTGCAGTCCTCTTCTTTCACCAACTAGTAGGAGACCCTCTGAAGAGGTATGCCCACGCTCTCGTCTTTGGGATTCTGCTGACCTGCCGACTGCTCATTGCACGGCAGAGTGACGACCGGCCAGAGCGCGAGGACAGCAGAGAGGAGCAGCACATCAACGATCAGGAAAAGAACAAGGTCAAGCAGTCTTAAGATCTTCTTCCACTTCCATCAAAGCAACAATAAAGGGAACCCAATGGGCTCTGAATTGTAAGAATTCAGATTTTCAAAGGAAACATTATAGTTTCTCCCTTCAGCACATCTTCTGACCCATCCAACTTGCTGACTGATTGCTTTCTCCTTCCTCTGCACACCTACTGTGAAACTAAGAACTGCTGACCCATATGTCCTCTGCATAAACATGGACAATCGTTTTTGTGAAAACTCTGAGATCTGCTAAATGTCGATCCAGCTTCCGATTAATTTCACTCTCACACTGTGTCAAATGTTTGATTTGAAGTTTTCTGATGAATTGAGAATGCTGTTTTTCATAAATCTTTGTAGCTTATTTTTAAATGTAGTTAGGAGTGTCTGAATTTCAAGCATGTTCGAATTTGTGCTGTTTGACTAAAATAATAAATAGGAACTCTTCAAAAAACAAATTTTGTATTGATTACACATCAGCTAATATGTAACTGTGGAGGAGTTTTACAACAAAGCTCTTTTAAAAAAGGGGAAAAACATAAGCAATGATACTAAAATTCTTCATTTCTTTTGAAATTTGTGTGGAAAGAAATGAGCTCTAACTCCTTTTTCATTTCAGGTAGAGTAACACTTTAAAGTAGTTTTTGGTGAAGAGGACAGCTGCTTCTAGTATCTGCTGCTTGCTTGTATAGCAGATCAAAACCAAAATATTTTTTTTGTGTGAATAATTAATTTTACTCTTTTTAATTCACAATACAAGTCTTAAATTCAGTTTGTTTTAATTTTTCTCTTATTACGTTTAGAAAATTTCCTACTGCAGTTAAAAATACTGTCAATATTACTGTAAATTGTGTACTTGAAATAAAGAAACTGAAGTAAACCAAACTTTTTGGTTTTGCATTATTTCTAAATATGGCTGCACAGTGGTGAGTGGTTAGCGCTCTTGCCTCACAGCAAGAAGGTTCCTGATTCAACTCCCGGCTGGGGGACTAGAAACTGTGTCAAAATGATAAAAGGGTTCAAAAATGAATTAATTATTTCTACATAAACAAGATTTTAATTTTTCATCCTTTTGTCTTTTTAGTTTTCTGCTGATTCATTCATTTTCCAAGCCGTTTTATCCCATTCGGGGTCACGGGGCTGCCGGAGCCTAACCCAGCTACTCATGGGCAAATGCAGGGGACACCCCTGGACTGGTCGCCAGTCTGTCGCAGGGGTCACAATCACACACCCATTCACACTCACATCCACACAGTTTTCTGCTGATTTGATATGGAAAGTTTCCCTTAAGTCAAAAAAGTACTTTGTGTGATTTATTGAATGGCAAAACAATACTTGGGAACAGCTTTATCAGGAAAAGCATGAAAAAGAAATACTTCGGCTCTGACATTTAACCTTTATTTTTAAAGTGAAGCTCAAATGCTTTGTGTTTTTTATTGTTGTTTTAGATCTCCTCAGATGTTTGGTTTGTCTATTTTGCATTAATTTGCTGTATTTATAAACTAAAAACAGCTTAGTTTACTTTTCCACTCATTGAACTTTAGGCGGCTGCGGTTTTTGCAGTCTTCTGAACTTCTGAACTACAAGTCCCATGAAAGCGTTAACCGGAAAGACCACAGTGCGCAGGCGCACAGCAAACGGTCGCGCGGATTTGAGTTTTGTTTGAATGGTTAAGGACGAAGTGAAAACACGGTGTTTGTCAATTTTAGCAATGTAGAAAATGGCAGAGTCGCTAAATTTTCCGGATTCAGATCTATCTTCATCAAGCGACCAGTCTGTTACCAACCGAAGTAACAATAGGAGTCTGAGAATCGCGGAAAAGGAAAGAAGAAAGAACGAGGCGGAGGACCCATTTGTTCTGGCTGTGAAGTACTTCTCTGAAGGTAACTGTCGAATTTAAACATGAGTTTGGCTGAATTTAGCGGTCTTCCTTGCTGCTACTAGCTGTTATACAACTTCAAAAGTGCAAAAGAAAAAAAGCAAGCGAGTATTAGGACACATGCTGGGAATTTGTGCACAAGTTTATGGAGTTCAACCTCGGATTCGACTGTGTTTGTCTCAAAAGAAATTCGAATCACTGTCAGACGGGTCCCACACATGTGTTCTTTCTATTTTGCACTTTACCTTTATTTTTAAAAGGTGAAAGCTTAAATTAATAAGAGGGGAAGTTACAAAAAACAGCAACGTGTTGATTCTTATATTTATTATTATTATTATTATTATCATTACCTAGGAGAACTTCATGATTAATCTTTTTACAGGCCTGTCTTGCCCAAGGGTCAGTAAGAAATGTATACACTTTTGTTTTATGTTTTGCTGAAGTTCAACAGACATATAAAACAAACAAACGTGTAATCTTTTAAGTATAATAACAAATAAAATCCCAAGAGATATGGGAAAAGCACAAGTTTTCTCTATCTACCTTCTAAAATGAAAAATGTTTTTACAAAATTAGTTCAACTGAAATAACATGGCAGGTCTATAATTTAATAGTACATAGTCGCTCTATTTGTAAAACTAAAAGTTGTTGTTTTTGATGGGTTCTGGTTGGGTTAGAACCTGTTGGGCGTGCCAGAGGATCCCCACTACATTCTGATGCATTCACTTGCAGACAAATAGATCCAAGTGCTTTTTGCTTTTCTCGTCTGAACTGGCATTTGGGTCAAAACTGTACGGTTTGATAGCTCCAACATTTTTGCTGCTTTTTGTTGTTAGGTTGAAGGTGTGAGGGGCAGTAAGCTAGTGGCAGAGTGGGATAGGAAGTTTGGGCGGGCTTGCTCCACACCAACAGTCCTGCCCACAACTCAGAGACAAATTTATTTATACTGATTTCAGTCCAATGAGACGGCTAAAGCTGTGATATTGGCCTATATAAATACAATTGAATTGATTTGAATTTCTAATGAACTCCTGCCGCTCTGCAAAAGCATCGTGGAAAACGGCACAGGTTTTTTTTTTTTGTTAAACATAATTAAAAGACCACTAGGAACGATATTACAATAGACAAAAAGTGGCTTCATCAGTCTGAGTGGGTTCAAGCCCCTTATATATTCTCTAGGTAGGTTAACCACTTTCCTGCAATTGGATGGTCTCATTAAGAAGAACAAAGAATACCAGGAGCGTGGACAACCTACCCTGTGGATATTTGTATGTGGAGTTTGAACCCCTCTGGACCGAGGAAGCGACTTGGATGAGCTTCAGAAATAAAAAGTCCTGACTCAAGACATCACTTGAATGAAAGAGAGTCTTCATAACGCACTGAGTACAGATCCTAGTTGTATAACATACGGGTTCTTTCAAATCGTGCAAATTTGTGGCATTTATGACTTTATTTTTAGGTCTGTAGACAGCTGATGATTCCCAACAAAGATTTGAAAGTATAGAAAATCCCTTGTTTTTTTTTTTTTATTTTTACAAATAGCAACTGTCTAAATATAAAAAGATTACATAAATTAAAAACCTGACAAGATTTTTGTAGAAAAAGTGGGATAACATGTTTTTTTAATTTGTTTTCATTAACAAAAAAAAATTTTTAAAGTGTAGACATGTATTTTAATTAAATTAATTATTAATTTAGTTGCATGTGTACTAAAACTTATTTTGGGTTGAGTTTTGAAAAAAACTTGGAGGACTTTTTGCAGTAAATTCGCAAATACATTCAATGCATTTACATCCAATTAATCTGTTACCTCTCCTCATGTGATGTGACCTACAGGGGTTTTCATGGAGAGTTAAATGTTATACTTGTATGTCATTATAGCAGTTAAAATGTTATTGTAGCAGCAAAATATTTAATGGGTCAACATAGTAATGTGAAAAAATTAGGACCTGCTCATTAAATAATCAGCTTGGTCTTAAAAAATGTTCATATATCAACGAACAGTCTTATTTTGAAAACTTCTTTAGAAAAAATAAAAGATTCACTAAAATTTGAACAAAAATATTTCAATTATTCTACTCAGAAAAAAAAATCTGAACAAAAAAAATCATATTTTAATGGAAGAATTAGTTTGGATCTCCTGCCTCTTTTTTTTTATTTTTTTTTAGCTTTTTTGGCTTCTCTGGCTGAAATTGCATGATTGAGACACTTTTTTGTGGCATCTCCCAGTCACTTAAATGTTTCTTAAGTATCTAAACTTAAACATTAGCAGAGATTACATTCTTTTGAAATTACATTTCATAAAAAGTTGTAAACGGGCTAAAAAACATTTTTAATGTCAAGTTATATGAGTTGGATCACTCAGTGATTTTCGAATTGATATTAAATGTTCATGTATTGAAATATGTGGGAAACTATACAGGCTTTCATTAGGTGTCCTAAATTTTTCACATGACTGTAAGCTGCTCGATCAGTCCAGTTTAAGCTTTTATCTCGACTCATGTCTACAATAAAAAAAAAAAGATCAAGCATATAGTCCTGAAGTTGTAGTACATTTGATAGGTTTATTCCAAACGTACAAACATGTTAAAGATCACTCAGGATCCAATTACATTCAGAATGAGTGGTTTGCTTGAGTTGATGCCCTCAACAATATCAGATACCTGACTTATTTCATGCTATAATTGAAGTGCCCTGCCACACAACGTATATGAACTCGTATCTCAAAATGTTTATGTAAATATAAATAAACTAAAACTAAACAATACTACATTTTGAATAATAATTTCCGCTGTCACATTTATATTGTCATATCATGTCAGTCAGTTTCAAACTTGTGTGTATTCTGAATGGATGTGGTGTCATCTCCGCTCTCCTGCAGTGGAAGTAGGTACTCCTGTCAGTGGGAATGATGAGCTGGAAAGGAACCTGGAGGTGGTGGAGAAAGTGGCCTTTAGCAAGGGACTGTCCCCAGAGGCCATTTCTGTCCTGCTGGAATATGCTATGAGCCTGCGCATGGGTAAGACGCTCAGCTGGGGATTGTTTTAGCACAAGAACGGTTTTCCAAGTGTGAGCTGCATCACGTGACAGTCCAACTAATGCTGTCTAGTTCTTTAGCAACATCCAGACTGATAATAAAATGCCAGACAGTTTTCAAGTCAAACTTTCTCTGTTTTTTGTTGATGTTTTGTTTTTCGGGTCATTGCTTTTCTTATGGTGTGAGACACTGCTGCATCGGAGTGAAATGCAAACACTGATTTGACGCATCTTGAGACCATGCCAGAAGAAGCATTCATGTGTTAAGTGGCAGCGTCTGCTTCTTTTTCTTTTTTAACTCTGATTTTCTGGTTAACTGTGCAGGGAGCAGTCCATGTGTGCGGGTACTCAAGTGTCTGATTCCCGCCACTGTGGTGCCACAGCAGGCTGTCGTTCGAGCAGTGGTTTGGCTTAATGTCAGCAAAATCTCCATCAGTACTCAGGTGAGTGTGAATCAAATCCTCCATTTCTAAGCTCAGTTGAGTATTTTACTGTTTGATGCAAGATGGCAACACGATAGTTTGAAGAAAAAAGTTACATTTTGAATGTTTTGTTTGGAATGTTGCCTTCTCTCACCAAAATAAAAGCCTCTGATAGAGTGGGTGTTCTTTCCATGTGTGATGTCTTTTTGGTCCTGCAATTAATTGTTTATCTTTTAGGTTCTTTTCATTAAGTGGGTGTTGACTATGTTTGACCTGATTGATGCAAAAGATCAACTCCGAGCCATTTATGGATTCATCTTCAGCTTCATCACAGAAGAGAATCTGGTATGATGAAGCTTATCATTTTTCCATTTTTTTCTTCCTTATCTTTCATAGCAGCAGATGTTTAGGTTTTGGTCATTAGATTTTATCATTTAATTTTCTATATTTTAAAGAAATCATATAAAATGACATCAATTAAAAAAACAAACATAAAATAAAAATATGCCCATATTCAGTAGGTATTACAAGACTCGCACGAAATAAAAAAGTAAAGTTCATAATAAAATATGTAAAAATGTATTCCAATAGTTGGCACTTTAATTTTTAAGACACTCATTTTTTATAACCAGTATCTTTCATTCTTTTTTGTTAGTTCTTAAGGAAGTAAAGTCAGTGCTTCACTTTGTTTAAAATTTAAATTAATCATTAAAATCCTATTTATCTCTGTCAAACATCTCTGTTATCTCTGTTAAATCTGTCATTTTTAAAACGTGGATATTTTTAGTCCTCATCAAAGTTGAGTTTATACTTTTCTCTCATTGCTGCTGCTCTTTTAGGTTAAGGTTTGAACTGATTAACTGTATTTGCTCTCCTCTGCAGTGTCCGTACATCTGCCATCTGCTCTACCTTTTAACCAGAAAGGAAAATGGTAAACTATCTATCTTTTTATGAATCAAATATGAGTTACACCTTAAATGCATTTCTTACCTTTTCATCAATTTACACTTTGTCAACAGAGCCTGCTTTAATCACCCTCACCTTTTCCTGAATATTCTTGACTGTATATTCTTTGTTTCAGTTCATCTTTACAGAGTCAGGAAGCTGCTGGAGCTCCAGTCTAAACTGGTAAATATGATGTTAATTTGACACATCTGGTAGTTGCATTTCAGTATCTGGGAGAAAACCAAAACTCATATTTATCTCTTTTTTTGTTTTTAAAGTGGATTCTGCCATAAAATTAAAGAAAAAAAACATGAATTCTCATTGCCAATGTAATCTCTTTTAGCTTCAGCCAAACTCAACAGAATCTAATCTGACAGATTTCCAGTCAGGATGACCTCAGATTTCTTGTTGAAGTGGAAGAATGAATGCAACTCCTGTATCTGAATAGGCTCTGTAATACATGCTATCAAATTGTCTGTTTTTGTTTTGTTTATCAGGGACGACAGCCTTTCCTCATGCACCTACTTTCACTTTACAAAGTGTTTTGCCCTGAACTTGTGACACTGTCCATCCCATCAAGGATACGGGTTTGTACACTCTTTGTAAAGTTATTGCTATTTTATACCGTGAAACAGCAAAGAAAGTGACAATTTATTTTCTTACAGAGCGGCTTTAAAAACCACATTTACCCCTGGAAATCGGCGCTGATGGGTGTGCAGAAGAGGAACGGTCTGCAGGTCTCATCCAGCATCAGTTCAGCTCTCATCATTAAAGAGAAAAGCGTCTCAAGAAAAAGGGTATGTTAGAGGATTCTCTTCAAAGAAGCGTAGTCCTTCTGCTAGTGTTTCCATCCGTGTTGCTGACATCCAATGTACCGTAAAGCAGTGTTCCCAAACCTTTTTGTGGCTGCGGATCGGTCAACACTTGAGGAGGGTGACATCCTCTGGTAGCGTCTTCTGTCTATTAATGTTATGAATATTATAGAAACACGCTGGGGGTGTGGGAATCACCTGTTGGGAAAAATCCATATTTTAAGGAGGACTCCTAGTAACCTACTGTGTTTTTTTTGTTGTTTTTTTGTCTTGAAGTTGTACCCTTTTCTTCAGTCTGTTCTTCTGTCCCTGCACTAATCTCGTATACATTTGCAAAGAAACGTTCCACATACAACTTTGTATTGCATGCCTCCGGACTACTTTATATTTGAAGTGACCGAAATGTAACCGAGAGAATCCTGTCATCTTCAAAAACCAACACATTTTTCAGAATAAAAGATCGTTCAAATGTAGTCATTTTGCCCCCCTGACCAAACGTTACAGCTCAAGTGATCGAAGGTGTAGCTGAGAGTATGGTTATTTTTCAAAGTAAAAGATTGTGGAGATTCAAGAGAAAAAAACCGGTATAATTATTTTCTCTGTGGCCCGGTGCCAATTGATCCAGGGACCGGTACTGGTCTGCGGTCCGGTAGTTGGGTCCTCAGGCCCACAGTTGGTACCAGACTGCAAACAAAAAAAACATGACCTAATTTTTTTTCTGTTTTATATATAAAAGGAAGTTTTGCATTCATGACAGAGATCATTCTTAAATCACCAAAACGGAGTGCTTGTAATGAGAATGTAGCTGCCATTGGCTGTACATTCTTAATGTTACAGGATCAGCAGATCTTGAGATCTGGTGATCTTGTTGTTGCTCTTCTTTCTGTTTAATACTGTATCGCCCATCTCTGCTATGCAGTTCAAATTAGCTTGACACTCATTGCCCAGGTAGTAAACCCAAATGCGGTGAGAATGTATAGAAATTAGGTTGGACTGTGAACGGTTCAATCCTGAATTTGTCCATCCCTGCCTTCAGAATTCGCTCTAGAGATTTGTGGGCTTTCCCCAGAGGTTGGACTTTAAATTTATAAAAAGTCAGGTGTAGTGAAGACCAACAGGTCATTCCTGATTAATCCATATAATGTGTCAAAATTACTTATATGATACAGCCGGACTTGTAGCAGTTATGGTAAAGAAGTGACTAACGTTTTCTTTTTAAATAAACATAAAAAAATGTTACAACTTAATTTTAAAACATTTAGTCTAATTGTTCCGATTAAGGCTATGTTAATTGTTTTTTTTGCTCTGCACAAAAATGACCTTTGACAACTTTTTTTTTTTACCTTTTTTGTTGTCAGTGCTCCTTCCTACATAAACACAGGTTTGAATAAAGGGGAATTTTCGAAAATTAACCTCTAAACAATATTGAAGTTTTGTGAGAAATCATTTATGTTTTTTAGTTTTTTTTTTCAGAGCAGTTAAAGGTGCTTTAGGATGCCACCTGTAAACTTCTGCTTAAAACATTGGTACATTATTACACTACTTTTTGGAATTAATTTTTTTTTAAAAAGATCTTTTGCTTTGTTTTCATAGAAACACGGCCACCTGGATCTGCCCGCTTTAAGTTCTGCCCTCAACAAGGAGCCACAATCTGAACAAACATCCAGAAGAAAGATGGTACCCCTCATGCAACTGTCTTCCTTTGCTCAGATGTTGAAAAACATTCATCGAATTGAGGTAAAAAAAACCAAAAAACTTTTTCATTTGTAAGCTTTCTCTTGTTTGCAGTTCCAAGGTTCCTAGCCTAAAATGTACGAGTATACAACCATACAAAAAATACATTTTAAATGCCTTAAAATGTCAACAGCAATTTACTTAGTTCCACCAGTTTCAATCCTACAATTTGTAACAAAGTAGGACCATAGTAGAACATTTCAAATGACCTATCCTCAGAAATAAGGAAAAAAGATCCTCCCCTCAGGCCAGAACAAACGAAGGGGAATCACCTTTGTGAGTATGATAAATTCTGTTCCGTAAAAAGTTATAAATTCTACTTGCAGACTCCCATAGAAACACTGAGTATTGAGAATTTGGAGACACTAGTAAACGTTCTCCTTTTTCCTCCATTTAAAACCTGCAGTACCTGTACACAAAAACAACATTTAGCTGACAGAACGGCCTTTGTGTCTCCAAAAGAACTCTCACAATTCAAAGCTTTTTTTATCTTTAACAACCAGCAGTCGTCATAATCTCAAAGGTTTTCTTTCATTTTAGGTGATTCTTTGTCATAAGTGGCTAAATAAAACACAAGTCAAGGATAAAACAGATGACGTTAAAGCAACCAAAGTTTGGATCAGTTAAAAACTTTCGAAAGAAAAGAAAAAAAATTTCTGATTTAGAGGATGATTGTTTGCCTGCTGGGTAAACTCAACAGCTAGTAACAGCTGTAACAGTCAAACAGTAATTCATGTCATTTAACTCATAAAGCAATAAGAAAATTCTTGAAAATTCCAACCTTAAAAATTCGCTTTAGTTGTGATGTGATTTCACAGCCACAAGGGGGCAGTGTGTCACCATTTTGCTGTGATCTGAGGAATGTCGGACAAAAAGGAGTTTGGGTGTCCAGTCAGGATGTTTATGAGGTTGGACCATTGACAGGTGATGCATCTCGCTGCTTCACTGGACAAAGTTACAAACAAAACAATCCTTTGGGGAGTTTTTTGCATTGACGTCTGTTTGCAGATTCATGGACCCTATAAAAGTCACTTTGATCAGCTTCTACGCATCATAAATTCAGCCCATTCCAAGCCCACAATGCCTCCCAGAACATGGAGACCATGAAAAACAGGAAAACTGTTCATGTCATTGATATGTATCTGCACTCTGACTATCAACGAAGAAACGCTTCACTGTATTGTGACAGCTGTTCTTTCTGTGTTGTCCTTCCACTTGCCTTTTCTATTAATCCGTCCGTCGTTTCATAATAATAGCAAGTTCCTGCTTTAGAGGAGGCTGAAGCGGAAAGACAGTTTGTTCTGGAAGAAAATGTCTCAAGCTGGCATTATGAAGATCAGAAGAAGCTGGAAAAACACCCTAAAATTGGATCATTGCTCACATAATGATAATGACACGAGCATCTGTTTGTTCTTATTCTGGTGTAGGTAAATGATGTGGAAGCAATGAGGCGGTCATCCGAAAATTGGTTTTGTTGTGATCTTTGAGATTGTGTTTGATTTAAAATTAAAGCTTTCCTTTTGCTTGCTGTTATTATGAACCCCAATCGAATGATCTACTCCTTTTTGTTGTGGTTTTATCTCCACCAGCTGCCCGCTCAGATGGGCTCCTTGTTGGGTTCTAGTCTGGCTCTGCAGTATCTGGACTGTGTGCAGGAGGAGTCTGCGCTCTTGCGCCTCAATTTTTGGCTGGGCTGTGCTCTCCATGAAGGTAAGGGAGGAGGGGAGTGTTCAAACATGGATGTCTGTTAAATCTTAATGTATTTGTCTGATATCCCAGGTATATTTCGGGCTAATTTTTCACTACAAACCTTATTTTTTTCCCCCTGTTTCTGCTCAGAATTTCTGTTTTGCAGCCAGACTTCAGAAGAAGCTCTTCCGTTTTTGAACAACTTGTTGTCTGCACAGCATTTCCTCCAGGTAAAACTCTGTGCCTCGTAGATATTCATGATCTCTTGTGTTTCCTTACGTTCAACAGCCAACTTTTGGGTTTGTGGAAACTTACGAGACAAAAAAGAGGAGATTGTAGATGTAACTCGTGACTTCTGCAGTGTTGCTTGACAAGTTGAGTGCAGCTCACAGGACGGAGTGAAAATGAATCCACAAAAACACAAAGTATGGAATAGAGCATGGTGATGTTTACTAAATCATGGTTTATCTGCTGTTTACGTGGAAAAAACAAGCAAAAAGCAAAAGTCACAGATTTTTCTAACATGATTTATCCCACTTTGTCCTCCAGGAGGGATTTTCCAGTTCTGACGCTTTCCTTTACAAGTTTCTCAACGTCTGGGATGGCTCCCTGCTCCGTCCGCAGATCCTCGGCCTTTTGAGCAACATCCCTGTCATCCCCAGCACACGTGGGTTCTTCTTTAACTCTGTCTTCAGATGCTTTTGCTGTTCTGTTATCTGGTTTGATAACTGCCATTGCAGTGTTCTTGTGGAACCGTTGATGTGATTGTGTGTTCAGAAGGGTCTTACAGAGTGACTATGACTGACCGTTTTGTCTGCTGATGTAGAAATTGGACGGTTGCTGTTCGAGCCCCTCACGCAGCTCTTCTTCACATCCTCGCTGTTTTTCAAGGTCTGTAGGCACAGCAGGGGCAGCACTCCTGCAGCTGCTCCTGAAAGTCAACAGAAAACCCACAGCAGTGTTTGTTGTGCATTACCAAAGCTCTTGCCGCGTTGGCGCCATGCGTGAGCGGCTTTTTGTCTGATGACTTTCCTGTGCGTGTTCCTGCAGTGTGGCTTGATGGAGAGTTTAAACAACATGCTGCTGAAGTGGCTGACCTGGCACTCTGTGTATGCCTTGGAGGACGACCTGGACATCAGCCTCAACAGCCACACCTCCATGTGAGGCCCACATCCTCTTGATTATGACCTGAACTAAGTTAGACGCTCCTGTTTGCTTTGATTGATTTAAGGCACCATTGAAGGTTTTTTATTTGCACAACAGGAAGCAGATCCATATCATTCACTGTCATTTCAGAGTTTACTTCTAATATTTGGCAGGAAACTAAGATTGATTATGGATCACTTTTGATTCAGTTTCTGCCCTTTTGCTTTAAAGCGAACAATCAAAGTGACATCTACAGCTGTCGACTTTTCAGCGTTATACTTGCTTTTGCATCGATCCTGGGAGCGTGTGTGTGACTGTCAGCTATCTCTCTGCCACAGAAACATCACTCTTTCTGGGTTTAAGGATTCAGTGATGGAGCTGGTTCACTTTGTGGGCCGTCTGGCTTCTTTGGGCCTTCAGCTGGAGGGTTGCAACACTCTTCTCCTCAGCTTTATCCTGGATTTCTATGAGACTGTAAGTAAGCTTAAGAAGTTACAGTTACTCAGATAATTCTATTAGCTAAAAATGTCACTCTTTATATTGTTTTTCTGTGCCATACTGTGATACTGGTAATAAGATTCAGCTGCTTTTTTGTACCACTTATTGCAAAGGCGCTTTCAGCTTAATCAAAATGTTATTTTGAAAGTTTCTGTGAACTCCATGCTTTTCATTCCCTCTTGTCAAGGTGTGCGACACCTTTCTGAAGTTTGGCCTTCCCCTCGTGGTGATGCCCCCTCCTGGAGTTTTTTACACCGCCCTGTTGGCCACTGACCCCATAAGCGTGGACAGACTAGCGTTTATCATGCACAGGTGGGTGTCCTGTTTTGATCCATCTTTTTGCAGTGCTGTTGATGTGCTGTGTCATATCCTTATTTATATTTGATGAAAGAACAGATCTGAAATCAGAGGGAATCTTTGCTTTTGCACATTAATGTGTGATTTTTGGTAATCAGAGGCAAAGACACTTTATATTCACCCCCTTTTATGTAAAGTATAAGTGTCACACATAACTCTGAGCTATAATAAGACAAATGCTTGTATATTCGTTATTTATTGACAAACTCGGCCTCTGAAATAATTTAGCCAACGCTAAGTGTAAAGAATTACCATGACAGAAGGAAATTGGATTGGAATTGGGTTAGATTTTCTTGACATGTAGAAAAAAGCTCTTTTGTAGTAAAGCCTGATCAGACTTTTTCCTTTCTCACTTGACAGGTACAAACTGAACCTGACATCCGCTAAGAGTCAGGAAAAACAGACGGAGGTGAGGACAAATGAGTATGTGTGTGAGAAAATGATCGGCTGTGCGGGTGCTTGAACGTTAATTAGCCACTTGGCTTAAATGTGGGAGTCTAGCTTTGATAACTGGAACTGTTTCAAATCAAAGCTAGAAGAGAAAAGTGAGGAATGAGCTGTTAGAAACATGTACAAGCTATGGTCACATCACCCATCAGTTTGCGCTAAACCGATTATTTCAGCTCTGTAGTTGTTGCCACAAAGTCATCAAACCCCAGACGTACTGAAAACGGGGATTCAGGCAAGACAAACAGTTTAGATCTTTTTAAATTGAGCTACAATAACACTGGGCTCGGCAATGCTCGTTCCAGCGACCACTTCCAATGAAAAGTCGTTTTCAATGCATTTAAATGCTCGTTTTAGGCTTTTTGCGTTCATGTGTTGCTACGTAGAATGTAAGTCAATTTTTGGTGCTCTATGAACAAAATGCGCGGCCATTGAACGTTCTTTGAAAGTTAAACCAGTTGAACTTTGACCAATCAGGGACCCAGGTCTTGTAGTGACTTATGGATGGCAACCTTTTCAATGCAAGTCATGACGGTTTAAAAATGTTCATGTAGGAGACATCAATAATTAATAATAATGAAAAAGCCTGGAGCAAGATTCCCACTATTTGACCGCTTTGACATTTTGCTCCAAGCCTCGTCCAACTGTAGGTACATGCACTAATATCGGGTAGTAACAGTTCAGTGTAAAAACCGTATTCTAAAAGGGCGTTTGGGAAAGCCTGTTTAGCGCGTTCTCGAACATGCAGCACATGCTGTGTGTCTACGTAGCATAAGAGTGAACAAGGACTGACTCATTCTAGAAGCCTTAAATCGTTGTAGTGGTTGTTTAAATTCAAAGCAACACAGTAGACACCAAGATAATGTAAATCAAACAATGATTTTTTAATTTGTTTTCCCAGCAGGCCTTTCACATCAGCCGCCAAACTTTCTGCGAGTTCAACCACTATCTGGTCTTCATGGTCAACTGCCTGTGGAACTGCAGGATGTTTCATGCAAATACTGACTTGCACGTGAGGGAAGAGCTGCTTCACAGGAGCAACGTCCCACAATACTGGTCGCGTTTCGACTTCATCCACCACCCGGCTTTCGCGAGCTACGCTGTGGACTTTCACCAGAAGGTGCAATATGTGTGTTCTAAATAAACAGTATGCTCCATGGATGCATGTGCAAACTCTATGAGGTATTTGATGGATGCAGCTGTTGTCTGCAGTCTGCTTAATACACCTGCAGGCTCGACAAATCAGTATTAATGGACCTTTCATGGATGATACATTAATACAGAAATATATTTTATTATTAATGGCCACTTCAGGAGATGTGGTTTTCATCATGTTTAATTATACACACGACTTTTTCTTTTTTGGTTCAGACTGCCTACAGCTTTTAGCAGTAATCTTATGAGACTTAGCCGGGATTTTAAACAATGAATATTCATTTTCTGTCTTCATCAGTGCTGGCCGGGCAGGAAGGACATGGACCTCAATTCCATAATGGTATTTGGAGTTGTTTTCGTGTTCTGAAAAGCTTTCATTTTAAGTCCATCAGTCATATTTCACAGATGAATGCATGCAGTTTTCTCAGAAGTCTCTGACATAACTGTGCTCTTTCCTCTCTGCGTGTTACAGCAGTCCAAGCCCTGGAGCTGGTACCTGCAGTATCTTTTCAATCAGGGCTTCGACGGCCTTAAAGACTTTGTTCACAGCAGCATCAGCAGGCTGAAGATGGTGGACGATGAGCGTGGCGGTTCCCAGCAGAGGTAGAAGGTCATCTTCCGGGAAACGCTCCACCTGTTTTTTTTAAGTTTGATTAAAGGCTTGTAAATATTTAATTTCCTCGTCCTTGTCAATGGTGTTAGTTTCCTGTTTTATGTACATATGTTTTTCTTTGCTAAAGCACTTTGAGATGCTTTTTTTCGCATTTTGCCGTGCAAATAAAGTAATTTTATTATAAGTTCATGTCTTAAGAAAGCCTAACCACGTGATACTAGTGTGTGCTGACAACATAGATAAATATTGTCTCAAACTTTTTTTTTAGTAGGAAGTGATATTCACTTCTTTATCTTATTGTTCCTAATATTCATGGTCTGTCCAAATAAACAGAGAAACATTGTAAATACACAGCCATATGCATTTTTATGAATTATCCACAACTTTCTTGCATTTCTTTTAGCCTGTATCTATAACAAGGTCATGGATTTGAAATATTACTTTACTTTCAAACCTGTAAATATAAAAAAAAAATTAAAAAGAAAATTGCAAAACAAAAGACAAGAATCCAACTCTGAGTTTTTTATTTTTCTTCATTTCTTATAGTTTTTTAATGTAAGTAGCTCTTTGTAATGACAAATTTTAAAGAGCTCGTGTTCACAATTTTTGGATTTAGGAAATGTAAACTTCAAAAGCATCATCTCTGTGATCTTAACTTCACAAACATCTGTGATTGAAAGGATCACTCCCCGGCAGAACATTCTAACAATTTTAGATCAAATAAACCATGTCTAGCTACTTCAAACAACTCTGTTTTAGCTACAGAAAAGAGAATAATTTCTGTATGTAATGTTGGTGTTTAATAACAGAAGAACTTATTTTGTGCATTTTTAGTTTCACCTCTATCGTTTGCTCAACATATCTCTGTCTGAACTGACTCAGGCATACACTGAGAGTCTGCTCTCAGTCCTTAACCCAGCAGCATTGTAGGATTGTCTTTCCCTGCATAAAAGCCATTTTCAAGTCTCCATCAGCCTTGTGAGAATGCGTCTCTTTTGACTCCACCTGCGTACCTGAACAATACTAAAAAAAATTAACCTCAGCCCCTTTTTTCTGATTTATTTTATTCCAGTCTCTTACGCTGCTTCTTTTAGTCTGTATGTCTTACCTTAAGATAAATGTGTCACTAATTCAAATCTAAAGTAATTGTATCTGAGTCACCTGCTCAGGTGTTGTAAAAAAAGAAAAGAAACCGCTTATTTAGCTTTCTCTTAGATTTGTGAATCTGGTTGTAGCAACTGTTTTTAGGGGGTGGAGTCAGCCATCAGATGTCATTCATCTGTTCAGAAGGGCATGCATCTTTTAAGATTGGGGTTTCACTTTAGCGTAGAACATCAGTACGACAAACTCAGGGTGAATGGAATGCTGGGTGGGAATGGTGTGCATTATTGTATTTTTTTTCTATTTGCATTGCAGTCCAGCATGTTTTAATTACCAAATAGTGTTTGGGTTTAACTTGCTTAACCCAATTATGTGTTTGTATGTGTGCATAAGTCAGTTTCTTAGCTTTATGACACTTATTTCCCTTCAAACTTATGGTTTGACTCAAACAGGAACATCATAGATAAGCAAAAAGCTGATTAAAAAGCATACTTCAGTGCAAAAGAACAAAAAGATTTTAAATAAATAAAAGGATTCAAGCTGTCTAAATTTACCATACTTGCTTTTACTTTTCTGCTGATCGCTTTAAATCCTGATAACTACACTTGATACATTAAAATAAAAAGGTGGAGTCCAGGAAAAAGGACTAACAATCAGTGCATTCGTGAATACAATATTTGTCTTGCTTAACCTTTTGTGATCTCTTTTGGTTAAAATTGACCCACTCCCATTGTTATTTGTAGATTAAATACTTTAACCTATCCTTTTCCAACTTGAAATGTTATGATTTTTCCTAAAAGGACTCTGTAATTAGAACAGGTGATTGTTTTCATGTGGGCTGTACACCACTAGGGTACAAATATTTTTATCATGGGTCATTTTTGACCTGTGTATTTTAAGAGTTTGATCTCCATGGAAAACATTAAGGCCACAAAAGCTCTAAGTCACAGATGCACATACAAATAGATAAACACACATATTTGAAGGTGTACACAGGAAAGCTGTCTACACACGTGGACAAAATTGTTGGTACCCCTGAGTTAAAGAAGGAAAAACCCACAATTCTCACTGAAATCACTTGAAACTTACAAAAGTAACAATAAATAAAAATGTATTGAAAATTAAATAATCAAAATCAGCCATCACTTTTGAATTGCTGATTAACATAATTATTAAAAAAAAACAAACTAATGAAACAGGCCTGGACAAAAATGATGGTACCCATAACTTAATATTTTGTTGCACAACGTTTTGAGGCAATCACTGCAATGAAGCGATTTCTGTATTTGTCAATGAGCGTTCTGCAGCTGTCAACAGGTATTTTGGCCCACTCCTCATGAGCAAACTGCTCCAGTTGTCTCAGGTTTGATGGGTGTCTTCTCCAAATGGCATGTTTCAGCTCCTTCCACAGATGTTCAATGGGATTCAGATCTGGGCTCATGGAAGGCCACTTTAGAATAGTCCAACGCTTTTCTCTCAGCCATTCTTGGGGGTTTTTGGCTGTGTGTTCTGGATCGTTGTCCTGTTGGAAGACCCATGACCTGCGACTGAGACCAAGCTTTCTGACACAAGGCAGCACATTTCTCTCCAGAATGCCTTGATACTCTACAGATTTCATTGTACCTTGCACACATTCAAGACACCCTGTGCCAGATGCAGCAAAGCAGCCCCAAAACATGACTGAGCCTCCTCCATGTTTCACCGTAGGGACAGTGTTCTTTTCTTCGTATGCTTGGTTTTTGAGTCTATGAACATAGAGTTGATGTGCCTTACCAAAAAGCTCCAGTTTGGTCTCATCTGTCCAAAGGACATTCTCCCAGAAGCTTTGGGGCTTGTCAACATGCATTTTTGCAAATTCCAGTCTGGCTTTTTTAGGATTGTTTTTCAGCAGTGGTGTCCTCCTTGGTCGTCTCCCATGAAGTCCACTTTGGCTCAAACAACGACGAATGGTGCGATCTGACACTGATGTACCTTGGCCTTGGAGTTCACCTTTCATTTCTTTGGAGGTTGTTCTGGGCTCTTTGGATACAATTCCAACGATCCGTCTCTTCAATTTGTCATCAATTTTCCTCTTGCGGCCACGTCCAGAGAGGTTGGCTACTGTCCCGTGGGTCTTGAACTTCTGAATAATATGAGCCACTGTTGTCACAGGAAGTTCAAGCTGTTTAGAGATGGTCTTATAGCCTTTACCTTTAAGATGTTTATCTATTATTTGTTTTCGGATGTCCTGGGACAATTCTCTCCTTGGCTTTCTGTTGTCCATGTTCAGTGTGGTACACACCTTTTCACCAAACAGCAGAGTGACTACTTGTCTCCCTTTAAATAGGCAGACTGACTGATTATGAGTTTGGTAACACCTGTGATGTCAATTAAAGGTCACACCTGAGTTAATCATGTCAGTCTGGTCAAATAGTTTTCAATCTTTTATAGAGGTCCCATCATTTTTGTCCAGGCCTGTTTCATTAGTTTGTTTTTTTTTAATAATTATGTTAATCAGCAATTCAAAAGTGATGGCTGATTTTGATTATTTAATTTTTCAATACATTTTTATTTATTGTTACTTTTATAAGTTTCAAGTGATTTCAGTGAGAATTGTGGGTTTTTCCTTCTTTAACTGAGGGGTACCAACAATTTTGTCTCTTACACAAGTGCTATTATAGTCATATGCAAACACTTTTACACAAAAACTATCAAACTCTTAGTTACAGTTTAATTAAACTGCTTTGTTTAGGTGTTTTTGTACCACCAGCACCAAGAAGACTGAAGAGAATCTGAAGAGTTTTACTGCAGCGGTTGCCTGTGATTTCACAATCCAGAAACAGTCTTTTAGAAGGTATATGGTACCATACAACAAAACAATTGATCCCAACTGTATGCTATTTTAGAAACACCTAGAAACAATTAGTCACTTATTTTGTACCTGTGATATTACTAAAAACAATCCCTACCATTTATAACAATATAAGCAAAAAAAAAAAAGCTATAAATGAATATGAAAATTGTCTGTCTTTTAATGTTTTTCATTTATTGTGATATATGTTTTGTAATGCATGTCATCCCCTGGCATTCTCAGTGCTTTGTTCCATTTGTTGAATTTTGTATTTTATTAATTTTCAAAAACCTTTTAAAAGGTAGAAATTTTGCCCACAAAACGGGATAAATTAAATATATTTGAAGTTTGTTCGATATTTAGAAATGTACTTTCAACCACATGTGATGAATGCTGTTTTTTTCTTCTTTCCTTTGAACATTTCGCGTATTAAAGGCTGTTTCGGCGCCTTCTCATCAGTGAGTTCCCCCTCCCTCATTGGCTGTGGTTGAGGACTTGACACTTGAAGCATGATCGCCCGCGTGCGCTCAGCAGTGGACGCGCGCGCCGCGGAGCCCCCCACACAGGAGCGTCACAGCCAGGCAGGCTCTCCTCCGCCGGTGCAGCGCCGCGCTGCTCCGCCGCTTCCTCCTGCCTCCTCGCCGCTCCTCTCCGTCTCACTCTCCCCCTCGCGTCCACGGAAGTAGCTGAAAAGCGGCGCCGTCTCTGCGGACACGTCCACTCGCCCGCCCGCCGGCTGTCCGCCCGCGCCGGGGCTCCGCTCCAGCCGCAGGAGGAGAAAGGTACGAGTGTGAAAGGCGGCTTGTTGTTAATTGAGCTGGGTTAACCTCGCGCGCGTGACAGGCGCGCCGCGGCTGCCCCCTCAACCGCCTCTTGAGTTTCTCTGCAGTTCATTTTCGGAGCATTTTCCAGTTAACAGTTGACCAGCTGGATTGTTTGGAGGTTTTTAAATTTTGAATAACCCCTGATGAGTTCATGGTTGTCAGGGGCGCGCTTCAGGAAAACGCGCTCAGCTGCTTTTCCTGCAACATCCTCCGAAGCTTCAGTGAACAAAGCTCCTCTCAGAGCAGTTTGGCGCCACCGAGAAGCTGGAAGAGTGCACTTGTTTGAAGTCCTGATGGGGAACAGAATCCAGATGTTTTGTTTTCTTCCTGCAGGCAGTTCGGTGAGACTCACCCCCCCAGAAGAACTGTGTGATTTCGGGGCTTGTTTGGGTTGAGACTGAGGTGCTGGTTTGAACTCCGATTCAGAGGAATATTCTGGGTTAAAGTTAACAACTCTCCGCCTTTAGTGTTGCACTTTTTCACCTTTATTTAGTTGTGTTTTGCACCAAAAGATCCAGGTTTTCTGGGAGCCCCTCTCTGTCCTCCCTCTTTCATCTCCAAGCATCCATTGCTGTGCCCAAGGCTACACTGAAGGTCCCTGGATGCTTTAAATGGCTCACTTTGTTGCTGAGCATCACCTCTTTCCCCCCAAAGAGCTGTAAAGTGAACATTACCCACAGAGAAATGACTAAAATCACTTTTAAATGTCCCTTCGGCAGACTTTTTTGTGTGTTATCCATCTGCATCACATTCCTCCCAGGTCATTGTTTTAGGCTGTCGCTTCCACAGCTGGATTTAGCAAAACACTGCTGTGGTGCAGTTTAGCTACAGTTAATTTGTTCTTAAAGACCTAATAAAAAATGTGTTTCTTTGTTTTTAATAGTTCTTGTGGCACTTTTTCATGATTAAAGACACACTCACACAAATATGATTAAGCTTAAAATTGCTTTTCTGAGTATTTCTTCATTCAAATCATTGTGAAACAGGAGCAGAAGGCATTGGAAAAAGCTTGTAGCAATGACGTAGAAGCTACTATACGCCAAGCAACAAGGTCCCTGCTCTGCTCCATTCTGATAACTAGATCCACGTACGTCTTCGCTTTCCTCATCTGAGCTGGTATCTGGCTCAAAACTGGATAGCTCCAATATTACTCGCCATTTTTATTGCACTGGTAATGTTAGGTTGGGGTTGTTGGGGGCTGTAAGCTCTTGGGAGAGCATGTAAGCAGGTAGTTGATGGGAAATGGGGGTGGACTTACTCTGCCAGCATTCCCGCCCACAACTCAGAGTGGAATTTCTGATCAACTCCTGCTGCTCTGCAGAAACTTTGTTCTAGAAAATGACATTTTTCTTCCCAAAACAACATGAAAACAACATAATCCTAATTCAAAGACCATTGGGGAATCTTTTTAAAGAGACCAAATGATGATCGAAGTGGATCTTTAAGAGCTTTCTTGTGTGACTTAGGGCTGAGGTGGAGGTTAATGGTTGTTCTGGGTGCACCACCCCCTTCATTGATGAGCTTTTTGTTGTAAAGTGTGAGTTTGAACACCAGCGTTTGAGCTTAATTTGATGGATTTGCTTCTGTTCTGTTTCACAGCTGGGTGGTTTCTGCATTGCTTTGCCAAATTCAATGATTTTAATCGGATCTATTATTCGCCCTCTCCAAGAATTGTGTCTGTTTACGCAATGATCTGTGCTAATAGGTCATTTTAACTCAAACTGATGTTTATTCCAGTACCGTTGGTGACCTCTCTGAGCCATCGGTTCATACATTCGTTTCTATCTGCTTCTTAGCATTGATCAGGTTTGCTTTTATCGACAGAAAATACATTTTTTTCTATGTTAATCCCACCAGCTCTTGTTTGAGTTTGTTGTAGGTTCTTACTGTTTTTTAAATTTTGATTTTCTTTATTTTTAGTATTTACAGTAGGGCAGAAGGTTCATCCTAAAAACAACAGTCACTACTAGAGCAGAGAGTTATTTCACGGTTTGTTTTCACAACTTCTAATGAAACATTTGATTTCTTTTTCCAGTTAAAGATTATCTCAGGCATGTTTATGCCCATTTTTTTTTTATTTCAGGAGAGTGATCTGAAAATGTCATCCTTTGTTAAAGTCTGCCCGAGGTCTTCAGTAACTCTAACAGAGCGTAAAGAATTAGCAACCTACCAACTGCTGTGACATAAAATATTCTTAGCCAGAAGATTCTTCTCTGCATTTTCTTTTGCAATAAAGGAGGGATTTCTAGGTCAGATGCTGTGATTACGAATAATTATTCTAGTTCCTGTATTGGTTTTTGGGGAAAGCAGAACAGCAGTGAGGAGTTTGCAAGTCACGACCTCAGCTGGACCTAATGGAGTTCTTATTAAATTAATGTTGACCTCTGCTTATCTTTGTGAACAAGCGTTTCAGTGGGGCAATAAAAACATTTGTTTTTCTACCTAGTACCTGCAAAGAAAAAGCAGTTTTTCAGGATTTAAAGTGTATTTTTAGATAGTGGTGTTTTCTCCCTAATGCTTTTGCTTTTTTTTTTTTTAGGAAAAGCATAATGAGCAAAAACTTGGAGTTGTCCCTTTGGAACGTGAATAGAATCAGGATTCTGAGGTTTTTCTTCCTCCTCTTGGAAAATGTGACATTATATATTTGTACACTGAAAGGCAGAAAGTATAAATGAAATGGAATGGGTTCTGGAGAGTCTCTGCTTTTGTTCCTGCAGCTTGAAGTTTTCTTTTAAAGCATAAAAGACTTGAGCGACATAAAAAGATGTCTGACTCAGTTAAAGGCTGATGCGTTGCTGCATGTTAAACTTAAAAAAGAAGAAAAAAAACGAATCAGCGGGTCTCTGTTATTTTTTAGGCAAATTCCCCTTTGTGGGATCAATAAAGTTCTATTCTATTCTATTCTATTCTATTCTATTCTATTCTATTCTCTAGATGGAGGACGTGTTGGTCACATGGCACTATTTGTACATGAACTCGTCCGTTTTGAAAATAAAGGTTTTTTTGTAGCATGCTCAGTGAGGCGGTTACAGTGCTGAGGATTTGTAGATCATCAGTACCACACCCCTCTAGAGCAGCTTTGTCTTAAAATACAGAAAAATCTATATATAAAAAATTGTAGTGGTTAGCAGTCATGCCTCACAGGGAGAAGGCTCTGGTTCAAATCCTGGTTGGGACTCTTCTGCGTGGACTTTGTATTTTCTACCTGTGCATGTGTGGGTTTTCTCCAGGCTTTCTGACTTCCTCCCACAGTCCAAAAACTTGCTCATTGGTTAACTGGTGTCTCTAAATTGCCTCTAGGTGTGTGTGAGTGTGTGGTCCTGCAACAAACTGGTGACCTGTTCAGGGTGGATCCCGCCTTCACTTAACGGTAGCTGGGTTGGCTCCAGCAACCTGATGACCTCAAAAGGGATTCAATGGGTTCTGAAACAGGATGGATGGAAACATTCCCTCTCATTACTAGTTATTATTAGTTACCATGTGTTCTACACGGAAACACAAAAGTTCATTTCTGTGTAAAAGTTGGATTTTTTTTCTGGCTTCTTTTTGAATTAACCGCTTAGAAACCTGCATATGCTTTGCAGTTGCTTTGCTTTTTAAACTGTCTTCAAACCAGAAGTCGAGGGGTGGCTGTTTGTTCTTTGCAGAAAAACCTCTAATTCAGGGGGGGTCAAACTTATTTTAGTTTGACACCCACATTGCCACATTGAACCGGGGGCTATGGAAAAAAAATTAAACACCCTAATTGTGCAAATTGATGAAAAATTAAACTAATATCAACTTGAAAACAATTGTGAACATAAGTATTTGGAGTTAACTTCCCTTTCTCTCCCTCTTTCCCTCCTGAAACTCTGTGTCATTTGGTCTTCAGCAGGGAATCAACAGCAGGATTTAAATCCTGTGAAGCAACACATTTCACAATGTCATTCAAGTGTGCAAAATACATGTACAAAATTCTTTTCCTGTGTTGGCTGTCAGGAATCGGTGGCGTGGGACCCAAAATGCAGGAGAGCAGGTTTGGTGAAGAAACTGAAATATTTAATTAACAAACTTAAACATGACAAAACCACGGGAGAACTAAAGAGGTGACAGAGCAGAACAGATGACCTGACTGTCATTAACTGAAAACCAGACACTTAAATAGACTGAGGACAACAGAAACGAACACGGCTGTGGATCATGAACCTGTGTGACTGAGGGACAGTTCAAAACAAGACATGACCAAAAACCATAGCAACTGATAAAACCCAAACCAAAGTTCACAATCCTCACCGTTAGTTTCCTGAATTTTGTGGCAGCACCTGCCTTCTTCCTGACCATTGATGGGGCGCCATCATTGGCCAGACTGACCTCACGTGACCGGTTCAGTCCATATTGTCCATCGCAGTAATGAGAGCTGACTATGTCATCAACTGTTGTGTCCATCATAGGAACCAACGCAAGACTCTGCTGTGATGGTCTCATCAACACCTCTAATAAATATTCACAGTTGTGTAATATCTGTGATGTTGCTGCTTTTATCAATAAATTCTGTTATATAGATTCTGTTCTTCATTTGGAAAGTGATCAGAAGTAATTGGATTTAAATCTATATTTTTTGTCAGGATAGTTTGTCTTACAACTAAAAACCTTTTAGCTGTTTGACAACAGAATTTGTTGTAAATCCTTTTAATAAACCAATAAAAAAGCCGACAAACTATTTCTCGATGGTTATGTGACAATAGGAGGTTTTTTCAGACAACATCATGTTTTTAGGGATGGGATTTGGATTATTTTTGGATTAGTCGTTGTCAACCTTTGAGCCACGACCTGCAGAATAATCAGGCAGATGGTTGTGCCGTATCATCACTCCTGCAATCACACGTAGATGCTTGCAATGATTTATTCTGGTGAAATAGTTTCAGATTCATTTTCTTGCCTCCTGTTATTTCTCTCAGTAATGTGTCAAATTCTACAATTACTTAAATAATCTACTATTCCTCACGCATTAGATTATAATGTCTAAAAAAAACAAAATATATAGCTGTTTGCCATATTTGATACCATATGCAACTTTTCTTCACAATATTTACAAAAATAAGACATTTGGAATACATTTTTAATGTAGAAAACTGTTTTAAGACAACATGCATATATGTTTTTATTGCAGTTTTTAGTGTGTTTTCCAAAAGTTTGTGTCTTCATTTTTTTGGCAAAAAGAGAAAGGAGGGAAAAAACAGGTTTGTGCCTGCATTAACGCGCCTTTTCCCAGACCAGCTGTATTGTCTACATCCTCATTTCCTGGCCAGAAGAAAAAAAATGGCCATCTGTCACTCCCAAACACCTCAGGCCTTACTGGAGTAAAAATATCTCGGTGGCCTGTCAATTGGCTGGTCCTTCTGAGACCCAGATGGAAGTCTAGCATTTGTACACCTCAGAGTGTCATTTCTCAAGCTTTCTGGCCGAAGGACAGTTGCTCTCAGTCAAGCTGACTCCCCCAAGTCTCGCCGCCCCCATGCGCCTCTCTATCATCCCCACACAGCACAGGCATCCAGTGAAATGGACAAATAGGGGAAGAGCAGGGATAGAAAAGCAATTTGCTGACTCCATAAATTCCTGCACCCATAGTAACTATCCTTGGCTGTAGTGACGGTGAGCTATTATTTAGAATCTGGTAACCAATGCTTTCCTATTAACATTAAATGGGCTGGAGTCTGCAGGTTGTCTGCTCTGACACATTTATGCTGGTTATTTACAGCTGGCTTCTGCAGGCCCTGCTCTGAGGACCAGCTCACAGTGTGGCCTTGTGCAAGTCATCCGTAATATGACAGTGGAGCAGGGAGAGCGCTGCCGACCAGTTGCTTAGTTTACAGTTTTTTGGGAATCTCACGCTGGATATATGATTTTGTGTGTCTGTGGGACACTGAGGGATTATAAATCTATCTGTCTGCGGTTGTGCAGTTTTCTGGATCGCTTGTGGCACATCTGCAGGAGCAGCGATGGGAGCCAAGCGGCCTGGCTGAAATATATTGACAGATGCTTTGATCTTCAATGAGAAAATTGTAGCCCTCAAAAGATGAAGCTTGCTCACAAACTGACTTTTGGACTTTTATCCGGAGTCAGCTGCAGGTGAAATATGTCACTTACTCTGAGATGTCTGCATCAAATGGGAAAAGAGATCAGATATGTTCATCTGTTATAAGCGCCATGGGAGAAATGGGGTGCAGCAGACATGCAAGGGGATGTTTTAAAGACCCACTCCGATAAAAGTCCGGTTTTTGGGGTTTTTAAAATGTTCTTGTGGCATTTTTCTGATGATTGACAGTTAAACTCAAAATTGAATTTCTAAGTATTTCTTTGTTCAAATGATTGTAAATCAGGAGCAGATGATGCATGCATAGTTCCTATATTGCTCGCCATTTTTGTTGCACTAGTAATGTTGGGTTGGGTGTGTGAGGGGCTGTAAGCTAGCAAGAGAGAGAGTAAGCAGAAAGTTGACTGGAAGTGGGAGCGGGCTTACTCCCGCCCACAACTCAGAGGCAAATTTCTGATGAACTCCTGCCTCTGCTGAAACTATGCTCTAGAAAACATCACAAGTTTTTTAGATTTTAGCTAAAATAGCATAAGGATAATTATAAGACCACTGGTAACACTTTTACAAGAGATAAAATATGATCGGAATGGGACTTTAAATATTTATTTTAATCTGTATTTTTTATAATATCAACATGGGGTTTCCCTAATCTGGTTGTCAGAAGTTTTCTCCTGTCATCTGAAGTATAGTCTAAATATCGTCAATCAAACAGCAGCTTTTAACCCCAGGTATAGTCATCTCACTGAGTATTCACTCATTACTGTGGGATTTTTCTGGTTTTGTTTTCCAGTGATCACTGCTTTGATTTAATGGCTCATTAAAGCTTAAAACAAAACTGCATAATTCAAATGTGACGTTGTCTCATGCCATGAAACACTGAATCTCTCAGAGTGGATTCTTGACCTGCAGAAGACACTAGGCTGTGGTCCCCGGGTGCTATCCTCTAATTACAGTTAATGCCTCCTTGCATGGAGCGTGGCTTCTTCTGGTTGTGGCCGACTTGCTTCCCTGATCTTTAGTCTCTTGGTTCTGTTTTTGAGCTAATGTTCTTCCTGAGTGGCCTGATCAATCTGTTGTCAAATCTAGTTAGATGAATGCAGCATCAGCTCTCCATTGGTCACACTTCATCTTCTACCTCTATGAACAAGTTCTAATTAATGCTGACATTATCTGATGTTCTGATCATAGCTGTGATGTCTGGCAGTGAAATCTTTTTGTGGAGCTCAGTTATCCTCAGCATCTGCTTGCTGCTGGTTTTTTTAAGATGTTTTTGGTTTACAAAAGTCTATAGACGTTCAGATCTTCTGCAACATGAAATGAGGAATTATCGACTTTCTGTAATATTCAGGCTCCAACAAAATAAACGTGTTCTGAGAATTTCTTCTTACAATACACATAAAATACTTGTGTTTTTAAAAAGTTTGGTCACCCTCAAACATTTACAGTTTGTGTTTGATGTTTGAGTGTTTTAAGCAAAACTTTTTTTTGTTTAGTTTGTATTCTGGTAAATGTTTTAGACTCCTGATGCCAGGGAATGTCACTTGGCATAGTCAAAGCAGACCACAAGGGGGCAGTACAGCAGCAAGCAGCAGGATGTGACATATCGGTCTTGAAATTTTAAGTGTGTCTGTTGTGCTGCTTAGTACTTTTCTTTTTGTGCAAATATGCAGAAAGTTAAATGTGAGTTGACCAGGGAGGAGTTTAATGCAGATCGCGTCGTCTTTTATTTTGACAAATTGAATTCTCTCCACCCATCTCAGTTTGGTTCATGCGGTGGTTTTTGGAGGATTACTTCAAATGGATGAATGGATCAAAATACCGCTTTGGGATTCTTTATAGTGAGGAATAAACAGTAAAATACACTTAAAAGCTCAATAAGTTGATTTTTCATGATGATAAGAAATCAGTGCAGGCTTATTTCCCGCCAACAGTCAGAGAGGAATTTCTAATGAACTCCTGCAGCTCTGCAGAAACTATGTCTTAGAAAGCCACACCTTTTTTTGAGTTTGGTAAAATTGTATTATCTTAATTATAATATGACCCTATTTTAAAGATCTCATAGTGCCTTACCAACCAAACAGAACACTTCGCTCACAAAATGCAGGACTGCTTGTGGTTCCTAGAATCTCTAAAAGCACAGTTGGAGGTAGAGCGTTTAGCCACCAAGCCACTGTCTTATGGAACAAGCTCCCAGCTCATGTAAGAGGGACAGACAGTTTCTACATTCAAAGTTAAGCTTCAGACATTCCTCTTTGGACAAGATTATTGCAAGGCTAGCTAGTAATCAGAGAATATCTAACTTACTGCTGCCCTACCTCAACTACTGTAATGAAGTTTATAATTTTCATTACATATGTTATACATATTTCTCCGCAGAGCTAAGCAAATGGAAGATGGTTTGATAAACCGAGTCATGGCGGCCTATTCCCTCCGCTTAGTGGGCTTAAATTTGATTGATAATATATTTATATTGACATGCTAAAACTGTAGATTTTCTGCAGGGTTCTGTCCTCTAAAACTTCTCTCCTCTATTCTTTATCATTTACTCAGTACTAAATTTTATTTAGCTCATTATGCTTTGGTTTGGTGCAGTGTAATTCATATGTTGTCCCTGTTTCCCACTCCCCTGCATGGGAGCAGGAGAGATTCCAGGTAGATCGTCTGTGCTCCTGTCTTTGGCTTTGGACCTCGCCTCTTGCTTGTCTCGCACTCCCAGCTGCCCCACAGTTTCATCTGGATGAAGCCCATCTTTTACACTGTTCAAACACAGTTGGTATTTAAACATGTAGTTGTTGTTTTCTAACATGACGTTGTGAAGTTAGATAAGCTAATTCTTCTTTAACAGTTCTGGCACATCACCTGTCTGTCCTGGGAGAGGATACCTCCTTCATGTGGACATCCCTGAGGTTTCTTATTTTTTTTTTCCCCAAAGATAGGCGTCCTTTTTAAAGAGTTTTTCTTCACTGAGAAGGTGGGTCTAAGGAGAGGGAGGCCTTAGCTTAGTCTGTTTAGTTTAGTTTAGCAACCAGCTTTTGTTTCTATTTTGTTTCTATTTTGTTTCTATTTTTTGATTTACTTTATGTTCTTTGCATAAATTCCGATGTGAAGCCCATTGAGAAAGCTATGGTTGTGATTTTGGGCTAAATAAATGAAATTGAATTAAATTGAATTAAAAGAATACAGGGTACACTTTTAAAATAGATTAAAAGATGATCGGAGTGAGTCTTTAACTCTTTTAACTCTTTTAACCACTTTCAAAACATACAACCTTTATTTGAAAAAATATGTAAAAAGAACAGACGCTGCAGGCCTGCACTAAAGCCAGCTGAGTGCACAGTAAAATGCTGGAAAGGAGATAAAGAGGAATCCTGGATGGGTTTTACTAAATAGATTGATCCTTAATATACTTCCAAACCAGAACATTCCTGCAGAGCTCGAGTTCTTGTCCTCCAGTTACTACCGGGTTCAGTTTTTTTCTCCTCCTCATTCATGTGCAGCGTCCTCCTTCTTGAAATGACACACAATCCACCCGAAATTAGATTTAAATGTGACTCTTTGATCCACAATTTTCCCCCCACAATATCCTCTTGCACTGTCAGAGGTGTGTGTATGGTGTTGGTCCTGTCCAGCCATTGCCAGAGCCAACAACTACAAATACACAGAAACGTGTGTTCATTCTCAATACAAGTAAAACGCAAGTACAAATATTTGCACTGTACCTTATTGTTGTGCTTTTCACAGTTGTAATTTTGAATGTCCATTCTATAGAACAATATAACACAATGACCAATCAAAAAAACTATCTGCATTTTAAGAACCAGGTTGAATGTAGACAAGTCCAGAAATGCTGAGTAAGAAGATTGAATAGAAAGGGTTTGCTTTTGGCACAGCCTCACACTTTTATTGACCGCGTGTGTCTTTAATATTTAAAAAGTTAGAGTACTTTTAAACAGCACTTTCTTAATGTTAAAGTACAATTCTAAGTAGTCTTAAAATCCACATCCATCATTTGGTAACATGTTTTTGTAAATATATAAAAGCGCTTTAACTTTAGATTGTGTCTGAATCGATAAATGTGTTTGAATCACTTTTTTTTTCTTTATGGTTGTGTTTTGAAACTTTTTATTACAAAAAAAACATGTGACAAGTGGTTATACCACATTTCATTTATTTTACGTGCTGTCCTGTTTTGTAATTAAACCAACCATTGAACCGTCTCCTCTCCTGCTTTATATTATTATATCTTATACTTTTGACAAGTGTATCTATTGCTATTTTGCTGTGAAGTGATAATGGAGGCTTTATACTAATTTGGTTTATCTAAATGCCTGACAAAGCTTTCACTTGTCAAGTACTTTAGCCTCTTTCTTTGCTGTTTTTTTTCACATTAGTGTACCAAGACAAAGAGTTTCTCAACATAAATAGAATAATAAAGTATACTTTAAAAGGGTTTAGCTTGTTATATTGGGTATTTTTTTTTCTTTGAATAGTAAACTTGCATTCATTTTTGGCCCTAACTAAAAATGCTTCCTTTAAACAAACAAACAAAAACAAACGTTTGATGAATGTTGAGCAAGTTCTTTAATTATCATATATGCGAAACAGTTATACAGTCATTAACTTTATTCATGTGCATAACGAATGTGAATTCTGTTGTAACTATTAATTAAAATGGTAATATAGTTTTTCTTTGACAAATCAACAATTGAAGTCCCACTCCAAAATGTTTTTGATCTATTTCAAAGTATTTACAGTGGTCTTTTAATTATGGTTATGCATTAAAAAAAAAAATAAAATAAAATAAAAAACCTGTCATTTTCCAGAACATAGTTTCTGCAGAGCGGCAGGAGTTGGTTAGAAATTCACCTCTAGTGTTTGCACACAGCAACCCATGATTGAGAGCTCTCTGTTTTATACTCTCTCCTGCTAGCTTTACAGCATACCCCCAATCTAACATTACTGGGGTCACAAAAATCCAGAGAATGCTCAAAAATGCTAATATTTGGTTTAATTTTCTTAATATATGTCCTTAACATCAGACAAGAACATCTTAAAAACACCAAACACACAATTTTCATTGTAGTGCATTGTATGCACGAATCTATGAATGAATGAGTGTAAAAAGTGATGCCAGCATCTCGTGAATAAAAAAAAAAGCTAAATTAGCTATCAGCTCACATGATTACAATTAGCTGTTTGTCTACTTGGCTGTTTATTTAGTAGTTGACTATTTTAAATTAAAAGTGTAAAATTATCATTTTGACTGGCAGTCAAACATATACTCACTTGTCACTTGATTAGACACACATGCCCAACTGCTCGTTAACACATATTTCTAATTAGCCAATGACGTGGCAGCAACTCAATACATTTAAGCAGGTAGACGTGGTCAAGACGATCTGCTGCAGCTCAAACTGTGCATCAGAATGGAAGAAAAAGGTGACTGAAGTGACTTTGAACGTGACATGGTTGTTGGTTCCAGACGGGCTGGTCTCAGTGTTTCAGAAACTGCTGATCTACTCGGATTTTCACCCACAACCATCTCTAGGATTTACAGAGAATGGTCTGAAAAAGAGAAAATATCCAGTAAGCAGCAGTTCTGTGGGTGGAAATCTTCGTTTGATGCCACAAGTCACAGGAGAAGGGCTAGACTGGTTCCAGTTCATAGAAAGACAAAAGTAATTCAAATAATCACTTGTTACAACCGATGTCTGCAGAAGAACATCTCTCAACACATAACACGTCTAACCTTAAGGCAGATGGAAAGCAGCAGAAGACCCCACTCCTGTCAGCTAAGAACAGGAAACTGAGGCTATAATTTACACCGGATCACCAAAAATGGACAAAAGACGATTAGAAAAATTTTACGTTGTCTAACATTCAGATCTTAGGGTCAGAATTTGATGTCATCAACATGAAAGCATGGATTCATTCTGCCTTGTATCAATAGTTCAGGCTGGTGGTGGTGGTGTAATGATGTGGGGGATATCATCTTGGCACACTTCGGGCCCCTTAGTTTCAATTGATCATGGTTACAACACCACAGCTTACCTAAGTATGGTTGCTGACCATGTCCATCCTTTATGACCACAGTGTACCATCTTCCGAGTTTCAAACTTTACTTTGAAATCTTTTTTTTTTTAAATCAAAATAAATAAAAACAGAGCCAGGGGGTTTGGTAAAGCATGTATGGTGCTTCTGTTTGGAAAGATCATTTTGTTTTTCATTCTAATTGCTTTTCATGAAAAAGGATTGCTTCTTCTTTAGGACAGCATGGTGATAATCTTTTAGATTGCAAAAGCTATTTTTTACAAACAAGTTATTCTGCCTTGTCTGGTTAGGAACCGTCGTTAGGATTCCACAGGAACACAGTGGCTTCCTCATTTAAGTCTGTATTGAATGTGTGTGAAAAAGCACGTTTTTTTTAAAGAAAACGTTCCAAACCTAAAGCATGCACTAAACCCAGAGGAGGTTTAGCCTGAAAGAGTTTAACATTTTGCATTTTGAAGCACAGTATAAACACAGCAGAAACTTTTAGGATCTTTTGGGACTCACATAGTATGGCTGCACTCCAATGTGCCCCCTACTTCTGTGTATCCACAGTCATCCTCTGCTCTTGGCATAGCTCTGTGGTCTGGGAATATTGAACAGTTTCAATCCATCTTTTTTACAGGCTTGTACAGTTACCTGCTTTGTCATTTCTGCCGAAGAGCTTGGCTCAGCCAGAAAAACAAGGATCTCTTCCCTTTTCTAGTCGCATGACCTTAATGTTGATGTCAAACCAAAATAGATATTTTATTTTATGAATGTAACCTGCAATAGCTAATTCTTGTTTTTGGAAATATTCAGTTTATTATAATTTCTATCAGTTTTTATCCCCTTACTATGCATCTCTACGACCTCGCTGTAATTCAAACCCCACATCCACAAATTCTAATACCTAGAAGTGAATAGAGAAACAATCAATTGATTTTATTTTCCTCTTTTTCATTCTTGTTAGCGATGCAGCGAGGCTGCAACCTATTTCACCGTCAGTGTGTGAGAAGTGGAGCACGTCTGAGACAGTCCATCACAGAGGCAGGAAAAGACTAATAACCTATGGTAAATGTAGAGTTGCTGTGAGTGCATGATTCTTTTTGACTGAAGAAGCTGGAGGTACAAGTAGATCATGCAAACTCCACCCAGAAATATCCCAGATGCAGTTTGAATGTGAAGAAGTACCACACCACTGTTACCTCACATGTCAATCAATCACTTTATTTATAGAGCACTTTTCATCTAAGTGCTGTAGAACACAAGTTTTTTGACATAATGTATTTAAAAACATGTTAAAATAAATAATAACAATAAAAGACGAACATAAAATAGAATGAAACACTGTGGCTAATACCTTAGGGAGGCACTGCAAAATGGGTGAAAATTTACAAATGATAAATCATAAAAGGCATAAAATCCTTAAAAGCCAAATCAATAAGTTGATTAAATCGATTATGTAAATGCTACATAAAAAAGATTATGGCTCTTCTGTTAATGTTGTTTGGGCTATGGAATTTAGGGGCTGTAACGGTGCAACTGGCATTCACCTGGAACAGTTTAAAAAAAGGATGCAGGATTTTTTTGTGTATGTGTGGGTTGGCCTCTGATTTTATCCAGAGTGTCTGACTTTGAGAGAGGCTTGCAATGTGATCTGCAGCTCCCCAAAGTCCAGTTATCTTGTTCTGCATCTCTCACAAGCCCATTGGTTTCTTTTTAATCAGTTATTCTGTCTTTACTGTGTCGATGAAAGAGAAAATTCAAGATGCAGATAAATGGGAACCCATTTCTGTGTAATTTTTCCATTTCTTGACATAACATTTGTTGACTGAAACATATGACAAATCAAATTTCCAGCCAATGAACTAACAAGAACAACATGCCATTCATCTTTGTTGTGTTTTAAAAATGGAAGAAAAGCAGTTAGAATTGATTTTAAGTCTTGAGTCTTTTTAGCTGTGAGTTCACATATGCAGCTGCTGCTTTCAGTGGGAGTTTCTGCTTCTCTGGAATTAGCGGTCGATAAAGCAAAACTGCTTTATCATGATGAAACTGCATGAAAATCAGACGTCAACTTTCGTACTACACTATTAATATTCTCACTCTTATCCACTAAAAAACTTTCTATCTGATTAATTCAATGTAAATCTGGCTTTCCTTCTTTTTTTGTTTTTTTATTTTGAAAGCTAACCCCTAAAAGTTCTGTCAATGCGGGAAGTCTGGGAGCCAGTGTTTTGATATTGCTTTATAAAGCCATAGAAATATTTAACCCTGTTAAAAAAACCTAATGACCGTCTACATTAGTGTGAGCTGTGTGTGTTTCTTCCTGTTGAATTATAATACAGCATCAGGGGAGTGCTTCTCTTTGCTAAATGATGAAATAGGAATTTGACAGCTCTCCAGGCAATAATGCAGAATCTCTGCCCGCCCTTTTTTTATTTTGAAAAAGGGAAAATAAAACAAATTATGAATGCAGGGCTCTGTGTGTGCTGTGTATGTTCTGCAGGCACAAACTGGCTGGGTCGATAGCCACATCTGAAATCATTTGTCAAAGCTGCATATTTTCCATTTACGGGTCTAATGGCATTCTCCAAGACTCTATGATTTATCAAACAGAAAAGGTCACTACAGCAAGCTGCAATTAATTCTGTCTGCTTGTATTTGGTGTTGCAGGAGTGCTTTCTTCATCGCTACATATGTCAGTACATGTTTTGTCTTCTGGACAGTAGCACAAGCAAAGGGTGGTGTTTATACAGCTATTTTTCCTAATGGCTGTTTATAATTTGCAGTTGAATCTAAAATGAGAACCTTGTTCATTTTTTGTGATAGGCAGGGGAAAGATAAACAAATCCTAAAGCTTTTTTTTTTTATTTTAAAAAGATGGCTGCTTGTTTTGGCTCCAAATGTAACTACTTTAGCAACTATAAAGTCAGTAGGCTGTTGTTTGCCATGCATGTTGAGTGTTAGTGAAAGTCCTTCAATTTATTGATAAAAAACACTTTGACTAAAGATTGTTTTTTATCAAACCCCCCCTTGAACTGCAACTTTAACATGGTGGAGGGGTCTGAGAGCTCGAGTGATCTCAGGAACTAAGCTGTCTGGGGCTTTTGCCCCTGTTGGAGTCTCCCATGGCAGACAGGTTCTGGGTGATGAGCCAGACAAAGAGCGGTTCAGAACCCCATTATGAGAAGTTCAAGCACAGATTCTGTTCCGTCACACAGATTGGCATCTCTGGGGCCCCACCCTAGAGCCAGGTCTGGTGGCCAGGGCTCCTCCCACGGGCCCCACTTGGGTCCAGACTGTAAGAACGACATGTTCCCTCTCCAGTGGGCCTACCATGTGCAGGAGAGCTCAGACAGGGCCGGTGCAATGTGGTGCGGGGGCCTTGGCTGATGCCTCGACGGTGTTGGACACTTAAAATAAGGGACACTGTCAAGCTAAAGACAGAGTCCCACCAAGCCAACCAGGCATAGTAGAACTATATTTAATAATAGGATGTTCCTTTTTTATGTTTCGAAAATGCTTCTAATTTTTGTAACTGTATGATATAGTTCTATTCATTAAAGAAACACAGTTTGACTCAAGTGTCACCTTCTCTGAGGGTCAAAGGTCAGATCTTTGATGTCAATTTAGGTCTTGAAATATCGAGCATGCACGTTAACATTTGTGGCTTTTTTTACTTTCTTAACTTTATGGGCAAATTTGAAAAATCAAATAATGAAGACATTGAAGGTCTTTAACGTCTCTCATCATTATTTTTATAAAAAAATGTATTTATCTTAAACCTGTTCTAAGGTTTATGTCAAACTTGAGGCTATTTTTGTTTGAAGGATGACATTTGTACAGAACCTGTCTGAAGACTTGTTACAGAAAATAAATTGTAGCCACAAAATAGTTAAAACATGAAAAAAAACGAATTCATGGCCATGAACTATAAAACATGAACATTATAACATAGCCATAAAATAGTTGACACTTGCAAACAAAATAGGGTACTAGTTTTATATTTCTATATTCCTATTGCCTATACATTAAAAATGGCATGGTTAGTGAAATAAGAAAATTGATTTAAAATAAAGCTACAAGCTAGGTAAGGATAGTCTGAGTTTGATTTAAAGCCCAGAAAGGCCTTAATTTAAGGCAGAGAAAGAGTTTTAAATGCCTCCTGGAGAGCCTGGGAATGCAAAAAAAAAAAAAAAAAAAATCACTATTTCCGAGCGTCATTTAAACAAGATATTTACAACCAGGTTGCTTTACCAGCAAAGGTGTGCTTGATTTATTTAACCAGTTTTAACATCATTGTTGGTACATGTGGTCCCAATTCTTTTTCAATCCATTCAATTTTGTTAATTTAGGTTTTAGTTTTGTTAGTTCAAGTTAGTTTTTTTGTTCTCGAGATTTAACTATTTTGTGACCACAAATTAGTATTTTGTTTGTTTGTTTTTACAATTTAACCACTTCGTTTAAAACAAAATTAGTGTTTGGTTTGTTTAATTGAACTATTTTGATCCACAAGTTATCATAAGTATGATTGAAACGTGTCCGCAGTTTATATATTTATTTTTTTACTGTGTCGTCAGACGGGCTCTGTAAAGGTAATAATGCATTTTCAGAAAAATATTGCAATTACAAGCTATAAGCTATGTTTAACACTAATTTGCTCATTTGTAACAGACAATAGTTGTCATGTTACCTAACCTAGTTTAGTGTGGTACCATGACAACACTTGATTATTTGAGTCTCTTCACGATAAAAGGAAATTATCCTTTGGACATAAAAAACTCAAGTGCAGCTAATTTGATTATTTGTTTAGGAAAATACCAGAAGTGACATGATTATGCCCTGAAAACATTGAATGTTTATGGGATGTATGCAACATTTTAGGGCTGAAGCAATCAATATTTGTTGATGCATGTTTAAGGCTGAGCAATCAGTGTGGAAAGAAGAATACAATAACAAGATAAACATAGAAATAAATAATTTCTTTCTGAGATAGAGTGATATTTTCTTCCTGTTTGAAGAATAACTAGAACAGAATAAATGTTTACACAGAAGTCAAGTCAATTAACTGCCAGTATGTGTTTTCCCCTGCAGCAAATTTAGCAGCATCCTTTCATTTCACACTTGTGTTTTCTGATGGGAAGATTCTCCATCTCAGATTAGCCACCATGCTTTAGGCATTTTTTTATTCTTCTCTGATCACTGTTGTAGAAAAAGCGGGTGTGCTAAAAATGATAAAAAATGCAACCATGATTTATTCAGTCGTGTTTCTATCTCTGTAATTTCTGTTTCACACTTAGCTCTTCATTTCCTGTTCCATATGGTTTTTGCTTTATAGAAAGTTTTTGATTCAGCTCTAGAAATGGGTTAGCAGCCTCACAGATACGCAGATGGACTTGCATCACTTAGTAAATATCAAAATCCGACTTATTGCCGTGCACACCAACATAATAGGGAACATTTAAACGCCTGCAGAAATATTTGCTCTTGCAATCAATGTTTTTCCTGGTAAAAATCCAACTTTTTCAATAAACCGCAGGCTGTTGGTCTGAAAACTATGGAATAAACTGAAACTAGATTAATTTTGGTAGATAGGTAGAAAATAAGTAGAAATAGAGCACACCAGTGTGATAAAAAACTGTGTATTTCATTTAATAACATAAAATGTTTTTTTCATGCAAAGGTAATTCTGGTGGACAAAAAACTCAGTCAGCCTTTTTTACAACTGAATTTATTGGAGTTGTGGACATCAGCACTAAGAAACAAAGTATTCATCTTTAGGCAGTTTTCCAAGTTCCAACAGGATGAATCTGCAGTAAAAGGCAAAAAAGAATTTGCAGATGTAGTTCAGTCATTCAGCATCTCTTCCTCTGAGCTGGTGTGTCAGGTGATCACCTCCTTTACTGTATGGGGACTTTGTAAATACTTGCTCATATAAAATTATAATAGATTATATAGAGTTATGATCTTGAATTACAAATATGTCAGACAGGTGACTTATTTCTTATTGCACTTTTTTCCCTTCTTATTTTCCTTCTCATACCACTGTAGACAGATCAGCTTTGCAGGATGGAGCTTGTTCATGGAATATTTATGTGACCCCATGTCAGTCCTTCTAGTAATGCCCAGAATGCCTTCTGAAGGCACATCTACATTAAATTATATGCTGTCCTTGAACTCTTTAATAGACTTTGAAAAGTTCTAAAGGTGACACTGAATTCTTCAACTCAGCAGTCTAACTTATTGAAACTGTATTAGACAGTAAGTGGGGACAAAAAGAGGTTTTACTCTTTTTTTGGGCTGTTCCAAAAAAGAAGGAGGAGGGTAATAATAGACTTGACATTGAATCTAAGATGTAGAATCAGGTTGAGCCTCTTTCCAGGAAATGGTTTTATTCGTTGTGTCCACGGATTATTCAAAGTTATCCATGTGGAGCATCTAACTGAAATGTAAAATATTCATGGCTGTAAAAAAGGCTCAACAAATTACATCTAGATTTGGATTGTGAATTATACATCCTGTTAATCACTGAAGTTATTATCAGGACAAGAACTTATTTCAGTACAAGAAATTAGAACATTTGCTAAATAACAAGGCTATTTTTTTAGCATTGTCCTCTCTTGATATTTTAGGAGAAAAATATTTTAAGAGTGTCTGTGAATTTACAATTGCTTCTTTTAAAGCTGTTTTCTCTTTTTACAGTTTTTATTTTTAATTTTTTTCCATGTAATTAGCATTTTTTTTTGTTTTTCCACCAACAGCTGTCATGTGATGCCACAATCATTTTCAATCTGCCAATACAAACCCAATAACTAACTGACAAGCTGGATGTTGTTGGGGTAAAATGGGAAACATCAAATTCCCAAACTTGTGATTAAAGTATTGTTGTCAATCGATTGAAAACATTATTCAGAATAGTCACACTTTTGGATTGTGATTAATCACAATTTAACAAGAGTTAAATTTTATACGACAAAATGCGGCCTTTGATCAAAAAAAAGGCTAGAGAGAAAATTTTTCCTACATTTTTATTGTCTGAAATGTTTAAATTTATAAAATGTTAACTCAGAATTTTAATTTGCGTGCACAAAACACACCAACAGTGAGATAAGAAAAACTGAACAGACTTTTATGTCTGCAGCATTACTCCAAGAAAACAAAGATGCTGATATGCAGCTATAAGACACTAACATTGTGTTTCTACACTATAAATGGTGCAGGTGAATACGCTATTCTGATTGGCTGCTGAGTGTTCTGGAAGAAGTCCAGGTCACAATGTTCTATATGCGCAGGCCTCTTCAAAACAAACATTTCCTTCATGATGTGGACAAAAACAAGCATTAAGAGGTGAACTTTCTCTCTGAACTGATGCTTTATTGAAGCTATCGTGATGATCAGCACATATCGATTGGCAGTCGAGGTCTACTGACTCAGTGATGTATTGTGTTACTGTGACAACCCTCATTACTTATCAAATAGTACGCCTTTTGTGAAAAAGCAATCTCAACATAAAAATGAACAAGAATAAAGTACTAAACGTCTACAGAATATTTATTTCTTTTGTAAGTGACCATGTTAGAAGCGAGATTGACGAAGTGTCCATTCAAAAACTGACTCACACCACTGAATCTTAATCTTAGACGGTCGCATCGCGGAGTGTATTAGTCAGCGTTAATATATATTAAAACGTTAATTTTTCAAAATTAATCGCGTGCATCAACGTGTTAATGTTGACGGCCCTAGTTCAAAGTAAAGAATGTTTGATTATACTCAATGTGTAAGTAGACTGCAAGGTGCTGTAGTGGTTAGCAGTGGCCTCACAGCACACAGTCCCTGGTTTAAACCTCTGCTGAGACCTTTCTGAGCGGTGTTTACATGTGGCTTTACAATGAACTAGCAAACTGTCCAGCGCATAGCCCGCCATCCTCCTGCAGTAGCTGGGTAGGCTCCAGCACCGCCATGATCCTAAGGAGAAATAGGACAGGTTTAGAAAATAGATGGATGACCTGGAAAAAACTCACCAGGTAGATTAAATTCTGATTATTATGAAGCACCAGTAAATTTCAGATTGTTCCAACAAGGCCCTAATTGGTCAAAGTTTGACCTGGTTTAGCTTTCAGTTATCACTAAAACTTATGAAGATACACGTGAACAAGAGAGCTTTGAACGCGGAAGCCCAAAGCACACATAGACTTCATTGAAACGTGTGCTGCCGAGGGCTGTGGGAATGTATCTTCAGACTGCAGTCAGGAAACAGTTGACAAGATCAATGAATGGTTCTATGAGGTCTTTAAGGTTTGATGGAGCTTGTCTGTTAAAAAAGATTCTATTTGGAAATACAGACATTTTGAGGTTTGTTTTGGTTTTAACACGCAGACAAAGTTAAATTAGAATTCGTAGTTTAACTTGATCTCTTATAACAATGATCATTTTAAAGCAGGCAACTTGATTTTGAATCAGCTGGAACATTTTAAAAAAGGAGGAAATCAATCAATAAATTGCCTTCATTTATTTTTATTTAAAATAAATAGGAAAATGCGCATCCTCCTAGAGTAGAGATTCCATATTTTTGTTACGAGGGCTGCACATTGATGTTTGAATCTTGTGCTCTCTTGACCTTTCACATTCTGTCCAATCATGCTGACCTTTCCACATGCCGATAAATGCTGCTGTAACTTTTTGCTCTTAAAATATTGTATCCACACACACTCAGAAAAGCCGGCTCCCATCAACACCACGAACATTCAGATTGCTCCAAGGGGCCACCTTTTTATAAAATGTATTTATTTTTTACCAAACTGTGCGAGCAGTGTCTCAATATCTGACGCCTCTGTGGCTCCACCAGTTGGAGAGGAAACGCTGATGGAGCTTGGTCTTTATTTTTAGAGTCAACCTCCTGTTGGATCTCAGTCTTAGCGAGGAGGCAGTGAGTCACTTATTTCACAAAAATGAATGCGATCTGCTAAATCCTCATGGGCTGACGGAAATGTTGTATCTTTAAAACCTCTCTGTTTTTCCCACCAGATGCAATATGTTGTTTTGATCTGTGAACATCCAACTGTGGTGTGAATGAAGACTGAGGACTTAATTTGTATTCTTTTGCAAATCCCAATTAGAAGGATCTGGGCATCCATAAAATGAAAGAAACATCATTTTAGTTGCTAAAAGATTCATTAATGTTTCCTCTATTAAAAATCCTTTGCTGCTGCATAATTAAGTGATTGGTATTATTCTATTTTATCCTAACATGTTCAGAGATGAATAGTGATAGTAATAATATAAATGTGGGCAACTTTTTTTTTTTTCACTTATGTGTATTTATCTTTATTCAACGGTGGAGAAACTCATTTAAGGTTCAAATGTGACGCTAAAACTTGCCTTCCCGCTTGGAGATTACTCATCCCTGCTCTGTGAGAAACAAGCATTAACTTCCCAACAGACAGTAATCCATGACTCACAGTGGAAGCACTTCTGCTGTTATGAAACTCACATACAAAGATAGATCTCAAACTTCTGCTAAGTCCTCTGATAACAGTTAGCGAAAAGGTTCCGTCTCTTAAATCAAGGCTTAAAAAAACAAGTGGTCTTTTAATTAGGAATATGCTGTTTTTTAGCCAAAATCAGAAAAAAACATTGCTTTTAAGACCTAGTTTCTGCGGTGCTGCAGTTGTTCATTTCAAATCCACCTCTGAGTTAATGCCTCCTATCCAACATCCATCTGTTTAAACTCTCTGCTGCAGCTTACAGCCCCTCACTTAACCCCAACCTAACATTACAGGTGTAATAAAAATAACGTGCAATACTGGAATTTTCCAGCCTGAGCCAGGTTGTGACGGGGTTCTTCACAGTGTCGAATGCACTCTCAGAAAAACATAAGATGACCAAGCCAGCAGACGTTTAAAGGTGGAAACAATACGATTTTATTGTCCCCCAAAACCGACAATGCCACAATACACTCGAGAGAGCTTGTTGCCACCACTGCAACCAAGATTGTGCTCTCTCCATACTCCCAGATTCCCTCCTTATAAAGGCTTAGCCCCTCCCACAGGCCAATTAACCAAACATTTACTGAAATATAGTCCTGCCTTTAAACCTGTGAAATCAATATTACATAATCCAAAGTAGAAATAATTAAACATTTTTCAACCTGTGAAATACAGGAAAGAGTATGAAACAAAAATTAAATAGACAGAAGAAAGAAAAAAGAAAACTTTCAACTCAGACATATGAGGTCACTTCCTGTTTCCTATGTATATGATGATGTGTACAAATGCTATGGCTCTGGTTTGAATGTTGTGGTCTAGATGGTGAGTAGAACTCTATTTAAAACTAAGTGCTCACCCTTAGAAATACACAGAATTTGGGCTATGATGTTGTGAAGGATTTGTTTGCCTGTATGTGTGCATGTGTCTGGTGCAAACTATAAACTAAAGGACTATGAAATGACAAGGGACAAAAAAAAGGATACAAAAACTGAGACTGGTGTTCAGGTGCTGTCCTGCAACCTTTGACGCTGCTTCGTCACACAGGTATCAGCTCAGGCGAGGAAAACGACACACATGGATCTATTTGTCTGGATGCATCTGAATAGAGCGGAGCAGAAAGCATGTGGCCCACTGTAGTAGTTGCAAGCTTTCTCTAACTGTCTTTTTTTCGTCAGTCTGCTGCCAGCAGCTGCCTTGGATGGTTTGTACATCATCTTTGTGGTCCTCACTTATGTTTTCTCAGAAGCGTCTGTTTTCCAGTTCTTCCTCACGAATCTCACCCTCACCTCCATCTGAAGGAAAGCTGTGACAGCCTTCTTCATGTTTGAGCCATTGTCATGGACAATCTAATCTATCTTATGTTTTATCTTCAGGTTGTGACCCAGCTCTTCAAACTTCTCACTTATTTTTTCTCCCTTTTGTGACCCAGTGAGTCTTTACTAACTTTGAAGAAGTGTCTGCAGTCAATGGCTTTCTTTCTCTGTTTCCATGAAACAGACTGTTAACTTTAAAAAGCCTAAATGTTCTTATCAGTGATCACAGAAACACTATATGTTCTTCAGCTTGGATTAGATTTTTGTCTCTTTATCTGCAGTGATTTCACTGAAACGTCTTGTTATGGTGCTTCTACTAACTTGGGATTATCTCTCTTCAACCACTGACATGATTGTTTTTTTTAAATTGGGGTTGTCCGGCTAAGATAGGAGCAAGTTCCATGCCATGATGAGGTTGCTTATTATGAATTTTATTAATGGCCTTCTGTTTGGGATATCCCTCGCTGTATATATTGTTATTGCAGGTTTTAAGTTAGCTCGATACTGCTCTGTCCTTCTGCATGATGTGTTTTTACTTTGATGAATTCTCTATACTTGGAATATTGTAACAAAAAGAATTAAACTTTTTTGTAATAGAAGCGACTTTCCAAATGACAGGATTTGCTATTAGTTGTTGCAGAATTGCACAAATTGAATTCAATAATAAATACATAATTGATATTCACTGACATTGATAACTGGAATGACAGAGAAAGAAGAAGAAATTAGCTAAAAACACAACAAAAACCTTTGAGTTTTCTGAAAACATCTGCAAATAAGCTAGCAGTAATGAAATAATTCAGAGGCAAACATATTTAGATGTGATTTGAAGTGGTGGGTGAAGTCTGAAGTTTTGAGTGTTGACTTTCATTTCTGTACCGCACACCTTGCACCTGGGCGTTCTTATACTTTGCTCTAGTACAAAAGCACAATAATCAAAAGACATGACACAGAGACATTTAGGGGACTCGCCATGCTCAGCTGTGGTGAAGAGTAAATAACTAACAGTTCCATGACCCCATTTCTGTACTAGACAGCCTTTAGAAAAGCATCTTCTCTGCCTGCACAGTGGATTCAAAGTGTTTGCCCTGTATTCTGTTTTTTTTAATTTACTTCTTATTTGTTTGCCTGTTCATCACACTTTAAAATCATCAAATACATGTACAAAAATAGACAAAGATAAGACATGCAAACATTTAGTTTAAAAAAAAAAAGTGTATTATTTAGGGGACAAAAGCCCCTATTGCCCTACTTTAAAAAGTGACTGCCCCATTAACTGATTGGGGTACCCTTAGCAACAGCTGCAGTCAAATGTCTGAATGCAGAATGCAGGCTTGTAATTCTGACTAGACCGCTCCAAAGTCTTCATTTTATTCTTAAGCCATTCAAAGGTGGACCTGCTGCTGTGTAATGCAGAAACTAAGTGGACATCAGTTTGAGGCCACTAACAGGATTTTTAGTGGACACATTTCTGGTTTATGGTTTCATTTCTTCAGCAAACAGTCCTCAGGCAATCACTCTACCAACACATTTGACTGTGAAGTTCTGTTTTTGAAATGCACTGTCACTTTTACAGCAGATGTGGGGGGGGGGCACATAAGTAAAAATCTTTTTCCTTTTTTCTTTGGTTCACTGAGTTCTTTCCCAGAAGTCTGGGATTTATATATTTCCTTTAAAAACTGAAAAGAAATCTAGTATTTTTGCTCCTGCATGCTGGTTAATTTTTTCAACTGTTTTTTCCAACTATATTTTTTTATCATCAGAACATTTTACCACACCGTTCGATCACGTGCCATCACATCTGTGTTGTCATTTGTAAGTAAAAGAAACCTACAGTACCATACCTCAATCCAAATAGTATTTTCTCTACTATTTTTATAATAGTGACAGTATAAAACTGTTTTATAATAGTATTGGTCGATTCAGTTAACAACTTGCCCCAGACAGATTGCTCTGGTTTGATTGTTAGACCTCTACTTAAAATATGAATCAAAGACTGATCTAGTCAAGTAAAGGTAGTCCCAATAGGGAGTATTAAGTCCCATTAGTTGTCACTCACTCAAACATTGTTGCTGAGTGTCAAGGAATGAGGTATTATTGTGTGCCATTTCTGTTGTGACCCTTTTGCGGATTTAATTCACAACCTCCCCGTATCAGAGAGTCTACCAAACAGCTACAAGTAAAACGTTACTGTTGGTTTTATTAAAACACATCCAAAAGAGCAAGCAAATTGAGAGGAAGGGGAACTTGTATAAGTGTGAGACAGTTCAGGTCGAGGGGGTTGAGGGCTTGCAGCTGCAGACGTGTGGTGATGTGACAGGGAGCAGATTCAGATGACTCATGTGCAGTCCTGGGGGAAAAAAAGTGCAATATTTACTCTTCAGTGATGCTCACTCAGCTTCAGGTTTCTCAATTCTAATTAAAAAACACAACTAATGTTGAATCAAACATTTTTTGACATTGGAATATTTTAATAGTTTCTCTCTAGAATTAGAAAAAAAAATCTGCAAACATTTTGAAACAAACGCCTCTTGGGAGAAACTTGTTCTGCTCTTTGTGTGCATTATGGTGACTTTGTGATCATTTTAAATTGGCGGTGAGCGGATGCTTCAGTTATCCAGTTTAAGCCATTCTTTTAAAAGCCTTTTTTAAAAGCCAATAATAAAAAAAGACATCGCTATGGATAAAAACACATGGAATTTCTGAAAACATAATCCAAGTCTGAGGATTGTCAAAATGTCAAGAAAATATTCTCTAACAAACAGTCATTTAACTGTTAATAAAGATAAATCAGTATTATGCTGCTTAGAGTAAAGTAAAAGTGAAACGAAGAACAGTTTTGGAGCACAGTGATGAAAGAACTGTTGATTTTTCAATTTTTCAAAGTAAGTTTTGCACAAAAAATAGGTCCAAATATGGCCCTGAGGGAGAAAACAAGCTGCTAGTTACCATCTTTTGTCTTATATAAAAATAACTTTATGAGAACTGTCTTGAGCAGTTTTGCCTTACATATCAGACTCCTTCCTACTGGAAGAACTCCTGTGAACGCTGCAGGCAGCTCTCTCATCCTCATTTTACTCATGTTTCAATGTTTCAATGCTTATCAGGCCTCTGGAGTTGGTGTTTCTCTTTAATGTTGCATTTAAAGTACCAATTTAATTGAGTTTGAAATAAAAAATGCACAATTGATCCCCCAAAGGGAAGTCAACCTTGAAAGAAGTGTTTTGCTTTTTATTTGTGCGTGTAGGGTTGTCCCCAAGGACAGAGCAGATTCTGATTCTTGGATTGTTTTGTCAAGAAGAAAATACCAATAATATCCCATTCACAGAACTGTTATTCAGAAAAAAGCTTTACTTAGATGCAGAATTTATCAGGCTGTTGCAAAGGTTTATATTTTAGTGAGACAATGACCTGAAGCATGACAATGAGAGAAAACAGGATTAGCAGTGATCCTCTTGAGTGTTCACCTTGAGCCTGCAAAAGCATCTCCTGAAACGACTGGCACTCCATGGTCTTTATCCAACAAAGCTGGATTCTGAAGCTCCTGCCAGGAAAACATGAAACCTAAACCTATGCCAAGCTTGCGGCGTTGTTCCCTGGTGGACTTGAGGCTCTTTAATTGTCAGAAGAGGTGTTTTGACCAGATATTCATTGAAGGGATTGGCTCTAACATAAGCTAAATAAATCATGCTTTTCCATAAAATAATTACAACAAAGTTGAAGACTAACATTTCTAAAAGGTTTCTATTTGCACTGAAATATTGACGTGCTGTTGTGAGGTTTCCTCTTTGATCCCAACAGCCGTGTACTCTGACAAAAAAAAAAAGACAGATGTAGGGTAAAATCAGCAGTTCAACAGTGTTATGTTCTCCTTGGTGTTGTGCTAGTGAATTCTCAATATCTTTTTTGATATTAAACTTTTTTTACAAGTGAAATAAAAATGTATTATAAACTAAAGTCTACTAAGCCATGAATAGATTTTAAAAGATAAACAATAAAATGAAAGTAATGCTGGGATTTAAACAAACAAAGCTTTAGCAATTCTTCAGCTTTTACAAAGTGACAGCTTAGTTTTGTATCGGATAATTCTTATTTTTTGCAGTTTCATGGGGATACTGCAGCAGACTGCTAGCTGTTGATTGGTTTAATTGATTTTTTTTCATTTGATTATGACCATGCTTAGACTATGGTCACATATCCTAAAATACCACAGCGCGGTGACCTAAATGCAGGTTTTTTTCAAATTCAACAGGTAGCTTTTCTTAAAACATCTGCAGTGGCCGCCGAGATTTTAAGGAACATTGGTCAGTGGCCACCTGGGCACATTTTGAGGTCACACGGTAGCAGTCCAGTGGCGGGGATGACGCCATTATGAAATCAAGCAACAGTTGGTTGACCACAGGGTGGTGGAATCGCCAGCCGGCAGCAGCTCTGACTACACAATGTGTAAATGTCTCCGGACGGAGGCCGTTCATATCAAGTGTCACCGGCTGCCCGTTATCCCAGGGGTATATAAAATGTGGACCATTCTACACGCCTGGCAGCCGCCTTACTGTTGTCTACATTTATGATCACACCAACAATTTTCAAAAAAATTGGGCGTGGGATAAAATCCTAAGGATCTGCGTCCCCGTTGTGCGGTGGAAGTTGTATTTGTAACTGTAACATTAGTTGATTTTGTGTTGTTCTAAATTGCTATAATTACATTTGCACCAAGTTTATTATCAAAATATTTATTTACTGCACATTCGATATACACTGACTTTAAAGTGACTGTAAATGAAAACTGGACCAAGTGAGTGTGACGTCACCCATAGAAAATGACTTACTAACAAAATTAAGGAAATTCTGTTGTTATTTTTGTGCAGTATAGACGTCGCCATATTGGAGCCAGATTTCATCAGTAAGAAGTGATTGATCTAAGTCAATCTGAGTCAATATTTCTATAGCAACCACTATTGGCAGTCAGTTTATATATATAGTATATATATTTATAGTTTATAACATGAATAACTTGCAAAACTGAAATAAAGCAAGATAATAACGAATATTTCTGAATAGAAGTCTATAGGATTTTGGCTTCTTGGACCAAACAGCCACTTCCTATTTGGAATGCGAGGCCACTCCTTCCAGTTCTCATATACAATCAGAAGTATAGTTCTATTTGTGTACTTGTGCACCTGGCAGTTCTATGCAGGGACTAGGAGGTGCTGTGAGTCACTGCAACCACATGAGGGCACCTCTCAGTGCTTTCTATGTGCCAGTCCCCAGTCCAGGTAAATTCAAAGGGTTGAGTCTAGAAGAGCATCTGTTTTAATAGAGGGACACGTGTGAATGGTGGGGTGAAATGTTGTGGCGATCCCTGAAGGGATAAGCCAAAAAAAGCTCTTTTCTTCTGCATTAAGGTCTCCAAAAATGAAGTAAACGAGTTGCTGTCAGAGTGTTTGTCAACCTGTTCCTGTCAAAGACTGGTTTATGTTAAGCAATACTTTTAGCAAATGGTATAAAAACAACAAAAAGTGTGTGTTATTAAATGTTACAGTGGCTTGCAAAAGTATTCACACCCCTTTAATGTTGTGGGTCGTCAGATGCCATGACAGCTCCCACCTGTGCTCAATCAGCCACCAGGTATGGCCACCATGATTGCCTGCACCTGGGTCTCCAGCAGATGTATAAAGGATGGTGGAGATCCCAGTTCCGGCGCCAGACTGTTAGCTTGCCCAAGACGGTAACGTGCTGGCTCCCAAGACGTGTCTCAGGACTCACTCTTGTCATAGATTTGCCTTACTAACTTGTGTGTTTGTTTGCCAGTGGCTCCCGCCATCTCTCCACTACCCCTGCTGCCTCCCCGAGCTCATCCAACTCCGCTCCCGACGCAAGACCAATCCATACCGGACTTTCCCCATCAACATTCATCACCTTACCCCTTATTAAACCTTAAAACTTCAATTGTGTCCTGCGCGTGGATCCTCCCCTTCCTGCTCACCACACAACATTTAACTTCTCCACATTTTCTCACATTATGACCACAAACATAAATAGATTTTATTGGAATTGTATGTGTGACACACTTGAGAAGTGGAAAGAAAGTTATTCAAAAGTGCAGTGTGCAAAAGTATTCAGCCCCCTTTTCTCTGAGTTCATCCAATTGTCTTCAGAACTTTCTAGATGATTGGTGACTGATCAAATGTTGACTTAATGACTTAATATTGTCTACCTGTGTGTAATTCAATCTCGGTACACAAATACAGCTGTTTGTGACAGTCTCTGTGGTTTGTCAAGATACTATTGGTAAGATGAGACCTAAATGGAACTTTTTGGCCTAAATGCAAAGAGCTATGTGTGGCAGAAATGTAACTCTGTACACCACTCTGAACGCACCATACCCACTGTCAAACATGGTGGTGGCAGCATCATGCTCTGGGGCTGCTTCTCTTCAATAGGGACAGGGAATCTGGTTAGAGAAGCTCATGAGAAGATGGAGCCAAGTACAGAGCAATATTAGAGGAAAACCTGTTGAAGTCTGAACAACACTTGAGACTGGAGCAGAGATTCACCTTCTAACAGGACAACCACCCTAAACATAAAGCCAAAGCTACAATGGAATGGCTTCAAATGAAACAGATTCATGTGTTGGAATGGTCCAGTCAAAGTCCAGACCTAAATCCAATCCAGAATCTGTGGAGAGATCTGAAAACTGCTGTTCACAAACGCTCTCCATCTAATCTGACTCAGCTTGAATTGTTTTGCAGGAAGAATGAGCAAAGATTTCAGTCTGTAGATGTGTAAAGCTGGTGGAGACAAACTCCAAAAGACTTGCAGCTGGAATTACAGCAAAAGGGGGTTCCAAAGTATTGACTCAATGGGGCTGAATACTTTTGCACACTGCACTTTTCAGTCCTCTCTCTTATTTGTAAAATAAAATTGAACTCTTGTATAATTTTCTTTCCACTTTACAATTGTGTACCACTTTGTGTTGGTCTTTCACATACAATTCCAATAAAAAACATTTATGTTTGTGGTCATAATGTGAAAAAAATGTGGAGAAGTTCAAGGGGTATTAATACTTTTGCAAGCCACTGTATGACATTCTTGGTGGACATCCAGTGGGTGAGATGCATTGTGGGTGTTCAGTCTTGCTGTCACTCTTCTTTACTAATTCAAGTTGAGTTCTGGTTATGTTAGATGACTTAAATACAAATTTGTTTTCTCCTATCTATCGCTTATGTAGATTCCTGTGTGTGTATTTAGAGCGTTTACTTGTTTTAATGACAGTACCATAAGTGTAGGCCAGGTGTAAGGGGTTGATACCATGAGACCATCAATAATTGCTGTCATACATTTGAATTACTGTTATGTGAAGATGTAACTGTTGAATCTTATGTGATTATTGTCAAAGGTTTGCCTACTTGGCACATTAGCTTTTAACATTATGCAGAGAAGGAGCTAACTGCTCAACCACATCTGTTTGATGCAAGTGATTGCCACTGTGGGGTTATGCCAAACGAACATAATTCATTCTAGTGATGTTTTTGTTAAAAGGATTGTTTATTGAGCAAAACACATATTTTTCTTCTTTTCTTCTTTGGCCAACATCCACAACAGTATCTAAGATGCCCCGTTGTTCTTTTGACGGACCTGGAACACTCAAACAAACCCTAAATACACCATGCTGTTTGACTTACAGCAATTCTTTGACCATTTATGCGATTAACGTGAATCAGCTGATTCTGATGTGGAGAAAAGCATCTTTTCATATTGGGTTTGCATCAGTTTACAACACTTTACTAACGTGAAGTGTTGTATAACGGCACAAAGCAGCTTTTTCTTGCAACCGAATAAGCTGATTTACTTTGATTCCATAAACACATAAACACTACTGTAAAGTGCTGCATATCAGCCCAAGGCTGCTGTCCTCCTCGTCAAAATCCACTGGAATTATGAGAATTGTGTAAACCATTGAAGAATTGCGGTAGTCAAAGAGTATCAGCACCTAAGCTAAAGTTCATGTGTTAAAGGATTAACCTCTCCCTCCATTACTGACCTCTCTGGGGGTCCGTTTGTCACCTGGAAGCTTGTATAAAGACTGCAGTGATTGCTGATCTCAGCTAGTCTGACTATCTCTCACACTCAGGTTAACTAAGTTTCTCTCCTTCACCTGGATGTTTTTTTTTTGCATTTAATTTGTGGTTGCCATGGAAACCTGGCTTCCAAAAGGATGTGTTCTTGGATGTACCTGCTCACTACCTGGTTTTGGTTGCTGGTGTGGCAGTAATCCCAGAGAGTTTTACATAGTTACTGCCAAGCTATTCTGTATTGTTTGCCTATAGGAAAAAAAAAACCCTGTCCAGCTTTCTCAGCACAGCGGTGTCTCATTGTGTTTGTTACTGACAAAGAGCCAGCCTTACCTGGAGTTAGATTATACCAGCGGTGTCCAACCATAGTTTGGAGACATGCATGAATATGATGTTCTCTCTTCTTCACTCGTCTCTTAAACCTGATGCATCATTGGAGCTGAACAGGATCACTTTTCTTTTTTCCTTATTTTTAAGAAAATAAGGAATAAATACATGCTGAGTACTGTTAAAACCATTGCATCTAGGAAACACACAAAGACATCAGAGACACACAGACAGTTACAGAACCTTGTTTCTGAATTTTTTTCATCCTTTCTTCTAAGGAAAACTTTTTTTTTTATGTTTTTGTTTGTTTTGTTGGTTTAGTGATGCCAGATTGTTTGCGAGGTGAGTATGCAGTTGAAGTAGAGTTGATTTATCTTTTTGCTTATTGGTCTGTACCTTTTAACTGTAGATTTTAACTGTTATGGTAAAGGATGCTGAAGATACAATTTTTTATAAACAAAAATAGAAAATCATTATGTCTAAGAAAAACAGCGCAGAGGGAAAATTACATTTTAAAAATCCCCAAAAAAATAATGAAAAAAATTATAAATAAATAAATATATACATACATAAAATAGATATAAAAAATAATAATACATCACCACAAAAAGAAAGAAGAAAAAAAAGCAAAAATCAAGGCATTGTGCATCTAATTCTTTGAAACATTATGATGAAAAATAAATGAAACAGAAATAAAATAAAACAAAATTCTATGCAACAGACGAAAATAATCAGCCAATTGATTAAGTAACTGAAACTAGAGTGGATGGAGATTGACTTGCTTATTTACATAAAGAGAATCTAGTGGTTTCTCAGTGAACTGCTCCTGAAACCTGTTACTTCATTTTTAAATGAGCTTCAGCCCACAAGTCAAAGGGTCGCAAATTGAGGATTAAAAAATCACAGTAGAACAACTGATGCCAAAAATTAAAATATTCTGGCCATATTTAGAGAATTTTGGCACAATTATTTTAAGCCATCATCACTAATGTATATTTAGTTGATCTTCTGCTGAAATATCTACTTAAAGAAGTTTTTCAGTGCCTGAACAACACTTGAGACTGAGACGGAGATTTTCATTCCTAATATTAACATATCAATTTTTCTCTTAACATTGTTATAATTATTATTTTTTCTGTAATTTCTGAGCCCTAACTTTTTCTGCCTGCCAATTAATTTCATGAATCATGGCCAACTTGTAGCAGTCTGAAAATGAAATGCGTTGCCTTATGCAGCTTTGAATCAGAAACTGGAAGACTAAAGAATGATGCTGTGCTCTCTTGGCTCTGTATGGATCAGGAAGGATTGTTACACAATCTGAGCTCAGTAAATGGTAAAAATAGAGTACTGAAGATTTCCACTCCATGTCTAATGGATGTGAAACGCAGAATGCTTCAAAGAGTTGTTCCCTCTTCAAGCTTGTATGCAAATCAGCTTGATAAATAAAAGCAGTGAACTTTAGATTGCCGCAGCGATTAATCACCCATGTTTAATCAGATGAGTGCTGTGCAGCTCCAGGTGGATGGATGGATAAATGACAGGTTGAAACAGGTGCTGAGTTTGACAAGACGGCGGCTTCAACAGCACCTGGCTGTTTATCTGATGCCCTCTTTGCTTGCTATTATTCTGAATGCTGCTGTGTGCTCCACAGTCTGATCACAGCTTTCGTAAATTCAGCAGTCACTCAGGAATTTATCTGTGAAATTCAAGCTGGCACATCCTCTCCCTGTGCTCATTTTTGCTTTTCAAAACATAATTTGGCAAATCTTGTTTCCCCTCAGGTGTTTTGAATGGACATGAGTACAATTTAAAAGAAACAGGAAATAAAAGATTAATTTTCCATCGTTTTTTAAGCAAATTTTAGTTTGTGCCTGGATGTGTCTTAAAATGGGTGCATTTGGAGTTGCAGGTACATGAGCATCATTGTACCTATCATTCAAATCAGACTTCTCTTCAGTTTAGAGGTTTTGAAATGTTGATCATGGAGGAAACCAATGAGCACCTTGGCCATTGTGTTTACTTTCTAAAACATCATTTTTTACCCCTGGCAGTACATTAATAAGCTCCCAGAAGTTTGAAATGTTCTCACAGAATAAACTTCATGCTCAGAACTTCACGAAATCATATATTTCTGTTCTTGTAGAGAGGCTTAGGTTTACAGGGAGCTCATTTCAGAAATTTATGATATCCAGCAAGAGCCTCATTTCTTTAAAATGAAATTTCTGTGTTTTCCGGCACAGGCATTGAATGGCAACCAAAATAAGTTTAAAAAAGACTGAATATTGAGAAAGACAAAGAGTGTTGCAGCAAACTATGTGGGTGGTCATGAAGAGGCAAATCACAGCAGACTTTATTCTGTCAAAGAACATTTGAGCCTAAAGTGTGTATTTTTAAGTCACTGTGATTGCGCTCATTCTAGGCTTACTCACCAGGGCACCCTTCTGTAGTCCTAGGAATGGTACAGTTAGACCTGCACTGTAAAATTTATTGTTTTCATGACACAGCCTGTGCAACACACAAATGGCAAAGGACGAAGTAATATGTAATACCTCAAATGTTTATACACATGCTACTAAAATCACGTTGCATCTTGAAGTATTTCAGGAATTAAACAGAGCCCTTTGCAAATTTGACTCATCAAATGGAGCCTTTTTATGTTAGAATCCCGCCTCCTATGTAGCTGTGAGACATTTGGAGTACAGTTGAAGTCACGTTTACTTTTATCGTCAATAAAACTGTTGCAGTGAAATGGAAATTATGTTATAGTTGTTTTTTGCTTTTTTATTTGTTCATGATTTGTTTATAACTAATTGGAAGTTATATCATCATTGTAATATTGATCACTAATAACGAACATCAGACATTTTCCTCATATCTTGCAGCCCTAATTTTATGATACCAATGCAAAACATCATTAAATATTAGGAACTTCTACCCAAATGCTATGTATAGACAAGTGTTTTCCATTAGTGTTCTGACAAAAAAGCTTACAAACATGACAACACATTGCTGCTGATAGTCTGGCTAGTGGATAGCATAACTCTGCCCCCATCAGTGTGTGAATTTGTGTGTGTGAAAAGGTGAATGAGATTGTGATTGTTCCTTAATGAAGGTAGAAAAACACTAAACAAGTATAATTATATGCCACCTACCTTCTGCAACCAGAAGTACCTACAATAAACAAGTGTTATTTCTCAACTCTTAGCACAATTTATGGACAGAAATGATCTCAAACCAACATTAGCATTAGACAGAATAAGCAAACAAATATAAACATGAATTAAACAGATCAAAACTAACAATAGTGGTCAGCAACAATGTTCAAAAGAAGAATGTCAGTTTTGAATCCAAGAGTATTAGGGTTTTTTTTTATTGTTTTAGGAAAAACTTGCTAAAATTAGGAAAATGAAGACGAATATGGATCTATTTGTTGGCAAGTGGAAGCACCAGAATGGAGCGATGCAGGGAGCTTGTGACCTGCTGATTGTAGCTTTCATGTCACTGCTACAAGCTTTTTTAAAATGATATTTGCATCTGCTCCCAATTTACAACAAATTGAAAGAAATATCAAAAAATGCAACTTTGAGCTTAATTTTTTTCTTTATATCCTCCATCAAGAGAGAAATGCCAAAAGAACATGTTAAAAACACCAAAAACATTATTTTAATCAGAGTGGGTCTTCAAGTTTCTGGGAAGCTTCTCAGCATAATAGTCACAGAGTCCCCTGACATCGATGTTGTTGAGCTGACGAGGAGGACGCCACTGATCGGGAACAGAGTTGTGTCTGCTGGGATAAACTGGCAGTAGCGCATACATTAAGCTGTCTCCGCTGAATGTGTGTAAAATAATGAGGATGGTGCTGCTGATAATCCTTAACTATCTGTCACAGCAACTCTGTTCAGAAATCTGTTCAGCAAGTGTCCACTTAACCCTTCCCTGACCACGTGTGCAGCTTTCTAGGCCTAATTATGAAATCTATATGCTGTAAGTCACTCCACAAATGATTTGCAGTCATGGGGACCACTGACATGATTGTTAACTTGGCCTTTCAGCTTGTTTGTGACTACTCTGTGGTTTGCAGATCTGAATTTTAAACTGGAAAGAAATCCACTCAGACTTTCATCTTTCCCCTTTGCTGGTGAGGACGAAAACGTACTCAAAGTCAGGAACTGCAGTAATCCATGATAGACTTACTTGTGTGAAGAAATTAAAGGTGTCCCTGGTTTATTGTGAGAGTAATGATCTAGAAATAACCAGTGATAAGTAAATCCTGTGAAATAGTCATCTATATATTTTTTAAATAAATATAGATGTTTTAAGACTGTAAAACCCCTCACTACACACTTCTACACCTTTCTCAGAAAGACATTAACATTTTCAAACTTTTCTTTCTGCGTTGTGTTCCGAATAGGAAGTAGCTGCTGGTTCCAAGAAGCTAAAACTCCAAAGACTTCTATCTAAAAATAAACAGCTATTAGTCAGTCAATCTATTTGTCAGAATAACATGTTCTTGCTGATTCTACTTTTTCTTGCTACCTTTTGTAGTGTAAGTTATTCAAGTTATATATTGGTTTAGTTCTCATATATTGTCAATGCTCAGCAGAAGATTGATTGACAGACGAGATCAATTGACAATGTTTTACAGCCAATCAGGACGCAGAACACAGTGCGTTGTAAAAAACTAAAACTACACCAAAAGATACTTGAAACAGTGAGACCGTGAAAGATGAACTGCGGTATAGCAAGGAAGCACTGTAAAACAAATGAGAAGTAAAGTTGACCAAATCTTTAAAGACACAACTGTGAATCTACTATGTGACAGAATTCTGTTTGTTTACTTTCTGAGCAAAAGCTTATAATAAAACAAGTAAACATTTAAACTCCAAAGTCAAACACATCATAAAATATGGTTTCAGTCTTCTTTCATCCATGTAACAAGTTTTATCCGGACTTCACTTTCTTCTTTTTCGAAAGCAGCACTTCCAGACATGTGTTTTTCAGATCTTACTGGTTAAAAGGTATCCTCTGAAATAGGATCCAGCCTTAAAAGACTGAACATCCCAGGTCTAAACTAACTTTGAATGAAGATGCCTGCTTCTAGGCCGAAAGGATTTTTAAAAATACCAGGAATTCTTCATGATTTTGACACTTTCTTCTTAACACCTCACCATCCTCCTGAAGACAGATGTGAGCAGACCAGCATCTTATGAGTTGTCATTGCTTCATGATGCTTGTTTTTAATTCAACTGCTCTTTATCTTTGCTAACTTACATTTTTTTAGTTGTTTTTCATGTCATAAAAGGGCATCTTGCATACGTTGTCTATCCATCCATGAACCTTTTCATAAAAAGTATTGGATGAAGATTTCTTCAAACCCTGAGAGTGAGTGGGTATTTTGGTGCCATAGGTGTGGCTAAGAAAATACAGGTAAAAAAACAGAATTTCTAAAATAAATACAGTTTTTATGGGATCTAATGAATATTTTTTTAACAAGTTGTTGTTTTTTGCTATTTGGAAAAAAAGTTTTCCTTTAATAGACTTTTTATAAGCTACACATATTAATAAAAGAGTTTTGCAGCTGGGTGGTCAACCCTGACCAACCTTTTTTCTGCCACTTCTTCAGGAGCTCCTCTGAAAGCCTACAGACCTTTCAAATCTGCACCTTTTGCTCTCTTCCTGATTTTGGACATATGGCTAATAACACAATGCACATTTTCTCAGCATTCAACTGTAACCACACATCGAAAATCTAAATAAAAGCAGCTCTGACCCTATTTCTCTTTGTTTATCTTATTTTCTGTGTTTTGCAACACAGAATATCACTAACATGGAGACATTGATTTACTTGCTTTAGCTGTGATTTATTCAGGGTTTATTGCTGTGAATATTCATTGATATAATTTTTTATCTATAGTGTGGAAGCAATAGTTTGTCCCACATCTGAACCCCACAAATTTTGGGATGCGGGTCTTTGCTTTGCCTTTGGAACAAAGCACTAATGAACTAAAAAGGACAAAAGCTGATGTATTTTACTCTTATGTGAGAAATGTCTTTATTTGGAGGTTATGGCAAAAAAAGGAAAAAAAAACTCCTATCCTGTAAGCCTTTGTGTCTAAACCAAAGATGAGGATACAATGCAGTTTCTTTTAGGACATTTCAGCGTACAAAAAAATTTAGTTCCTAAAGTACCAGTAGTTTGGAAGCCTGCTGAGCTTCTTAGCAATTTAAGAACAATTTAAAAATAATTTTCAGAGACAAAATTACAGTCACACTAAAAGTTAGAGTGAGGAGTAAAAAGAGATGAGGTCAAGTTTCAAGTTAGCAGTTTAAAAATTTCTGTGCTTAATTTTTAGAGATGTAACAGAATTATGGTTATGAAGTTTTGAAGCATTTGAGACCACAAAAGTTTTGATTCTGGTTCTAAACCTGTAGGTTCACATTCATGCTCTTTATCCGGTACCATCAGCAGGAAATCACCTAGAAGACTAAAAACTTTGATTTTTTTTGTTTTAGATCAGAACATTCAATTCTCATTTATGCCTTAATTGGAAACACGACTGAAGATGTCAAAAAACCTTTTTTATACACTGATCTTCCCTTTCACACAACCTTGACATCACATTTTGGTTAATTTTCAAAGACTGTAAATAACACATTCAGAACTAGTAATAAGAAAATATCGAGCAGGAATGAATTAGTAGATTACTAATACTGTAAAATTTAAAGCCCCATCTTTAAATGAGATGGGGCTGTTTTAACAGTCCTTTTTCATTACCAGCCTAAAGAACTCTGCCAAAAAGCTCTATATACTCTTGCTGGCTTTCAGCTTCAGATGGAAAAATACAGATTTCATTATTCTGTTGCTGAGCCTGTTTGCCTTGTTTCATATTGTCAGGGGTCATGTGAAATTGGTAATCTGGTTGTTTTGTTCCTGTGGAAGAACAGTTTCCTGGCTGCTTTCCTGCTGGTTTTAGAGCAACAGATGTGCATGAAATGAGACTCTAATGCAGATACTCCCAGGTCCCCTCAGCTGCTTTATTGGTGGAGAATCAAGGCTGAAGGTGTGTTCAGTTTGGGGACATGCACACAGCCTCTCTTTTGTTGCTCTCTGAGGTTTAAATTAAAGTAACCTCTGAAGTGCAGTGAGAAGCCAGACACTCTTGGAAGTCCAGATGTGTCAAATAGAATCTGGCAGCTTGACTTCATAACAGAGATAGATGAGTTTTGAAAGGTGGCTGAGCTCCCCCTGAAAGATGAGTTGTTTCTCCTTCGCAGCTGAAGGAAGCAGGTGAGATGGTTTGGGCAGTTGGTCAACAGCCTTCGGAACACCTTGCAGCAGAGATCCTGCATTTCAGGGAGGGTTATATCTCACTGGGGAGGCCTAGGGGCAAACCCCAAGACTCCATGGAGAGGTGTATCTCTTAGCTGGCCTGGGAATGGATGCCCCCACAGACAGATGAGCATTTAATTACTAGGAAAAGTCAAATACTTGTTTTATGCGACTACGGTACGCGATTTTCCTCCCGTTCTTTGGCTTTTGACTTGAAGACTAATAGTGTTCTATGAATCCTTTAATATATTATAATATATATCCTTTTATATATGTTTGATATCAGCTGGAATTAAAATAAAACATTAAATGGTTCATATTTACTGTGCACCAAACTCCAAATTATGATGCAAAAGATATGTTTCTAGGATTTTACTAAGTAGTCAATGCAAATGACAGTCAGCATAATTTTCAAGACCATAACTTAGTATAAATAAAGTATAACTGAGCAAACCTCCTAATTATGACAGTGTTTATTTGTTTATGTATTTATTAGTTGAAAAAAAAGCTTAAAATGCATAGTTCCAAATTACTATGCATAGCAAAGTTTGGAAAGATTATATTGGTGAAAATGATCATGTGCTGAATTTGCTTTATTTGGAGGTCATATTTCCTCAAATCAAAAGCTATTCCAGTCAAAATCATCTTAATGGGTCAAGTTACATTTAAACATAGGACCCTTTATTTTGCAGCAGCTTCAAAATTCTTGTATTTATTGAACTTGTGAGATGTCGGAGAGTTTCTGCTTGAATTTCTTTCAAGCAGTTTGTCATGAAAGACAATTCTTTAAAAGAGTCCGAGCCAAACCATGACTCTGCCACCTCCTTGCTGACCTTGCAGCCTTGTTGATGGAGCAACCATCCTCTGCTCCATCCATCTGTACCATCCAGGTTTTATAGGCACTCATAAGTGAACACGATTGTTTGAAAATTGGTCTTCATGTATAGCTGGACCCACTCCAGGCATTTCTGCTTGTGTCCTAGTGGAAGGTGTATCCATACCTTCACGCCTCTGCAGGATTCTACATTTTTGTGGGACTCCAGAGACATCAGCAGCTTCAAATATGTACTTGCTGCTTTGTAGTAGTATTTTAGCAGCTACTGTATTATCCCAATGAATTGTGTGCTCTGAATCTACCACAACTTTCTTAGTTAGTAAAAAGTATGATGATCACGCTTAAGTTTTCAGGAAATTTCAAGCTTTCATACCTTCTCCAAGACATTCAGTTTCATGCTTCTCAGCAGCAGAGAGATCCTTTTTCTTTCCAATATTGTTTGAAAATGTTGGTCTGCTTTATGTGGAAAGTCCTTCTTAAGTAGTTTTACCACTAATTGGATTTACCTGGTAAACTAATTATCACAGATGTCTGAAATTGACTTGAGCCTTGAGACATAATACCATTCATGAGTTTAACTAAAAATCTTGATCACACTTAAATCCAATTTGCATGACAATTTGGATCAAAGTGTAGGCAAATCAAATTATTTACAGTCATTAATATATACGATATATACGTTTAACTGTTTACAATACAATATTCTTTGCTTTTTTGCAACTACTATTAGGTTTTTGATTATTTTTCATTAAATTAAGTAAATTGCTTAATATTAAGGGTTGATCAATATTTTAAAGGGATAACAAAAAGATATGGTGATACTAAAATTACATTTAAAGTTTTAATTATATGTTTATTTCTGTGGTTTATTTAATTCTTCTTCAGTTGTGGAAACAAAGATGTATGACTCTCTGCTCCTCATTTACTGTATGTTGGAATCATAAGTGGTTTAATTAACCACTTGTTTTGAAGGGTTTTCAGGCCAGTGGGAACATCCTTCTTTCAGGAAACTTCTGAACACTAAACGCACAGACACACGCTTCTTCATAGTCCCAAGAAATCGAGCATTTTTCCTTTATGGCAATGCAAAGTTCAAGTCCTGTGCCGAAGCTGCAAATTAAATATCATTATGAAGTGTCAGTCATCTTCATATTCTATTTCTTTTTATATGTTGTGTCATCACGGCTGGTGGTGACCTTTTTCTCATATGTGCAGCTTTATGGAATCAGAGAGTTCTGTGTACTTTGTCATTTTAAAGTGCGAAACATGCGCAAGTTAACCAATTAATGATGGCTGAAAAAGTCTGCATTGAGTATTTGTATTCCCATTGAAGACAGGAGGAGATAGAGCTACAGTTTTCAAAAGTGCATTCCTGTTGATTTGTTTCATTTTGTTTATGGGGAAGTTTTAATATAAAACCTTAACCATTTTTTTCCCTTTCTTTTTCTTTTTTTCCTTTTCCTTTCCATTTTTTCCTAAGGTTTTTAAGGCAAACTTGAAAAGCACTTAAAAGCCTTTATTAAAAAAAAAACAAAAACAACAACACTACATTTTAAATCCAGTTGTGCCTTATATGTGGATTCTATAGGGATTCTGATTGAGAGGTGCACAGCGGTCCTTCAAAATGTTTGGTTGGATGTTTTATAGTGAATACTTTAGCGCGGCTTACGTGTAGCTGTGTCGGCCTGTGTTTTTCTGTTGTTGTTTGTTTTATTTTACTAAGAAGGGAGTTAGTGTTGTCAAAGTAACTTCGTAGTAATTTGTATTAGTGGTCTGTTTTTTAATGTGTTGCCAACAAGGTTGGGAGTTACAGGTTTATGCTATTGTGGCAAACAAGCAGTGTGTTCTAGAATTACTGTAAATGAAGTTGATAAAGTCTGACTGACGGACTTACAGTATCTTTGACTCTATTGTCTCAATGCACTTTATAGTTCAGTGCTCCTTATATATCACATTCTGTAAGTTTAAAAATAGACCACATATTGATGGTACGCCTTATAATGCAGAAAATATGGTAGATAACGTTTTTCAGGACACTAAGCCGGACGTCTACCATTGGGGTTCCTTTCATATTTATCACTAATGAAATGCTGCACAATATGTCAATATTAGTATATTGTGTTATTTCTTTACATGTTGCATCAACTGCATTACTTCAAAAAGAGAATTTGGATTTTGTTAAAAAAAACAGAAACAAAAAAAACCCCACAAATTAAAAAAAAATCCCCTAAAAAAGTTTATGTTTTACACTGTTGTTATGGATCCCTGCAATTGACTGGCAAACTGATTGGGGTGAATCCCACCTTCGCCTTTCAGTAGCTGGCTAGGTTTCAGCATCCTTGTGACCCCAAATGGTACTAAAGCAGTTTCAGAAAATAGACGGATGTTTTTTGGAAGGATGCTCCAGACCCTTAATGTTAAGAAATTTCCAAACCCGATGACCTCATAGATTGATATATTTTGTTTTAAAAGTTAAGACAAAAAAATACCTTGTTTCCCATTTTTTCTTTTTTTTTTTTTTTTAGTAATTTTGGTCACCAGGTTTATTTAAAATTTGTTGGTGGATATCCAAATACAAAGCTTCATTATTAGCTTTTATCAGTCATTTTAATTGTGGTCTGTCGTATTTGTGCGCTCGCTGGAATGGTTAGATTACTGAGGAATAAATAGCACTGATCCAGATAGAATTTTTCTAACTAGGAACCTGCTAAAACATGTTGAGTGAACAGCTTGGATTTGCATAAATATCTATAAATCTAATAAATAGGATCTATAAATAGTCCTGTGTGTAAAAATGTGGTGAATTAAAAAACAAATAGAATTCATTTTACGGTGCTAACTCTATTAAAATCCAAACATTCCCTTATAGTTTCACAGCGATGTGTTCACAGCAATGCAACGGCTGTTTTAAAAATCCTGTGTAAATCAAACGTTCCACTGTGGGCCAACTGATCATCTTTCATTGTGGTTGCAGCGTTCACAAAGGGGGAATTGTTTGATTTGACCTCTTAGCTTTAGTCTTTCAGGTTGATCTCACATCTTTCTCTGCTCATTGGCTCTGTACTCTGAACAGTGAGCCAATTAAACCAACAGAAACACAACATAAAAATGTATGCAGGTGGACGGTTGTATATTAAGACGATCAGACAGCATTTTGATATCGTCGTAAAACATAAATATAGATACAGATTTACCAAAAATATTACATTAGTTACAAAACAACACAATAGGACTCCTACTGAGGAGATAAGATGAATGCAGAACTGTTCTGAAACAATAGCTACGATAGGACTCTGTTTTTTAATGGTTTTATTACATCAGTAAAGTTTTAACCATAACTTTTTATTTCCTGGCCAATTTTGTTTGAGAAGCAGCTGCATGCAGTGAGATCTGAAGGGCGGGGAAGCATAAAGGTGATTTTAAGTCCTGAGAAAGTGTGTTTGTGTGTGTTTGTGTGTGTGTGCCCTTATCAAAGTAATGTTGCATTCCCAGAGAGAAAGCCATGGAGATGAAGCTCAGATGGTGGTAAGTACTCCACACGACCTTTTCACTTTCTCTTGCTTCCTTTTTTCCTCCAAATGATCTGTAAGTAATGAACCTTGAGTCAGGCTAGCTAATTAGACCTGACAGTGCACCTAACTTTCTCAGTGTGGCTCCTCTGCACATTTTTACTCATTCATAGACACACAGAAATGCACAGCTATTCACACAAAGTAACATGGTAAAAAAAATGACAAACACCCTTTCATGTTTCTTTAAAGCTCTCAGGGTTCATGTTTTACTTATCTGCAGTTGAGTTATGTCTATCCTCTCATTTTCTTATCTGCCACAACTGTGTGCACGACATCTGGAGAGAACCACAGGTGAGCGTGTGTTAGATCAAAGTCAAACTTCTAATTTTGGACTGCGCACAGTGTGTTACAGCCACGTTCGGTGAGAATCAATTAGCTGGTCGTTGGGCAAACAATGTCCATTTCTCCCGCAGTTCCCTGACTGTCCAGTAGGGAGACCTAACGTTCAGTTGTAAAGCTGACTTTATGATGGTTGAGATGGCAACGTTTTAGAATCTCTTGATGTTTTCAGGTGTCTTTTTGTGTGAAGTGTTTAAAAAAGGTGTGTAAAGAGGAAAAAAAAAAGTTTGTTTGCTCATCTGCTCGTGTCTTATTACAGCTGAGTCACACATAAACAGACACTAAGTCCTAATGTTTCAAACAATAAAAGCATAATTGAATGAAAGAGGAAAAGGTTAGTTTGGGTGGAATGATTTTATGTTTCAGTTTGTTGTGGAGAAAGGACTCATCTTGTGATATTGTGTAACTGCTTTGAACAGCCAATTCTAGTAATAGCTATAATTTTGGTTCTCACAAAAAATGTGTAATAAATTGCGCATCCCCATTAAGCATTTGAAAAACAGCCTACTCCTTTAAGAATTTGTGGTACTCAAAATTAATGCTGCATTCATTATCTGTTCTTGTTTTTTTACTTTATGATATTTATTTATATTTTTTTGCGAATTATTTATGACGTAATGAAGCCCTAATCCATATAGCACAGTCTGTGTAACTAAGGTCATGTCGTAAAGGAATGAAAGTCTGCAATGCTTTTAAGGACGAGATATTATATGTAGGTTTTCAAATAGAGTCTATTATTCTCCTTGAAGCGAGAATGTGATTATGTTTTAAAGCTCTTTTAAAAACAGTGGGGGTTGAAAGTTTGGGCACCCCAGGTAAAATGTTATATTATTGTGCATGAATAACCCAAGGAAAGATTGAAAAATCTCCTAAAAGCCTCAGTTTACAGTTTACAATTAGGCTTTATTTTCATAATTTACCCGTTAAAAATAACAGAAAACAAAATAATGGTGTGTGCAAACCTTTGGACACCCTGCAGAATGTATAGTAAGCACCGCCCTCTTTGGAAAAGCTGAGACCTGACAGTGTCATGTATTGTTCAAAATACTCATTTGCAAAGATCAGGTGATTTCAATCTCTAAGATTTTATAGAATCTGAGTCATGTGACCTTGCTCCAACAATCGATATCATGGGTTCTTCCAAGCAGTTGTCCAGAACAATGAAACTAAAAACAGTTGATGCTCACAAAGCAGGAGAAGGCTATAAGAAAACAGCAAAGCATTTTCAGATGCCAATAATCTCTGTTCAGAATGTCATTAAGAAATGGCTGTCAACAGTCAGTGGAAGTTATAAAGCAAGATCTGGAAGACCAGGAAAAATCTCAGACAGAGCAGCTCACAGGATTGTGAGAAAAGCAAGTCAAACCCACGTTTGACTGCAGCATCCCTCCAGAAAGACCTGCAGACTCTGGAGTTGTTCTGCACTGTTCTACTGTCAACAGATGCTTATACAAATATGGTCTTCATGGAAGAGTCATCAGAAAACCTTTTCTACGTCCTCACCACCAAATCCAACATTTGAAGTTCACAAATGAACATAGAAACAAGCCTGATGCATTTTGGAAACTGGTTGAAGTTTTGGCTAAATATTTCCTGGATCAATTTTAAGTCAATGAAACAGATCAAATGAGATTGTTCAAAATGAATCAATATTGACAATGAATTGTATTGTCAACCACAATTTATGATATGAATAATATGAATCAAATTGTTGTTAAAACAAACTGCTCGTCACAAGCCAAATATTAAGACTCTGCATGTGTGACCTGTCGAAGTCCTCAGCTCTGATGAGTTTACTGATGCATGGCTGACACTGTTGTCTCTGTGCACAAAAAACACAGAAGAGTGGGCAGGAGCAACACACTTCAGACTGGGAATTAGTCTGCTGTGAAACTTGAAGCATATTTCCTGGTAACAGTTGGCCTTCTGCAGAACATTTGCGTTGTAAAAGAAAAACGTGAAAGCAGCTGTTTGCTACAGAGCTCTAGTTTGTCTTAGTTTAAAAAAAGCAGTCAGAAATCTGCTACTGCTGCTTGATTTAAAAGCAAATCTGCAATATGCTCAAAAAACTATGATTGATGTCGGAAGTTATATTTAGCCTTCAACAAATGCACAATTATGCAGTTTTCCATACTTACTTAGTGGTGAATTTGGAGGTAATGAGCATGTATATTGTGGAGTAACTGAAATAAACTCGGCTCAGGTAGCTTTCGCTGGTGGCAGATCATTTGCTTAAGTAATTGCATTGAGACAACATGAACATTTCATTTGCTGTTTGTTTCTGTTGTGCCCTGCAGTCATGTGCCAAGCACCTTTGCTTTTTTTTCCTCTTCAGTATTCAAGCTGTTTACCGACTGATCTCTCCCTCTGAAGGAGAAGCCATTGCCGTCTCTCACTGGCGCAAAATAAGCAAGCTGTAAATTAGGTTTAATTTTCAAATCACAAACGCACTTCTGCTGCTTAAGGAATAGGACATGGAGATTTGACAAGCCACTTTATATCACTTCAAAGCTCTAAATAAATCAGCTAGCATTTTTTTTTTGAAAATATGCAGCATTTTACCGAGCAGACTCCAGCCTATCATCTTCCCATGAGCTCTCATTGCTCATTTGTGGCCTTGGAAGATGTCAGGCGTTGGGGTTTATGGAATCTGAGCTCTAAAACCCATTCTCACTTCGGGCTAAAAAGTCTACAGAGTGATGTTGTGTCATTTTCACACAGCACTGGGACTAATCTGTGAAGTGCAGCAAAACTGAATGTTACATTATCAATGCTGTACAGTGACTGTAAACAGCACCGTTTCACAACCAAAGTCAATTCAGGGCACTTTCACATACTGGTGATGAAGTACTGTTGCAATAGGATGTTTAGAGCTATGGTGGGAGAGAAAAATAAGAGAAAGTGATGGTAGAAGGAATTTTATGTTTATAAAACTCTACCAACACTTAAACCATTGTTTATTTCACTATTTAAGTTATTTCAAGGTTTAAGGAGAACAAATTGCTTTCAACTTTTTTAATATACTCCCCATGGATGGCTCAGATGGAACTACTCCTACATTTAATTAAATCACCCTTGTTGTGTTTAGAAGCATGAGATATAATTAGAACATTTAGTTTCTTGGAAAAAAAAAAGGATTTTTTCCCATCTTCCATACAGCAATTTAATTATATTCAGCATATCGCAGAGTTCTGAGGGAAACAGAGTTGCTATAGAGATGACCATGGCTGAGCTATGCTTGGAGATGATGCAGAGAAGTGAGTCTTCACGCTGCAAACGGCGCTCCTACACACAAACTATGTGCAAACTAGAGCACTAAAGAGTTAGCTTTTTCATGATCTTGTTAAAAGATATGTACAAATATGTAAACATATGCATACATTGCCACACAGCTCCACAACAACAAAGGACATTATTCAGTCAGATGTCAGCCTTCTCTGAGACACGGCTGCACAAGATGCATATTTATTAGAAGCCGCCCCCCTGCTCTGCCCTCTTTCTTCTTGTCTGAGACAACTTCACTGCCTCCTCTCTGAAAGGATTGGATCTTTGTCAGAGCTCTCACGAACAGGAGATTTATGGAGAGAATGTTGATAGTGGCTCTGAAGCCCAGTGCAGCAGAAATCAAAGATAATGCAATGGCTGCTGTCCTAAACCTTTTTCTGATAGAACAGTGGATAGAAAAGGAGAAGATTGCCCAGCGTCCTTTTCACATAGCAGTTTGTCATGTGTGGTCAACTCGTCCTCACATTCTTACCCTTTTCACAATTTTTTTTGCAGAAGTGACCCACTTAAGCTGCACATCAGTGTCTATGTGTAACTGCGTAAATAACAGGGGAATGACATTGAAGTAACACAAAAGTGGAGCGTTAGTTTAATGGGAATAGAAGAACAGTGTCACTCAGATGGTTCTGTGGCACCTGCTTGCGTGCAATAACAGCGATCATAGTAAAACACATGATGATCACCCTTTTCACCAGAAACTTAAAAAAATGATATTCCGTGTGGTTACATAGACCATTTTGTGGTTTTTGCTTTCTTGACAGCATTTAATGTCAGATCCTAGCAGTTCTGAATGAAAAATCAAGCCACTAACAGGTAACGGATCATAGTGTATGTTTGTTTCTTTTATGAGAAATGGTTTGTCTCCTTGTGTAGCAATTGTGTAGCAAATTTCAGGCTGGTCCTCTGACTGAACCTGTCTCCAATTGCATTTATGTGCATCAATCCAGAGGGTCTAATAACTTCTAGTGTTCCCACTTTCCGTTTTTGGAATCCCAGTGATCCAGTGACAGAAATACTGTTACAGTTGGCGAGAAGAAGCATAACTGGAATTTCTATAAGAAGAGAACTCGAAAATGAGATTGAGAGATTTAGTTATAGTATGAGCTGTCAATTCTTTGGTGATTGGGCTCTGGGTTGGAGACGTCTTGCATGCCAGTGAAGGTCTTAGACCAGGTGAAGTGACCCCCCAAAAATTAGGAAAAGCTAACCTCAAGGTGGGTCTTTCCTAAAAGAGATATCCATTAGACAGAAGAATAAAAAACATTTACAATGGATTAAAATAATAATGATGAGTCATTAATTGCAAGAAAAAATAACTAGCAATGACTATGGCTTAATTGTGCTTGAATCAGAATACTTAGTGATCAAAGCTTGTGCAAAAGATGGCGCTGCCTGCATTAAGCTGGCTGCTAATGAACGCACACAACTAAGGCTCAATCCACATGCATGTGCTCCTTGAGAGCTGAGTGCACCCAAGGTTAGGGCTTGTGCAAAGTCATATGTTAAACGGCAACTGAAACGCCCATGAATGGATCTTGATAGGAACCATAACTTGCTGTTTACATTTGAAATAACCACCATCAGCTATATGAGACTTACCAGAGATATTAAGGCTTGAGGGACCTTTGACCTGTAAGGATAACATCAAAATTGGTGATGAATATGCAGCCGAGGACCAGCGACCCAGTTGCTGACGGGATGCTGAAGACACGACTTGGGTGGCTGCAGTAGTAGCAGCAATGATGCGAAAAGAGTGACGCGAGTGGTTTTTGAGATTTAGGCTGATTGATGCTGGAATAAGCTTCATGTAATTAACAAACCAAGATTTAGTTATAGGAGACTGAACAGAAGTGAGAAAGAGAGGTGAAGGAGGCAATGGGCATTTTTCTCATTTTTAGATATGATAACATAGCATGGAAAGGACAAAAACTGGAATTGCTACTTGCTATGACAATACAGCATCTCTTTGAGTTTTTTGTGTGTTTTAAATACAAATGATAAAATTGAGAAATAATAAATCAAAAAAACAAATTTGGGTCAAAAGCAGAATTACAGGTCAATTCCCTACATCTCCAAAAACCATAGAATGCCAACAGAAATACACTTGAGTATCATGACATAAACCAGATATGCCTTTGCGAAGCAAGTGTGTGCGTTTGACAGCGACATGAATCCAAAACATAACTAAAAAAGAATTAACCTGAAGTACAAACAATTATTTGTTCACATAATCATTTTTTTCTTCAAAGCCAAAGAGCCACACACATTTGGCTCTTGAGTCACAGGTTGCAGACCTTTACTAGATCTCAATTAGCACATGTGTAGCTACATTGCAAAAAAAAAACAAAAAAAAAAACAAACAAAAAAAACACACAATCTTAAAAAAAGCAATAAAATAAATATTATTTCAGTAAAAACATTTTTTTTCTGCCTTGCCAGGAAAAATTTATCTTATCAAGAAACTTTTTCTATCCCCAAATCCTTTTGAGAAAACATGTCTTTGTTACAAGAATTTTTTTCTTAAAATAAGAATTTTTTCACAATTTTTCTGACTTATTGGTAGATTTTTTTCTTAAATATTTAAATAAAATCTGCCAAGAGGGTAAGAATTTTAGACTTATCTTTACAGGGCCTGTTTTTTGCAGTGTAATTCTTAAATCAACAAATGGGATGTTTACAATGAAGGCAGCCAAATGAAGCCACATTATTCTAGATTTGTCTTCTGCACCTCTCTGCATTTGCAGCTCAACATGATCATTTATCCACTGTGGTGTAGTTTAGCAGAGCGAGGGTCCTGAGAGGGAGAATGACAGGAGATGCTGACTTTGGTCAGTGTACATCATCATATGAAATTAGCACAACAATAAGTATCGCTCTTAAAAAGCACGACAGTTGTGTGACAAGGGTTGTCCTGCCTCAATACCCAAATTAGGAAAAACAATTCTCAGCAAAGGAGAAGTATCACAGACTTGAACAGAAATGTTGTACACTTCTTCCTGTTAATTCACAGAAATGATACCCTTGTTGTTGTCATTGTTCTCTCACAATTCACACAAGTTGTAGCCACCTGTGTCTGTCCACAAAGCGATGTGCATCACAGCCACATCAGTCCTGCCTTGAAGCAGGTCTGTTCTTTTCATCCTCCACTCTGGCACATTCTGGGGGAGACCATGGTGCTGCTTTTATGAATAAACCCTGAGAACATTTTAGCAGAAAGACTTATCAGTCATTGCAGCGGTTTACCTTCTTTGTAAATCAATAGTCATAATGCCAGTGCAGGCGCTGGTAGACTGCAGAGGTCACAGATATTACAGAGACGCTTTTTTGTGTCATGCATGATATTTGCAAGAATGCTTCGACGTCTTTTGATGCAGCGCTTAGGCATGGCTGCTAGCAGCTGTAGGGCTGTGTACAAAAATACTTTTTTAAATACACCAGCATTCAGTCTAATGGAGGCAGGCTTGTTTTTATTTATTTTTATCAAAGCAAATGGGTTATAACATTTATTACTGAGCCTGTTTTGAGAAAGAATGAAGATGTTAAAGATCCACTCTAATGAAAATTGTGTTTTTGGTGTTTTTAACATGTTCTTGTAGCATTTTTCTAATGATGGAGGCCATACATAAAATCATATGGGATTAAAGCTGCATTTCTGAGTATTTGATTATCCTAACAGTGATGGCTCAGGAGCAGATGAAAAAAATGCAGTTTGAAAAAGCTCTCAGTTGTGTCGCAGCAACTGAAATAGGCAGGCCAGTCTCCCTGCTCCGCTCCAATTCTGAAGCATCCACTTGCAGACAAATACATTTAACATCTTATGTTCCTCGTCTGAGCTGGCAACTGGCTCAAAACTGTAAGGCTGGATAGCTCTGATATTACTCGCCATCTTTGTTGCACCACTAATGTTAGCTTGTGGTTGTGAGAGGCTGCATGCTATTAGGAGAGAGTGTGGATGATGGGATATCAGCCGAGGCATACAACAGTCCAGCCGACAACTCCTGCCACCCTGCAGAAAATATGTCTCAGACACAGGTTTTTTTTTACTTTGGCTAAAAACAGCATCATCATAAATAAAAGATCAATAGAAGCACTTTTACAATAGACAAAAATACAGTTGGAGTGGAACCTTTAATTCATGACACAAAGATTCGCATAGAACAGAGCAAATCACTGATTCTGCAACTAATTGATTAACTAAATAAATAAAATGTAACAAAACAAAATCTTTTGGCAATTTGACAATTTAATTTGATAATCAGGAGTTTTTGTAGCATGTGGAAGAATCTTTCACTTCCACAACAGACTGACACCTCCTCTTCATGCTGGTTGCACACTGCTCTGGGATCAACCCAGCATTTATTTAGCCAATATTGTTATATCTGTCCCGCTGGGACAAAACACATATTCTGGATACAATCCCAAAGTATTCAATGAAGTTGATGTCAGAATTTCATTTTTCTTACTCACACCTGCTCACAGGGGGTGGACCTTCATTTGGAGAATAAAATCTGATATAGGGCTTTTGGAAGTTTGGGACTGTTTGGCAACCCTTTAACACCAGAACTTTAGTTCCAGCGTTGCCACTCTTGACTACTGCAACTCTTCAACTGTTGATGTTATTAATCCAGCGGATTCTGAAGTGTAGGAAAGCATGCTGTCATACCTCATCACACTGCCTCCACCAGAACATGTTTCGGCATTGGTGCAGATTGGAGCAATAGCTTTTCTGCCTCTTCACTCTTTTGACTCCACAACTCAAAGCCTGAGGGCAGAATTTGGACTTATCGCTGAATACTTTGCTGTTCCTATGTTTTTAGGTTTCAATTGACCTGTTTCTGGCACATATCTGTCAAGACCAGACATGGCAGGGTTCTGACTGCTTTAAAAGACCCAAGATCGGCTAGTTTTTGTTTCTTGTGGATTGTCTTAGTGTTTTGTCTTCTCTGGTTGCCCACTTCGCATTCTATCTGTGACACCTTTATTGTATAGATCTTCGTCTTCAGTTTGAAGATGGCACTAGGTCTCATTCCAAACCACCTTGGTTTTGCAAAACAACAGCCTGAAGCCAATCATTAAAATATGGTGTGCCATTTGCTGTTGTACAGGGCGCAATTCTTGTTATAGAGGATTCTTTCTCTGCCTGCACCTGATTCAAACGCAGTGGTGAAGAGCTAAAACGATCAGTAAGACAAAGTTACACAAACCAGCTGTGTAGAAGTTGGTAAATATGTAGTACAAGAAGACACTTATACCTCGTCTCCACTGAGTGGAGCAGAACAGATCGGGCGGAACAGGAGTTGAATGTAACGGGCCAGTTAATTCTGGCGAACGTTCCACTCAGTTAAAGCTCCTCTTCCACTGAGGACTTTTTTTCCCACAGTGCATGCGTGGTGTAGACTGCTAGCATACTTGCGTCATTGCTAGAGTGTAGCCGTCATCACGTTCGCGTCTTCACCACTTTCTGCCAATTATTGGGTGGCTACAGCTGCTCCAACCCAACCATTCCGTTCCAGTCTCCTGTAGACCTACGACTGAAAGGGGTCCACAAGGCTTAGGGTCCATTCCACTCAGTGGAAACACTGCTTTACTCATTCCCTCTTACCTTTGCTGCTAATGAAAATGTTCCTGTTTGTGTAATTGGTGTCGAAAAGATGCTGCAATTCAGTGGACAGGCTTAAGATAAAGTGTGCAGCATTTCTGCGTTTCTTGACAGGAATATGTGTGAAGTGGTCAGAATATGTTGCACTTGCTGGTTTTTCTTTCCATCTTTAAAAACCTGTTGCTGCCAAAGCCAGGTTTCTGACACTTCCAAAATGAAAAGTTGTTGCATTTCTTTCATTCCAATCTCTGATAAAAATGCTGTGCTGCAATTAAAATGACATCTCCTTGGCCTTTTCCCACCCCCATTCTGAAAACAATCAAAGCACTCTCCACAAGGTTTCAAGAAGAGTGCGCTGTGCCAGCTAATTCATGAGATTCTCTGATGACTAAAACTGTTGCCCTTTGGTCTTTTCTCTTTATTCATTTTAATGAGTGAAACACTGAATAACAATGACTGAGCAAGAAATAAGAAAAAGAAAAAAGGAAACCGGGGGAGTGAAGCCCAAAGCTGTGAAAGTGTAAGTTAAGAGCTGACCTCAGTGGCCCAATGGCTCTAAATAGCATCTAAATGTCAGGGTGGTCTCGAAGGGCAGCTCTTGGCAAAGGCTAATGGGAAAAGCAGAGCTTTCAAGATGTAAGGAGGGGGATAAGGCAGTGGGTGGGTGTTAGTTGGATTAGGGTCTGATTGTGGACTGTGGTGGGTGATGCTGTGCCTCACTGCTCTCTGACAACACTTATGAACACCTGTGATCTTATCTAGTATTAACTTACTTCAGCTTGAGGAAGGATGGAAACGTTTTTTTTGAGTTAATGGAACTGTTGGTGCTGTTTCTCTTTTCTCTGTTGGCATGCAAAATATTCAACTTTTTAGAAGACAAAGACAGAAATAGTTTTTTTTGTGCTTTATATTAGATGATCCACACAATGAGCTGCTCCACCTACATTCTTTCTCAAGGAGTTCAATATTCAGAGATGAGCATTAAACTAAAAGATGGATGGATTCCCTTTTTTAGGCCAGATTCTTCTGCTTTAATGCATTGAAATTTACAAATGTAATTGATGTAAATAAATACACTTAGTTTGAGCATCCACAAAGCATAATAAATTAGATAATACATTACAAGAACTATTCATTATAAGCGGACAGATTGGAAACAGTTGTATCAATATAGATTATGCAAGATTAAATATTTAAAAAAAAATGCATCTTTTCCCACAGTTTTTAGCTGTATGCTATGACCTTTTTTTAATGTTTGAGTTTAGGTGTATTTGGAAAACAGTATGTGTGTATGTGATGTTTTGACAAAAGCAACAACAAAAAACAGTTTAAAGTAAATAAAAAAAATCTGGTTTCACAATCTCTACAATGCTGTATTTCAACATTTGTTCAGTTTTTCTTATAACTAGGTAACATTTTCCTAAAAGTCCTACTCCAATTATGTTTTGATCTGTAGTAAAAGCGTTTCCAGGGGTCTACTAAATGTGATTTTGGAAGATTTTCTAGAACATCGTTTCTACAGAGTGGCAATAGTTCAATAAAAATTCACTTGAACTGTTGGTGGAACTGTTGCTGCGTAGTAAGCCCGTCCCCACTTCCCATCACCCATCTGTTTTTACTCTCTCTCTCCTGCTAGCTTTCAAGCCATCATATCCCTAACCTAAAGCCCCGGTCACACTGCGCTTTATGGGTTAATCACGGCTAAAACCTGTCAAAAAGCGGTCTCTTGTGAAGCAGATGATATTGTCTGTGGCGATGTCGAGTTTATAACGAGCTACAGTCGATTTATAGACGTGGCAGGACGCAGGGAAAAATGGGAACGGCGTTGGACGTGACAAAATGTTTTGAAATGCTCAAAACTTTAGCCCACGGATGACCACAGGGGACACACTTGGTAAAGACATGCAACACGGGAAACACACTTGATTATCTGTGTTCTGGCAGTGATTAAGACTTGGAGAGACACGGAAAGATGCGAATGTTTAGCGGTTTGTCACGGGCAGAGCACGGTCATCAGACGGGTGTTACACGTCTCGAACAAGTTCTAAATATGACTGATCACTGCCTAATCACTTCTGTATCACTTATGATTTGCGACAAATAAATACTATAATTTTCTGGGACCTCTGCACTTGCAGTCTAGATGAACCCTCAACGCCGAGATGTTCTCATCTTCATGCTGCAGCACCAACAGACTCAACTGACGCAGGCCAAACATATCCTTGCTGACAGCAGAAGAAGAAGGGCGAGGCGGAGAAGGGGAAGTGGTACGGAACATCTGGGTGTGTGACTGGATTGTGAGGAGACTGACACTTAGACTTACACGTGGCTTGATGTGCTTGGCAGTGCTTAAGCAGTGGAACAGCTGCTGATGGCAATACCCCGCTTTACCATGTCGTAAAGCGCTGTGTGATCGGGGCTTAACATTAGCGGTGTAACAAAAATGACAAGCAATGTTGTAGCTATCCAGCCGTACAGATTTGAGTCAGATGAAACTCAGACGAGGAAAATGGAATCAGAATGGAGGGGAGCAGGGAGCTTTGGACGCGCTGGTAGCTTTTACGTCACTGCTACAAATTTTCAAATGTTTCAATTTTTTTTCATCTACTCTTGATTCACAACGATTTGAATAAAGAAATACTTAGAAATGCAATTTTATGTTTAGCTTTTTTTCATATATGTCCTCTATAATCAGAAAAATTGAGCAATAACATGTTAAAAACACAATTTTCCTTGTAGTGGGTCTTTAAACAAATAATGTTACATGGATTACTGTACAACTCTATATCTGCTTCAAAACTTGTGCATTTAATCACAGTATTTTTAAATAAGTTTCTGTTTTTATCTGCTTGTTAAGGTTGCACTTGGATGACAGCAACCACAGGCTTCAAATGGATCCTATAATGTGGCGCCTATATTAGCAACCATCCCATCATTTACCTGGACATGTGCCATCTTCATCCAGACACATCTGCAGGTGGAGGTTGACAGTTCGCTGCCTAGCAACGAGACAGTGCGATGGTGAGAAAACAGCCAAGCGTTGGTGGGAAATTGGGTATCAAACGTGTGCCACTGGCATCATTAGAATTTCTATGTGTTACCTTCAGATGATGCCATCATGAGCCTTTTAGCAGGCACAGCCCCTCTGTTGCCAGGCTCTGACAAAGACTCTGTCACATCTTTGTGCCCTATAATGTTTGTCTCTTCTCAGCTCTGATAATAATCTTCCCATTATCCCACTCTGTGAGCCACTATCTAAAAAGATTCAGCCTCTGTTTAAGGCTGAATTAGTTATGTTTTTTTCACATTACCCATGCTCATGGGTCACTGTGCACATGTAACCTGCGAGAAAATTACTAATGACCTTTATGATACAACTTTGGACTTCAATCTTATAGATTTGCACAACGTAATGAAGCAGCTGAATTCTGACATTTGCAGCAAGCTGCTGTGTTTTAAAGAACTAATCAATGTGATCTAGATGGTGTCTAATAAAGGCTGCTGAAGATGTTAAATTGAATGAGTCTTACTTTTATGTCCTTTGACACCTTTCTTTGACTTTGGCATATCGTACAACATTCTGTCTCATTAAACAAAGGTTTATGTCTCCCATTTAGTCTTTAATGGATTTAGAAGTGCCGCGGCATGCTGAAGTAATGCAGAGGACGGCGATATTGACAGATATTGTGACCCAGTCAGAAGCCATTTATTGATAGAAAAGAGACTTAGTTGAACTCCAACACTTCTTCAAAAAAAAAGAAAAAAGTCTTCTATTTAAGGTTGTATTTCAGTACAGATTTTTTTGGAAGATTACTTTCCTGAAACCTTGTAAGACCTTGTAAGTTAAAAAAATATACATATATTTTGGGGAAGCCATTGTGCAGAGGTAGAACGGTCGACCTCTTGTGATTGAAAGATCACAGGTTCAGTTCCAGCTTGTTCGCCCATGTGTAGAAGTGTTCTTGAGCAAGACACTGAAACCCACATTGCTTCTGATGGTTATTAGTTGGCGCCAGTGTTCAGCAGCAGAGCTAGTGCTCTGTGTGTGCATGGATGAATCGGACCGTGACTGTAAAGCGCTTTGGGCCTTCAATGAAGGTAGAAAAGCGCTATATAAGTAAACGCTATTTACCATTTCAAAGAAAGTAGTAAAAGCGCTATACAAGTGTATGCCATTTATCTTTTAACGTATTTTGTATATAATACTGTGCTGTCAATCGGTAAAAAAAAAAACTGATTAATCACGCTTTTGAATCTTTTTACAAGGGAAATTTTAAATAGCAAAATGCGGTCTTTAAACAACAAAAAGACCAGAGAGAACATTTTTCCTTAATTTTTAATCTCTGAAAGGTTTTGATTTGTAAAGTGTTAAATCAGATATACCAAAAATGTAATCTGTGTTCACAAAACACATCAACAATAAGATAAGCAGAACTCTACAGACTTTTATGTCTGCAGTATTACTACAAGAAAACAAAGATGCTGATATATAAGAAACAAACATTGTGTTTCTGCACTTTAAATGGTTCAATTGAATACTCAATTCTGATTGGCTCCTGGGTGTTGATGCACACCTAAAAAAGTAGTTACGGTCACATAGCCCAAATGTTCTATATCACTGCTCAGGCCTCTTTAAAACAAACGTTTTGCTTCGATTTCTGGAAAAAAATAAGCGGTAAGAGGTGAACTTTCCCTCTGATGCTTTATTGAACCTATCGTGACAATCAGCATATTGCTTTCCTTTGCCGCTACAAACGGGGTCTGTCGGCCCAGCGATGCATTCTCGTGTTACCGTGACAATCTGATCCCATTCATCAGTCCATTTTCTTTCAAATCAACTTTTGGTATTTTTTTAGGTAAAGAAAAATGTTTTTTTGGTAGTTTGGTAAAAATTCCTACTTATTTCTAATCTTCCCCTTAAAGCAAGTTTTCCTTTCCCCAATCACCTCCTTTCCTCCTTTAAGTAAAAGCAAACATTTTTTTCTCTTCTTCAAATGTGGCTGTTCTCTTCTTTCAACACCAAAACTGCAATTCCTGCCAATGTTGCTGTGATGTTGTGCTTTGCAGCCTGTTTACATAGCTCAGACCAAATGACCTTTTGCAGTTGAGAGTTTTAAGGGATTCTTACACTTGAAAGTCTTATTAACTCTGAAATATTCTGGGTAGAAAGGCTTTTGCTCCTCTTCTACATTTGAAAACATTTTTTTTGCTTGTTAAAGTCCAACTTCAATCATGTTCTATTTTAAAAGCTTTCCCAGTGGTCTTTTAATTAGGATTTTTTTTTTTTTTTTACAAAATCAAAAAATCTGCATTGTTCTCTTGTTTTTGCAGTTCATTCGAAGACAGGCTGCACTCATTTCCCATTATACCTTTGTTTACAATAGCTAGCTTACAGCTCCTCACACCCCCAGTCTAACATTGCTTGTGCAACAAAAATGGTGAGCAATTTTGGAACTATCCAGCTGTACAGTTTTGTGCCAGATATCACCTTGGACGAGAAAAGATATTTTTTTTGTGGATCTATTTGTCACAAAGTGGATGCATCAGAAGCAGAGAGCTTGTTCCTGTTTGTAGGTATTGCCTACAAGCTTTAATACCTACAAGCTTTTTCAAACAGAATGTTTTTTTTGTCTGCTCCTGATTCACAATGTGAATAAAGAAATATTCAGAAATGTCATTTTAAGCTTAATTTCCTTTGTATATGTTCTCCATCATGGGCAAGAACAAGTTAAAAACACCATTTTCATTGGGTCTTTAAGTAGTTATGGAAAGAATACAAAAAAAAAAATCAATCTAGTCATGAGTGACAGCACTAGCAGTTGAAAAACCACAGATATGAACAAAATTATGTCAGTAAGGAGGTATAAAATTGATCGGGAAGTAAATATTTATTGTTCTTGTTGTTCTCTTAATTATCTTTGCCTTTTTAAGAACATATGATGTAAACAAAAAATCATTCTTTCTTTTACCAAGTCAGGTCAATTGCAATTTGCTGAAGGTGAACCACAGTGAAGCTTGTATGATGTGGCACTAAGCATATGATAACGCTGTTTTTCACAGCCCTGCAAACAATAGCTGAATAAATGAATGAGGCCCCTTTTTTTTAACCACGAAGAACAAAATAGCCTCAAATACCTAAAATGCCAGTTTTTTATGTTTGAAGCTATTGTGTCAAAGACATTTTTTTTAGTTTCTTAAAATTAAAAGTGCCAGTAAAAGAAAAAAAAGAGAGTTTCTCTGCAACGGCGCGTTCAGCTATGGTTTTAAATACCAAATGAATAATAAATATAAAGATTGTATCCATTTAGTTAGACAAATCGGTCTGTATCTTGTCCCCACAAAGTTAGTTGAATCTTTTATGTGTCGATTTGATAACTTTATTTTGAGATGCATATTGAATCATGTGCGAGGAAAAGATGTGCAACTCTAATCTTAAGTATGCAGTTACTTAAGTATTTACAAAGTTTGTGCAGCGTGGCAGGAGCTTTTCAGAAACTCGCCACTAAGTTGTGGTTGGGACTGCTGGCCTGGAAGTAAGCTTCTGCTAATATCAAATCAAATAACAGTATTAGTTTTATTAATTTGACTTAACTTAACTTACAAAATGTTTTATTGTTTCATTTTTATTCCTGTTAAAAACCATTCATTTTGACAGCAAAGTAACATGTCTGACCACAGTATTAGTGCGTTCTTTATCCAGCACTGCTGCGAGTAATGGGGATGTGTTCTGGTGCATGCAGATATTTAGGTGAATTTTCAAGATTAAAAAAAACCCACGGTCTTACATCTTGATGCCGTAGTGTAAAGCATTCGAAGATTGTGACTAATGTGCAGCTTTCACAACATGACAAAACCTCAATAAAAAGATGGCTGAACTCATTTCTCATTTTAATTGCTTTCCAACTGAACTGAATAAGTGCTTTTAATGAGTCTTTTCCATATAGGGGTTGTACATGATGATGGCATGAGAGGCAGCATTTTCCAAACTCTATTTTAATTAAGCACATTTCCTCACTCAATCCCAAGATGGGCTGGCAGGGGAACAGGTCTGCCAGCCATGATTTCTGAGCTTTGCTGCTGCAGAGGATGTCAAGACGTCCCTGCAAGCTTCCAGTTGTGAAATCTTTTTCAAAATACTGACAGGGATGATTAAAACTCAACATAAATTGGACATTTGATTTCATCCCTACAAAATATTCCATCTCATTCTCGATTTTATGAGGCAATGAAAGCAGTTATTTCAGGGATAAGCAAAGCCAGGCCTCGAGGGCTGCAGTGTCTGCATGATTTTCACATATCCAAGCCCTACTCATGACTGATTACCTGGTTCGGGTTTGTCCAGCCAAATAGACCATGCAAGAGCATGGCATGTTGGAAAAAATGCAGGAATGTGGGCCCTGAGGCCTGGAGTTGCCTTTTCCTGAGTTATTTAGTCACTGCTGATGCCTTTTACTTATCGATAAAGAACGTGTGCGGGACATGGAAATTAGCTGCATTCACTGACAACATTTTAAACGAGCAGTGACTAAGAGAGTGACTGGTGTAAGGCTCTAGTACCACTGTGTCACATCCGTTTGGCACATCTAACACATCCTTAATTACAAACAGCATTCAGAGTGAGGTTACAGACGTTTTTTTGGTAAGAGGCTGAGCTCATTCCTGTTATTGGTTCTTCTGCTTCACATCTTAGGAGATTTCTGAGGCGCCGGTTGATGGTGGGTTCTGTTTTTGTCGAGTACTCGTTGCAAGGCTTCATTGTTTTTAGGACGCTGACTGAAAGGAATGGAGACAAAATACAGCTTCTTCCTTACCAAAACCATTGTCTTTGCCACTGGGCTTATGGAGTGTTTTATCAGAAGAACACAAAACACTTTTGTGAAATTTGCCGTGCAGGCTTAGCCAAACTGGCAATGGCAGAGGTCTATACTTACCAAGATGTCTAGCTAAAGGCTGTGGAATTCCACTCGTCATACTCCAATCGCTGTGTTTTTCTTGTTTAAAGCTTATTGATGTGGTTCTCATTTGGCCTTCAGACACAGATGGGTTATTTCATGCTTTACATCCACTCCACTGTTCTCTGATTTCACTTTGAAGTGTGGCATTAATATGTAAATCTGATAGAGGATACAAAGAAAAGCTCATATCTTTTTACAATTTTTACATCACACAGTTACATTATCACTGTGATAATCATTAAGAAGAAGATCAGGAGGCTGACAGTCCTGGTAGTGAATGAGTCCTTTATATCAGATTGTCTGTTACATCCTAAATCTGAGAAAAAAACTCTTTCAGAGAAGGAGAACAGTGTGGCCCGGTGCCGTTGGTGTGTGAGGGCAGAATAGGATGGACGTGTTATTACATTGATGATCTTGTGTAGTTCAGCAGGTGATTTTGGGATGAGGAGCCTGTCACAACCTCTGTGACACGTCATTGTCCTTTGCTGTGGGAGATTAATGGCAAATTCTGCATATCAGCTTTAAGTTGTTATCTTGATGATGTCGTAATGAAGTCAAACAGAGACATTTAAACTGATTTGCTGGCAGATCTGGCCAGAAGTGTATTTGCCTGATTCTTTCATTTACATTTCATTCATTTTAAATGCGCTTATCTGTCCTTAGTGTTTTGTTTTTACCATTTAGTAAAGTTTGTTTGCACAAAACTGTATGGAGTAGCTTAGAATTAAATTTTGTGTGTGTTTAGAGGTTTTTTATAGTCTGTGAGGAAAACAATTGTTGTTGTGTTTTTTATTCAGAGTAAAAAAAATGTTTTACAAAAGAAAAGGAGTCTCAAGTCTTCCATATCAAGGTTACAGCTCTGCCTGAAACTTCAACAGCATGTTATCTGTGCCTGCAGTTACACTTAGTTCAGTTCATGCCTATGAAAATGGCTTACAACTGGCTCAGCAAGGCTTCTTAGCACGTTTTCATTTCAATTCCCTCATTTTGATTACTGGTAAATGTTATCAACTAATATTTTTCATTCCAAATCTGTGTGACTGAAGGAAACAAATGAAAGTAACTTAATTTAAATTAACAGTATCTCTAATTAACAATCATAGAAAATCAGATGAACAAATGATCATAGATTTAATGTTCTTCACCACTGAAATGACCATTTATAATATTTGTCTCATAAGTTCAGTGAAATTATTAAGAGTCATTATTACAAGCTTTATTAAAGTATTTGTCTCTGCGTAGTTGATAGACAACCTCTGCAGTGATGTGTCAAGGCATCCAGATGCTCTTCAGCCCTTCGATCAGGTGCTAGAAGACCTCCCGTAGAAAGCAGGAAGGTTAGTTTGCAGTGTGCAGCTGTTCTTCATGTATGCATGAATGTTTCTCACCAGATGTTGTTAGTGAGGCAAATGACTATAGGTGTGAAAAAGTTATGTCTGTCCTTCTGTTGCAAGTTTTCTTTGGGGATCGAGAGTCAATCTGCACGTTTACCAGCTTGCAATGTGATGCATGGGCCAACAATGCTCTTTCACCAACCTTTACTGTAGAATTACTGGTAAGTCTGCTGTTGTTTGTGCAAGATCTTGTGTTGTGTAGCCTGTCTGGAAGGAACTGAAGCCTTCTGAGACTAACATTTCTCCAATTGTTTTCTGAATGTTCATTTTTTTACCTTTGCAGTGGGATTTTAGATCAAACATCAACATTGATGATAGTACGGTGAGGACAGCATTCACACAATGTAATGTCCGTCTCACACTGAGACTTAATAAGTGCTGCAGTGAGGGGATCATCCAGATGTTGCTTCAAGGTTTGATTCCTTGGTGATGTCCAAAGGACTTGGGCTTCAAACAAGGTCTTCACAGAAGACCTACAAGTGACGCCTTGGCACATCCTGATCCAGATGTTGCTTTTTTAATTGGAGGTGAAGACATCCCCTAACAGAGAATTTGGATATTTTGGCACAAGGACTAAAGCACTTAGTTAAATCAACCATGGAAAAATCACTGAGCTGTGGGAGGTAATCGAGTTAAGATTAGGTAAGGATTAGGAACATTTAGAGCAGGTATGTTTATTACTGCAAGAACAATTTATAGCTGTTGAACCAAACACTACTTTGTTTGGACAGCTTTTTTGTGTTTTTCAAAGAGAAAATATGTGTCTAAATAGAAGAATTGTCACAGGGAATGATTATGTCAGCTTAAAAACAATAATTAAAAAATGCTGTATTTCCCTCAACAGCCTATGGTCTCAGTGGATACGGACATTGGTGTGGTCTGAAATTTAATTAAGGATGTGCACCGGTGGTGTGACCAACAACTTTTTTATTCCTTACCAAAACACAATCAGAAACTGACTAGCAGCAGAAAAAGAGCTGATGGTGAAGTCGCAGTCATAAACTGAGTATGATGTGAGAGGAACCCTCCATCGGTGGTCACATGGTGAACAGAGCACAGCACGTGCACTTGCAGAATAGGGCAAATATGAATAAACAAAGAGAGGAATATTAAAACAACCCATTATCATTGGCGAGCTCTTATTTAATGAATACAATGCTCACAGGGTTTATTTTTGTCCAACTGGGATTTTTAAACCGTGTTTCTGTAATAAGTTACTCATTTATTCAATGTTAAAGTCATCCACCATTAATAAGCATTTAGAAAAGTTTTCAAGTCAGATGTAACGCATTAGGGAGTCAAAATGATGTCCGCAAACATTAAGATCATTAATAGAACAATCCTCCATCTGATCGTCAAATTTCTTCCTAAGAGATTAAATGGACAGGAGTCTGAAAACCAGAGTGAATGTTCTTATGAGACAAACACAGGAGGAACAGCAAACTCTTCCAAAATAGAAGTGCCAAATACACCAATGGAAAAAATACTTCGATTCATTTCTACAGATGAATCATTCTTTCTGTTTATGTGGTGGATCGCTTAAGTCACTCAAAAATAACAAAGGGTGCATCACTTACTTGATTCAAAATTATTGGTGGTGTTTGACCCATTAATTTATCACTTTGTGAAAAAAAATAGACAAAAGAGACATCTGGTTTCATCAGTTTCTTGACCAATGTCCAAACTTTGCACATTAATCACTTTGTTTTTTGTCATCATCATAAGCTTGTTTCCCATCATTCAATAGTTCTTAGATTCCTTCTCCACCTCGCTGTCCATCACTACATGTTGTTGGTCCCAAGGCTTGATCTCTGATCTCCTTGTGAAAATGTTTCTTCAGTGTAAGGATTTGGTCACGGTTTCATTTGTATTTTGGTTGCAGTTCGTGTCAAATTTCATACAGAAATTGTCATTTAGGCTCCATTTGACTAATTACAGTCTTCCTACCGTATTTCACTCACCATGAGGCGCCACGTATTATTAGGCGCAGTCTGAGTTAAGGAGTTTATTTCTGTACTTAATCCATACACAAGGTGCACCTTATTATAAGGCACAGAAAAAAACCTAGCAAGTAACAGAAGCAAAACAGTGAGTTTACAGGAGCTTTATTCAACTATTTACCAATCCATCCACATTATTTTTTTTATCAATTTTCTTACGCAAAACATATTCGGTGTTTAAATTAAACAGCTGCATAATCAAACATACGGGCTTCCCTCTCGTTGTTGTTGGAGTTCGTCTCATTGCCAGGTGGTTGTTCAGCAATGATCATGGCTTTAGCAAAAGTTCAGACAACAGTTAAAGCAGATACTATAGCCCAGGCATCCACAAATCTGCACAAATCATGCACAGCTCTGCACAGCTGTTTCTCCAACAATGTCTATAGAGAGCCACTACTTGATGGCTCCCCTCATCCTGGTTCAGTTATCTAGGAAGTAAGACTGGAGTTCCCCTTGTACAGGGGTTCTCTATCATTGAGGCTTGGAACATATACACTCTTGGTATGGTAAGGAGAGTGAGATCTGAAAGAGAAGTTGGCAAGATCTTTAATGTTCTCTTCAGGTCTCTGTTGGTTAGGTCTGTTATCGTTGAATAGTCAAGGCTGAGGGCAAGATTTAGTTCAGTTTTGGAAGTAAGGGTGAATGTGTCGGTGGGTAACCTGGGGGGGAGAGAAGGTGCAAAGCAGATGGTAAAAAAAAAAAAGAGGTGTGAATGTTTCTGCTGCATGATATGAAACTGGATGTTGTGGTCATCCCTCCTCTTGTTGTTGAACAAGGTCAGGTGAAAGAACAAGTTGCAGCTTTTTGGTTTTCATTACTTGCCTTTTGTTTTCCATGTTGGCATTAGGCTCCTTTTTATCCACATATTCAAGACTTTTTTGATTTGCTTCCAGTCTTTCACACATCTTTATTTTTAGTTTCAGCTTTTCTTTCTCCTCTCTCAACCTTACTTTCTTTAATTGGTCCACACTCACAGAGCCCTGTCTGGGGAACCCCATAAAGCGTACCCAGTCTAACACATACTGAAAACTTTCTTGTCCAAAAATCACTTTCATCATTTTTATTCATGGTGAATCCCTGTCTGGCCCCTTAACTTTGCTTTTTTCCAGCAAAGTTTGTTGTTCAACATATTAGTACTTGACCTGAAATATTCTCAAACTTTTTTCTCTATGTTTTCATGGACACTAATGACTGGAACCTGTGGCAGTTGTGCTCATGGGAATCATTAAGTGGGCACACACTATTGTATTCTTTTAACATGTTCAGACAAAAGTTAAACATAGAAATCAGATGTTTGTTTTAACATTTTTGAAAACTTGAGTCTGAGAGGAAAATGTTTTTCTTTGTGCGTTTTTAATTCAAGAATACAATGTTTTTTTTGTAAAACAAAACAGGATACTCAAATCTAATATAGTGGAGTTCTGACTGGCTGACACTTTTACAGCATTTTACAGCCTAAATGTAGAAAACTCAAATATTTTGAGGAATGAACAGGAGAGGGCTCTGCACATGTGTCTAATCTGGTCATGGCTTGGCAGTAGGTTTGTTTTGGTTTTTTTTATCAAGCAGAATGACAAAGGAAACTTTTTCGCTTTTTGCAGGTTGTTAGTTGCATACATGAAGCAGTTGCTGGCAATTTAAATCTGCTGCTAGACCTCTACTCCTGTTATTTTTCACTTGTGAGACAGGAACCCTTTTTAACACATTTCTGTCCCAACAGTTAACAGATTTATGTATAAGCAGCCAGATTTGTATTGTCTTTACTGATTGGAAAATACTACAGCAGACTGATTGTTGTATGTTTGAGAACACAGTGAACACAAAAGGCAAAGACTGTTGTTGGCCCTGAGTTCTGCCACTCAACCTGTTGTCGGGGGTTCAGATTTATCGGGTTCAGTTATTGACTGGATGAGGGAAATGGTCGGTGGCCTGCTGCATATTTAGGAAATAAGAATTTTGGAGAGCTTTCCTTTTTTTTTTGTTGTTGTTGGAGCAAGCTGTATGGCTTTGGTTACGGCCTAGACTAACCACAAAATAAAGAAACCTAAACGTCTTGGCATCTTTGTGTGCAGACCAGGGATCACCCATTAACAACTGATGAAGGACAATAGGTGACACCTTGTCAAATCATAAAAAAATGAATACATTTAAACTCTAAACTAATTAAAACTTGAGCATGGGGGAGCAGTTTCCACTGCTGTAGGGATCCTCTCTTTCTAATTTTGCTGTCACTGTTAAAATATTTCCTGTGCTACACTTCCTAGCAACAGAGGTTGATAATTTATACTACAAGATTGTCCTCTACTTTGTCGCATTCTTACATTCCTTACACATTTCTTATTGGCTGATGTTATTTACACATATTTATGTGCGACCAGCACAAAAAACAGATACGTGCGGCCATACTGTGAACTTCCTGCAGTACATTTCCTGTAACATGCTTTCTAATTACAATATGATGTCATGAACATTAATTAGGTAAAGATACCCCAACTCTGCTGTTTGATATATCTTAATTTTTTTAACAAAATGGCATCACAAAAATTCTACCTGGAGGATCTGTATCGTTGATGTAATCAATTATGGCAACTAGTTGTTGCTCCCTCTTTAGTTAGCTATGTGTGACAGAAACAAAACGAAGAAAACAAGTTAAAAAGACTAAGGTTGTGTTCGAATTCCTTTACTACTCACTACAAAGTGCACTATATAGTGCATTCACCATTTTGTAGAGCTGTCAGAATCTTCTATTTCAAAATCAAGTCTCTGCGAAAAACCAATGTGCATTGATGCTCACTAGATTGGCTAATATAGATCACAATGCATGACATTTAAACCATTTTTGCACAAAAAATATATTTTAAAAAACTAAAAAGAAATATCCCTGTTTTCATGATCAGAACACAGTGGATTCAAACATAATTTTTGTAAAATGGTTAAATCATTTCTGATCTTGTCTAATCTTGTCTAATCTAATTACGTTTTTCTTCAGGAAATCAGTGACGTCATGTTTTCCTTTTGAAACAAAGAAAAAATAAAAGTAGTGAAATACTTGAAAATACTTGGCACTAGTCCAGCACTATATAGTTTTTTAGAGGTTAGGCAGCAGTGGGGAATTTGGACATAGTCTACAATTTCTCAACTTTCTAAATTCATAAACTTTTTCTATTAAAATAAAAATTTCACCAAACTTAAGATTTTCCACTTTTTGAAAAAATGCCTTTGAAAAATATACAAAAAGTGGTAGCTTGGAATGGCTCACCTTTTTCTAAAGTCCTTTGAATCTTTGCTCTGCTGTTTCTTACATTTTGTTCACATCCAGATCCAAATAATACATTAGAGTTCAGTTTAGCCTAAGAAAAAAAAAAAACTTGGTTGGGATTTGCAGTTATGTCACAGGAGGGCTGTTCTACATAAAACAGTAGGTGACATAACTTTATCGACAAGCTAACTGTTACAGAGGTGGAGCTGGGTTAGCTGATCTTTTCACTTTACACCCAACACGCTAGATCCAAGTGAAGAAATGTTATGACAGAAAATCAATCATCATTTATATTTTCCAGGGTTTGTGGCCGGACGACCATGGGATCAGTTTGTACAGTACGCTGTTCTTGTGTCTGTTAAATACCAGCTCAAACTAAATAAAGGAATTGCAGTTTAAGGTTTGTTTGTGCCTTTTATATGACATTTTCTCAGGTAATAGGGATTTGTTTAGTGCTCTACTGTGGGGTGTGTTAGTAAAAACCTCACCTCCTTCGCAAACAACTTGGCTCATGTTCTTATATTTTAACGAGCCCCTGAAATCGCCCAAACATTACCTTGCCAGTAAACAGTGAACCCCTTCAAATAGCATTTGTGAAGCAGTAGTTATTGCTTCAGTCAAAATTGATTAGGAATGGATCAAGAATCTCCAGGCTCTGTGGATGGCAGTGAATGAAAAAGAAGTTGCTTTTCTGGTCAAATTTTGCTTTTGAAAGCCCAAAAATATCTTGTACTTTAAAAGATAGAAAAGTACATTTATTAAAAATGAGAAGAAGTGCATAAAGTCCCATTAAAGATATAGTTTCTATGAAACAACTTATTTCAGATTGACTTAAGGCAATGTGTTTATTTCAAAAATACATTAAAAAGTAAGAAGTGCTTTTCCCTGGAATACAAACTCTTTTAGATGATTTGAAAGTTTGCCTTCAAACCTTTTTGACTCTAAAGCTGTTGAATGACTGATTCCCTGATATCTTGAATGTGTCAAAACCCATAATCCATTATTCATGCTGGCTTCGTGCACTGATTTCCGCCTGCATGTGGGGGTGAAACATGAGACTGCAGCTCAACTTCTTCATCTAATCGGTCACGTTTCACGTTTGTCACCACACATTCATCATCATAAAGGGTTTAGCAGATGCACCTGAGCGCAAAGGAGTTTCCTTCAATGCCTTAACTCTTTATTTCTGTACAGTGATGTGATCAAATAAGGGCGATCAAGCCTCCCCCTACAGCATCTCAGAGTGTTTGACAGGTGGCATCCAGATGCTAATCTTTGCTTCTGGGAACGCTACAACCACATTATGGTTGAATTTAGGGGCAAAAAGATGGGAAAAAGGTGGGGCGAGAGGGTTTTGTCTCTAGTGACAAAGTTAAACTAATGAAGGCATTAGGACTCTGAGCAAAGTCAAAAGACAGCAATGAATAAACTGACTGAAAGGGGACAGCAAGTCACAGGAGACACATCAGGCATGACCAGCCCGCTGTGGGATTTGTCTTGTGATGAATGGCCACATCATTCCATGAAACTAAGGTACTATGGTCTGATGAGGAGTTTTTTTCATCGCAAAGTCAGCTTTTTCCCAGGCAGCTCCTGTTAGCTTGTTGTAAGCTTCAGTGCTGGACCAGGGATTCAAAGTTATTTTCCAAATCTGGAAATAACCCCCACAGTGGACCCAGCACAGTCTTTTGGATCCACACAGTTGAACACACCAATATCATCAGAACTCTGCTTTTGTATTGCATAATCGACGCACACAGTATAAGGTCAATTGTCTCCCAGTCTTTATGTCACGTTTAACAGTCACATGTTGCATTATTCAAGCTTTTCTGGACTCTGAATTTGGTTTGGCTGTCTCATTTATTATTATGTAGGAGTGAAATCGAGAGACAGAAGACGTAAACACAGACAAGGACAGGTGGCAATTTTCCAGTGGCTAAACTTGTTTCTTATTCTGCCGCTTTACAGTGATTCTTCGTAAAGGAGGAGATGACTGAAGCAGTCATCTAAAACCCTTTTAGACTTGACACAAATGCAAACTGAATTAAATGTGCGCAAGCCGTGTTAAAAAATAAATGCAGGGTTGTTCGGATTGCCTTTCTCTGCACCGTGCCCTGCTTTTTAACTACAAACCAAAGGGCAGTAATGAGATATTGTTGTGGTGCACCAACGGTGAAAATGCAGCTCTGCTCTCTAGATTTTATTTACGGCCGTTCTTTATTTTTAACATTGATCAGAGTGCAGCCGTTTACCGTCCAAAAATCAATTTTCCTTTTCTTTTGTTAACTCTGCCCAATTAAATTGGTCAAATTAAAACTCCTAAATATCATCCATCTTAAGAATACCTTGTTGTATGGCATTTGCATCACTAGAGGCTTTGAAACAGAAGGATCTATGTTTCTGTCATCGCATCAAAGCACCATGTCTTCCAAAATTTCACAGTTTACCTTTGAACTGTGGCTTTTATAAAAATCTGAACTGAAATAAACAAGCAGATCTGGGGGTTTGTGGAAAGAGGAGCTCCTGGAAAGCCTCAGCGCTTTAGCAGCAGTCAGCATGGTTAGGAAGCAGCTGCATGTCTTCAGCTTCACTCCTGACGGGTTCAGGTAAGAGGCGGTGGAAGCCATTGCAGAAATGTAGAGGGGCTCTTTTAGGATTGAACATGACAGCCATGGCTAGACTTAAAAACTAAGCACCAGAGGAAGATTGTTAATCCAGTGTAGTGTTTGTGCATATGTGTGCGTATTTGTGTGGTTTTCAGAATGTGTGTGGGAGTTCAGATTGAATTTGTTCTCCTCCTTTTCAAGACATGAAAGTTTCAATTTATGAACATGATTATTTGTTACTTTTTACCTCAAACATACATTTATTGTGTGCTATTCTGGATCTTCACTATTATTTAGGAAAAAAATATAATTAAAAAAGAAAACAACATTTTATTTCCCCATGTGCGGTATTTTGCATTAATAATAGAATGAAATAAACATATATGTGCTTCAAAAGTAAAAATATAAAATATTTATAAACATTTTTGGTGAATTTTGTTGGAAGATTACAAATATACTAGAATAAATGTATTGAAAAAATAAAGAAACATAGTTTTTCTATAACTCTTCATCCTTTGCTATGAGTTTCTAAGCCTTGGAGCTTTTGAGAGATCATCCTGATTATTAAGTAGCGAGGCTGTTTTGCAAAACTGCTCTGTCAGCATTGTGGAAAGGTGGAGCCTCCCGGCTCAGATTGGAGCCTTTCCTCAGCTTTCACCCTGAAAAGAGGAGAAACTTCAGGAAAATTGTTGCTGATAAAGCACAGAAACACGGAAGGAGAGTGTGCTTTAGCATTCTACCTGCTGCACAACAGGGTTTAATGCTATTCACACATGGTTTAAATTATTTTAAAACTGCTCTATATATTGGTCACTTTTTTTTTTACCAGTTTTAATCAGTCTATAATTAATCGCCTTCAGCTGGTACAAAATGCCTCTGCAAAGCTTTTAACAGAAACCAGTAGAAAGCCTCATATTTTATATGTTTTATCCTTTTTACATCTGTTACCCATTCATTTTAGAATTGATATAACAATTTTTGTTCTGACTTTTAGAGCTTTTAATGACCAGGCCCCTGATTATGTTTTCCAGCTGCTTGTACCATATGTCTCGAGTCGCCACCTTGGGTCCTCTGCTTTGAACATACTTAAAGTCCCAAAGACTCGTTAGAAAACTAGAGGTGACTTCACTTTTCAAGCAGTAGCCTCAAGGTTCTGGAATGCCCTGCCCTTATTGCTTCGCCTGACCGATAATGTTGAGTCTTTTAGGAAACAGGTGAAGACGCTGCTTTTTAAAAGAGCTTTTGGTTAATAATTCTGTACATTATTCTATTTTTTTGTTTTACTCCGTTCTTCATGGTTTCCCTTTGTAAAGCACTTTGAGATTTTATCTGTGAAAGGTGCTATACAAATAAAGTTTACTTACTATATTTGTCAAATTACTCCAGACATGTTACCCATGTTTGTTTTTCTGTTCAAAGCAAAGATGTCGTTCAGAAGTTAGAACAAAACCTTGTTTGCTATACACGCTTTGTCTTTTCAGTTGTAATTCAGGATCACATCTTTATTTATTCTGTTGTTGCTAATTACAGACTCAGCCATCATAGGAATTACTAACTGACTTATAGTGTTTGCACAAAAATGTTGTTTGCAAGTACTCTCTAAAGTCCTCAGGAATCAAGGAGCAATAATAAAAGATATAGAGTGAGACACAGTGATGAGTAAAGTGGCTTTAGATGACATAAGTGCAGAGAGAATAGAGATCAATAAAAATATGAACAAAAATGTTAAAATAACTGATATGCACATAAAATGCACAGAGTACATACAGGAGGAATAGGGTTCAAGATCTGTTTAAACAATGTATATAATGTATATCCCGGCAGCTTTTCAAATTTGACACTACCTGCCACTTCATGTCACACTTTTGCAATTTTTGTTTCTCCTCTTAAATTGCATTTACCTTTAAATTTATAGTAAAGAGGATTTTTTTTTTTACAGATTTTGACTTTTCTGTTCCATTTTAACATAATCACTTCCTTAGGTATTTTCATGACCTTTTAGCATACTCTATGCATTTTCATTTGATTCTGTGTAAGCGTGCATCACTTTAGATCTGCAGAAATTGTTGAAGCAGTTTATAAAGCCGTACAAGACTCTCACATTGGCTACACTCTAATTTTCGTGGTCGAAGGGTTGTCAAGATTTAGCAAAGACACAAGTCTCTTTGAAGTTATTCAAACTACTGAAGTCATTCTAGCCCAGCAGATGTTTTGGCTTGATGAATAACGGGGGTTTGGTGCACACTGTGTTCAGAACTGGAATCTTGTTTCTTTACTCCCTGGGCTGCAGACCCACCAGCATGAGGTGGATTTCTGCTGTACTGCTATGACATGAGTACACCATTTATCTGAAGTGTGCTTAAAGGAATTTAAAGGCCTGAGAGGAAATCCAGGAGGAAAATTCAGCATCTCTGTGGTCTTTTCTTTCATACCTTTTATTATTATTTTTATGTTTTATTTTATTTTAATTATTTGTGTTTAATTTAACTGCAGTCTGCTTTAAATGATCTTTGTGTCACAAACAGGAACACCGCTGTGTTAATAAGAAACATTTTTTATAATCAGTTGGTAGAAGGGCAACGCAATTATCAGTTAATTCATGACCAAAAAAAACTAAAAACGAATCTGTGTTTAAGACTTGCTGCTAATTTTCCTTCAGTTTGGAGGGCTGGATAATTACACCTCAGCTTTTGTGTGCAGATCAGTTTAACCTGAATCCCAGTTGTGCTGCTGCCAACACTCAACTCTAAAATAAATCCATTTGGTTCTGAGACCTGTAGCATCCAGGATCCCAGCACAGCAAGCAGTAATATTTCACTTGCAGTTCCTGCTTCATCTGTTGCCGCGGGCTCTCATCTTTCTGGGAACACAGCAACACTGAATGTGCTGTCCAGTAAACGGGGCCCTCCAGTGGGTTAAACACTGAGATTGCTAGCTGGCCATCTTCTCTGGTAATGAACCTTATCTGGTTGTCAGGATTATATTTATTATTTTCTTGGAAAAACAGCCACAACTTTACAGCTCTTAATGGGTAATTAGGATTATGCCTCCCATGATTGCACAGGCTGATGCCCATCCTTTAATACTATGGTTGTTAATGCCTCTGATATACTGAGTAATGGTTAACTGAGCGTCAGCAGGGATTGCTGCATGCTAACATGAACTCGCAGTCACCTCTGCTTTTAATTACTCTTTTTTTTTGCTTGCAGAATGAATTTTCTCTGCACAAAGTATGAAATATAATCCACCTCTCCCAGCAAGTGTCTGAAAGCCTTCAGGCAGTTTTCTGGTATCAGCTCACCCAGCCCACATCCCTGTGTTAAAGAGCTATTTCAGGTCTTTTTTTTTTTTTAAAGTAGACCGTCTTAACACACTTCTTCTAGTTTGAAACTTACGTTCTAATTATATGCAGAACAAACTGTGTTGGAGCCAAGACTTTAATGTCAGTGTCATTCATTGTTATAACATAAAATCCATTAGGTGTAATTGCATTTTTTTCATGAAACTTTCATAATAAAACTCACAGTGTTTAATCAATGGTAAAGCTTTCATTTTTAAAAGAGGTCACAGCATCGGCGTGATGTTTCTTTAGAACCTGCCTTCAGGGGTCCTTCAGGTTCATTATGCCTCAGGCCAGAACCACATCACTTTCGGTTGATGAAACAGGGAAAGAGTTTTCTGATTGGCTCCGACACACTGCTAACACTCACTGGCCACTTTTTTAGGAACACCTGTCCAACTGCTCGTTAACAGAAATTTCTAATCAGCACACGGCAGCAACTCAATGCGTTTAGACAAGATGATCTGCTGTAGTTCAAACCATGCATGGGGAAGAAAAGTGATTGAAGTGACTTGGAACGTGGCATGGTTCTGGCTGCCAGACGGGCTGTGAGTATTTTAGGGTGTATTCAGACTGGCAAAATTGTTTGGTTCGGTTTGAGTCCACAAATTTGTTTCAGATCAAGTCCTAAAGATTGCGTTTGGTCTGTATTCAGACTGGCATCTACGGGAGATTTCTATTTCAGACCAAAGCTTGTAAACAAAACCATGTGGCTAAAGATCTCTTCGGTCATGGGCCTGGAACTACGAGGCGGGTCAAAACAACAAAAGAAAGTCAGTGGTACGGCACTGTAAAGTCTTCGTCGGGATAGTTAAACTTATCAAAACTTTATATTTTGAGTACCAGTTTTGAACGCCAGGAACAACAATTTTTACTTGTTACTTTGATACCGCGGATACATGCTGCAAGACGGTTACTGGCAAGAAGATGTGCCGTTTGTGCTTTAACTCAGAAGATGTTAGCATCTGCAGTACTGAGGAGACGACGGCTATGAAGATAAGTGTTTATGACAACTGGATTGTCAGGAAACCAGTGAGAAGCAATGTGTATCAAAGTTGTTTTAACCTGCCTGCATTTACCCAACCACATTTCAATGAGTTGCCGTGTCCCATCATTGATCAACGAGTGGCAACGAGACACAGAAAAGCATGTAAGAAGCATTTTTAACAGTGTTAAAATAGATGTTCTAACAAGTAAACAACTATTCCTATTGACCTGCTATTTCCTCTTGATAACTAATCAATGCTTGATATTTGTCCGCAGCTCACTGGTGGCTTCATTCCTAATCTGTTTACAACATGTGACTTTTGGCTACAGTGGCCGTTTTGGTCCAGTTATTCCGCTCCCGGAGCATTTTGTATTCAGACTGAGGAACCTTAGAGCAAACTTGAGCTCAGTCCGATTGAAAACGAAATCGAGACCACCTCAGAAGATAGATCTGGTTCCTGGTTCACTTTAAGTGGACCAAATGTGTCCAGTCTGAATACACGCTTAAAAAACGAAATCTTTTTCACAGAGGATTGAGGCAGCTCTGAAGGCACAAGGGGTTGTCCAACCCAGTACTAGCAAGATGTATTTAATAAAGTGGTCGGTAAGTGTATATATTGGTGTGTGTGTGTGTCACTTTATCATGTTACTCAAGTTTAATTTGCTGTTAAAAATACAGATGTCACTCAACTGTCACAAAAATATACCTTATTATTCACACTTTGCCATGTCAATGGTAATTAAGGATGAGATTTTCAATTATTTTATTATTACAGACTCAGTCATCATTGGACTTACTCATGAACCTAATGTGTTTCCTCTAAAATGGTGTCTGCAGGTATTCCATGTTGCCATGATGACAACGCTGCATGGAGTAGGGATGTATGAAATTGATTCTGATTGATCAGTTCCTTGCTGGAGGTGATAACATTATCCAGCAGTGTATAGTTTATGAAGGATATGTCACTGAAATATCAACATTTTTTCAATACCTTGAAGGAAGGCACTGAAGAGGATGAAGAGTGGGAAGACTGTTCCTGCAGCAGACTAGTGGAGGTATGGAAGTGCTTAGGAGAGGTGGCAGTAGAGTTTCTGACTGGACTGTTTAACCAGATCTTAGAGAGTCAGAGAATGACTGAGGAAGTCATCCGAAGAAGTGCTCTGATGTCCATTTTTAAGAAGAAGGGAGACATGCATAGTTGTGGAAACTGCAGAATAATAAAGCTAACGAGTCAAAAAAGGATATTATGGAAGAGTGTTGCTGAAGTGAGGCAGAGGTCAGAATTGAGCATTTTTTGTCATACCAAGGAGTAAAAACACAGATAGAACAGAGAAGAACAGAGAAGGTTAGAATAAGTTGCTTTGTGTTTTTGTAGATCTAGATAAAGTCTATAACAGGATACAGAGAGAGGAACTGTGCTTTTTATGAAGAAGTCTGCAGCGACAGAGAAAACAGCTGTATGTGACAGAGGAGTCCAAAGTGGAGGTGGGACTGCACAAAGGATCAGCTTTGAGCTCCTTTTTTTTCCTGTGGTGATGGAGCGAAACAGAGTATCTGTGTGTGAATGAGAGGAACTCAGGCGGAACGTGAGGTCACAGGGAGCAGAGGTGAAGAAGGTGGAGAACTTTAAGCACTTAAAGGGGATGTTGCGAAGAGGGAAGAAGGTTGGAACAGGTGCAGGAAACTTTTAGGTGTGAGTTGTGATAACAGTGTCAGCATGAATGACAGGAAAGGTGTAGACTTCAGAAAATGAATGAATGAATAAACGACTTTCACTAACTGCCCCTGTATACTGAAGCAGAGTATTGGATACCTAAAGGTGGAGCAAATCTTTCCTCTGGCAGCTGAGGCGTTATCGTTCACGTTTAACATTGCAGTGTCAAAAACAAAAATGAAACTTTTGTTACTGATAAGAAAAAGGTTTTCCAAGCTGCAATGTACCGGTCCTACTGGAAACTAGGCAAATAAAAACACATGTAGTACAACCTGCTTAAACAGGTATAGTCAAACCAACTGTCACAGTGGAAAATACACACATTACCCAACAATCTTAGAAACAAAAGCACCATCACTTATTAGTCAGCTTTAGTCAAGCATCCTGTATACTTGTATGGGATTGCTTTAAAGAATTTCTTCAAATCAAAGCTAGGCTAATAACTTATTATAATAAACCTGATAAAATGTCTTAGTATTACGACAGAAGAAGTACACAGTGCACACCCCATTTAGCATTTTTACTGGTGCAATATTTGGTGGGGGGGGGTTAAGAACCAGTGAAAAATGTCAAACGGTCGATTGTAAACACCAACTTAACAGATTTATTGTTGCTATGATTAAGATTCTTTCCAGTTCTGAGTTTTTTCTACTATTTTTGATCCTGTGTAGCCTGTATGTTAAAGTTTACCTAGTTTTTTGCTACTTTATACACAGAAATCTCCCTACTTTTGGATCGATAAAGTTTTGCCTTATGCATTAATTTGAAGATAACGCTGTTGTGTAAAGTAATAAACAGCCTCTGCACACTTTTTAAGAAAAACTGCCCTGTGAAAGCAAGGACAGTAAGAAAAATATCTTTATATAGTTGTTTTTCAAAGGACAGGCACTCAATTTACTCACTGCTCTCTTTGAGGGATCTGCCAATGCTCTTGTCTTCATCTTCCTAAAACAGGCAGATGTTTTCTGTAAGCACAGTCTCACCAGAGGACACACACAACAGACACGTGTCTTTTATTTTTGCTGTTACATGCCCCAGCAAATTCAGCTCTGCCTCCTTTGCATGCTCTGAGTCAGCTGCGCAACCTAGGTTTGTTTTTTTTTTTTTGTGGATAAAATGTTTATTTTCTTGATAATTTATTTTTGATGGCCTGCGATCTACATGGAGACGTGATCACCAATGTTTTTGAGGAGCTCTGTGACAAAGAGAAAAAAACTGATCTCTAAACATCATCCATGTCTTCCATTCATTTTAAATGAAATACAGACATGGGTTCATGTAGTGATCAACAACGTTAGCTGCTAGCTCCTCTCACACGCGAACGAGGCGGTGGGCTTAGAGAACAAATTTCTGGCCACGTGGCAAGCAGCAAATTCATGGCGCGGCAAGAAATGGGCGGGCCACGTGAATTGGCCGCGTGAATCGCGTTCGGTGTGAATGCACCTTTAGACCTCACTGAGCTGGTCTCCTTAGGAAACCTTACATCCCTTTCTGTTGGCTTCTCAGAACAGAGCATATTATAAGTGATTTATGGCCTCTGAAGGTTAAAATCACCTACATCAGTGTAGATTTTTAAAGTTGAGAATAAAAACAAGACGAAAAAGCACAGAACTGTTAAAAGACTGAAGAGTTTGGTTTGGGGAAAAAGAGACAAAACATGACCAGGACAAATGGTTCTGGCTTATCGGCTTTGCAAAGGTGATAAACACTTTACTAATACAATGGTTGCATACTGCCAGCACAAACCTGCAGGGAGCATTGCTGAAACCAACAGGATCTCTTTATCAAACGGACGTTTCCTCAATAGCTGCAAGAAAATGTGGATCAAGATTCCAGTTTTTACTTTAGTCTTTTCACACCTGAATCGTAAAAAAATGTCTCCAAAATACATTTCCACGTTGTTTTTTTTTAACTCTCATTTTTTTTCTACTCGTCTCACTCTTATCTCTAGTCTCACCCCCTCATTAAAAAATAGATAAAAGAATAAATATCAGAGAACACCTCGGGAGTATTAATTGCTAATATTTTAACTTGTTTTGTTAAATATAAATGATCGAACACAATGAATTGGAAAAGAAAAAATAATGCACATCTTCCCTTTTTTCTCTTTTTAACCATTTGGGTCCAAATAATCAATGAAACAACCTATAAAGTAGGGCTGCCACCCTGTCTATTTCCCGTTCTCTCTGCACTGCTTCTCTGACTCAGGTGCGTCCTCATGCTGACTGACTGAACACACCTGATCTAGGTTATCAGCAGCAAAGATAGCAGGCAGAGCTGGATAACAATTGCAACCTACAAAAAACAACATTTCGTATTATTTAAGGGGCAGCACAGATTTATGGGCAGTTGACCAAAATAGAAAACAATGATGTAATTTCAGTCTGTGCATGCACAGTGAGTTTGGGTAGTTTTTAGAAACAGCTGTGAACCCTTTTAAGCCTTGAAATTACTATTAAAAGGTTTTTCTTATTTGTAATAAGATTAATCTTGTTTTCTGCAAAACTAATCCTTGATAAAAATAAAATCTGTTCAGCGATTTCTAGTATTACCCTTTTAGAATATTAACCTCACTTATTACAAACTTTCAAAATGAGCGTTAGAAATATCAGATCTTGATTTATTCAAGATCCACACACGTTCTCATTGAAGGATCAAGGAGGTGTGAGGACGTTGTCCACATTCCAGGAGCCAGGTGACGACAGTGCCTACGGTAATTAATCTCTTGATGTGTCTTGTTAGTGAGGTGGATGAAAAACTTTTCACAAACACACACATGAACAAATGTGACAAAAACATTTGAGAAACATAGGATTGTGTTTCTTACAAAAGTAAAGAAAATAGTAACAAGGCTATTTTTGTTGGTTTTTGTTAATACAAGCTTTAGATGTAGAATTCCTGTTACTTTAAGTAGTCTTTTACATATTGGCACCATTTTTCCCATTTTTTAAAAAGTGGATCTTTTGCATTTTAACTGAAATGTCAATTTTTCCATTGAGTAAATGGTCCAAACGGTCTGCACCCAGTCATCCTTTCCTGGAGGATCCGCTTTGTGCCATTTCTTAGTCACAGCCTTTTGCTTGCCAAGAGAAAAATCCTTACCAGGTAAAGATCTTCGTTCCATACAGAGTCTTCTATATCCCTAAATACAAAGGTGTACACTTGCAGGTGACATCTAAGAATGTTTTTAACAGTTACAGCATCAGAAAAAGATTGTCTTCTAGGATGTGACTAAAATAGGTGTGTGGTTCCCTTAATGTCTCCCATATTGTCTTCAACAAGATTTTGGAGTTTTCAGTTGTTTACTTTTGATTTGGGGAGTTTTGGAATACCGTGTAAGGTTTTTCCATGCAACTTCCATCTATATTTGAGAGCTGGTAGAAGAGCACCGTGCAAGACACATATTAATCCAATCTTCTTCATAAATATCAGATTTAACTTAGACTTCCATTTACTTTTAACACGGACTGATGAACTTATCTTTTTTCAGTAGAAGAATGATAAAATGCCATGATATTGTAACCCTTGTTTTGATGCTTTCATGAAGATATGTCCTAAAAGTTGATTAAAAAAAGTTACATTTTACCCCTATGGATCAAAAGCAAGACTTTTCATCATTTTCCCAAACAGGCTAAAAACAAATCTGCTGTTAACTGCTGATACTATTAACTGGAGTCTTGACTTGTGAGGTTTAGATCTCACACACAACTGCATTAATTTAAACGAAAATTCCCCTAAGTAAAAACTCTTTGTAGTCCAGACTCTTACTTTAAAGACATGCTTAAAGTATGCTTTTTAAGTAGTTTTTGGTGAGAAAAAAACGTAGTTTTCTCAAAACTGATGATTTTTTTCTTGATTATTTATCCCTATAGAAAGTAGAAACATAAAAAACAGGTTTCACCTTCAATTTTAGGCTTTTCTGAATTTTCATGAATAAACTATTATTATATATTATTATTATTTGTATTTGTGACATGTGAAATGTTTTATTGTTACATGAGACCATACCAGACCTGCCGTATTTTACTCAACACAAGGTGCACCATATTGTAAGGCGCAGTCTTAATTAGGGGGTCTATTTCTTTATTTAACCCTTACACAAGGCGCACCGTGCAAAAAAAAAAGTAATGGAAGCAAAACAGTGAGTTTAGATGAGCTTTATTGGATTATTTAACAATATACTTACATTATTCTCCATTCTGGTTTTCCTCCGGTGGCCTTTCTTTTAAGGCCTGAAGGGGACCTCGCTGTGTGTATTTTAGCAGGGCTGAATCCATGCAGCAAACATACTGGAAACACATGTGAGTAAAAACTGTCAATTTAATCACGACGTAGTAACATGATCACCTCCTGAACATACAGACAACATACTGGTATAATATGCGCGTAAAGTTTGGCTGGATCTATGCGTGATGGAACATGTGTGGGGAGCGCGAACTTCCTGTAGCGCTCAAAAGCGGACGCCTGCTTCATTGTAGTTGTCACTTGCGGGGGAAAACTGTCAATTGCAGCACATGACGTAGTAACATGATCATCTCATGAAAAAGGAACGCTGTCAGACAGATCCCCGCGAGCGGGTAACGGCGCAGGCCAGATAAAGCTCGTGCTCTGAAATGCTGCGTTGAACTTAATGTTTTGTTGCACTAAGGTGTGTTTCTGCATTAATTTGGAATGTCGTATAACTTTGCCTCCAGCCACATTGTTTCCCAGCAGCACGGCCTGCTAGAATCCCTGTCTCTGGTCCACCTGTGTCCTTCCAAACGGAGTGCTTACCAAAGTCACACAAGAACATTTTTACAGATTTTGGAACTTACACATAAAAGGCACAGCAGATCATTAGGCACACAGACAATTTTTGAAAAAAGTTTAGGTTTTGGTAATACTGTACATGAGTAGTCAGTCTTGAGCTCAGTCTTCACCGTTCTAAATTATTGAATCATTTCATTGGGTTTTGTTGTAAAATAGTGAAGACCTCATGCATGCATGGTGTTTGATGTAAGGCCTGTGCCGGGGTACAGATATTGTTTCTTTCGAACACTGACTGTCCAGGGGTTGCTGACATACCTTTGAAATGATGACGGCGGGTCCTCCAGCACTTCTGTTCTCTTTCCAGACACCAAAGCTTAATGGAAAGCACTGGAGCGGGACTGCTGCTGTTCCTGCCATCTCTTCTAGGGGCTGTTCTCCAGCTCTTTATCTTTTTCTCTTAGAATAAAGGATGTTCCTCATTCCTTTGTTCCATCTTTCATTCCTTCTCGTAAACTTTATTTGTTCTTTCTTGTTTTCTGTCTTTCGAAAATGTGTATTGATCTGTTTTCATGCCCTGCCTTGGGTTTTATCACAAATAGATGTTACTAATATTCATTGATAGATAAGTATTATGGTTGTTTTTTATTTTTTTTCGGGGACCAAGAGGAGATTTTAATCTTACCAGTCACATTGAAACCTATGTTTGTCTATGGAACATGACAGACTTTTTGAGTGAGTGCGCTCTCAAGCTCTATAACCACATGCTTCATTATTTGGTAAAAGAGAAGCTGACAAGCAGGGCTAACCCTGTGGACGCTGAATTGCATTGTAGGAATGAAGTGTACTTCTGTTTGCAGGTTTCTGACTGAAGTCCTCTTAGATACAGGTGGGCCAAGCTGGCAGCAGGATGTGTAAAACACAGCTCTTATCCTCCTTAGAGAGTCAATGCTTTGACAGCTGGTTGTCCTTTGCACAACCCCAGACAGACTGAATTTATTTTCAAGCTGCTGTTGTTTCATGCAGCTAAACAATGAGGGTCAGTGGGTGGCCACAAGGACCGTGATGCATTAAGCATCATCTGTAGAGGACAGAGAACACAAGAGTATCTTATAACTTATCTAAGGGTATGCATTTTACACATTAAAAATGACTCCAACACAAAATGCAATACAATAACTAATTGACTTTAAAACAGTCGTCCCCAATGCCTATGTGGAACCGGGCCACAAAGAAAAAATACACAATCTCATTTTTTTCCTCGTTTTATTTATAATTTAATTCAAAAGGAAGTTTTATTTTGGAAATCTACTGGATTCTGCACTGTATTCGACTCATTTCTGACGCATGTTAAGTCACTCGGTAAAGTTTTAATAATCAACTACTTTTTTATAGCAGCTGCACCAACCGCTAATCTGTATCTGTATATGTAAACGGGATTTTTTTTTTCAAAGGAAAGAGCCAGTTAGGAAACAGAAGAGGAACCTTTGACTTCATTTAACAGATGACAAAACAAGGAGTCTTTACTCCAGAATATATTTATTGTGACAGTAGTTCACACCATAATAATTCAGAGTATTCTGCAACTGACTGTCTAATGTTGCGAAGGTACTGCTAATAAAGTGGGTCAAAAAGTAGATTAATGGTTATCATAGTTGTTCTTTGTATTTATAAGTCGCACTCAAAAAGTCTGACGAGGCTGAATTTGGCTTCTCGTGTTTTAGCTTCCGCTTTGACAGTTATTGGTTAAGAGAAAATCTATTTCACATTTTAATGGTTCCCACACAAAATCTAGTGTACAAATTAAGTTTGAAGAAGTTGCATTTATGTTACAGAGGGTGCAGATAAACTTTACCCTCAAAAGTAAAGGGAAGCTGGAAGATTGAAAAAAGAATCTGACGACCATATCAGCCTTACAGACTGGTACAGACAGATCCGTCAAAATATTTTCTGACATTGACCCAGTTTGTGGCCGGAAAATGGTTGGGGACCTCTGCTTTAAAACACTTCACTGCTCATAGTACTATTCAGGAATGTAAAATGTGATTTTGTAAGTTCAAAATAAATGTATACAGGACTAATCGTGTGCTCAAGTTAATTTGGACATTTGCAGCATCAAAATGACTGAATTAAAACAAAGCTAAAATAAATAGAAACTCTAAAGTGATTTAAGTTAATAAAAATTAATATATTACAAAAGCTACGAAGTTACAAAGCTCTGGCCATGACAGATGATTAAAAAAAGAAAACAGAAATGTATCCCTCAAATTAATGAATTGTGTGCACAAATTAGTATTTTTGTATCTTCAGTCATAATTTGTTGCCACATAATAGTAATTTGTTCATACAAAATATTAATTTGTGCACACAAAATAGTAATTTATGGCCACAAATGATTCATTTGATGGAATTATTATTAGTATGTTTTAATGTACTGTTTAGTACCTCATAAAAAGCGATGCAAACTTCTGTAAAAATCTGTACGTTTATACATAAAAAAGTACTAACAAAAAATAAAGCATTAGTAGAGTTTTAGGTCTACTTTTTTATAGGGCGGTTTTATTCTGTATCCTTTTTGTCACGTGTTTAAATTTGACAAATTAAAACTAAAAGCTGTGTGATTTTTCAGAAAAAAATGTAATAAATATGTGCTTCCATCCATTTCTAAAATTGCTTTTAGTGAAAAATTGTTTCCCATTGTTTTCATTGATTTGCTTCTGCTCCTCCACAGATATTGTTTACTTTTACTGCAGCCCCCTAAGACGTGGCAGTGCGAGCGACAGATAAATCATGTATGTCATGATTAATTCAGTCTGCTGCAGTTTCTATGTCTGTTTTGACAGGTGTAAAAGTCTTTGCGCTCTCCTGGAAACCTTGCACTGCAGTCCAGTGTTGGCGTTGCAGTAGTCTGATAGTATGTGAAGTCGTCTCATGGCTGCACCCTGACAGAGCGTTTACCTTCACGGGCTGAATGACAGCTGCTTCAGAACTCTGTGACCTCTACTGCAAATTTTAGCTGTGACTGACACACCACATTAACTAGTTTAACTGTGCAATGACTTTCTAGGAACAAGTTTGTCTTTTTTTTTCTCCAACTGTGCTCACTTATTCTTTACATGAACCGTGCATTTAATTCTAGATGCTTTTCTTTACTCTCAAGGTTGCCGCATTAGAAAATAAGCTAAAAGAAAAAGTATTTTAAAACAAGTAACATAGAATACAGAAATTGTAAAAGGCAGATGAAGCTAAACATCTACTTCCCCTATTACTAAACTTGTAAACAGTTGTTTAGCCTACGGTGTTCACATTGGACTGTCGCGACCCGATACCAGCTCATGTACCCACAGTTCAAAGAGGCTTGCTGGGAAATGTCAAAGCAGTGAAAATCTCACAAATCTTTCTCAAGACTTTTTCTTTAACAGCTCTACCCCGTTATATGAAAAACTTGGTGTGTCCAGCTGGGCACAAACACAATTATGAATTTCACCTCCATAATACATTTTTAAATGGTCGACACTTGTGAATTAGAAAGGACGGCATTCATATGTTTCTTCCAAATCTGAGTCCCTGATCAACTGGTTTAACTTTCAACGTGTGTTCAAAGAATGCACATATTGTACGTGAAAGCATGAAACGCGCATTTAAGCCCATTTACATTTACTCTTTGTGGAAAGCGGCTGCTTGAACGCGTGTTGCCGTGAGTGGTATGAACATAGCTTAAAACAATTTACAATTACCACACCAGTCTGGAAGCTTAACAATGACCATCAGTGAAAGAATTACTACTTGGCCATTGCACACCAACTTTAATTTTAGGTCTAGTATATGTAGTACTGTATGTATTGATGTTTGTCCTATTTTGTCTTTTTTGCCACTTTGCTATAAATTTCTTCTTGTTGTTACAAAAAAGCAATTTCCCCACTGTGGGGCCAGGACATATTTTTTTATTCACATTAAGATGTATTTTTAACTTCAATCTAGGCTTTTCTTTGTAAAAGCAGTAAACACTAAGCATGGACCAAAAATGGTTTTTACATTCAACGCATTTTTTTCCCATGCCAGTCCTTCACATTCGTTCACATTCATATTTGTGCATTTACCACATACAGGACAACAGCTGCATATATTTTGCTTTCCCTCTGCATGTGATGCACCCACAACTCTGACAGAATACCACTGAAAACAACTGGCTTATGAATAAAAATGGGACAAGGTATATGAAGTTAGTGGAAGGCAGAAGGGAAAAGTGCTGAGTATCACAGACATGTTCTAGTCCAACCTTGAGACAGCTGATTATTTTGTGCCGTTAAAGTGAGTTATTATTCACTTTAGAGTCAACAGCTAAAGTTGTTGGTAAAGAAAAAGATCAGTTATACATTCCCATGTTGTACTTTTTTTATTGCAGAAAGCTTTACAGTCTTTTTGATGATATAACATCCAACATTGTCACTTTTAGAAAACTGTTTACACTGGTGGATGGGATGGCATTACATGCACAAGTTAAACTTAATGTTTTAAAGTTAATGTGCTCATGTCTGAAAACTGTAAAACATCTTACAAAAATAAAACTATTACTTTTTTCAACAGTTCCTGTTAATTTCTGTCAGTGACCTTGTGGTAGAGTGTCCGCCCTGAGACTGGAGACCATGACTTCAAATCATACCAGACTCTAAGAACGGAACCCAATGCCTCCCTGCTTGACACTCAACATGAAGGGATTGGGGGGTTGTGCTGCGGTCACAAATACAAATGCCACCGCGTGACGGGATAGCTTCGGCAGAATTTACAGGATTAGCTGGATTGGCAGCCGGATCGCTAGCAGGCAGCAACTCTGATTGGACGATTAACGCCATGATCATTGTTGTGCAGGATCAGTTCTGTCTCCCCATTTGTCCCACACTGGCCGGGATTGCCAGATTGACGTCTGGTCATCACCGGGCCCCCAAACCATGTCAACAACCCTCGTTGAGTAGCCGTGCTGCTACTGTATGATTTCTAACAATCAGACGGTGGCAGTAGGATGGCAGCACTGGGGCAGGGGGGTGGCTGGGGGATGGCAGTCTGAAATCAGCTTATCATCAGAGGATTTTAGGGATCTTGGAAACCCTCTTATTAGTCAGTTATTGCTTTCTGCCTTCCAGTCACTGGACTGTCTCTGGACTGCCACCACACGACATCCAACTGTACCCGGGCAGCCACTGACTGATGTGAAAAAAAACGTCCAGTTCCTGCTAGTTTTAACTTATTTTTAAAACTTCCTCAGCGGCAGCCCGGATTGTAAGAACGTGACTGCTGCCTCCCGATAACTAATGCCCCAGCACAGCCACCTGCCGATTTTGCTGAAATGTTTTATTTCGGTCCACATGTGGTGGCATTTTTTACCAAGTGGTTCCACAGTGGTAGCTGTGTCTGCAACTTACTGCTCCCCCAGAGCATGTGTCAAATGCGAAGAACAAATTTCACACATCTAGGTGAACTATAGCTAATGAGACTTTAACTTTTAGGACAGTTGTAGGGATTACGTAATCTTTTCTAAGTGTGTTGTGATGAATATAAAGAACTACTTTCTTCATTGTGTTTAAATATTAAAATGCATTGGAATAAAACCTCTGAAACAGTGTTAAATATGCTATAATTATTACAGATGTGTTTTAACAGCTAGCTCGTTTTTACAGCAACCTCTTTATTGAGGTTTGTAGGGCAAACATTTTACAAACCACAAGAGCAGTCAGGCACTTTGGGTTGTTACCAACCACTGTAGAAGGATCTAGCACAGCTGACAGCCATGAGGGAAAAACAGCTTTATGGACTAAATTATTTTTGCACATGTGGAGGATGGAGGCTTGGCTCCACATTAAGGTTGTTGCCTCTTGTTATATCAGTGTCTAGTGCTTCAGTTGATTTGAATTGCTTTGGCAAATATCTGTCAGGTAATAAAAGCTTTTCCCCTCTGGATTCTGTCAAGAAGGTTTCTGTTTTTAACCTTCTGGATGGGATGCAGGACATTTGAATGGGGCTAGTCTAATGTAATCATTACAAAAAAATGCTGACCTTGATCTGTCTACAATTACACAGATGTCCAGACTTTATCAGGACTAATGAATGCATTTTAACCCGGTTTTTGATAAGTTTCATAATACTAGAAGTATGACACAAAGACTCTTAAAAATACAGCATAAGTAACAATTACACATGTTTGAATGTCATTTTTAAATGGTTGAAAAATAGCATTAAGGATTACTGGATTGTAACAACATCAAAGCAGTGTGTAGCCTCATTAGTTAACAGCCAGCTTCAAATGAAAGGGCTTGTTGAAAGATCAAGCTGATTAAACATGGACAGACCACTTCAGTTTTTATATCATCTTGTTTTTCTCGCAGGCCAAGATCACATGATCCCACAACACAGCAGCCAGCTACACATGAAATTAAACGGTGTGCGTTTTCATAGGTGGGAGGCTCTGACGTTTGTAGATTCAGTGTTGTAATATTTCCGGTGACAAACCATATAAGTAAAATATGTATATAAAACAGCCACATTGACTAATTTTTAGATGTTTAATCTCAGTCTGAAAGGCCTTCTTAACACCTGCATACATTTTTTGCCTCTGTATTTTCACACATCTTTTAGGAAGCTCCCTTCTGGAAAATTACAGCTCAGTCTCTATTTTTCCATTTTAAATAAAGAATATTTAACAAGAATTTCCCTGATTTGATAAGTGCAATGCTCTTACCATAACTTACCAACTTTTTATAGAGCACTTATATTGTCTGTGCAGACCTGAAGTGCTGTACAGTTATGCAAACAAAACGACAAAAGAATATAAAACAACACATGCTATCTATTAAGATGTACATAAAATGATTTCAAAATGAATTCCTCTGTTTACACAGACATTAAGTAATCAGCAAAATAAATTGATTTACAATGCAGTGGAATAAAAGAAAGAGAAGTCCCTTTAAAGCAAATGTAAAATGTGGGTTTTTAAAAAAAGACTCAAAAAATAGATAGTGAGGAAGGCTGTCTTACATGTTGTAGAAGATTGTTCCAAAGTTGTGAATTTGTTGCAACAAAAAGCAAGGTCTTATTTATGCTACATTCACACCAGCCTTGGCAACGTACATTCAAGCGACTATTTCCAATGAAAAGACTGTTTATGCAGGTATATGCATGTTTCGGGCTTCTGCTGTTGTTGTTTGACAGAATGTTTTACACCTTCCTGACACAACCCTGTATTTTCTCCGTGCTGGGGACTGGCACAGGCAGAACCAGCCTTGGGTCCCCTTGTGGCTACATGGTTTAGGCAGCAGCATGAAGGAACCACACTGGATTAAGCTCATTGCGCTCCCTGGGAAGCGAACTGTCGAGGTTAACTGAAAACACAAGACAGTATAAAAAACGAGACAGAAGTCACAGTACAATTTCTCTGGAGGAGAGCCAGACAGATGAACGCCCAGCACATCTGGCCCAAGCAGCTCTGAGGATCGCCTGTCTGACCACCTTTCTTTATTCAGTTTGGGTTACATGAGTTGGGTTAGCCTAAGGTTTGTACAGTTAATATGGTGTTAGTACTTATTTAATTTTTAGTATGGGCTGTTGGTAAGCTCGGTCAATACTGAGTCAATACTGGGTTGATGCAATGTTCCTGTGTTAGCAGATTTTTTCTTTTTTTAAAAATAATGAAAAAATTAGTTCCATCAATCCATTTAATAAAACGAATGAGATTAATCTCTTTTTGGATTGTGATCAATCACGATTAATCACAATGTTTTACGAGTTAAATTTGATATGACAAAATGTAGCTTTTGAACAAAAAAAGGCCAGAGAGAAAATGTCTCCCCATATTTTTCTTGTTTGAAATGTTTAAATGTATAAAGTGTTAACTCAGTAGTTTAATTTTTGTGCACAAAACACATCAACAATAAGTTTTATTCCAAGAAAAGATGCTGATACACAGCCAGAAGAAACAGTGTTCTTCTGCACAATAAATGGTCTGAGTGAATGCTCTGTTCTGATTGGTTGCTTGGTGTTCCAGAAGAAGTTCCGGTCACAATCTTTAAAATGTGCAGGCTTCTTCAAAACAAACTTTTCCTTCGTGATCTGGTCAAAAACAAGCGGTAAGAGGTAACCTTTCCTTCGTAACTATTTTATTTATCCTATTGTGATGATCAGCTTATATATCGCTTTCTCTTGCCACTTCAGTCGAGGTCTGCCGGCCTGGATTTTTTGTCGACCAAAGCTATGCAAAGTTAAATTTAAGACATTTTTTAACAAAGATTACTTTAAGCAATTTTGCAAAATGCTGATGTGAAACCCTCATACAGAATAAAAAAAACACGTGTTTGTCATGTTCAATGAAATGCGGTGTAAAATACAGATTTCTTCCTTTGCCTGATTTTATTCATGAGCACATTTTTCTTTCTTTTCTTTCTTTTTGATGCATTTATTTCCTCAAAGGCTCTTTGTTTCTGTCTTTACTCCCTGCAGTGTCTTCCCTGCCTACTGGGTGGTTTTGCTTTCACCAAAAAAGCGAATAAAAGATTGTAGTTACCATTAATGGTATTAAAACCACCAGATATTTCTTTTTTTTATTATTTGTCACAAAAAGGATGGTTTAAAACCTCACACTGAAAGCCTTAAAGAGCTGCTGTGCTGGAGTCTGGCTGTCAGAAATGTATCTCAGTTATTTCTTGTGTCATCCCAAGCCCTTTTCTTTAGCTCTGACACGTGTGAGATTCAGCCGAAACATTTTGCATATGAAGTATATTAAACAAACTGATTATTCTGTCAGTGTCACACACAAGCACAAACACGCCTCTTTATAAACACACATAGCTAAAGGCCATGTCACACAGTCACTATGTACATTTTGCACAAAATGCATGGATGAAAAGTGGCCATGCATGAACAGCTGCTGTATATCATGAATGAAACACACTAAAACTGCAAAAGAAATACAAATAAACAACCCAGAGAACATGTAAACCCAGACCTCATTCATTTTCTTCACTTTGACATACAGAGCACTGGGCAGCAATCACGTTGCGTCAGCACCGTGGTCAACACCCCCTACAGGCCTTCGCGTTGCTTTGTTTTGATTAAAAAGTCGGATTCTTCTGGTCCGCACCAGTTCTATGTCAGCGGAGGCAGCTTGCCCGCGGGGAGGAGGGGGTGTCCCCGTAGAGACAGCCTGCGACTGGGGAGGTCTGCCAGAAGGGTCCGGCGTGACCAGGGCCACATCTGTGCCAGTCGTACCCGGCTCCCTCCCACAACCGCCTTCCCAAGACAGACCCAACTTTTTAAAAATGTATTTCAGTTCTATGTGAAGAAATGAAAAGTATCCAATTTAAATTTAAAAAAGAAATCTTGCCTTCAATATTATTATAATAGTACAAAGAATGCGGTCTTTTGGTTGGCCCTCACACATTTTCACCCCACCAAATTTGAGTAAAGAGTAAACGTTAGGGAAGTCTCAGTGAGCAGTTTAGGTTGCTGTTCAACCTGAGGCCAAAATAGAGGTGCTTTTCAGGGCATCGGGAAGAAAATGAAATCTTTGGGACTATGGAAGACACTCATTGGTATTCCTGCTGCGTGGCCTTACTCCCGTTCTCCTTCCAGTGGCCGGCACCCAGTGTTTTTTTGCAGTTCTATATTCCAGACCCGAGTGTGCTTTCTGCTGATAATAAACAGCCCAACAAGCAGCCCAGAGTTACAGAGCTGAGTTACAGCCATTCTGCTCCGTCTGTGTGCTTCAAAGCCTGAGAGTGAAACCTTTTCTTTTTTTCTCTGTGTCCCTTTGTTTTACAACCTCTGCTTTACTTCCAGTGCTTATTGAAGTCAAGCCTGGAGTGAGAAACAATGTGGAACCTTTAGCCCAGCATCTATGAAGAATTAGACCCCAAAAGACAGATGTTACGTTTTTGTCAGCTTCCATCCACAGGTGGATAAAACTGTGTTTTATGTGTCGCAGGTTTCTTCCACAACAACTTGTGTGCAAAGACAGCTGCCCACCGCTCCACATCCAGACACCCCCAGCTCCTCCTCCCTTCCCTCCTTGGTCGCAGGGTGGACCCAGAAGGCTTGGCTTGATTCCAGCGAGGAGCCGATCCTGCAGCCACCTCCATCACGTCTTCACCTCTGGGTAACTTTCACGCATACAAACACAAATCTCCCATCTTTGGTGGATTTTGTGGTTAAATTGTAATGTTATGTAGTCCTAGCTTTTGGGAAAATTTTTTAAATATCCTTTAATGGTCCAATTATTTTAGTAAAATAAGTTTTTAACTTTGGATTAAAAAAAAGGATTAATTTTAAAAATGGTCCCGAAATAACCATTATTTTTGTTCAAAATTGCAATTGTGGAATTTTGTAGATTCTTAGGAAATGCTTCAGTTGAAAAGTTGATGTTGTTTGTTACTTCTGATACTATTGAATAGAAGTTGCATGTTCTGCACAAAAACATATATTCACTCTTTGAGTTTATCAGAAACATGAATTCAGTGAGGCTCAGGAATCCTTTTTACATTTTATTACATTTAGGTTTAATGATTGTGTTAACACCGTCTCCAGGTGTTATCATTTGACTTTATAGTTTAGTTCAAACAAGTTACTCATTACAAAGTGTCCGAATGTGCAGTTTCTAAAAGGAAACATTCTTGAAGCAGCACCGAATCACACCTTTGATACAGTACATCAAATGGAAAAAAATAAAAGGAACAGCAGAACAGAGAAACCCCCCCGTATTTCTGATTTATTTGATTATAGTTATCCGAAACAGGAATTATTAGAAAATAAGGTCTAATTTTTAATTTTTGCCGATTTCAAGCCAAAAGTGGTGCATTCTAACTTTAAAGTCCCACTCCAATTTTGATCTATTGTAAAATCATTCCCAGTGGTCTTTTAATTATTGTTGGGCAGTTTTTAGCAAAAATCACAATACCTGGGCCGTTTTCTAGGACATAGTTCCTAGACTGTAGTTCGCCTCTGAGTTGTAGGCGAGATTACTGATGAGGAGGAACCCCGCCCCCGCCCCCTATTCCCTTCCCTTCAGAGCTCTGTTTTCACGCTCTTCTGCTAGCTATCCAGTCGTACAGTTTTGAGCCAGATGCCAGCTCAGACGAGGAAAACAAAGACTCACATGGATCTAGTCTTTTCAGGTTGATGCATCAGAATGGAGCGGAGCAAAGAGCTTGTGGCCTGCAAAGCGTATTTTACATCACTGCAATATGTGTTGGCTATAAGGTTGTTGCATTGTATTTATGGATTTGCAACACAAAGTATGCTTGATTGTGTGTTTTAAAGTCTTTTATTTAGGAGCAATGAGAAGAATTGAAATTGGTGTTTTAATATCTCTCCTAATAACATCAAAGATTGATTGGTTTGGTCTTAAACCTGCAAAGAATACTTATCTGTTTGAAAATGGTTTCCCCACAGTGTTTCAGAGAACAGCCTTGGATAAAAGCAGTTGAATTTCAGTTTCAAATTCTTATCAAAGTTACATGTGGGTAATACTATTTATTTTCTTCAAGTTGACCGCAGCTATCTGACTTGCCCTGCTAAAAGAGCAAATTATGCAAGAAATATAAATGTGAACATTCCTTTCTGAAACAGGTTTAGCTCAGTATTCAACAAGTGTCAGGGATTTAATGGCAGATCTTAACTCAACTGGATTGTTAAAGGTCTTGTACTTAAGGCCTTGGTACAGAGGTAGAGCGGTACAGCGGTCAACCTCTGATTGGAAGAACACAGGTTCAGTTCCTGCCTTGCCAGCCTATGTGTCCAAGTGTTTTTGGGCAAAACACTGAACCTGACTTTGCTCCGGATAGTCATAGGTTAATGACAGTGTTAGACTGTGGTTTTAGTGTGTGAATGTGTGTGTGCGTGGGTGAATAGGACTGTGACTGTAAAGCGTTTGGGCCTTCATGGAAGGCAGTGAAGTGCTATACACCTTTTCCTGTTTAAGCTCACAACTTCACCTGCTTTTTGCGAATTTGCTACAATCAGCAGACTACAAAACAATCTGCAACAACATATAGGGACTCAGCTTCCATCTCTCTACTTGTGTTCTGTTCAGAACCAAGCCCTACCCTTTGTTGCTGAGTTTGATTCAAACCCTGAAGGACAGTACCCTGCTGTACCTTGTTACAAGTTCCCTGGTGCACTTCTTTATAAGACCACTGGGGGCAGGGGCCAAAATAGAGCATTTTTCCATAGATTTCCATGTTAAAAAGTCAAATTCACACCCAAAATAAGATTATATACCTCCTATTTTCATCATATTCACTTTTTTGAGCTTGGAATTGTACATTTTTGTATTACATACATGTTTTTGATTGATAGGTGGTTACATCTAGTAAAATGTTACATTTACTTTTAGAATGTTGTTCGGGTGGGTGGATTAAACTCAACATGCTGAACAGGCTTAGGTTTTATTTTTTTTTATGTAGAAACCAATGGGTTATCTTTCCAATGTTTGTATTTCTTTGGTTAAAACAAGAAAAAAATTAGCTGAATAAATGTGCTTGAAAATTAGATTGAGAGGATTTTATCTAATGTTCAGTTTTAAAGTGTTCCATTTTTGTAAAAGAACAGAGTTAGTTGGTTTCCTTGAGTGCACTGAGAGAGAAGCTCAGAGACACAGCAAGGTTAAGCCATTAGAAAATTAAAAATACTGAAACAAAATAATCTTCAAATAAATTCTAAAATGTGCAGCCACCCTTTGAAAAGAATGTTGTTCCTATTTTGCGCTCGATCCTGCACTTGAGCTGCAGCGTTCTGAAGCAGTTCGAGATGAGAGATGACAAGAGGCACATGAACGGCGCCAAACATCATTAATACTGAATTGACAGAAGTGGTGAAACAGAGATAGCTTTTACAAATTAAAGTTAATACGGCGAACAGTGGTAAAAAAGATAAATAAGAAAATGTGTCTACATCCTCAGCAAGATGAGGCCTAATGCTGAATAGTTCCACTGAAAGTGGTTTATCAAAAGCTCCAACATGACCAACTAAGCCAGTATTTTGGCTGACAATAATGGATCAATACCTAGTTTGGATCTGACTGCCGTTTTGTTGGTGAACTGTCACAACCTCTACAGACCCAAAACCATCATGTTCAATATGGCCCAAATACAACAAACACTGGTGGCCCACTGTTTTATTTCTGGCTGCCACTTGCTTTAGCAGCTGCAGCTCTACCACAACAGGCCAAAAAAGTCAAAATGATGTGGGCCAAAGCTGGCATGCATTTGGGCAACCAGAGCCAGATGGCAGCCAGATCAGCCAACACCTAACTTCAACTGGGGCAAATTTTGTGGCTATCTGGGACTCTTCAGATCAGTTTGCATTCAACCTTTAATGAAGTCTTTTTTTCATTGTTTAAAGCAGGGGTCCCCAAGCTTTTTCTTGTGAGGGCCACATAACTTTTTCTTCTCTGATGTGGGGCAGTTTGTAGGCTTTGTAAAAGGAAAAGTGTAACAATTGTAGGGTGTCTAAACGTAAACAAACGTAAGGTAAATGTAAAAACAAAAAAACAAAAAAAGTAACATTCAGTATTAGTGTTATGAATAACAAACACTCTAAGTAGTTAGATTACGTTCAATAATGTTATATGGAGTAATTGCAAACCTCAAAAAATTTGTAGATAGCCTTTTATAGGTACTTTTTGTTGTCTTTCACTTTAGTATATGAGTATCGTAACCAATCAGATGTGTTTCTGAAAGGACACACTTTTTGTGTACTCTCTGCTCATACACAATTACTGGCACATCATGTTTTTTTGTGACTGCTGCAATGACTTGATTGTGATGCATTTGACCGTTATATCTACCTTCTTAAGGAAATTAGCCACGGCCTGTCTCTCCTCCAGGTGTGTCTCACCCTCCAGAGCCAGTTTAATCGCTGTCTCTGACTACCTTCAGGTAATATCCTCCCCTGCCCTTATCTCTGACTCTGAAATTACAAAGCTTCAGCCAAGTCTTCACAGCAGAGCCCACAGAAGGAATTGAAGGAACAAGAGGGAGTTTAAGGTCATAAAAGGTGGCTGCTAGATTGAAAAAAGGCAGAAGGTTGCCTGTAGATACACAGTAAAGTTACAGCAATTCACAGCACGCAGCTCCAACTTGGAGCCCAAGGCTGGCTGGGAAATTAGTGCTGTGCACTTTTTACTCTATTATCTAGCTACTGTAGGCATTGAGGATTACCTCCATCCTTTTGCCGTTGTGGCCTGTTAAAAATTTAGTTTGTTAAAAAAGCGTTGAAGAGAATTTACTTGACTTTGTCAGCGCTAGAGACTTCAATCTTCTCATTTTTTCTCCTCCATTGCTTTTACCATTGATTGAGGTTTTTTTTTTCCATTATTTCTTTTTACCGATAGTTGTTTGCATTGTGCACCTTATGTTTATGCCCTAAAGTGTCAGTCAATGAAATACGAGCTGACATCTTTTTTTGTGTAGTTTTTGCATGTTTCTGCACAGCTGTGCCACAGCAACAATGCTCAGCCAAATTTGCATGACAATGAGCTTATTTGGCTGCATTCACACAACTGTTTTCTTGTGATAATCAACCTCAGAGTAGCATGAAGTACAATTATGATCATGTTTCCTGGAGGTTTATGGCACTCCAAAGCTTCGACATCCTAATTCCTTAATAGCTGTGCTAAATCTTGTTTATTACAATATATCCTAACTTATTTTAAATTTTGTTTTTTACATAATGGGCAGATATAATGAAAATAAGTGTCTTGATGAAAGCATTTTTTCTCTCTTTTAGTCGTTAGATTCCTGGTAGATTTGACTCCTCGTGTGCTCTGACTCTCTCTGAGCAGGTGACATTATCAAACACATTGTCAAAGACCCAGTCCTCTCTCTTCTGGGAGCATCATGTCCCTTTTTGCATTGCTCTTTCTACCTTTTAACGCCACCTCTTCACTTCTTTGTCGCAGTTAGATCTTGTTTTCTCATCTCCCTTCCTCTTTCAGTGTCTTGTTCTCATCTCTTTCCTAAGGGCCTTTTTGTTGTGATGGGCCAGGGGCTGCTGTGATGTGTGTTGTCCCCTGGAGACTTGTGAGGCTGGCCTGAGGATGAGCAAATGTGACACTCCCCTATCATCTTCTCACTATTTTCACTAGTCTCCTTTCCCCTGTCACTTCTCCCACTCCTCCTCACTCCGTTATTTCCCATTTCACTTAGCATGTTTCTTCCCCCTCATTCTCTTTGCCTGTCACCTCTGAGGATGATGGGTGATGCGTAGTGAGTGGGGGTGGTGAAGAAACATAGATACAGAATTAGCTTTGCCCTCCCTTCATGTGATGTATCTGTGTTTTGTACACCTTGTTTTGAATTGTAGATGGGTAGATTACATTGATGTCAGTGTGGGAATTTGTGGGTGGTATAAAGGTGTGTTGTTCTTGCTCGCTGCAAACATTTTTCACATATCGGAAAACTGGATTTTATCGCTGTTGTTAACCAAAATGTAGCAGAAACTCCAAAGGAGTGGCAAGGGAGCACAAGCTTACATTTGCAACAGACAATGACTTATGTCCATGCTCTGTAGTAAAATCTTCCAGAAGAAAACACTGTCAGATTATGTGTAAATGCAGCAATTAATCTTCTTGAGGCATTAACCACAGATATATTGCTGTTTTCCCATTCAAGTATTGCCATTGTGGGTTCAAAGAGAAATACAAACGCCATTCTTGAACAAAACAGAGCAATTTTTACAGAATATCCTGTTTTGCCTCCAGATAGACAAGCCGCAGCACATTTCCTTCACATTTCCAGCTGTGAGAGCAAACATCAAGCAGAAGATCCCACGCTGTGAGATGAAGTAATAATTATGGAAGAAAAAAAAACTATCAACCCAATAGTCCACACATTCTGTGTTGGTGAATGTAAAACACAAGTGCTTCTAGAAACTAGAAAGTGATTTTTTCTTTTTAAGTAATGACTCTTTAAGTATAGATCTTTAAAATGAATTTTTAAGTAGTTGATTGTCAGCTGCAACCGCACAGGAACAAGCTGATTGGAATTTTGACATTTGACCCAATTTTTTTTTATTTTCACAAATCCCTAGACATAGCAATGTTATACAAATAAAGCTAACCTGGAACTCTCACTGCATTTTAAGTCAACCATTAACATGTAATGTTGCAGAATCAAAGTTCCCTTTCCTGTAATTTTTTTTAATCAAGATGTAAAGTAAATGATGGTTTGGACACGATGGGTAAAATAGCTAGGTTTGTGTTTGAATGGGAGATACAATTGCAGTTAGTCTTCCAGCATTTATGGGCTGAAAAAATAGGTTTACTTAGCGGAAGAACTAGTTTTGTCAAACCTGGAAACATTCATGCATTCACAGGGTGTGTTGTAAATCTTGATTTTCCATAAAAATTATTTTAATGTTATTTAGCAGGACATACACTTTTTTTAACCTGTCCTGTCCAACAGCTGAGCAAACAGATATGAGGTAAGAGCCTCTTGTGGTTGACAGATTTTACTGTTACAATCGGGGGTTATACATTTATGGACACACAAGGTGTATATTTGTAATCGAAACTTTATTTATATTAATTATATGTTTGTATCGTTTTTTTGTTTGATCAGACGGAAAAAAAGAAGGGGGGAAAAGAGAGAGGGATGTTTGTGGAAAAAGAGGGGGTTAAATAAATTGGAGGATGATTACCGGGGGGGGGGGGGGGGGGGGGGGGGGTAAAAACATAAAGCAACAAGATGCTGAAAGTTCATTATCATTACAGATGGGTGTGAATGTTTGTCTAAAATGGGCAGGGCCTGTTCACGCACTTAGAAGTTACAAATATACCTGTTGGCTCCAAGAGTCTTCACATACAAACTTGTCAACATGTACACAATGCACCTACCGTTCACATGCATACTTATTCAGACAAACCAACACAGGTAAAGCATTTAATTCTGTCACGTAAAACTATTTGTACAAAGGTGATCTGACGGCTGTGTTCAGGTGAGTCTTTATATTTTGCAGAGGTGGATGATAAAATATTAATAGAAAAAAGAGGGAGAGTTCCTGGCCATCCCACACCAAGATCTCCGCTGAAGCAGCAGTCTCTCTTTAAGAGACACTAAGAAAGCCGGGTACTCCGAACTGCTGTTCGGCCCATAAGCTGAAACCACAGTCAGAGACACGTCCTCCACCCGAAGGTGAAGGGACACGAGTCTCTCGTCCACCGGGGTAAACTCCAACACTTGGTGACTGTGCCCACACTGTGCCCACACCAGCCCGTCGCCTCTCGCCATGAGCAACTCCAGAGTGGTATAGGGTCCAACCCCTATCAAGGGGACTGAGTTTCAGAGCCCAGACTGTGCGTAGAGGTGAGCAACTATATCTAGCTGATACCTCTCGACCTCTTGCAAAAGCTCAGGCTCCTTCCCTCCCAGAGAGGTGACGCTCTATGTCCCAAAAGCTAAGTTCCATGACCGGGGTTTGACCCTACCAGGGGCTGAAGCCCCAAACAGCATAGCTCCTGAGATCACTCGAGCACTCAAACCCCTCCACCACGTTAAGGTGGCAGTTCATGGAGCGGTCAATACTGTAAAGTGTTGTATTTTATTGCAAAGCTCCTTTTCTCTGCTTAAGAATCTGCTGGAATTATGTTAATCAAGCAAACAGTTGAAAAGTTACGGTTGTCAAAAGAATGCAAACACTGCAGGGTACACTAAATATGACTGCTATACAGCTATTAGCCAACATTGGAATATTGCCATATGTTATGTTTCAAAACATGTAAATAAACCGGGAACGTTTATGATTGAATAAATGGTAATTGGCATATACTTAGATAGCGCTTTTCTACCTTTCTTGAAGGTCCAAAAGCTTTACAGTCACGGTCTCATTCACACCCTGATGGCAGCTCTGCTTATGAACACCGGCGCCAACCTATACCCACCAGAGGCAAAGTGTTCAGTGTGGGGTTCAATATCCTGTGTTGACTTCAGTCAATTTATGGGTCTGGTTTTCATTTTTACCTGGTTTTGTCTTCTGCTCTACTATGTTTTATCACTCCTTAGTTGCTCCAAGTGTTTCAGGTACTAAATGTTACTAAAACATTTAGTAATGTTTTGGTTTTTGTCACCAAGCTTGGTCTTCTGCATTTTGGGTCCTTCTTCTCCAGTTCCTGATAGCATAAGCCACATCCGAATTCTTCCCTCACCCCTACAGCTGCTTCCAACCCGTACATTTAGCCATCCAGGCGGAGAGTTATGGAAAAATAGTGTCTTCAAATTCAGACAAAACTACCCCTCGATGACGTCATCAATATTTGTAATCTACGTTAACGCATAGCTGCCAATGCTCGGAAATAACATAACAATGTTGATTTTATAACTTTAAACAATTAAACAATAATGAATGAAACAATAAATCGTACTTACATCTAAACGTAAACTTCTGTGCTTCAGAGGACATCCACGTGAATAAATGCATTTATCCTCTGCGCCACTGCGTGACACGGATCAATCTCTAGGCGGAGACATACAAAGTCATAAGTACCTTCGGCTACCCCCTAGAAAGACAATTTTGGACACCATTACTGTTCCAAATGCCCCTACAATTGAAGGGGTTGGGAGAAGCTGCAGGGGTAGGGAAAGAATTTGGACTTGGTCTTTAATTTGACACATTATACATTTAAAGGGCTATAATGCACAATAATATTCTAGGGGCTGAAAAGTCATTAAAAACAGTGACAAAGTCTCCAAGTTGGCAACCCTCCACTGACCTGCTTCCGCATACTCTGATAAAGAAAAGAAAAAAATCTCAAAGTAGAAGTCAAACAGTGACAGCTTGTTCAGATTTGATGGTCAGTGTGAAAGGTACTTTAAAACAAAAGCTCTTAAGATTCCGTAGAATTAATATTGGTAATAAAACCTGTTACTGAAACAGAAAAACTAAACTGTTGATGGATGATAATAGATATGGCAATCCCAGTTGACAGCAACATCAAACTAACGGGCTGTAGAACCCAAGATATAACCTGTAGGTGTTTACCATTTCTGTGAGTTCTGTGAGTGCATGCATTGACCTGTTGGTGAACTGTCTGACACATCCACTGCTGAGAAGATTGGAAACAGTCTTGTTTGTCAGATTTTAGAATAATCATTTAAAAGAAGAAGAAAATTATTGAGCACATATGATGATTTGCTCTTCGTCGTTTAAAAACTGAAGGACTCGATAGAATGTGTTGATCTGTAAAAGCTTTTAGCTGGATGTGTCTTCCCCTAATGCAAAGGCCTGTATTTTGCATGTTGCCCTTGTTTCTGTGTACAGTGTGTCTGGTGTGAACTGAGAAAGTTAGCAGGATAGCGCTTGGCTAAAATTATGTCCACATCAGTAGGCAACCATTGAGATGACATTAACAGGACCTGACATTCTCTTCGTCGGAGACAGATGCTTGCTCTAGTTTTCTCTGAATATTAGCCTCTCCTCTGTACTCGATCCAAATTACACTTCATCTCAGCACAAAGACTTTTGCCTCCCACTCACATTGCCTCACTGCACCAAAAGCCACTCTTTGGGTAATTTTAAAGCTGATATACCTATTTTAAGACAGTGTGGTCAGGAAATCTTAAGTTAAAGTAAAAGCAAGTTTTATGCCAAATTCAGACTAATTAGCTTCAAGCACACTATCTCTTTTTGGTAACGAATGACAAGTCTTTAGATTGATCTAATTTAGATTTTGTAAAAACTCTAAAGAGGAAGAGCATCTTCTTGAAGATCATTTGTAATCATCTGAAGTAATTTTCCTAAATGCTCAAGACATTCAAAGAAAATGAAATAGTATTGAGAATAAAATGAATTGTCACATTTAATGATGTTATTAGTGTGCATATTCTCACACCTAAGTAACACATTCTGCAGAAAAACCCCATATGAAAAGGGTTGTACTGTCAATTGTTTAATTCTGTTCGTTTAAATATAATCAAAGAGATTCGTGTAAAGGTACAGAACACCAGGCCACATTGTAGGTTAGTGAATAAGTAACTTGAATAGAAATGGTCATCATTTATACATGAGCAGGATGTTACATAGATGTCACCAAGGGCCATAGTGAGGAAATGTGATTATCATTTATGCATAAGTACCATTATTGTGTTAGAATAGGGCTAAAGAAAGTCGTTGTTTTAAAGCAGATAAAGCAAGAGCAGTCGCTCTGTTCTTTTAAGCCAGTGGGACTCAAACTTTTTCTTGTGAGGGCAACATCATTTTTTCTTCTCTCAAGGGGTTCCCGGGGTCAATTTGTCAGGTAATACACTGGGCTGTAACGATTATTTGATAAATTGATGCATCGATTTCTATTACTACAATCCAACTAGATTGGTCTGTCTGAGGCAGAATCGAATTGAACTATACCTTTAAAAAAATATTTTCAAAATGAGATAGAGGAGCAATCAAATCAGTATTGGTGAATACCATTTGAATTTAGATAGGTTTGGTTTATTTTACTATAATGTAAAAAGGACCAAGTGATTACAGTTGTGGCATTTTCTCGTGATGGAGGGCATTTCTAAAGAAAATTTGGCTTAAAATGGATTTCTGAGTATTTCTTTTTTCAAATTGTTGTGAATCAGGAGCTGACAAAAAATACTGCTTGCAAAAGACGGTATTTGTGACGTAAAAGCTCCCTGCTCCGTTCTGATTCATCCACTTGGAGACAAATAGATCCATGTACATTTTTGCTTTCCTCGTCCGAGCTGGAATTTGGATCAAAACTGTATGGCTGGATAGCTCTGATATTGCTTGCCACTTTTGCTGCACCAGTAATATTAGGTTGTGGTTGTGAGTGGCTGTAAACTAGCGAGAGAGCGTGTAAACAAAGGATCATGGGAAATAAATGCAGGGTTACTCTGCACCAACAGTACCGCCCACAACTCAGAGGTGAATTTCTAATCAACTTCTTCCGCTCTGGAGAAAATAATTCTTAAAAAACAACAGGCTTTTTGATTGTGGCTAAAAACTGCATAACCATAATTAAAAGACTACCAGGAACACTTTTAAAATAGATCAAAAGGTGATCAGAGCAGGACTTTAAAGGATGACTCATGGAATCATTTTGCCAAAATACACAACCTCTTTTGCCTTTTTTTAAATTCTGAAGTAGGAAACCACTCCTGCTTTATGTGACAAGTGTGGTGATGAACATCAAAAACAAAGAGTCAAGGTTGCTATTGTGGAGCTGTAAATAACGAGGAAGTTCTTGTGAAAAAATGGATCAACAAAGCAGGGCAGATTGTGGCAGACCACTGTCCACTTTGTCTTCTGTTTGGTTTTGGGCCTGGTAGGAGCTAAATTGTTTTGGAGAAGAAGAAACACACAAGAGCTGCAGTGTGATCAAAGGGTCTATGTCACACGTCACACGTCACACGTTTGTGTCTTAACATCAGTTCAACAAAAAATTACTTCAGTTCACAGCAGGTTCTTCCACACACAGAATACTTCTTTTTTTGTAGATAAGTGTGGTATAGAAGGACTTTTACAGCTTTAGTTCCAGTTCTTCCTAAAGGTGGCTCGTGATTTTATTAATTCGCTGCTTGAAAAGGTTCTCTGCTCCTATTTATGTGTTCCACCCACCACAAATGTTGGAAAAGAAATGTCAGACACATATTAATCCGAACTCCCTGATGAAGGCATTCAGCTTTTTTCATTTTAGCTTCAGTGCAGTTATTTTAGTTCAGGCTGGTGCCTAGTTCAAATATTTATGCCCCTACTGTCAGGATTACTGAAAAGAATATTTGGACCAAACTTAGCAACAGTACGATCATTTATGTTAACATTTTTCTTTAAAAAATTATTTGCATTTTTGTTCATAGAGCTGATGAATCTGGATGGTTATTGTTAGCAAAAGTGCATTATTTCTGATTTGTATTGATTAGACCTCTCTGATTTGCATCATCTTCCAAAAATAGAAGTAAAAGTAGCCTATTCTTGGAGAAATGGTTACAGTTCTTGCTAGTCACAGCATGACACTAAATAAATAAATAAATGAAGAAGAAACAAAAAGACACAGAAAGCTCGTTCATTACACTTACAGTATGGGACATCAATAATGTCTCAGAAATTAATATATCACATATATTTGTTGAACTTGATTGGATAAAGATACTTAAACTTTAATGTTAGTAGCCTTTATGCACTTATGTATACTGTCTTGACAAATTTTAAACACATACTGTTGACTTCATCACTTTTTATGTGAAGATCTTTTATTTTGGAGGGCTTGTAAGATCTCATAAAACATTTCAATAGCTTTTAAAATAGTTTGGACCTTGAAGCAATGATTGAATAAACTGGTAAAACCTCTAGTTGATGAATTATTACATTCCATCCTTTGACTTGCATGCCGCAGAGACTGTTATCAGGTGTTCTGGCTGAAGGTGAGTGCATGTGACTGAGAAGTAGCTTAGTTTTGCATGTTTGTAATGCCGTCTCTCTTATGTGCTGTGATCCATCATTGGAGTGACAGAACACGGGCTTGGTTGGTGAACTCATCGATTACTGTGTATCCAGTTGTTGCATATGCGACGTGCAGACACTCAGGAAATGTTGGGCTGCATGATCGTGGTTTCTGTTTTGTCTGTACCTTCTGCCTTTGTTTGGAATGCTGTTGACATTTTCACAACTAAGAGCACTGTAATTGTCAGGTTGATGAACATATGGTGTTCCAGTGCTGTACATGAATCCTAATTCAGTCACTGAATTGGGTTTAATTAAAGGGTAGTTAATCCTTGCTTTTGGCACCGGAGACAGATGGGAAGCGTGCTCTGCAAAAGTTACCTCGCTTATTACGTAGCAACACCTTTAATGGGGGCAGGCATCCTTATGTGGGATTGAGAACTAAGAAGGGGTCAAATAAAAGTAAGAACTGACACAGTTGTACAGATTTACCCCTTGAGGCTGGGCTGGCCAATCCTGGTACTCAGGAGCCTCAAGTCTGCCTAGTTTTCCAGCTCTCCCTGGACTACTTGATGCTAACTGCCTAAATCACGTGTGTTCAGTCAACTAGTAGGTGGAATCACTTGATTCAGTCAATCTGCAGAAAGATGGCCAAGGAGAGCTGGAAACCAGGCTGGATTGTGACTCTTGAGAACCAGCCCTGCCTTAAGGTATCCAGTCTTTGTATATTAAGATATTTCCATGGGATGTCAAGCTGCTTAAGCATGTCATTTTGTCTTTGACTTCGTATTGACTTCTCATTCTACTAATGCATTTATGCTGCTTCTGTCGTTAATTTTTATTCTGTAACCCAACACATAAATCACAAAAAAAAAAAAAAAAAAAAAAATCACGAGGCAGACACCAATGCCATTCAGTCCTGGAGACTGTGGTGTAACGATCCAGTTGCAACATGTTTTACATCCTGGAGGGTTGAAAACGGCAAAGCGTGACAGAAGCTTTAATTTTTTTTAAAATAAACAATAGAGTAAAATCCGGACTGACATTTTTTCACAAGACCTCAGTTTGCTGTCAGTGCTGGCCAAGTCCCAAGCTCACAGCAGGCTTCAACACAAAGGAAAATTGCAGTCACAGAAAATATTCCCCAAAATTAGTTTTATTACATTTTTGTATGTGTTTTGGTTCAGTTCTATTGCTTTGTGTCAAATATATCCACAATTAAGACAATTGTTTTGTGAAAAAAAAACATTTAAAAGAAAAAAAGAACTATTTCATGCCAAATGTAACGCACATGTAGCGCAAGGCTAGGCGCTCTGACATGCACAGAATGGAAAAAAGAATCGTCTCAAGGAGCCCAGTAAATGAAAACGCAAAGCAGGTTGGGATAAATATCAACTGGTTGTATTAGTATTAAAAAAGAGAACAGGAAAAAACAAAGCAAATAAAGACAAGACAGGAGGGGATGAAGGCTAGACCAGGTGCAATTGTTCAAGTTGATGCAGTCCAGAAATGCGTTTTGTAGTAGAATGGGAACCCGTTGAGCTTTGTTGCAGATAGTTGGGATCTAAATTACAGAATCTAAATGAGATCAATCTAAAGACCTGTCATTCAGGGTTGGTTCGGTGTGGGTAGCTCACCATCAATTTGACGAAATCAGAAGGTCACACAACAAAAAAACCTGACCTAAAAACAATAAAAGCATGTGCCAGCTGTTTCTCTTTGGCTTAATGGCACAGGGTTACACAACTTCTATAACAAATTTGGTTTTAATAAAAGTTTAATGTTAAAACACGTTTGCATTACAAACTGAGTACTCCTAATTCAGTTCTTGCTCAGCAAAGTTTTCGTTTTTTTTTATTATTGGTATGTAAGAAAAACATTAATGCATAAATAAAATACTGACTTATTTCTGTTGTGGCACAATGTTGTTTGTGATGGTAAAGCTTCAATTTCCTAGCAGTTGATTAAACAAATAGGTTTTCAATCTAGATGTTTCTGGCCTTAATATGAGTCTAAACGAGTAAAGCTTTGGTTCAAGTCCCGGCTGGGGGACTTGAAACAGTGTCACCAATGGGGACCTTTCTGTGTGGAGTTTGCATGTTCTCCCCATGCATGCGTGAGTTTTCTCCGGGGAAAACTTCCTGTAGCTTCTTCCCACCATCCAAAAACATGCCTCGTAGGTTCATTGGTTACTCTAAATTGTCCCTAGGTGTGGAAGTGAGTGTGTGATTGCGGCCCCTGCGACAGACTGGCGACCTGTCCAGGGGTGACCCCTGCCTTTATTTTTGTAAAAAACCTTTACATGTAACAAATAACTTTATTTTCAAACCAGGTTTTTGTTAAATCTTCTTAGACGTCACATGTTTAAGAGAGTGCTCTAAAAGGGCTGTGATTTGGAAACTGTCTAAGAAACAACTTTGCAGCTTTGCAACATAAAAAAAGGCTTAATTGGATTGTTTTTCTTGAAGATTAACATTATACCCTCACAGGCTACAACACTTTAACCCATCACTGCCTAATGTGACTTATTGCTGTTATCACACTCAGATTGGGCTTCAGGTCTGAATGGTTTAGCAGGCGCTGGCAGTGGTTGTGTCTCTTAAAAATAATGGTGTTAGCCAGGAGCATGCTGGAGTTGACAGCCACGTGCTGATGTGTGCACTGTAGCTCTAATGAACGCAATATGGCCATTTGCTTATAAAGTGGATGCTGGACAACTGGTCCAGTCTACAGCTGAGCAGAGCTTAACTATTGGTTGCCGTGTCTTGGTGGGGTCGATGAGCAGGCGTCTGTGATTGAGAGCTTTGTCACAGCGTCTCCAGTCAGCGCCCCTGACAGACTCCTTCGGGGTATGAATAATGTACACAGTGGCTCTGAGTGATGGGTGGTGTAATAATGCCAGGCAGAATGGCGTGACCAGAAAACCTAATGATGGCAAACATCTTAACAGCCTGTGAGCCGACACAAACACATAAACTAGTACCAAGTTGAAATGAATCTCTTTCATTCCTGCTCCTGAGCATCACCTGTGAGATGCTAGTAGAAAGAACTTGTTTGCCTTCTTTTACTAAAAAAAAAGTTTTAAGAGTTTTTTTCTTTTATATGGGCATTGGATCGAGATGTGTTTACAGAGATGGAAACATAAATAAACCTGAAGTGGCATCATTTGGCACAAAAAGCTTTAGCTTCTTGTGTTCAGGGTGTAACTTCTTTGAAAATAATTTTTTGACAGACAAATGTACGCTAGTTTAGTGTTCATGTTGCATTCTGCCACTTTAAGCTATATAACAGTGTACTTAAATGTTTTATTTTCAAAAATGATGTCATATCATTTAAAATATATTCATGATGTTCCCGCCACTCATTTCCCATCATCCCTCTGTTTACACTCTCTCTCTCACTAGCTTACAGCCCTCACAGCCCCAAGCTAACATTATCAGAGCAACAAAACGTGAAGCATTATTGGAGCTGTCCAACTATACAGTTTTCCGCCAGATGCCAGCTTTGACAAGGAAAACAAACGTGCATGGATCTATATGTCTGCAAGTGGATGGAGCAGAGCAGGGAGGCTTTGGCTCGGCCATTTCAGTTGATGCGTCACAACTTTGAGCTTTTTCAAATGACGTGTTTTTATCCACCATGATTTGAATAGAGAAATACTTTAAATGCAGTTTTATTCCTAAATTCCATCATGATGCTTTAAGATGTTAAAAACACAGTTTTCATTGGAGTGGGTCTTTAACGTGTTTTTCTCCAGCTTCTCACTTCAGTCAGCATGACACCAACTCACCGCTCTGCTCTATTCCGATGCATTTGCTTGCAGACAAATAGATCCATTAATGTCTTCCTTTTGCTTATCTGAGCTGGAGAGTTCAACTCAAATGGAAATTTATGATGAGCTATTGCTGCTCTACAGATACCATGTCCTAGAAAACAGGTTTTTTTTTCTTTTTTGCCTAAAAATTGTATCATTATAATTAAAAGATCGCTGGGAAAGCTTATAGCACAGATCAAAAGATGATTGAAGTGGGACTGTGATACATTTTGTATCTTCATGCGGTATTTCACTTTAACCCAGCAGCTTTAGGGGACTTGAAACCTGTTCGTTTTCGCTAATCCTTTTGGTGTCATTTTCTCCAGCAGCTGTATTTCATAACATCAAACAAACACTCAATCTCCACGTTGCTCCAGGTTTGTCCACATCTCGCGTTTCCACAAATGTTTTGTTCCTTAATGTTCAGCTATAATGTCTTGTTGGTTCTAAAAAGTCTGAAATTTGCAGTTGGACCCATCAGGACTTGTTTGTATTTACAATTGTATGCAAACCAAAGAAAAATGTACCCAAGTCTGTTTGGAAGTGACCACAAACCACCTCCTGAAAAGGGTCTCATTCTACTTGTTTTTCCAGACTAGAGCTTGCATGAGTGTATTCACGCCTGCCCACTTGGTCTGGACTAACGAGAGAAACAAACTCTGGCCTGCTTAAACCACACCAAACAAAGCAGGGGTAAATAAACTGCAAAACACATCATCAGCTGCTGTCCAGGGCTAGGTGTGTGTGCACAGCTTGAAGACAAAGTCTTGCTGTGATTTTGGGAGAGATTCAGAGAGAGTTGCTTTCCTCAGAACACTCAGCCTACAACAGCAATTGTGCCAACAAACTATGGCATGCATTTCTAGTGTTTGCAGCTCCATTCTGTCTCACTCTCTTCCTTACTCTGTCTGAGAAAAACATTTTCTAAGTGAGTCATTTTCCTGGAAATGCTCTGCATCTTGAGAAAGCGTTCATCCTCCAAAGGGAGAACCCTTGATGATAACTGCTAAACTCCCACTCACACGTTTTTCTTTGATCAAGTTTTTACCTTTTCTATTTTCCTCTTTTATTCAGCATTGATCCCCCACCCCCACCTCCACACACACGACTTCTGCTTCTTTCATTTTGCTTGTCCATCCTTTTTTGATCTGTTATGTAGTGAGAATGTTTGTGACAACTGTGGGATAATGGGAATTAAAAAGGTAAACAAAGAAGAATTGCTATCGGCAAGAAAACCCCGAGATCATTGAGTTGAATGAATGAAAGGGCTAGAGGTCACAGGAGAAGCAAAACAAAGGGTTGCTGCACATGATTGTGAACAAAGTTGCTTCTGGGTTGTTGTGAGGATCTCGAACACAAGCTTTGATAGCTCCTTTATGATCTTCAAAGCTTCAATCTAGCTCTGATCTTTTTCTGTTTGGGAAGTCCCAACAGATCGGTGGCTGCCCTTAAGCTGTGTTCACACCAAACACGAGTCAGGGGCAGCCAGTTTCATTGTTAAGTCAATGTGCAGATATGATCATGTTTCTATAGCGCATTTTCGAGCATCAGGTGCAGCGTTGCGGTCTGGCATCACGGCATTTCGGGCATTGCATCAGCTTTGGCCCGTGACGTGTTGATAATGTGATTAGCAGGTGGAGTCCAAAACCAACATGGAGGAGAATCTGATTGTTCTCCTGAACTTTATGATACTTTTCTTATTTGTTCAGGACAAGAAGTCATCAAACTAGAGAGACAGAAGTACTGCTGAAAGTGCCGTCATTCAGATGAAGCTCCTGCAGCAGATGATGGAGCTCATTGTACTGAGAGAATCTATGGATGTTCTCATGAACCCAGACATATAGAGACGTGTTTACAGATGCTTTTTTAAAGTTCTTCTAAATAAAAAAACTTGATCTCTCGGCATCAGCTGTGTCTTCCATGCTGTGTAAATGAGATATTCAGTCAATGCTTCCTTGTAACAGTGAGGCTAAAAACTTTTGACGGTAGCTCCTCCCATATGATTCTGGAGCGTCAAGTTTATGAATCCATTAATGGAAAGCATCAGGCAGCGAATATGATAGTTCAATGCAAATTTGATGTGCGAATCGCATACGGTGTAAACAGAGGCAACATAAGCAACTTCCAGCAATTTAAACCAAACCAAAATGCCAAAGTCTTGCAGGCATTTGGAGAGACAGCTTTTTATTTTATTGCTATTCTCCCAAACAAAAAAAACATTGCTGTTTTGTCTGTTTTCATGCACATTTATCAGTATAGCATAAAGGTAGGTAATTTCTTTATTTTTTGGATTGAATTCACAATAATTAGAATTCTTTCATGATAAGACAGGACATTTTATTGGAGGACAGGCTTGACTACAACTCAAAAGTGAAAAGAAGTTCTCCTATAAAATTTAAAAGATTATAAATGATTTATTCGTTTCTGAACCTTTGTTCACACATGTCTCTCTCTTTCTTTTCTGTGTCCTATACCTGTCTCCCACAAGCCAGAACACATATTCTCAAACCCCCAGTCTTTCTTCAACTCTCTTACTGATGGCTCCATAAAAGCTTGGTGTACCACCAAGGACAAAATCCACATCTGCAGAAAGGCCTCTGCTTCGATTCTTCAGAGAGACTTGCTTTGATAGGGCTTTGCTATTTTTGTGCTCCACAATACCTTCCATGTCCCGTTTTCTTGCTTTTGAAAATCCTCCCATTTAATCCAGTTACTCTCCCTGCAGGAAGAAAATAGCACAGCTCTTTCTCTTTGTCGCTCAATATTTATTTCATCAAATGATATATAGTTTTCGACCTGAAAACAGATGTTAATTACATGCATGTGGTAATATTTTCATTCTCTATCACAGCTTTAATGATGGTGTTATTTGCTCAGCGAGGTACCTCAGGGTGGTCTTTCAGCACGTTTTATGAGCCTGTTTAGACACTTGATTAAGACTTGCTTTGCTGTGGGACTACTGAACTGTGAAAACTACAAAGTGAGCTTTAACTCTTCCTTTTGTCAAACATGGATTTAGTTTGTGTGTGGTGTTTCAACTGTAGATAAGACTTGACGCTAATAAATGACAAAAGATTGTGATCTTTTATGTATTTGTTTATTCATTATTGATTATCTCCATTAGACAATAAAGGGAAACACGGAAGGAAGACAGCATTAGAAATAATTTTTCCCTGTAATCTACAAAACCACCAGCATACTGTATGTAATTGTTGCTACGAATGCTCAAAGTACAGCCACAACATGACTTATGTCAGTAATTTTCTTTGAAAAACGGATTCAATGATAAACAAAAATATGTCCACTGAATTTGCAACTCTACAAAATATCTTAAGAAATATTTGTAGTGTTGCATATTCCATAAATCTCTGGAGAGGATAAATAAGAAACTACCTGTGTGGATGTCAGGTCCCATGTGAGATCTCTGCATAGGTTTAAGTAGGGATCAGAGCATAATTATTTCATGAGATTCTTGTGAGTGTCAGCTTCAATGGATTGTGTGTGTGTTTTGATGTCAGGGTGAGTTGGCACTAAGAGGGCAAGGTATGCTGCTCAGAGTTTAGCAGCAAATGTATACAGACATTTTGACAGTTGATTTGGTCTTTACTGCCAGCCCGGAGATCAGCTGTGTCACCTTTGAGTTAAAGACTGGTGGGAGTTTTTCGATGTGAGCTGGCACCCTGCTGCGGCTTGGACCATCTGTGCAGAACTGTGCATACTTAAACTGAACCCAGACAGCACATGCATGTCTGGCTGATGTCGTTGAACTCTGTTTAGCTTTCAAGATGATGAATATTGAGACAGCAAGCCACTGGAATGAGCGGTTTTATGTGTTGCCACAAACCTCTTTCTATCACCATTTTTTTAACTGTTCAAGCTTTCTCTTTTTATTACATATACAGTGGAAACTCTGGAAATCTCTTCTATCGGATTTAAGAAACTCTGACCCCTTGTCCCTATTCAGATACAAACTCAGAAAGCATCTTTTCACGAAATCATATTTTTAACACCTCAACATTTCTGTCTCTCCCATCTGTTTTATCTGTTTTTGTTGTGTATTACCTGTTTTTATTTGTACAGTGCCTTTAGAGTCCTGAAAGGTGCTTTTTATATAAAATGTGTTATTATTATTATCATTATTTTGGCATTATTTGGTGAAAATTTGAAGAAGATGAGAGCTTGGGAAATGTATAAAACATCAGCAACAGCGAGAAATTCATCTGCATTTATCATTCATGGTTTCTCAAATCAAGCTCACGCAAAATAGGAAAGAAAGGTCAAGCGCAGCCATGATGTTCTATCTATGATCACTCTCATTGTTTATGAACAAACTGCATTGACTGCGCCTGATTCCATCTGAACTCTGAAGGTCAGCAGGGATGAGTCTGGTTGCTGCTTGGATGAAAGACCAGTTCGGAATACCAGGTTGGCTCGTTGTAAGTTTGATCTTTTTATTTTTTGAAACATGGTGACTGATCCTTTAATGATTGATGGGTCACTGTGACATCTTGCCATTGAGGTGATGCTCTTCCTGCAACATCTCGGTGTGTAAGTTGTTCTTGGCATTCAACTAATTCCTTAAGGGAGCTGTAATCTTCAGACTCAGCCATTCTTTGGAACCATTTGGTGGTTTATCCCCCAAATCCAAACCAATAATGCTAACTGCCAAGCAAGGAGACATTGGCTCCCATATATAGTCTTTTGTATGGCCTGACCATGGAATTGAACTCATGATCTCTCTCTACCACTAGGTCACAGAGCTCAAAAGGCACTGTTGAGTCCCAAAAATGCCCATGCAAAAGATGCAGTTTATAGGGAGGGCTCTCAATGCCAGGTTCTCCAGAGCGCAGTAGTCAGGGTGTAAAGAGAAAACAGCACGAGAGAAATGTGGAGGAGTGGAGCAAGTTGTGCAAAAAATAAACATCCAAGGTAACAGTGACAATTTGTGACAGGATAGACAGGGTGAAAATGTCATTCTTTATAACCATTAGTAGTTCCATGTTAGGCTTTAACTCATTCAGAAGCTGCAAAATTGCAATACTGCAAAGGACATATGCTTCATATGTCTGTTTCTAGAATATTTATATGAGCAGAAAAAATGAACTTTGATCTTAGTCCCATGTTGTAGTACCTCTGCCGCTTCTTTTAACAACAACAACTAAAACTTCTGCACATAGTTATACACCCAGAGTTAGTGCTTATCTTTTTGCAACAAATGGACACACAGCATTGGCTGCAAGTATGTTTCACAACGTGTGTGTCCAAAACTCATTTCTTTCACCGCTTTATTTTAAATTGCTATACTTGACAACTTCACTTTGGTGCATGTTAGTGAACCTTGCTTTCTTCCTTAAAAGTTGACAACTTAATTGCATATTGTCAAGGAAAAGTCAATTAAACTGACATGTGACCGTTTCATCTTTGGCTTAAGAATTGTTTTGCAGCCTCAAAAACTGGGAGGCGTGTTTGTTATGCCAGCTTGTGACAGAATGAAATTTGCTTTTAGGTTGATTTTCACAAATTGTTGTTGTGTTTAAATGGTAAAATGGAGTATACTTATATAGTTGTCATTGGTCATATGTGCTTGAATTTCTGTATTTTTTGTTTATTACAACAAATGAAGCCCCTCATTAAGCTCCTCTTCTTCTTGGGTTTCCTCTTTTATGGTTCATCCTCATTCACCTCTTCATTCACCCACTGCATTCACAGGCCAGCTGTGTTCGAGGTGGGTGTCAGCCTAAAATATGATAAAAAAATCAGAGTGATTTTCAGTTAAAATTAATGTTCCCATCCAAGTTTTCTTTGGTAAGAATGAAATGCCCACATTCTGGGGTTTAAAACTAATTTTCATTACTAAGTTAATATGTAGGAGCTTGAAGAATGTCTCTAATGTTTTTCTGCACATGTTATCCTTGTAAAAGAGCTGGAATGGGCAGCTAACACTGTCTTTTCTTTTGCATTTTACTTGGTAAAACATTCCAGGATCCGCACTTTAGCCAGAAATAAAATGGGTCTTTTAGAATGTTTGCTGTCACAATCCCTCTTTTCTTTAGAAAATAATGTACACCAATTAAGTTACATTTGCTCGTTTTTCTGTAAGGGTTGCATTCAGTTATATCATGGGCAGTCAAAACAAAAACAACAATATAGGTAAAACAGCCCTAAAATCACAAGTACTGTCTTTATAATTTCATGGTTTTACCTCAGAGCTCAAAAGTCTAACTAAAGCCTTATTCATAACCTCTTCTCAGTACTATATAAGGCAGATTTGTCTAAAAAAGAGAAAAAACTTGAATATTGCTTGATTTTGTGCTCATCTTAGTTTCTTTCGATTTGCGTTTGTTTTTTCTCAGATTAAAAATATGTACTTATTTGTTTTTGATGCATATAAATGAAATAGCCTTGTAACACAGCAGTAATCAAACCATGCATACCTGGCCAGATTTATGATGGTCACTCTCAGGACACATTTTTAATTATACTCATACTTTCACTGGAGCTCAAAAGAAGGGCAGAGTAGTCCAAGCAATAACAAAATCATTGCACAAAAAAGAGCAACTCAAGTAAAAATGTGGACAAATGCAACAAAATGTTAAGAGTTTGAAAACAAATCAAAAGGAAGAAAAACAAAAATCAGTAGGATGGGTCTGTTGTGTCTTTTTAATGTGCATAATACCCTTTGACTTCTTTCCTGAAAAAAAAAAAAATCTTGATAAATGTGTAAACCTCCAAGGTCCCCTGCAGCTTTACTCTTTCATTCAGGCACGCCGTAAAGGGAAAGTCGACGTTCTTTTACATTTCTTCTGCTCTCGCCAGCCCCAAAGAGACTGATGGCTCTTTTGTTGTGGTTTGCTCAGCTGTGGCATTTCATTGACACATGAGTTATGTCATTTTGTGGTCCACTTGTGGCTGGCCACCAGACAATTTGTTTTCTATTTGTGGTCACATTTTTCTTCTTCTGAAGAGATTCTCAAATTTGGACAGAATCTTTTCTTTTCCAAAGGATTGATGTTAAACCATTCCACATTTAAAACTGTCTGTAGAAAAGCAAAAACAGTACTGGCAAATGGTTTTTGGTTATCAGCAAAAAAAGAGTCAAAAATCCTAAATTTATCAAGATTTAAGGGTATTGCCTTCTCTCGAATTGCTCTTCAATAAACCATTGGCAGAAGATGAGTACAGTATTTAGAGCTTCCCAGTGTTGAGTCTTGATTTCAAATGTTACTTGGATTGATTCAAAAGCACTGTTGAGTCCGACTTTGGCAGGAAGTTGTTCCCAAAAATACTGAATTAATCAAAGTAGAAATATCAAGTTGACTTTTCTATTTGAATTTCCGTTTGACTGGATTCAGTAAATATTTATTTATTTGGTTTTTACAAAAAGTTTTGTGTGGAAACAGACATTATTAGGTCAGCCAAACTGAAGACAAGCAAAAATGTTTCAATAAAATACTATTTTGATTAAAATTGTCCAAAAAAAACCTTTTGCATAAAAATATTCTAGAAAATGCCTTCAAAGAAAACCGTTTCATGGCTTTGAAGAATCAATGTTGGAACATCTAAGTCATATTTTTTTTACTGATAATTAATCAATTTCTTTAACCCAACCTTAGGTTTCACTTGGCACATTTATTTTGCTTTTTAACTACTCAACAGAGCAGATTAAGAGATTATCTGCAGACTTGTCAATTGCACAAATAACAACAAAAAGTGTTAATTCTTGTAATCTTAACACGTTTCTGGCTCCAGTAATAACAACCGATTTAGTTTTCCTTTGAAGATTATATAACAGCTTTCTCACCTATTGGCTGTGGCAATAAATGCCACACCATCGATGGAGCATTTTTTTCACTTTGACTATAATTTATCTGAAATGGTAGACAGTGGCACCAGTGTTCACAGGTTTATTAGTCTAATTTGATATCTAACAAAAAAAAAAGATGGTTCAATGGTTATAATCCAAAACTAGTGCCTTTCTGAGTATGACATTGCAGCCGTCTCTCTCCCTGAATGTCCATAAAATGACCTAATTTTAAACTTGGCACATTTCTTCCTAGAGCTTGATGAGATCCCCTGATGTCCAGAGTCCTTGAACTGTAATGGGTCAATCAGACCACAGAGGTGTGGGTGGTGGTTGTGGCATCAGCAGGGAAAGTCATCTTTGCAGTTTGCTGAAGTGCCATTCATAAATGCACATAAATGTATTTTTTACTACTATTATATTTTGTGGAGAACAACTTGGTGAAAAAACTCATTAAATAGCTGGATTTATCACATGATTGCTTCTGATATCAGAGAGGCTTTAACTAGCTTAATGTATAGCCAGTTAATTTACTTTTGTCTTTGACTTTTATGTAGTCTGGCTGATCTTATCCACAAGCTTTCAGAATTTTACAAACCGTTATGTTCACTTAGATCTCTAGATCTGTATTTACTGGTTGTCCTCTGCACATATTTTGAACCATGAGGTGATTGAGTGTTTGAAGTGATGGATCTCAAACGATAGACTGCTGCCTCTGTCACCATGCTGAATAAGTCACCATGAGTCCCCATGTTAACTCATTCGAGGCTTTTAAAATACACCTAATGCATAAAGCTAAAAGCTAGTAAAAAACTTATTTTGGCAAGATTTGACTATTAATCGTTTTTTCACCTTAGTTTATTTCATGTATTAGTAAAATTCATAATTAAGCACTAAGGATTTTATCTGTGAAAAGAAATAAGTAATTAAACTGCGCTTGCTTTGCTTTGGTTGCAACTGTGTTTGTAACAAGTACTGTGTGAAGCTAGAGAAACATTGGGAATGTGACGTACATAAACACACATTTAGCTCATGGTGTTCACACTGGACAAGCGGGGTACAGCTTTTTCTTCTTTTTCTACTGTTTACCAAAGCCTATCTACCACCTACAGTTAGAGGAGGCTTGGTGCAAAATGTTGAAGTGGTGCAAATCTGGTGAATCTTGCTCCAGGCTTTTTTTTCACAGCTCTATTCCGATAAATGAAAAATTTTGTGTCATATAATTCCAACCGAGCACACACTGCTATAATTAATGTCTGTCTTGGCTGTGTTCAAAAACACACGGCCGAAGGTCACCTGAAACAAATGCAAAGTTGCTCATTGATCTCCTGCTGCGGGTGTCCTGATGCCAAGGTGATGGCCACCCTTGCGCTCAAATGCGGTGATTGTTACGGACAAACTATGATAATCACAGAAGTCCAACAACAAAACACTGCTCGGGTTCAGATCAGGGAAGCCGTTCCTACCAGTCACACCTCTCCAGGTGCTGCTGTCATTGCCCACATTAACTTTAATACCCCTGGGGCATTAAAGTCCCCCAAGAGGATGGTGGAGTTCCCCGTTAGGACACTTTCCAGTACCCCTTCAAGAGACACCAAGAAGGCCAGGTACTCCGAATTGCTCCCACTGGCCCCGGCTGGGGGTGTGGGAGCCCCAGTCACCAGGCGCCTGCCGGCAAGCCACAACCCCAGGCCTGTTTCCAAGGTGGGGGCCCGGTGCCTCCAATCTGAGCGAGGTAACCTGGATGTGTGCTTGAACTTTTCATAATGGGGTTCTGAACCGCTCTTGTCTGACTCGTCACCCAGGACCTGTCGGCCATGGGAGACATGGGATTGCAAAGCTCCTGAGATCACTCGAGCGTTCAAACCCCTCCACCACGTTAAGGGGAATGTTCAGTGAACTGAAAAATAACTCATGGAAAGAAACTGTGATTAACAAAATAAACATTTGCAGTCTTGAAGGTTTTAGTAAAAAACATATTTGAATTCTTTGCTCTTTTTGGATTTTTTCTTCTTACTAAATGGGAATGTTGACGTGCTGGATAAATCATTATGTTTTGTTTTCAAGTTCATCAAAAATACTTTTTTATTGGACTTATCATTTTTAAACTTGAAACAAATCTATGATTCTGTCCTGAAGAGTGACAGGTCTGTCAACCTATCAGAAGTCATCAGAGATGCGAGGTACATTAAATGGGAATCAAATATGCTGTTGGGCTGTGTGACACTTTGATTCATTTAGTCCTGAACAAAGCTTTGAACACTGCATAAGTCAGCACAACACATGCTAGCTGCAGTTTGATAACACAGAAGGATCAGGGGGGACCCTACTGGACTTTACAACAGCTTTTTTGAACAATACATTTTCACCAAAAAACATCAAAAGTAAGACAGTCTAATTGATTGTTGTCATCTTTGTCAGTGGCTTTGTTGGTTCAAATCTGGCCCAGTTGTGGTATTATAGCATTTAGACAGGTTTATGTGGAGATACCGAAAAGCCAATAAAACCATAAAATCTCTTGTTTGCTTTTTATATTAGTTTTTAGTTTGAAGAAGGAATATTGGAAGTAGGTTGCAGATTGTGTATTATATGCTAACATAATATTCAATGATTCATCCAAACCCTGTGATGGATGAGGGACATCTCCAAGGTCTACCCTGCCTTGTATCTCTGCTTTGTGTTGATGGATTACTGCATTTCCAGTCAGTTATGTTAATCTGCTTATCAAGCAATTTTAATCTCCTTTTATCTGGGTTCTCACTTTGTTTACTATGCAGTCTTATTTAACACAAAAACACATAGGTTATAATTCATTTTATGTCCTTCAAAGCACGCTTTACAGACCTACAGGGAAGATGTATTTTTCTTTAGAACTAATTGGACAAATGGGATCGAGATAAAATCTATGTTCTCTAAAATAGGCAAAAAAAGAAAGTTGATTTACAAAGTAATTGTAGCAGTATGTTGCTCATATCTCGTCACTCTGGCTCTGTAAATGTTCTATTACAGATGAGATTTTTTCAGGGTCCATCAGCCTGACATCTAACACCTGTTTGGGCATTTATTTTCTCTAGGCTGCAGCTGAAATGGTTGTTTATCATTTAACTACTTTCACTGCTTTATCGGTGCCCATTATCAGAGAGCTCGATGGAACATGCAGTTATTTTCCAGACTTGCTCCAGACCCATGGGAAGAGGTTTGAGTTCACTTTCTGTGAAGATGTATATTCAAAAGCTCAGTTCCTCACATCCCGCTCTATGCATTCTGCTTTAAACTGAAAAAAGACTTTTCTTTTGGGAGTATGTTCATAAGGTTCTCTTTTCCCAACCCGATTCACAATCCTGTCACAGGTGTGATGATACACAGCAAAAGCAGAGTGGATCTAAAGCAGAATATTTTCACTTTTGAGGAGAATTTTCTGAATTAATCAGAAGTCCATGAGCAGACCCTAAATCACCTGCAAAGGGGATTGAGAAACGGAGGAAAGTTCTTGCAGGTCTGAGTTTCAAAGCATCAGTGTCACCTGAATATTTTAAACTTTTCTTATAGTATTGGATGGTTTCTAAATCCATTTTAAAAGAAGTTATTTTATTTTACCAGTCTTGCTGTCCCATTTACCTTTTAATTACCCTGCAGCAGCATGCTTCAAAGCTTACAATTGAAGCCAAATCCTGCAGGATGATTTTATTCATTTCCATATTTTTAAGGTTTTTAACATAAGTCTGTTACTTTTTCCATCTACTCTATTTGTTTCCAGAACCTTTAGAAGTTTTTTTTTAAAATATTTAATAAACACAATAAAAGAAAAAGGTAGAACAACTTACTGTATTCTTTGCACTATACGGTGCACTGTCGATGAATGGCCTATTTGCGAACTTATGTCACATAGGTGTACCGCACTATAGGGTGCATTAAGTAAGATGAGAGAGTAAAAGATAAGTCTGTGAGTCAGTCAAACTTTTAAGTCCCATTCCAACCATATTTTTTTCTTATGTAAAATCATTCCCAGTAGTCTTTTTGATTATTATTGTGCAGTTTTTAGCCAAAATCGGACAGACTTTGTCGATTTTTAAGACTTTTTTTATGCCCAGCAGCAGTGGCCCATTAGAAAGAAAATTCTAGTTTGTGGGCGGGACTGTTGGCTTGGAGCGACCCCAAACCCCTACCCCTCCTCATCACTGAGAGCTCTGTTTGCATGCTCACGTGGGATCTTAAATCCCCAAGATAGCGTTAGTGGTGCAAAAATGATGCAAACTGACATCTGTTGTTTGATCAGAATTGCAATTTGTAATAGCACGAGTGTTGAAAGCTCATCATTTTCTGCACACCTAAGCGGGAGTGGGCCTGGGTCTGCGCAAGGGGGCAGAGGAGCAGAGTGGGGAAGAGAGACTTTGGCAGAGATTAAGATTAGGAGATTAAGAGATAAGATTTTTCAAGCATCCGGTTTTCTGATCCAACACGAATTGAATTGGGAAATACTCAGAAATGTAGTTCAGAATCATAAATTATTTTATATAGGTCCTCTATTATGAGAGAAATGCTACAAGAACATATTAAAAACTGAAAAAAAAAACATTTTAATTGAAGTGGGTCTGTGTTCACAGTTATTCTACTGAAACACGCTAAGCTCAGATTGCAAATTTACAATATATGTAACTCTTAACTTTGCTTGTAACACTTGAAAAAAACTGTTGGACACCACCACACATTAGCTACGTTAGTGTATTCACGTAAAAAAACAAACTGATAGACAGACTGAATTAATCCATGTATACAGTAAGGCAATTTGGATTAAAGGGTTCACTGCTGTTTTTGTTTTTTTTCCAGACTTTTAGTGCAGAAAATACAGGACTCAAAAAACTGCTTTCACTGTAGATTGTTGCCTAGCCAAGGTACATAATGAGGCAAGAAAGCAATGTTCCAGTGATTCATGACAAAACATGAATATTGTATTTTTATTTCTGTTGTAGTGCTTGTCACATTTGAATGTCTGCTGTTTGATTCTGCACCCCCCCCCCCATTTGGGAGTGCACTACTGGTCTGCGCCACTCTTTCTCTGTCAAACTAACTTATGCTGTGAGTGCACCTCCTGCTCTTGACTACAGAAATGATTATTTATTGTCGTCTTTTTAATGGACAATAAATTCAACCCTGTCAACCAGATTCCTGGTGATGAGAATGTCCACAGCCCCATCAGTAAATGGGAAGTGACGAGGCGGATGGAGCGGTGAGAGTATGGAAAGTGCAAAGTGTCACACCAGAGTCTGTCAAAAAGCTTTTCCGCCTCTTTTAATGAGATTCATCCTTTAAAAAGAATCTTAGTGGAGTGTTGGGGCCATTAAAGCACTCTCTCTGTTGATTTGTCCTGTTGGCTGTCTTTATTACATGGGATGTTCATCATTAGTGCAAATTAGCACAGTTACTGGGATATTTCTGTAATTATGGCTTTTTCTCCTTTAGACTTCAAGGGTATTTCACTTACTCTTAGAATGAAGTCCTAAAATGAAAGTAAATGTACTCTTACTCATGAACTTGCCTTCATGAGAGGCTCTAATCAAAGCTGAGCTCTGCTGGCTCCAATAAGAGCTGCTTCACTTTTAATTAAGATTGGCTTAAAATGCTGCATTCTTAAACTTAATGATGAAGCACAATTATTGTTGAACTGAAAAAAAGTCATTAGGAGATTAAAAATTTCAAGCAAAGGGTTTGTTTCATAATGGTATAGTCTGGTGAAGCGTGATGCTGGCCTTCAATGTGTATTTGCATATTCTTGAAAGAGTTTTGGTGTGGCAAATACACAAATGGCATTTTTTGGAGCAATCAAGCTCTTATGTTGTACATGTCATTTCTGTATTTTGGATTATAAATGTCCTTGATTAAATTTTGATGAACAGACATCTTTTGATATCTCTGTTTTCATGCTAAATTGTGTCCCTTTTTTGAGTCAAAAGAAGCTTTGAAGAGAGCTCCCCTTGAAGTTTTGGCATTGATTATTGCAGTGTGCTCTCTTTTGGGGTAAACTAAGCCTTCACATTTCTGTTACAAAACTGCTATTACTTCAGCCAGCATAAAGTACTAAAATTGTACATTGCCAAAAATGACCACTAGAGGTTGGTTTCAGAGAGGAACAATGTAAAACTTAACTCCCAATATCAAAAAGTCCAACTTTGCACCAAAATAAAACTGTCTGCTTTCCAAAGCTTTTTATGGTTTGTGTCATTTTCTGTTCATGGTGGCTGTGAAGGGATCTTTTTTTTAAATCAGCAATTTTTTTAATTAAAAGAGTTGATCATCACTGAATTTCCTGGTGTTTCCTTTTTTTTTTTTTTAAAGAAGCTTTATCTTTTTGATGTACCTGGGCCAATTCCATTTTGCTAATCAGAATCCTGTGGGTGACATCAGAGACTACTGTCTTGTTCATGTCGTTGGTTTAAACCACTGTTCCTCCAACTGCTCCCTGAATTGGATTGAAGTGTATTGATTATAAAGGTTTATTGTTTTTAAAGTAGCACATTTGGTTATTTCATGTGGTTTTTGTAATCTTATTGATTAAGCAGAAATTTGTGGTTGTTGGATGTCTTACACTCAGCTTGTAAACAGTGAGATAATAATTTTGGCTGTTGCTCGGAGCATGTTTTGCACAGTTGTCCTTCTGATCTAAGAATGGTCATTTACTTACCCTGTTTCTTTGAACACACATTTAGATGTAACTCAATGGGGACACTTTAATACTTGCTTTCCTCTATATTTCACAAATCATTTTTACTCGGTTTTCTTTTTCTGAGTTGTTTCATTATTGTATGTTTTGGAAAAGCGGCTAGTTTGGACATGGCTGTTGTGAGCTGCTTTATAAAGAAGTAAATGATGACTGTTACCATATCATTTGAACCTAAATAATGAGTACTGATTTCATTTACAATCTTCCTAGTATTATTCCGTATGTCATAGTAAAGAGTCATTGTATATTTTAAAATAAACGTAACTGAGCATAAAAGCTGCTGTCTTTCTTCTGATAATATCTACTTCAAGCAATATAATCATCTGAGATAAGGACTTCAAGTCCTCTTCCTTTTCTCATTTTTTTACTTATTTAAGTTGATTTCTTTCTGTTGACCTGCCAATTTGTAATGTGGATGTTCTTATCTTCCACAACCATGTTAACCGTGAGTTTAGACAGTTAGCTATGCCTGTGAGTTTTTTTTTATTCTTTGATTTAAAGTCAAACATGAGGCATGAAAGGGATTTTATTTCTTTGTTTATCATCAATGGTCTCAGTTTTGCTATCAGTACAATTCAGTTGAACTCTGCCTGCTGCTTTCGATGCCTTGTCCATTTGTCAGACACCATTTCACTATTTTTCAGATTGACAATTTATATCCACACAGTTTGATGAAATGTACAAACATCACTCATGTTCACAGAATTCCACACTCTTCTAATACTTCATACTAAAATATTTCACATAAATACTTTATATTTCTAGGTGTAAAAATGTTCAATTTTGACAAAAAAAAAATCAAACGGAAACCAAACAGAAAAAGTACGACAAATATATGAACACAGTAGAAAGGCTACAGAAATATTTGTGATTTAAAAAAAGTACATACAGTTCTGCCAAAAATCTTAGCTTTATTTTCTCCTGACGGTTTTTTTTTAGGTGGTGTGGATTTATTAGCATTGTAGCCTCTTAAAAAATCCCTGGTTCAAATCCCAGCTGCGTCTTGCCTGTGTGGAGTTTGCATGTTCTTTCAATGCATGTGTGGGGTTTCCTTCCACAGTCCAAAAACATGGGTCAAAGGTTAATTGGTGACTAATTATCCCTGTGTGTGTCAGTGTGTTTTTGTGTCACCTAGATTTCTCCAGCCCCACCAGAGCGTGCAGGTAGAACGTCAAGGGGATGTTTGTCTGCATTCATGTGACCCTTCAATGTACTGGCAAACCATGGAGCACTCTGCCTTCACTCTTCAGTAAATGACAAAGCTGTCATCTCATCCTTGAATAATTGCTACCTGCAGACTTGACATGGTGTCTCTAGGATGAACGTCACCAAACTCAGAGTATTTGACTTTAGAGTATTTAAATAGACAACCTTTAAGATGAGCATTTTCAAGTATCCTCTCCACAGTTCATTACTTTTCACTAAACTCCATGTAATATTTCTAGAGAATTTTCATGTTTCACAATCTGTTAAAGAAAAACATCAAAATATTGGAGAAATTGAGCAGATGATAACAATAACAAATCCTTAGCAATAATTTCATTACAATGCTGACTAATTACAATACCGCATTTGAATTATCAAACCAGCCAAGTAAAATCAACACTTGTTCATGGTCAATTGTCACAGCCTAGATGGGTGGTGCAGACAGCTGGGAGGGCACACAACAAAAATGAAATCCTTCTTGGCAGCTACATTTTCGTTTACTAGACAATTTATTTTTTTTTGTTTTCAAAGGAGTCAGTCATTGCCTTGAGACTTTCTGCGCACATGTAATGTCTTTTCATAACCTTCTGTTAAAAAGATGCATTTCACTTTTTCGATTTGTTCTTTTTCATGATTTGCTGTTGAAAGTGTCTTGACACCATTTTTTCCCCAAATCAAATTATTAGATAACATTTTTAGGAGTGTGATGAAGCAATATATTTTTGATACTGGAATCTACAAAAAAATCTTCCTGTAATACTTTTGTGTTGCCTCCTCCGATAAGGTAAAATATTTTATCTTTTTTGTCTGTTTCTGTTATTGAAGAAAAAAATTGCTGACACAAAGTGAATACAATTAAGTGTTAAAGTGGCATGTTTGTTCCAAAGGGAAATTCCTTTTTTTTCACTACAAAGCTGCAGTGTGAAGGGTAATGAAACTTCTAGCTGGAGAGAATATCATTTCAAGCGTGACACTCTGTGATGGGAAAATGGAAAGAGATGGGTAACAAGAGGGCAAGTGAAAGTCTTATTTTCTTCCAAGAGCCAGAGGCATGGAACTTTATGGCCTTTGTGTAAAACTTTGTAAATGTTAAAGGCAGAAACGTGTCAATTCCTTTCTTTTTTTGGGCTACTCATGCACAAAATCAAACTGATTTTTCAAAACAACTGCAGTGTGTAAGAAATTGTCCAAGAATGCTTGACATGCACACAGTCTTATGACATCGTCTTGTTTTATAAATATCAGTTTTTAGCAGGGAAAGACTTTAATGAATAGCTGACACATCTGCCCTCCAGCGTTTCCAAGGTGTTTCAAACGCTTTGCTACATGTTTGAAATCAAAAGGAAACTGTTCTGTGGTGAGGTTAAAGATTCAAAAAGAAAAAGTTTGACAATTGCTTTTGCTCTGCAGGGTGAATGGCATGAGAGAGTTTTGAGAGTGTGTGCTTCTTTGTGTTTGTACTTTTTTCATAGATAACACATCAATCGTACTTATATGTTTTGGTATACGTGCAAAACCAATAGATCATCTAGTTGCTAAATAAGCATCTGGGAATGTTCTTGTTCTTTTCCTCCTTATTCAGAGGCAAAGGAAGAATGGAAGACTGTAGGCACGTGTGTGTGTGCTTATTACTGCTTCTTTTAAATAGAGGCTGGTGAAGTGAATTGTGACAGTAGGTCACAGTGGTACACGTCTATACACTGGATGGAGAATCTTTGGAGAAATCAGAATCTTTGACATCTCCCATTTTCATGTTCTCCCCTCCGACATTAAAAGAATGACCATATTTGGGATTTCCTGTACCACCTGCTACTATTCATCATCCAATTGTGGTCACACTGCATACCTGTTAAAGGGCCTATATCATGCTATTCGTAAGCCTTTCAGAGTAAACTATATCCATATACATGATAAATCATATTATGCACAGAAGTTCCTGTATCTTCCTGTTCCAGCTTCTTGGTTGTGGCGCTCCATGTATGCTTTCCCAGCCAGAATTCTTACACCCTGCAGTTATGTGCTGGATTGTTTCAGGTGCACAGCCAACACCAACAACATCTGAGCCTCCATCACTCTGGTGCTCAGGGCTTGTTCCTGAGCTACCTGGATGTGTGCTTTTGTGCTGTCCTGTAGGCTAGCCCTTTCTAACTATTGGTAGGACTTCTTTATATCAGCCACTTTAATTATGGTTTGGTGGTACATCCCATGCAGGGGCTTGTCCTCCCATGAGGATCTGTCCTCTGGCACTGCATCCTCTGCTGTCCATTGTCTGAGACATTCACTGACCACACTGTCAGTTGGAGCCTTGAGCTTGATGGATTCATCCATCTTGGATGTTTTTCATCCTGGAAAGTGGTTTCCACATTCACTAGTCCTCAGCCTCCTTCCTTGCGGCCAGCATATAGTCTCTAGGTGCTAGATTTGGGATGGAATCCTTCATGTATGGTGAGGAGCTTTTGTGTCTTAACATCCGTGGTCTGTATCTCTTCCTTTGCCCATCTGATTGTTCCTGCAGGGAATCTGATGACTGGCAGTGCATACCTGTTTATTGTCTGGGTCTTGTTCTTGCCATTGAGCTGCCTTCTCTGGACTCGCCTTACTCATTGGAGGTATTTGGCTGTTGCAGCTTTCCATGTTGCCTGCTCCAGGTTGTCATTTGCCTGTGGAATTTTAAGGCACTTGTAACTGTCCTCAATGTCTGCTATTGTTCCTTCTGGGAGTGAGACCCCTTCAGTGTGGACTACCTTACCTCTCTTTGACACCATCTGACTGCATTTCTTAAGCCCAAATGACATTCCAGGGTCAGTACTGTAGATCGTGGTGGTGTGGATCAGGGAGTCAATGTCCCGCTCGCTTTGAACGCGTAGCTTAAAGTTATTCATGGTGAGGTGATTGATGGTTGCCATATTCCTGAGTCGGAATCCATAGCCAGTTTTTTTTTTTATTTGGCTAAGGGGGTTCAGACTTATGTAGAACAGCAGTGGGACAGAGATTCGCCTTGGCATATGCCATATTTGATGGACACTTGTGCAACTGGCTTGTTACTATTGGTCTTGGGTGATTTTCCACAGCTTTGTTGAGTTTCCAAGGGCTCTTAGAGTCCTGTTGATGTTGTACATCTCCAAGCATTTAGTGATCCAGGTGTGTGGCATTGAGTCATAGGCTTTCTGGTAATCAATCCAGGCTGTGCACAGGTTGGTGCTTCGTGACCTGCAATCTTGAGCGACTGTTTTGTCAACCAGGAGTTGGTGTTCGGCTCCTCTGGAATCTCTACCAATCCTCTTCTGTGTGTTAGTTAGTTAGTAGTTGGATGGAACTGCAGCCTTTGAAGGATCCTTCTGGATCAGGATCTTTCACCCTTCTGTTCACCATTCAGGGTGAGTCCCATCTCTTAGTAGCTGGTTCATTTGTGCTGCCAGGCACTCATGGAGTGTAGAGAGTTTCTTAAGCCAGTATGCGTGTATAATGTCCCGGCCCGGTGCTGTCTCAGAGAGACCAGCCATTGAGCATTGTTGTTATGTGCTGTCTCTGTCTCCCATATACAGTACTTTTCCAGTACTGTTCAGCTTCCGGCCTTGGTGAGTCTGCTCTGCTGTTTTGACCCTGCCACTGAGCATACACTTTTGCAGGTTGAGTTGCATACAGCCTGTTTATCCGTCTGGCTTACTTGTTTCTTGTGTACCTCTTTAGACAGCTGTTTAAGGCAGCTTGATTTCGGGTTACGAAACATCCATTCATTCTATATTCTTTGAATCTAACCTCTCTGAGTAGGATTACTTGAGTAGTAGCATTCCAACAAAACTTTGTTCTCACATTTAGTCCATTTCCGTCTTGTTCCAGTAGCCCTTTTTCCTCTGTTTCTCTAGCACCTGACGCAGACCTTTTTTGGCCAGGCGACGTCTGAGCCGGCAAGACATGTTTCATTGTCACTCATATACTCTGAGGTAGGCAGTAATGTTAAGGGTCTTGCCCAAGGACCCTCACTGGATTTGGTTAATTAGCTCACCATTGCCATGTTAATTGCCCCATTAATAACCCCATCAATTGCTCAATGTGCCTTCTGGGTATTGACTGAGAATCGAACCCTGGTTTTCTATGTGCCAGTTCTGCGCTTAACCAAACCTGGATAGGAACTTTTTTGGTTACTAGCCGGGGTGGCCGATAACATCCAAACTCTATCAGCCAAATCTGGACTCTACTAGCCAAACATTTCTTTGGAAAAATAATTTGTGTATTTTAAAGTAAACAGTAATTTCCTTTATTTATAAAGTTTCAGTTAATTATTCTCTCACAAAAACAAAATACTAATTGAAAGTGTAGTCTTATGTCAGATTTATAACATTACAGAAATGTTAGGTTGATATTTCAAACAAATTTTGTATTTTGTGGTGCAAACACCAAATTTAGCACCTTAGGATCCACTTTTTCACAAAAGCATATCCAAAATGGTGGACATTTGTAAAGATAGAAGGCATACACTGAATTGTTACAATATTCAATGTCTCAAGAATGTGGGCTGTTCATGCACAAAATCCAGCCTTTAAAATTGAGGGGTACCTTCAGAATACTATTATATGCATAAGATGTAGTATCTATTAGGACTGTCACTAACGATTATTTTAGTAGTCCATTAGTCAACAATTTCTTTTGATTAATCAATGCGTAAGGTGATCTGCAAAAGGTGATAGAGCTGGTACTCAGTCTGTGGAGGTTCGCGTCATTCATGGTACTGCTAAACTGCCAGTGTTTCCTGTGGGGATCTTTTGCAATTGAGAAGTTCTTTTTATAAATAAAGTTTGATTTGATTTGATTAATGCTCAGCATATTGTGCATTCACAGAAATTGTAATTGTAAAAATATAGTTAATGAATTTCAATATTACCTTATAAAAATAAAACGCTTAAGGTCCCAGGTAAGCTATATGCTAGCACAAGAAAGACATACTTGGCTCGCAAGCTATAGGGTTGCTATCTCAGCACTAAATCATTGTCTAAACTTCCAATAGAAATAGTCAGTGAAAATATGTTTATGAACATGGGCTTTTCTTTCTTGCAATTAGTGAAAAGTAACATTTTCTACAATAAAATTTCCTCCATTATTTTGCAAAAGTGACTTAGGTGGTAGCCAGGGTGCAGCACCCTAATCATGTCTTTAAATCCATCCTCTTCATCTATTGACAGAGGACTCATACTTTTTGAAAACACAGTTAGGATGCTCTGTGCAAGCGTTGCAGCTGTCTCTGGTGTACACTGGCTCCTCCCCAGAACAAAGTATACTAGCCATCTTTGCTTGTTGCTGTATTTAAAAACTTAAAAGCTGGAATTAGTAGTTGAGTTAAGAAAAATAATGCAAAAGAATAAACAAATGAACATAAAAAAATCGATAAACTCGCGTTCTCCCAACATATCAAAGCAACGTGCAAACAGCCCTTCAATGGATACCGATGGGGCACAAGAACACGTGCACACACGCACACACACACAAACACACACACACAACTGGTTTGGCAGCACATACACACAAACAGGACATTCTTTAGGGTGCTACATTCCTCTCCTGCTAATTAAATGTTGTCAACAACATTCGTGCAACAATAGCCACGCGATGCTTCCAAGAGAACAGCCCAGACCCTCTGCAGTGTTTGGAACATTCACTCCATTGTAAACCGGGCATAAACTCAAAGCTGTCAATCTGAACACCCTTTTAGATGTAATCATTGCGCGATGATAGAAAACCCATTCTTTAATAATAAAATGTGGGTAAAAATTACCTTGACGAAACTGTCGAGGACAGTGAGGAAGGCGCCAAGTGGGACACTTCTGTTTCAGGTGCTTGTGCATTCATTTAAAGTGACAAAAAAATAATAAACCACTCGTTGACAATACCAAATTAATCAAACAATTGAAAATCGTTGACCTTCTTGACCACAAGTAACAAGACCCACATCCTGGAAATATTCCTGTGAGCTGTGTATTATGTCTGTGACACAGAAAATACTTTCCTGATATACTCTAAATTGTCCGTCCAGACTTTCTACACTCATTGGATACTGGCATAAAAAAAAGACGGAAGTGGGACAGGGACATTGACTGATGTTTACTCCTCCCAACTTAAAACTGATTCCAAAATGAGCCATTGACAAGCCAGAGAAACTAGGCACTTGTTGAATCCACCTACAGGTCCAAAAGAGCACACAATTGACCACAAAGTGGGGTTTGGTCATAGCAAAGGCAAGGCAGTGGTTTTATCTGAAATTCAACCTCTTTAAAGTTGAGAAAAAGCTCCTGAAATAAAGAACCTATGTCTACATGCACTCATACATATTCCTACATCAAATCATCTTTATGTATATGGCTTCTTACCAAACTGTAGTCAAACAAAGCGCCTTACACTAAAAACTCAAGAAATTAAAAGCAACAACTAAAAGGTTAAAAAAATTAAAATGTAAAATTGTAAAATAAGAACATAATAAAATAAAACTAATAAAAGCAAATGCAGGAACAAATGAAACCAAACTAGCAGAGCAGACTCTCATGCTGTGTCAAGAACCTGGCTATGAAGATGACTTTTTTTTCCTCGCCACTGTTAAAGATACGCTATAGTTTTGCTATCTTTTAGGACCAAATTAGAACAGAACTTTTTGAAAAGCCTGACCACAGTCTCGCACACTTGTGTTAGTCATCTATAGGTCTTCCTGCGAACGCCTAAAGTCTCTCATCACTTATCCAAAGTGATGTAGTTGTGGGTGTAAAGCATCACATACTGTTGGCTTTCTACTGCTGACAGGTGTTTGTAGTTACAGCATATAATTAGTTCTATCTCAGTTTACCTACTCCATCTGTGATAGAAGAACTTTTTGATAAAAGTGAGGGTATCTCAGTCAGGAAGAAATTTATGATTTTAATATATATACTGTCTACATCCTTTTTATTGCAACTAAAATGAACTGAGGATCTAATTTCAAAAACATGGATAGATGGATGGAAAAAGTTAGCAAAATTTCACTCAGACTGTAGGGGTTCAGACATTTTGTCAAACTAACATAATGTGTCTGGACAAAAAGATGGGAAAGAAGTCTTCATTCTGATTTTTACTCACTCAAAACTAATAAATAATACTATTTTTTTAAACTAAGTAAGTCATTAAACTACTACTACTAATAAAAATAATAATACTAGCTTTGTTCAGTTTGCCCCTGCCTGTCTTTAAAAGCCATGTATTTATTACACAGGTTAATTGCAGTTTTACACATGATCAAATACATTTAACACCCATTCTTGCATATAACTTTTAAACCTGATGATTTTTTGATCAGCCATCCCTGAACTCTTCATCTACAGCTACAGTCGCACTACCCTCTGCAACGCGCGTTCGATCAACCACTTCCAGTTCAAAGTCTATGTAAACACGCGTAAATGCACATTTCAGGCTTCTGCATTCAAAACTCTTGTGTTCATGTGTTGCTACTCAAATTTATAATAAGATTGTTTTTTCAGCGATGCTTACAAATGTGCTGCCTTCTATTGAGAGTTGAAAGTTAAACCAGGTTGAACTTTGACCAATCAGGGACTCTGATTTGGTAGTGACATATACCTGGTGTCCCTTTTTATTCACGGACGTGCCACCTGTTTGAAAATTGATTATGGAGGAGAAATTAATAATTGTGGTTTGTACCTGGCCAGAATTATGACACAAAGTCTTTTATGGATCAGAACAGAACAGTAAAAGTCTGGATCAAGATTTGCACCACTAAGACATTTCACATCAAACCTTTTCCAACTGTAGGTGGCAGGGATGCCCTAACATCAGGTATCAACAGTCTAGTGTCATCACCAGGGGCTAAACACACATTCTTGAACACTTGTCAAATGTCCAACATATCTTGTGGAAAATGCTTTGTGTTCCAATTGGCTATTTTTTTGGTTAATTCTTTATTAAGGAAAACCTGAGCCAAGCCTCGAGACTTCATTGTTCTTTTGTTTTCCCCTATTACTCAGAAATAACTGGAAAGCACCATTATAGGAGAGCAAGCTGAAGGTCATCAGTAAGATTTATTTTTTTAGCTAAATGAGTAGGGGTTAGTTGTAGGTGCAGGAATGCATGAAGACAGAACATTCTTTGAGTGCTCCTTAGTGGACACATCTCCTCCCATGGCTGTGACTGTCTGTCCCCTCCTCATCCTCTCCACCTCCACTGCGCTCTATGTTTCCATGCTTCCAAGCTGCATGTCTAACCTTTCTTGGAATTTTCTGAAAACCCAACTGGCTTATGTGGTAAATAATAGCAAATCTCGAATGGTAGCTGGGCATCACGTGTGTGCTCTTCAGGTAAGCCTCTTAAAAGACTTTCACTTATCAGCAGACATCCAGTAATGAGAGTAAATCTAAGTTTTTGTCTTTTTGAGGCATTTGAGCTTTGATTAAAATCAAAGTGTACGCAAGGAGTAGCAGCACATTCACCTTGATCCTCTGATGTTTTCTCTGCACAAAGTCCCCATTCTCTGTGTTTATAGAATCCAGCAAATGCGTTATCTTTTATCATATACGAGCCTTTTGATTAATAATTTAGGCTTCTCTCTGGAAATACCCAGGCTGTTCTTGTCTTGAGTGTAGAGCAGTAAAAAGAGGAAACCTGGAAAGATGGACTGCATTTCAGGTGCAGTCATTGGGAACCCGTGAAATTAAGACTTGTGCTGGTAGAAGTCATGGTGAAGATGAGGAGTTGTTGCTGTGGCAGCAGGAGGAATATTCTCTGTGTCATTTTGCAGCACATCAATGAAATCTCTGCTGGTTTTTGGCATCTTCTGTAAATTTGTTGTAGTTTCGCTTCACTGCAATGCCACATCCAATCATGACTGTAAATATTGCATGTTAAGTGCTTTGAAGCATAAAAACTGTACTTTTTGTCTTGCATTCTAGGCTGAGGTATGCTTCTCTGATGCAAATGAACATACATGAAAATAAAAGTACTTGTGTGCAGTAGACATTTTGTTTCTTACAGAGTAAAGCTTGGTTCTATTGCTGCAAGTATATCAATCAGTCTTTGTTAGTGATGGGTGGACTCTGAAAAGGTCACAGATTTTGTTCATAACTTTTTTTATGTGCAACCAAGAAGAGTTTAAACTTTGAAGCTTTAGAATGCATTTTTTTTCTTAGCTAACAATGTGGTTCTGTAGGTCAAAGCTTGACAAAGCCTTGACCTCCAACTTTTGTTGGAATGCTTTGCAAGGAGCCTGGAGAAATGCATATCTGGTTTTCAGCTGGAAACATGTGAATATTAGTGTATTTTTAGACAGCAGTAATGAGCATCAATGCAGGGTGTTTTTAGATCCCCCTAAAAAGCATTTGGGAGCAGGTCTAGTCTTCCAAGAGGAATTCAATGTAGAGCTACTACTTCACATTGGAAGGAGACAAGTGGTTTCTTTTTACATCTAGCAAGAATGCCACCCTGATTCCTCATTATTTCCATGTTATGAGTGTATTTGCAGGACTCCATGGCAGACTTCAGAAACATTGGATTCGTATTGGACTTTGGAATGTTTCTGGGTGGTTGAGGGGGGGTCCTGACATCATGGCTGTAGAAACACAAAAGTGGAAGATGATAGTGTGATGGAACGATGATAGAATAGATTGCTTTTTTACTTATGTTTTGTATTTTCTGATTTTAAAGATGTTCCTCCACATTTAAAGTTGTTTACACATTTTAAATGTTCATTTATATGTTTGATAAAAACCCAACATCTAAAATATTAGCAAAGGTGCAGAGAATGAAGCTAAATGTGTGGTCCCTGACGGAGCTGCCTGCCCCTTTCATCTTCTACTCACTTTATGGGCAAACTTTCCTAGAGTTTCTTCCTTGTAGCTTCTTTGGTGTGGATGATAGTTGTTTTTGTTCAACTCCATTTCACATCTTGAAAAAGCAAACAAATATACTTCAATTTTACTCTCAGCCTTGTGTTTTGTGTGGCCCCTGTAATCTTATTTCTAAACAGTGTGGCAAAGTGAATAAACTCTGTCCTCAGGAGGGGGTCACAGACTCATTACTCTCAGACTGCCTGAAGCTCAAACAGGACTTCGAAGTGCTAACATTACAAAACATCTCATAGGACTTCTGATTAACAGCAAGAGGAAAGACAGAGAAAGAACCGTAGTCTGAGAGAGATGCCTCTGTACAATCTGCTGCTACACTAACAGAAGTCTTTCGTAGTTAAAAGAAAATGAAAAAGAAGGAAATGTGAAGAAAGGAAGCAAAAATAAAGACATCAAAGGAGACAAGCGGAAGAAGCTGATAAACAATAATGTGAAACAGAAAAAAACTCCAGCTGATGTGAAATGATGGGGTCTGCAGAAATGGTAGAAAGGAGAAAATAAAGGTGGAGCGGAGAGGGTTAAATGGTTATTTAGTAGAGGATAAAGAACATGAACGAATGCACTAAAAGCCCCATCTTTCCCTCCTCGTCTCTAGGGAGTCGTTCACTGGAATGTTGACACAGTAACAAAAGTTCTGCTGCTTCTTTAGCAGCACCTGAACTCAGTAGAGCATCATGGTAGGGAGGCAGAGAGTAAAGCCCAAGAGTCCAGCTAAAAAGGGAACATTTTAATTTAATGCCACCTTGGACAGTAATGAGTCACAGTTGGAGACATTTTTGTCTTTTTTGCTAATGCTGTGCAGAGTGACAGTTCAGAGCATTAAGTGGAATGATCGGACACAGCACATGTTCTGGGAAGATTTTAGGGCTTTCAGATTTGGTTCAAAATGTCAAACAATTCTGTTACTATTGGTATCTATTTGTTAAACTCATGATCCAACCTCTTCTTAATAACCCCTTGTATAGAATTTGGTCCATGTTTTCTGCCCTCTAGTTCTTCATCATTCAACTAGTGGCAGTAGAAGAGTTTTCAAATCTCAAAAACACTTGGTGAAAATTTTTTAGCTAATTTTCTAAACTTTACTGCGAGAATCCTTTTTTTAAAATGATTACTTTCTGTATTAAAAAAACCGCAACATTTTGTGATAACTAATCCTTTATAATGTAGTTACCCTACATTGTAAATATATGAATCAAATTTGAGACAGCAAGTGAATACGCAGATTTTATTCCTTAACACTCATGACATTATTTTAGTGTGTTAAACTAATGTTGTTGTTAGCAAAAACTTACCAAATCACCCAACATATCATACTTTCTATTGATCTCTTTAAAAAAGATATTGCTCATTTTTTTATGGATTTCATCAAAGAGTTTTAATTTTTAAAAAAATTGAAATTTCTACCAGTTATTTGATGTAGTGCAGAGGTCGGCAACCTGGGGCATGCGTGCCACAGTTGGCTAACAGAGAAAAATCTGTATTGAAAAAAAATTGTGTTTGAGTGACGATCTGTTCAATGAGATTTTTTTTCCCTCTATGAGGTCATAAAGGGAGGGATCCATTCAAGCAGCGCTGTTATGTGACCCCGCCCACCTAAATAAATAATGCCGCTTTTTTCACTAAAACTTTATAGTTTCACACTATGTACATTACTGTCCGCATCAGCCTTCATGAACGGGCAATAGAAATGCATACTCACTGTAGAAAAAAACCCAAACACAATTTGGTGAAATGAAAACATTGTAATAACAGCCCTGTGTTCTGAAACTGTTGACGAGAACCTTGTCGGGATGGTTAGTTCACCTTTTCAAACTTTACATTTCGCTGAACAATTTTGAACATCTGTATAGATCTGTAGAAATGAAGATACGCTGATAAGTGTTTATGACATATAGATTGTCAGGAAAGCAGTGTGAGAAGCAATGTATATCACGTTAAAAGTTGCTCTGATGAGCCTGCACTCATCTGACCACATTTCAATGAGTCTCTACGTTGTTTCACTACTCTGTTTACATCTAGTAAAGCCCAGCTACGGTGGTCCTTTTGGTTCAGTTGTTCTGCTCTGAGCACAATAAATATAAAAGCAAAATAACAATAAAAAAAAAAAAGATGTATCAGAGCCTCAAAATGTATTGTCAGTACATCTGTCACCTCATAGGTCAAAGTTTTTTTTACATTTTTTTTAAAACAAGCTTTTAGTTGTGATGCTACGCTCTTTCTGAACTGAACTGAATGGCTACTGGTCTTCTGAAACACAACAAAACAAAAAAATAACACCACCAAATAGTATCACCACCATGACTCCTGATTCATTTGGTTTGAACAGTTTAATTAAGCCAAATCATTTTTATTTTCAGGTAAAACTTGATGTTAGATCCAGTTAGTGTTTTTCCTCTTTTTCTTTCACTCAGCTTCTGCCACTGCATGCACGTGTTCACAATGGACAGCTACAGAAAAGAGACAAGTTCCCAAACATTTTGATTTATTAACCTTGAAACGCCTTTACTGATGTGAATAATATACCAAGTGAGTTGATTTGCACTCTGAATTTGGGTTCCTTGATGTTTCTCTCTTTGTTTTGTCAGGGGATTTGCACCTCTTTAAGTTGACCCTTAAATGCCCTCACGCTCTAAAGTTCTGTGAAAAAAGAAGCATTTTTTTGTATGTGTTAGTTTTTGGAGTTTAATGGAATGGAATAATGGTTCTCTATTTTTTTCTAAAAGATATCGATTTGTTCTGTACATTTTTGTGTGTTGTACTGCTTTGAACTTTATAACTTTTCCTTAGTTTTGTGTTTGGCAATTATTTATTTATTTATTGTTGTGCATAGTTTTTCTTTTTGTGAGTGCATCATTTATTTTTTCGAGCTTGTTCTGAGGGATTCTGCCTCTTTTTTAATTGATAAGAATCAATCCTTGGTCATAATATTGCTTTTGATAAGAAATGAGTTTCATATTGTATCATTTAACTTTATTTGTCCAGCACTTTTTATGTAAACATAGACAACACAAAGTGCTTTGCATGGCTCAAGTGTAATATAAAATAAAAAAATATATATTTATATATAAAATAAAAATGCTATAAATGGAAGGGAAACTTGTCAGTGCCATAAACTAAAATAAACAAAAAGAAGTCATTTTTTAATCATTTCAGACCAAAAAACAATGAAAAGAAAGTAAATAAAAAAGCTTGAAAAAAAACATTAAAAAATTAAACTGACTGAATCATTCATTCATTCAGTCATTTTCTGAACCGCTTAATCCCTTACGGGGTCACGGGGCTGCCGGAGCTTAACTCATGGGCGAAGGCAGGGGACACCCCTGGACTGGTAGTAAAATAGTAATAAAACATACACATTATTAAAATAATTGCAGTTGGACTATAAAGCTTATGTAGATAAATTCAGTTCATAAAATATACACAAAAAGCGTAATAATTAAAGACAAAAAATGTTTGATTATCAGTTAATTATAAATAATGAAGTATTTGATGCCAATGTATAAAAAAACTGAGTTTAAATTGTTAACATGGTTTGTTTAAAAACACTTGGATGGGCTTTCTAACGTTCATATATTTTTTTTCCCTAAATTTGTTGGCATTTCCTAACTTCAGGGACTGCAACAATAACCTGCAGTGTCTTTTGTCTGTCTCAGCTGCGGGGCGGCCCTTGTGGCCGGGATGCCGGTGTGTGCCGTGCCAGTCTACTGTGGACGGTGAGGGGCAAGAAGAAGGGACTGAGTGCAGGAGATTAAGAGGAGGCGGCCCTCACCACACACCAGACATGAACCTTTGCTGGAATGAAATCAAACGCAAGTCCCACAACATCCGGTAAGAAGACAATTCCCACTGATCGTTTTTGACAGTAGAAAATCAAACCTATAAATCATTTTTAAAAGCACAAGATTGTTCACAGAAAAGACATCTGTGGCAGAGAGCACTGAAGAGATGAGCTTCAAATTTTAGTTTAATGACCTAATTTCAGGTCAGCAATAAAAATTCACAAGTGATAGTGTGGTACTGTAAAAATTATTTTTTTGCTCTTTTTAACTTGCTATTGAAGGATTAACGCACAATGATCCTAAAATAAACTGAAACAGACAACACTGATAATGAATAGAAATGTTCTAAAAGGGCAGGTATCCACAGTTTAGCTTAATCTGTTTAGTTTAGTTTGGCAACCGGCTAGTGTATATATTCTATGTCTGACTTTATGTTTTTCTGTACAAGTTACAGTGTGAAGCCCATTGAGACAACTGTATTGTAATATTTGGTAATGTAAATAAAATTGAATTTAATTAATTTAAAAATCAAAAATGCTTTTAATTTGTTGTTTGATAAAATAATCTTAACCATAGGCTAATGAAATGGGCACACATTATTTAAAAATGATGGTACAAAAAAGCTACGTTCACGCTAGCCTCGGTAATGCATGTTCAAGCTGTCACTTTTAATGAAAAAGTCTATGTCAATGCTTATAAATGTGCTTTTGGGCTTCCGTGTTCCAAATGTGTGCATTAACGCAAGGTAATAAGTCAGTTTTTGGACTCTACATACAAAATGTCCGGCGATTGAAGACGCGTTGAAAGAGAAACCAGTTGAATTTTGACCAGGGACTCGGATTTGATAGTGACGTATGGGTGGCGTCCTTTTCAAAACTTGTAAATGCTAACTGGGAAAATTGATCACGGAGGAGAAATTAGTAATTGCTGTTTGTGTCCTCCACAAATTATATGACACCATGACTTTCAAATATTGAAATAGAACTGTGAAAGAAAAAGCCTGGAGGACGAGTGATGTGATTTGCAACGCTTCGAAATTTTGCACCAAGCCTCTTCCAACTGTAGGTAGTGGACAGTATTAGATATTGACATTCCAATACGAACACCATAAGCTAAAAGCGCTTTTAGGAACATACGTTCTGTGCGTTCTTGAATGTGCATAACATGACCAGTGTGAACGCAGCATAAGAGAAGTTTGATATTATTATATTGATTTGTGATCTCCAATTAGTAGCACATGAGTTTTCAAACGAGTAAGTCAGTCTGTTTATTTAGGAATGTCAATAGTCTCAGTACTTTGTGAACCACACTGAACATGGAGCACAGAAAGAGAAAAAGAGAAATATCTTAGGCGATTCGAAGGAAAATCTCAAGTAAGCATGCTGAAGGTAAAGGCTAGAAGAGCATCTCAAAGCAGTTCTATGTTCTTGTTAATACAGATGCACATATTCAGTAGTTTAAGGTCCACAGATCAGTGACCAAACTATATAGGCATTACTGCAAGAGAAAAAAACGATGACAAATTGTTGAGACAGTTGATATGAATGCTAAACAAAGAGCCCTGTGTCCTGGAAAAATCAATTAGAGGCAGCTCTGGTGATGAGAAGCTCTTTAATTCAGCAGAATACATAAAACATACACAAAGCAGAGGTAAGGTGCATTCCAACAATTTCTGACAACGTGTGTATCTTTATAACAAGAGATAAAGATGGGGGAAGGAGGAAGTGACTGCTGCTTTCAGGAGTTTCAAAGAAGACATTACACAAACTGCTGTCCACAAAGGGCAGCAATTATTACGTCAAAGAGTTGTGTCTATACGGTTCAGAAATAGTTCAAGTTCATCACCAAAAGAAAGTCTAATGAAGGAAACACTGAGATGGTTACAGTAAAAGTACATCAGGACAGCCTCCATCAGGGTCAGATCACACCATCCATCAATGTGTAAGCAACAGTGGGTTTCATGGGAAACAAGCAAAGAGAAACACCACTGTTTAACAGGTATAAACCTGCTCCAAATCTGCTGGGAGAAGTTCCTTTGGACCTTTTAGACAGAACAGATTTCTTTTCATGTAGGGAGGGTCTGCTTTGTGTTCACAGATCCAAATATTACTAAACATTAAAAGGTTCCGGGGTGCTTTGCTACCTCTGACATAGGCTCTTTTAAATTCATGCAATGCATGTAAGAACGATCCTGAAGTCACAAGTGAGCATGAAAGCCTACTAAACATCTATGAAAAGAGGTGAGAGATGGTGTGTGGAGACCCTCTTAAAATCTTGAAAAAAAATAGAACAGTTTGTTGAAAATTAGTGGAACACAACACTTGCTGACTGGTGCAGAAGTCTTGTTGGTAGCCACTGAAAAAATTTGATTGCAGTGACTTTAACAAAAGGTTACAAAAGAAAATATTAAAATAAGAACTTTTTTTTTTTTAGTTCAGGCATGTTGCATTAGTTCATTTAAATTATTCTGCTGAATATCAATTCAATTGCATGGTCGGACTTTTCAGTAAAATGGAATAAAATAAAGTTATATCAGAGACTACGGTGGATTGTTCTCCTCTTCTAAAATTAGACTAAGAATGTCTTTGGTGTAAAATTTGTAGTTGTGATGTTATTCTTCAATACGTAAAATAAAGATCTCCAGACTTTCTGCATAATTAATCTCTTTTTTTATTTGACTGGCATCCGTGTTTAGACAGTTTGCCCCCTAATTGCTTGCTTGACCCTGATGCAGCCTGGAAGTGAGTAGGGGTAAATTAAGAAAAGATGGTTGTTAAATTGGATAAGACAGTTTCCCCTGCAGTCCTGCTTAATAAGATCACCATACACGGCCTACAGTGACTGTTTTTATGCATATCTGTCCTCTGCCAACATCAGACTAAGAGAAAATACATGAGGAAACAGCTGGATATCAAAGTAGAGAAAAAAAGAAGCTGAGAGGAGGAACCAACAGTTGTTTTAAAAAAACACACAGGAAATATATAGGTAACTGTGATGGGCAAGAATGAACACCGTGCATGACTGAGAAAAGCCTAATTGATCATCAGTCCAGCTGCAAGGGAACCGCTGTACACAGGGAATGTCAAAGTTTGATGTCAGCAGCCTGACACAAATAGACAACAGGTTTTCTGATGGTATTAATTGACTGAGTCTTTGTCTAAGTGAAAATCACGACGGCTTCTCCTCTGTTCTATCAACTGTCTAACATGAGCCCTGAAGCTGTGCCGTATTGTGGCTTGACATAAGCTAATTTAAACCCTGACTTGATACTGTAGTGCTTATCTCTAAAACAGACATGAATCTGTAATGAGAACCTGCACTGCTGAGATATAAATGCTAATACCTACATCTTTGTTGTACTATATTTTAAAAGAGTTAATCCTAAAATAGATAAAAGTGTGAAGAATCTTTTTTTTTCTTGTTTTGTGTTTCTTAAGTGACACTTTGAAAAGATGCTGGTTATAAACCACATTAGTGTTACCTAAATAAACGCCTCTTAGCTTGACTCATTCATTTGTCAATTACAAACATGTGCATCTACAGTAAAGCTTTTGTTTTAATGAAAGAAAAATAAAAACTCAAAGGTTTTTTTTAGAAACTGCATCTAAACGTAATGCTTTAACTGCAGAGCTTGAACTCCAGTGTTTATATTCTTTCAACCACCATAACTCTTCAACCGTTGACACAATCAAAGTAATTCCAGTGGGTTCTTAAGTGAAGATTAGCAGGCTTGCTCTTATATAAAATACTATACAGTAGTTAAGCCCTTTCACACTGTAAATCAGTTGATTGTGTTGTGTTGAGAAGCGGATTTATGCAGGTATGCAACACTCTATGTTTGTAAAGTGTTTCATTTAGAAACAAAGCCACGTTTCCTCGCATCAGAATCAGCTGATTTACAGTGATCACATAATTGGTCAAACATTTATGGTTTGTCAAAGAGCGTGTGTTATTTAGATGTCGTCTGCCACCGCTCCGGTGTTTAGAGAGTAAAAGAAGATTTCAGTTGAAATTTTGTGCTGAGATTTTACCTCAAATATTGGTGCACGATGTCTTATATAAAAGTCCTTTTAAGAATTGTTCAAAAAGATACGTACCAGTTTCCAGAAATATATTTCCGTACTGATGATCAACTAGTAATTGATGTACTGTTACAGCTTTTTACCAATTCCTTTTAAAATTCCTTTCTAACATCTATAAGTAACATCATGATTTAAACACATGTAAACTATTTTTATACAATTTGTTAAAAGATAAAACAGGTTTTAAGTGCAAGACTCTTTACTTGAGTAACTTAAAAACCCACTCCAATGAAAATCCAGTTTTTGTGTTTCTAACATGTTCTTGTAGCATTTTTCTTATTGTGAAGGACATATGTAACACAAATTAAGCTTAAAATTGCATTTCTAAGTATTTTTTTATTTAAATTCTTGGGAATCAAAAGCAGATAAAAAAAAGCATTTTGAAAAAAGCTTGTAGTTGTGTAGCTGTGACATAGAACCCACAATCATAAGGCTACAAGCTCCCTGCTCGGCTCCATTTTAAAACATACACCTTTGATGCAGATATCTAGATCTTGTACTTTTATGTTTTCCTCGTCTGAGCTGGCATCTGGCTCAATACTGTACAGTTAGAAAGCTCTAATATTACTTGACCTTTTTCTTGCACTGGTAATGTTAGGTTGTGATAATGGAAGATGGGGGCATGCCCGCTCACCCCGATAGTTTTCCCACCCACAACTCAGAGGGAAATTTCTAGTGAACTACTGCCGTCCTGTGGAAACTATGTTCTAGAAAACAACAGGTTCTTTTGATTTCTTTTTAATTTTGCCTAAAAACAACATAATCATAAGAAAAAGGCCACTGGGAACTATTTTTACAATTTATCAAAAGATGATCGGAGTGGGACTTTAACATAAGGATCTCATATGTTGTAAAAGCTGTGGGACAGATGTATAATAACATAGGATGAAAAACAAATTAAAAAAACATTTTTAAAACGGTTAATGCAATTTTTTTAAAAATAACAGTTTTTTGTTTATTAAAGTTTTAGTTTGAATTGCTTTCCCTTTTTTAGTGCTGTTGTTTTTTCTAATAAAAAGCTTTGCCTGTTAATTTTGGATCTTATAATTTTGGGTCCTCAGCTTTTATATTTATAAAGTTACTTAAAATAATACAGTAGCTCATCTGTGTCACAGTGTCTGATTTATTTTTAATGTATTCAAATAACACTGATCCATGTAAATGAGTGGAAAAAAAAGGTTTAAATTTTGAAACATGTGTCTGGTTACTTAGATTATGTTTTTTTCATTTCAAACCCTGGTCAGCGTCTTTGTTTATCTCCCTTCTCAAAGATATTAAGGACAATCAAAAGTTACTCAGACTTTTTACTTATTTCAGCTGAGCAGTGCTCCATCCTGCTTTGTTCTAGTTGCCTTGAAAGACAAAAGACTTCACACTCAACTGGAATGTTTTCCATTTGGTTGGGACTCTTGCAGAAAATGCTGTATGGTCAGCCATGGTGGCTGCCTGCAGTGGCTATCAGCAAACAAGGCTGCACAACGTTTGCGACATTATTGTCCTCTGTATGTACTGTACAAAAGCAAAATTTCCTCCTTATGGATAACTATTCTTGTTCAAAGTTTGACCTGAAGTCAGATGTAGAAAGCAGAAAGACAAGAAAAAAGTGTGCATAAACAAAAATATAGTGTAGTTATGAGGGAATTACAGGAGAAATGATCCTTATCAGGGGATTTGTGGCTGTGGAGGGTTTGGCTTCTTCCATTCCTTTACTTTCAGATGATGTTTTTAATAATGTTCAGCCCAAAATTCAGTGTCGGAAAACCGAGTAAATGTATCATATAATTCTTCCATGTTTCCTGTATAATTCCAATGGTCTCTCAAAGATACATTTCTTTAAAGACCAGCAAGGCTTTTCAATAATGACCTTAAATCATACAAGTTGGTGACTTTTCACTGGTTGTAAAGTTGTTACTTAGGTTTCGTACAACTTTACATGAAACATAAATGATAAAAAGTGACGAGTCCAGTAAAAGGCATTCAAAATAAAAAAGGTGTTCGCAGACTTCTCTGGTAGCCTTAACATAGCATAAATCAGAGGTCGTTTTCTCTGAAGAACAAAGCTGTTATTAATGTCTGTGAGTTTGATCAGTAAATCTTGTGACTGTACTGAATCTTTTCTGGTGTAAGGTCTTGCACAGAACTTGGTAAATAAGCTGGAAACAATCTGATGCAGCGGGAAGTTGCGTTTACACAAAACGGGATTTGTGCACTAGAGGTGTACCCGTGATGTATTTTTTTGCAGTAATATAACAGAAAAAAAATTGTGTTCAAAACAAAGAAAAGATGTATTTAAAAACAGGAAAAGTTTTATTTAAAACAAAGACAACTTTATCTACAGTAGTTCAATTGGAAAGTTTAAAAGGTGAGTGTGAGAAGTTTGAAAAAATGTTTGTTTAGATTAGACTGCATATCAACATAACAAAAGATTTTTTACCTTTTTATTAAAAATCTTTAGTTGTTCAATGCGCAACCTTTTAAATTCAGCTGCAAAAAAGAAAGGACTAAAAGAGCCCATGCCAACTTTCTCAAGGTCTGAGAAAACATTTACTTTAACTCAGAATAATAGTATGGGATTCTTTCACTTTCCATAATTTTCAAAGCGATACTTCAGATCACTCTTTTTTATCCTTGAGGTAAGTATGGATGATTTTGATCTCAACTGCTGTTTGAGTGGAATGGGAGAAATTGACATCAATGAAATCGATTGATGATTTTCTGCTCAGCACATAAGACCAGCTGATTACTTTGATCTGGATTTTTTTTAACTCTTCAAAGAGGGTTTCTGTTTGGTTTGCATGCAAAAAGAATTCGCTGCCTTTGGTGTAACTGACATGAAATGTGGTTCAGAAATGCATGTTACGTTCACACAAGTCATGCCTGATTGCAGCCTTCTAGAGCAATCCACATGGATGACTCCTGTCTCAGCTCTGCTTCCCAAATGGATCTGATGGCCTGCACAGTGATGAGAGCTGCTGGGACTTGAGGAAAATTCAGTCCTCTTCTGTTTTGTTGAGTTATGTTCAAGGTGACCAAGCGGTAAGGTCATCTGTGCTGTAAGCAGCATCGGAATGCTGTTGAGGCTCATTACTGAATCCTCACTTTCACTTAGTGTGATATTTAGAAGAAAAAAATATCTACATGGTCTAGGTACAGCATTCTCCAAGCTGCCTTACAATGAAGCTAATTAAATTATTGATCCCAAGGTTCCAATAGAAGACATGATCAGAGTGCCACATACTATAGAAGCCATTCTTTTGGTATGCAGGGAATGCCCACAGGGCTTGGGGTGGGTGAGTCAGTGACGTGCTATGAATTTATAAGCTGCATGTCTCAGATAGCTGCAGAAGGCCAACTACCCACACTCAGCGTCTGTTTGAGGTCAAGAGGAGACCTTTAGAGTCTGTTGGTTTCCCTGTCTGTCTTTGTCAGCACTTGGGTGTTTGTCTCCGTTCATCGCTGTATCTGCCAGTTGGTGCCCTTTTCATTCAACGTCTGTTTCACTCCCATTCACTTTCCATTCCAGCCCTGCTGCTCTTCCCCCTCGTTCTCCTCCTCTGTGGTCACTCTGTTTTTTTCTTAAATATCTTCATTTTTCACATCCATGTCTTCCCATGTTTTGTTTTTTTTTTGCCTTCTAGCACATTCTTGTGTGTCTGATCCTGTTGCAGTGCCCTTTGGTGTTTCTGTGCCCCATTTTTTCCATACCTTCAGGACACTTCTTTACAATGCCTTCAAGACTTAGGGAGCTTGTGCTACACGTAGATGATAATCCTGAATATCAAAGATGAACGTCATACCTTCAGCACTAGATATGGAGAAGCCAGGACCGAGCTATTAAAAACAAATGGCAGATTTGTGGAGTATAGAATTAACATAGAACACACAATAATTCCAATGGATTATTAGCCCTTATGCAACACTTAATAGTAGTCAAGTGTTCACGAAGTTAACATAATTCTAATGAATTCTGATGCTGAAGCAGATTCTTTGCACTGATATGCAAAAGTTACAATAGTAAAGTGTTGCATATCAGTGCAGCTTCAGAACCCGTTGGAATTACATTAGTTGTGCAAACAGTTGAGTTAAAGTAGTTCAAGGGAGCTTGTGACAGCTCTGGTATATAAGGATGAAAGAAATGTTGTCATTTATTAGTAAATGCAAAAGAAGTGGGCTATTTTTCAATAACTTTCCATTCCATTCCATATAATTTCACTTTATGCAAGCGTCATTCTTTCCTTCTACTGATTTTAACAAGTGTCTTTCTCTTCCTAAAATTAGCAAAGGTCACAGACACAGTTTACTGTTTTCTTTATGTTCAAAGCTGCTATTGACGTCACATAGATGACACTGAGTAATGACTGACAAACCGCAGAATGAATCTGTGAATAGCAATGAATCAGTTTCAAGACAGTGAGCCTAAAATCAAACTCTTTTTCCAGTGATTAAACAAACCAATGTTGAAGTAAGAGCCCCCGGCAAAATTTGATGAAATACAACTTTTGTGTGTATGTGTGTTTGTACGAAAATGAGTGAGGAGAGCGCTGAACTGTGATGTGACCAGACTGGGTTACCAGTCCTTTGGTGCTACACATATCAGAGTTGGTTAGGACAGATTAGAAAGCATGTTGGGCTCATTGGATGGTGACAGTGTTTGAAAAAAAGATTTCGATTTAGTGCAGACTGCAGCAGAGCATGTTGAGGGACTTAGAAAGGGCAAATCAGGTAACTAAACCCTGTTGCAGTTTCAGGAACAAAGAAATCACATTTTCTGCATTGGGTGTGTGATTGGGTGTGTGATAGAATGTGCTACATATGTTTGAGGTATGAAGACTGTACAATAAAAGAATTCTCTGGAAACATATTTGCTTGCAGTGCAGTTTAAGTGAGGTAAAACCTATAAAGGTTTGCTTTTTGTCTGCACCGTTAGGCGAAAAAACTATGTGTTAAGAAACAAGAGAAAACCTGCAAACATTTAAATGTGTCGAATAAAGATAACTAGAATAAACGTACATGTCTTTGTATAAAAGTTTTTTCTTGCTTTTCAAAACTTTTCTCATAAACTCATCTTCTGCAAGATTTGCTTAAATTGCTTCCTAATTGTGAGGTATTACAGCACTCAAACCGCAAGATGACATTTTTCACTTGCTGTCTTTGATTACACAACTGTTTTAGACACATTGTGTAAAACTCTTTCTCTTCAACAAGACCAATTTTTTTAGGATTTTTTTTATACTAAGGAGACACTGATTCTTTACATTGATCATTTATTTATTTATAAAAAGTACATTGCTATGCAGCTAATAGATGCATTGTATTAAACCTAGAGAATAAAGCTACAGGTTGTGTAGAAGGTATTACATTTAGTTTACCTTTTTGATGAAAAAGTTAATTAAAAATGGAATTCTGAGTAAAACAAATTTCTCTTTTAAACTTGCCGAAACTCCATGATAAAACTGTGATGTTATGAATTTAATAAAGCTACTGGGCTTTACATACAGTTCATTATCACATCATTTTTTACTTTCAATTAAACCTTAACCCAATGCTATCAGAGTCGAAGAGAAAATAGTTTCAAAGATAAGAGTAACTCAAAAGCAAGAGGGATTCTGCCGCTCACACTCCCTTAAAAACACGAGACTGGGTTATGTGAGAACAGTATTTGTTCAGGTATATCCCCTCAGAGATCGCCACAGCAAATCAGTTTTCACTGATTTCACATCATTGGTCTGGCAGAGATTTTCTTTACGCCGTACCCTACCAATAATTACACTAGTGGGGATTCATGTCATAGATTAAACAAAAATGAAAGACAATACCCAAGTGGATCTGTATCTGCATCTACCAAAGGATTTAGTTAATAAAAGTCAACATAAATGATCTTAATATTCAAACATGTCTGTTTTGCAATTTTTCTAAACTCTGTTGACAAAGGTGTCCTTCTATCATCTGCTCATCCTGCTTGCATTAATGTGCATGAACTAATCTGTTATTTTGAACCCCTAAAGGATTTATTTCCAAACACGATTTCACATGTTTTTCTGTATGCCCCCCCCAGTCCGGTATTATGCCACATTCCTTTAGATAAACAAGATTATAAAAAGAGAATATCTTGAATTGTTCCATACACTCCCATGCACCTAAAAAATAAAACTGTAGCTTCTCTGTTTGTCCCCACTATTGCATAAACAGGAACACACAGCTTCTGATTGACAGCATCTGCAATTCAGACACACACAACCATCTGCAGTGCTCTACATCACTGCTCCGCTGTAGAAGTCCCACACAAACAAAGCATAAAGCACTCAGCTTCAGCAGTGCTTCCTTGTGCTTCCCATTTGTCATCTTTTATTATTTCCAAGTGTATCTTCTTTCCACAACATTCATTTATTATCTGCTTCTGGGCTGTGTAAAAGAAAAAGAAAAAAAAAATCATCGTTCTTCTTTCCTTTCTTTGTAGAGCATTGCAGGTACACCGATAATGTCTTCACCCATTTATTTTTCAGAGTAAAGAATTGTTCCCCAAAGTGAAAGAATATTGTCAGGCATGCAAAATCTATAAGCATTCTTTTAAAGAGTTTGGGAGGCTCTACTTATAATTTCCGATAGTGAACAATGGAAACTAAGCTATTGTTGTGCTGAATTAGACATAGTTTTTTTAAATCATCAAAAGCCTTATGCAGTTTTACTTTAAAACTTTTTCTTTGTTCTTTAACATTTCAGGTGACAATTTCTCCTCCTCTTCCTCCCAGGAAGTTGTTACACTTGTTGCATTGTGTCCTATAATAGGTCAAATCAATCACATTTGTTTAAAAAATACTTTGAAGGTTTCATACTGTTGAAAATAAAACCATGTAATACAGTATAGACTAGGGCTGTGTCTTGACAAGCTTCTGGCCATACACTTTGTCTCACGATTCTGTCACGATACAAAATATTTCCCAAGACTGTACCAGTATATTACTTTTTTCTTTTTAAAGAACATGACTTTGAAAAAAACTGAAGTTGCTTATACTAATACAAATTCAAAGTGCCTTTCTAACACTTAATGTTGTCTGGTTTCCAGTATGAAAAAGCATAAGGTTCCATAAATATTATGAAGAAAATAAGATAAAGAAAGTGCCATTTATTTCCAACACTGCTTAAATGTAGAGTTAAAAGTGTAATCTTACTTTTTGCCTCGTTACAGTTCAGTTTTGTGACTTTTAACAATTTTTTTATTAGGTCTTTAAAATCATAAGACTGTAGTGGGGTGTAAAAGTCTAGCACTCTCATCTCATAGCCAGAAGGTGCTGGTTTGAATCCTGGCTGGGTAATTTCTACATGTTTCTGTGTTGAGTTTGAATGTTTACACTATTTTCTCCATTTATAGATTAATCTTTTGAAGCATTAACAGTTTATTTATAACAACCTTTGACATTTTAAAATGTTTTTTCTCCTTGTTGGCTTTAAATGCATTTTGCTGACTGTTTACTTCTCTATAATTAAAGCTATATATGATATCATTATTATTAATAATACTATTGACAACATGTAAATGTTTGTAGATCTTAATTTTATAAAAAAATTATAAATAAAAACAAAACAAATAATTGGCACTGGAACCCCCCGCCTCCTTTTTTGTTTGTAGGTTTATGTATTAGGAGGTGGTCGGATGCTGTGAGGGCTTGATGGAGAGAAAAGCTTCAAAAATGATAAAGACAACATTACTTATGCAGTCCGTAGCACAGTGTCAGCTGTTACCATGGTTTCAAACAGCACAGAGTAAAGATATGGTTGCTGCTGAGAAAATCATCCAGAAAGGTACAGATAAACAAATTTGATGGGAGTAGGTCATCCTACCCTTGCCAAGTTCTTATCATGCAACAGAGATGAAAAAAAGTCTCTAAATGCTCTTTTTTCCCTCTGTGTGACACAAAGTGTGGATATTGTGCTGGAAACTGTTGGTGTCAAACTTGTTTGGTTGTGATGCTGATATTTATTTTTATGTGAAAAATATGCAGGTGAGATGTACAAAGTTGCAAACCAACTCCTCTTTGCTAAATGTAGATGCGCAGGGATAGAAATGTATTTGCTAGTATTTCCTCTTTTAACCAAGGACTTTATTTCTCCAAAATCCCATTTTAAATTGCAAATTTAGAAGAGATAAATTGAAAATAAAACAAACCAAGGTCTGACATTGCCATATTGAAGTGATTTCTTGGTTTTGGAGCATAGAGTGCAAAGCTGAAACTTTAGCCATCACTTTATAAATAATATAAATTGATGAATAATTTGGATGTATGTCTTGTAGTTGGACTGGAGAGAAGACAAAAGGATGGAAAAAGTTGTTGAACAGAAGAGTCATGTCTTTTTACTGTTCCCATCAAGAATCGCCACAGCCAATCATCTGCTCACATCTAACCTTATTATCTTCATTCACTGCAACCAAGAAGCTTCTCCTAGGTCTTCCTCTAGGCCTCTATCGTAGCTCAGACTTCAGACGTCATTCTTTTAGCAAGATAATCATTTTTCTCATTGTGTTCAAAAATCTCAGTCTGTTTCCTTGCAGTTGTCTCCAAAATCGTTCCATCGTTTCTCATCGTTCCACTTCAGTCCTTCTCGGTTACACACAATACTAGGTCTTGCTGTAGTTGACCTTCATTCCTCTTCTCTCAAGAGCAAACCATTACCCCTTGAGATGTTCCTCCACTTGCTCTCTGCTCTCACCTGCAAACATCATGATCTACGGAAATTCCTGTCTGACCTCATCTGTTAGTCTGTCCATCACCACAGCAAACAAGAAGGAGCTCAGAGCTGATCCTTGGTGCAGTCCCATCTCCATCTCGAACTCCTCTGTTACACTTACAGCACATCTCACCACTGTCTTACAGCTCTCATGCATGTCCTGAACAACTCCAAAATTCTTCACTGCTCCTGCCTTTCTCATACAAAAGGACAGCTTTTTCCCTGTGTCTTGTCATAGACCTGTTCTTCTCCAGAAAGATGTTCAAAGCAAATAGTCATCTGTGGTTCTCCTTCTTTAGTATGAAACCCTACTGTTGTTCACAGATATTCACTTCTGATCTTAGTCTAACTTCCATTATTCTTTTCTATGTCATTGTTTGATTCATTGGCTTTTATTCTTCTGTGGTTTCTACAACTCTGCATGTCTCCCTTCTTCCAAAAAATGGACACCACAGCACTTCTCCTCCGTTCCTCAGACATCCTCTGAGTGTCTAAGATCTGGTTAAACAGTCCAATCAGAAACTCTGCAGCCACCTCTCCAAAAAACTTCCATACCTCCACAAATATACTGTCAGAAAATACCTTTTTACTTTTCATCCTCTTCAAAGCCTTCCTTCACCCTTACTGATCTTTGCTACTTTCTGCTCATTAACAACCACTTCTTTTACTCTTTGGTTTAACAGTTTCCTCGGTCATCAGCTCATCTAAGTCTTCTTTCCATCTTTCATTTTTCTGCCTTACTAACCTGCACAGATACACCTTTCCCTTCTTTGTGTCCAGCCTATCAAAGATGTCCTAAAGACGGCACAATACTGATTTCATCAGATATTTTGATTACTGCAGATGACTCTTGAAGATAATTGTCTGCTTTGGTTGAATTTACAGCATACCGAGCAGATGGTTGGACAAGAAAACAACCACGTTAAAAAAATATTTTGTCAAATTGCATTAAAATGACAAGATTGAAGTAAATCAAACTTGAAGACTTGAATTAATTTTGTTTTATTTAAAGCTGAACTACCATCTACCTGCAGACAATTCAATAGCTTAATGTGTAAAAGTACATTTCTGCACGACACATTAAAATGTACTTGCACATACTTTAGCTGTTTCTGAGAAAAAGTTCTACCACTCTATTGATTGGTTTGGATGTCTCAGCATGAATAGAACACCAATGTAACCAAAGTCAACAAAAGAAATCACGTCTTCAAATTCTGATTTACAATTATATTGAGATAAAAAAATGTTATTGCAGAAGACAGAAAATCAATAGTGTAAAGAAGAGCAAAAATCTGGAATTTTAGAGTGGAATGTCAGGCTCACAGGTAGCCTTTATATCAGATTTGCAGCTCTTGTTTAAAATAAAAAATGAGAAGGACGAAGACGAAGGATGTTATGATGACACATTCATCAAACATGGACAGAAATGCCACAATATTTACAATATGACATTGTGACAATCTTTCAAAGTAGAAAAATAAAAGGTATGTGAATGTTACTTTAACATTTATTACATACAGCTGCATTTTATAGAGACAGCAAGCAAATACTATCAGTCATCTGTTTTTGGATGACATATACTAAAGTACAAAGCTAAAAGAGACAATTCTATTCATATTCTATTCACCGATTTTTGTGATGTTTTCCTGTCACATGTTTTAAACTTTTAGCCTTATTTGAGTTTTATGGTAAAACTTTATTTCCCACCCTTACATTGCACTGAAGTAAAAACAATGACACATTTCAAAAACTATAAAATCCGCAAAAAACAAATGCCGATTTATGTTTCATATTAACACAGGAAAGGTTGAACAAAGAAATGTTTAGTTTGGTTAAAACAATTTTAAAAACCATTCAAAAAAGCAATACAATTGCAAAACATTAAAGTGACAGATATGGATTACATTAAATTTCCAAATATAACATAAAACAATCAGCTTTACTTAGGACTCAAACTCTTGGTTTAGTTAAAAGGTGTTAAAATAATGAAGTTTTCAGAGAGATGTAAAATACTTAACACTATCAGTAATCTGAATTTTAAAAGGTGACCTCATTCAAAACAACAGCTGCAACATACAAACCTAACCATGAAAATACCAAACCATACACATGACCTTAGAGAGAGGTGTAAACAGAAACAACAATATCTGAAGTGGTGTGGTGTTCAGGAATGAAACCTTGTCTTTCAAATGAAAGACATCCACTCCTCAACTTTTCTTCAAAGTCTTTCTGCACCAACCAAGAGTGACAATGTGACATGATGTGTTGCTTTTCAGATTTACAATCATACCCTCTGAAATGACTGCAATTTTACTGTCAACATGGTCCATCAAAAATGTACATTTTCTTGGAGCTTTTGCAGCAATGTTTTATCTAAAAAATTGGGGCAACAAGGTGTTGCTCAAAGGATGTGTTTTTTTTCTTTTTCCCAGCCCAGGGGCAACAAAACACCAAACTTCAAGTTCTTTAAACAACTCTGTTCATGTATTAACCAATGAAGTAAGCTCTGTAGCGTGTTTTACTAGAGGTGGTGTCATTATGTGACCACAAAAGCAACAAAACAGAGCAGCACAGCAAGGTTAATCAACTTTAGACTCACAAAGAAGAGACCTGTGCTCTGAGTACTCAGCCAAACAGATTTTTATTAAAATAGTTTTGTTATTCACAGACTATAGTCAATCATCTAAATATAAGTGGGTTGGTTAGGCAGCGAAATTCTGGTTTAAACTAAAGATTAGGAGAACCAATTAAAGACCAACTCCAATGATAACCATGCTTTTGGTGTTTTTAACATGTTCTTGTAGCATTTTAATGATGATGGAGGACATATATAAAATAATTTAAGATTAAACTGTGTTTCTGAGGGTTTTTTTTGTTTTTTTTTCAAAAGTTGATGAACCAGGAAGAAATGTTTGAAAAAACTCTCAGTTGTGACGCAGCGACTAAATAGGGTAGCTTAAAGTCTCCCTGCTCTGCTCTATTCTGATGCATTCACTTGCAGACAAATAGGCTACAGTACATGTAGATCCATGTATGTCTTCGTTTTCCTCTTCTGGCTCAAGACTGTGTGGATAGCTCCATTACTGCTCACCATTTTTGTTGCTCCGCTAATGTTAGGTTTTGTAGATAAATGAGGGCAAGCTTATTTACGTGCCAATGGCCCCGCCCACAACTCAGATGTGAGTTTCTAATGAACTCCTGCCATGCTGCACAAACTATGTCCTAGAAAACGACACTGTTTTTACAATTTTGATTACATATGTCATAATCATTATTAAAAGACCACTGGGAATGCTTTTAAAAAAGATCAGAATATGATTTGAGTAAAAAAAATAAAAATATAAGCAACAGTCCCGTTTTACAGTTTATGTGATCGTAGTCATGGCAGCGTGTTTCACAGAATAGAATGAAGGGAAAAACTAATCCCATTTTCTGGCAACAACAACTAAGGATTAGACATAGAAGAACAATCAGTTTTAAATATCTTGATTGGCTGCTGGCAGAAGAAATTTGACATTTGATCAGCTGAAACAGAAAATTTGGATAAAAAGTTCAAGATTGTAACTTGAGTTTGTTCTTGTAGATCTTTAAGTGCATGCTCAATAAGAAAGCACTTGTGAGTGTTTTTAGGCATCTAAAAAATGTGAGCAAAACCCTTTGACAGCTGCAAGTTTGAGTCCCACATGCTGAAATGTTATTTTGCAGCCAGAAATCTTTTTTCACAAGGGCAAATTTGTGTTGCCGCAGCACAAAATAGGAATGTTCTTGTAGTTTTTTTTTATTATTATTGATGCAAAAATGTTGTTTGTGTATGCAAAACGCAAATGCATGTGGGGACACTCCTGCAACGGCAAAATACTATTCCCAAAAATATAACTCCATATATAACTGTCGAGGAAGATGCAACAGTGATTAGCATGCAGCAGGGATTCACATCTGTGAGAACGGAATTACAATGAACACAAAGCTCCCAGTCTGCTAAACATATTGTCTTTTTATTTATTTTTTATTTTTTGCACCAAGCATTGTGATTATGATTCTTCTCCCACTGCTACCAGAGCTGATAAAACACGTATCAGTTTGGTGTCGTTATCACAGATGGTGATTTGAACCTCAGCTGCTGCAGAGGAACTTCATGCATTTCAGATATTTAGCAGCAGCTTTGGGCTCTTTAGATACATATTAAAAGACAAGAAGGAAAGAAACTGCAAGGAACCTTGACTTCAGCTATTCTTCCACTCTTAATGTAACTGAATGTACTTATTTTAAAGCAATTTAAACATTAACTCAATGTGTTATCTGCATTTCCACTGTGCTTAGATGATACATTAAAAGCAAGTGAATTTGTTGCTGACAAATCAAAAACTTAGTGCAGTTATTTTGTATTTTCCACTAACATTAAATTCTGGTTTATCATCTAAGTGAACCACATGATTCCCTTACATCAAACTTCAAAAACCAGGGACAGCGCCTCAAATGTAAAACCCTGAAAGGCTCAGAATCTGCCACCCCCAACCTTTCCTAAATGCCAGCTCCTGATTAGGGCTGAGTTTTAATACCACATTCCTGAGTCAATCCATGAACTTTCTCAAGATCTTGAATTGATTTGACTAATGATTCAGTACAATTTGATAAGCATGGATTTATTTTTCTAATTACCATCCAAAAAACAATTTTACTCAAGGACAATTTGTGTTTTCATGTAACTTTGTTTTAAACTTAATAAAGGTGTAACTGCCAATCAAAGCATAAAATACTATATCAAGAATGAGCAGAAAAATATTTTTTGCCTCAAAATAACCAGGAAATTGCTTTTACAGTAAGACAAATTGATATTTGAATTTCATGACTAGTCTTCACATCTTGTGAGTGGACTGTGAACAGAAGAATTGCTCTTTTTAGAGGGGCATTAAAGAGACTGGGTAGGTGACTCAAAGCTTTTTACAGGCTTTCTGGTCTTGTTTGTTCCATCGGGTTCAGATGGCTTTTTTTCTCTCTGCATCATGGCTCAAATTCTGACTGTAGAAGTTTGCCCTTTCGCCGGTTTGGTCTGCTAACTGTAAGCCTCTTTAGCATGTCAACAGCCGTTGTTCTACAAATCAATTACTGCCCAACCCCTAAAGACAGAATCAACAAGTGAAAGTAAATCCATTTTCACTTTTTTTTAATCATTTCCATAGCTATTTGCCCCCTGAGGATGATGACAGGTTGGTGCATCAAAGACAAATGTGACAAAGGTGACAGAAAAACCAATCAAGGTCCATCTGAGTTTTAGAAATGAAAAACCATTTTCAGCATTTCAAAATGTATTCATTTTTAGGTCTTTAGAGAGGATAAAAAAATGTGTGATTGATGTCAACTTTTGCAAGACAATCAGTTATTGAGTTTATTGTTATGGCTAGATCCTCGCACAACTTTTCCTTGTAAAACCCACAAGAATTTGGATGTTGAGCCTTCCCTTTGTTGTGGTCACACACACAGCAACAACTGTCTGAAATCACAGCTCAATAACCCATAATTACCAATGACATTGTAATCAGCCTTTTTCTCTGCATTTAATGAGGCTAAGACAAGGACAAAACATTTGCTCATACTTTTTCAGCAAGTACTAGAGGCAAAAACAACCCTCCCACACAGATACACACAAACGTTGCTTTCCTACCCTTGAAACAGATGTATTTTAATTTCAACCTAATTTTTGTTTGTTTTTTGGTAGTTAAGTATTCTTTCCACCTGTTTGTAAAAATATGTTTTGTATAAATGCTCTTATAGTTTTGAGCTGTTTTTGTTTACATTTTACATTTAACTTTTAGTGTCAAACTGAGTAATTTACACTCACTGGCCACTTCATTAGACACACCTGTCCAACTGCTCATTAACACAAATTTCTAGTCAGCAAATCACATGGGAACAGGTCATTGCATTTAGGCATGTCGATAAAAGACAAGACAATCTGCAGTTCAAATCGGGCTGGTCTGGGTATTTGAGAAACTGCTGATTTACTGGGATTTTCACCTACAGCCATCTCTAGAGATGACAGAGAATGGTCTGAAAAAGAGGAAACATCCAGTGAGCTGTAGATCTGTGGGCGGAAATGTCTTGTTGATGCCAGAGGTCAGAGGAGAATGGCCAAACCGGTTCCAGCTGATAGAAAAGCAACAGTAACTCAACTGGTTACAACCGAGGGCCGCAGAACAACATTTCTGTACGCACAACAATTCTAACCTTGAGGCAGATGGAAAGCAGCAGAAGACCACAGCAGGTGCTGCTTCCATCAGCTAAGACCAGGAAACTGAGGCTACAATCCACACAGGATCACCAAAAATGGACAATAGAAGATTGGAAAAGCGTGGCCTGGTCTGATGAGTCTTGGTGTCAACAACATGAAAGCATGGATCCATTCTGCTTTGTATTACCAGTTTAAGTTGTTGTTAGTGGTGTAATGGTGTGGGGGATATTTTCTTTTCACACTTTGGGGCCCTTAGTACCAACTGAGCATGGTCACAACACTACAGCCTACCTGAGTATTGTTGTTGACCATGTCCAGCCCTCTATGATCACAGTGTACCATCTTCTGAAGGGTTCTGGTGATCCAGCAGGATAAGGCTTCATGTCTTAAACTGAAATAATCTCAGACTGGTTTCTTGAATATTGCAACAAGTTCACTGGGCTGAAATGTCCCCCACAGTCATCAAATCTCAATCCAATAGATCACCTTTGGGATGTGAATCATGTGGATTCTGCATCATGGATGTTCAGCAAACAAATCTGCAGCAACTGTGTGATTCTATCATGTCAAAATGGACCAAACTGAGCAATGTTTCCAGTAACTTGTTGGATTTCTGCCACAAAATATTAAGGCAGTTCTGAAGGCAAAAGGGGTTCTAACCTTTGCCTCTTGGACCGAAAGGCAGTGGCACGCTGGGTTTGTCCAAATATGGAGCACTGTGCCACTATTTATCACCTTGAGTACACTGGGTTCGTGCCGTCTGGCTGCGGTTCGGATGCCAGAGTCTTTACGCAACATGAAAAGTGTGAGAGGCCCTCATACTGCATCCTGTTCGGTCCGGCGCTCCGTACCCATTTCATTGCCTTTACATTTTTTCTGGATGCTGGAGCTAAACCATAGCACTTTATTGTGAAGTTGGAGCATTTTTCAAAACAAAACCTACTTTTTTGCTGTACTTGCCGTTTTCACCGTGTTGTAAACATTACATTATTTCTGCTCACACAGGGGTCTCAAAGTGTGTGGTAGAACGTAATTTCGGCCATATAACACCATGGACGACAAGAGGCTAATCACAGAGATCCAGAACCACTCCATTCATTTTGATACAACACATTCGTTTGATAAGGATAACAAGAAGGACAGAACCTGGGCGGAGATATTACAGGCTGTTGGACTTGTTGGTGAGTTAGTGTAATATGGACATTCACACTCAGTGTCAGGATGTGTTTCAGGGACCCAAAATATGACAAACTCAGGAGTAGAAGTAAACCAGGTTTATTTAAGTCTTTCACAGGCCTTGGAGAGCAACGGCAGATTGAGGTGAGGAGTAATGACTTGCAGGGAAGAGGAGGAGAGGAGTCCTCTGTACAGCAAGGAAGGTGTAGCTCCAGGTAGAGGCGATAGGAGAAGGTGCGGGGACTTACGAGGCTTTGGAGGAGTTTTGAGCAGGAGACAGGCAGGGGCATGCAAGTTGAGCTGAAGTAGCAGGCAGAGTATGAGCAGTGCTGGAGGTTACTCTGGAAGTCAGTAGTGTAAGGATTCAGCAGAGACTGAAGGACAGAGGGAGAGATATATAGTAGCAGACACAGGTGGGGGGAATCAGCTGATTGGAAGCAGGCAGGCTGCTGCTGCTGCTGCCGTGGCACTCAGATTAGAAAGTTAAAAAAAAGTAATTTCCACCTTTGTAAATCCATTGATTGAAGATGAGTCTCACATCAAAAGAAGTGTCGAGAATGTACTCCAAAATCACGACAGAATGAGGGTTTGTTTACTATGACGTCATATTTAAATGGTGGGTTCCTATGTGAGTTCAGAGATCCACGAGGTTTGCAGCAGAAGCTGCTTGCATAGGGACTGCAAGCAATCCATTGTCAGTGTGAATTACCCACTGTAGCTAGACCACTCTGCAGCCGCACTGAACCGGTCCGCATGCAGTGTGAGCCCAGGGCAAGGCTTCAAAAACTTGGAAGACCCTATTATTTTCAGCCTTGTACTATATACAAGGTATTGTTACCCAATATACCCTTCTGCATCAGCCTTCATGATCAGGGGGTTTTAAATGAATGCGCACAACAGGAAAAACAAAAAACTGAGTTTGCCGTGGTGAAATTCAAACTTTGTAAATATTCCTCTGTGTTTTGAAACTGTTAAGATGAAAGGTGGAGCGGGATGAGTGCGTCTGTCTGGATGGAACGTGAGCGTGTGCATGACAGGGAAAAGCGTGAAGCTGATTCGCGAACTCTTGCACACATTTATGACTGCACAGCTGGAATTTTTATCATGTTTTTGGCTTTGCTGACATTTATGAAATTATGTTATTAGCGCTAATTATGTTATTAGTTTTTCTCTTTTTTGCATTTTGTTGTTTGTTTTTAATTTTAAAGCGCGTTGCAACACTTTTTGTAAATAAAGCTAGATTGATTGACTGGTTGGTTGGTTGATTGATTGACTGGTTGGTTGGTTGATTGATTGATGGATTGACTGATTCATTGATTGATTGATTGATTACTTCAGCTTGTTAAAAAATAAACAAACAAGGTCACATTAAACCCATACTGTCTGTTCTTCCAATGTCAACATGAATTGCAAACAAGATTTAAATTAAATCCACAGCTTATCACTTTTCCAATTACTGTGGGTGAAAAAAAAAATAAGAATGGCGCTGTCCAAGTGCAGAAACTTCATATTACTATGATTAGCAAACTAATGAAAAAGTAAAAACTTTTAATTTCACATCCAATAAAAGCACCATCACAGAAATAACTTATGTGAAGTTACTCAGGCTCTGTCTCATAATGTAACAAAAGATAAATGAGCCAAAAGCACATGCTTATTTATTTTTTTTATGGTCGTGAGTTCTTACATTAATTATGGTATTTCTTCTGATGTATCCAATCATTTTGCTGTAGGTATAAAATACCAAAAATGCAGTACTTTCTGTTTCAAATAAACATTGTTGCAATACTATTTCAACTATTATCCTTGTGCATTATTGTTATGAAAGCACTTTTTTAAGCTATTACCTAAAATGTTTTAAAAAGCAATTTGACCTGCTATTTGTCAATAAAAGAAAATCTCAGATATATTGGAAATGCTTTTGTATCTCTTTGCATTAAAGTTTGCATTTTAGCTGGTGATGGCACAGTTGTTAAGGAGAAAATTTTAAATTGGCACCCATGTCATAAACGTTGCTGACCCCTGGTGTACTTATTTTTACAGTTTCTTTACTGAAGTGGTGGGACTCTCAGTTTACAGCTGGCCTAATGCAGGACTATCTGAGGCATAAGTTTTCTTCAATTTAAGACAAAGGCCTCACTTCAATCCATCTTCAGTGTGTGTCTCTGTATTCACACCTGCTACGAACTGAAAGGCTGTTTTTCTGTGGTCAGGGGGAAAACAGTTCTCCTCTGATTCAATTACCACAGTGAGTAGGGGCTTAAGAGCGCAACAAAAGGCTAAAGGACATCATGGTCTGCTTCACTCAGGTTTTCTGGCAAAACGTTTAAACACAGCAGGGTATCAATTCTGTCATGTACTCTTACAGCTTACAGCTCTGTATTTTTCCCTCCGTGAGTCCTAAAGCAATTCTTACATGGCTTACCACAACTGGAATCCCTGAAGTGTTACCTAATCTCCCATGTGTCAGAACTCATCTGTGCCAAATTCAGTTTGGAGAATGTTGACTTGAAGTACTTATCTGTCTCCAATATAGCATTTCTGTAGATAACAGGCTAATAGGAGAACTTGAAGATGATGGTTTTAAACCATTACACAACCTTACCGCCTCGTGTAATCTCATTTGACATATTGTTGATCCAGTTGTAAATGTTTTCTTTCAAAGTATTACATTTCCTTAACAGATCTGTATTGTATTTGTTGTACGTAAAACAAGCTGAAAGACTTGTGTACCTGTTTTTTCAATGATTTTTTTGTGCCGCCTTGTCTGTGTTGCAATGTTGGTTTGTCATCTGCAGGTCAAGGCTGCAGCGCACATAACTGAAACACAGAGAAACTTTCACAGTGCTCTCTTTGTTTCACTGCCAGCTGTGCTACTAATACAACAGCAGAGCTTCACGCTAGCGTCTCTCATTCTGCTGGCAGGTGGCAAGCACATACAATTTTTCTGCTTCTTTGTCTTGTAACTTCCTGCTGCAAACATGCAGTGATAACATCTTGCTCTCTATAACCTTTTAATGACGAATATCTGTGCCTGTCACTGATAGAGGTTATGATTGACCACTTCCAGCTGTCGTTTGTGACTCTATATTTGGTGGTTAAGATTTCAGCTGGGTTGGTTTTACATGTCCAGCTTTGTGGGTTTATTTCTAAGAAAGCTCATTTTAAAACATTCTGCTTTGCTGCTAAATCCCTAATGTAATGAATACATGGAGGCATTTGGATCCATTTGCAGGAAGGGGTTTATTAATGACAAAACCAGACAGAACGAAATCAGAGGCCAGGCAGGAGTCAGAAACGTGGGGGGAGACAGGGTGATGAGGAAACAGATAAGGGTCAAAATCAGTGAAAGCAGAGGATATCAGAAATGCTCGGGATTGAATGCAGGGCAAAGCAATACTTAGCAAAGAGCTTAGGCAAGACAGGGCATATAAATATGGTGAGGCTGATGAGATGGAACACAGCTGGTGGAGATGTGGGGGATCAACATTCAGGAGAGAGCTCCCTCTGGTGGTCAGAGGTGGAGCCAGACGGCTGAGGCCTAACACCTAAAGTTGTATGTTAAAGTCATTTGTGATGTTGAAAATAGGCGGGGCGGGTCACAAGCTCCCTGCTCCACTCCCAGATTGTAAAGGAAAGGGGGGCGGGGTTGCTCCACGCCTTCGATCCTGCCCACAACTCAGAGACAAATTTCTAATAAACTTCTGCCACTTTACAGAGACTATGTTCTAGAAAACGAAAAGGTGTGGTTTTTATTTTGGCTAAAAATGACATAATCATAATTAAAAGACCACTAGGATAGCTTTTATAATAAATCAAAAGATGATTTGAGTGAGTCTTTTGCTGTTAGCTGTTTGGTTTGTTTGCAGTCTACATATTTTAGTTGGCACACAGCAAATGGGATTTGGGTTTAGTGTGAGGCTGCCAAATCCAGGCAGCTGCTAAAACAAGTTAGTAAAAAAGATAATCAAAGCCATTGTGATAAAAAGAAAAAAAATAAAACAGACATTCATCACAATTGCATAATTTAATCAACAAATGTAAAGCATAACAAAACGTGGCTAAATATGAAGCAGAAATGATGTCGATGTGAAGGTGACACAAAGGAAACCTTTGACTTTTATTAATTGTAGGTGAATAACTGAGATAGAGACAGCTGAGTAAAAGAAAGGTCAAATGTGGTGTGCTGCAACAGAAAATCACTGAACATAAAAACAAGATTAAAGATAAGAACATCAAAAGGACTTAATTTACAACAGCACCAGTCCTTATGCTAAAGCACTTTGTGATTTTAATCTGTGACAACAACTGTGCAAATAAAGCTTATATTCATTCTGCTCTGAACCTTGGATTCATCAAAAAAATGTTTTTAGCTGTGAGGAGTGGCAAAGTTGATTTCTAAAAATGAGCTGCAGTGGATGTAGTTTTGGGAAAAAGACTGTTCTGTCAAGGTGCATTCACACAGAACATGATTCGCGCGGCGTATGGTCAAAGTCGAATTCAGGTTCTGCATCTGTCGCTGCGCGAAAGTCTGGTACCAGCGCAAATTGAGTGGCCACTGTGGCTAACTAGAGTTAAAAAAAAATCTGAATTCTGGGGAGGTGGCTGCTTCCCCTCAACCAATCATGGACTCAACTTCAGGAACGTGAAGTTTTCAGTGACAGCGGGGACATAACATCTAATTTTGTGGATCGATCCATAGTTCTCCTGAACTTCCTTTCATTTTCTTAACCCGCTCTATCCCTTTCTGGGCAGCAGGGTCTCCAGATCCCGTCCCAGTTACTGTTGGGACGAGAGCGGATACACTCTAGAGAGTCTGTCGCAGGACCTATGGAGCTGTAGTGGACACACTCACTATACTGGCTCCCAGGAGAGGAGCTCGCGGCCAGACATAGGACCGCTGCTGGATGAAAAAGCAGTCTGCTCAGGCCTCCTGAACTTCATGATGTTTTTCTTATTTTCATTGAGACAGTGACTAACATAAAGGTCCCCTCATTTTATTCTTGTTTTTATTTTTGCCCTCTCATGTTACTGCTTGACAGTAAGCTTTTGAACTCGGTCAGAGACTGAGCAGAGCAGAAGGGGCCGTCAATCAGACACAGCAGGAGAGAAGCTCAATGGAGCTACTGGGGGGGACTAAATGTTTTCATGAACCCAAACATGGAGATGTGATCACCAATGTTTTAGTAGAGCTCTTCGAAATGAATAAAACTGATTTCTAAAAATCATCTAAAAATCATAATTACCAACCTGCTTTGGGTTCTGTGACATTTGCGTGCTGCATTGCCACCAAATCTTGACAGATTTATTGTCAAGAGGGAAAACACAGCTGTATATTTTTTGTTTTGTCATTCCACTACAAAGAGGACAACTGGATTAAGAAAACCTAGTATGAAGCTGGATTTGCAGTAAAGCAGCTTCCTAATTCACGAAGAACAGTAATAAAAAAAAAACAGGTCTGCCTGTGTCAATCTGTGTTTGTAACAAATGTTGTCAGGTAGTTCTTGAGTGTCACAAGACTCCTCTGGAAAGGGGTCTTTCAGATGACCTTGGATCCTCTTGCTAAACGCAAGTTTCTTCACCAAAGAGTTCTTTTTTGTAATTATGTGAATCAGATGGATAGAATGATACAAGACTCAAATGACATGAACATTAGACTACAACAGTAGATAAGCAACTCAGTGTAGTCAAAAGTTGACCAATTTCTAAGGTTTGTGAGGTTACATTCACTTCTTTCTGAATAGGTTTCTCCAGACTACCTTTGTATTCCACTTTCAACTGTTTCAATGACTGTACCTAACTGTTAAACTGCTCTGATTTCACTGAGTTCCCTTCTGAGTCCAGAGTTTACACATTTTCATGGTAGGGCCTTCCTTATGGGTCTTACCTACAATTAACATCAATTAAGATAACTAAGTTATTTTAACAGTAAAAAATCACATCAATACATAGTGCTGTCCACACATAAAATAATGCATTACATATCTACACAACCCTTCGGCCATCAATAAACCATCAACACATTGTGCTGGTGATCCAGATCACACCTCACTCTGCATGAGCTTGCTGTTTACTTAAAAAATGGAAGGCTGGTGGTGCGTGGTCGATAGGTCTTCCGCAGTGAAATGAAGTCCATCAGCACAGCAGTCATGTGTGAGCTCTTGAGACATGTTATCCAACAGACTGGCAAGAACATGGGCGAGCACAAAACGGTGATTATGGGTCACGTCTGTGTTTCCATGCATGGACAGGACGGTAGTGCTCACCTACGAACAGTAGCACTGTTATTTATTAAGTTAGAGGAATGCCTGTGAAGACTAGCAATCACAATGTTGACGGGTCCAAAAACTTCAGGGTTAAATTTAAGTAAGCAAAAAGGATGGTTTAAACATTGAAAATGATACAAAAATCTATGTTTTACTGCTGTATCTCATTCAAAATGATTTAGAACAGCACAAGATTCAGACTTTGAAGTGAAAGTAATACAGTGAAGCTTGAATTTTTTTTAAATCTTTGGCAAATTTGAACCTAAAGTCACTTTTAATTAACCATCAAGTTTTCCTTTGCTTAAAAATGACACTGGAGTCTTTCAGAATGTAAGAAGACAACACTGAGAAAAAAAATGTAAGTTTCTAATAACAACTGAACAAAAGGTGGCATGTCCAAAGTGTGGAGTGAATCATACTTTTTTTGTTTACATTTGCACTCAATGATGTTCAAATGTAGTGAAAAGACTTTTTTGCGTTTTTCCTCCCAAATATGCCTGCGGTATAACGATGACTCTGATTAAAAAAACATTTTTGAGCTGTGTTGTATTTACAACCTTGAAGTGCAGTCTTCTTTCATTGCTCATGGCTATGTACATCTAAGATATTAAAATGAGTACTTACACAAAATAAAAAATAATACTGGACAATCTGTCACAGCATGCATAATGTATGTTGATTTTAAGTTGAGCTGTTTAAATCAAGAAAATATTTTATTCATGTTTTTTAAACTTTTGTCATTTTTCTGTTATTAACACATTTGTTTACTTTTGGACATGTCTTCCTAGATTACCTGGTAGATTAAATTTGAAGCTAAGATTAGGCTTTTTAACAAAACTGTTTCCCAATGGCTGTTGGCATTTATCATGTATATTTGTGTTCAGATGAAAAAAACACCTGGAAGAAATCTTTTTAGCTCAAATCTGCCATTTTACCAATATTATAGAAGGAGCTGTTCAAGAAATGTTTCTTTCTTAAAATTGAGGCAAAATAAGACTGTGGCTAAAAAGCCACAAAAAGGGTTGCGATTATCATTTTTTTCAAACCATGACACTAGAGAAATTTAAGGAAAAAAGTATTATATAGAAAAACATTCAGAAAAGACTAATAGCCAGAAGAGGACGAAGTGACAAAACAGTTCTTTGCTGTGAAGCAGGTATCCAACATTTAGGCAAGCATCTGTCCTATTGTAAGTTATTTTTTATTCTGTAGCAGCAACACCCTTGCTTCAAACATTTATATTGCTGACACAGTGGTCCAGAGTTCTGAAAACATAATGCTGGTTTATATTTTGTAAGAACAGTAAGATGTGTTTTTCTTCCTGGGCTGCCAGAACACAATAACATCATTTATTTCTTGCAGCCCCATGGTACTGAAGTTCTTGCAGCTTGTTTTTGACGCATAACCCAGATGATTTTTCAAACTAAACATCTGTGTTCACTTGTTTCTTTTTTTTTTTTTTTTGTTTTTTTCTTCCCTTGACTAGTGCATACTAAGACAAGACAAAATAGTCTAGATCTTCTTCTCTTTAATCAACTCCTATAAAGCCAAAACTCTTTTCTACCATTTTTTTGTTTTTAAAATGTTTAATGCTTGTGACATGTTCCACAATGGTAATATCTTATTTAGACACTCCAGGAATTCTACACTGGAGCTTCTTGCAAACTTTCCAAGTCCTTCCCAGACTGAACTTTGTTCTTGCTGCCTTGGATAGACAAGAAATTAATCTGAACTCGCAAATGATGAACCAACCATTACAAGAGTGTTCATATCATAAACATAGACACAGCTGATGGATTCTAAATGGCAAACATGAAACCAAAAAGGGGATGGACACATTGACCAGGGTTTACACCGCCACCTCAACGATTTTCTAATATTATAATTGTACAAAACAAAACAAAAAGCTCTGCCAATGAAATCAAACGTGACTGTAATAAAAAAGAGAGATCTGGAAAAAGTATGTCGGCTAAAACACTTATCATAAACACAAAATAAAGAAATAAAAAGTTCTTAAAAGTAGCATGTAAATAAATATATTTTTCATGTAAAATTTGATGGTTGAACGTGGAGCCAAATGATAATTGCCTCCAGTCTTTTGGAAATTGTTTATATTCATTTCAACCTATTTAATCATTAATATCACATTTGATACACACGTTTATGAGACCCTTATCGCATTAACTTAATCAGATTCCTTTAAAATCCCATTGTATAGAACGTGGTCCATGTTTGCCTTGTAGTCAGTGATCATTCTGCTAGGGGTAGTAGAAGGTCTTTAGTTATTTTAAAATTGCTCCTTTCATGAAATATCAAACACTTTTGAAGGTAAAAGTTGTAATAATTGTAAAATCTTCATGATGAGAACAATGCATAAAAAATGATTCTAAATAACACAGTTACACCATGTTAAAAATGTGTGGATCAAATTAGAAACAGTAGTTAAATATGATGCTTTTTTTTACCAGATCACTTGACATTGTTGTGAGCAAAAATGTACCAAATCACGCTAGGTATCACACATTCTACATCTCATAAAAAAATTACATTGCATTTTTTTGTGGATAGAAAAAAATGGGTTAAAAAAAAAAAACATCTTAATTCCAAAAATATTTGAAATTTCAATCATTTTAGTTAGGTTAGGCTCCGGCAGCACCATGACCCCATAATGGATTAAAGGGGTTTATGAGTGGATGGATTTCTGTTATTTTGGTTAGTGGGTTTTAGGCTAAATCACACAAACAGGTTGACTTCCTTACTTTAAATTTTGTAGGCAGATAATCAGTCTTAACATTTGCAAAAGAAAAAAAAAGAAGTAAAAGTATTTGTGCTACTGCCATCCTATGCAGGCCAGTCTTGTAAAAGACATTTTAATCTTACTTTTAATCTGTTGCGCTCCTGTACCGGCTCTTGACAGATTCAAAAATATGTGACTCTGTTTTTTCTTTCTTTATTTTTTTCTCAATGGTGTTGCAAAGTTCAGTGAATGCTTTAGAGTTTAAAGTCTACAAAGGTTTCCATTTTTCTTTTTCTCTTTTGAATTCACTTTCAGTTTTTTGACAAACAGCATATAAACCAGAAGGCGTTTTCCTTAGCTACCGCTGCACAAAATAAAAACAACAGGCATTACCTATAGTTTAAAAAGACTCAAAATGAAGGTGAATGTCTAAAAAATACAAAGTAAAGTTTTAATTCATTTGTTTCTCTCTTTTTTAGAATTTTGGCTGTTAGAAGGAATCCTGGGATACTGTTTTAAAGATTATTCATGTTGTGTGTTAGAAAATGTTTGTTAAATCGACTCTGCCTCTGTGTGTGTTCGCGTGTGTGCGTTGGCAGGGCGCGGCTGGAAGCCTTCTCTGACAACAGTGGGAAGCTGCAGCTCTCCCTTCAGGAGATCATAGAGTGGCTGACAGCCAAGGACGAGGAGCTGTCGGAACAGCTGCCCATAGGAGGCGACGTGGGGGCCGTCCAACACCAGAGGGAGTTCCACCAGGTAAGCTGGATCACAGCACTCTTCAGCAAAGTCACTGCAAATGAGGATCGACAGCTTCTCCCCGGCTCAGTTTCAATGAAACCATAACATATGCACCACAAGAGTGCAAAGTCATGCAGAAGAAGACTTAGAGCTCTCCCGTTCCTGCACCTGTCAGTTCTGAAGCCTCACATCTGCATCCAAAGGGAAGCCTTACCGTTTCGCCAAAGATATTTATTTAGTTTCCAAGTGCAGCAATGTCACAACCAGTGTTTGTGGAGTGGTTAATTATTTTTAATCTTAGTGTCAGTCAACAGCTAGGAAACACGAGTACTATATGTATTCTCTTTCTGAAGAAGAGAGCCAGACTTGTCCACTTTGAGTCTGTACAATTGCTAAAGAGTCTTTTTTTGGCAGCTCTTCAATCTGGCAGATATTGATTGTGTAGTTTATTGTCCAGTCTCAGTCAATTCTGTATGGATTGGTCCTTTTTTCTTTTTTGCAAGTTCTGCCATGTTTGATACCACTGGCTGTTTAATCAGTGTTCATAAAGAAATTGTTCTCATCGTCAGTCCAAAGAAATCTTTTTTCCAAATGTGGCGTTTTTGAAAATTGCAATTTAAAACTCTCTAGTTTTTTCAGTCATGTTTTTGGAATATAATTTAATGAAAAAAAAAGATTTTTGGATCAATGTTTATGCGTAAAACTCAACATTCAAAACATTCAAATAAATTCTCTTTTAAATATTTTCTAAAGACAAAAAACAAGTCCCTCGCAGCAGCCAATTAGACAACAAAAAGAAGTAGTTGTTATTCAACAGGACTGCAATCTTTCAGGAGAGTATTAGGATATTTACAATGATTTGCTTGCCCCCTATTTTTCAGATTTCTAGGCAGAGGGATTAGTTGTAGTTGTGCTGTGAGCTACACACACAAACTCTCAATCTATCGAATGCAGTAATTTACTTTGAAAGGCTTCCATAAATTGGCAGTGAAATCCTCTGATTTATACCGGGCCACTTGTTTTTATCCTTTATATTAGCACTTGATTGGGATGTGTGAATAAAAATCGACAACAAGCTCCTCTGAAGTGTAATGTTTTTTGTCATTGTTAGAGTTTAAAGCTTTATGGAACATCAGTTAGGCTCACTGACAGTCCTATCAGGTGATGCCACTTCTGCCACTCCTGGCGAATTTCGGTCTTTACAGGAACAGACGTGCTAGCAGACTGAAGACATGCTCGCTGTCCATCCCTTATAGGATCAGTGTTTTTTTTTGACTGTATGGATAACATGTGCTGTCATGTGTTAAAAGAATAGAAAATTCTAACCATCAGAACAAAACTGCTGATTCTTACCTGGCTCGACAAGCAGTAAAAATGTCCCAGTCAGCAATCCAAGGGTCACTCAGATTTATGTTTCTCCTCTCCTGAGTGTGCCGGTATCTTTATACAGAGCACTGACTGTTAATGATTTAAATATGATGGACGCTGTAGAAATTCAGTTGTCTGGACCTGTCGTGTCCAGTGTTGCAGGTTAAGCATTACAAAGTAATGAAGGTAGTTACTTTTGTCAGTAGGGGAGTAACATACGAATTACAGTTCAAATTTCAGTTATTAAATTACTATTACTAGACTACAGAAACCCTCATTACTTCATTACTCATACTTTGGTGCAGTGAAACCATAGGTGACCAATAAAACAAATGAAGGCAGTTGGCTTTGACATTGTCTCTTGGTTAAATAAAGCAAAACAGATGCAACATTTTAAAATTTTGAGTTACTGACGCATGCACACTAATGCAGAGTTGGAGATCGGTCAAAATAAGATCAAGAGAGCGGACATACTGTATGAACGTGGACAAATTTTTGGGGGGAATTGGCAAGTGGAGGTATTCAAATTATTTCCAATTTGTTAAAAACAAAGGCAAAAACATTTCAGCTAGGTGCAAATTATATCCTGGAGATGAACTGCTTTACACTGCCCTAGTGTCAATGAGCAACCTGTCTAAACACTATGTCGGCTAATACACATACACATTTTCTCATGTTCATGTGAAATTAAAGATGTGTTGCTAAAAAACCTGATACCCTTGAGTAGCCTCTATGCTTTTATTTTGTGGATTTTGCAAGGATATCTTATTTGTGCTAGCTTTATTCCCTTGAGAATTTGTATGTGGGTGTAAAAAAAAGTAAGTAACGAGTAGTGAATTACTTTTTAAATTGGGGAATGAGTAAAATAATTTAATTACAATTTCATCCAGTAAATAAAGTAAATTAGTTAGTAAATTAGTAAATTTACTCTTTAAAAGTTGTGGCATTTTTCTCATTATGGAGGGCATATATACAATAATTTAAGATGAAAACTGCATTCATGAGTGTTTCTTTATTCAAATTGGAATAATCAGGAGCAGATCAAAACATCTTGTTGAAAAAGCAGTTTTTTGTGAAGGGGAGGCCAAAGTCTCCCTGATCCATTCTCGTGCATCCATTTGGAGTAAAATAGATCCATTAACGTCTTCATTTTTCTCATCCGATATGGTATCTGGCTTTAAAACTGTCTGGTTGGATAGCTTCAATATTGTTCGCCGTTTTTGTTTGAGCGGTAATGCTTGCTTGGAATTTTGAGGGGCTGTAAACTAGTGGGAGAGTGTAAACAAAGAGATGTTGGGATATCAGCAGAGGTTAACTTCTGTATCAACTGTCCCGCCCACAAGTCCCTACCGCGCCTCACAAACTATGTCTTAGAAAACGACATAGGCTTTTTGATATTGCCTAATAACTGCATCATCATGATTGAAAGACCACTGGGAGCAATTTTACAACAGAACAAAATGTGTTTGGAGTGGGCTTTAAAAAAGGGGAAAACTGTTTCACTTTTAACCACCTATGTTATGATGGTAATCATCCACATGCCATCCTGATCATCCTGATGCCATTCTTTTAAAAAAAGATTTTAAAAAGTTGTTGTTTTTTTCGTGTTTTTTTTTAATAGCACTTTGAAAAACATTTCATTCATTTCTTGGCATTTACATGGAACATGCAGCTTTCTTGTCAATGTGATACAGAGACCCCTCAACTGCAAACAGTTCTGACCATTTGTGCACCAATCAGACTTATCTCAAATTCCTGCTGGAGAGAGATAAGAAAAAGCTTTAAGCATCAGATTGTACACACAAAACTCATCTGTCAGACTAAGCAGCAGCAGAGTATCTGACTTTTCAATCAGAAAACTCTTTTTTTATTAAGGTGGTGAAGTGCTTTTAAAGCCTCTCAACGTTTCCTGATTTTTTAGAGAAATCAGTTCTCGAATCATATCCTGTGCTTAAAGCAAGACAATGTTAAATCTGCAGGTTACTTTTTCTTGCTTGGTTTTATTCTGAACTTGGTTAAGTAACTTCAGCAAAAGACATCAAATTGACATTAATTTTAGCATTTTGGTTTCAGTTGGATATCATTGTCTGTTGCTTAAATAGAATTAATTTCAATTCAGAGAGCCATTTTTTAAAAATGTTGTTTAGTTAATAAAGATATTAAAAAGATTTGCTTTGTCAATTTAACAAATATAAAGCTGCTTAACAAAAGGTAGCCTTTTATTGAAGTCATGTTTATGTCAAAATTTAAAACCAAAGTATGAATATGAAGTCATAGTTTACTTTAAATTACTTCTGCAACTCTGTTACCTTTTTTAATTTGCAAAAATAGTGGATCCACCACATTTTAAAATGCTCTTACTATAAATAATGAACAGATGTTCTTTTATTTTACTTTAATTATATTGTATTAGATGTTTAACTGATTACTTTTTTTTCCAACCACAATTTTAATTTTAATATAACTCGTTAATAATGTTCTTCCAATTACTACTATTATTATTATCATTATAAATAATAATGTTTTAACGCTCACTGTTTCAGCAAATGTATGAATTGACATGTTTGCTCACGGAAAACCCCCAAAGCTAGTGTTTCCTTAAAAAGTTATTCACAGGATGCTTCTTCCTGCAGCTGGTAGGATTAAGAAGCTTGTTGCCAACTGAACACAGTAATCACTAAACTACTTTTTAAATTGGATTCTCAAGATCACATTGGTATCCTTCATGCTCCAGCAAGCACATATGATCAGGTCAAGGCTCTGTGATCTAAGCTATTTGGCTTCATTTGGGGACTTATTGAAAGAATGTTTTTTTCTTCAAAAGCAAGATCCCCCGAAAAAAAAAGAACCTCAAACTACACTGTTAGTCTTACTGCACTGTTCAATCCTTTTTTTGATGAATGTCTTCCTCCAGTGAATCATCTTTTATTGATCTATTAGAAGAATAAGTTATTGGAAATGATGGACAGATGTTTGGTTTAATCTCTGGGCTGCAATAACTTCTCAGGAGAACGTCTGTAACAAACCATCTGGCACATCAGGTTCACTGAAAACACCTGCAAAAGGGTGGTTATGCTAATTAACTCGTAGTCGCTCTGTCTGACCATATGTTCATCCTGCTTCTGAGCTCCTCTACCTGGCAAGCTGTCATAGTGTCGGAAGTCTTCAATGTTTTATGTCAGTTTCCCTCTGTTGAAAAGTCCAAAACAGAAGCTTCTCCTTGTGGTTATGAGATCAACCAGTGGGAGGATTGTTGGATATTAAAATAATAAAAGTCAAAATCTTCTTAATTAACATGTTTTACAGGCTTATGCGCTCCGTGTTCAGGGAATCTTACAAAAAAATGTGTTTCAGAGAGTAATGTGTTTGATCAGAAAACTAAAGATGGTAAGCCAAAAAATAATAAAATAGGTAAGAAATAGATCAGAAATTGTTGCAGCTCTGCCGTATGTCATATCTAAGGCAAAGTTTTTTTTAATTGAATTAAACAATCTAATTTAATAAGCAAGTGAGAATAAAGACAAGTGAGTTTTGTGTAATAATATATCCTTGTCCCCCTTGTCTGACAGCAGGATTTTGGTTACAAAAAAGAGATTTTCTTGCAATCGTTGGTAAATTAGTAAAAAAAAAAAACAAACATCTTGTCATTCTTTGTGATCATATTTATAAAACTACATTGCCTTCTGCAACGTACACTCAAGCGGCCACTTCCAATGAAGTCGAATGTACTGTAAATGCACAAAAACGTGCTTTTCCAGCCTCTGTTTTCAAAACTGGCCTTCACTTTTACCTAGGTTTATCCTACAACTGTTTTTAGGCCCTACATACAAAACGCATGGCCATTGAACACACGTTGTCAGCGAAACTCTGCAAAACATTTTTTTTTCCTCAAACTTCCACCTATTAAGTCAAAGCTGAATTGCTTCCCTCCCCCTATGGCTTCTCCCTGTCCCTACATTACCCCTTCAAGCAGAGAGATATGGAAAAAAACTGCGTCTTCAAGCTTGGACGTGGTCGCCAGTCATCTACGTTAGTGCTTCTGCCAGCACTCAGAAAATTCAAATCATTTAAATCAAAATTGTTTTTACAACTTAAAAAAGTCATGAAAGAACAAAAACCCAATTCTTATATTTAAATTTAAACTTCAGGTGCTTCAGAGCTCACGCATATGAAGAAATGCGTTGATGTGCAACACGAATCACCCTTACAGCAGAGGGATGGTCACCTGTTGCTACGACTTTCCCTTAAAAAAAAACACTACAGCTTCAAATGCCCCTACAATTGGAGCGATAGTCAGTGGTCAGAGGGATAGAGAAGCAGTTTGGTTTCAGCCTTACCACATCTGTCCCTCCCCTTTCTAAGTTTTGCCCTCTCATTCGTCCTTTTTTTGCCTTAGCTTTTTTCAACACAGAAACCATAAAACTCCAGTTTAGGTTTCTTTTTCCATTTGTTTCACACTTAAACCAGCTTTGGTCATGCCCAAACTTCTCTCCTTAAAAAAGAAGTTTAATTTGTGGTTAAATGTCACAGACCTTTCCTTCTTTGCACATGTTCAGCTTCAGCAAAGCTCACCTTCCTCCTCTGTGCTACTTCTGCTTCTCCTAATGTCTGTTTTACCAAGATTTCCCCAACAAATCAGAGACGAAAATTGACTCTTTTAAAAGAGAATCATAATGTTTCATAAAATGTAAATTATTGATCTTAAGTGGATTTATTTGGTAATGGGAATGTTTTTATCTCAGGGTGCTTGTCTGTAAGTGCAAGTCATGCATGGATCTGAGGTGGTAATGTGTGTTTGTGGGTAGGATTGATTTGGGTGTGTGTCTGTGTGTTTTGTATGAATGAAGCTTCCTACTGTGAAGGGATTCGGTAGAACTTTTGCAGCGGCAGAAATGTATCTCTTTTACCTGAAAGGGAAGTGAAATGAGAAAAAGAAAAAACTCATTTTATGTCAGAAACACATTGAGAGGAAGCATTCCAGGAGTTAAGGAAATGCCATCAACGAGGTTTAACCAAGTCAATGAAGCCATTTCCTCACCCTGGATTTTCCCCACGCTATGCATAATGTATCTTAATCTGATCTGAAGGCTCGGCTCTGAATGTTCCTCCAACCAAAGTTGAAGTCTCTGAGTGTGAAATTTAGCTGGAATTAAAGTTTTAACATGACAGCTGGCTGAGGGAATCCATGTCTCAGCGCTTCTTTGGGCAGCAAAGTAGCTAAAGAGAGACTGGGAAGAATAGAGAGCTGAGAGGATGAAAAGCGGGAAGGAGGAAAGGATGCAAGGTTAAAGGGGGACATTTATAATTGGAGAAAGAGTGCCAGACAGCAAGGTAAGAAAGACAGACAGCAGGTTGACTTCATGACTGTTGCACTGGGAATCTTATCTCACACTGCAGCCTTCCAAACTCACGCTTCTGCTTGTTGCAGCTGCTGTTGGAGAAGGTTTTATTAAGGCTTTCTCTTTAACTCTCTCACTGGGTGTTAGCAGGTCTGCTTGGCTGCTGTTTCCTTCTCCTACTTGCATGACCTACTAATTCAAACAAGTATTGTAGATTTTTAGCAGCAATTGTAATCTCTTTATACTGTAAGAGGATTGAGAAGGCAAGCGTCACCTAAATAAATGACTCTGAAGAGAGAGAGAATGTTTCTGGCTGTAAGTCTTACTCCTTCAGTGTGTTTTGTAAAGAACAAAGATTAGTGATGGAGAAGAAAGTCGGTTACAACACTGGCTTTCTTTTAGGGCGGGAAGAAGCTTTGGAAGTGTACTTTATACTAAACTCCAAAGTTTGACCAGCATTTTCTCACAGTCTGGCCTCTAGTGTATCATTATCCACACAGTGAGTTTAGTTGTTTGGACTCTTAGCTAATTGATCCTTTCATGCTTGAAAGGTCAATGATTGCATCTGTTAGAAAACTGGCTCTCCTGTTGCACCCACTGACTCTGTGGGGGACGTCACACTCACTCAGTCCAGTTCTCATATACAGTCAATGGTTTAACCTGAAGAAGCTCCACACAAAGGTTGTAGGATTCACCTTCACAAGAAATGATTTACTAACCACATGATTAGAATATTACAATCTAAGAAATAGCTCTAATAGTTTTGGAGCCCGTGACCCCGAAAGGGATAAAGCGGTTCAGAAAATGACTGAATGAATGAGTTTTGGAGCATGAATCCCATTTTCATGCGTCCATATTAAACTGGAAAATTCCTCCAAATACTATTAATTTGACTAAAAAGATCTAGCACATGGGCATGTTTGCTCTTCATCTTCTTTAAAATTGGCCTCAGATTCTGTGCTGCATCTGCAAACATTATATTTTTGAGTTTGAACTTGTGCTTTTTCTGAAGCTCTTGGTATTTTGTGTAAATGTCTCTGCAGTACAGCCTGCATGAATACTATGAGTATTGGATAGAAGTAGAGGAGCATTTAAAGCAAATCCATTACTTAAAAAAGGTAAATACTTTTTGATGCTATTTTGCGATTATTTCTCTTCAAACTCACATGGAATGACAGTTATTATCGATTCCAGAATGTCTGTGTTACCTTTTCCAGATATGAAATTGAATTGAAAAAAGTCTTTTATTTTGGACTAGAAGTATGTTTCCTCAAAATAAAATTAGCTTAAAATATAGATCAAAGCCAAATGTGTCCTTTTCTATTGGAATGATGTCATATGATGATGATTGCAGGGTTTTATATAGAAACAAACAGAAAGAAAAACATCTACTTTCTGCTTTCCCTGCTTCTCCTATTTTTTAGCTCATAAGAGAAGCTTATAATTACCCAACTTTAGAAAAAACTTTGATAGGCCACAAGTTTAGAGTTTTTACTAATTAAAACAAATCTTTCTTCTAGGGATCACACATTTGTGCAAATAATAACAAGAAAACTAATAATGTTTTACTAGCTTACTCTTCTTATGTGAACAAGTGTCGACCTTCACCTGCTCAATCAGCATTTAGGTCTGAGAAAAGTCTAAATTTTAATTATCTCCCTTCTGTCCGTCTGCAGGCATTCATGGAGGATGTCAAGTCTCGCGGGCCCTTCATCTACTCCATTTTAGAGTCAGCTCAGGCCTTTCTCACTCAGCACCCCTTCCAGGAGCCAGAGGAGACCCTGACTGATGGAAAAGGTCTGCTCCCTCTATGCTGAGGCAATTGCTGCTACAGCCAAAATGTCACATTCATATTCCCCGTGAGCTAACCCCCTGAGTTCATTTGATTAGGCCTATGCAGGTGAAATCTCCCATTAGTGGTTATTAGTGGTGAACTGTCCCGGTGTAGAGCAGAGCTTGGAGACAGAGTCCAGGTCAAGACCAATTAGCTCCAGTGTTGGTTCTGGCTCCACAGAATCGTCTGCTTGGATCATCAAAATAGTGTGTTTGTCTATTTTTCTGCAGTTTCACTTTCTCCTTCTTTGGTTAACATTTGGCTTTCACTGTCGGCTGATTTCTCAAAGAATTCATTAGCGTTCTCCAATTTATCAAATTCATGCTTGAGAAAAAAACAAGGAGTTGATAAATTCTGTTCTCCAATTTCTTTTGCCCTATTTATCTCATACGGAAGAATACTCCAGCCTTGGCTGTCTTCCCTCCTCTTCTGCCTTACATAACCCACTTTTCTCAGTCTTTGTGTTTTGTATTTAAAATCCAACCCCCCGTGTCTGTCTGCAGAAGTGTCTCCACGTCGGCGAATCCTGAACGCGAGTCGTTCAGTGTGGAAACAGGCAAACGTGGCCAGTGACCTGTGGGAAAAACTGACAGCTCGCTGTGTGGACCGCCACAGGTCGGACATGGTACCTCTAGCATAGATAATGTGACATAAGTTAAAGAAATTGGATGCTTACACTTTGACTTTGTATTATACAGGATGTAAATCATGTCACACTTTATAGTTAATATGCTTTTTATGCAAATTATTTAATCTATGTTAGGTAAAATAATTGTTAACTTTGCTGTTTTGTTTTAATTTGTCCAGAAGACAGACTTCAGTGATGCAGTTTTTATTCTCTAGTTTTCTGTCATTGTCTTCACTGGTTCCACAAGAGCTGACAAACAAAAGGAAATTGTAAAATTAATGCAAACAACAAACATTTAAAATAATTCTCACATAACATTCATGATAAATGTTCATTCTGGATTTAGATGTTGAATTTAAGATTTTCTTTAAACCATGAATTTGTAATTTTTTTTTAATATGTTTTATTGTTAAAGTTCACCAGAAATTGCAAAGTGCTGGATATGTGAAATATAAAGAATCATTTTTAAATGATAACAATGTGGTAAACAAATCTGCCTCTCACCTTACAAATGCATGTCTTAAGATTGTTTCAGTTAATTAAAAATTTAATAATCATATAAGATTTGTTTTGCCACTGCAATTTGTACTAACAATCTTTTTTTTTAATAAATCTGGAATTATAGTTCTTAATTAAATCACATGTTAGATGATATAATTTCATTAAAAAAAAACACGTTTTCACATTTTAAGTTCTTCCAGTTTACAACTTTGGGAGAAAGACATTGTTTATAGCTAGACACGTGCAAATATCACTACAATGAATTAGGAGAGACTTTGAGCAATGATTGATATGCACACATTTCAGCTAGTTTCAAAATATTCTATGTAAAGTTTGTCCATGAAGGTTGCCAGTCATTCAGGTGGAGTTTTATAGTTGCTTGGTCACGTCGAACTGACTTTTAGTTGAGTGGAAACGTTGCTCCTCATTCCAGTGACTTCTTCATTCTGAACACTTCTTTCCGACTTTACTTTAGACACATGTTCCTCAGAAGAGGAACAAATCCGATGACATGACAAAGCTCAGAAAAGTAAAAAATTATAAAAACAGATGCTATCTTCTCCAAACTATTCAGACACATGGAAAGGACACTGGAGCGCCTTTTACAAATCCAGGCTGCCATGGAGGAGCTGGCTGGAGCGCTGGAGCAGGCAGAGGGGGTGAGGGATGCCTGGGAGCCTGTGGGCGACCTCTTCATTGACTCTCTTCAGGACCACATAGATGCTACCAAGGTGAACATAGGAAAACACCCCGCAGCATGCATTTGTTTTCTCTCGATTGCATGTAAGCTGCAGACACATCATCCTCAAACCTGACGTGAACTGGTTCTACCTGCAGAGTTGTTTATCTCTATCATTAAAAAAAATGCCTCAAGCTATTCCTAAATAAGCATTGAGAGTCACTGACACAAACATCAAAACTGCGACATCTAAGTTTTTAAAAAAATACAAAGCTGCAGTGATGTATTACTCATAAATCAGTGAGACATGTATCATGCTGTGCTACTTTAAATGTTTGTTTTGTTTGTTTCGTTCCTGTCGCTATGATCTGACAGATGATGACAAGCACTTCAAAATGCTGCGGTGAGATGGCAGGGGTTATGATCCTCTGTGAATAGATGCTGTTCAGCAAATGGCAGGTCATTGGTGGAGTCATTATGGGGTACGGAGCGCCACTACTGCCTGTAATTGTGCAGCACTGTTCATTAGAAGTGAGCGTCGTGTTTGGACCGCCGTCAGAGATGACACATGATCAGCTCCGTTGTCGGAGACGTCTTGTCAGTTATCTCGTGCTGCACTGCCTCACTCTGCTGCACATGGATGCACACACTAAAAGGTGTAGCTTCAGCCACTGGTGACATAGTTTGGACACTACAGCTGAAAATAAGATCCACTGACATGTGGACTCAGCTGAGAAGACATTCTTGCATTAAATTTGGTTTCAAGTCATGCTGGTTTTCTTGTGGCAGTGATACATTTTTGGTTGTCACTCTTTTTAAAAGATTTATAATTAAATTCTTTCTCAATGTTGTTAATGCAAGTTTATTTACATGTATTGCTTTTGTTTCACATTACCCAATCAACGTTTTTCTATTCAAGTTCAGAATAGAGTGGTGTCATATTGTTCACTTAGATTTACACTTAGAACTGCACAAAAAGTGACACATTTTCATTGAAGCCTCGCCTTTGTTTTGCACAGGTGTTTAAATAATTAGCGCCTTTAACGCCAAAGTTTTGCCCTGCGACATCTTAAACACATTAACGCAAAGTGTTGCATAATGGCGCAAAGTCACTGTAACAGAACCAGACTACACTGATCACTTGTTTTTCTACTGTAATAGCGTATGTCCAACACCTACAATTAGAAGAGGCTTGGTGGGAAATCTCAAAGCGATGCAAATCTTCCAAAATTTACGTCTGGCATTTTCTTTCACAGTTCAATTCTGGAATATCAAAGACTTCTTGTCATATTATTCCAGCCGGGAACAAACCACAATTATTCATTTCTCCTCAATGATCATTATTTAAACGGTTGGCACTTCTGTGAATTACAAGGTTGCCACCCATAAGTCACTACCAAAACCTGGTTTAACTGTTAATGTGCGTACAACGAACACAGGTATATATAACACAGGTAGACAGTAAACAGTAGTTAAAAATGATGTCAACACTGGAGCTAAAGCTTCTGTGTTAAAGGGTTAAATAAGGGTGGAAAGTCCCAGAGATTGGAAACACATTGCTGGACACACACAACATTCACAAGTCTGAAATTAAAAAGAGCACATTTTTCCAATCAGTCACAAAAAGGGTTATTTTTCTGAGGTTTGAAACCCTTTCACAAACTTTAGACTTTTTTCAGTTTCAGTTTTCAATTTTATTTTTATTTATATAGCCCAATATCACAATACAGTTGTCTCAATAGTCTTTACACTGATATTTATACAAAAAAACATAAACTCAGTCATAAAATCTAAAAAAATTACTGGTTGCTAAACTAAACTAAACATACTAAGCTAAACTGGCAGAATGGGGCAATTTCATAAAATGTTCCAAACAATATTGCTGGTTTTAAAGTCACAAGTAAACATACAGTATATTAAGATAGCTTTATCCAGTTTAAACTGATTATTGCTTTGACTTTTGTTGTCACTCATTGATCTCTTCTTTTTCTTCTCCTCTCATGAAGCTTTTTTCTTTTCCTCGTCGATGGGTCCTGATCCCTCTTTTCTCCAGCTGCCTTAGGATTTTTTTTTCTCCTTTAAATCCCAACATCAAATCCGCTTCCCAGCAGAAAGTTACAAACAGTTCTTCACTAATTTATTTCTAGATCTATATATTCCAAAAATCCCATTATCCTGGTGAATTGGAGACTGTAGCATTCTACCAAGCGAAGTGGGACATCTGTGGCTTTATCCACACTTCATATAAATGTCTGAATATAAAGCATAAATCTGTCATAATAATCAAGGTTCATTGTGCATTTAATCTGTGATGATATGAATGTGCCATATAAAAATTATACCATCAATCACATACGAGCTCAAGTCCACACTGGTACACCATACATTAAATATATACACTGAATTTAACTATCTTTTTATGACTGGATTTTTAACACATTAAATAGTTCTTTTTTTTTTTTTATTAGAAATACAGGTTTTAAGAATGATTTTAGGCCAATATAAGCAATGTTTATGCAAAACAAAGCAATCTAATAAAGATCAACCAATGTTTTCTGTTGTAAGCAAATAAATAAATGTAATGATTTATGTTCTTTGAGGCAGAATGATTCATTCTCAGCTTTAGTAAATCTTAGGAAGTAAACATAATGATTAAATTCAACCACTGATACTCCTGCTCTGTGATTAATGTTAGCAATTGTATTGTTTCTGTGTTCGGAAAGGCCATCTTCTGTTATTTTGCTGGTCTTTCCCTCATTTGATATACACTGAGAGCCAACCAACTTGATTACCTATTATTACAGGAAGCAATTCTTTATAAAAGTCTTTCTTTACACATTTAAGTTTGCCTGGAGCTTTCATAGAGCGTACACACTGCAGGTTGATCACAGGGAAATTGCATCTTAAACTAAAGTGGATTATGAGGTAAATATAAGTTTTAAAGCTTACATTCCAATTCAGTCATAGATTGACAGATCCTGTTTATTTTACTTCTTCTGAGCACTTTGACTTTGACTTGAATTTAGTTTAGTTTCTTCAGCAGATCTAATAGCTTTAGGCACTTTTTACTGGATGTGTGAGAGGTTGATGGAAAGATGCTGATTATTGGGCTAACTTTAAATACTTTATGTTAATTAGCAGATTTTTCTGTTTTGTTTTTACATTGTTTTGCTCTCCGTTTACATGGGCTGCTTGATCTTTCTCTTGCAGTTGTTCAAGGAGGAGCTGACTCAGGTGAAGGAGGGCATGAAACACATCAACGACCTGGCTCACCAGCTGGCAATCTCTGACGTTCATTTGTCCATGGAGAATGCCCGCGCTCTGGAGCATCTCAACAACCGATGGAAAGTGCTTCAGGTAATTTACCGTCCACTTTGTGTTACAGGCAACAATCATTTATTCTGGAGAATAGCATTGCATAAAATGTGGCATCTTGTGCAGATTCCATGTAATCAGCATTAAGAATATTTTATTATCTTTCAAGGACTTTATTTTACAAAGAATTGTTTAAAATTCGGTTTCCTTCCAGTTAATTTGGCTATTTTTTTTAATTCCATTAGAACATTTCTTTTGAAGTTTGTGCGTGGTTTATTTATCTTGTGACCGTTTGTTTTTTATTTACAACTTTTCTAAATCTGCGTTCTAGTAGCTGCTGTGTTTCCACCAGAACCTCTATAACAATGAACCCCTCAGTTTTTACTCTGTCATTTATTGATTTATTCAGCAATATTTTTCCTTTAAGTTTAGAGGAGCTCAGTTTAAGGGCATGAGGAAATCATTCAGATGGCTCTCAATAATTCAGGCTTTTGGTGTTTAAGCTCATCCGATGGTTGTGTTTCCTAAAAGCATTTGAATTAATGTTTTAAAGATAAAAAGCTGTTTCCCGAACGCCTGTAGCTGAGGACACAACAAGAAGAAATGACTTTAGATTAATGAGTGCGTTTTAGTGAGTTGTGGAGAGATATAATCTTCAGCACAAACTGCGGAATACAAAAGAAAAAAGGTTTCTGTTTTTCTGGTTGGTTGACCCCTCAATGAACTCATTCCTTTTTTATGTTTTTATTGTTTGGGCTTTGAGCAAATGTTATACTTTTTTAATGCTTATTGTGGAGAATTTAAAATGTAAGTGTATTTTTTACGTTTGATTTGAGTTTTGTTTTTTTCACAATTTCACCGATTGTGACCAAATATTTCACACACACAAAAACCCTTCTTCTCAAAGCAGTAAAGTAAAGATCACACATTTTATTTTATCCTGCACAAATAAAGGGTTAAAACATTCATCTTTCTATCAAGTTTTTTTGATTCATGTTTAAGTAGAACTCAATGAGTTACTTAGTGATGGCTGTCCTAATTTACATGACTAAAATGTGAAATGTGTTAGTTAATGAGCTTTTTGACCATAAAATGGAACAGTTAAGAGTTTATGGTTTACGCCTGTTATGTATGATAAGTAATCATGCTAGACTATATCTCCTCTAGGACCTCTTTTTTAACTCTAAATCACATAATTTCATGTAATGTAAAAGCAAGAACCTCTAGACTAAAAAAACAGTTTCTATCCACAGGCTTTCAGGCTGCTGAGCCACCGATTGACCTTCCTAACAACTTTCCCCACTGTCACTGTGAAATGAGTATATTTCCACAGCTGCCCTTGGACATCAGCTCATTGCATATTTGTACATACTTTTTACGCACCTGTACATGGTCTTAGTTTACTTAACTGTCTTTAATTCACTGCTTTTGCCTTGTTTTTTCTTATCTTTGTTGCTTTTTTCTACATTTTTTTAATGTTAATTTTGGGAACTTGCAGATAAGATTTCCTTTGCTCAGTCCTGCTGTGTAGATTATATGACAATGAACTTCATAAATATCGAACCTTGGATAGCTGTTCTGATCTAGCAGGAAGTAGATCAGGGAAAGATGGGACACAAAGCAGGGTGGCATCTGTTGAAGACCAGTGTTTGGAAGCGCTGAAGGGATGGAAGAACATCAAGATTGCGTAAACAGATATATAAAGAATGTAGGTTAAATTGAGAACATCTTAACAATCTGGATTCTTGTCAGATCAACAAATCTGCTCAACGCTGAAAGGATTTTCAAGCATAAAAGTTGTTTTGGGTCTATTGGTCTTGAGTTGAGTGTTGCCCTGTGCGTTTTAGCAGCATTTCTGTTTGTTGGAAACATTTTTTTATCTTTGTGATGTTTTTTCTGTCACGTTTTCTTCTTTATTCCTGTCAGGTTTCTGATGCAAATGTTGTTCTTCACCTCTTTCTTGAGGTTTTTCATTGTTCAGAGGAATGTACTTTCCACTGTTTGTTTGTGAGTCACTGTTTACCAAGATCTTTTTTTTTTTTTATAGTCCTGTGATATAATTTGAGCAAAATTTCTTCTGTTGAGTGTTTGGCCTATACACCAGTTTCCTATCAGGAGTGAATACTAAGATAAAGCCTCACCGCAATGTTTAAAAGAATTTGCTTGAGCTTATCCTGGAACTTCTGGAGCTCCATCTTTGCACACGGCCACGGCTGGGTTCATATGTGTCCACAAACCAAAGGATGGCTGCTGCTTTGAGCTGATGTCTGTGTTCATAGTATCACCCCCAGATTTGATGAACCCCTGTACTGTCTGGCTGAGCATGAGACAGAAGTGATAGCAGAACCGTTTTACTGACATTGCTGGCATTTTATCTAGCAAAAAGTGTCATAAAGGGCAAGTCTGCTATTTCTTCTTTAATATCCACTTTATCACCTCAGCTGCAGCAGCAATCAAGTCGCTCTGTTTTTGACCTGAGGTTTCAGTAAATGGTTTGGTAGAGGGCAAAATGTTTTGTAGGTTTGGATCATGTTCTTCAAGGAATTATAATTAATAATAATACAAATAATTTTAATTCACTCCCCTTATAAAAGCCCTGAAAAAAAAAACAGTTTTTCAAGGAAAGTCCCATACTGAATAATACTGTTTCATACATTTCAAGTGCTTGGAAGTTGCTCATTTATTTTAGACAGCAGGAAAAAAATAATTTCATTGGGTAAATCTTCATCTTACTACCATTTTGATTTTAGTGGTGACAACATGGCTGAAGAAATTGAGTAAAATGTGCCCTAAAAATATTCTTCTTTCGAGGTAAAAGAACACCCCAGAAAACAAAATAAAAAATATGTAATTATTCTAATTTTTTATGTTTTAAAAGGTGTTCATGCTTAAACCATATGAAACACACTTTGTATGTGTGTGCAATTGCAGACTATGGCAAGCAAAAGGTAACATAGTGCCAGGAAAAGCTTTTATTCCAATCAAAGCGCAGTTTAAAAAGTAGAATGTAATTTATGCCATCTTGTGTTCCACGTGTAAAAAGCGGTGTTTTATCTCGTACAGGTTCTAGCGTGGTCAAAACCATTAATGCAGTTATGTTGGGCCACATATGGGCTTTGAAACATTGTGTTTGAGTGAAAAGTCTAGGGCTGTGAGTATTTTCCAGTTGTCTGCTGTTGTAGTAGTGTTGTAGTTGTAGCATAGTGGCTAAGTCATTAGCACTTTGTGTTTTTCTTGTGCAGGAATTGAGTTAGACTCCAGAGAAAACGCAGCGGATCCTTTGTGTTTTTTATCTCTTTCTTTTTCCGACTTTAACTTCAACTGTATTTTTTTTATTGTAGTTGTGTTTCTATTTTTGCTCTTCTTCTTTTCTCCTTTTTTTTTTTTTTTTTTTTTTACAAGTATGTGTTTCATTAATAAACTATTAAAAGTATCAAAGCAAACTTTCTTTGTCGCTGACAATAAAAAAAAAAAACAATATCTTTTTTTATAGTCATCGAATTTGACCCAACCAACATGCTGTTAGAACAAAAACACTCGATACCTATTAAAAACGTGTGAAAAATCCATGGATGAACAAATCGTTCACGATAACCCGCTCTCTGCAAACAGCACTTACTGGGTGGCTGTCTTTCTTGACTAACTAATACACTTTCCCAAACTTGCCAGTGGTGAGGACTGGTTAGTATTGGTACACTTCGAATGTGACTCAACAAAACACCATTTTGGACTTGCAGTTTTGAATGCGCTAGAAAATGAATGCAATAAAACGCCGCTTTTTACGCCCATCTTGGGGCAACGCAAGGCTGCATAAATTCCATGCTACTTTAAAATGTGCGTAAAAAACAGACCTTAACAAAACGTTGTTCTTTACACCACAATTCCTGGCAATTTATGATACCTTTCGCTTGCCAAAGCAGCTGATCACGCTCTGGATATCTGATCTGGAGAATCTTTTAGGGGGCTCACCCTTGCATGGCTGTCTGGAATCTGTCTTTGGCATCAAGACCATTGATTGTTCTAATATCAATGATCAAGACAGAGAAACATCAGAAAAATGATTTCAGAAGCTCAAGACACAAACTGTGTCAGAATCACTTATCAATTATTTTTCAAATGAAAAGAAAACCAAAAAAGTATATGGACTGAAAAAAAGAACTGTCCCTGCCTACAATGCATGAACTGTTAAAACGGTAACCAAAACAAACATGCAACCAATGAGAGCAGAGATCTGTGCACACGTTATGCTGCCCACAGACTAGTCTGGTACAAAACTGTGCAGTCTGGATAAATCCTTTTTTATCCATTTAAAATAAAGGAGCGGAGCTGAACTGACAGATGAACAAATACACAATAAACTGACTCGTATTTTTAATCATAACTTTACATACAGTGTATTTTGTGTTATGCTATTGACTGAATTCAAAAGAGATGCATGGTGGTAGGTTGCCGTGGTTATTTCTACGGCATCAGAGTATGATGTGTACAGGCTCAAATCCAGCTGCAGTCTTACTCTGTGGATTGGGGTGCACTTCTGGATCCTGTATCTTCCCATAAATCAATGACTTACTCATCTGGTAAATAGTGGTGTTTGTATATGTGCATTTAAGTGAGTCGTTTCCATAACCTTGATATCCTATGAGGACATGCACAAATAACATTTATTTTAAGCTTGTTAAATTAAAAACAATAGCACTATTAAAATGTTTCATATTTATCTGCTAAATTTGGATAACCTTTACTTACATTTGTTTGGTTTTAGTCATATATAATATTGAAATAGACTTGATTTGTTCAAATATGTATGATTTAATCATGATACATTAAAAACAATAACTTTATTACATTTTTTAGTATTTACCTGCCACATTTGGGTTAGCATTATTCCATTTCATTGCATCTTTGTCATGAATAATATAGAAGTAAAAAAATATGTTGCGCAAAAAACATGTTTTAAAAAATGTAATCTAACAACCATAACATGATTTTAATGTTTAATATTTAACTGCAACATTTGAGTAAGCAGTACACAGTCTGATCGTGTGTAATTATTGTAGAATATCCAAGTATGAGTTATGTGTTGAAATCAATATTTGCTAAATGATTTGATAAAGGAACACTTGTCCATCTGCAATGACTAATGTTTGGCTGAATTCTTTTGGTTAGAATTACTCAAATATAGTAAATTATTACAAATCATATATTTAGATACAGGTAACCTTGTTAGAAGACCAAGTTTAAATTAAACTATTAAATGAATCACATATATTTGCAATGTGTACAGGTTGACTAAAAATTTGTCTAAAAACAGCTTTTTAAGATGGTAGTTAGGTATGCAGTGTGTTTAAAAAATGTGTAGATTCAACTTTATTATTTTGGTTTGTACTGGATATAATACTTCAGCCATTCTTTAACAAATAAATGCAGGTGAAAATAACCAGTCAAATTAGATTCAAACTGTTGCCTCACATTTTATGGATAATTTGAATAATTAGTTTTTTACAGTGTAGAGTATCCTTTCAATTGTTGTATGTACAGTGTTTCCTCTAAATCACCTCATCTTCTACAACGCTTGTCTGTCATTTGTTAGAGGTTTGTGAGAACAGAACAAAAAACTAGCTGTCCTTTTTTTAAGAACCCATCTTTTTAATCAAAAGGACGCAAAAAAGAAAATTAGATCAATGCAGTGAATGTGTTTTAAACTGAAACATTACACATGAAAGGAAAAGGTGATCAAACGAGAGACAGAGTGTCAGAAAAAATAAAAAACGTTTATGTTTAACAAGAAGATTCATCAGAGAAAGAAATTTCTATGATTGTTTGTTCCAATGAGAAGCTTCACTAATAGTCTGTGCCTCTATAAGTGGTGGCAGAAGAATGATGCCCAAGTACACTTTGCATGTCTTTTGAAAGCAAAATTTTAGTCAAATACAGTCCCATGACTCCAAAATAGTTATAGTTTATCCACTTTTATTTTAGATGTAGGTATTTATGTATATTCAGTCAGGTTATTGTTAGTTCGGTGAAGCTTGGGAACATAAAGGTCATATGTCACCATCGACTGTATATGAAAACTGGACTGAGTGAGTGTGACATTACACATAAGTGGGATATTGTCAAACAATTTGAATTAGAGAGAACATGTTAAAGAAGGGTAGCAGATCAAATATGATATTCTGACAATTAGAATGACTGAGTAATAGCAGTTTATTTCTCAATAAAAGTCTATGGGATGTTGCGATATTGGAGCCATTGGGTACTTCCTGTTTGGGGCTCAAAGGGGGAAGGGTTGCTCAGTTCAGTTCTCATATACAGCAATGATTCCTCCATTAGTTGTTATATTAAAGTAGTCTCACCTCTTGTGTAGTTCCTGGTCAAGTATTTTTGTGGTGCTTACTCATATTCTAGAGGCTTTCTGTAAGGCACTAAGGTACAAAATCACAGCAATCTGTCATTCCTCGGAAACTACTTGGATTTCACTGCGCTATCTGTAGGTCTGAATCTAATGGAACAGCTTGGTGATTTACATCAGAAATGTTCAGATCATTACTTTAGACTCAGAAGGAATGCAGTGGGCTACTTAGGGGAATTGATATGACTTATTCTTAAAAACCTTTTAAAGATTGACCTGAACTTGCCCTGCTCTCAGTGCCTGGCTCCAATGGATGGATATAGCGTTCACACAGGCATTTGCGTAACTGCAGAATTCTTTCAAGCATCAGCTGCATCCACGAGCTTCTACAAGCAAAACAAGCCCACTCAGCTGTCACTTCATGTTGGAACATTCTGTTCCCATTAGATAACCTGCGCAAAACCTTTTCCACGGCCTGACTTGTTATTTTAATAGCAGCTGCATCCTCCTCTCTCCTCTCGGTCTGTCTCCTCTAAACACGATAGTTTAGGGTATCTTGAACACTCCCTGGAAATTAGCTTTCAGTATCCCCTTGGATTACCTTCAAAGCTTAGAAATCCCCCAGAATGGCACAGTTCACAGAGAAAAGAACAAAAGAGCTAGCCTGCTCCTGCGGGGCAAACAGGTTTCACCTATCTAACACTCAAAATGCAGCTTTGACTCTCCTCCCCAGGCACTTTCACTACCATTCACACCTTCTATCATGTGACCAAAACAACTCTCATGTTATCCACGCTGGAAAAGAACCCAATTGACCTGCAGGTTTAGGTCAGAGACACGAGCGAGTTTAGCGACGGGCAGCTCATACTGCTCGCCTGAATATCCGAGCCATCAGAAAACTGCAGAAGTCCTTCAAATGAGTTTCAGTTCAGTGTTGTAGATCCAGGAAAAACACAGAGTCAATTGTACATTTTTAACTCACAGGATCAGGATCTAAATTTAGAAACTTGCGAGCTCTTTTGTGTACCATATTTTCCTCATTATAGAGTGCAAATGATTATAACTCTAGAACTTGATTGTAACAGGTTACATGTTACCCACAAAAGCATCATTAGCATTTTCACAATAACTGTAACTCCCAAACTTTTTGCAACACGTAAAAAAAGGACTGTAACAAAAGTTACTGTGACCATGCTAACTCCCAACTTTCTAAGTAACCCAGAAAAAAAGGCAGGGACCGCTACGAATACAGCGTATTGACAATAACACCCAAACAAACATTTTGACAGAGCTCCATGTACTTCTCAATTGCTTCAACATCAATAAGCACAACCAGAATGAACCTAGTGGTAATGAACGTCAGATTATAAAGCGCACAGTTTTGTTTTGTTTTTTAAATGAAAACTTTTTAAGTGAAGTGCAGAAAATATGGTCATTTGGATTGCTTTGCAAAAACAGACTGCTGTACAAACTCATGACAGTTTCAGTTACACCTCATTTCCAGTAGGATTTATTTCAGTAACTGTGAGGGATAGGAAGAAGAAAAATTGGGATACATGCACAGAATGAAGATTCATTATGTCATATTAATGCCCCTTTGCTGTAGATAAAAATAGTCTGTGCTCTTAACAGAAAGGTTCCTGCTGTGTCTTTATGCTTCAGCTAGAACTGGGTCCTCTGGGCTTTGATTCGGGAACTAAGTGAAAGCTTAACATCCTTTAATGATCAATAGGGCAATGTGGTTAAAAGGATTTCAGTATTTGTAGTCACCTCTTGAATCTTTAGTTTCTCTTAGATTTTCTCTAACATTCAGCTGAGTTAAGGCTACTTATGTAGACACCAATGTTTCTTAATGGTTTAACAGAAGAAGGGCTCAAGGTGAACAGAAGTCCGCTGGTCTACGTTTTATACCACATCATTAACACCAGCCCCAAAAGATGCTGAGATGTGGATTTGAAATGCAACCTTGATGGAAAAAAAAATAATCTTTTTGCCGAAATAATTCTGAAAATATTGAATCAGAGGAATATCCACGTCTGGTTGGTTTTGGCCGCTCTGGCTTTTTATAAATGTATTTTTCCAAATTAGATTTACTAATATGAATCTATTTAAGATAATTTAGTAATTTGTCTTCCTCACAGCAGCTCGAATTGCCTGTATGACAAATTGTTCAACACATTGCAGTTGGCAGTAACATCTCGCAGCACATTTGCAATGCTCTGTTTTAGTCTTAACCAATTCAAATTGCTTTCCAGTTTTTATTGTTTGGTTGGATAGCACTCATTGATACACACTGAAAAAATGCCAATTTATCACATTGTGTCAGAGCTTCTTTCAAAGGTTGAACAGCTTTTCAATCTTCTCATTTTCCTTTTCTGCTCGTACGTCTCTTCATCTCACAACTAAGAGCAAAACATTCGGATGTCTGACACATTTCAACAGCAGCTGAGAGATTTATGAGCTAAATCCAACACTTTTAAAATAAACAAGGATTATTCACACAAAATCCCATTTTGAGGGATTTTTCTTTCTTTTTTTCAACAAAGGAAATGGCAAATGTAATTGTTTCAATTCGGTCTCCATGGTTATTGATGCAACTCATTTGAGGCTTTGTGACCTCCGTGTTCTCTTTTATTTCATCTTTTTTTCCCCCTATTTCTTTCCCAGACTGACAGCGGAACTGTGAGCGGATGTCCTCATTTCACAGATTATATTATTTTGTCATTTCTGCCTTCATTCACTGCTTCTCTTCAAAGGCATCCACAGAGCGGCTGCAGCGGAGGAAAAAGACATCATTCACTTCCTGCTTTTAACTCATGGAGCACAACCAGGTGGTCTTTGTGTGACTTGTGGGATTTCGAGATAGAGAGGGATGGATTGCGGGGGCTCCCTTTGATTTAACTTTGTGTGTCTGTTTGTTTGTGTGTCCTCAGGGTTCCATAGAGGAGCGGCTGAAGCAGCTCCAGGATGCACACAGAGACTTTGGCCCTGGATCGCAGCACTTTCTTTCCAGTAAGAGATGCCTTCCTCCTATTTGAAGTCTGTGCCTAGTGTTGCACCAGGCTGTGACATGCTGTGCCAAGGCACCAGCTCTTGGAGTATGTGTGTGTGTGTGTGTGTGTGTGTGTTTGTGAAGCTGGAGGGTTAGGGGGGCTTTAGTGGATTACATCGAAGCTGCGATGAGGGCATAGCATGTTTTTTTAAATAAGTACTTTTCATAGGATTGAGTCTGCGTATTGGGTTAAAGGTGATGCTATACAGGGTTTTGTTATCCTGTTTCGCCCAGTTGCAGGACACATGGAGAAGAGATACACATGTGTAAAGTCTGTCCCTTTTCTACCTGCTGTTTTTCAGTGGCTGCACAGAAGCAGCATGGTGGCTCAAATTGTGATATAAGTTTTTAAAGCATTTCAAAAGTGAAAAATGTCTTATCATGGGTCCAAAGTTGTCCCCAAACCCATCTTGATTTCCCCAGGTCATTGATTTATTTTGACCCTCTCCTTCCTCAGTACTCTGTTAAATGCATCAAACGTACTTACAAAAAAATCGTACAAATTTGGGGGTGCTGTAAAAAATATTGAATACGTGGTGTGAATTGTTAAACAACCGATACAACAGTTTTGTCTCAATGCACCACAAACTATCATTTAAAATAATGGAAGCCTCAGACTAATGCTGCCTGTAAAGATGATTTGTACTTCAAATTTGTGGTGGACGTCTCTCCTTCAGCGAGTGTCAAATTCGCTGCCGTTTCCAAAAACGTGTTCATAAATGGGTGAGAGCTACCACCTACAATTTTTAGCCTCATCGCTACATGAAAGCATTAACTGTATATCTCATTTACAATGCATGGAAGACACAGATGATGTTAAGGGGTGAAATAAAAATGTTTTTGAGGAGCTCTACAAGAACATTAGGAAGCACATCTCATGAGATCATTCAGAGATTCTCCCAGTGTGGTGAGGTTCTACTGCAGGAGCTGCATCTGAATGACGGATTCTTTTAGCGGCTCATATAACATAATACAACATTAAAATAAAGAGTTGCAAAACAGCACAAAGGCGTTTTTCTGTGTGATAAAATTTGCTGATTTATGTTGATTGCATAAACACTTCACTACTGGTGAACTACTTCTACTACTTCACTATGGTGTTAAAGGGTTAATAGAGCACACAATAAGTTTTGTTCTCCTCTACTGTGCAGATGACATCAAATACTGTACCTGGACTGGTGTTTTGTTGAGGTTGATGTTAGAGATGAGTCATGAGATTTATTCAGTAAAAGAAAGAAGCTCATATCATTAAATAAAAGAACAGTTTTTCTTTCTGGTAATGACAAGGAGACGCTGTCAGTGGATGCCACCAGATTCCTGATGTGTGAAAAAGTCCAAAACCCTTAAATGACCCTAACAGAGTTCTGGCATAGCATGGTGTCAGCTCACATTGAGGGTTTGGTTTGCAGAGGACGGGAAATGGTCATCCCTGAAGGGCTCTGTGTCTGAACTCCAAGGCGTTCACTACAACTGACCTTAAAGTGCACAAAAAGTCTCCTTCAATAAATTTAAAACTGAACCAATGTGCTGCAGGTGTTTTGTTTCTGTAACAAAAACTTGAACTTATCAAACCTTTGGATTAGTGCTATGTCTGCAGGAAGAAGAATACACATTGGTTTAAAAAGCGTAGCGTCCACAGTGAGATGCAGCAACAGTGCTGTGGCTTGGCCATGCTTCATTTTTTGTGGTAAACCTCCGGCGTCTGGAGCCCAAGAAGAATTCAGTCAAGTGTCAAGAACTTTTGAATCAGACCACCAAAGGGGAAGTTCTAACAGGAAATACAAAGAATACATATAGATCAACAGCAAAATGCTTTATGTAACACATATCTTTTTAGATTGACCTGAAAATCACATGGTGTTAAGGACATGTAGTGATAATGGTTCCAGGTACATGACGAATGTGTGCTCTTCATCATGTCGAGTCTGACTGGTGCTCCTCCTCATTCAGTCTGTCCTCTTTGATCCTAGACTGAACCCCTTGTGGTTCAATCTGCAGGCCGATTAAAATGCTCCAGCACCCACGACGACTCCTCCTCTTCTAATCTATTAGGCCGTGCCAAACAGACCAACACTCTGTGGAAAGCCGGCACAATAGACTTGTCTCTTTGGCTTCACTTCGCCTGCCTTATAGGGGAGCAGCTCTGTTAAGAAGGCCTGAATGGACACTGTGTCTGGACACGCTGTCAAGCACACCACACAATGGCATTTCATGCTTGACATGCTCAATCTGAAATTGATTTTCCCTTTCTGTGTTTGCACAGGTTCAGTGCAGATACCGTGGGAGCGTGCCATCTCCCCAAACAAAGTGCCCTACTACATCAAGTGAGTGCAGCTTCAGGGTCAGTGTCCATTGTCCAAATAAATGTACTTTTTATGGCAGGTTAAATAGCTGGATTCAGTTTAAGGTAATTTATTGTTTTTGTGGTAAATTGATTTGGTTGACTCAGTGTACTTTTTGACTTTTTAGTTTGTTACCTTTTCAAAAACTTTATAAAGTTTGAACCTTTAGAGCATGCTTCCTCCTAATCAATTGATCCCTGCAATTTTAAAGAACATGATCTTAATTATTTATAGGAATGTCTGAGCTAAAAAGGCATTTTAGGCAAAACAGCTTCCATAAAAGTGCTTCCAATGGATGTATTCTGGTTTATTTTTCTGATATTCTTTGCACAAATGATGATAGGTCTGGATCTGCTCAAGTAAAGTGAAGTACAGCTCAGTAAAAACCTGTATATGCCACAATATAGAAAAAAAAACTACAAGCAAGTTGATCACCTCATTTATATTCAAGTTATTCTTTCAAATCAAATCCTGAACAACCTTCAGCGACAGGAATATCCCTGCATTCATGATTCATTACCAAAACAAAACCAAACATGGGTACTATCATGGTGAACGATTAACTGTGTTTTAGTGACTTACTGTACAAACCATGTAGCTTCAGGCTACTGTTCACGTCCAGATCACCAAGGAGAGTCTGAATACAGGTTCAAAATGGAAAAATACAGACAAGAGACAGACAGCTGATGGTTGCTCATAAAACCGCCAGAAACTTTGAGAAGAACTCGTGTGCTTCTTGTGCATGTTGTTGTTGTGAAAATAGAGTTTACATGCTAGAATTTTCTGAATTAAATTCTAATATTTTACATTTAATCCTGGATATATATACAGTGGGGATCGAAAGTTTGGGCGCCCCAAGTAAAATGTTATATTATTGTGTATAAAAAACCCAAGGAAAGATTGAAACATCTTCTAAAGGCATCCGTTTACAGACGAGACATTCTTCTAAAATGTAAAAAAAGGCTTTATTTCTATCATTTACCCTTTCAAAACAACAGAAAACAAAAGTTATGGTGTGTGCAAAAGTTTGGGCACCCTGCAGAATTTAGAGTAAGCACCGCCCCCTTTGGAAAAGCTGAGACCTGACAGCGTGATGGATTGTTCAGTCATTGTTTGCAAAGACCAGGTGATTTCAGATCAAAGATTTGAAATAATCTGAGTCAACAATCGGCATCATGGGTTCTTCCAAGCAGTTGTCCAGAACAATGAAACTAAAAACAGTTGATGCTCACAAAGCAGGAGAAGGCTATAAGAAAACAGCAAAGCATTTTCAGATGCCAATAATCTCTGTTCAGAATGTCAGTAAGAAATGGTTGTCAACAGTCAGTGGAAGTTATAAAGCAAGATCTGGAAGACCAGGAACAATCTTAAACAGAGCAGCTCACAGGATTCTGAGAAAAGCAAGTCAAAACCCACGTTTGACTGCAGCATCCCTCCAGAAAGACCTGCAGACTCTGGAGTTGTGCTGCACTGTTCTACTGTCAACAAATAGTTGTACAAATATGGTCTTCATGGAAGAGTCATCAGAAAACCTTTTCTACGTCCTCACCACCAAATCCAACATTTGAAGTTCACAAATGAACATAGAAACAAGCCTGATGCATTTTGGAAACAAATTCTATAGGCCGACCAGGTTCAGATGGAACTTTTTGGCCGCAATGAGCAAAGGTACGTTTGGAGAAGAAAGGGTCCAGAGTTTAATGAAATGAACCTCTGTCCAACTGTTAAGCATGGGGGTGGATCAATCATGGTTTGGGCTTGTATTGCAGTCAGCGGCACAGGAAACATTTCACCAGTAGAAGGAAGAATGGATTCCAGAAAATTTCAGCTAATTTTGGACACTAGCTTGATGCCATAAGTGATAAAGTTGAAGAGAGGATGACTTCTACAAACAGATAATGATCCTAAACACTCCTCCAAATCCACACTGTCTAACATTAAGAGGCAGAAACTGAAGGTTTTGCAGTGGCCTTCCCAATCACCTGACCTCATAATCATTGAAAATCTATGGATAGACCTGAAAAGAGCAGTGAGTAACAGACATCCCAGAAATCTCAAAGAACTGGAAGATTTTTGTGAAGAAGAATGGATGAAGAAACCTCAAACAAGAATTCAGAGACTCTTGGCTGGATACAAAAAACGTCTACAAGCTGTGATACTTGCCAAGGGGGGCAGTACAAGGTACTGACTCTGCAGGTTGCCGACATTTTGGCACACACCATTTTTTTGTTTTCTGTTATTTTGAAAGCATAGATGACAGAAATAAAGCCTCATTATTTTGACATAATTAAAGGATATCTCATTTGTAAACTGATGCCTTTAGAAGATGTTTCAATCTTTCTTTGGGTTCTTCATGCACAACAAAATAAAATTTTACCAAGGGTTCTCATACTTTTTATCCCCACTGTAAGCTTTTTTTGTAATTACTTTAAAAATACAAATTAATGAATCACTTAATTTTAGTAAATGGCATTTGCATGTACACCAGTTTTCTGCACTCATCCCAGTTTAGCTCATATCCTCAGTTTTAACCTTCAGATTATGTTCAGTTTATCTAGATCTAGTTCCTGTTTGGAACAATATGCTGTAAAATATGAAGAAAATGCAGATTTAAATTCATTTCCATCAAAAACACACATAAAAAAAACTAGATGAGTACTCTTTGTGGTTTAGTAAATATATTTACCAATAAATTGATGAAGTTTGCAAATCAAAACAGTAAAAAAGTTCTTTCAGTTTGTATTTTTGAACAAAGGTGTGATTAGCAAAGCTGTCTTGGGTAATTTGTGCATGAACAACAAGCTAACAACTTTAATTATTTCAACTGTTGAATTCATTGCTTTTAAATTCTGAAACAATCTGATTCTATGTCTAATAGTGTCTAATTTAATAAAGCACAAGGTAAATAAGTGCTCAAAAAAGCCAGTGAGGATTCGTAAGTAGAAGGCAGGAGGTCAGACTTAAAAAAGGAAAAAGAAAAACTTAAATGTGATTTAGAAAATGCAAATAAATCAACTTATTTCTCACAAAAAGACAAGAAAATAAGGTTCTCACTCAGAGCAACAGAAACAATGGACAGAGGATCAATAAAGCAAACAAAAAAGATTCCAGTAATAAGAACTCGTACCTGGTGTGACAAGAAGCAAAGAAAAAGCTAGATTGCTGAAATATTAAAAAAGTCAAAATAAAATAAGTAAAATCAAAAGCTTGAATTCTGAATTCTGTTATTTGATACCTTTTTAATACCAGTTTTATGACTTTTCAAAAAATATTTATCAATTATAAAATAATAGCATCTTTATATGGTTTTGACAGGAAAGAGCCAAGTTCGACACGACATATGTACCGTATTTGCCTATTATGTTCTTACTGTAAATTAAAGAGGATGGGAAAAACCAATGAAATGTTGACAAGGCATGTCAAAAAAGTTCCTCTTGTTGGCATTTTAGCAAAAACAATATAAAAGATGTGTAGAAAATGGCTGTTTCAGAAATGAGGAAAATATGTCAGAAACTGGTTTACAACTCCAAAAAAGAAAAAAAAATCCAGCAGATCACTTTGTTGATGTTCTTTTCAGTTGTTTCTATGAGAAGCTCAACTTTGAAAAACAATGAAAACTGGAGAAACTATTGTTTGTTCAATATAATGCCTCCATAAAATGTTAGAAAAAAGATTAATTTCTTGAAGTTAAACATGAAAAACCCTTCATTTTTCCTGACCTACCCCATGCATAAAACATTAAAGACTTCATAACAAACCACAATGTTAGCTAATAAAACTTTTTCTTTTACTTTTTAACCTTATTCACATTATTTTATTGTGATATTTTTTTCAAAGGGGTTAAGGTTGTTATTATAGACTTAAGATGATTTGAAGACAAAATAATATATTCATTCTAAACAATATAGAGTTGTTCATTCTAAACTTCTCATTTAGTATTTGCCTTACCACGAAATATGGATACACAGAAACTGAGCCAAAATACAACTTGAATACACCAATGTTTTTGTTGCTCTAATGATTTTCCATTGAACTGTCACAGTCCATGAGCGCCGCTTCTTAATGGACAATGTATTTATATTCCAATGGAGAAGGGAGGTGTGACAGGTCCAAGTAACACTCCAATGGGCAACAATTGGCAACCGCTTGCAAAGGTAAAATGGGGAGTGCAGGCCTGAATGGCCCCCGGGTCCTAAGAGACTTCCTGCTCTGAGATTACTCATTTATTCTGCAGCATTTGTCTTTTTATTGGATCTGTTTACAGCTGATGAATTTTCTGTACGATTCTTTCAAGAGACTTTGTAGTTAGGTATCCCTCATATTTCTGAGTCAAACAAAGCCCGGTTGTGGCTTTAAAACACCTGACTAGGAATCTTTTTATTGTGTTTGTCACTTGTATGTTCTTTCTACACCTAAAATCTCTTGGCTAATGCTGTTAGCTGTTAACACCTTTTTGTCTCCTTTTTTTCTTTTCTCTTTTTCACACTTTTTTTTTACTGCTTCCCCCGCTCTTCTCTTCTCCATTTCATCATTTGTACTCCATTTTTTACCCTGATCTTTCTGGCCCAGTTAAATGAAATCATGAGATGTTTTTCCCTTCTTTGTTCATTTTTTTTCTAAAAGCCACCAGGCCCAGACGACATGCTGGGACCATCCAAAGATGACAGAGCTGTACCAAGCGCTGGGTGAGTAGAGAGAGCTCTTTCACCCAGGCCTCTTACTGAGCTGCAGGAACACCAGCAGCGCGGCGCCGCTGGGCTTCTGCTTTGAAGGTGTTGTCACTCAGCTCATTAGGTGAACTAAATTTTACCACCTCAGGGACTCTATTTCAACTGCCGTTAACCTGTGATTCCCAATTAACCAGAGCTGCGATTGCCTCCTGCTTAACCTCTAACTAATTGTCATTAAAAGACATCACGTATTTTAGAGTTTATGTTGTCTAGCACAAGGAACTTTTAGCAGATTCACTCACTATTCCATGGTCACGCATGAATGTTTAGGAATATTCATCCATGATATTATGGGTTCAATAAAGTGCTAATGACTCTTTCATTGATGAGATAAACAGGAGAAGGGATGAGACTTAATTCCTCGATTGGTTCAAAGAAAATTAGAGTTTCACTCGCCTCTAATCTCCTTTTTTTCTTGCCTTCAGCGGATCTGAACAACATCAAGTTCTCAGCGTACAGAACAGCAATGAAGCTGCGGAGGGTTCAGAAGGCTTTGAGACGTATGTACAGTATTTCATTTGAAGTTTTTTGTCTGCAGCAGGCACATGGCTGGTGATATGCGGTTATCTTGTAGCATCAGTAATTCAATGACATGCTCTCTGTTGGAGTCGGACGTAATGATCAGCCATAGCATGGGTCTGTACTTAGCTCGTGAAAGAATTAGAATTGCTTCTTCACTGTTTTGCTTGAAAATGTCAGGCTTGCTCATTCTGAATTTTATTCAAGAAATGAAAAACAGGCTTTTCTCTCATCACATTCCTTCCTCATTTTTATCATAGTCAAAACTGCTAGTGTGCAAAATCCAGCTATTATTTTGGTCCATTTGAGGTACAAAAAGAGAAGGTAACTAGTTTTTGATGTTTGGTTGAAGATTGATTGGAATACACTTTGGCGTTGACACTTCTTATTTTTAATTTTCCAAAACTTTCAGTGTCACATTCCTAGTCCTCCACAACGCTTGTGCCTTAAAAGTAGTTCTGTAGTTGCTCATTTGTGTTTGATCTTTTTTTTTTTTAATTTTTTTTTACCTTGCTGACTTCCTTTCCTCAATTTTACATACCGAAGAGGTCTAATGAAAACTCAGCATGCATGAAAAACGTCTGTCAGCTCTTCTCCCACTTCCCTTCCTTTACCAGCTCTCTTATCTCCCCCTGCTCTGGTCTATGAGTCGATATGGTTACAGAATTTAATTGCCAGGGTGCCTTGATAGCTGCAGATTCCTCATTCTTTCTCTATGCACTTGCGAATGATTGAGCAGTGCCACTCTCATAAGAAATACATTTTCAGAGGATTCCTCAACCTTGACAATCCACCTCTAATCTCCTCTCTCTTTGCTACCTCATTATTGTGCCATCCAATTATAGTTGGCATAAATGTGTCCACTGTGGGGGACGGGCCATCAAATTATTTTAGAAGAAAGAAATCAAATTTGTGGCACTGCTCTGGAAACATGGACGCAGGACTTAAGTGGCTAAAAGGGGTGAACTAGCAGTTCAGTTGATGGTGCTCTCATTTGCTGAATGGAAATGGATGTTTTTGTGAAATTCAATTCAGAGGCATGTATTTGCTAACAGGTTTTGAAGCCGAAACCCAGCGTTTAGATAAATCCGTGGCTGTGATTAGCTGGAGTCAAATGTTGCATCAATCTTACTACAAAAGGAAATGAAAGTCTTACACAGCATGAAATTTCATTTTCTATGATATTTGTGTCTTTTAATGAGAATTTGTTTCCTGTTTAGTGGATTTAGTGTCACTCAGCGGCCTCTCCGAGGTGTTCCGGGAGCAGGAGCTGCAGCAGGTGGAGCGCCTGATGGATGTGGTGGAGGTGATTCACGGCCTGACAGCTCTGTATGAGAAGCTGGAGGAGCAGAGGTCTATCCTGGTCAACATTCCTCTTTGTGTCGATATGTGTCTCAACTGGCTGCTCAACGTATACGACAGGTGAGTCCACTGTGACTGATGCTCTCAGAACTGTATCAAGGGAGGAATCCTAACTAAAGCCACTCGTGAGACATCTTTCTTTTCTTGATAAATTTCCGTAACACGATCATTCATGTTTGTTAACAACAAAACAGAACCAAGCTTGATTTTCTCTCCTATAAATAGAGAATTTATGGTCTCAGCTGCTCCATGTTTGGTGCAATTGTGGTTCAGTTGTTTTGCATTTGGACCACTTTTTGGTTTATTTTAGATTGGTTCAGTAATCAACAATAAGCAATGACTGACACCACTACAGGAAACAGCACCTATAAGCCACAGATGGAGTGCACCAAGCCTGCAAGCCATGTATCCCACTTGTTCCTCCACAAATGAAGCGTGGGTGGGATACATTTACTTAAACATTCAGATCTGCTAGTTTTGTAAACATTTGACAAAAAAGTACATATTCTTGTGCTATTACATATTTTTTCCCATGCCTGTTAAAGAAAGGCTCTGTGACAGACTGGTGGTCTGTCCAGGGTGTAACCTGCCTTTGCCCAATAGTTGCTGAAATTGGCTCTAGCAAGCTCATGATCCCAAAATAGATTAGGAGGATTTGGAATGTGGATGGATGGACGGACGGAAGGACAGATGATGCACCAAATATGTCATACCTCCATCTCAGTGGTGTTGGCAAGACAGTTATTGATCTCATTTTTTAGGATGAAAAAATGTGATAAAGAAGAAACATTACATGCTTTGAAACGGACAATTTGCATTCAATTTTTTATAGACCCATTTCACTAAAAATTGTTTTTTTGTGTGTGGTTTTAACATGTTCTTGTGGCATTTTTCTCATAATGGAGGACATTTTAAAAAAACTGTGTTTCTGAATATTTCTTTTTTTCAAATTGTTGTGAATCAGAAGTAGACAGAAGCAGCTCAAAACCACTGAATAGTTCTAGTATTGGTCGCTATTTTTGCTACACCACTAATGTTAGGTTGGGGTTTTGTGGGACTGTAAGCTAGCATGAGAGCCTGTAAGCAGATGGCTGATGGGAAGTAAGGGTGGGCTTACTCCATGCCAATAGTCCAAAACATATTTTAATTTTTGCTAAAAACAGCATAATTATAATTAAAAGACCACCAGGAACGCTTTTACAATAGATTAAAAGATGACCGGAGTGGAACTTCAAAAGATCAGAATATTCCCTTCACACAGAGACTTATCAGCTGTCCAGGATATTTCATATCAAATACATTGCACGGTCTAAACAAAGTTCCAGAAACACACTGTTTGCATCCTCGTGATGCAGCCTGTGTTTTTCTGTGACAGCACGGAGCACAATAGTGCTGAGTGGCAATCCTGTCTGTCACTACAGGAGAAATTTAGATTTTTCATGGGTGGTTGATTTTAATGGAATTTATCTGCACTGTTGGCTGTCTTTCCATCCTGTCATAGTCCGGACTGTCTTTTCTTTCTCGTTTATTCACATTCATACATCAAATAATGCTTCTTTTCCCTTCATATTTTTTTTACGATCCCAGGCAAAATATTGTGCTGCCATGAATTATAAATAGTGTTATATGTTGCGCTATGTTTTTACATGCAAAGCCAAAGCAGCTTCGATTTAAGTGAAGTTTTTCACATATAAATTAAAAATAGCTTTTTTCCTTCATCTACATTTTCTCAAACACGAACTGTCACAGTTATGTCAAACGAAATACAAACAAAACAATTTAAATAAATTATACGTTTTCCCATACTTTGTATTTGAAATCTTACAAATACATTTTTTATCGGTGTAAAAAATGTAATGATGACGGAAAACATTGCAAACCCTGAACGTTTTTTTTCAAAGAATACATTTCTTATTGGTATTTATTGTCAGCAAGTTAAATTATACTTTTAAATAAGCATCGTTCTTCTTATTATTATAATTTTCATTATTTCCCGTTCCAGTTGCAAATTAAAGAGGCGACCATTTTCCTTTTCTATAAATCAGCAGCAGAAAGCCTTGAATGTTAAAACACATTCAAACTTAACACTAACCAATAATTTAAAGTTGTAGGAGGCAGAGCTTTCTGCTGATAAATAGCAGGTATTTTTTACTTTAAGAGTAAGTGCAGCTTTTGCACTCAATAAACAAATTTAAATTGTTTTTCTTCACTCGAGTTTCTTTGTTTCACAAGAAAATAATTCCAACCTTGTTTCCACTTTCAGACTTGAGCAGACTCCTGCTAAAATACCACAATACACGAAAATGTAGAATGTCAGTGTTATTCTCAAATGTTTTACAGTATGGGATTATGACATTTAGTAAGCACCTAAAATAAATTCACTCAGTCAACTGGAATCTGCAGATTGCTTAAGTTTATAAATATTCAAATCAATTCTAGATGTACACTGGAAAAAATTGCCAATAGAACTAGCAGAATTTGTCTTGGTAAGATCTCTTAAAAGAATGTGTGAAGTTTTTAAAATAAACATTAAAGTAATCTATACACTCTTATATTTAGATATATTGCTCTGATAATTGGTAATATTATGTCTTAAAATAATCAAGTATTGTTAAAAAAATGTTGTTGAGTACATCTTTAAAGTGGGTACATTTACACACATGAATGCTTACACTTTTCCCCAAAAAAACAATTTTAAGTGCTAAAGAGACCAACTATCCTTATTTCTAGACTAATTGAAATCAAACTAGAAATAATTTTTAAGAGAAAGTTGTCAAAGTTGTATAGTATAAATAATGAGCCAAAATTTATTGTCCTAAAACAAGTCATTACATCTCACTAGTAAGTTTATTTATTCATGTCAAGTGTAAAAAGTTATTAACCCAAGACGAAAATACTTAGTGATATTTTGTGTTTTTGCAGTGTATGGTGTCATTTTGCACTGAAAGTTCCTTTCAAATCTATTTTTGTACGTTTTAAGTGAAATCCAATTCACTGTCATCCATTTAATGATACTGTAACGGCAGTTCAGCTACTTGAAATGTTCAACGATAGCTAAAAAGGAAAAGAAAAGCATACTTGCTGATGCAGCCATCTTTGCGTGAAGTCAGAAGAAGTGATGGGAATCTTTGTGTGTCATTAATAACAATCAAAGGGTGTTTCAGCTTGACGACTGAAAATTTATTTATTTTTTTTAGGTGAAAGGGATTATTTCTCAGGGTTTGTTCAGAGTGAAGCACAAATATGTCATAGTCATACAACTTTGAGGGATTTGTGACATTTGAGAAGTGTTTGCCTGATTTTGTTTTTCTTGGTTTTGTTCATAAGAAAGATCTGCTTGGTTACGTAATCTGTACTGGCTTATCATTTACTCGCTAACGCTGATAAGTGATCGCTTGGAAGATACACAATAAAGGAAATGTGGTTTTATTTCTGCAGGTTGTGCGTTGAGATGAAAAACTACAAGAGCAAAAGTTATGGAGAAGAGCAGAGAAGCAATCTGAGAGCAGCACCGTTTTGAGAAGAAGCTGAGCATATTAGTAAATGAATCAAGCATATTCTGATTGAAACTGAAAAGAGGAGAGATTCTGCTCCTAAATTGAAAAATATGCTCTTGACGTTTGTTTAAATGCTTTACTTCCTTTTTTAAAAGCTGGGATTGCATCAATTTTTTTTTTTAAATAAATCTTTTTTTTTTCTTTTAACATAAGTCGATTAAAAAAAAGTTTACTTTCACATTCAGTTTTTGACATTCAAATGTTTTGTAGTTTAGATTGTGGATGATGCTAGTCTCAGTTGCTGCTTATCTCAGCCAGAAGAAAAAATTCCAGTTTTAACAACAAAGTAAAAGCATTAGGATTCCAAACAGAAATCCAATTAAAAATTAAATACAAAAAATATTTTACCTTTTTTTTTTTTTTTTTTTTTTCTTGGTCCTGATGCAGTGTCTTAATCTAGCCAATTCACCCGGTTGTTGTACAGACATCTACTAACAGCAACAGCCGCTGAAGCTGGAATACCATGTTCAGGCAAAGAGCCAGTCGCCCCTTTGAGACTCAACAAAAGGAAATTACCTTCAACCTCAACATCCACACCTCTATTCCCTAGTGACTGTTTAATGCAGAGTCCACAAGGAAACCCAGAACACACAAACAGAGGACTAACTCGACAAGTGTAACAAGTTTGCTTTTCTCAATTACTCCTGACCATATGAGAGGCTTCTCCCTTTACTTACATTTTAGTTTGATTTTGTGTTCCCTTCACTTTGAATGATGTGACATAAAATTCACGATTGGCTGAAAGGCCCATCAACAATTGTTCTGGCAGCAGTAAACTTGGGGATTGTTGAACTTTGTACGCGTCAATAAGTCATTTTAATCGAATTCTTTACAGGAAAAATGAAGCCTGAAATAAGACAAGTAGGCTGACCGTAGCTTCCTCCTCCATCCTCAACTAAGAAAAAGTTGTAAAATGTAAAGCTTTGAGTCCACCCATATGCCAATCAAAAAAGACAAGCTCCTAATAATGTGCAAATTTTAGCCTTAAAAGAAATCCCCAAATGTCTACTTTAAAAAAAGAAATCTCCTTCCCACCACCATTATTGTTTGATGATAAAAGAATCCTCCACACTAGACTGTAAATACATTAAGTTTGGTATAAATTCTGTTCCTCTTACAGTTAGGTAATGCAAAAAGACACTTTCTGATATCTGCCACCAGTGGTTTGGGTGGAACTGCAACATTTACTTCTTCCAGGTTTGGGTCAAATTCAAGAAGGTTAAGGTGGAGCTTTACTGTGACACTTTGCAGAGAAGCAGAGAAAAGTAGTTTGAGTGAATATGGCTTTAGTCTGAGCTCCTCTGTATGCAATATGATTGACTGCAGTAGGTGTGTGCACAGGCATCTATGTCTCAGGGGAGCTGTTACTGGAAGGATGTGCATTAGGGATCTGTTTCTTACTTAATCATTCAAATGTTCATTTGATTACTTTGGGTTCTGCCAGTGCAGCTTCGCTCGGCACAGATTCTAATGTGCTGGTTTGCGAGATGAACGTTTGTTTCTCTCTAACCAGTCTTTACTCTTCTATTATGTTATTAAAAAGAGGTTTTTGTTTCTTTTCCAACCCAAAATTATCTTACATTTTTGAGGCATTTTTAAATTGCAAATAAGACTGTTTTTGTAAAGCATCTCTTTCCATTTTGTCATTTCATGTCATGTCGTTTTGTCATTGAGGCAAATAAAAGAATACCAAGCACCAAACCAAACACAATTTAAAAAGTAGTTACAGTTTAGAAAATGCAACAAGTTCCAAAAATTGGTGGCTTTTATTCAATAAAAATATTTTTTCGAAAGTCTATCAGTTGTCTACATAAGTGACCAGCATATTATACTAGGAAATAATGGAATAATCCCTCTCACTAAGCCAGCACTCAGGCAAATATAGAGGAGGAATCTCCCTCTAAGTTTGGAGTATGACGTGTTTGTCTTCAGCCCAACATAGTCTGTTGAAATGTGCTTTTTGGTAGAAGCATTTTTTAAGTAAGCAAGCGATGTATTTGATTCTTTGTTTTACATCCAGAGGTCTGGCTACTGCAAGACTACAAGATAGGATTGTATGAAAGAATTTCTTTCAATGTGAGGAAATATTGCTGTGATGTTTGGTGTAATGAATGACTCACTCTTTCTTAAATACTCAAACCAATCTTGTCAATGTGTTATTTTATATATTATGTTTAATTCACGTTTTTTCTTTTAAAAACCCTGTGGGGTCTGTGTATTGGACTCATAACTTGATCGCTAAAGGACAAAAGGGCCAAATGGATCACTGGAAAGAAAAATTGTAGCAGAACATTAAGGACAAAGTACAGAAAATAGAACAACACTGACAAAAACACACAAACACCTGTTATAAACGGGAAGTGGTGTATATTTCTATAGTTCTTTTCTACCGTCTTTACAATCACAGTCTCATTCACTCATGCAGACACACACATGTTTATACATTGATGGCAGCAGAGCTGTCATGCAAGGCACTAGCCAGTCCACTGGGAGCAACGTGGGGTTCAATGTCTTGCCTAAGGACACTTCAGCACATGGTTGGGTAGAGTGGGAACCATATCTGTGGGCTTTTGATTAGAGGTCGACTGCTCCTCCTCTGCACTAACACTTTCTGGTAAAGGCCACAACGACATACTGTATGTTAGGAAGAGGAGAAAGAGTAATTATCTCCTGATGTAACAGTGAAGAAAAGGTAAAGATGATTAGATGTACTATGCAAATGTTTTAAGTCATGTGAACCACTCTTTTGAGATACACATTCGCTCAGAACATTTCATCCAGCTCCTGCAGTGCCTTTATTTACTCTGAATGATCTCTAATACAATTTCACACTACTTCACTGACCTGTATTGTGCTGTTTTGACCCATAAAATTTCCTCCAGCATGGCTACGACAATGTATGAATGTATTATCACGACCCAGTAGGCAGTTATTTGAGTTCTTTCGCCTTTCAATAACCGTTACCTTCGTACTTCTGTGTCTTTGTTTTCTCTTCTGTAGCGCTCGGAATGGCAAAATGCGATTTCTCAGCTTCAAGATGGGATTGGTGTGCTTGTGTAACGCTGATGTCCAGGAGAAATACAAATGTAAGTGTGAAACACATTCTTGCAGGTAAAAGGCACTTCAGAACTGCACAAAGTCATCCAAAACAAAGCAGCCTTGATTGTCAGTGACAGATAAAGACGTGCACTTAGAGTAATGGAGGAAATGGCTCTGCTGATACAATGGAGAAAGTGCTCTTTCTCTTCATGTGCAAAATCACTCCAGAGGCCCCTAAAAAGATTACAAGCCAAAGACACCATTCATGCACTCTCCTTGTTCGGCTTAAATCTCTCATTTTTAACAAGTCTATTGGCAAAGAGCTAGACGCTAACACAAGTGCACAGCTTTGGGCCCTTTTGATCCAACACCAGTTCGTTAGTCTTCCTGCAAGCTTAGGTAAAATGGTAAATGATTGAGGTGGTTACAGTAAAACTTGAAGCAGCTTGTAGTTGATATAGGATTTGAGGCAACAGTCACAAACTCATTTCAGGATTTTTTATGCTTGAAGCACCATCTGTGTAAGACTGAACACAATAAAAGAACAGACTTTTCTTCAAATGGTTTCTGATGTAAATGAAAGCTTCTTTTTTGCTGAGGATTAATGAATATGATTGTTTTTTTAACTAGTTTTGAGTTTGATGCCAAATGTTTTGCTAAAATTAAAAGGATCACAAAATAAGTCTCAGTCCTCATGGATTGTATGCACTTACTGATTTTCTGTACCAAGTTCTATTGCAAAATCTGTTCATTAAATAAGCAAGTTTTCATTTTGTTTAGGAATCTTTTTCCACTTTTTTTAGTTTTGCTTCCAAGCTTCCAAGCTTGTATAGCTTACAACATGTAAAACTGCATATTTCAACTGGAGAAGTCTTCATAAAACTTGCTCAGGAGCATCTGAAATGTCAAATACTCCTCGTCTCTGGTCATGAAACTGAATAGAGGTTGCTCAACATAACAGTGTTAAAGCCAAACTTTCTTCCCATGAGAATCAAGAAAGAAAGCTGGGATGTATATTGTGTCTATACAGGCACTGTGCAGAAGACTCACACTCGTCATATTTCATCTTGTCAGTGACAGGCATACTCCATCTTCCAAAAGGATTCACAGAAAAGATACTGCGTAAGCAGCTTCTTTAGCTTTACATTATCACCCAGGTTACGAGTGCAGGTTTTATCTGTATCTCAAAAAAAAAAAAAAACATTTTTTTGAGAAAGGTATTAGAGTAAGTTGCTAACAACTTATAAAAAAGATCACATTTTGCTTATAAGATTTAACACCTGACTACATTTATGTCTCCATCTTAAAGTTGAATCTTAATTTTAATATGAAAAGGCTTGAATTCTGAGATTGCATGTCATTTTAACAAATGTATGTATAAATAGAAAGAAACACTCATATTTAATGAAAATGCTCACAAGTTCACGCCAACAGTGTATAATTTATGCTGCTGTATTTACTGGCGTGCACATAGATCTGTTTCTGCATATTTCATGGATTACTTCGTCTGTGTTGTGCAGATTTGTTCCGTCAGGTGTCTGGTCCTGGGGGTTTGACAGACCAGCGCCACCTCAGCCTTCTGCTCCATGAAGCCATCCAGATCCCCCGCCAGCTGGGCGAAGTTGCTGCTTTTGGCGGCAGCAACGTGGAGCCAAGTGTTCGTAGCTGCTTTCGCATGGTGAGGGCATGTTTATCTACTTTACATGCAAACACGTCAAGAAGTGTGTTCCATCACCCATTCAACATGGTGCAGCACAGAAGACAGTCACATGTTAGTCTTCTGCTTTTTGTTCTTGCAACCAATATGGATAAATATCAGTGGCTATAAAGTATTTATAACAATCTTGTGATTTATTATAATACAGATTTGATCAAGAACATCCCTTTCATTATAAAACTAAAAAAATCATTTAGCTTTATTTATTAATTTGTTTGCTTGTTCTCTGTGTTTTGGTTTCTCACATTGTATTTTCATTAAACTGATTGCTAATATTTTTTTGTCTCTGCTGTCAGGCAGCTGAAAGACTCATGGCAAATAATAATAAGTAACATGAATAAACTTCTGGCCACTGAAAATGATGCAAAAAAAATAAAACTGAATTTTGAATAAACACAGAACCTTCAAAAACGGGAAAAATGACATTTATTTCAAACAAGAGATGAAAATCATCAACTTTGTCACGCTCCTTTGTCGATGGCTGGTTTAGGGAACGTGTTTTGTTCCCTGTCTGCTCCATGTGTGTTGGTCTGGTGAAGCTTTGCTATGTGTGCTTTTTGGTTGAGAAGTGTGTTTCTTTTCATTCCTGTCCTTGTCTACTCACCTTGTGTTTGTGCCACCACACTTTCCTGACATGTTAACATTGTATTACCTGAGTAGGCAGATGGCAGATCACTGGTTTGTATACATGATGGTAAAATTCACCATGCCACCCAAAGTCATGTAAAAATAAACTGTATAGGTTATTAAATTTACATGAATATGTGTGAGAATGTAGTTTTTAATAGGAATCAATAAGATGGTGGAAGTAGAAATAAACTCAATCTTTATTAAATTCAACTAATGAGATTGCTTTTTATTCCACTGTATTTTAGTTCTTCTCTTTTATTTCTGACATAATTTCCTGGAATCGGTTATAGTGTGCTCGGTGTTGACATAAGTCAGTTTGTGGAGGTTTATCGCTTACCTCCTTCTCCACAGAGGAGCAGAAGAGCATTCGGTAATCTGGAACAGCTTTTTGTCAGGTCACACGGTTACCTGAAAGTGTTAAAGTCTGCAAAATGACAAATAAAATTGAAGATCAATCTACATTACAAGTTTAACAGTCTAAAATACATTTACAGGATAAACATGGGTTATTTCTTCTGATAGATTTTTTTTCCCCAGAAACATTTTTAAGATGCAGTTGTCTTTGTGATGCTCTACTCGACTGTTCAGAGGGATGCTCAGCGAATGGCATCGCGGTTCCAGGTGTTGGGTATGCAAAGAGCTTTCTTTTGACCTCCCACTGGAAGCAAAGCTGGCTATTCTGCCAACTGAGAGGAGCTCCTTAATTCTCTGGAGACTCTTCACCTCTGCACACCCTACAGTTTCATCGTACATGCAGGCGCACACACACACACATTCATGGTGTTACTCTGCTTGAGCAGTGGGGGGAAGCCCAAGGGAAATCAGCCTCTTAATGCATCTGTGATGCAGACTTAATGAGAATTTAGCAAATCACAGATTCTTAGCTCTTGGAAAGACATTCCTTTATTAGGTTGACTTCCTTTTCCTTCTTCTGTCTGGATTTCTCAACAAGTCCCCTTAAAGTCAACCTACATGAAAACACAGAAATGTAAACATGGGTCTGGTTTAAAGATTTTATTTTCATAGTAGGGTGTCCTTTAATTTTGCACCCTCCTCTTCTCCATCACCTCATCATTTTTCCAGTCTTATCCTAAAGACTTACGATGCAAATTGTGTTTTTGGTGTTTTTTGCATGTTCTTGTAACATTCTTCTGATGATGGAGGATAAATACTGAGAAAATTAAGCTCAAATTTGCCTTTCTGAGTATGTCTTTATTCAAATCGTTATGAATCAGGAGCAGACAGAAAAATTACATTTGAAAAAAGCTAGTTGTTGTGACTTAGAACGTACAATGGCAAGATACAATCTCCTTGCTCTGCTGCATTTTGATGCATCCACTTGTAGAGGAATAGATCCATCAATGTTTTCATTTTCCTCATCTGAGCTGGCGTCTGGCTCAAAACTATAGCTGGACAGCTTCAATATTGTTTGGCACTTTTTTGCACCAAAAATATTAAGTTGGAGTGGTTGTAAGCTAGCAGGAGAGAGTGTAAAAAAGGGATCATGGGAAATTAAGGAAGGCTTATTCCATTCCAACATTCTCACCAACAACTCAGAGGCAAGTTTCCAATGAACTACTGCAGCTCTGCAGAAACGACGTCCTACAAAAGGACACCGTTTTTTTTCTGTATTTGTTAAAAACAGCATAATCATAATTAAAACACACCTGTGAACACTTTTACAATGGATAAAAAGAAGATTAGAAAGAGGAAAACTATGAAAGATGATTGTGTTGGCTTGAATTTTTTTTAATGTAATGTTATTTTAATGTGTGTGTGTGTGTGCGTGTGTGAGTGTGTGTGTGTGTTGTGCGTACTTAACTCTAATTTATACTATTTTTGCTTGGTTTCTTCATTTGTCTTTATTCTACTCTGTCATTTGTGTTTATGGTTTTGTTTTTTGGAGGACTCTCCTGGAAACGATATGTTGCATCTCAAGAAGCGTAAATATGTGTAAATAAAAAAAAAGAAAAATAGAGAGGGTTTTTAAACAGTTTTTCTCAGTAATGCATGTTGTTTACAAGCTTTCATAGTTCTTTACCTCCTTTTGTTCCAGGCTCCTGGGAAACCTTCCATCGAGGTGTCTCACTTTCTGGAATGGATGAGCCTGGAACCCCAGTCAATGGTTTGGCTTCCCGTCCTCCACCGTGTGACTGCTGCTGAGTCAACCAAGCACCAGGCCAAATGCTATATCTGCAAACAGTGTCCCATCAGGGGATTCAGGTAGATTCAGGTTTTTGGCCCTTTTTTTTCTTTGGGGGGGAGGCATGCAGAGAGGAAAGAACTGCAGGTAAAACAAATATTGGACATTAAATATTTATTTATTTATTTCTTCCATGGGTACTATTTCTTTTTAATCAACTGACAACATTTTAATTTAATTTATTAAATGTAAGTGTATATATATATAAATATGCAGCATAGAAAGAAAAACAAAGTAAGACTGAACAAATTTTATCTAAAACACGGCTCTTGTCACTCACAACTAAAGAGCATGTTTCGAGTCGTTTCATTCGTAGTTGACTGTAGTTGGCGGGTCTCTGCTCTGCTTATCACCTGCTGCTCGCCTGAGAAGATTCCTTGCAACATCTCTTTTTGTCTCATCTTTGAGCCAGCTTGAAAATCACTATCACTGTGGCAATAAGGGCATATCTAGACCGATCCCCAACTCTGCGCATTTTTACATTTTTATTAATTTCCGTTTTGTTTGATTTAACAGAGAGAAAATCTCAGAGCCTAGTAACGAATTAACAAGGATTCCTATAGTCCAGTAATTGAAATTAACTACCAAAATTTGACCTGTAATTTGTTATGTTACTCTGATACTGACAAAAGAAATTGAATTACAGTAATTTGTTACTTTGTAATCTGTTACTCCCAATACTGCAACTAATTAACAAAGCTGTGAAGTCACACACGGCACTGGCAGAGCATTGGTGCCACAGCAATTGCTAATATATATTCAAGTGAACAGAAGGAAGCATGAAAGGTCCAGAACTACATATTCAACAAATAAATCAGTTGATAAAATTCAGCCAACATTACAACAGAATGTTTCACTGTTAATTGATTCACTGACTTCTAAAGTGATATTTTTACAATTATTGTTTTATAATAACAGAATGGAGTCTAGAAGGAGACGTTTAATAACAGATTTTAAATGTTTCAAACTAGTGAGCAGCTTGAATATTCATTCACATCAAAATATGAATGAAAACGAGAGAAAAGTTTTAACGCCCAAGGTTTATTTTGATGTCACTACGATAAATGATTCTGTAATTTGCAATTAAAATGTTATTTTTTGTGGAGATCTTTGTAAAAATGAATGTTAACTCTTTTATTTTAGCTTGTAAAAGTACTTTTCATATAAAAGTAAGTCAGAATATTCATGTACCGTAGTTGCTGTGTAATCTCTTTATATACTTATATAGCACACATGTGAACACTTTAAATATCAAGAAACACAAAAAGAGTCGAAGTTTTCTTTTTTTTAATGATTTAAACCAGTTATATTTTCCCAGACAAATGCTTATTTAAAATGAACTAGCATACAATAATAATAGGAGGAAAGAGGAAACTGTTTCTCAGTTCAAATCAATTATTTATCCTGAGTCATCCTGCAATTTCATTATCTTAACATGAATACAAATGAATTCATGCATACTCTAGAAGATTTTTTTTTGTTTTATTTGAACTCACCTTGAACCGTTTGTGATCTTCAAATGGAAATCACTGTGAAAAAAAGATGTGTGTTGTCTCACAACAAGAAAAAAAGACGAGAAGACACGTACATCTCCACTCTGACATCCAGCTCTCCTGCAAACACCGTTTAAGCCTCTCTGCTATATTGATCCTGACAGGTATCGCAGTTTGAAGCAGTTCAATGTGGACATCTGCCAGACATGTTTTCTAACCGGCCGCACAAGCAAGGGGAAGAAGCTGCACTACCCCATCATGGAGTACTACACCCCAGTAAGACGAGCATCTCTGTAACAAAGTGTATCCTCATAGGACATGGGAACTCCCACAGTGGATCACTTCTGCAACCAAACACAGACCTTCTTTCATTGAAAACTTTTTATTATGTAATCTAGATGCATAAACAGTTCTTTTATTTTTTTGCATCAGCGCAACAATTTTAAATGCTGCATGGAAGCAAAGTATTGTAAACAAGTTGAAGGGGAATGTGGTGCATGGAGATGGATTCCACTACATTTCTTACAGTAGTTATAAAACACACACAATGCATGTAAGAAGGGTTAAAACATGACATGAGGGGGCAGAGTTTAGATCAGAGGAACATAGAGCAGTAAAATACAAAATAGAATCCAAGTGAGGAGAAGAGCTTGTAATTTAAAGTTAGAGTTGCAAATTCTCCTCGAGGAATCTTTCTGGAAAAAGCTTTGTTTCATGGAGCTTTGCCTTTTTACCCATCCTCCTCCTGTGGTTTAATGTTCATGTCGCCCCTTATTCCCCTCCCTACCACCGCAGACAACCTCGGGAGAAAGAATGAGGGACTTTGCCAAGACTCTGAAGAACAAGTTCAGGTCAAAGCAGTACTTCACAAAGCACCCGCAGAGAGGTTATCTGCCAGTGCAATCGGTGCTGGAAGCTGAGAGCTCAGAGACGTGAGTCCCACAACACTCGCTCAAACACCCCCCGTTGATGTCTGCTAATTATGATTCTGCTTTGCTGAGGTGGTTTAATGAAATAGCTCTGTGTTTGGATAACGCAACACCACTCATGTGGTCCCACGGTGACCAAGGCCACGTTGCTCACTGGAGCGAGTCTCACAGAAAAGCAAAAACAAGAACAATGAGACCAAAACCCATGAGATCGTCATGAAGCATATAGCTCCAGGCACTTCTCCACCCCGGAGGATTTACTTTGAATAGAAGTCAGAGTTTTGCCTTGTTCAAGCACTTGTTTGTTCACCTTTTATGTTCTAACTAGTTTTAGGTCACTCAGATCAATGGCTACATGAGCCTAAGTCAGGCTTTTAGGGGGATTTTTGGTCAAAAGAAAATTGGAAAAGATTCAGATCTGCAGTTAGTTTAGCTGCCCAGCTGGAGGCATGAGCTGAGTCTACATTTACAACACTGGATATGTGGCCAGACAGCAGGACTTTGAGCATAAGTTATTTCAAACTGCTCCTGTCGAGTTCATCCCAAACCAGATTGAGATGTGAGGAAAATGTGTAGCTCCCCTGCTGAAGTTTCAAAGAACGCTTCTTGTTTTAGGAAATACAGTTGTCTGAGCTTTGATAAAGACATGTAGCAAAAAGACAAAACACTATTTCTGTATTTAAAAAGTTGCATTTTTTTAATCTTTAACGCAAACGGTCGCAAAAAAAATGTAAAAATAAACAAAAAACAATGTTTATATTCTGAGAAAATGATGATATGGTTAATAACAAAACTTTCAAAGGGGTTTTAATGTCAGATTATGTATTGAGAGTTGTGTTAAATGTATAGTGCAATTTGTTTTATTAGTTCATTTATTTTGGCAGCCATAAAGCACAAAGAAAATCAGGTGCAAACTAAACAAATAAATCTTGTTTCTCCAAATGACAAGGTCTCTAAAATAATTTCTTTTTTTCATTTTTTATGATCATAGTTTTTAAAGATGGGTAATAGATTTAGATTCTCTAATATGATTTATAAGTATTTAAGCTTGTTTAAAGTTTCTTAATCAAATTTCAGCTCGAATTACATTTTCTTCTTCTTAAAAGGATGTACTGTATTTGTTAAGGTTATGTATTCTCTCCTACACAAGTATTTTTCTCTCTTTCCAATTTAAGCTTTAATCTTTGCACTTTTGGACTCTGAACTTTAACAAAACAAAACAAGAGTAATTAAAAAGTAAATATAGATAATAAAGTTTAGATTTCAACACATAAAAACTGTTTACGCAGATATACAGCTGATTTGCTCATAGACTATAACAGAACTGTCATTGTAATAATAAAGTCTGTCCAAAACAAAAAGCTCTCAGCTTCCATCTGTTTGCTCAGCTGCTGGGCAGAACAAAAAGAAAGAAAAAGAAGTGGGTCGTGCAAAGATTTAACAACAGTTTTTAGAGAAAAGAGTGGATGATGGAACTGAAAGGACAAGTCCCATCCTTAACACCATCTGCTAATAGTAGTGATGTAAAGACACAGCAAGAAAGAGGCATTTTGCTTTGTATCTTTAAGATTTTTGATTAAAAAAAAATCAGATACTGTGCCTCATAATGTGCCAAAAACTCAACAATTAAACTGAAAGTCCAACAGCATGTGGTTCTTTTTAATATGTTGTGCCTGCTTCATTCAGTAGTTTTAAGTGACAGGAGTGATTTCAAGGTGCAGGGTTTGTTAGAGGAGATAATTTTATGAACACATCAATCTTGTTCTCAGCTCTGAAGGAAGCCTTCAGCGTTCTCATTCTAGAACAGAGACAAGATTTTGGATTCGTGATTTGGACTTGCATCACTCCTGCTCGAGTTACACATGCTGAGACTGGAGGAATTTGTTTGTTATTTTAACTGTTGTAGCGTATGCCTTATTCCCATCCAGTCATACTGAGATTGAAATGGATGCTGTGGGTTTTTGGGCCGTCTTTGCTCATGGAGGGTCATGGAGAGGAGCTGTCGCACCTTAAAGGGAGCGCAGATGTGTCTTGCTGTTCCCTTGAGGCTTGTGCAGCCACCTTAAGGATGTCATGAAAAAAGAACATATTATTGTTGTGCGTGTGGTAACTACTTAAGTTGCACTTATGTTGTATTAAGAGGTTAAAGGGCACCGTTCCATTTGTAAAGGGCCCTTACACCTCACTCCAGTCACAAGTGAGGAGTGTGCACTAGAAAAATATCTATGAGAAGATAATTTTTCTAAAGGATTACTGAGTGGTCTATGATCTTACATTTTTTTGTGGGTCATCTGTGTGCCCTGTTATTATACAGGTTTCCCACGTTTTTCACAGATAATCCATATCCACTCGTAAGGGCAGTTGTGACTATGACATTAGGAATGTGTTATACGTTCTTCTTTTTTTTAAAATTTTGATACATTATGAAATGTTCTGGTAGCGTTTGACATTCTTTTGGTTGTTATTGAACCCAAACTTAGCTTTTTTTTTGGTATTGACACAGTATGCGCCAGTTTGCATCTGTAGGTTTTTACATTATTCTAATTGTACAAATAGCTATTCAGTAAAGTTTTTTGCATCTCTTTTGTATTCAAGGTATTGACTGACTTCCTGTCTTCTTCCTGCAGACCGTGCTCTTCACCGAGGCTGCCTCATGCTGACACACACAGTAGGATTGAACATTATGCAAGCAGGTACGCGCCTTACAAAGCTCCACTAGATGTTCAATAACCACTGTACAACAGTCCCTCCCTCGCTCATTTACTCTCTCCAAATGGTTCCTTTTCTTCTACTCGTCCTCCCTTCACCCCCCTCCATATGGTCTCTGCTCAATCACCTTTTAGACTTTGCAACGCACTGATTGCGGTATTGATTTTGTGGCGTTCTGTGCTGCTCTCTGCTCAGGATAGAGGCAGCCCTGCCCAGCACTTTGCTTCACTCTCGTTCTCCACATAAACACAGCCGAGCTTTAGTGCTCATGTGCTGTTGTGTGGGGGTTAGCAGGGTTTAGCGTGCGTGGCGGCTTGTCACTTGTGAGGGCAGCGAGCCCAGTGGTCACCTGGGAAATGTCGCTTAGAATTAGTGTTTGTCTGATGGGTAATAAACGGGGCACAGGCCTGGACTCCCACACTCCTGGCAGTTCTGCACCGTGGGCTGAGCAGGACACACGCAGCCCTTTCCAGTGAGCCGGCAGCACATTATTAGGAGTGTGTGTTCAACTGCTGATGAGCGTTCTGTTGTGCATTACCACCCTGCGGCCTGAACACAGTGCCAGAACAAATGCAACATACACCATGGTGCAAGCAGAGACAAACAACCTCACAAACCCTTTCCTTAACTCTATGGTTCCCATTCTCTTTGCTTTTTTCTTTATCTAACTTTTTTAGATGCAGAAATCTGATCTCTTTTTCATTTTCTCTTTTAAGTTTCTGTAAGAAGGAAACGTATCCAGTATCCATCAACTGCGTACATTAGCATTGTGATAAAACAGAACACCACATATGTGATTCGTGAACATCTCAGCTGTTAACTTAGTTCAGAAGAATAAAACCATCAGCTTACAGCTGCAGGATTTTGTAAATTATTTATTACTCAACCAAAACTTGAAACATGAAAGAAAAATGATTGGTTTAATTGTAGTTGAGTCTGAACGCACCGCTGATAATGACTCGTGTCTTTGTGAGTTTAATTATCCTATAAACCCATTAAAAGTTATTTTTTCCTCTTTTTTGTTGCTACCTTGCAGCAGCTGCAGCTGTTCTTGTTTCAGCAAAAGCAACTCCAAGACGATCCATTACTGCATCAGCAAACCAGGAAAATGATGTTGTCATTTTATGTTGGCGGAAATGCAATTATGTATGATAACTTTGCAAGCACACAACTGTCACATGAGATAAAGTCCTAAGGATTTTTAATGTTTTATTTTTTTGCCAGTTTCCACTTTCAAATGACAGGCATACTTTCCTTTATGCATCAGTTATGCATAAAGCCATATGGTTTGGTTTAGTAAATGAACTGATCTGTTTATCTTTTTAATTAAAGTCTGTTTAATGTTGAACATAAGATATATGTGTGTAAAAATCATAATACTTAGACTTAAGTGTGTAATAATCCTGTTTCACATTGTGATGAACACTCAGCATTTTTTGTAAAGTTGCAAACAAATGCATTTTGTAGCACCATGTCTAACTATAAAAAAATCTGTTCTTAGGAAGTAACATGGCTAGTTTTCTTTTAATTAAAGTGTTTTTATCATTTGATATTGTAACGGAACAGCAAATAGCACATTTTTTTTCTAAAGCCTAAGAAGAACACAAATACGCCAAAATGTGTTTCCTTTTAAAGTCTTTTAGATTCCAAAACTCTGAAAAGCTATTACTGAGTTTTAATGTGGTTTTCCATTTATGGCAAAGAAGATGGAGTTGTTTTTTTCACGTTTGAGGTTAGAACAGCCAGATTTGCAGTCATGTCCGACACAGAGAGCTTCTGCATCTTCTGTTCTCTCTATCTTTGCTGCCCTACCCCCAACCCTCCCTACAACGATGCAGGACTTCATTCCTTTCATCATCACCACTGCTTTGACATCTTATAGAAGATAGATGAGAAGAAGATAATAAAAAAAAACCTCTCTGAGCTCTACTAGGATTTCTTCTCCCCAGCATTGCCTGCTCTGTCTCTCCCATTTCTCATTTCCTCTCACATCCATTTAAATTCATTCAAGAAGCTAAGCACACATGCGCACACTCACTCCGCTGCACACTATTTCCCGTCGCTCTCTACCCTTTATTCTCTTATATGCTGTTGTCCCCGAACTGAATGTGTGGGTTTGAGGATCTTTGCTGAAGAACAGCTTCATAGATTGAAATAAGGCTTCGAGTTCTCAGGCCGCATTGAAACAGACGGGGATGAATTCCACATTTCTGCGCATCGGTGTCATTGGAAAATAGAGAAAAAATAGGTTGTTGGTTTCTGGCAGCCTCTCTACCAATCACCTGCTCTGTTGTCACACCTTCTCATAACACCACCAGAGGAAAGATGGTAAAGCGAGTGGCTTGGTGGAGATGAAGAAGTCCACTGCAGAGGCTTAATGTCCACGTAATGCAGCACGTGTGTGCCACATGAGTATGCTGTTCTGCTTTAACTCCTAGAGTATGGTGTTAACAAGGTCTTACATTCATTGCAAAATCTACTATTTTTATTATTTTATACATATCAGGAAGCCAGTTACAACTCAAAGTCTAAAGTCTAAAGTCACATCACATTATTCACATTTTGAAGAGATGCTTTTAAGTTCAGGAGTAACATGGAACATTAATTGATGGGAAAAGGGTATTAAAATGACAGAAATTTGCTAAACTAATTTCTAATCCTATAATCAATTCTAATAAACATATATGACAATGTACGAATACGTCAGCCATCATGGCTTTAACTGTGATTTATAAAAAATAAGGAAAACAATTCCACTGGATATTACTGACTGTAACACTGGAAACCCACCGGGAGACCTAACACCACAACAGTAGTGTCCAAACTTTTTGGAAAAAGGGCTCAATTTGGTGAGGAGAAAATGTGTGAGGGCCTACCGATCAGCCTGCACTCTTTAAATCCTTATAATGACAATAAATGTAAACTAACTACAGTACTTAATAAACACTTTTTTTGATTTTTGCGATGGGATGCTTTTTATTTAATTACATAGAACAGAAATACATTTAATTACATCTGACCAAAATAACTGTGAATTTCTGATTTGATGACTCAGAAAAAAGTAAAAAAAGTAAAGTAAAGTAGTTTGTATAAATATATACTGCCTGGATACAGAACATAAAGCATATCTGGAGGTGCTGTCCTTGGTCCTGAAAGTCTGCTTTAGTTTCTTCACAGCCGCTCAGTCTTTCTGCATCTGCTGTTTGTGGTGCTGGACTGCAGTGGATTCCTAAAAGGCTTTTTATGACCTGGGGGCTTGTAGCCAGTGTACAGTCTGATCTGCTCTCCTTTTGGGCTTGGTTCAAAAGCTTGTACTCTTAAGCCAAAAAAAGGCTTCCGTTCCACAGTCTTAATTTTCTGTTGCTTCCAGATGTCTCTCTGTTTAGTAGGAGTCACTAAAAACCCAGAGGCCATACCCACTCTACCAAAAGGCTTAAGCATGCAGGGTTTTTTTTACAGTGTCCTGAAACATTTTTCAAAGGTGTGAGAATATTGAAGAGCTGCCTTTCTTGTGTGATTCATTTACACATATAGAAATGTGGCTGACTTTTTGTCCTTTGCATGTGTGCAGACTGGCAGAAATGGAAAACCAGAATTGTTCATTCTTCACGGACAGCCTGTCTCCTGATGAAAGTCTGTGAGTATGCTGTGCCCACACACAAACAAAACCCCTGATTACAACCTCTGTTTTGTGTGTGTGTGCACTCTGTCCCCGGGGACATGGGCTGTTTCTGCGTGTTTATGTGTGCGCTCAGGCTTGTAGATTTGTGTTGGACTGTGAGAGAACGATTGGGTAATCACATAAATAATCAGCCACATAATAAGAATGACCCACAGAGAGCAGGCTGCATACACTCCCACTTCATCATCCACATGCCTGCTGCAATTAAGGTCTATGGCTGCGTGAAGATGGAATAGAAACTGTGTTTGTAGAAGCTGGCCGGGAGGGTATAGCAGTGAGAGGAACTAGGATGTTTTGATGTGAATGAGGCAGTGGCTCCTCTTTGCAAATACAGAGAGTGCAGGTTAGGGTGTTTTGAGATCATGTTTTCCCGTCCGCCTCTCATTTTGTTGACAACACAAGCTGTTAAATGTGTCTGTCTCTGAAATAGTTTTCCCTCTTTCATGGAGTTTTAAAGTTGAGGCTTGACGGCCCTCCAGTTCTGTGCAAAGTGCTGTTTGGTCCTGTAGGCTTCCAGATATGTTTGTCAGTGTGTGCATTAAGTGTACTCATTATGCCTCTTCAGAAGAGTTTTATGTGTTCACTGAGGGAAAGTTGGGACTGACATCACACAGAAAACAAGTTTTTAAGCTAAGGGACATTTAGGACCCTTTATTAACTGCAGACATCTGTTCTGTTGAAGCCTGAAATGTTCTTTTAAGCATGTGTCTATGAGTGCACCCATTTTTCTGCATGCACTGCGCGCATGTGTTAATGTGCCTGTATGCACAACAATGCCTGTCTGCCATGCACCAGTGCTTGTCTTACCGTGTGCTCCCATGTCCTCTCGTGTCTTTAATTCCGCATCTGTCTGTCAGTATCTCTGTTTGTTTCGCTTTTGCAGCTGGTGTCTTTCTTGCCGTCATACTGTTTGCAGTCACAAACAAAACTGCCTTTCCACAACTAAATCCTTCCACCTGGAGACGTTGCTCTGAACTTAATTTTGTTGTTGACAGGTAACAGGTCGAACTCCAATCCAAGCCTTAAATCACTAAGCTGCTGGTTGAAAAGCCTTATAGTTCCTTGTAAATATGCTTCCATTTATACATAAAAATTGTTTTTTTCAGTGAAACTGGATGAATTAGATTTCCTTATACATAATTAGTTATGAATAATAATAAAGTAAAGCATCTCTTGGTTCTTGGTTGGTTCTTTAGCCAATCAAAAATCTTCTTTATAAAGAATTCTTGGACCACCTGTCTGTCATTGGCAAAAATGTCTAAATGTTTGGGTATAGAAATTATAAGCTAAATGTTCTACTTTCCTCTCCTGAGGCAGAATGTAGCAGATTTTTTTTTTTTTTTACAAATAAGGGGTTTTGGTGATTTAAATCTAGGTAGCGGCTGCAGCACAAACTTAACCCCAGATTAATCACATAACATAAAACTTCAGTTTAATTCTAACAATGTTAAAAATAGATTGATACAGAAATGTTTTCAATTATGTCTTTTCATTCATCTTTTCTGAGCTCCATCCCAAGTAAAACAGCTTTCTTTTGCCTTTGACTCGGTGTACCACCCCCCTCTCTCCATTTTACTTTTGATTTATTATTCTTTCTTTTTTTGGACCTCATGTTCACCCCCCATTGATCTTTCACTTACTGCCATGCTTTAATTGCATCAGAGTTTAGAAGCTATTACTTGAAGAAGCTGCATGATCCATTATGGCCTTCCAGTCCTGTGTAGTCATAAAGTTTCTTTTTTCCATATCTACAGTAAACGGCAGTTCTTAAAGGCCCCCCATGGCACGCAATTATTGTAGATTTTAGGGTAAATGTTCAGGAATTCCAACTAGTCAAAGTATTAACAAGCTAATAAAAGAGAAGCGTGATTTAGTTTCTTCCTCTGGTGGCCAAGTTTTTGTACAGAACGAAACCTATTTTTCTAAGAAGACAAAAGAAAAAATTAAAAAATGATAAATTTATTTAAAACTTAAAAACAACTTCTAAATCATAACTCCATGAAACAAAAAATCTGACAAGAAAAGGCAAATAACTAATTAGTTTTAGTAGAAATAAAGCAAAATAACAGCAAAAAATAACAATAAGAAACACATGTTCAAAATTGTCTTTCAATCACAGTTTTAATCACAGAGAAGACATAGAAATAAAAGCACAATGGTCCATAAAATTGAATAAAATAAATGTTATCGTAATTCATGAAATGATAGTAAAGCTTGAATTTGTTCTGGATGAACAAAACTGGTGAAAGTTACACACCTTTTGGCATAGCCCTTCGCCACAGTGAAGCAGCTTTCACTAATCCACACACTTAGTTTTTATGCAGGATTTTCTTCCTGACCCAGCCTTGTGTTTTATCTGGGCTGGGGACTGGCACAGGGAGACACCCTTGTGGCTATATAGTTAGGAAGTAGAATATAGGGTCTTGCCTAAAGCCCCACACTGGATTCATTCCTGCAAGCAGCCAACTGAGCCATCCAGACGAGTTCTTAAAACCTGTAAATAAATCAGGATACTTTAACTATAATGTCAAATGTTTTAGCATTTTTGCTGATTACTTTCTTACTAATGACAGATTATATTTGAATTTTGTTGTGAATAACGTGTTTCTCAGATTTGGTTTGTGAATGAGGTTGCGCCTTTAAGCGTTTATTAGTGAGAACCTTAACAACTTTGGTTTGGAGGATGAAGTCTTTAACCCATCAGTGTCCCGCCCTGCTGCATCTGTCAGTGTCTGGTTCTGTGGCTGCCTTGCGGTCTGTTCTGCTACGCTGCTGGCTTTGCTTTGTGCTGCTGGTGGCTGTGTGCTGGTGGCTCAGTGTGCTGTCTCCTGTGTGGGGGACTCAGGGATGAAGATCAGTACCTCCTGCGTCACTCCAGCCCAGCCCTGGATCAAGACTCGCCCTGCGGACAGCACATGCTGCTGGCTCACCTGGAGCACCAGGACAAGGAGCAGCTGCAGCACACCCTGGCCCGTCTGGAGAATGAAAACAGGTCTGTGCGCAGAAAAGGAGCTCGCTGCAGCACAAACCCATTGGGGGTTTGAGCCCATCTCCTTTATTACCTCATCGAATATACCCCACTGTCTAGGGGGCTGTTTGTAAGTCAGTGCAGTAAAATTTTAACAGCAATATTTTTGGTTAAAACGGCACACCATTCCACTGACTGACAGTTACACAACTACTCGTTAAAAGAGTAGAAAATATTTAGTTACTTCGGAAAGCTGTATCATATGCATTTACGTTTGACTCAGTCAGTAATGCAGTAATACACACAAACATAAACATTTTATACTCATCTGTGCGTTTTACTCTGTTTCGAAATCCCTTTTGGTCATTGAAGAACCCCCCCATGGAGAGAAAAAAACACTTGCACTTAAAATCTCATTAAAATTCATGAACTAAATAAGAAACAGCAAACTGTTTATTCTGGAAAAAGTGCAGCATATGCAGCAGACTTTAGCTTAGCCATTTTTAAATTTATTTATTTATTTGTTTTTTGTTTTTTTAACAGGTATGTAGATGACGTGTACATATAAAAGCCCTTGGAACACAGAATACTTCCCTCCTTTTGAATTTGTTTACTGCAGGCACAGACAATTTTCATAAATGAAGCTAATTCTGCTTTTCCTACCAGAGGCCTTCATTATGCAAATGATTCATATGAATCACATTCTCCTCGCTAGTTTATGTCTGACCTTTCTGGACCCACAGCCAAATGCTGCCTCACACACTCACGTGTGCCCATTGGCTGTCTGAAACCTTGACCCAGTTTAGCATATTTACCAAATGTTTCTCCTGATATTGTCTTGTGCGCTTTGTTGTTCCTGCTTGCTCAATAACAGTGTTTTGAAACAACACAAATGGCTCTGGATTCTGCTTAAGTTCCTAAAGGATCGAAACCATAAGAAGGTAAAGGTTATCTTAAATCCAGCTTTACTAAAGTGTAGGAAGAGTCATTCATTTCAGGCACAACACCAAAAATCTGGTGACAAATACCTTATCACCTCTAACTCTGTTTAATTTCTTCTTTTTCTTTTTTTTAGTACAGTGTGCCCTTTTTGATTGCTGTGGTTCCATAAATAACTTGAGATATGGGAAATCCACAAAATAGGATTACAAATGTTTTAAAGCTATAAAACCGGTCACTACACACTTTATACATTTTTCAGAGATATGTAAGCATAACATTTTGACTATTTTCTTGTTAAAACTCTCAAAGTTCAAACCTTCAATTGAAAAATTGACACAGCACAGGCGAGATTGACTTACAAGGTTAACAGCCAATCAGAACACAGTGCTGTTTAAAAAAATACATGCAAAATTGCACTGAAGAAAATTAAAATAGCGAGACTGTGAAATAAGAACCGCAATATTGTGAGGGAACTCTATAAACAAAAATCTTGAACACATGTACTGACCTTTGCTAAAGGGTTCTCAGTTCCTGTTAGCCAGAGTTGGAGATTTCTTTACATGAACACTATTTGTTAAACCTGAACCTGAAAGATGCTGAATTCTGTCAGGCCTGCTTCTTCACAGCCTTTGTACGTCCCATTTCCACATGCAGCCAGCGAATGGAGAGTTTCCAGCCTAGTCAGCACACCTCAGCAGCTCTGCTCTTTGCAGATCATGTTGTCCTGCTTGTTGGAATAATAGAATGGTTTGAGGACTGCAGCCAAGCAGTTAGAATCCATTAGAGCCTAAAACTCTCTCTGGCTTGAGAACGAGCTGCTGCCTGAAGTGTGGGAGTTTCAGAGCAGAGTGGAGATTGACACACTGACTGGATAACATCCAGAGCAATGATGTCTGTCTTATTGAACGGAGAGCCGAGCAAAAAAGTCAAAGGTCTTGATTTACCAGATGATTGATGTCCTAGTTGTCACCTAAGGTCACCATCTCTGGGAGATGCCTGAAAGAAATTGGGTCATAAATACGCCTGTAGAGACAGAGAGAATGCTGTAGTTGTACAGGAGTGAAAGCACTGCTATTCCTGATGAGATTAAGTCAGGTTCTCTCCACAGCTGTTAGCCATGTGTTCTCTGAAAAGAAGCTTTGGGGCAGAGCCAGGACTCATGAAACTATTAGATGCTTGAGTTTGTTTGGGAATGCTGAAAAAAGCAGTAGGAGGCGCCTCAGGAAAAGGAGGTCAGGGATTTATGCCCTCACCATTGACCCAACAACCTTTTCTCTCATTGGGGGTAGAAGAGAGAGATGTGTGTTAAATTAATTCCAATTCAGTACTTTTCCGAAACCAAAACAATCAGCACTTTCCCATTTACACTTCAGCATTATTCACAGCATTGTAATGTAGGCAGCAGAGTACATTATGTTCACAGGAGAAATGCCCACTCTCTATGAGGTTGGTTGTTAATAACACATTAGGGCTCTCCAGGTTGGTTGAAAGTGTTACATTTTAGCTAAAGTGGAATCCTTCTGAATAATTCATACTGTTAGGTTATTATTTTTAGAAAAAAGTGTAAATCAGAATGTCAATGAACAATTGCATGAAGTTTTAGAGGTTGACTTGACAATTCTTTCCATCTGTCCTCTGTGGGATCTCAGGGTGCTGCAAAGCGAGTACAGACGTCTCAAGTGGAAGCACGAAGAGGCCGCATCTGTTCCCATGCTGACTGAGGCTGGAGAGGATAGTCTGGGCTCGCCCACAGCGGGAGGGCAGCAGGATGAGGAGCTCCTGGCTGAAGCCCGGGTCCTGAGGCAGCACAAGACACGCCTGGAGACCCGCATGCAGATCCTGGAGGACCACAACAAACAGTTAGAATCTCAGCTGCGCAGGCTCAGGGAGCTGCTGCTACAGGTACTGCAGCAAGTACTCGAAAGAGTACTCTAGTATTGGTCTCTACTCAAATTGGGCCTGGATGCCCTTTGTCTTTTTAAAAGATTCAGAAACAGAAACAGTTCCAATTAAAAAAAAATAATAATAATAAAGTTAGCTTCAAACTAATAAAATAATGGATTTTGGATGCACACTGGTTTGGATTATAATAAATTATTTTGCATCTTTAAAAATATGCTGTGGTAATCTTTCAGGCAGTGCCCTGCACTTTAAATCCACGGATGAAAGTGATTAAAAAAGAAGACTTTGACAAAGCCTACATATAATCTTACATGGACTTTTTTTGGTCTCTTGTTTGTGTAAACAGGGATGAGCTGCTACTTTATCTGAGTAAGTTTAAGCAAAAAAAAGAGTAATTTTCGACAACTTGAGGGGTAAAGCGTTAAAAAAACAAAAATAATTCAAGTGTTTTCATTATTTAATGTGACAGTCTATAGAAACACAAACAGAAGAGCGAGAAATGTAACTGGAAGTTAATTAGAACTATGGTAAACTAAATTGAAAATGAATATTACTAAAGTATGTGTGAAGAAATCCTAAAGGTTTTGCTCAAAAAAGGTAGAAACTGCAACTTTCTCCATCTTGTCCGAGTGCCAATTTTGCCTGCATATTTGGTTGTTTACTCGTGTTCAATAAAGATTTATCAATCCTACAAGAACAGCCTCATCAGTGCATTGGTAAACCGGTTTGTGGTGACTGCAAACAGTGACAGTCCCCAGATTAACCCTGTGTTCACAAACAGGAACAGCCTCTGCTTCTAGTTTTTGGGCTCCGAGCGTTTGGCAGAAAGGGCACAAGGAGAAAGCGTTCCAAGTTCAGCACTTTTATGCATGTTGGTGCATTCATCAGGTCAGAACAGTCCTTTAAATGCATTCATAAAAGCATAAAAAAACAGCAATTCTGCATATGATACAGGGAATGAAATTACAAAAACTCTAAAGGAAGAGGAGGCTGAATTTACTCCGGACCATTACATTCAAGGATTTACTGGATTAAAGAAGAGTGACGAAGAGACAGTCAGGGGCGGAGTGGGAGCTGACTCACACTATGATGACGATGTGTGAATTATTTACAGCAGGAGTAACTAAACTGCACAGTATTTAATGAGGAGATGAGAAAGGAGGCGCAGATTGCAGCATGGACAGAGGAGGATGTTTGTTTAAAAAGCAGTTTCTGTTCAAAGCAAAGCGTCATTTTCACAGAAAATAACGGCTGAACTAACGGACATTTTTCTCTGCTGCTATTAAATTACTCGCCTCAGAGAATTGTTACAGTGCTACTTAAACAACATAAAGTGCTATATGTTTTACACGAGATCCACAAGTTGTGTCTGTATCTAAATCTTTTCTCTTTTCCTCTTCAGTACTTTCTCTTCTCATCTGCCATACTACAAATCACTGTAATCTCATTACTTTATGTCACAACATTTCAAGCTGCTGACATTACATTCATCATGTGAAAGGTTAAATGATCCTCAGGTCATTGTGTGATTCTTTTGTAGATTTTTGGACAAATGTCAGGTTGGAACAATCTCTTTTTCTTCTATATTCAGCCCAAAGAAGATTCAGAGGCGAACGGATCCGAACCGTCGACGCTCTCCTCTCCTGTGTCTGGAGGAGGTCACCACGGAGAGCCAGCAAGCAGGGAGACGACGGACACTGAGGCAGCAGGTAAGGAAGTCTGCTGCAAAGCCTGATGCATGCATGCATGCATGAATGCTGAGAAGGACACCTGTTTTGATGGCTGTGTGGGTCAGCAGAGGACGTGGAGCAGGACACCGTGCTGCAACTCCAGGAGGTCATCGAGCAGCTGAGAAACGTCTTCCCTTCAGAACCGGGTAAGCATCTTTTGATTCTGCAGATCTTTTTTTCAGAGGCACTCCCTCTTTGACGGCCGGCTGGGGGCGTGATTGATGGAGGGGAGAGTTAATATGTAGTGCTGCAGGTCGATAGTTGGAGGTAAGACAGGGAGATCAAACAGCAGATATGAGGAAGAAGAGCAGAGTGACAGACCAAGGCAGAGCAGCTGAGAGCCTCGCTGTCAAACACTCTATAAACTGTCCAAGTACATTTAAAATGCAATTTTCTGGGCAACCTAAATCCTGTAACTGAACAAAGAAAGGGATTATCATAATTATAGCCTTCTTAGTTGCAGCCAAGAACATTTTCTTGGTCTGCATGTGACTTTCTCCATTTTCTGTTTGCCTCTGTCTTCTAATTTCAGGCACCACGTCACACATTTAAGGCTGCAGGTTTCTTGCAGCGGCAGAAAGATGACCCGAGAGGGTGCCAGACAGCAGAGGGAGGGTCTCCACACGGCTGATTTAGGGCCACAACGCAGCAGGCCCTGTGATGGCTGCAGCGGCTGGGACACTCAGTCACTCCTCCTTCAGAATGACGTGCACTAAAAGGCTTTCTCATGCAAACTGCTAGTGGCTCACTGCTGATGTCCTTCAGCTCCTGTGCTTTCTTAACTTCAGTGGTGTTGATGAGCCAAACGGAGCAGAAGTTAGTGGCTAAAAGACTGGGGATGAGCCAAAACACTGTGCTTACCAGTATCTGTGTAGTCATTCAGAGATGTGAAGCTTTATATCAGTCCACAGCACAAATCTAACTCTACAGAACATTTAGGAGAGTGCAAGAGTTAAGGGTATCTACCTGCACCGTAGAGGTTTCTTTTCCCATGAATGTCATCCTGGTTGTATGTGAGAACTGACCCTTCTCTGACTGATTTCATGTAGGCGTGTGGTGCAAGTTTTAGTTTCCAGCAATCCGAAGAAGAGTTTGTTTGCGAGAATGAAATATAGGATCAGTTAAATCCACGACAGCCAAAGTGCCCGTTAACACAGCGCCTCTGTACGCGCACACTGTGCTCTGCTAATCTCCTAAACTGCTTGTCACTCCCATCGCTCTCACAAATGAGCTCTTCAGACACACCACACATGCTGCTACTATTTACTGTGCCCCCTTCCCACGTTGCACACAAAAGCACGAGCGACGCAAACGGCCCGCATGATTAATAACACGCTGTTCTGCATCGCACTATCAGATTTACGAAGAGCCATTTCATTTCTGTTGGGGTTATGGCGGGCTTTCACTTTCAGACATTTTACAGCGTTAACTGAAATTTCATCGAGGAAACGAACGCCGATAAATATCAGCGTCAGGACTTTTCCCTGAGATCTTACTCTCCTCCTGCAGTGTGGGTCTGCCCCGCTATCGGGACGACCAATTCCAGGGTCCACAGGGGATGCTGGAGGCCCGCCGTCATCACAGCCTGACTGACATCATCCACAATAATCCCTTCATTCCCTCTGGAGGCTGAACAGCAGCAGCTATGGACTCTGCACGTACCCAATTTCCTTTGCTAATGAACACCTAGTTTACAAAAAGTTATTTTTCTGATGGATCTGCTTTCATCAAGTTGCGGAGAGTTTAGTTCAGTCAGTTAATGCCTTAAAACCACATTAAATCCAAACACTTTTTAATCGTTCCTCAGATGTTAGAGGGTTCCTGAAAGTGACAGAACGAGTGTGGATCTGTAATGTGGGCTGAAAGAAGCGGAGAAGGACTTCTGAGAAGTGGAGCTCATGATGTCGGGGATGCTTGTAGAGACTAGAATATGTGGAAAGAAATGAGTGGAAGGTAATAAAGAAAAAAACAACAACAATGCATTTGGCTTGAGGGCTGGTGGGAAAGATCCTCTTTGATGTGTCTGCCACAGAAAAACCTCCAGGAGCAGGACTGGAGTTCGCCTGAAACAGTCAAGCTCTGATTCTGAGCATTTTCTTTGCAATCACGCCAGGTCATTGTCAGAAAAAGATGCTCATTCTCTCGTAGAGGTGCATCATGAACAAAGGATTCTCTCGAAAATCAATACACAACTTTGAAGGCCGTGTACTGCATTCATTCTTGAATCCAGGCATGCAACGTTTACGTCTGACGCCATCCTGAGAGTTTTCATTTGGTTGCTAAGAAACTGTCCCCAAGGACGCAGCTCCACAGGGTTTTTTTTCTTTCTAACCATAGATGATGCCATTTTTCTTTTTGCAAACACTAATAGCCTTAAGGGGAGCAAATGAAAACCCCTGTTTTCCTGTTTTCTCTACTTTTGGCTGTTGAACATCTCAAATTTTGGTGGAACCTTTCTATGCATCCGCACCACAGTTTGTGTGTCACTCATTAGATGGAGCTCATTGTGGGAGACAAAAAAAAAGCCATGACAAGCAGTGTTTATTCATCCTCATTTATCTACGGGTATTTACACATCTCATTACACAATAATGATTACCCATCACAGCCTCACCATGCTCTTGTAAGTGGGAGCACAAATGATGTAGCCGAGGAAGCGTTTCCCCCACGTGTCAGCAGCTGTCAGACTTACTCTCAGACAGCTGACATAAATACATTAATGATAGAATTATCATTTACAGTTGGTCCCCGCACTGATGCTCATTTAGTCTCATTCCAGCGTGATCCTTTCATAATCTGAGGTCAGATCCATTCCTTTCATAGGCTGACTGTATTAAACCCCACTCACGCTCAGCCTGACAGTCCCTGCTCCCTGTGGCATGACAGGAGATTGGAGATAAAGTTCTCCATAGAGGCAGGAGTCACCTCAAAGAGCTGCTCTGCCAGACTTCAGACTGCTGTTTCTGCTGTTATCGTGCCAACAAACCCGCCTTCACGCCGCGCTCCAGTCTCCTTTGCATTCACTAGAATGTAACAAGGTCGCGTTCGCAACAGTTTCACCTTGTTAAATGTATCATTAACATTCCTCAATGTTCTCATAAACATTTATCATTTGAATCCTTTTTTCTGTTGTCCAGAACTCTGACTGTCTTTTTCTGGGATTTTTAATCTGAGGTTTTCTGAGGAAAGGCTTTTTACTATAATAATAACAAGTGGGTTACCGGCTGCTTTCTACTCTTTGTGTACAGAAATAAAACTTTGTATTTGACAAACCCTTTTGTCGTCTTTGCTTCTTGTGTGAGAGCGCTGATTCCTTTGAGATTCAAAATTGAAACTGTACTCAGAAAGAGGCCAACTTTGAGCTGGTATGTATTTTCTTTTGGTGTTACTATTTGAACCTGAAGGGGTAGAATTCACTATTTCCTTTGCCTCTTGTTCCTCTGTGATTTCACCAACATTCAGGAACTCATTGCGTGGATCTGCCCCCTCTTCCCGTCTTACCACCGGAACGTTTGCTCTTTGGGTTTGTCCCACCTGCGCTCTGTGTGCCGGTTGACTGACATTTGACCTTCTTCTTGCCTTTATCTCTCACTGATCTCTTGCTCACAGAGTTATCTTTGGCTGGGCTGGCGGCTGCAGACTTACTATCTGTGTCTCTTGTGTGATTATCTGCTTCACTCGGCCCAACTTGAGGATCCTTGACCACCCCTATGTTTTCTTTATCTAAGCGCTCCTCACCCACACTCTCTTTCTGCCCCTCTTTCCCACCGGCTGCTGCGGCGTCCTCCTTATGACGGCAGTTTCCCTCAGATTTTTCCTCCTCTTGAACATCCCTACCATCTGTCTTTTCGTTATCTTTCTCTTTTCCCTCTGTGACTTTAGAGGCACAGTTTGCATCATGCCCCCACTTTTCCCTTGTTGTGTCCCAGTAAGTCTTGTTCTGGCGGGCGTGCATGGCTCGGACACTTTCCCCCATCTTTTTCAGCTCCTGACGGGCAAACGGCTTGAAATTAGGGTCTAGCTTCTCCACCAGAGCAAAGTCTTTGTGGGCTTCATCCTCGTTGCACAAGGCAGCGTGTGCTCGCGCTCTCTGGTACACTGCCTTAAAGTTGTCTGTGCGGAGGAAGAAGAGTTGAAATCACTGAGATTTGTAGCAAAAAGAAGCAAAAACTTTAAACCAAAGGCTGGAAGAACTAAAATCAAGGGGGGAAGGCAGAACTTGCACAGCTTTAAAATGGGCTTTTCGTTTCAGCCCTAAATATAAATAATTCATAAAACAGACAAAAAGAGAGTTCAATATTGACTGTGATGTCTATAGATGGTTGCTGTGGGAACAGAATTACAATCTGTAATCTTCTGCCAGGTAAAACCAGAGACGGAGCTGACAGAGGTCAGATGCAACCTCAAAGGCGTCCATCATTTATGGAGGTGCTCCCCAAATGATGTAGTTTATGCAAAACGCTTTAGTTTTAAAACATTTCTTTTGTTTAGTGTTTTTTGTGTTCACACCAGCAGATCCTACCTTTATGCTTCTTCAGGAGCTGGCTGTTCAGCTCCACCACTTGCTGGTATTGCTTCAACTCAAACATGCACTGACTGAGGTTGAGAACGACTGGAAGAGACACCTTCTCCAGAGACTGCCAGAGGTCGCTCTGCTCGTCCACCTGCCCGCAGACGACAAGGCCGAAAGTGAAAGAAGGAAGCAGTTCATTAGTGAGGTGCGGCAGAGTAAAATAAGCACACACGTTCTGTGACAGGGACATTTCTGCTATTTTGATCACTTGGAATGCAGAAAAGCCTGCATACCAAACCACAGCTGCTCTTCAGTAAAGCGTAGATTTGAAGACAGTTTATCCTGGCTGATTTGTGACAAACATTTCTTTGGTGTGGTGGTAGTTGTAGGTGTTTACAGCCGTACCCTGTCTTTCAGCTCATCCACGTACTCCATAGCTTCCTTGAACTTGAAAGAAGCCTCTCGAAAGCGCCTTTCTTTAATGAGGAGGTTTCCTTCGTTCTGCAGAGACATGATCGTCTGTAACATCTGCTGCCAGTCCTTCCCCTCACTTTCATCACAGCTGCTCAGACTGACGGCAGAACAGCTTGCTTCCTCCTGTCCTCCCTCATAAGATGCGACCTTATTTTCTTTGTCTTCCTCTGTCTGAGTTTTATCTGCTGCGTCTTGTGGTTTGTCCTCGTTGGTTGCAGTCACACTTTCAGGGACTTCAGGTGTACTCTTTCCATCCTCCTCGCTTTTTCCCTCCATTTTCTCCAGCTTGTTCCAGTAGCGCTCCTTCTCCTCCCAGTACTTCTCCTTCATGCGCTCAGACAGAGCCCTCAGCTCTCGCTGGACGAGCGAGGACAGTGTGATGTCCAGTTGGGCGACCATCTTGAAGTCTCTCTGAGCTTCTTTTTCGTTCCACACAGCAGCGTGAGCTTTGGCTCTCTTGTAATATCCTTTAACACAGTCTAGAGGAGACAGTCAGTAGCAAACAAAGGAAAAATGTTAAAACTATTATTATTCCCAGTCATGTTTGTCGACCAAGGGACACAAAGCAGACAGAGGATGATTTAAGGTAAAAGTCTTCTTAAAATAGAATATTTCTTTACTACCAGATGGAGAGGGAAAAAAAGTTTTAAAAAGTAAAGGATGATGATCACGTGGCTGCTGGAGGAGTTCTACCACAGCAGTCTGGAACTCCTGAAATCTGTGTCCATGTTAATCTTTCAGGAGAAAAGCTCATATCGGCTAGTATGAAGTAAACGGCAGATCTATGCGTGTAAGACTGAGCAGATAAGGGGCATGCAGATCAATATGAACAGGATTTGAATTGTCAGGAAAGATGTTCAAAGCTACAAGGAAAAATGAATTAATAAAAAAAAAAAAGCGGAAAAGGAGATCAACTTAACTCAAAATAACCTGAAACAAATGTACAAATAGGTGAAAGTAATCCTGGCTTTTCAGCCCACAAAAAACACTCAAAAATAATATTTATCTTAAAGACCAACTGCAAGGAAAATTGGGTGTTTTAACATGTTCTGGTAGCATTTTTCTGAAAATGAAGGACAACTGTAAAGAAAATTTCGCTTAAAATTGCATTTCTGAGTATTTCTTTATTCAAATCGTGGTGAAACAGGGGAAGACAACAAAATACCATTGGAAAAAGCTTGTAGCTGTGATGAAGAAGCTACAGATGGCGGGCCACTAAGCCCCCTGCTGTGCTCCTGATGCATCTAAATCCAGGTATGTCTTTGTTTTCCTCGTTTGAGCTGGCATCTGGTTCAAAGCTGGACGGTTGGATTGATAGCTCAACAGATAACTTATTCCTCACTATTTTTGTTGCAGCAGTAATGTTAGGTTGGGGATGTGAGGGGCTGTAAGCCAGCAAGAAAGAGTGTAAACAAACGGATGATGGGAAATGGGGGCAGGTTTACTCTACACCAACAATTCCACTCACAACTCAGAAACAAATTTCCAATTAACTGCTGCTGCTCTGCAGAGACTGTCCTAGAAAACTATACATTTTTAGTTTTGTCTAAAAACAGCATAATTGTAATTAAAAGACCAATGGGAACATTTTTATAATAGCTCAAAAGATGACTGAAGAGAGACATTAATGCAACCTTCACCTTAGCTCAGTCCAAATCTGTGGGTATATGAAAATTGTATTTCTTAATCAAATCAAACCAATTGTGAACTTGTAAATGCCATCTATATTGTGTACATTTACCATCTTAATGCAAAGCAATGTACTAATCATCTTCCATTCACCCATTAATGCTATTACAGCAATTCAAGGAGCAGGTCAGGCTCACAGATGCATATTTGTGAGCAGATTGGGAATCAAACCTGCATTCAGAGACAGACTACCCTCCTTCAGCTGCTCTTTAAATTTAAATCATTTCAGGAGTTTGGATGCCCTCCATATGCTAAAATCACAGCTCATGGTGCAGTGTATGTCATGCTGCATTCTATTTAAGCTCTTTTAGTCTTATCAGAAGAGCTCCATTCCACTAGCAACTCAAACAAAATGCAAACTAGAGCGACTCAAAAGCACACCAAACAAATTTGGATGAAAACATTCAAAATAAAAGAATCTTAAACTTTAACTAACGTAAAGAAAAAGGAAACGTGTGAACCTAAACTAACATGCAGAAAACATACCCAAGTAAAGTCTGTGGTCACGTAGAAAAACAAGGTTTTGTTTGTTGCTGTTGATTAACTTGTCTGTTAAAACTGAGTTTAATTTCAGCTCAACTTAGCCTGAAAAGGATGAAATGCATTTCTGCATTTCTTTCATGGTGTTGGTGTAAGTTCTTATCCTTGGATGAGTGTTAGACGACATGCCTTATTTATCTCAAACGTGAAAGTTGTTGGAATCTTCTCATGAATGAAAGCTCCAGAAATGCACACATCGGAACACACTGTTCTAGCAGAAGCCGCATTCCCACTGGAGGTTCTTTAGAGTTTAATTCCTCTTTATGCTAAATTTTCCTTCGTCCAGCAGCTAAACAGATCTCAGTGCTGCCTCCGGCAAAACCAGACACACTGCAGCCATTTCTAAAGAACAGCTGTGCTGAAGGGATGAAACAGCAGCGGAGAGACTGAGCTAAACCACGGCAGACAACATGACACTGACGGAACAACACAGCAGAGAAGATGAAACTCTGAAAAAAACGAAAAAAATCAAATAAAAGCTGGAGCCGGAAGAACACTGGGAGTAGAAAGTCACACGCATGACAGTGTTTGTGCAGGATACTTTAAACACTATGAAGAGGACTGCTGCCTTCCTCCTGTCAAAGCATGTTCAGTCACTTTAAGCCACCTTTTTCACTTCATCTCCCAGAAATGTTCGTCTTTTTCCTGTTTAATTGCTCTAATTTTGAAAATTTGACCCAAAACCCTACATTTGCTGTAGCCTAAGAATCTTTCCCAGCTAATAAACAATCCGGCAAAAAGACAAGCTGACTGCAAAACAGAAAGTATGAGCTGAGAAACGGAGAGGAGAAAGACTGCTTCAGTGGATTCTGTCACACGATGTGGGCTATAATTCATGAGGCTCTGAAGTGGAGGCTGTGCCAGCATGTGGGCTCATTTAGGATTATATGAGTGGCCGTGGGTATTGCGGGAAGATTCCCAGAGCTGCTCCAATGGAAGAGTCCTCTGTAATGTCAAGCCTGTGTCCTCCTACACAACTCTCACACAAGACAACTGCAGCTGCTGTACAGCAGAGGCTGACTGCTGAGCAGATTGTGGACACTGTTCAGAGTGACAGGAGGGTCCACTCTTTGTCTTACATGTTGGCTTAATCATTGATGCTATCCAGACCTAAATAATGACTGTGAAGTTGTAACGTAAAACAAAGTATGTTTCGCAAATAATACCAAAAATGACTTTACTGTGTTTTTTTAAAAATCACCTTTTTGTCTGTTAATAATTTTAGGAAGCAGATCAGCAACTTTAGTCTCTTGTTTTGGTCAAACGTGTGAAACAGACTGAACCTGGACTGACACACTCAGCACAAAACATGTTGTCTGAAACACTAATCTCACTTGTTTTTTCAAGAGGAAGAGCAAACCTGGAGAAAAGTGAAGCATGGCTGATGAACAAAAATGGTTGTAAAAGTGAAATGCTCACTCGTGAGGCTTTTTTTAATGTTTTCGTGATTCCGCCTTCACCAGATTCATGCTGAGAGCTCCTCTTTTCTTTACATGCTTCTGTCGTTTACGGTCTATCACTCTCTGTTAACATGTTTCCCGTACCTTGTTGAATCTTTGGCATTAAGGATTAAGGCCATTCTGAAAGCAAAAGGGTGTTCAACCTGGCACTAGCGAGGTGTACCCAATAGAGTGTGATGTTATTGCTTCTTTCCTTTTTGGCGCATGTTTTTAAGAAACAGAATAGGAAAGTTTCTTGCTTTAAATGAGCCGTCGATCCATCAACACCTCAGCTGTTATTGTCGCACTTCCTTCTGTTTTTTGACACATCAGCTTTGTTTTTCGTTCTCACCCTTTGACAGATGCTACTGTGTCTCAAGTCTGATTATTGTCATTTTTTAAAACCTGTTATACATACTTCAGTCCTTAATGAACAATTTAGCTTTTTTGTTTCCCAGTAAAGTGGTCATTTCAATCAGCCCGGACAATTTATTTTAAATGATGCTACTAGAGGAAAAACTTTGTAAAAGCACATTTTTATTTTTTATTAAAAACGTGTTTTTTACAGGAACACATTTTTATTTTTTAATGAAAATTGTTTTCAACGTCTGGTCAAAGTAATAGTTGCAGAAGACCTACAGGCACCTACAGTTTTCTAAATTTTTAGTGCTTTAAAACATGTTAAAAAAATGTAAAAGCTAAATTGAAAACTCAGTTTGATGCTTCTTACTTCCCTAACAGCAGAGTTGCAGCCTTGACCTAAATAAAAAATAGGAAATGTTTTGCAGCAAGAAGAATCTCACACTAAATTTTCTGAATGACTGAGATTAGAGCTGGCAGCTGCAATGCAGCAGCTCCTTCAGAACTGTGAGGGAGGCAACTTTATGAAATCTGTCAAACCTTTTGAACGGAGGAGAACGGAGCTTACTGATGGCTGTTTTTAGCGTTTACCTTTGTGTTTCTCCAGCAGTTCAGTGGTGTGCTCGATCACCTCATAGTACTCCTCCAGCTCCAGCATGCACTGGCAGTAGTTGAGCTCCAGGGGCACGATCATTCGACCCAAGTTGATGTGGTCAGCATCACCAGGCATCTCCTTCACCCACAAGCAAGACGGAAAGCAAAGATGAGTTCAGGATGATGGAGCATGTGAGATTTCTGGGAATTTGGTGGATTTAAAGGTTTTCCTATCAGGATTTGAAAACTGGAAGTTTCCAAAAACAACTGATCTTTGGTTCACAAAGCTTTAAACATATGCCAACTCTCTGTAAGCCTCCAGCATCAAACCAGAGCCGAAAGATAATCGTGCTCAAATGTATTCTGAAAGATTTTATGCCTCATTTCAATACACTTCCATTTTTACAACCCCCTCTCCCGGTTCTCTGCCTTTGCAAGCCTCCTCCCCACCCACTAAGCAGAAACACAGTGAAGCAGAGCAAGACAGGAAAACAAGGACCCCCCCCCTGCAAAGGCACGAGTTGCATGTCCTAAAAATGTACAAATCTGAGAAGAAAAGGGTGCAAGCAGCCCTTTAGCTTCCCACCTTCCTTTCATCATCCTTCACTCACCCTGGACTGCACCACTTTCAGCAGCAGGACTGCCTCTTTGTACTTGCTGGCAGCTTCTCTGTACTGTTTCTGCTTGACCAGAGCGTTGCCTTGCATGTGGAGGATCGGCACTGTCTGCAGCTTCTCGTCTTTTTCCATCATCCACGACTCTCTGTGGTACGACATGGGGTCTCCAACCTGCAGACAGCAGGGGGAAGAAAACACAGTTTAATAAAAACAACAGCAGTAATCATATTAGCAAAAAGGAAAGGGAAATTGGAAATGTTTCTGAGATTCTTACCAAGATTAGATAACAGATTACTCAGATTTTGCATCAGCTTACAATATACTCACTAAAGCTAATAATATCGTAATATTAGAGATGGCTATTTTTGGTGCAGCTTTGATCCCGATCACATTTTCTGTTACATTTATGGCAATTAAAAAGGCTAAAGACTCAATAAAAGAGGTAAAATTATCAACATTTTTCATTAGTGCTTCTGCAAAGCATTTCTTTCCCTGCATAAAACATGATTCTGCTCAAGAAGTTTAATGTTCAACGGCTCCGTAGGATTTTTCTCAGCAGCAGGTTTTGCTGGAAACACTCGTGTGTTTTATAGATTGAGCTTCAAAACATTTCCCCTCCTGTTAAAGATCTAAAGCCTTACTGCAAAGCTGTCAACTCACCTACATGAAAAATACAAGATTTCATTCTCAGACGCTGAGCAGGACCCCCGCTGAGTCCCAAGCTTGTTCTGGATAATTCATTAAATCAAGGCTGAATGTTTTAAACATAAACTGAGCTCAGTTTTGTCAGTCCTGACAGGGTTTTGCATTTAAAAGTCTGTCGCAGTCGTAGAATTGGACCCAGTGTTTTCTTTTGTTGTGATAGAAGTTCTTTCTGACGAATACTCGAAAAAATTGATTTATTTCAGCTATTTCTTTCACACAGATACAATTTAAGTTTTTTTTTTTTGTTTTATAAATGAAGACGGGTGCTTGCAGTTCATAAAAATACAGATGTCAGTCATTCCCTAATTAAATTACCATTCATTACAGAGCACAAAGCTGTGCTTTTTCTTTCACAGCTTGATGCTGATAAATGAAAGACTTGGTGTTATATAATTCCTATTGGGCACAAACTACAATTATTCATCCCTCCTCCATGATCAATATTCAAACGGTTTGTACTCCCATTAACTGAAAGGTATGCTACCCATGAATCACTAATACTACCAAATCGGAATCCCTGATTAGTCAAAGTTAAACCTGGTTTAACTTTCAACTCCCATTTAGCGGCCACGTTTTGTATGTAGATGCAGTAACTCAAAAACTTACATAGCAACCCGAGCGCTTTGAACATGGAAGCTCAAAATGTTTACATAGACTTTTCATCGGAAGTGGTTGCTTGATTCCGCATTGCTGAGGGCGTGAATGCAGCTTCAGAAGAAATTCCAGACAAGTAAGACAAAAGGGTTTATCCTTTTCAGCAGTTCTACTTTTTTTTGTTTTGTAAATTAATCTTTCATCAAATTTTTATTTTCTTAGATGACTGCTATTTTTTCAGCTGTAAGTAAAGCAAGCATTGTGTTATAAACAAGTTGAACTTTCCTACTTTAAAAAAAGGAAAGATTTAGATTTGTGGGATACACATGTACTTTCTGTCCTTTGCTGTGTCAAATGTTGGGTTTTACATTCAGTGTTGAGACATCTCTACATACCTGCAGCAGCTCCATGATGAAAATCAGCGGCTGAGGATTTCTCATGATTTCGTCCAGTTCTGGGAAACCGGTGGAGTGATAGTGAAACATGTTCCCCATGCCGCACATGTGCTTTTGGCCCTCCAGGGGGTCTTTTCCTTGAGCAATCAGTCTCATCCCCTTGGACACAATGGGATACAAACCTGTGTGCTGTAGAATTGAACATGAGCAGAGAACATGGAGCCCGAAATGAAACACCCACTGTTAGCATTCCCTGGGGCTGCAAGTCTGTGCCAGTCAACTCTACAAGGACAACACATCAAGCAGCCCAATTTCACTTGCAGATGGTGTTTTTCTTCAAAGGGAAAAGGAGAGATGTGGAAATAAGATTGCACTGTTGGTGTATAAACATGTTGGAGGCTGCAGAGGACTGAATCATTATGATGAATTAAAGCTTCCCCCTCTGTATCACAAAGATGTATCAGGACGTGGACATGCATGCATGCGAAAGCCCAACTCACAATAGCGTCGCACCAGAACTCAGCCACTTCTCCAACCCTCATGGAGGTCAGCAGGGTCTCCCACACTTCCATCTTGAACATCTTTCCCACAAAGATCTCAGCTGGTCTACCGGCCAGCCGACTGTCATCAATGACGGTGTGTTCAAAGTTGTCTAGAAGTGTCTGGAAATGGAAGACCAGCTGGGCGTGAAGAGAAAGATGCAGATAAAGAGGATTAAGGAAGTAGTTATCATCAGTGGGAAGTCATGAAAGCTATCGGAATTAACCACACATTACATAAATAAAGCTATAGAATATTTTCTCTCATCAGAAATTACTTTTGAACTTGGTTCACCATATGATGTTCAACGTCAAAAAAAGCTCCATCAATGATCAGAGAATCTAGTTGTTGTTTGATTGACACCAGATTAAACTCAGTGACAACGATCTGTTCTTTCCCTGCTCCTCTGCAGTGAATCTGGGCCAGTTCTCTTTGTCTCTTCTGCTCTTTCACATTCTCATTCTGTCAAAAATAATTCCGCCATGAATTTCCAAACCTGTTTGGCTCATTTTTCCAATCGTCTCTCATTCTTTAATGGTCATAATTCTATCACTCTGCCTTGGACAGTCTTTGGCATCCCTTCTTCATCTAGCTTCATGTCAACAGTCACATGCGTCAAACCCACAGCATGGGGGCCAAATCTGACTCTCTGAGTTATGACGTGCTGTCCTGAGGGCTGAGAAACCAATGAATGCTGCTTTAAAGCAGAATCTCTCGCAACCTAAACGACTCTGGCAATCTGGTCATTTAACAGATTTGAAAAATGTTAATATCTTCAAAAAAGCAAAAAATGAAGCACCAAGACAGCAGAAAATCATGAAGTCTTTTGTGTTGTGCTGCGGGGTTGGGGGTAAAGCAGTTTAAGTGAGCAATAGCAGTCTGACTCCAAGCATGCATCCAAGTGTGCAAAATTTAGCCCACAAGAGAAACAAACAAATTGTCCAACAATTAAAAGGCAGAGTGCACTCACAGCAGGACATGCTCACAAAAGCTTCAGTCAGAAATGACGGCGCAGTGAGAGCGAGCTCTGCTGCAACTGGACAAATTGGGAGATCTGGATGATGTGTTCGGATTTTTTTAATTACCTGACAACATATTTTGTGCACCAAGTCTTTTTATTGTTTTTTTTCTTCAAAAGGGATTTATAGGTAAAAACTTAAACTGCACAAAACAAAGAACACAACCCCCCTCCCGCACCCACCCGTCACTGTACCACTTAGACTCAGGTCATACACCAAACCATGCATTATGTATACCATATAAAACCAGACCGAGGACCCAAACATCTCCAAAAGCGTTCACATTACAAGGTCCATCATAAAATGTTTTAGCAGCAGTGACGTTCTGTTTCTTCATAAAGTCCAAGAAGGGATTCCAAGTGGAGCTGAGATTTTTTAAATGATAAAATGTTCCCTTTTTAAAGTTTTGAGAAACATGTCTCACTGAGAGCAGATATTAAGGTGTAAACCGAGAAACAAATATTAAGGAACTCCTTTTATTAACTCAGAATGTTTTGTACATGTTCATACAACACTCATTGCAATGTTTGTACAATAGAAATGGAATTTACTTTTTATTTCTCTTGCAGCAGTTCCTATAAACTTGTGGCAGTTTGCTTTGTGTTCATTTTATTCCAAACCAGATGGATGGCTCTGGAGGCTGTGCTGTCCACTCCATTTTTCATGCTGTGCCTTTTTGTCCTGAGATACTTCAGGCTGGGCTTGTTGTGTTTGTGGTCATTATGTTGCGTTTGGAGGAACCTCAGACCATCTGCACGCCGAGAAAATGCCCACACTTAAACCTAGCCAAACCATCATGTTTCCTCCCCTGTGTTTGAAAATGCTAATATTCAAATGGATTTTGTAGCCATTAAAAATGATCAAAAGTATTACAAAAACTTACATGTATAAATTCTTCCAGATGAGGTAATACTTATGTCGTGCTAAAGGGAACATGACGTAGATACCTTTGCTTGATCTCTGGCTATAGGAAAAGTCTGGTCCTGTTTCAAAATGTATGTCATTCATTTTCTCATTAAGCTCAATATTATATAAGGATTCATTTAAAAGTATGTTTTGTTAACGTCCAACTTTTCTTCAAAAAGACGTGAAAGTTCTCATTTATTTTTTAAAAAGTTTCTTCAGATTAATCAACTAACGGTTTTCAAAAGGTATTTTTGCAATCTTTTTGGAAGTTCTTTCACTTTCTTTTTTTAACATTTATAAATGTTTTACTCTATTCCTAATAGCTGACAGTGTTGAGAAGCTCATGTGTTTTCTGTTTTCCAGAAAACATTTGACTGCATTTTCAGTTTGAATTATTAACAAATGGCTGAAAAGCAAACACAGTCAGTTAAAGAGGACTTAAAAAATTCTAAAACACTCCTTCAGTAAGTCTGCAGCCCTCTTTTATAGACATGCAGATGAATATCCAAACAGAGAAAGGGCCAAAAAATGACTCAGCAAATGTTAGTTGTTTGCATGTTAGCCAGATACAGATTAAATATTCTTCTTAATGAATAATTCACCAGAATATAATTGAGTTACACAACAGATATCTAAAAATACTCAGGAGAATCAGATTTTTCCTCTCCAGTAATGATGACTGAACGCAATCTCATTATTAAGGTTATCATCCTAGATTAGAGATTAGAGATACCTTTGTTCCAGGTGGAAAACGAGGCATGGGTCCTTTGCCTCCAGCCAGAATTTTCTTTTTGACTCCCGGATAGTTAAGAAGGTACGTCTCCTCCATTGGGACTAAAAAACAAATATTGAATGGAAAAGTTTGACAGTTTCCAGATTTCTTTTCTCCCACTTTGAGGGTTTTCTTCTGCCTTTCTAATTAGCCTTGTGGAGACGGTCTCGGCCGATTTCCTGCTCCCTGACAGATGGCAGGATTAACAGGGGTTGGGAGATGGCTACTTTAATCTGTGGAGCTAATCCCTCGACTAACCCAATGATTGGAGGGACAATTCATGCAGAAAGCAGCAAGAGCGCCGGAATCATGCGGATGAGAGGCCGGAATCCTGTAGACCACCAAAGGTCCTGCTGGAAGCAGATGACTTGAAGATGACAGAGATGTGGCAGCACTGTCTGTGAGGGAATGTCACTTTGAATTGTTGTTGATCTTTACCTAAAAACATTTGCTCTCTGCCCTTTGGAGAAACTTTGATTTTCTCAGTGACTTTTTTTTTTTTTTTTTTTACGTAGGCTGCACAGTGGCGCAAGGCTGCACGGTGGCGCAGTGGTTAGCGCTCTTGCCTCACAGCAAGAAGGTTCCTGGTTCAAGTCCTGGCTGGGGGCCTTGAAACAGTGTCACCAATGGGGGACCTTTCTGTGTGGAGTTTGCATGTTCTCCCCGTGCATGCGTGGGTTTTCTCCGGGGACTCCGGCTTCCTCCCACCATCCAAAAACATGCTTCATAGGTTAATTGGTTACTCTAAATTGCCCCTAGGTGTGGATGTGAGTGTGCATGAGTGTGTGACTGTGTGGCCCCTGCGACAGACTGGTGACCAGTCCAGGGGTGTCCCCTGCCTTCACCCATGAGTAGCCGGGTTAGGCTCCGGCAGCCCCGTGACCCCGAAAGGGATAAAGCGGTTCAGAAAATGAATGAATGAATGAACTTTTTTACGTTTAAAAATCTGCAATTTATTCAAAACACAAGCTGGTTCAGACCATTGAAATGTTTTGATTAGATTGTAGTCTAAACCCATTTAACAGTCTAAAAAGAATATTTAAATGAACTTCAGTGATTTATAAAATTCCTACTTTTTTTAAAAGAAAGTTAAAGAAACAATTCCATATTCTGTTCTTTTTCTTAACTGCTAATAGAATTATTGTCATATTCCAAATTAAGTTCATTTTCTTAGATTTATATAAAAAAACAGAAATAACAACTAGAAACATAAAAATGTATTGTTTGCACAAAAAGTGAATCTAAATATGATAAATTATATTAATGCAAATCTACTATTTTACTAGGGTTTTCTGGACATTAACAAGACATTTACTATAAAAATGAAAAGAATCAAGATGTTTCACATGTATTGACCCTTACTTTGATAAAGATTTAGAGTCATGTGTAACTGCAACTACAGAAGTTATGGTTAAAATCACCAAAGATTGTGTTTTTTTGCTTAATGTTAAGCTTAAAATAGCAGATCAGTACAATTTAGTCCTTTAAATGTCTCAGGGTTTAGTAGATCTGATTGATAACCAGACAAAAAAGAAAAACTTTAAAAGCTTCTTCAGTAGTTCACTTTTGACAGTTTGCAAACAAATGCATTAAAAGTCCATTACTTGTACTTGTTCCCAAATTTATTCACATCATCAAACACAGATGGTTTAGTTAAGTAACAGTTGGCTGACATTTAGCTTTAGATATAAAAGGACAAATAAAAGAGACTATATTCACTTCAAGGCCAACCTCATTCACTTATGCAACATTTTGCAATACATTTTAAAATTGAATAAAAGGTGAGATCAGTATTCTGCAGATGCAATATAGAAAAATAGACAGAATGACACAGCAAGTGAATGAAGAAAGCTGGATTTGAAGGTTATTCCCATTTTGGAGATGTTGGGTTCAGGATGCCACCAGACTGCCCCCTGCTGGTCATTTCTCAATAAGTGAGTCCAGCTGCTCTTGCAGGGAGGCCAACTGTTGGAGCACAAAACACAGAATGTCAGCTAAGACCAGCAGCCTCCGGGTGAAATGATGGAGTAAATGAAGGATGGTTAGGATTGCTGTTCATTTAGATTTGCTGCTTTTATCATGTCTACAAACAACGACCCATGAGAAGTGGGTGGAAGTCATGCTGTAGCGGCAAAACACCCCTCTTTGCTGATAAATTAAATTTCATGGGATTCAGATTTTGCTTTTAGGCATAAAAAGTGTTGAGTTCTATAAAATAGCAGGCACAATGTTATCTGCAAACACGTTTAACATTCAAGCAAAAAAGGCCCAAAGCTGTGAGAAGATCAAAGCAAGCTTCAGCTCCTACCTGCTCCATCTCCCGCTCCTCCTGCTGGATGATCTCGTCCAACAAGGCTTGAAAACGATTCTGAAGGGGGGAGGGAGACAAAAACGGTTTGCATGAGTCAACAAGCTGAGCCTCATTAAACTGTGAAGGCTGAGCGTCTGCTCGAGCTACTCATGTCACGGCGCTCTCGCTGACAAAAAGGCTACTTAGGATGCTAGTCAGAGACGGCTGACCTTTCCCGTGCGGCTGTGATAATAACGACCACAGATGAGGCTTTGACGCTCCCCAAACTGCATGAAATACAAGCTCTAAATGTTAACATGAAAGAGGACGGTGTCTGCTCGTGTTCCACTCATTGTGAAGTCTTTACTAAAGAGTGCTGCGCATAAGAATACATTTTCATACAATTTCATGTGCATGACAGACAGAGGTTGTACAACGAACAGCCAGCAGGCTATTTCTGTACTATCTAAAGGAACAGAGGAGGAAAAACGGGAAATTTTTCTCTCGCAGCCTCGAGTTCTTGATTCTACATCAGTTTGTGAGTGACTGTAAACAAAAACCTGGTCCTGCGTACTTTGAGGGCCTGGTTCTCCACTTTCATGATGAGCTCCTCCTGCTGTTTCTTGCGAGCGCGCGTTTCCTGAAGCTTGGCCTTAATGCTGTTAATCTGCACCTGGTACTCCATGACTACAAAAAAAAAAGTATAGAATTGCAGGTTAGGTTTGAGAAAACATCTTTAACATCTGCTGTTTTGCAGAGGATGCAGCAAAGGTTGACCTTTCCTTGCTTTTATAGAGCCAGCTCTAATGCAGTTGGATTCACTACAGATTATGGCCAAAATCAGACCACTGACGAGAAGATGCACAATGACAAGCATCCCTCAAGACTACTATAAAGGACAGAAACTTAAATACAATGCAGAAAAGAAGACTGTGGGTTTGGAAGCAGCTCTGCAGGGATGCCAGAATGTGGCTGACCACTCACTAGGTGTCAGTGATTGACAGCTCCACGTATGCAGATAAGGATGTTCTCTGCTGTCAGTCGACTGGCTAAGACGCAGCTGAACGGTGAGCTTTGGCTGTCAGTGTGTGGCTCTGTGTGGGCGGGAGCCCAGCACTTGTATTTGCTTTGGAGAGGGGCTGTTTATTTGACTGTGATGTCTGACCTAGAAAACTCAGCTCTCATTAAAAGTCCAGACACCTGCCTTAGTTTATATTTGACCTCTACTTTTGACAAGCATCTGAAGGTGATTTAATTTCACGCTGGAATGCCTTCTGTCTTGAAATCCAAGTCGGTGGGCGTCACAACAACGACAGAGGAGGAAAGTTTGCCCAGAAAGTCAGCTCTTACTGTGAAGTGAAACCTAAAACCACAGGACGACAGATTTTGTTTTCTTGTTTTTTGGTTTAGTAAAACATTTTTAGGCTGTCGTTGGACTTTATCTTGAACCCTGTTGTGTTAAATAAATAATGACAATTGATTTTCTGTGTAGCACTTTAACTCCTTGATGCCCAAATTATTTTCCAGAAATGATTTCCCACAATGTATTTCCACATTTCTGAGAAAAATAAAATCACTTATATGTTTCAACTTTCAAATAAATGATTATATATATTTAAGAAAGTTTGGAGCTGAAGTGGTTTGATATGTATTTCGATCAATAGGCATAGAGAGGTTGATAAATTCTAGGTTTTTCAAACAGTCCTTGGATTAAAAACATGTATAAATAAGCTCTAAATTGACCTTTTTCAGGTATTTTGAAAGTAATATGATCATAATTTTTAAAAAATTGTATGTGACCACTTATAAAGCCACTTTCACATGCTTGAATGCTCTTTAGCTAATGCTGCATTGAATGCCTGTATAATTAAAACTCATTTTAACAAAATGTAATGTTTTTACTAACAAAATCCATTTCTTAATTGTTTTTTCAACAACTTTCAACTGTGAGCATGCTTCAGCTCTGCCCTGAGGTCTAAAAACCATTTCCTAAAAGCTATTAGAAGGGCAGGAGGTGTACTCCAGTCATTACAGTGAAGCAGTTTTAATCCTGCCGCACAGTAAAGAGGCCTTCTTGTCTTTTAATGCTGTATACTTATAAGCACGCATACAATTACAGCAACATTTGTTATGTATCGCAAAACAGACGTTTACCAGTTTAGATGCTCTGCTTATAATGATGTGATCTCTTCTGATTGGCTACAATTTGTCCAGGAAAAACGTACAGTCAGCTGCTAACTGATTCAAAAATATTTGTTAGAAATTAAATGCATTTTGACCATCCTTCACAGTCAGAAACAAACCACTTGAGCTTATTAAGTCCAAGAAGATGTGGAGTCCATCCATCAAACCCAAATATAATTTGGACATACCAGTATTCAGATGGATACTGTAGAAAAACCAATCTTTCAAAGGGTGCATTGAAGGCTTCTCCTTGTATCCCAGCAATGTTCTATGGTATGGAAAATTCACTTTATTTTGCAAGTGTAAAAGCTCACTTGAACTATGGTGCAAACCAAATTAGCAAACCCAGGAGAATTCACCTTTTGCAGCAAACGCATAAAGACTTTCCAAGCAGATTCACTCCCAGCACGCCTCCTGGGCCTCAAAGTACAGCTCTTTTGGTAGCTGTGATCACTTGGGGGCTGGCCCCCTTTACAGAGGTGTGCCTCAGCACCAGAATCCAGACTCAAGGACGGGGCAGTGGAGCTGTGAATGTGAGCAACAGCAGATCTCACAGCCATCAGAAGTAGTAAACACCACCCTTAAAGTACAGTGTATGTGTTAGCCATATATGGGCACCGACACTAAAAGAGCGAATGATTGGAGACAGGGACAGGGAGAAATCAACCCCCTGTGGCGCTGTCAGCACGGCCCAAATGGTGTGCAAAGAGTGAGCCCTACAGAGGAAAAGTGAACCAAAGGGAGGAAGAGACATGAATGCAAAGCAGTCTGAGTAAGAAAAGAACAAGAATCCAAAAGAAGTGGGAAAACGCCTTTGCACGTATAAATATGTGACAATCAAAGGACTAGCAGGACTGGTTTACATCTTATGGGGTTTTTCTATCATGGTCTGATCTTGTTTTGGGCAATGCCACCTCCAAATAAGCAGTTGTTGTAAGTGAATGATGTTTTTCAGGGTGACATGAGTGACGGCAGAGCAAACCCAATTTGAAAAACATTGCATTCTCCGCCCCTTTTGAAGAGAGTATACAGAAGCATCACAAGGTGGTAGCAACCTCAATGCACAAACCCAACAAGATCCACCCCTTGAGCGGCCTGTTTGACCTAAAAGAGCCCAACTCACTGAGACGTCACAGATACTGGGCGACATCATTTCATCCATGTATCTAAGCTTTTAGCAAAACATTTACCACCAAAAAACAAAGAAACTATAGTAGAAATGCAGAACATAAATCATACAATATCTGAATGTTGCAAATCTGCTATACAGGATGCATTCAAAGAAAATACACAAGATATCCTGAAGGCAGTGTTCTAAAACATAACTAATCCTTTGAAAAGCTAATTTTACAATACATGTAGCTCAATACTTTGACTATGATCTTTTTGTAGTTTTGTGTTCTCATTCTGAAAAGCAATCTCCTCTTAAATGTTAAAATTGCATCCTTGTTTGGATACTGAAAAAGTTGTTAAGCCTGGATTTCAAAAGTGAAAACTCAGTATATTAAATTTTCCCTTTTTACTTGCTTGTACTTTAGCTAGAGAACGTTTCAATCACCCATCAAAATGAACTAAATTACTATAGAGTGTTTATGCTCAAACATATGAAATCACACAGGAAAAGGCTCAAACATAAAGCCAGCTAAAGTCTGAGTAAAGGTGGGTCTAGTTTTCCTCTGAAACAGACTCTCCTGTGGATCAGCAGAAACAAACTTCAATGTTTTCTCACCGATTTGGTTGTTTCTGTCATTTTCGTTTTGGGCAGAGTCAGACTCGTCCAGTTTGTCCTGCAGTTGCTGCACCAGGTCATCCTCAGTGTCCATGATATTCAGGTCCTCGTCGTCGTGCCGGTCCCCTTCATCCTCCTCGTCCTCGCTGGAGCTGCTGATGTCATTGAAGATCTCCCGGAGTTCATCATGCGGGACTGATGACAGAAAAAACACCAACAGTGAGACAGCATTTGGAGCGACTGATGAGGACAGCCTGATTCCAAAGAGACACCCAACCGGCTCCTTTACTGCTGAGACCAAGCCCACCTCAGCATACTCCAGGATATAGTGATGAGAATAATGTTTACCAGAGGAGCTGTGACCCATCTTGTGTCCTGAGGTTCCAGGTGAAGAGTCCAGGTTGGCCAGACTGCTATTCTGGTCAGCTTCTTTGGACTCATCCTCAGCTATGACCTCCCACCCTGAAGACTGTGAGTCATGGTCAATGTGTTTTTGAAAGTTTCTTTGTCAAAAGCTTTGCTTCTCAAATGTTCAAAGAGTTCTTCAAAGTAAGATTTGAAAGGACATACACTGATGTAGGACTTGTTCAAGTTTCTGCGTGAATGCATGAAAACCCCCACAAATATTCCAGTTTAGTTTAGAAGGGTTTGTCTCTATTAACACGTAGCAAGCGGCCATGAAAGGTCGCGTGCTGTGCTCCTATTCTGTCAGGCTGCTCCCAGTTTCAGTAAAGCACCAATGGATTTTAAGTGCAATGCATACTTGTGGCAGAAGCTGCAGATACGGACATCCGGTGAGTGAGTTAACATGTTAAGGCTTTGACTAAAGCTACAAATGAAGGAGGGCGGTACAGGTGTTTTACGGTCCTTAAAGGGGAGATTACACTTGTTTTTAGTGATATTAATGAATGGAAACATGACGTGTGTCATAGTGACAGCATCACAGCTCCCTTTACAACAACCTTTAAAGCCATTTTTATAGCTGATTCATTTATGGGTGGAGTGATGCGTTTATAACCAGTCTACAGCGATAAAGTATCATGCAAATGTCAATTTTTGACTTAACTAGACACAACAAGCTTTAAACCCCTTACTGGGAGAGAATACCAGGATTTGTCTGACTGAACAAAAGGCAAACTCGCACTAAACAGAGATTTTTGACAGAAAATTAAGTGACTTACATCTGCAGGTTGATTTAAAGACCCACTCCGATCATCTTCTGATCTATTTTCAAAGTGTTCCTGTGGTCCTTTAATCAGGATCATGCCGTTTTAGCCTGCTGGTATTAAGTAAGCCTGCCCACAGTTCCCATCATTCATTTGTTCACACACACTCGTGGGAAGCAATTTCTGAGCTATCCAGTAGTACAGTTCTGAACCAGATGTCAGATCAGACGAGGAAAACCAAGACGTACATGGATCTATTTGTCTGCGAGTGAATGCATCAGAATGGAGCGGAGCAGAGAACTCGTGGTCCACCGATTGTAGTTTGTACATAATGACTACAGGCTTTTTCACCCCGCGTTTTTTCATCTGCTCCTGATTCACCACAGTCTGAATTAAAGATATACTCAGAAATCCAATTTTAAGCTTACGTTTTTTTAACCATTAAGAACCCTGACCTATTTGTCCTAGAAATTAAACTGATGTGGGAAATACCACAGAATACATTTCTGATGGTTTTTTGCTGCACGGATGTCCTTCATCATGAGAAAAATGCCACAAGAACATGTTAAGATACCATTTTCGTTGGAGTGGGTCGTGAAGGTTTATCTCACATTTTGGTCTACACTCATCATCCACCTTCAGAAAACCATGCTAAAAATATGTGCTTCATTGGGGAAGGCTTTTTCCTAATGACAGGTCTTTGCTAACGAGCTTTTTCACTGCTGTTAATTAAGAAAAAAATTCCAAGGTCTGATTTTGACAAGTATGAACAGAAACACTGAGATGTCAGTTTTCATAGTCAAAATACAGAAAATTAGGTAAAATACGGGTAGAGCATCAATAATAGTTTCCTCCTTTGGTTTAGAGAATTAATTAAAAGTGATGGAAGCGTAACCGTGGTTTAATTTCCCTCTTCTAAGCTATTTCACAAATGATGGAGAGATGGAGAGATTTACAACCCACTGTGATGTGATTGGACGCTGCAAACTTGAGAGATTTTAACATTTAGCAAATCATTAGACCATAAATATTAAATTAAAAAAAAGATTTTTGTATATAATTTACCAATTAATTCCCAATCTGCTCAACACTCAGGAATCTTGGTTGTTTTAATGACATGAAAAGGATACGGACGCTGACGGCCTCTGCATCTGTGCTCAGCAGTCTTTTCACTTCCTTTTCCACGTCAGGAGATTCAATGTACTGCAGAAAAAAAGGGGGGAGATGGAGTTCTTTTCCCAGCCACAAACTCACACACACAGAGACAGTGTGCACAAAGGTAGCAGCTGGCCAAAAGCCAGGAAGCACATTAGCGATTAAAACCAGAAGGGCCAAATCAATATGGCTCAGCTCTGCACCTTCAGGAAGATCCATTCTGAAGGCAAAGTATAGCTCGCTCACTTTCACTTTGATCACAGCAATAATGAAATAGCTTTTTTTTGCATACCTTTGGGGGAAACTAAGATGGAAAGGCTTTATTTATATGTAAATTCTGGATTTACTTTCACCAGTGTCTGTTTTCTAAAACATGTTGTGGGAAACAGAAACAGATCATCAAACAAGATGCTGGAGAGGTGGATGGGAAATTGGACGGCTGCGAAGCAGTGAGATGGAATATGTCAGGACCTTCTTTTTTGCGGTTTTGCGAAATCTTCTCTTGCGTGTGTTCTTCAAAGGACAGGTGACTGCAGACCAAGAAACAGGACAACATGAGTCACGATGCCTCTATGTTTGTTAATGCTAGAACATTTCTGCACAAACCGGTTCTAAAGCTTATGAGAGGAGGCGTTTATCAGCTTACTGCCGTGATTCCAGATGAATTTTTTATCCTTGTCCTTGTCTTTCTTCTTGCTTTTAGGATCAGTACCAGTCGGCTCCTCTAAAGGAGGGTAGAGGTCGCCATCTAGTGTACAAACCAGCATCTAACACACAGAAAGAAAAATGATGAAGGAAAAACATGTTTTACATTTGTTTTTATGTGTATATTTAATAATTATTAATGATTTAAAATAACATATTGTAATTGACTTTTTAAATAGGTAGCATATCTTAAAATTATAATACAACTCCATGTTTTCCATTGCATTTTTCTTTTTAGTTTTAAGTGTAAGACTGAATGTGTCTGGTTCCAATGTTTTACCTGGCAGATGTCTGCAGTCTTGTAAAACGTCTTCTTATCTACGGTTTTGAGAGATTCGATCATACAAGGCACATCCACCAGTTTGCAGGCCAGAGGAACCCGGTCGACTCGGACTATTCCATGACGACCGTCAGCTGATATGGGAGAAGAATGACAAACATCACAATGGTGCGGCAGCTGCAGTAATCAGAACTGTCCCAGGATAATACACGCCAACTCAAAAAAAAAGAAAGAAAAGTGGGGAAGTCTAAGACAAACCAAACCAGATCATTTTCTTCTGACTACAAGTCTAAAGTTAAGTCTAAGTCTAATTCTTCAAATCAGTGTTTAAGCCAAACACAATAAATCCACTCTAACTGGAAAAAAAACGTGGGTTGACAAAGAAAAAACAAAAAACAAGGCATTAAAATGTCTTCTTATGCCAATATATGACTAAAATGCTGCTTGTTTTATTACAGATCACAATGGATCCTATGTTAGAATATTTTAATGCCATTTGAAACATTTTAATGCAGTTAATTGTACTTTTCCTGTGTTTACTCAGATGAGTACAAATAGTTTAGGCACTAGAATACCTCTGCAGTATTATTTTTGCCCTCTTGTTAAACATATAAAAATGCCTCTCTTTCTTTGTTTTGATTTCTCAGTTTTTCTTCAGTTACTGGCATGTCTTCAGTTCTTCTTTGCTCTAAAATAATTTTGTGCTTTTCCTGCACCCTGTCCAGCCAGGAGGTATAAACTCTCCTAGAATGTACGTAAAAGATGCATGCACATTTCTTATTCAAAGTCTATTCATTTTACAGCTGCTGCTTGAGCAGAATCAATTTGAAGACATTTAAAGCTTTTAATGCGCTGCAGAAACCCAGAGAAACAGCAGAAATGTCCCGAGGAACAAAGGTAAGAGCAAATGTTACTTGAGGTTATGGCTTAGCGTCTGTAACTGTAATACTTCAAAAGACCCATATGTTTGATTGGTGGATTAAAAAAATAAAAAAAGTTACCCAACACATGTTCAAAAAAGAGAAAAACATTACAAACTAGTTACAAATGAAAAATATAGTTAAACCCAAACAATGAAATATCAGTAATTCTTAATAACATAAAATAATTATCTTTTAGGCATGCATTTAAACACAGCTGAAACCCAGGTCACATCACAGGCAAACAAATGTCATGACAACTCATGAATGACTTACGGTGCAATTCAATGGTGAGTCTGTCTTTCATGTTCATGCTGCTTGACTGTGCAATCCTTCTCACAGTTGACGCATACTCCTGAAAGAAAAAAAAAGTTTTAATATTAAGTCAAGCATGACATAAAAAAGTAGATTTCTGCATCAACAAAAAGTCCTACCGGAGGAAGCCTCAGAATAAACTGACTCTCCAACTCATAGGGAGCATCTTCTTTACTCTTGGAGCCAACCTTTCCAACTGAAATCACAAAACAATACAAAATAAAAGGTAGATGAACTTCCTTCTAGACATTTTATGCCATAAAAATGGGTTGTTTTTCCAGCTGCCTGTTTCTGTACTGATGTTTTTAAGCTGATTGACAACTTCCTGAAAAATGCACATGCTGGAACTCCTGATACCCTGAATGACCCTCTGGTTTACCTACTGGAACAACTTCATAAACACATAATGACAAAATATTTAAGTATTGATTTAATTTTATTCCAAGTTAGATTTTATATCATAAAATGTAGAAAAGTAAAATCATAGCTTTATTTGTTTACAATTATGCAAAAGCTCTACACAGATCATGTGAAATATCTGTCCCATCTCACACTGTTTACATTTTTTGTTTACTTTTTCACTGAAAATATTATTCATGAAAAATGTTTTTGCCCAGAAAATCTAAAAGCTTGCAGAAATACAACGTAAACATCCACACAAACATTAAGTACACTGTAAACATCACAATCAACAAGTACAAAAAATAAATACTTAGAAATTGACATTGTTGTGTTAAAAGAGACGGTGGTAAAGCAATGAGAAATGTTTACACCGGTATATAAAAGTACACGCAAATAAAAGGTTTATGAATAAAACATATCCATATATTAGCAACGTTTAGCTAGATAGCACGATGACCCTTCTGAATATAAATCAGTTCACTTAGAAATAAACAAACAGCTAAACTAGTTTCCCTACTGCCAGTTTACTCTTTTATGCACAAAACAGATGCAGCCAGGCTGTAACAGGCATGTTTACGGCCAAAAAAAAAAAAAATAGATAATAACCGATGAGTAGCATAATATGCTAACACGGAAAGCTAAATACCTTTAATTTTAGCTGTCATCTTCAATTTTGGAACTTGCGTGGACTAGCTTTGCAAAATTATAAGAAACCACAATGCGAAAAAGTAAAGAGTTTGGCAATATATTCAAATAAAAATGAAATGCGTGAACAGTTTAGCAGCAGGATTGAGCTAGCATGGCTACCAAACCAGTGACTGAGTTTTTTTTTTTTTTTTTTTTTAATGTTGCGTTCACGACCATCTCGGATTTTATGATGTTCAATTATGAACAAGAAGTTAAGATTTTCAGCTAATTAATGAATTATCTTTCAGAAACATTGCACCCTAGTTTGAAAAATTATATATGGAGATGTACATTTTTGTGAAGACGTAAATTATATGAACACATGCTTAACCGAAGTTTAGTTTTATTCTGTAAAGTAACACTATATCTATATAGCATTTAATTTAAATCAATTAGAATTTGAGTAACTTTTTTTATATACAATTTTTATGCTTAGAAAGAATGAATCCAGTCGGAAAAAATGTTCAAGCCTTTGTTTACCCTCCATTTTTAAAGTTATTTAAAGCGAATATTTTAAAATTGTTGTCATCGGGTAAAATGTGCACACTCAAATACTACATACATACATATACTACTATCTACAAACATTTTTTTTAAGTACATAAAAATGTTTAGCACCTTTACTTGAAGAATTTTTAAAGTTGTTCTTCAAGCCTTTTTTCTGGGAGGGCGAAAAACTTATAATCGTGCTTTTATTTTGAAAGAAAGTCTCGCAACTATCAATCTGAAAGGGAAACTCGTTTCACTTCCGGGTCAGTGGTGGTTTCACTATTGCTGTCGTTCTGCTGTCAACTCCCACCTCTCCGTGAATTGTACATTTCTTGTTTTTTAGACTCAGCGACTTCGCAGCTTCTATCTTCGTAAAGACAACATGGTGTTCAAAGTAACTGTCAGCATGTCCTGGAAGACCACACGGACGCTGTGGTTTGTCATGCTGGTCTGCCTGTGTGTGTCCATCACTGTTTGCCGAGCATCATCATCCCCTCAGGAAGAGGACAGTGCCATGGAGAACATCGTTACAGAAAAAAAGGCTGAGGAGAGCCACAGACAGGACAGCGCGGATTTGCTGATCTTCATCCTGCTCCTCACCCTCACCATTCTAACGATCTGGCTGTTCAAGCACCGGCGGTTCAGGTTTCTGCATGAAACGGGGCTGGCGATGATTTACGGTGAGATGCTCCGGGGAGCTCGCTCAGAGCCGCCGGTCAGATCAGACCTGACTCATTCCTCTGAGCTGTGACACAGCAGTTTAACATGCAGTTAGGAAAGTAAAGGCACCCCGTGCTGCACCCCGTGTCAAATCCAGCATTCAGTTTGTTTGAAATGGTTCCTAAAACACTGATTATAGTTTGCTTTAAAAAGTCCCTAAATAGGCCAGTAACACACGACAACAGTATGAGGTAAACACGGAAATGTTGCATTTGTCACTAGTCTTAATGAGTTTGGATGTTAAGTGCAAATTTGGCCAGCACCCTTTGGACCTTACACCAATAAAGGTGGTGGAGGGGGGCATCTGCAATTTTACTATTGCACTCAACTTTTTAAGTAGAATCAAACATTTTGTTGCACTTCTCTGGAAGTTTTATTAAAATTATATACAAAATTATATTTGCAGGTTCACTTGTAGATTGTTTTTGTTCAACCTTCGAGTGTATGTTGTGTTTTCTTCCCTGTCATGTGGATGCGACTCTGAATTCCTGTGACCAGATGGTTGCATCTGTAAATGAAGAACATCTTACCTTTATTTCAAGCTTAAATGACTAGGAGCCAACACAGGAAAACAAGGTGTATATTTACATTCAGATGGGTTTTGGTGAGTGGCCCAAGTTTTGGTGGTGTGGTGGTTTGCACTCTCACTTCACAGCAAGAAGATCCTGGTTCAAATCCCAGCTGGGTCCTTTCTGCGTGGAGTTTCCATCGTTCTCCTTGTGCGTGTGGTTTTATAACCTACTTCATAAGTTAAACAACCTCTGTAAATTGTCCCAGTGTGACTATGTGTGTTGTGTGTCTTTGTGGCCCTCCAATGGGCTGGCATGCTGTCCAGGGTGTAGCCAACCTTAACCCAACAATAGCCAGGATAAGCTCCAGCAACACCACAACCCCAAAAGAGATTAGGCGGGTTTAGAGGATGGATGGTGGCTGTAGTTTAGTGGAATTATCAGCGTTAATTTGTTGTATCCAACTTGACAGTCACTTGTGCCTTGGCATAAGCAGCTCTGGATAATAAGCATCTGGCAGCTTCCCTTCAAAAAATAGAGATATAGATACATTATATTTATCTATTCACAAATCCTTTTTTAACAAGAAAATGTTCCTGCAAACAGCATTCTGGGCTGACTGAGCTCTGGACCAGGAGTGGCCAAATCCAGGCCTCGAGGGCCGGCGTCCTACATGTTTTCTAACCCTTGAAGCTTCTTATTGGCTAAATACACGGTTTCCAGGAAATCGGCAGAAGAAGAAGTAGGATTTCTAGGAATCCATCAGGACGTTGGCCCTCGAGGCCCTTTGTTATTTGTTCTGTGTTTACTGACGTACTTCCCAAAAAGTCAAAAAATTTAATCAATGTGTTTTTCTTCGTATTTCAGCGTCTGATACTACAGCTTTAGCAATCAATCATTCAAAACTTTATTTGTAAATCACTCTTTGAATTATGCAGTGTAAATACAAATTGCTTTATATGTTAAAAATAATAATTAAAAAACTGTTACGTTTCCCTCTTACCTTCACCTGTTATATAAATACCTTCAAATGTGCAAAACGTGACAATATTACTCTCATCCAAAATTCTGTTTTTTTAACTTTCTCTGATTAGATTTTGTCTTTGATTAAATTAATATACTTGAGCTCCATAAATTGTTTGCCCATTGAAGTTAAACAGAGGAATTCTGGAGAACCTTAAAAAACAAGCCCAAATTATGATACCTCCCCCACTGTGCGTGGTACTGTCTGTACTGACATGCTTTATTTTTGAACTTCTTTTATATGTGACACTTGTTTGTCATTCTAAAAAGTCTAACAAAGTCTTTGTCTATTTTTTTGGTCACCCATACCTGTACAGCCATGTACTCCTGGATTTAAAAAAAAGAAATATACATTTACTACCTACAATATTCATAACAAATAAGAATTGTATTGTGTGTGTGTGTGTGTTGTCTGCATCTATGATGATCTTTGGTTTATCCTGCAGCAACAGTTTTAATAAATATGAAACTTTGATTCCAGTTTATTAAATTTAGGGACAAAGTTCCATTCAGCTGATTAAAATTCAGCTGCACATTATTCTGCTGGCTTTGCTGCTGCAGAGCCTGTGGGAGTTTGGGAATGTTGTCCTATGAAGCAAATAAACAACCTAATATGATTTTTTTACAGTAATTTGAGCTCTGAAATGTAGTTTATACTCACTGATAGCTTTTTCATCTTTATGTCTTTGGTATGTGTTAAATTTAGAGGGTTTTTATATCATTAAATTGGATTTTGTTGCTCATTGTGTCTATTTATTGCTGGATGTGTATTTAAATATTCATATGCATGTGGTGTCCTGGTTTTCTTTTGCCTTTTTCTTTTCATTTATTCTTAACATAGGTAAAATACAGGCAGATCCTTGATCAGATTAGTAGTTTGATCAGAATTTTTAAAAGTGTAACACCTCTGTTTACAAGCTGACACAAGAATACTTACTATTTTGGGGGGAAAATTCCAAGCAAATGTGTTTCTGTGACATTGTGTTCATACAGAAGCTTTTGTCATTTTAGGTTGTTTTTTAATATTTGTCTGAGATGTTTGTGTTAGATCTGTGAGTTATAGGAAAAGGTCTGGACTGCATTAACTCACAAAAAAATCTGTTTTTAAAATGCTAACATTCAAGTGGAATTTGCCCAAAGTTTCCTCAATAACAGAGACGGTGTTGATTTATGTTTTCATTTTTTTTCTTCACTTTGCCGTTTGTTGGCTTTCCTTTCCTCAGGTTTAATCGTTGGCGTAATTTTGCGCTACGCCATCCATCTTCCTCGGGATGTCAGCAACGTCTCCTTGAGTTGTTTTGTCAACGCCAGCCCCCCAACACTGCTGGTCAACGTCAGCGGCAAATTCTACGAGTACACTTTGAAGGGAGAGATCAGTGCCAACGAGGTGAACGACGTTCAGGACAACGAGATGCTCCGCAAGGTACTCGCACGCCAATCAAATATCTCCATTTTTGGTCCTTGTCAAGCAAAAAAATTGTCTGTTTTTTTTTTTTCTTTTTTTTTTTTCTTTATTGTTATGTAATAGCTGAACACAAAGTGTATCCAGACACTAGTCATCTGTCCCACAACGTTCTCCACATCTAAACAGTTCCAGCACCAGTGGCTTAGATGAACGAAGAGTTGCAGCTTCAAATGCAACAAACCTGAGCAAAACAGAGTTCATAAGTACGGCACAAACAAACCAGCCAAAACAGTACGGGTGCTTCACATGTTCAGGTCGAAACTAAAGTACTCTTTTATACTTATTTATTGGCTTTTTTCACGACAGATGCAGAGGTAACCCTGCTAGCTTTCGCACTGGGTCAGCAGTCTGCGCCCAACTGTGCAGAATCCTGTAACACCTGCAGGAGTTATTTCCCTTTATTATGCTGCAAATTGATCAGGTTACAGTTTTCTAATCTGGGCTCAGTTCTTTGTGGAAACAGAGGATTCCAGAAGAGTTTGAGTACATTTAAATTTTGCATTTTATTCAATTAACTTCAAAGTGTTCCCAGTGGTCTTTTAATTATGATGATGCCGTTTGTAGCCAAAATAATAAAAAAAAAACATTGTCGTTTTCAGGTTAGAGCCAGATAGCAGTTCGGATGAGATAAACAACGGCGTACATGGATCTATTTGTCTGCAAGTGAACCCATCAGAATGGAGCAGGGGGCTGGTGTCCTGCCCAGCGTATTTTCTTTGTCACAGATACAATCTTTAACAATCACATTTTTTTATCTGCTGTTTTGAATAAAAAAATACTCAGAAAAGCAATTTTGAGTTTAAGTTTCTTTATAAATGTCCTCCATCATGAGAACAGTGTTACAAGAACATGTTAAAAGCACAAAAAACACAATTTTTATTGTTCTTCCGTTATCAAATGTAAAAGTAAAGTAGGATTACACCAAATTTATAATGAAATATTCTAGATTTAAAAGTTTAAGTCATGATTATTTCTACCGTGTAGAAAACTTGTATAAAGAACTTTTCTGCTTTTTTAATGTGTCATTTTGGATGAATGAATGAAGAATCAGAAAAGTAAGACGTTTTGTTTTTTCATGCTTACAGGTTACCTTTGACCCTGAAGTGTTCTTCAACATTCTGCTGCCACCCATCATCTTTCATGCTGGATACAGCTTAAAGAGGGTACTGTTTGTTTTCTTTCTGGCTGCTGTCAGTCCCAACAAAGCCAGTTGTGTTTGCAGCTAAAGTGATATCATCTTCATATGACATTTTTATGTAGAACGTTGATCTAAGAATCGTTTGCTTTTGTCTTTCAGAGGCATTTTTTCCGTAACATGGGGTCCATCTTGGCTTTTGCGTTTCTGGGGACAGTTATTTCCTGTTTTGTTATCGGGTAAGAATATTTATTAGAGAATATAAAGATTTTCTGGTTTTTATTATGGTTCTGTTCTGTCCGGGTGGTGTGCACGTGAACCTCAGATTTTCCCCGTTTATAAATGTTCATCCACTGTTTCTATCCTCTGGCAGGTTGTTGATGTATGGGTGTGTCATGCTGATGAAGCAGGTGGGACAGCTGGGTGGAGACTTCTTCTTCACCGATTGTTTATTCTTTGGAGCTATCGTCTCTGCCACCGACCCAGGTAATTGTGTTTGTCCTCAAACACAGTGCGAATTGAACATGAGATATAATAGATATTTAAAATGTACATTTTGTTAAAGAAAACACACTAAACTTCAGAACTGACGGTACAGCGTTCCCTCCTTCTTAATAAACACTTGGAATTGAAATGGAAAAAAACATGCATAGTCAAAATGATCCTGTGTGAAAGAATTAATTACTAATGTAAAAAAGGCTTTTCAGAACTCTGCAGAAATGTTATTTAGTTTGAAACACTCACACTCCAGCTTTAATCAGATCAGGTACCTGATGACACAATGCCACAGGTCAGTTTGACGGGTCTGAGGCACCAGCTATAAAGGCTGTTAAACACAAAAGTTATGCAAATGTGGGAGAGATGAATGCACAATTATTCCAAAACAATTCTTTATGGTTATGTAGATATGGGTGGAAATGATCAGGTTTCTAACCATTTTAACTCTTGTAGAAGCTGAACATTTCACATGTTGTTTTATAACTTATTTCAGTTATTTTCATACAATAATTTATATTGGGGTATTTTTGTTTAAATATGCCTCTAGAAATATCAAAACAATCCGTAGTTTAGTGGTGAAGTTTGTGGTCTGAAACAGAGAGATGGTGGGTGTAATTCCACTGTTGGGCCTTGCCAAATACTCAGATCTTTAAAGTTCTACACTGTAGTTACCTTTCTAGAGTCTTGTACTTTGACTTTCAACAACCACTGACACCTCTCTAATGGGATTTAAACTGATCAAATTACCCATTACTCAGATATTTGGCCTTTTTTTGCCAAAACTATTACAATTCTCATTAATTAAGAAATATTTTACTGGCCTTCTCTTAGAGGGCCTCCAAGTCTTTTCTTTAATTCAACAAAAACTTGTCTTCTTCACATCCACCACACACACAAAATATGAAAGCTAGAACATCTGGACTTTAGAGGTTTTAGACTCATGTTAATAAAGCTTCTACTAAGGTAGTAAAGAAAAGTTTAACCTGCTTTAATGGTTAGCCTCTGTTTTAAATAAGCTTTTGTTGGGAATTTTCTTTAGCTGGGAAAACATCCATAAAAGAGACTAGTACTGAAATAGAAGAGACATGGGGGAGTCGTCGCACTTTTTAACTTGTGTAAATTGTTCATTTAGTATCTTTTTGGGAGTCATTTGTGCTTACATGAAAGCTCAGGTATGCTCACTGATCAGTATCATTGCTTTAATGTGGTATTATTTTTAGCTGAGTATGTTTTTGCATGAGAGTGCTATTAGCGGTCAAAGACACGAATGCATTTTGATAACAACTTAATGGCGTGTCCCTGTTCGCTTATGTTCAAGTAAAAATAGTGTTGCTTGAATTTCTTTATAAAAACACAAAAAGGTCTATGATTCATTCTCTTGATGTTTTGACCTTAATTTAAACACAGTAACTGTTTTTCAGACATGTGCAGTAGGACGGAAAAATTAATGAATCTATTGTTCTGAAAATATATCCTTATTAAATCTATTGCTTTTTTAAATGGGTGTAATTGGAAATCAACACAACTTAGTTCTCCAGTAATGATCTACAATTAACTATTGAATGTTCAGAGTCAGAATATAACATGTTTCCTAGGCTGCCTACTGCAGTGTGATTTTTGCTATAAAAAGGAAACCCATTTTATGTTTTTCTGGCAATATAATTTATTTTCATAAATCTCTAACTATGTAGACATAGTTGTGTTTTGGAGAAGGAAATTGATCATTTTAAAACTAAAATCCTAAACCTTTTCAAAAATAATTTGATAATGATTTTGAAAACGAATACCTGGCAGATCTTTAATATAAAAACAGCAGGACGTATAGATAATTCCTGATATGACCTTTGAAGAAAAAAAAAAAAAAAAAAAAAGCTTTCTAACCTCAGTTAGTAGGGCAGAAGTATTTGTTGCAAAATGAGGTGGAAGTTTAGTCATTTTTTGGATATCAACATCGAGTGACAGTTCCCTCTAGGGCAGCTTTAATTAACAAATATGACAGCAAGGGCGGTCTCTCCTGCACAGAGTGGCTGCACATCCTCTCAAAGACTTAAAAATTTACTAAGTATCATTGACCTAAAACGAGGTCCTTAAAAACCATTACATTGTCCTAAATCCTGAACAAGCATGTCCTTTCCATGTCCAAATCATTTTCCTCTTTCTTAAATCCTGTCGATTTTCATAATCTTTAATGGAATACCAAACTTTTGAAAAGAAAGTATCTCATCTTCAGGCCGCAATCTGATTCTAAATCAAATTTCAGTCGCTGGCTAATAGGTTTAGTCTACCTCAGGCCTTTTGATGATATTTTAGCCTCGCTGGTAATGCAGGAAGTTTAACTTGTTAAGAAGTCAAAAATGTGCACTCTTGAACTAATTTACATCATGTCTGGTGCACATAATGCGATTCAGTAGCAGTCCTTTCTTAAATCTTCCTTTTTTTTACTAGTAAGGGAAATTAAATCTATTAGGTCGGTAGTGTGGTACAAAATGGCCTCTGTGTGCATTATGTGTTTACTGGAACACTAGTGCACTGTCAAATACTCACCACTAGACTAGGTTGAAACTTCATGTAAACTAGTTAACTCGATTCACACATCCTGATGATCCAGATTAGGAGGTAGGAATTAAATTTAAACAAATCCTTTCTATTGGCTACGCTGCAGGATTAACCTTTTCAGAACCAGCTGTTTTGATTATGTGCAGCTCTGTGGACACTGTGTGCAGCATAAAGAGCAGGATGTGATTATTACTTACCAACAATAAAAACTGAGTATTACATTGTCCCTTTGACCAGAGAGGAGAAGAGAAACATGTGACTGACAGGAGCAGACTCTCACTGACTAAGCACTGACAAAAGGACTTTATATTCATGCTTTGATTGTTACTGTAATGAAAAACAGTCTTCATGAATTGGACTAAACACAAATTAAGAGAGACCATGTACATAAATGTTCTAATGTTTGATGTTTTGAGTTAGATGCATTCAGCAGTGTTGTCTTTACCTGACATATACTCCCTTTAAATGAAGGCTAAGACTGCATGATTGTGTTAGGAAAGTAAAACTTTATTTCGACTTGACTGAGAAGAAACGAGTCCTTCACTCTTCTCTGTACTTTATTACCAGTTTTTAAAAATCTTCAAGTCAAATGAGGAAAATTCCTCAAATTTCCTGCCATTTGGCTTAACTGCTTTATTCAAGTTAAAAATAAGTTACAATTCCAATCATGATAGAAAACAATCAAACATTTTTGTATCTTTATGTCCTACAATTATCTGGAAAATGCCAGATAAATTGATGAAAACAGATTTCTGTAAACTAGTAAAATGGAATTAGTTTACTAGTCCACAATTGTAAGCATTACTAGTCTGCGAGAGCACATTTTTTTACTGTCACTATATTTTCATTACTAGCAAGGCTAACAGCAGCCTGGCATGATGGATATGGGTTTTCTGTTAAAAAGGGAGTCTGCTGGATACAGTATCATTAATGGATGAGAAAAAGTCAGTTTTGAGTTGCTTCATTTTACCCACATACGCCTACAAAGGCATCATGACCAACGAACTCACACCAGCAGAACGCGAGTATGAAATAGACTATCAATGTGACGAAAAGAGATTGGCACAGATAAAAACTCAAAAATGAAACTAAAAATGTCCTTCAAACATGCACAAGTATAACATGTTTCCAATTTTTCTAACATTTCATTTCCTGAAACCTTTTGTGATATCATGTTGTTCACTTTGACAACCCAGGACTTATGGAGGGTTTTGTGTTTCCTAGTAACCGTCCTAGCTATCTTCAATGAGCTGCAGGTAGACGCTGACCTGTATGCGTTACTGTTTGGAGAGAGCGTGCTCAACGACGCTGTAGCTGTGGTTCTGTCTTCGTAAGTAATCTTCTATTTCACATGGTTGACTGTACAGGAATACTATGAGCTGTGAAATTATTTTTTAGAGTGAAAAATATTAAGATGAAGGGGAATTTCTTGGTTTATTTGATTGTCAGATAATCTTTCACTGAAATAATATTAGTTTTATTTTAACATGCTTTGTATGTTTATTGTGTGTGTTCTTTGCATTGGACTTTGGCAAAATGTACAGTTTCAAAATTTAAAATCAATTTCCAAGCACGTAAGGGGCGTCGGGGCCTTGCAGAGTGGCGTTAACCGACCCACTGAGCACTTGCTGTTGCTGTGCCCTGGGACAAACATGACAAATCACAGACTATTTGTCTTTTGACTCTGGCTTGTCCATCCAGGGATGCGATTCGTTGCATTATTTATCAATTGGTATTTTTTTTATGTTCCCGTGGAAGTGCCTTTTGATGCATTGAAGCCAGTTAGAGATCACATCAACACATTTCTCTTCTGGTTGAGGACCTGAAGGCTGAGGAGGCGACGCAAAGCCAGCGCTCCTCAACGACAAAATGCCTGGCGATTTGATCAGCTGGTGTTTGTCTGGGGGAAGTGGAGGACAGGGAGTGAATGCCAAATAAGGACAAACAGGATTTTAGACACACTTGGTTCAGGTGGCATCAGATTCTCCTGCATAAAAACAGAATTTTGCTGTATTTATAACAGTTTACCTGAAATTGCTTCAACAAAAACACTCAAAAGGCCTTTTTATTACAGAAATGTATTGGATTTTAGAAAGTGTGCTGGTGTCAACATTACCGTTTTTCATTCTGCGTATCAAACATGGATGCTAAATAACATTTTTAGGGTTAGAATTAGGCTCCATATATTTTTGTTGTCAATCTGAATCATCCAGCGCTTGTGTATTTCCACGCACACTGTTATCCTCATTTCCTTGCAGCTGCTTCCTGCAAGAGCTTCAACAGTCAGTTTGTTAATTTCCTCTGATATCAACCAACTTTATAAGGAAATTCAACTCCTTCTGACACAAAAAATAGCATTTGTTTTATTCATGGTCATAGTTGCTTTGTTTTTAGAAAATTTTAACATTTTTTCAAAACGATGACTAATGGATTCAAAACTGAAGTGGAAAATAAATTCTGAATCAGACAAAGCATGACATTCCCTGATAGGCTCAGCCTGGGAAAGAGGGGTTGCCATTCCATCAGCACATTTTCAAGCATCTTTACTTTTGGCAGGTGATCTATTTGATTTTCATTAGAGCGGAGCTAAAAAGGGGGTGAAAAGTGACCTCCTTCATTCTATAGAGCTGGGTGCCTCCTTCTGAGCTCCCTTAGATCAGTTTTCTGGTCCTCAGGACTCACTGACCGAAATGCTTTCTATTCTACTCTGCTTCAACTCAGCTGGCTTTAATGAATGTCATTGGGAAGTCTTTACAAAGGTTGATGATGAGCTAAATTAAGCGTGTTTGAGTGGAGTAGCACAGAAAACATGCAGGACAGTGTGCCAGTGAGGAGCAGGGTTAGAAAACACTGCCTTAGAAGGACAAGTTAAAGCTTTTTGAGGTCAAACTAAACAAGCAATTGACATGTGGGCTGATGCAGACAATCTCAGTTTCTCTGATAAACCAAGATCTTTGCTGAAAAACAGATGCATTGCTGTACAGGGGTAAGCAAACTACAGCTGGGGAGCCATATGTGGCCCATTAAACTATTTTGTCTGGTCCGCCAGACTGGAATAAATTATAATCTTTATAAATGTATTTTTTCCCTGTAGTTCTGGTGTCTCCTCAGAGATGGCGCTCTACCAAAACATTGTCCTTTGTTTCGGGCCAGAAAGTTATTCTGCATTAATGTGGTGTTGAAAGATTTGTTGTTTTGCTGACGTCAGTGTTTTTCCTTGAACTACATCAACCCATTAGTGCAACTGGCACTAAAATGAGAACAAATGGCACAGTTTTGAGGGGGAAAAAAGTTTTGTTTTACAGTATTAATTTTCAATCAAAATGAAAGCTTGTTTTTGTCCAGATTCCCAAAACACTCCAAGCATCTGCTCCTGTCTGGGATACCGTCACAGAGATGCAGTTTTTCTACTTTAATTCAAAAACTTTTAACTGCAGTCTTTTATTTAACAGAATATGCACAGCACAGCTTAAAAACACCCTTTAGTTAACGGCAACCATTTCAGTAAAGTCTAGACTGTGTGTTGCTATTTTGATGAAGGCTTTGCTGCAGGACACATCTTTAGCAACTAAAGCTTAATGTTAACCAACACCAAGGGATCTTCTGTTATGGTTAATGTCTGATTAAATGAGGATTTCCTATTTGCAAATATCCTTTTTGGACCATTAAATGTGAGTGCTCTGTTACATCAGGTCTATAGTAGCATACCAGCCACAAGGAGACAACAGCCACACCTTTGAGGCCATGGCCCTGCTGAAGTCTTTCGGAATGTTCCTGGGAGTTTTTAGCGGCTCCTTCGCGCTCGGCGTGGCCACCGGAGTTGTCACCGCCCTCATATCTTTTCACTTTTATCTTATTTTTAGATACCAGATGTTTTTCAGTTTGAGCTAACGGTGCACTGCTTCTAGTTTTACTTCAATCAAGAGGTTTTCTTTGTAAAGGTATCCTTAAATAACAGTAAAAAGAGGATACGGACGGATAATAATAAAACATATTAAAACAGTTTTTAGTGAAGCAGCTGAGGTTTGAAAAAGAAACAGTCTGATCTGGATTTTGGCCCTTAACTGCTTGCTGAACGTGACCAAATTCACCAAGCTGAGGGATTTCCAGCTGCTGGAGACGGCGCTCTTCTTCCTCATGTCGTGGAGCACCTTCCTGCTGGCTGAGGCTTGTGGCTTCACAGGTAATACTCACAAACTTCCACAGGTTCAAAGTTCCTGAAGTGTGCTGTTGTGTGAGGTCTTTTTAGAAAAACATTTTGACAAATTTAGACACGTCATGGTGTATTTCCCAGAAAAAAACAAGAACACCCCTGCAAGAGGTTTGTACAGTAAAACGGTTTAGCTTTTGTCATGAAAAAATATGAAATGGCAGTTCTTGATTGTGCGTCTGTCTACTGTGTTCTGCAGGAGTGGTGTCGGTGCTGTTCTGTGGAATCACGCAGGCCCACTACACCTACAACAACCTGTCTGCTGAGTCTCAGAACAGGACCAAGCAGGTGCAACTGCAACCGACATTCTGTCTTGACAGCTTTCACTTTTAGATACCACAACAGGAGGTTCACAGAGCTAGACTGCAGTTGGTTCTGTAGAAATCTAGTGCTACAGAGTCCTGAGAAAGTGCATGCTAACTAAAGAAAAAGTGCTGTGAAAGTGCATGAACGTTAACTAAAGAGTGAATATAAGTGTTAGTAGTTGGTTGTTTCTAAGGATTGTCTTCAAGTTTCTTCAAGATAAAAAGAACAATCAATATCATCACATGCACTTTGAAAAAAGTTATTTGTCTGTAATTTGGTACTCAGTAGTAATAAGAATGTACCTATAGATTTCTAGACAAATACATAAAAAAATACTTGAATGTCTTATCCAGTTGTAAAAAAAACCATAAATGTTGCTTCAAGCTGGTCTGTTTAGATTTTCTGGATAACATAATGAGTAGAAAAAGGGCAGGAAAACAAACCATTCTGAAGGAAGAATAATCACTGCAGCGCAAGTGATTAGACAACAAAGAATCCAGGGTCAGGCTTCCACTCCTTTTGCACAGTTAATGTTAAGAAAAAGAAAAGAAACACAAAATCTAATATTTTAGTAAAAACAGAAGGACTATACACACTCTCTCACAATCACACAAAAAGCTGAAAGACAAAAGTTTGGAAATTGGGGCAGATAATCTCATCATTTCTGTAGTACCTATGAATATTTTGAAGTATTAAACCATGTAAATATGGACATTTGGAAACATTACTTGAATTTCTTATATTTTCAGAAACTGTCTGTTGAGGGTAAATATATAAATATAAAATAAACGGATTGTTTCACATATTAATCTGTAGAGAATTGTTTACTACGAGGCACATTGAAGGTAACCTTTATGATCAAGGAATAAACAATTGAAGCCGTCATTTAGAAAGTTTTTAAACGTTTTACGAAAAGGTTTTGTTTCTTCTCTTTCTCCTTCATCTGAGTTTGCTCGTATTTGCACTGAAAGCTGCTTTTTCTTTGTTTCTTTTTAGCTCTTTGAATTGTTGAATTTCCTGGCAGAGAACTTCATCTTCTCCTACATGGGTTTGACCTTGTTCACCTTCCAGAACCACGTCTTTAATCCGATGTTCATCATTGGTGCTTTTGTATCTTTTTATAGCCTGGCAGAGATGTACATTTTTCCGTTCTGACTTCTATTGCAATTTTATTAAATGACATAAATATCATGGCAACCTGCAAGCAATCATCTCAACAGGACAGCGCGTGAGCATAGTGGAGGTTCCACGGGTTCTACTTGGTTTTCTGGTGTTTCCTTAACCTCACTGCCACACAGCTGGCGGTGTTCCTGGGAAGAGCTGCTAACATCTATCCCCTCTCGTTGCTTCTTAATCTGGGACGACGCTACAAGATCAGATCTAACTTCCAGCACATGATGATGTTTGCAGGTGAGTGATGCTGAGATGAGGATGTTCATCACAAAGGTTGGTCTGATGTTTTTGATGATCCTGTGCAACTATATACTTTTGTAGGTCTGAGAGGTGCCATGACGTTCGCCTTGTCCATTAGGGACACGGCCACTTACGCCCGTCAGATGATGTTTTCTACAACTCTTCTTGTTGTCTTCTTCACTGTTTGGATTTGTGGTGGTGGTACAATGCAGATGCTGTCCTGCCAGCGCATACGGTATGGAACATAACTGAACTGCATGAAGTTCTCCTCTGGTGTTTGGCCTGTAGGATGTTTCTTTCTTTTAAAATGCCAATCAAAAAAAAGTATCTATGAAATTCAGTCATGTTAATATGACTGTTTAGAGAAAACACAGAAATGCAAAAGTTCTGCTGTCAGCTAATTTCACAAGTTAGAAATCAAAAAATAATTTATCTGTACTTATATCTCGCCATTTCTGTTTTCCAAAGAAAAATCCAATCCAAATGCAATGAAAAACTTTCTAAAATTATTTATTTTCAACTTTTCTGAGTAATTTTAAAAAGAAAAGCTAAAATATAAAGTACAAGAAAATTATTTCAAAATGACTTGTTCAGTAAATCTTAAGAAAAGTAAAAAGCTTCCAAAGTTTGGATCCTAGGAATGGTTTTGGATTGAACGCATCGATCAAAAGTAGTTTTAAATCTACTGTTAAAAATGAACCAGATATTGTCTAAAATGTGAATATTATTTTTTTAAATTAATGCATTGATTTTAAACATATCTAATGTAACTTTTGCATCACTAGTCTCTCAGAAACAATAATTCTTTCTATACATAGTCAAAAAATGTACTTTGCTGATGCATAATAAAATGAGCCTTCAAAATTTTTTTTTGACAGAGTTGGGGTTGACTCTGATCAGGAGAATTCTGTGAGTATTAAAATGTAAGAACAACTTTGCAGTGCTGTTTAAAAGATCAATACTTAACATTTTTTCCTGGGTTCAGATGAGTGTCACTGATGGATCAGAGAGAAGAAGTACCAAACAAGAAAGTGCCTGGCTCTTCAGAATTTGGTACAACTTTGACCACAAGTATCCTTTAAACACAAAGACCTAACATTTTTACTGTATGTTTTTATTATTATTTTTATGCAAAACCTTTATTTAATTAAAAGTTGTTAGTTTAAAATGGCCTTCCTGGCTCTTAGTGAATTGTGGAATTAAGGGTATTACAGTTCCCATTGTATGCCAATAGGGGGAGCCCTATTTTTGTCTAACATTCAGGACTTTTTTTAGCTGTTTCTAATATTTTTAGAGCCTCTTTTTTGTGCAGTGTCTACTTTAACTGATCCCTTCTCCAGTTACCTGAAGCCCATCCTGACTCACAGCGGCCCACCGCTCACAGCCACGCTGCCTCCCTGCTGTGGCCCCGTCGCCCGCTTACTCACCAGCCCTCAAGCTTACGAGGTCAGACAATAGTTCAAACAAGAGCTTTTTCTTTCTGAGCTGTGCTGGTCAAGGATTTTTCTGATGTCAGAGGCTGAGATACATAATTTAGGAGGCACACACGTGCAGTTTTAAACTCCTTTGGTTTTCATGTCCTTTTTAACATTTCTTGTTTGACTCACAAATCACATCCCGGTTATTTTCCCCCAGAATGAGGGCCAGCTGAAGGATGATGACTCTGACCTCATCCTGACGGATGGCGACATTAACTTGACCTATGGCGACATCACGGTCAGTACCGACGCCTCAGGTACCCACACCAGTAGTGGCCCAGGCTACGCCGGCGCTGCCACCTCCGATGACTTGGACAGAGAGTTAGCGTACGGCGATCACGAGCTAGTGATGAGGGGCACTCGTCTGGTACTGCCTATGGATGACTCTGAACCGCCATTCACAGACTCCTACAACAATTTACGGATGTAAAAACATCATTCAGCACAAACCCAAACATTTCCCCGACTCCAACTGACCCAAGCCTCTGAAAGGAAAGATCAGAACCCGACTCTCCAACTTTCACTCATCTGTTTATGATCACTTTGCCTCACTCTTCCTGCCTTCTTTGCTTTGGTCTGATGCGTTTGCCCTCTTTTCTAGACAAATCATTCTCTCTACCTCATCTCCGTCCGCTCATTTTCACTCCTCTTTAATTCCTGCCATTGCTAGATTGCAGGAAAAATTATTTGCAGAATTCAATTGAGAGTTTTACACAACTCAGCATGTCTTACTGTGTAAAAACAAGTATGATCCACTAGATCAGTTGGTGTACAGAATATCCCAAGAGAATTATATTGGTATGCATGCAGCCGATGCTTGTTGTTTTTTTTGTATTTGAGATGAATTACTTTTTTTTGTTGTTGTTTTTGTGTGACTCTGAATGTTGCTGCTTTTTCTCTGTTCGTCAGAGGTAAGCTGGCCCTGTGATCAACCTTACCGTTCATTTAGTTACAAACAAGTGCCTGGAAACTGTAGTTTTTAGCATGGTAACCCTATGACTGAATTTGCTCTGGGAAGCAGAGCTGCTTCAGGATGGGGCCGTCATTTAGTCTCCCTTTCTAGAAAAAAGAAAAAGCAAAAACATCCATCTCTGTCTATGACTTTTAAAACTACTCGGTGGGTGTTGTCGGTTGTTGTTATCGCCTGTGAACAGTGTCTAAACAACGCGATGGCTCGATTGCACTGTGACCTGACAGTGAGTTGCGGATCTGTGACCTCAGACTGTGACAGAGAAAAACTTTCCACCTCCTTTTAGATGCAGGCAGAGGCGCTCACAGCAGATGTAGGAGCCCTGCTGCGAAAACCATATCCAGATGAGCGATGAGATCATTCAGATGATGAGAAAACCTGGTGCCATTTCTCTCCACTATTTTATAAAACCAAACCCTCTTGACCAAACAGCTTTTTAATCTTCATTGATCCCAGATTGAAATTTTTTTAGACAAATAAGCAAAATCTACTTTTTCTGTACTTTTTTCATCAAAGTATTATTTTCCCATAAACTCTGAAGAAAAACCATTAGAAATCTGGATTTGACAGAAAAATACTTGATTATAGGCACAAAAGTGATTTATTTTCATATAATCTTATAAAAAGTTTTGTACCTGTTAAGAAAATGCTTTGTCAAGTTATATTTTTATTTCTTAGTTCTAGGTCTTTTTTGGACAATTTGCCTAATTACATGGCATGATTAATCTTAAAAAATTGTAAACAACCATCTAAAATCCCAGACAAGAAGAGGAATATTTCTGTCTCGTGTTGTGTCTGTGCAGCAGAAAAGCATATTGATGAGCTCCTTTGCTCATAAATATACTTGAAACAGTCAGTCTTACAGAAAAAAATGATAGTATATAGATCTTCTGTTTGTGGAAACATATTTCGTTCCTGTGCTGCATCTGCAGCCCTTCCAGAAGGAGATCATTTAGATTAAATGAGCTGCTACTTGAACAGGCTCTGTGGCAGACTGCCTTTTTGAGAATTATTCTCTCAAATGTTTGTGCTGGATTTTTATTTTATGTTTATTTTGACTGTGCCATTCAGAGCAAGGTATGATGGGTAAGCAGGATTTAAATATTGTAACTTTAAGTTAAGATTGTACCAAAAGAGTTGTCCAAAAGGTTTGTTGGTGCTGAAGCTTTCATGAGCTTTTTTGACCGCAGAGTTCAGCTTCTGCTGATGCGTGTTCAACAGGAAGAGTTGATAGGACGTCTCCATGGTGACTCTGTTGTTTGGGTGCAGGCCAGGAAACTTTAAGTGTGTTGCTCAGAACAACAGGGTTGGGTTTTTCTTTTTTTTCTTTGATAGACTTTTACACCCAAAAACAAAAAAGTGAGGGCATGAAATGGGCTTGATGGAGTTAAAAAACAGCTTCTGGAAAGAAGAGCAGGCTTGTAGATTTGGCTTTTCCTTTCACAGTTATCTTCTGCTGTGCAGGAACCTCTCATTTAATTTTTGTTCTATTTGTTTCTACGTTTTTCATGATTCTCATCATTTCTGAAGTGTATTTTTTAAGAGCTAAAATAAAGAAAGACATGCTGTATAATTTGCACTCATTTTTGTTTCTCTGTATTTCCAAACCTTTGTGTTGTACCGTGTGCTCCTGAAGTTTCTGGAAAAGAACCTTGGAAAAGAAGTGGATGTTAAAAATGCTTTCATCCTGTTAGGTACTTTGAGTTGTTTGTAACTTGTCACCGTTTGAACATCGTTGCCAAGATAGACTCTGAAATGGTAAAACTTGTCCTGTGAGGAGTGTGTAAATAACACACTGACTAATGTGAACCCTGCAAAAGATGATCTCCGTCTTGGTGTTTGCTGACCAAAGAGGCCTGGTGTGCTCCTCTCTAATCTTTATACTCTCCAAGTTCCCCTTCATATGAAGGCGTGTGTGTTCTAAAGCCTGCAGACATACGTGGCTGTGAATACATGTGTGTCTGAACACTCCTTTTTGTTGCAGGTACTGTTTACATATGTGTAAATATGCTCTCACCTGTTCATTTGCGTGTAGCATTAAATGAACAAAAGCTTGTGCTGTTGATTAATGCGTCTTCATTTGACTTGTTTCTTTTATCAGGTATCTGGGTTGTTAGAATGAACCCGAGGAGCCTAGAGCAACATGTTCCTATCAAAAAGGGGGGGATTTTATCAGTTATAATAATCTGACAGAGGATTCTCTTTATAAAGTAAGGGAAACACAAGGTTTCTAATCTCTGAAGCCTCAAAGCTTCAAAATGTTGAAGATCTCTTGGTTAGAATGTAGACTGTCTGACCACATTCAGGGCAATAGTAATGTTCCATGATCCCCCCCATATCAGATTACAACAAATGGTAAATGGCATATAACTATATAGCTTAGAGTCACTGTCCCATTCACCCATTTACACTCATATTCACACACTGATAGTGGCTTCGTTGCCTAACACTGGTGCCAACCTATGACTACCGGGAGCAATGTGGGGTTCAGTGCCTTGCTCAAGGACACTTCGACACATGAGACTAGAAATGAACCTGCGATCTTCCAAGCAGAGGTTGACTGCTCTACCTCTGCTCATTGTTAAAAAGTTCTTTTTTTAATCAATACTATTTTTGAGAAGCATAATGTTTTGTTTTTAAGGCTCCCATTTTAGTCAATTGCTTTTACAATTTCCTCAATTTGTTGAAAAAATTGGGGTATGAGTGCTGGACAGATGCTCACCATTCTACCCTTGTTTTAAAGCTCCCAATAAAATGTTCTGTTTGTTTAATAAAATACAATTGACAAGAGTACCGTGTAATCCATAAAAATCATACTGAAACATAGGTGGTGCAAGTGTGAAATCCAGTCTGAATCAACAGTTTTTAATGCTCCTGTGAGTGAATTGTGCCAAAAATCAGGTAAAATGCTCCTAATAAGGAAACAACTCCCTCAAGTGTGCTGAAGAATGTCAGCAGACAAATTACAGATGACAGGAGGAAATGGCCTTTCTGAGAGGCTACTTGGTGCAGGCTCCAAGAGCACTCCAAGTTTTCTTCTCTAATTGTAAATTCCTCAGAATTTATTTTTCCCAAATTTTTGCAGAGTTGAATTTTGCAATGAACAAAGATGGCGTTTCAGTTTGAGGCACGGTGAGAAATGACTGAAGCTTCATAACGCTGCACGCATGACCTTCCTGTAGCTGTTTGGTAAGTTATCCCACATGTGTGTCAAGGAAACGGAGACACAGTTGATGTTTTACTAACCTTGACATCCATTAACAAAACATTGTAGACATTTGATTATTTTTTTTTTTTTAGATCCTCATCCTGAAAATAAAAAAAAAAAAAGAAGGACGTTTTTTTTTTGTTTTAAATAAGAGCAAACTTTGAGGACATATGAGGTAATGTGAGAACTGGTTCCCTTAGTCAGAACCAGAAACATCTCAAGCAATAAGAAACTTGTAATTGTTATATGTTTGGAATTTGTTGGTTAAACTGGCAGGATCAAACTAATTAAAGTTATTCTTTTACCTAAAAAGGAAGTTAGTTAGGCGAGAACTAAAGAGAGACAAAAAAGTATCTCAGTAACTTCCTTCATCTTTTCTAAACAGTAGAAAGGTCATGTCCATACATCAGGTCTGCACAACTTCGGTTTCAACTCTCATTGGTTCTTGAAAATGTGCAGTATTTTCCTCACTAGTTCAGAACCAATGAGAACTTTGGGAGAGACGACCGTAAATTCCTGGTTGAGGTCATTGTTTATGAGAAGTGAAAGAGGTTTCGCCCATGTCCTGCATGCTTTCCCTGTTTTTTTCCTCCTTCTCTCCGTCTCCTCCTGTCTTAAAGCTGCACTGCCAGATCACATTTGCAGCTCTTAGTCAGAGGCAGCACACACTCCCAGAGACGGCGCATCATCTGTGCACTTCAGAGGTGAGTCCACAAACTGTTCAGTCTGGGTTACAGAGCTGTCCTGCTGTATGAGACTCAAACAAAAAAGTTCAGAGGGCATTTGTCTTTGTCTTGCCAGATTTGTATAACTTATTTTTGTCAAAAACAAACGCTCTTTTTGGACAATTAAGGTAAAAATAAAAGTTTTCTTTAGTACTTTAATTTTGTTAATAATTATACTTGAGAAGCAAGTTTTTTCTTTAAATGCTGCCATCATTAATACATTTAATTCCATGTTTATATATATTTTGTGTTTTGATATAGTCAATGACATTTTTTAAGAGCTTATTCAGAACATTGTGCGGCTTCTTTACACGAAGCAGGACTGGAAGAGGAAATAAGAGTTCAAACGTTTCAGGACTTTTTTGTGTTTTAGTTTAGCATTGGAGGCTGTTGATTTGCGTGGCTAACTGTGATAGATTCCTATGTGAACACGTTTATGGTGATTTTTGTAGTGATATGAACTTAGCTCTAACTTCCTCCTTATCTTTTCATGCTTTAATATGTTTTATTCTGGAAGTTGAAGAAGGGCAGAGCCCATCTGTGTCACGCGTAGCTTCAAGCTGCAAAAGCATACATGTTCTCCCTTGATGTTTGAGCAGCTGCCAACCATGATGTCATTGAAAAGACCTGCAGATTACGTTCTAGTTTCTGGGGCTACTTTGTGGCTTCGTGAGTTGAGTTCTTTCTTCAAAAGAAATCAAACTTTGGTACTTAGTTGTGTAACAAATAAACTTTCAGCTTTCCGCTCGACTCGTCCAATTAATTCGAAGAGCTTCTGCTTCCTTTATGAATCACTTTAAAAAGCTTAATCATGCTGCTTTAAGGCTCTCTAATCTTAATTATGTATACCTTTATGCCAGAATGAATCCTTTGTTGGTTTGAGAAGCTCATGTGTATTGTGAAGTAAAACGGTTCTTTTTTTTTATTGCTTTATCCTGGCTGATGAATAAATAGAACAGAAAAAAAAAAAAAAAAACGTCTGGCTTTACACTGAAAGACACAAAACATGGTCTATAAATCTTTCTGCCTTGAGGAAACTAATTTTTCTTTGTGAAGTTAACAAGTATTTTAGGGAAATTTCTTCTAAAAAGTGGGGTAAAAGTTGGATTTGGTGGAGCTTTTTTAGTTGTTCTTTTGACATAGTAGTTCGTACAGCCTAGTTTCAGTTTTTTTCTCAAACTCTTCCATGAAAGTGCACAAACAAAAAAAACTTAAGCAGATTATGTTCTCAATTGGTAAAAATAAACTGCATCCTCTGCTGCTTGGCTTAAAGTCCCACTCTGATCATTTTTTGATCTGTGGTAAAAGTGTTCCTGGTGGTCTTTTATTTAAGATTATTAGCCAAAATCAAAACATTTTTCTTTCATTTTCTCTGAGATGGCTTCTTCAGAGCAGCAATAGTTCATTAGAAATGCACCTCTGAGTTAAGGGCTGGCCCGCTGCTGCAGAGTAAGCCCGTTCCTACTTCCCGTCATCCATATATTTACAATCTCTCCTGCTAGCTCACGGCCCACACAACCTAACATTAGCGGTGCAACAAAAATGGTGAGCCATATTGGAGCTATCCAGCCATGCAGTTTTGAGACAGATTTAGGCTCAGACAAAGAAAACAAAGACACACACATATCTAATCATCTACAAATGGGTGCATCAGAATGGAGCGCAGAAGGGAACTTGTGGCTTGCCGTTGCATCTTCTACGTCACGCCTACAAGCTTTTTCCAAAAGTACTTTTTCTTCTGCTCGTGATTCATGACGATTTGAATCAAGAAGTACTCAGAAATGCAATTTTGAGCTTTAATTTCTTTATACATGTCCTCCATCATTTAGAAAAATGCCATAAGAACCAAAAACACAATTTCCATTAGAGTGGGTCTTTAAATATCTTTTATTAAAACAACAACTGTAGCAACAACTAGCTTGGTAACTAACTTGGTAAATACAAGAAGTCGTGGTGTTAATTCTTCTAAGGAGCTAGAAATAGTCACTTGTGAATTGTATTGGTTTCTAATTTTTTTAAATAAAACTGTTATTCTAATGGATGACTTTTTCAAGTGGTTTTTTTTGTTTGTTTTATTCTGCAAACTATGGTGTCACCAACTGCACCAAGACAACTTCTGTCTGTGGCAGTAAATCCCGTCTAGAGCATGTTTTTGCAAAGAAAAGTCTAAGCCCTTGTATTTTATCAACCGTAATGAAGCAAAGAGGGAGACAGGGTGTGGCCCATGCGGAGCTGAAGTTGATGGATTGAAGGCAGCAGTGCTCTGAACTGGACTCCTAAATAGGTAATGCTGCTTGTTTGTACTCTCCAGCCAAAGAAACACTGTGCTGCAATGAGTTTTGTTTTTGCATTTTACTGTTTTTTTTACACTTTCAAATTATTTCTGATGAAATAGTCTACTCACTGACTGGAAAATGAGGACATCAGTATATGCACTCAAGTGCCACCCCTTTTCCTGCTGAGGGCAGGATAAAGTGAAGCAACATCTGCTGCCGTTTGAGTGTATGATTGAGAGAGCAGCATGACTTTTGTGCTGGGAAGAAACTCACATTCTTCTCTTTATCTTTGAAGCTCAGCTTTCCTCACAAGCAGAAAAACAAACTGCCTCTGTGTTGGAGACTAAAGTCACGTTAGCTCAACAGGAGATGACAACAACCTTAATAAAGGCGTTTATCACAAAGGTGTCCGTGCACCACACCTCATTTGGGATTGCCTCTTTGCGTGATTTCTCCCCTTCTGGCATTTTGTCAACACCAAAACGACCTGGCTGTGTCTGGCTCTTGCAGCCAGATCCTGACCTTACGTCCGGCGCAGCTTTGTGTGTGGGTGTGCTTGATGAGTCATTGTTGCCTGACAGAGATACTGTGGCTTCAGTCCTTCTGCCCACTAACCAGATTTGGAGGAGACACACATGGAAGTCCAGGCTAAAAGGTTATGTTGACAAAACAAGACAGCTGACTGATGGATGAGGCCTTTTGTTGCTAGGTAATGATGATGTTTATTCTGATCATCTCCAGTAATCTGATTTCATTTGGAAAAAAAAGAAAAACCAAAACCAGAGATGCAAATGTTTTATTTTTATGCTTCTACTTGTATTCTGGTTTATTCTGTAATAAAATGCATTTGTTGATAATAATCATTGAAATGAACATTATAAGTATATATTAATCTGCATGTGAACACTGTATTGTGTATCAAGACTTCCACTAGAGTCTCATATTTACTATAAAAATCCTATTAAAAGCGTCATGTTTTTTTCCACTTAATTTTTGTTTGTTTATTTCACATATAATTAAAAAATAGATTTGCTTTCTGTGTTTTTGCTTAGTCTTTTTGTATCTTTGTATTTGCTGTAATAATGTATTGTGAAAACATTTTTATTTTACTATTTAATTTACTTAAATATATTATTTCTAAAAAAATGCGCATAATACCCTCAATTTGTACTTTTAAATGGATAATTGTGAAGCTGACATTCTACATTTCTTTTTTTTATTTTCAATTTTTAAAAGTAAGATTTTTTAATGCAAAACAATTCTAGCAAATATTTTATACTTGTGTGTTTCCAATTTAACATGAAGTGACTTTATATATTTCAGACTTCACTGTAGCTTTGCTCAAACGTGGGTTATATCTTGACGATTCAGTGAATGTTTGAGGCATTAAGTCTTTGCAATTCTGAGAAAGCTTGAGCCTTTCTGTCATCAGTTTCCAAGATTTCTTTACATCTTGCTATCAAAGGAGAAACAAATGCCTGATGGGAGAGATTTTAAACCTGAGAACAGAAGAAATAAAGGTATTTCTGCATTAAAATGAAGCTGTGGAACATGAATGACACAAATGTAAGGATCCAAATAGTAAGAGGAACTCGTGTATATTTTCTGATGCAGTAAAGCAGATAATCTCCTCCGGAGCCTTTTGTTGGCTCAGAGAAGTGGCGCCACACTGCACATTAGTTAGTCCGTGTGGGTTTTCATTTGTTTTGTGACCGATTATTAAATAACGTAATGAATGTAATGAAAAGAACAAATGTAGTGTGTTCTGTAGAAATGGACCTGATCAAACATGTTTTTATTACTCCAGGTGCTCTCTTAAAAAGCCAGCCTGACCACACAGACATGCACACATCATACTTTAGGGTTTTTCCCCTCATTTACTTGCAGAAATCTATTGCTCAAATGACCACACAGTGCTGATTTCTAAAGCAAACTCGAAATCTAAACTTGAAACAATTTTTTATCATGACCTGAATAATAACAAAAAGGTGTAATCAATTTTAAAGTTTAACATTTTTTTATGGGCTGCACGGTGGCGCAGTGGTGAGCTCTCTTGTCTCACAGCAAGAAGGTTCCCAGTTCAAGTCCTGGATGGTGGACTTGAAACAGTGTCACCAATGGGGGACCTTTCTGTGTGGAGCTTGCATCTTCTCCCCGTGCATGCGTGGGTTTTCTCCAGGGACCCCGGCTAGCTCCCACCATCCAAAAACATGCTTCATAGGCTTCAGCAGCCCCATGACCCGAAAGGGATAAAGCGGTTTGGAAAATGAATGAGTTCAAAATTTGTTAAAGTAGAATGTTTTGTAGCGCAATTGTGACAGACTTTTTGTGACAGACTCAGGCTCATTAATATAACTTTTAACGTGATACACATTGCTTATCACTCTTTTTTCCTCGACAATCTACATGTCATAAACCCTTATCAGTGTACCTTCCTAGTCATCCCCTCCTCAGTAACCGCCTTACAGCATGCCTCCACCATACCAAAGTAGCAGTAAAAAGTGTTGTACCTGACATTGAAGCAAAGGTTCAAAATTGGTCAGCGAAATGTGAAGTTTGAATACGTGACCTAACTTTCCTGACAAGGATAGCGTTGCACTACCAGTATTCCTTCTCTCGTTGGTTTGCCCCCTGCCCTCGTAATTTCTGTGTTTGGTTTGAAATGACCATTTGACAGCAGTCTGAATCCAAACCAAACGCAAGATTCAGGACTTGATCAGGACCAAATTAAGTGGACTTGGTCTGGACCAACTTACCTTTCCCGTCTGAATACTCCCTATATGTTTGTTGCAAATTCAGCTTTAGAAGTTTAAAGAAAAGTAAAAACTGGAGTGAAATCCTAAATATCACACTAAAGAGTCATCTAAAGACCTAAGACTTGGCTGGGCTTGCTCGCGCGACAAACTGTGACAGTCCATTTTTCCTTCAACATGTGCACATGCCCTGAAGGGTTCATCAAAGCCCCTCGCATTGGTGCATTGGGAGCATTTGCTGTCCTGTCCTACAGACTGTTTCCTCCTGTTTGAACCTCTGATGTTACCTCAGTGGAATCCAATCTGTATCACATAATCTTTCCCCCTGAATCACCCTCTCCCTTTATCTATTCTCTTCTCTAATGCAAGTCCTAAAAAGGACTGGAAGCGTTTAGGGTGGATTTGGTTGTGGGGTCAAGGTTTGTGTGGGTAACAGAGGGGTATAAACAGGCCTTCAGATTTGAGGAAGCTTGTGGTCTTGGACCTCTGTTGAATGTTGCGGTTCCTGGTTCAAAACCTCTTTTTCTCCTTCATTTTGGGATTTACTCGGAACCAAACATGACCTTCTACAGGCACTCAGGTAAAATTATTTAAATCATGAATTCCAACAACCTTTGAAAAAAGACTTTTTCTTTAAATGTTATTTTTAATGGAATGCATTTTGATGTTTCCCTTTATTTGATAGAGAAAATATATAAACATTCTTTAATTTATTTCACCAAAATAATTTAATATTGTTAAATTGTCATGGTACTCTACAATTGGTGTATCTACACAATTTACAGTTGAGTGGATTTGTAGGAATAATTTGCTCAATGAAAGAATTATATTGATGTATTTAAAGATTCTTTTGTAAGGTTTTCATCTTTATGAAACACACAACAGTTTTTCCTCTAGTCTTTTTTTTTTAAATTACAGTAGATTTTTTATCTGCTGCGTCTGCCATTCTGTTTATCTTAGTGTCAATTAGTTTACGTATCTGCATTGGGTATGTCCTGTGGCAAGAATCAGCAATTAGAGCTAAGAGTGGCATGTTTGTGACCAAATACACAAAGAAATTCAGAGAGTAAAACTTTATATTAAAAAATGAATTGAGTTTCCAAGCACAAACAGGAAATGAGGTAAATTACTCTTTAATTTTTATTATGTTTTCCTTTTTTAATTAATCTGCATTTTAATGTTTAACATCATTTGAATATTTACCAATTAAAAATACTTAGTAAAATACATAACAGTTTATTTATTCTTTTTTTTTCACTTTAGCTTAGAAAGTAATAGAAGTTTGACTTTTGAAGTTTTTTTTTTAAATATATTTGATTCAGAATCCATCATGATATTTAGTGCCTACATTTTAAAAGTACTTAAACCAATACATGTAAATAAACATACTTTTTTCTGTTTGTCCAAATCACATAACCAAAGTTTAGTTGGTCAAACCTAAAAGAGACCCTCATTGTCTCTCCTGGTCATACTTTTGCATTTCAATGCAGCTTTTAAAAATGTCGTTTTTTTGCCCACAAACACGCTAAGATAATTTAAGGAACCAGCCTTTGGTGTTTGTCTTTATCAGGATGTTTTTAGTTCTTGCTGTCCACTTTTAACACGTAGAAACAAGTCCCATTGTGACCTTTCTTACTTCAGAGGACATGTCCCCAAAGAGACCACAGTTGTGGTTTAACAGCGGGCAGCTGCTTCACTGTGAGCAAGATTAAAGTCCTGGACCTTTGTCAGGAGGGGGCCACAATAGTTGCATAGATCCAACAGTCCTCATGCCTCTACATTTATCCCCCATTAGAGGGTGGTTTCTTTAAATAGAGTTCTCATTTGAAATAGTTCTCTGGGTCAACTGGGCTCTAAAGTAAAGTTGTGTGTGTGATGTGCAAAACTGAGTTGGACTGGGTGGGTTCTGCATGTGGACTCGGTCCTCTTTTTATCCCGGAGCACAGCTGCGCATTACTTCCCAACTCCAAACACTGTCCCATTTATCAATCCACACACAGGGGCACACAGAACACTTAGGGAGGCTCAGTTTGTTCACATGCCTGTTTACCACATCACTCTAAAATAGCTGCGGTCGCATTTCAAAAACATTTGTGCTGCTCCTATGGTAACTCATAGAAAATGCCATCCTTTCTATTGTCTCCATAATTGAAAATTGATTCTAATAATGTTTTTGAGTCTTTCTTAAAGTTAGTTTTTTAGAACCTGGCCTTGAATATAGATTTCTTTTTAATTAAAGCACATTTCCAATTCCAGCTTGTTTTGCCCTAAAACATCTAAAATTGTGTTAATAGACTGGAGGTAAGATGGGTGAGACAAAGGAGTCAAAAGGTGTGTGCTCAGCCTTCCTGAGCCGGATAAAAGTCCCCAGGTCAGAGAGCGAGCGGACCTGTGGGCTGCTGCTCCACCTCACTCACACCTCTCTCATCAGTTTGGTATGCAGTTGCAAGAGCCTCATAGTGTCTCTTTGAGAGGTCATGGAAAAATATGTTCTGCTATATTGACCCAGTACTTTTACACTTGTGACCAAAATCAAACAGTTTGGATAGAACATTGTCTTTCTTTCAGTATTTGCAGTTTTGAAAGAGCAGATTTTGATATTCTGTCTTAGTGACTTGCATCCTCCTCTCATTACTGTCAGAAAGGGCAACACTGCCCTCATCTGACACCTTCAAGGAACAGCAGATGAATGACTTTTCCTGGTTTTTTCCCAGGTCCCAGGAGTTACCTCACCTCCACCATGACTGATCGTTTTGACTGTTACTATTGCCGTGACAACCTGCATGGGAAGAAGTACGTGAAGAAAGATGAGAAGCACGTTTGCACCAAGTGCTTTGATAAGCTCTGTGCCAACACCTGTGCAGAGTGCAAGCGCCCCATTGGTGCAGACTCCAAGGTGAGAGCCAGGATGGAGCCCTGATGATGGCAACATATTAAACTTTGTAGTTACTGACTCATAAGGGGGTCTTGAACCACTCTTAGTCTCACTTGTCACCAAGGACCTGTCTGCCATAGGAATGTCCATCAGGGGCATTACTCCCAAACAGCTCATATCCCTCTGCCTTCAAATCCCTCCACCACGATAAGGTGGCGGTTCACAGATTTACAATTATTTTCACAATTATTATTATTATTATTAGTGTTATTTTTTACGTTTTTGTTTGTGTTTTAAATTTTTTTTTTGGGGGGGTCAATTTGTTATTTTATTATGTTTTGATATAAGTTTAAATATCTTACAAATAAAAAGACACAAAACACTTTTACATTTTTAATTTTTCTTGGGTTTCAGGTAATTTTATTCATTTCTCCAATAAAACTCCTGGCAGCATCTCTGCTTATTGTCTCCCTTTTTTCCTCAGGAGTTGCACCATAAGAACCGTTACTGGCACGAGGACTGCTTCCGCTGTGCCAAGTGCTACAAGCCACTGGCCAGTGAGCCCTTCAGCGCTCGTGACGATGGCAAGATAATGTGTGGAAAATGTAGCTCAAGGGAGGATGGAAACCGCTGCCAGGGCTGCTACAAGGTGGTGATGCCAGGTGGGCTGGATGCTAGGACTTTAAAAGATCCTTGTCTTTCTTTGGATTGACTTTGGATTGTGTGGTTCTTCTCAGTCCAATCACGAAATAAGGATCACACAGCTGGAAAAACTGTGAATAGGGTTGATTAAGAAGATTTGAAAACCAGTTCATCTTCCACAACTAAAGAAAAACATAATATGAATTGAAAAGGAATTTCTATGGTTTTTAATAAGATTGTTGTTCATTTGCAGGTTCCCAGAACGTGGAGTACAAGAACAAGTTGTGGCATGAGGAATGCTTCACCTGCTTTGAATGCAAGCAGCCAATCCGCACTCAGAGTTTTCTAGCCAGAGGAGACGACATCTTCTGTGTTCCCTGCCATGACAAGAAGTTTGCAAAGAAATGCTTCCACTGCAAGCAGGTACAGATGCTGAGTGTAACACTATACAAGTTCTCTTCTAGAGTTTGCTCTTAAATAAAGAAAGCTGAGACTCTACCCAGACTTCAGCAAATATAATCCACACATCTCCATGATCCTTTGTTAAGCCAATTTCTTCTGGAGGGATCAGCTACCAGGACCAGCCGTGGCACTCCGAGTGTTTTGTGTGCCAGACCTGCCGTAAACCTCTGGCAGGAAGTCGATTCACCTCCCATGAGAACCACGTTTACTGTGTGGACTGCTACAAAACTGATGTGGCCAAGAAATGTCACGGCTGCAAGAACCCAATCACAGGTCAGTCCAATTTCATCAAAATGAATTCACAGCCTTTACCTTATTTCAAACGTATACAGGAGGCAGAAAAAGAAACTATGAATGAAGGATATTGTTTTTATGTCTCTTTAAAAAAATATTTCATAGAGTTAAAGTCATTTCTCTTTTTCAGTGTTTTCCTTTCACCAGAGGAGCATAACCTAAAAAGTTTCAGGACTCTTCCAAACTATTTTCCTTTTGATTCTCAAGCTAAAGAACCTTTTCAAATTTACTTTATGAAGGTGGAGAAGGTAATAGATGTCACCAAGGCAGTTTGTGGAACAAATTGACATAATTTTAACATTTAAATATGTGATACCACAGTAAACTGCAGTCAATGATTTTAAAAATATCAGAACTTCACTTCTTGTTTTTGGATTTGTTTTGCTCTGATCAAGCAGCTGAAGATTTGAATCTTGCTTTATTATCATGCACATAAAAGCTGCTTTTAAATGATTAAAAGAGTTCTTGCATAAATTACTGCTGTGGATAAAACATGGACTGTAAAATGAGAACTGAGTGGAGTCAGTGTGATATAATTTCTAGAAAATGATTTACTTCTGGCTCCAAACAAAGAAAGTCAATTTAGTTGCCATTTTATTGCACTATGGGTGCCACCATGTTGGACACAAAGGATGGTCAGGAAGCACTGACTGAATAAATGTTTTTATGGCAACCCCTCTCGCCAGTTAGGAGTGAAATCAAGCTAAACAAAATCTGTCAATCGTTTTAAAAATTCGACAGGAGACCACATGCGTTTATTGAACCATCTGATTGGCTAGTTTATGACTTTAATAACTTGCAATACAGAAAAAATATTTAAAAAATTAGAAAGAACATGTTCAAAAAAAGTATAAAATCAAGAATAGTTATTCTGACAAACACATTGACTGAGGAATATATGTTTACTTCTTCATAGAAGCATCTTGGAGCCAGTGAGTACTTCCTGTTTGGAGGGCGCGCGCACGGGGGGGGGTTCACTTTGTCCAGTTCTCCCATACAGTCAGTGGCCTAAGGTCACGACAAATCCGGCAGGTGTAACTGACCACACTGATCGAACAGTAACTGTGTCTCTGCAGGGTTTGGCCATGGCACCAACGTGGTGAACTATGAGCAGTACTCCTGGCACGAGTACTGCTTCAACTGTAAGAAGTGCTCCCTGTCACTGGCCAACAAGCGCTTTGTCATCAACCAAGACCACATCTACTGCTCCGACTGCGCCAAGAAGCTGTAAAGTCCGCAAGCATGGGTGTTCACAGCAGATTTACACCAAAAGTGACCTTTTGTGCAAACTTTAATAAAGTTTGAGAAAAAAAGCTACAACAGAATAGAGGTGGACAGTTTTGATCAAAATTCTCCACAGTTAAAGTCCACTGATGCATTAGCCTTCCCCTTCTGACATTAGAGCAGAATGTGTCCTTGTTAGGTATCAACAGTTACAACTTTTCTGTGGTGTGTAGTTTTGTGGTTTGAGCTTCAGTGCATTCATGAATCTATTCTCATTGTTACTTCTTTTGTTCTTCAAAGCTGGCTGCTGCTTTTTCATACCATCTTTTATGAGTAATCTGTTTCATCTTTGAATGTTTGAACTGGTTTAATGTTGATACTGAAAAATAAATCACTTGTTTGACAAAAACAACACAGAATTCTTCAGAGTAATCGACACAAAAGCATCTGCTTTTTTAACACTTTATTGTTTAACAGGCTGGATCATCTCTTCAGATATATTTATTGTACAAATGTCATTGGGATATGGGGTTATTACTAAATATCTCAAAGGAATATTCATATTCAGAGTAGCCCTGCTAGCACAGGCTGATTGTCAAGGCCGAGGTAAGGACATGCTTTATAGACGACACTTTACTAAACCTCAATCTAAGGCACTGTTCTATTCTATTAAGAGTAAAAAGAGCTCGTCTTCGTCCCCAAAAGACACAGCAGGACCTGAAGTGTTTTTAAGCTGCAGCTACAGAAACCTTCTAACAGAGGAGCTCGTGAGCAGAAAGAAAAAAGAGGAACATGGGAAGTTGTATGTGTAGGGTTACAACAGAGGACATGAAGTCTCAGCCACACATGAACAACCTTCTCCAGGAAATGTTACATTTCTGCCAAAGTCTGTACATTAGTTGCTCCTCTGTAACAACCAATGACAGCACAACCTTGTTTCCAGGAGGAATAAGGTAGCAATGATGAAAGCTCCAAAAAGTATGAATGCAGGCTGGTTTGTGGGGACTGTATTCTTTGGGCTCAGTCAAAGCTAAGATTATAATATAGGCCATGAGTGAAAGATGCTCTTGCACTCTGGATGGTTGCAACCAGCAGGGGGGCAACCCCTTAGCAATCAGGTTGAACTTCTCAACAGGTAATCGTGCAGTTGCCAAACTTGCCAAAGGTGCGGGAGTAATATTTCCCCACCCATCAGAGAGGAGATCTCTGACGATCGAAAGCCAAAGCAGGCTTGCTGCTAGAAGGCTGATATTCTCAGCATACCAAGCCTCTGATGGCCATTTGGGGGCTACCAGGATCAGGCACAGACCCTGTGTGTCACTGGTAGTATTATCTCCACTGGAGAACATGCATAAGGTGATAGAGAGGGCCATTGGTGAGCCAGAATATCTGTTCCCAAAGAGATGTTCAAATACATAATGGAAAAGAACAGTGGGTCTTTTCTTTGCTGGCAAAGAGATCCACTGCTGCTCTCCCAAAGTGGTCCCATATGACTGTCACCACTTCTGGGTGGAGCCTCCATTCCCTCACAAGAGGACCCCTCTGGAGAGCAGGTCTGCTCACAGTTTCAGACATCTTGGGACGTAAGTGTCTCTCAGCGACAGAAAAAGAGCGTTGTACCACATCAACAGAGAGTGGGTAACCCTTAACGGGGAAAGGAAGTGAGTCACTCCTTTTCTGTTTATGGAACAGACCACTGTGGTGTTGTCTGTCCCAATCAGAATGGGATGAGCACTCAAATGTGACAGAAGTGCTGAAGAGAAGGAAATGTTGCTAACAGCTCCAGTTGATTGACTAGAAGCACAGGCATGCATTGAGCATTCATCAATATTTTCCTGCTGGAGTGACAGCATGCTCATGTGGACCCGGTGTTAAAGTGGTCGCATATTGAGTAGACCGCGAGGAACCACAGGGATCCTGGAAGCCATCATGCCCATCAGTTGTAGAATTCTCTGGAACTGCAGGTTGCGTCCCAACTGAAACTGATTGAGGCACTGATTGGTTAAATAAGGCCACTCTATGCTTTGACAGGCATGCTGCCCGACACGGAGCAAATGTCCAGCCCCAGGAAAGAAATCTGCTGGCTGCGATTTTTAAATAAAATCATAGAAAATCCCATAGACTAAATGTGAGACCTTATCTGATGTGGATGTGTCACTGCCTGTTCTCTGGAGATTGCTATCATAGCCCCGTTATCCAGATAAGTCAGAATGCGAGCGCCTTTGTCTCTGAAGAAAGAGAGCACGCCTTGACATATTTTGTGAAGGTGCGAGGGGCGAGTGACAGACCAGCACAAAATTGTCTGTGGTCTGGGTGTTTTGCAACATGAAAATAAGGGGCTGTGAGATCTATCAGGGTGAACCAATCTCCAGGGATGGATAAATGTTTGACTGCACTGACCGAGAGGAACTGTCGCCCTCTTTTGTGCTGGTGAGGCACAGCGTTATGCAGCCACTGTCATATCTGACAGGAGACGCTTGGTTGCGGATTACAAAGTGTCTTTACTTGAAGATTTGTGGCACAAGCAGGATGCAAACACTGATTTTGTGTGCAGGAGAGGTGTTGTGTTTCAGTTATCCAGCAAGGATAAACCCAGGAGCAGGAAGACTCAAACACATCCAGAAAGTTTCAAAGTTTTCATCAAGAACGCAAACATAAGAATGAGTACAGAAGATGCTCCAACACCAACCACAAAAAGAACCTTCCTTAAATAAAGAAGCCAAATTGAATAATTGCAAATAACTGTGACCAATTCAGGGGAGCAATCCAACCTGCAAAAAAACAAAACCAAAGAACACATCACTAGAGGGCGAACCAAAACACATTGTGGCTTTGAGACTGTTTTAGGGGAAAGCAGCACGGTTTGGGGCTATACCCTTAAACAAATAAATAATGGCGCTGTCTCAGCAGCTCAAACTTTATCTGACTCTTTCCGAAACATCTGATAGGGTCAAACACAGGCGTCTCTGAGCCACAACTGTGAAAGTTGAGGGAGAGAACTGCACAGCGGGAGATCTGGAGAACATAATCCGTGGCGTGCCTGACCTCCTTCAGAAGGTGATCTAGTGAGCTGCTAGCAGGTAGCTGTGTACCAAGTTCTGCCAAGCACATAGCCTGGTAGGTTTGGAGCATGGTCATGGAGCTCAGAGCCAGGGAAGTTCAGCATAGATTTTTTTTCTAGCTGACCAGTCAGAGCTTTTCCAGCAGAAACCTGTCAACCTCCTGCACAAGCTTTCCCTCCCTGAGAGATGATGCTCCACTTTCCAAAGACCAGATTCCATGACTGTAGGTTGAGCCATTGACATTAGGTTGCTGTTAACCACCACCCAAATGGCATTGCAGCGGCCCTTTTGGAGCTTTTGTTCAGGTGGTGAGCCCACAGAGGAGGGGAGGGTGGGGTGATCTTACATCATTCCTTCAGGGTGGGCTTGGCCATTTGTTACGACCCCAACATGGCTCAGGTCTAGGGGTAGACAAGATGGGGTCGCAACATAAAGAAATGAATGGACACGAGAATTAAAAAGAACACAGTTTATTAAATAAACAAAACTCTGTGTCCTGAAAACATAAAAAGCAAAATAATTCAAGTGCTGGTTTAAAACAAAAAGACGAACCAGAGGGAAATGGAACCTTGGCCAAACATAACAAAAGGTCAGGGAAACAGCTGACCCAGCCATGCTGGCCGTCGGAGTCAGCAGCTCCCTGCTAAGGGCTGCCTAACCGAAACTACCTAAGACAAAAACAGAAACAAAAAAAAGTTTCTGCAGAGGAGCAGGAGTTCAATAGAAATTCACCTCTGAGTTGTGGGCAGGACTGGTGTGAAGTAATCCCACGCTGAGATCTCATGAAATCTTTGTTTGCACTCTAGCTTACAGGCCCCCACACCCCCATGCTGACATTACCAGTGCAACTAAAATGGTGAACAATATCACAGCTATCCAACTGTACAGTTTTGATCCAGATTCCTGCTTAGATGAGGAAAACAAAGATGTACATGGATCTATTTGTCTACAAGTGGATAAATCAGAATGGGGCGGAGCAGGGAGACTTTCACTTGCTGTCACAAATGAAAGCTTTTTCAAAATGCGTGTTTTTATTTAATTAAAAAGCATACTTAGAAATGCAGTTTTTAATTTACATTTTGTGTGTGTGTGTTCTTTATCATGAGAAACATGCTACAAGAACATATTTAAACACCAAAAACACAAATTTCAGCGGACCGCGTCTTTAAGCACAATTCTAAAAGCCTTTAAGCACAGCGCCACATAAGGCGCAGTTTTTGCAGTATTTACAGGTTAATCTTTGAAGATGACAAATATTTAAATATACCACAACATCCATAATTTTCCAAGCTTTAAATCGAGACAAGTTTTGTGTAGATCGGTTAAGAAATGAGGAAGCTTGCGTGACGTTTCCTGTGGTTCCTCACTGGAACAGCATCGTTTGGTTGACATGACTCAATGCATATCAATGGTACCTGTGCGTGCACGTTACTGTCTATATCAGCAAATAGGCAAAGGTCAATCAAGTAATGTAAATCAGTGGTTCAAGGTTTCAAAATAAAATTGTACTTTAAAGTAATTTGTCATTTCATGTGATCATCACACACACGATCAAAGGCAAAATGTATGCAAAACAAATTGAATGCTCAAACATTGCGCAACATACAAATACAAAAGTATAGAGGCCATTTTGCTATAGTGCAAAAAAAAAAAGTAACAACACAGTCCAAGCGGACAACACACAAAAAAGCAACATAAGCAAAAACACTCTGGTTTGGATTCAGCCGATGACATTTAAGGAATTAACAAGCACTCAATGAATAAAGCGCAGATACAGATGTGTAAACCGCATTAGCTTAGCCCTGCTGCTGCTCGGTGACGATGACGTAGCTGTCTAATACTAACTGGCTTTTGAGATCGCGACTGCAAAACTCACCAGTGAGCAGGTCTGTTGGAGTTTAATAAAGCCAGATGACCGATGTCTCTGGATTTGTTTTAGGTTTTCACCGCCTTTCGAAAGTGGTGTTTTGTTTAACTGAATGTGTTTAATAATCTGGTTTACATTATGTAAATAAAAAAAAAATCTGTTAATAGATTTTGTGCAAAATTCAGGCTATTCTGTCATGATGTCATCAAGATCAGGATGTCATTGCTCTGATTTGTCCTCTTTGTATCTGATGATGTCATCAGATGATGTTAACAGATGTCTGATGACATCAGAGGATGTCATTCGATAATGTATCAGATTAAACAAAACATTGACCTAACCTGTCATAATTGTATCTAATGATGTCATTTGACAAACTATGACAAAATAAGACCAACATTTGCATCACTATACTTGATTGCAAAGATGTTAAATATGACATAGATGTTAATTTGTTTTACATTTGTACAGAAAAAGGGAAAGGTGAACTAAAGACAAAGAACTGACATCTGGAAAGACAATTCAAGATATAGCCAAAAAAAATGAAGATGAGTCAGAAGGAGAACTTATATGAGGACATAAAAATGTATAATAAGTTAAAAGGTGAACAGGAAAAAAACAGAGAAGAATTTAAGGATAAGATGGATCGTTGTCGCATTGTAATAGACTTAATTGGAAGAGTAAAAAAACACAATGATGATGATGGTCCTGTCAAAAGTGAGGCGTCTCATCAGCTCGATAAGATTGAAGTACACTTTGTAAAGGAACTTCTCCGTGAATTGCAAAAGAAGCCTGCGATTTCTAAAAACATGCCTCAATGCTTGAATGAGATGTCTGAGTACTTTAACAAAGAACAAGCAAAAGATCAACTACAACAAGAAAAAGAGATTTTAAGCTTACTTGAAATTGGCAAAAGTTATTTTGAAAGTGACAAAGACAAAATTAATCAGAAACCTTCAGAAGAGCCTTGCTTATTTCAGACCACACCTTCAACCTCAGCATCTGCTAACTGGACCGATGTGAGGCCAAAAGTCAGAAACATGGCAAAAAGTGATTCAGATCAATCATGGTCTGAGCCAAAAAAAGAACTACTTCAATCAGCTTCTAGTGATGCTGATATCTATAATTGGCCTTTCATGAAAGCATTTGCTGTAACACAAAAGAATCTAAAATCCTTCAAAGATAACCTTGTTCAGCCATGTACCAGGGAAACATCTAAAAGCAAGGATGAGGAATCACAGTCCAGCCTAGAAGCTCCAGGCAAAGAAACCAACGCAACAAATGAAAAAAGAAAGGATGCTGACAACGACAGAAGTACAAGTGATGCTTCTACATCAAGCAGTACTGTAAATAATGCAGCAGATTCTGAACTGAGGAGAATTGATGTGCCAAAAATACAATCAGATGATTCCAATGATGATCAGGAAGGCATTCCAGTATGCCTAACAACCTTTATTAGACAAATTCGAAAAGAATTCAAAATCGCTCAAGTCAAATTAGATTCCTTGGAATTGAAGGTTGAAGATTTAGCCAAACAATTGCCTGAACGTGATCAGCCAAGTTCCAGGGAAACATCGACAAGCAGGGAGGAGGAATCACAGTCCAGCCTAGAAGCTCCAGGCAAAGAAACCAACGCAACAAATGAAAAAAGAAAGGATGCTGACAACGACAGAAGTACAAGTGATGCTTCTACATCAAGCAGTACTGTAAATAATGCAGCAGATTCTGAACTGAGGAGCATTCATGTGCTAGAAATACAATCAGAGAATTCCAGTGATGATCAGGAAGGCATTCCAGTATGCCAATCAATGATGCTTATGAACGAGGATGAGGCACTGTGATCACATCAATGAGCATTACAACTGGAAGAAAATGACAGGGATGAAGAGCAGGGAGAAAACGCAGCAACACACGCAACAGAACTTGAAAGTGAAAATGATGGCCGAGCCTAGTAGGTTAGTTTAATAGTAGGCCAGTAGGTTAGTATAATTGTAGCCTAATAGGTTAGTATATTAGTAGCCTAGTAGGTTAGTATATTAGTAGGCTAATAGGTTAGTATATTAGTAGGCCTAGTAGGGTAGTATATTAGTGGCCTAGTAGGTTAGTATAATTATAGCCTAGTAGTTTAGAATATTAATAGCCGGTTTGGTAGCTGTCCCCACTTTTTAGGTTGGAAGGGGGGTGCGTGCCTGCGGAGTGCCTCGAGGGACCTTAGACACGTAGGACCCTTGGCGAGAGGGTGATTGGACATCCCTGTAAGCAATCAGGAGATGTCCCCAGTGCCCTGCTCGCCAATTTTAACTGCACCCTTTATGACACACACCCTTCAACCACAAGAAACACACCTCAACATACACACACAAATACATTACACAAGGAAGATGGGAATACTGATCTTCTGTCCCCTACCCCATCTCCGGTGGGGGGAACAGGACCTTCAGCGGTGGCGGCCTTGTCTCTTGGGTGTCGGCCTCCTGGGCCCGGCGGCTCCCTCAGCCCTCTGGCAGGTCCATGAGCGGGGGATCATATTCCATCTGAGCCTGGAGGGTGTCTGTGTCCTTGTGGTGCGGGTTCTGGTCCGTACCCTCGGGTGACGGGCCCCTTCTAAGTCACAACATAGGAGAGCCTGGCCAGGCTATGTACTCCTTCGGGGACCCCCACTTCTCTTGGTCATCCCTCCTCTAGGTGGGGGTAGCTGACCCCTGCTGTGCTCTCTTCTGGATCTCCGCAACTGCCTGGAGCTTCGGAGCGGGTCTCCCTTGGGGGGTCCTGGCTCATACCTGGGGCTGGGGTGGGGGGATGCTCAGAACTCCTGGGTGGTGGTGGGGCTCTCGGGGGTGGGGCCGGGACCGCCGGGCGCGGTGGGGGGGCTGCTCTCCTGACTGGGCATCACTGATTGGATGATGACGTTTGCCCATCATTTTGACAGACAATTATTTGACAGGAAGCTCCTTAAACCAAAAACATGAATGTTACTGCTGACCCAAACATAGCTGCTGTTACCAAAGAATGTTTGAATTCAAGACACACCGATGAAGTGATACTGGATCGCCTCTGTACTAAATTTCATCTCTGTGAAGCATTTTAAGGTCCCACTCCAACTATATTTGGATCTATTTCCAAACCGTTCCCAGTGGTCTTTTCATTAACAAAGATGGCGGACAATATGACAGACAGAGGAACAGCAGCGGCTGATCTCGGCTCACAATTTTTCGGTAAAACTGCTGCAATCATAACTGACCTCAAGGAAGACACCCGTCGTTTAAGAGCTGAATTGGAAGTGAAAGACGCTCTACTTTCCAAGTTCATGGATGTCTCCTTCTTCCAGTCTAAGCGGCTAACTTCGCTTAGCGCCGCTCTCCATGACACAGCTCCATGGATCCTTCCACCTGCCCTCGGCCTTCTTCATTCTTGACTCCCAAACAAAGGTCCCTGGATGAAGAAGTGGTTGTCCGAATGCCCAGAAAGACTTCTGATGAGACTCAAAAGCCTACGCTGAGTCTCTCAAACCGCTTCGGAAGTCTGGCTGCGGATTCTCCGGCTCCTTCGGCCACAGCGGCACGGACTCCACCCGACATGGGCTCCGTCGTCGAGTTTCCCGCTCTTCGGCGAGACGCCACAGACACTCCGATGGAACCCGCAGGCACCGCGGCGGGCAGCGATCCGGCTCGACCTTCGAGGATCACTGCGAAAGCCTCATTCGGTCCCGACGAGCGTCGCCGGCTGGAGCTCCCCGCTTCCTCTCGGTCGGCAACCTCTTCCTCCCGCCGTCGGATCCTGAAGGAGGCTGTCCGTTTCCACTCCAGCGGTGTCCGCGCCTCGCCACCATCCCCAGACCGACAACAGGCTGCAAGGTGAGGCCGCCGCCGTCACACAGGGACGCTCCGCTGTCGCCTCACCGGTCTGCGCTTCACCTGCGCCCGCGTCTCCTCCTCCACTGTTTGCCCCGACGACAGCAATCATCGGTGACTCCATAATAAGGAAGGTCAGCTTCTTTAACGCGGTAACTCACTGTTTTTCTGGAGCAACAGTTCTGGACATCATGGAGAAACTCCCAGAACTGTTGCGCTCTTTCCCTTCCACTGTTAGGAGACTGGTTTTACACGTCGGTTTTAACTAAACATCTTATAGAGAGTCTGAAACGACTAAAAAGCTTTTAACAAACTTTTTAATTTTTTAAAGTCTTGTTCATTGACTGTTTTTATTTCTGGACCCCTCCCTTCTCTCTCCCGCGGCCAGGGCCGGTTCAGCAGGCTGCTGGTTTTATTGAGGAGTTTTCTGAGTTCCTTGCGTCTGTCCACATTTCCTTTAACATGATTTTAATAACTGGTGATTTTAACCTGCATGTAGACACGGAGTCGGACCATTGGGCTACTCAGTTTATGGAATTACTTGCTTCTCTGGATTTTCAACAACATGTCATGCAGCCAACTCACAACAGGGGGCACACTCTTGACCTGGTAATCAGTCATGGTTTGCCAACAAGTGTGTCCACTGTTGTGGATCTGGCTGTTTCTGATCATTACTGTGTGCTTTTTAACATCACTGGTTTTATAAAACAACAGACCTCTGTGAGAACGGTTAAGAAGCGCTACTTAATTCCTGAAGTGGTCGAAAAATGTATTTCAACTGTTTGTATTAACGCTCCACTTGTCTTACCAGCCCCCTGTGACCTACTCGTAGAAAGTTTTAACAGCAAATTAAAATCCAGTCTCGATTCAGTTGCTCCACTTAAGTCTAGAAAGATAAGACTTAAACCCACACCCCCATGGAGAACTGAAGGAATGAAACAATTGAAGAGACAATATAGATCCGCTGAAAGACGTTGGAGAAAACAGAAACTTGAAATAAACTACCAATTATACCAAAATCAACAGAAACTATATAATCAATCAGTGAAACAAACCAGGAACGCATACTTTGCAAAGATCATCTCTGAGAATAAAAACAATCCCAGAGTCCTCTTCTCCACAATTGAATCTTTGATCAACCCTGACCTAAATACAAACACAATGCCAGCTACCACGTCATTGTGTGAGGAGTTTGTTGACCACTTCAGGAGCAAAATAGATTCTGTCAGATCCAGTATCTTAAATGAACAAAAAAGCCTTTTTATTGAAAATGATGGCTTGATATTACACGGGGAAGCACTGGACAGTTTTGACCTGGTTGAAGCAGCAACACTTGGTCGAGTTTTCTCCCAAGTTAACCCAACAACCTGCTTTCTAGATCCCATCCCTACATCCCTTTTTAAAACATTTTATGGGTCTTTTGAGAGTGAGATTTTAAATATAATGAACTTCTCTCTTCAGACGGGAATTTTCCCAGCTGCCTTTAAAAATTGCCGTTGTAAAACCACTACTTAAGAAAAATAACTTAGACCCCTCAGTTTTTAATAACTACAGACCAGTGTCTAACTTGCCATTTTTAAGCAAGGTTTTAGAAAAACTTGTTTTTATTCAACTGAATGAGTTTCTCGTACAAAACAACATCTTTGAGACAAACCAGTCTGGATTTAGAACAAACCACAGTACTGAGACAGCCCTGTTAAAGATAGTTAATGATATCAGGTGTGCCTTGGATTCAGGTCAGATCTCAGTATTAGTCCTACTAGATCTAAGTGCTGCTTTTGATACTGTTGATCACCTGATCCTGTTGAACAGACTTAAAAGTCTTGGCATATCAGGGACGGTTCTCAAGTGGTTCAAATCCTATCTTATGGAGAGATACTTTATGGTAAATATGGACACTTACTTTTCTAGGATCCACAAAATTAAATGTGGTGTGCCTCAAGGCTCCATACTTGGCCCCTTACTTTTTAACATCTATATGCTTCCTCTAGGGAATGTCATCAGGAGGCCCAACATCAGCTTTCATAGCTATGCTGATGATACCCAGCTGTACATAGCTATGTCTCCTGATGACACAGGGCCAATAGAAGCACTTTTTAACTGTATTTTAGAGGTAAAATCATGGATGGCAAATAATTTTCTGCAGCTCAACCAGGAGAAAACTGAAATTTTAATTATTGGTCCTGAAGCTAAGAGAGAGAAACGGTTTTTGAAGTTAAAAGAACTTTCATTAGATTATTCAGAAACTGTAAGAAACCTTGGCGTTATTTTTACGTGTTTTTATCATCTAAGAAACTTGGCTAGAGTCCGCCCACTACTCTCTCTCGCTAACATGGAGATGCTGATGCATGCTTTTATCACAAGTAGAATTGATTATTGTAATGCCCTGCTTGCCGGTCTTCCAAAGACTAACCTTAAGAATCTTCAGCTTCTCCAAAATTCTGCTGCAAGACTTCTTACTAAGACCAGGCGACAGGCCCATATCACTCCAATTTTAAAATCCCTGTACTGGCTCCCCATAAGCTTCAGGATTGATTTTAAGATACTTTTAATGGTTCTTAATGTCTTAACGGTCTTGCGCCTTCTTATCTGTCTGACCTTTTGGTTAAATATGAACCCTCGCGGACCCTGAGATCCTCTGGCACTGGTCTTCTAACCATTCCAGCAGTAAAAACCAAAACTTATGGAGAGGCATCCTTTCAGTATTATGGCCCTCGTTTGTGGAACAGTCTGTCAGAGGATCTAAGAGCTGCAGAGAGCATAGATGTTTTTAAGAAAAGGCTCAAGACCCACCTTTTTAACCTGGCTTTCATATAATTTTTACTTTGTATCTTTTTACCTTTTTATCTATTATCTATTTTATAATGTTTTATCAATTTACAATAAACTATGAATTTATTTAAAATTCCTCATTATAATGTTTTATTGTTGGTTTTTTAGCTTTTAGCAATGTTTAGTTTTTAATTTAATTTAATTTTGTTTCCGGTGCTTCCTCAGTTGGGTTCTCTCTCTCTATGGGTCGGCTGCCGTTCAGCTGCGGCGACTCTGGATGGGGAACTGCATCGCTCCCTAGCTGTGGTGAGGCGGGTCCCTGCTTGTGTCGCTGCATTTGGTTGGCTGTGCCGCTTCTCACAGAGAGAGAGAGGTCCCAACTATTTGCGTTTCTAAAAACAAACTGTCATGCTCAGCCTGTGTCTCATTGCCAATATCCATCAGTTAGGGGGTAGGAGGTCTGAAAGGGGTGGGGGTTGTGTACAGATCTGAGGGAGGGGACTTTATGTTAATAAATGCTTATTTTTATATTACTATTTGTTTTTATTTGCTTATTAAGTATCATTATTTTGTTTTATTTATTTTTATTTTGTGTAAAGCACTTTGTGTTATGTTTTATATGAAAAGTGCTATATAAATAAAGATTGATTGATTAGGATTCTGCCGTTTTTAGCCAAAATCTAAAAACCTGTGTGGTTTTCCAGGACATAGTTTCTGCAGAGCAGCAGGAGTTCAACAGAAATTCACCTCTGAGTTGTGGGCAGGACTGTTGGTGTGAAGTAATCCCACGCTGAGATCTCATGAAATCTTTGTTTGCACTCTAGCTTACAGGCCCCCACACCCCCATGCTGACATTACCAGTGCAACTAAAATGGTGAACAATATCACAGCTATCCAACTGTACAGTTTTGATCCAGATTCCTGCTTAGATGAGGAAAACAAAGATGTACATGGATCTATTTGTCTACAAGTGGATAAATCAGAATGGGGCGGAGCAGGGAGACTTTCACTTGCTGTCACAAATGAAAGCTTTTTCAAAATGCGTGTTTTTATTTAATTAAAAAGCATACTTAGAAATGCAGTTTTTAATTTACATTTTGTGTGTGTGTGTTCTTTATCATGAGAAACATGCTACAAGAACATATTTAAACACCAAAAACACAAATTTCAGCGGACCGCGTCTTTAAGCACAATTCTAAAAGCCTTTAAGCACAGCGCCACATAAGGCGCAGTTTTTGCAGTATTTACAGGTTAATCTTTGAAGATGACAAATATTTAAATATACCACAACATCCATAATTTTCCAAGCTTTAAATCGAGACAAGTTTTGTGTAGATCGGTTAAGAAATGAGGAAGCTTGCGTGACGTTTCCTGTGGTTCCTCACTGGAACAGCATCGTTTGGTTGACATGACTCAATGCATATCAATGGTACCTGTGCGTGCACGTTACTGTCTATATCAGCAAATAGGCAAAGGTCAATCAAGTAATGTAAATCAGTGGTTCAAGGTTTCAAAATAAAATTGTACTTTAAAGTAATTTGTCATTTCATGTGATCATCACACACACGATCAAAGGCAAAATGTATGCAAAACAAATTGAATGCTCAAACATTGCGCAACATACAAATACAAAAGTATAGAGGCCATTTTGCTATAGTGCAAAAAAAAAAAGTAACAACACAGTCCAAGCGGACAACACACAAAAAAGCAACATAAGCAAAAACACTCTGGTTTGGATTCAGCCGATGACATTTAAGGAATTAACAAGCACTCAATGAATAAAGCGCAGATACAGATGTGTAAACCGCATTAGCTTAGCCCTGCTGCTGCTCGGTGACGATGACGTAGCTGTCTAATACTAACTGGCTTTTGAGATCGCGACTGCAAAACTCACCAGTGAGCAGGTCTGTTGGAGTTTAATAAAGCCAGATGACCGATGTCTCTGGATTTGTTTTAGGTTTTCACCGCCTTTCGAAAGTGGTGTTTTGTTTAACTGAATGTGTTTAATAATCTGGTTTACATTATGTAAATAAAAAAAAAATCTGTTAATAGATTTTGTGCAAAATTCAGGCTATTCTGTCATGATGTCATCAAGATCAGGATGTCATTGCTCTGATTTGTCCTCTTTGTATCTGATGATGTCATCAGATGATGTTAACAGATGTCTGATGACATCAGAGGATGTCATTCGATAATGTATCAGATTAAACAAAACATTGACCTAACCTGTCATAATTGTATCTAATGATGTCATTTGACAAACTATGACAAAATAAGACCAACATTTGCATCACTATACTTGATTGCAAAGATGTTAAATATGACATAGATGTTAATTTGTTTTACATTTGTACAGAAAAAGGGAAAGGTGAACTAAAGACAAAGAACTGACATCTGGAAAGACAATTCAAGATATAGCCAAAAAAAATGAAGATGAGTCAGAAGGAGAACTTATATGAGGACATAAAAATGTATAATAAGTTAAAAGGTGAACAGGAAAAAAACAGAGAAGAATTTAAGGATAAGATGGATCGTTGTCGCATTGTAATAGACTTAATTGGAAGAGTAAAAAAACACAATGATGATGATGGTCCTGTCAAAAGTGAGGCGTCTCATCAGCTCGATAAGATTGAAGTACACTTTGTAAAGGAACTTCTCCGTGAATTGCAAAAGAAGCCTGCGATTTCTAAAAACATGCCTCAATGCTTGAATGAGATGTCTGAGTACTTTAACAAAGAACAAGCAAAAGATCAACTACAACAAGAAAAAGAGATTTTAAGCTTACTTGAAATTGGCAAAAGTTATTTTGAAAGTGACAAAGACAAAATTAATCAGAAACCTTCAGAAGAGCCTTGCTTATTTCAGACCACACCTTCAACCTCAGCATCTGCTAACTGGACCGATGTGAGGCCAAAAGTCAGAAACATGGCAAAAAGTGATTCAGATCAATCATGGTCTGAGCCAAAAAAAGAACTACTTCAATCAGCTTCTAGTGATGCTGATATCTATAATTGGCCTTTCATGAAAGCATTTGCTGTAACACAAAAGAATCTAAAATCCTTCAAAGATAACCTTGTTCAGCCATGTACCAGGGAAACATCTAAAAGCAAGGATGAGGAATCACAGTCCAGCCTAGAAGCTCCAGGCAAAGAAACCAACGCAACAAATGAAAAAAGAAAGGATGCTGACAACGACAGAAGTACAAGTGATGCTTCTACATCAAGCAGTACTGTAAATAATGCAGCAGATTCTGAACTGAGGAGAATTGATGTGCCAAAAATACAATCAGATGATTCCAATGATGATCAGGAAGGCATTCCAGTATGCCTAACAACCTTTATTAGACAAATTCGAAAAGAATTCAAAATCGCTCAAGTCAAATTAGATTCCTTGGAATTGAAGGTTGAAGATTTAGCCAAACAATTGCCTGAACGTGATCAGCCAAGTTCCAGGGAAACATCGACAAGCAGGGAGGAGGAATCACAGTCCAGCCTAGAAGCTCCAGGCAAAGAAACCAACGCAACAAATGAAAAAAGAAAGGATGCTGACAACGACAGAAGTACAAGTGATGCTTCTACATCAAGCAGTACTGTAAATAATGCAGCAGATTCTGAACTGAGGAGCATTCATGTGCTAGAAATACAATCAGAGAATTCCAGTGATGATCAGGAAGGCATTCCAGTATGCCAATCAATGATGCTTATGAACGAGGATGAGGCACTGTGATCACATCAATGAGCATTACAACTGGAAGAAAATGACAGGGATGAAGAGCAGGGAGAAAACGCAGCAACACACGCAACAGAACTTGAAAGTGAAAATGATGGCCGAGCCTAGTAGGTTAGTTTAATAGTAGGCTAGTAGGTTAGTATAATTGTAGCCTAATAGGTTAGTATATTAGTAGCCTAGTAGGTTAGTATATTAGTAGGCTAATAGGTTAGTATATTAGTAGGCCTAGTAGGGTAGTATATTAGTGGCCTAGTAGGTTAGTATAATTATAGCCTAGTAGTTTAGAATATTAATAGCCTAGTAGGTTAGTATAATTGTAGCCTAGTAGGTTAGTATAATTGTAGCCTAATAGGTTAGTATATTAGTAGCCTAGTAGGTTAGTATATTAGTAGGCTAATAGGTTAGTATATTAGTAGGCCTAGTAGGGTAGTATATTAGTGGCCTAGTAGGTTAGTATAATTATAGCCTAGTAGTTTAGAATATTAATAGCCTAGTAGGTTAGTATAATTGTAGCCTAGTAGGTTAGTGTAATTGTAGCCTAGTAGGTTAGTATAATTGTAGCCTAGTAGTTTAGTATATTAGTGGGCTAGTAGTTTAGTATATTAGTAGGCTAGTAGCGCAGGGGCTGCAGGGTCACCCGGGCCTTGGCGTTGGGGTTGTGGAGGGTGCATTTCTTGGGGGCTTGGCTTGGGGGGGGGCTTTTTGCGTGTGCTGGGGGGGCAGGGGGGGGTCTACTACCGGTACGGGACCCTAGGGGCTTCCTCGGGTCTACTGCTGCCTGACCAAGTGGCTACAGGTTCGGTGCTTGGGGGGGGGGGCTGGGGCTTGCCCTGGGGGCTGGCCCCCATCTGGGCTCCTCTCTCTTTGTGTGGGGTGTGGGCCCTGGGGGGTTGTCTTCTGGGGGTGGGGCCTATGCCCTCGGGAGACTTGGGCGGACTTGGGAGACTTGAGGGCGGGGGGGCGGTTGTTTCATTATCAGGGGTCAGTTTGGTAGCTGTCCCCACTTTTTAGGTTGGAAGGGGGGTGCGTGCCTGCGGAGTGCCTCGAGGGACCTTAGACACGTAGGACCCTTGGTGGGGGGGTGCTGGGACATCACTGCCAGCAAGCAGGAGATGTCCTCCTTGTGCTCAACCCTCCAATTTTAACTGCACCGTAGACATTTAGGGCTCCTTGGCGAGAGGGTGATTGGACATCCCTGTAAGCAATCAGGAGATGTCCCCAGTGCCCTGCTCGCCAATTTTAACTGCACCCTTTATGACACACACCCTTCAACCACAAGAAACACACCTCAACATACACACACAAATACATTACACAAGGAAGATGGGAATACTGATCTTCTGTCCCCTACCCCATCCCCGGTGGGGGGAACAGGACCTTCAGCGGTGGCGGCCTTGTCTCTTGGGTGTCGGCCTCCTGGGCCCGGCGGCTCCCTCAGCCCTCTGGCAAGTCCATGAGCGGGGGATCATATTCCATCTGAGCCTGGAGGGTGTCTGTGTCCTTGTGGTGCGGGTTCTGGTCCGTACCCTCGGGTGACGGGCCCCTTCTAAGTCACAACATAGGAGAGCCTGGCCAGGCTATGTACTCCTTCGGGGACCCCCACTTCTCTTGGTCATCCCTCCTCTAGGGGGGGGTAGCTGACCCCTTCTGTGCTCTCTTCTGGATCTCCGCAACTGCCTGGAGCTTCGGAGCGGGTCTCCCTTGGGGGTCCTGGCTCATACCTGGGGCTGGGGTGGGGGGATGCTCAGAACTCCTGGGTGGTGGTGGGGCTCTCGGGGGTGGGGCCCCGCGCTGGACCGCCGGGCGCGGTGGGGGGGCTGCTCTCCTGACTGGGCTGGGCCCTGCGCTCTGCGCTTCCTTACCTCACTGCCCTCGGGTGTTGGGGGCCCATGTGGTGGTCCTGCGGGCCCTGGTCTGGGTGCTTGGCCGGACTACCTGGCGGGCGGATCTCCTCCGTTGACCCCACAGTATGGGTGCAGGGGCGGGCCCTGGTCGGCGCTGCTGCCTCGGCGGGGGTCTTGGTGTGGGGATGTCTGGGAGCTCTCCCTCCTTTTTATCTTTCCATTCCTTCATCCACTTCAGCTTAACATAACATTCACCTGAGCACAGGCGTCAGCTCACATTTGCACCTTCAAATAGTGTGCGTGTCAGAATGTAATGCTTTACATGTGTTGGTTGGTATGCACAAGTGTGCGTGTAAACTGGTTGTGGACAAGTTTGTGAACACTCTTGGAGCCGGCAGGTATGTTTGTAACAGCTGAGTGTGTGGACAGGCCCCGCCCATTTTAGACCAACACTCACTATTGTAATGGGTATAAGCTTCAGCATTTTGTTGTCTGTAGACTTACAATTCTACTTTCTCCTTCCATTAGTCATCCTCTAAAATCTATAACACCCCACCCCCTCTTTTCCCCCTTTCTTTTTCCGTCCGGTCCAACAAAAAGAACACAAACAAAATTAATATTAATAACGTTTCGTTTAAATTACAGAAGGGGCTTATACCAACATACATTTTGTGTTCCCAATGATTTAGAACCCCCGATTGTAAGAGTAAAATCTGTCTAATGCAAGAGGCTCTCAGCTCATATCTGTTTGCTCAGCTGTTGGACAGGACAAGTTTAAAAAAAAAAAAATAAATAATATAGTAAAAGAAAGAAAATATTTTACCTCAGTTTGCTGACCCCCTCAGCAATTGGCAGGATCTGGCAACGCTGATACTCTGATGTGACGTCAGACTAGCAGTCATTCGGTAGCCAATAAGCTACTGGATTGGCATGCCGCTAATTTAATGTGTTTGAATGGTTTTCGAATCACAACTGCAAAAGTAAAAGCGCAACTGAAAAAGACAATTTCAAACGCAAAAAATAAAAGCGCAACTCAAAAACAGTTTCAAACGAAAAAAAATAAAAGCGCAACTCAAAAAGACGATTTTAATCACCTTTTAATTTATGTATTAAAATATGTTTACTAGCTAAATATTTAGTTAGCAAGCTAAATATAATATTTTAAGTTAAATATAAATTTTATAAATATATATTAATAAATATATACTAAAGATTTAAGTTTGTAAAATTAAACATTTAGTTTGCACACAAAATATTTAGATCTGACCCAAATATTTAGTTTCCAAAATATATATTTAAGTTTTGTAATGAAATCTTTGTTTGATTAATAAATATTAAAGTCTAATTGAAATGTTTAGATTAGAGCTAAATATTTAGAATTTTACCTAAATATTTAGAATTTTACCTAAATATTTATTTTGGAGTTAAAAGTTTAGCTTTTTAACTAAATATTTAGTTTGGAGCTAAATGTTCAGTTTATATGCAAATTAACTTGCCGATAAGTGGAAGTGGCCTTCCAAAATAAAAGCTGGACTCTCCTCTATTTCTGAACTGATTTGTGCCAGAGTTGTCGCCCATGTTTTTATAATGATTCAAGGCATGTCCCCTTCTGGCCATAAAACACTGGATGAGATGTTCTCATGGCTATCCTGATATTTGAGATTGGATCATCAGCAACAGCTTCCGTCACAGAAACACTACCAACGGTAAATTTATGGTCCCTAGCCAGCCCGCTAAGCTGTACATTGCTTGCTAGGCTATTGCAGATGTAAGTAGAATGCTAATATTTGATTGCTAGTAGTGTAATGAGCAACCTGATTGATTGATTGGTTTATTTCAAGCATAAATTGGACAGTACACGAAAATAATCACACAGAATTATCAAACGCATGACTACAATGAAATACATTGATTGAGAGAAAAGAAAGAAAAGGAAAAAACAATGAAACACGAACAAACAAAAACAACGCACTTAAGTCACATTTGTAACATTTGTTAAGTATAGTGATTAATAACTGAAGTCTAGTGGAGCTTGATTGATTGTTGGGAAGATGCAAACTTATACAATCCCACCCCTACATAGTTACTTCATTTCATAGTCTCGTATCGTTTTCATAATCTGGTCTTGATCAGATTTAGTGAAGATTTTTCAAGTAACAAAACGGAGTAATTATTAATTCATCTAAAATATTATTTCATGATTTCAGTAAACAGTAAACAAGGATTATCAACACGTAATTACATTTATCAAATAATCATTGGTACATATTTCAGATCAAGTAAAGAAAATCAATAGTTAATCAATGGACTGTAGTTAACATGTCAGTGATAATTATTGCACATAACACAATTTAATACTCATTGGTTGTGATTTTAAAAAAGTAATAAATTCTTTTTTTGGGATTATTTCAGCACATTCAAGTTCACACGTACACATATTTGAAATTATTCAAACACCAGTTGATCTTTAACTCTTCTTATCTTCATATTGTGAGATTAGAGTTTCTTTGTACATTTTCTTGAATTTTTGGATGTTTGAACATTGAGCTCATTACTTAACCCGTTCCAAAGTTTAGAGCCGCACACAGACACACACAAACTTTTCTTTGTGGTTCTTATCAATTTGATCTTGAAGTTCCTACATCCCCTCAGTTTGTAACCTTCTTCCTTTTCTAAGAACTGTTTTTGGATATTCAATGGTAATGTTTTTTCTACTAGCTCTGTACAGAATTTGGGCGGTGCAAAAATCAACGAGGTCATAAAGTTTTAAAAGTCTGGATTGATAAAATAAATTCGGCTTTATGTACAATTCTGATGGCTCGTTTTTGAAGTAAAAAGAGAGGATGTAGTGAACCTTTATAATTATTACCCCAAATTTCTATACAATAGGTGAAATATGGTTATATTATGGAGCATTATAATATTTATCAACAGTTGTATTCTAACATGTATTTAGATTTTTTTATGATTGAAATACTTTTTGAAACTTTAGTTTGTGTGTGTCTGATGTGTGGCTTCCAACTTAGTTTATCAATAACAATCCCTAAGAGTTTGACTTTTGTGATGTTTTCTATTAAGACATTATTTATTGTAACTGAGAGCTCTGTGTTGGCCTTGTAATTACCAAAAAACATCACTTTGGTTTTTTCAAGGTTCAAAGATAGTTTATTGTAATGCATCCATGATTATATTTTGTTTAAATCTGTGTTCACCACATGGATACGTTCCCTTTGATTGTCTGTAGGATAAAATATATTTATGTCGTCAGCAAATAAAATGAGTTTTAAAAGTTTTGAAACTTTGAATATATCATTTATGTAAATATTGAATAGAAGCGGGCCTAGAATTGATCCTTGCGGTACACCACAACTTATCTCCTTGGCATCTGATGTAAATTCATTATTCTGCACAAATTGTTTTCTTCCCGTTAAATAGCTTTTGACCCAACTTAGTGCTAAATCAAATCAAATCAAACTTTATTTGTCTAGCACTTTTCCTCTGAAGCATGACACAAAGTGCTTTACATTAAAATAAAACAGATTAAAAAACAAGCACAACCATGAATATGAATATATTGCAAGAAGCAAAAATAATTATTAAACATGTAAAAGTAAACAATAGCTGGTTATAAAACAGACTAAGCTAAACAAACATCTCTGTCCTTATAACCTCCTCCGCGGTGAGGAAAAACTCATTTAAAAAAACCCATCTTTGTTTGGGGGAAAAGAAAACTAAGAAACCTCAGGGTTGCCCACATGAAGGAGAGATCCTCAACCCCTGACGGACAGGTGATGTGCTAGAACATTTTCAGAAGTTTCAGAAACTGTTTCTCTCTCTTGGCTTCAGGACCAATAACCAAAATTTCAGTTTTCTCCTGGTTGAGCTGCAGAAAATGATTTGCCATCCATGTTTTCACATCTAACATACAATTAAAAAGTGCTTCTATTGGTCTTGTGTCATCAGGAGACATAGCTTTGTACAGCTGGGTATCATCAGCATAGCTATGAAAGCCGATGTTGTCCTTCCTGATGACATTCCCCAGAGGAAGCATGTAGATGTTAAAAAGCAAGGGGCCAAGTATGGAACCTTGAGGCACACCACATTCAATTTTGTGGACCCCAGAAAGGTAAGTGTCCATGCTTACCACAAAGTTTCTCTCTGTGAGATAGGAAGTGAACCACTGGATAACAGTCCCTGAAAGGCCAAGACTTCTAAGTCTGTTTAACAGGATCAGGTGATCAACAGTGTCAGAAGCAGCACTTAGATCCAGTAGTACTAATACTGTGATCTGACCTGAAACCGAGGCACATCCAACATCATTAACGATCTTTAACAGGGTTGTCTCAGTGCTATAGTTCATTCTAAAATCAGACTGGTTCACCTCAAATATGTTATTGTGTAAGAGAAACTCATTTAGCTGAATAAAAACATTTTTTTCCAGAATCTTGCTTAAAAATGGCAAGTTGGACACTGGTCTGTAGTTATTAAAACCCGTAGGATCTATATTGCTTTTCTTTAGTAACGGTTTCACCACTGCAGTTTTAAAAGCAGTGGGAAAAATACCCGTTTGTAGAGAGGAGTTTACGATGTTTAAAATCTCGCTCTCAAAAGATCCATAAAATGATTTAAAAAGGGATGTGGGGATGGGGTCTAAAAAACAGGGTGTTGGTTTAACTTGGGAGAAAACCCGACCAAGTGTTGCAGCTTCAACCAGGTCAAAACTGTCCAGTGCTTCCTCGGGTAAGGTCAAGTCATAATTTTTAATACGATTGCTTCTTTGTTCCTTCAAGATACTAGATCGTACAGAAGCAATTTTGCTCCTGAAGTGGTCAGCAAAGTCCTCACACAATGCAGCAGAAGCTGGCATTGTGGTCTTATTAATGTCCAAGTTCAATAAGGATTCTATTGTGCTGAAGAGGATTCTGGGATTATTTTTATTTTCAGACATGATGTTTCACAAAGTATGAGTTCCTGGTCTGTTTTACAGTCTGGTTGTATAGTTTTAGTTGATTTTGGTATAGTTGATAGTTTATTTCAAGCTAGTCCTCTTATCTCAGACCCTTCCAGTTTATTTAGTAGGATGTCATGATTGAGTGTCAAATGCTTTTTTTTTTAAGTCAAAGAAAATAAAAGCTGCATATTTCCTCCACAGCATCAATGATAGCCATTGAGGTTGATCTGTTTTCTCTAAAACCACATTGGTTTTCATTTGTAATGTAGTGTTTAGCAATAAATTTATCGTTAAATATCTTTTCTAAAACTGTTGCGAATTGTGGAAAGAGATAAATAGGTCTAAAGTTCTTAAACAGGGGTTTGTCTCCCTGTCAGGGTTGACTTGAGGACACAAATGCAGACGGCACTCGTAAAGGCAAAGTCTCAGCTTTATTTAAGCCGTGGTACAGAAAGCTGAACACAAACTCAAGTAGCAACCAAAACCACCAAACAACCAGTGCAAGGGAGACGAGCGCTTATAACAGAAGGAGATGATGAGACAAGTGGCAACAGGTGTGCCACATTAGGAAGGGAGAGTAAAGAGACCTGAAAGGAGAAGACATGTGAAACACAGGAAGCAGGCACCATCAACAAAATAAAACAGGAAACGTACAAACAACAAAAACAACCATAGTCCTGGGTCCAGAACCCCACACTCTGCTCTTATAAATAGGGATCACTTTTGCTATTTTCATTTTGTTTGAGAATTTCCCTGTTTGTAGTGATAAGTTACATGTGTGTTAGAGCCTTAGAGATATTGTTAATCACATTCTTCACTACTGTCATATCAATATCATGACAATCTGCTGATTTTTTACTCTAGAATTTGTTAACAATTGTTTTCAGATCATTTTCTTTCACATCAAAAAAAAATATTGAGTGTGATTGATCCTTGTGATGGTGGAATATTTTCTTTGCTGGTTTTACCCCCCCAACTTTTCCTTTTCTTCATTGTTAGCTAATCTAGTGTTGCCAGCTGCTTTTATTGAAGTGAAGCTGAACCATAAAACAAATCATTTTCCTTTTCTAGACATTAAATTCTCAGCAATAGAGTCTTTATATTGAAAAACTTCTAGGATTAGCTCTGGACAGCTGTCAGCATTTGGGAAAAAAACATCCTCTTCCAATCTGGAGAAGCAAACCCATGTATCCTCGAGCTTTTAATGCCTACAGGGAAAGAAAAGGATTCAGTCTATGAATTTGGATTGGAGAGAATACAAATGATGCCCCTTCTGAGGCTCTCAGTTCCTGCTGGTTTGTGCAATTGCCTGCAGTAAGTGAACGTCTGCTCAGCTGATGATCAGCTCATGTCTGACTACAGTTCTTATTCACTGCAAGGAACCGCAGCTTTGCTGCAAGCTCGTGTCACTTCCTGACAATCAGCTTTAAATACAACATTAAATATGGCATCACAGGGTTTCATGTAGCCACAGTCACAGGTCTTTAAACTGAAGCCACGCTGGGCTCACACTTCCTCTCTAGTCAAATGTTTTTCAACCTCAACATTTCAGCCAATGATTTGAGATCATCAAGCAGCATGGACTTTTTAATGTTTCTGCTGAAGAAACAAAATTCAGAACACACTGAGCTAATCAGATTATAACATTGTGGGAAAATTATGTAAATGTATAAAAGATCAAATGAGCCAAAAATCTTCTTTAACAGCAAAACAACATGATATAAAAAAAAAAACAAATGTTTTAAGTTTCATACATTTTTGCTTTCTGTTTCAGTTCAGACTCAAAAATAATGGAGCTGACTAACAAAATTACACTTATGGATATGAATTATTTAAAGTACTTTAAACTTTTGTCGTTGTGTAATCTGAAAGCCATGAACATCTAGAGTTTTTTCCTTTAACTATCTTTTCTAGAGCATAAAAACTGCATGATTTTGGAGCTTCTTTCTATCCATTCAGATAAAAAAACTGCACTGCAATGCTAAAGTCATGTTAATCTTTTGAGGAAGTTATGGCGCTCGGCACGGCAGATTGGATGGTTTGAGTAGGTCAGTCTGTTCCAGCTCCTGCTGCATTTGCACTTTAAATGAACTTAATGTACGCAGAAATAATAATCGCTTCAAACATCAGTTACAGCAGCTGGCTGTCAGATGTCTGAGTCACAGCTCTGCTGTTTTGCTGTTGTGGTGAATTTTATTGTTTCTAAAGTCATCATTCAGGTACAGCTTCACCTGTAAGCACTGTGACAGTTTGTGCACATCTTCTCACAAAAACACACCTTCCAGCTATCAGTGCCCAAAATGTGTTTTCAGCTTGATTACCGTCCTTCTCTATAAATTAAGTCAACACACCTTTGAGGCAAGTATTTCCTATTTACAAACTTACAAATTTACATTGCTTTGTTTCAGCATTGTGGCTAAATTGTGTTTTTTCACCTAAAAGTACTTGGTCAAATGACCAAGAAATATCCATGACAGCAACAGGAGCTAAACGAATTATGCGTGACAAATAATACATCTCTTAAATCTTAAAGATTTGTGGTGTTTTTAATGTTCTTGTGGAATTGTTCTCATGATGGAGGACAAACACAGTGGGGCAAAAAGTATTTAGTCAGCTTCCATTTGTGCAAGTTCTACCATTTAAAAAGATGACAGAGGCCTGTAATTTTCATCATAGGTATACCTCAACTATGAAATACAAACTGAGAGGAAAAAGAACATCACATTGTCTGATCTTTTAAGAATTTATTTGTAAATGATGATAGAAAATAAGTATTTGGTCACCTCCAAACAAGCAAGATTTCTGGCTCTCACAGATCTGTAACTTCTTCTGTAGGAGGATCCTCTGTCCTTCACTTGTAACCTGTTCTTTTGGCACCTGTTTGAACTCATTAACTATGTAAAAGACACCTTTCTACAACCTCAAACAGTCACATTCAGAACTCTAACATGACCGAGACCAAAGAGCTGTCTAAGAATACCAGAAACCACGTTGTTGACCTGCACTCGGCTGGGAAGACTGAATCTGCATGAGATAAGCAGCTTGATGTGAAGAAATCAACTGTGCGATCAATTATTATGAAATGGAAGCCACACAAGACCACTGATAATCTTGCATAAAATATTTGGGGTCAAAATATCACAAGAATGGTGAGCAAAACCTCATCACGCCTACTGCAAAGCATGAAGGTGGAAACATCATGCTTTGGGGCTGTTTGTCAGCTAAGGGACCAGAACGACTGATCCGTGTAAAGGACAGAATAAATGGGGCCATGTATCGTCAGATTTTGAGTGAAAACCTCTTTCTATCAGCAAGTTCACTGAAGATGAAACATGGCTGGGGCATGACAATGATCCCAAACACACTGCCCGGATAACAAAGGAGTGGCTTCCTAAGAATCATTTATAGGTCCTGGAATGGCCGATCCAGTCTACAGATACCTATGATACCAGATACCTTGACCAAATACCTATTTTTACTATAATTTACGAATAAATTATTTAAAAATCCAGAAATTTAGATTTTTTTTTTCCTTTTTATTTTGTCTCTCAGAGTTGAGGTATACATATGATGAATTTTACAGGCCGTGAGCAGAATCGTGAGAAGACAAAAAAATGCAGTTTGAAAAAGCTTGTATTTGGGGTGTCGAAGCTACACTGGGCGGGCCACACAATCCCTGCTCTGCTCCATTCTGATGGATCTACTTGTAGACAAATGGATCCATGTAAGTCTTTGTTTTCCTCGTCTCAGCTGGAATCTGGCTCAAAACTGGACATCTGAAAAGCTCCAATATTGCTTGCCATTTTGGTGCATCTTTAATGTTAGGTTGGGGTTGTGAAGGTGTAAGATAAGCTTAAGTCTTGAAGTATATTAATCAAGAAATGCGGTGTGTGTGTTTTTTGAAACAGAAGACTCTTTGTGCTTACTGTGTTTTTCCCAGCGCCTAGTGGTTATTCTTTTCACTCCTTAAAATTCCTCTTTTATCTGTTACAGTTGTGAATTGTGGGAATCACCTTGACCTTGTTTTGAATAAAAGCAATAAGGCGGAAAAAGAGCGACAGAGTACGCTAAGAACAGCATTCTGTTCGTATCTCTCCCCGCTGCAGCTGGAAAAAGAAACTTGCTCTCTTCATTTGTGTGAACCCTGGTTCTTATGGATTTTTATTAGTTCAAAGACTGTGTTTTAAACCCAACAGAAGGGCTGTAGGCTAGCAAGAAAGAGTATAAACAAAGAGCTTAGCAGTGGAATGGGAAGACAGGTTTGCTCTAGACCAGCCCGGCCTACAAGTTTTAATCAAAGCTAAAATTTTTTGCAAAATAGATCAAAAGAAGATTGGAGAGGGGCTTTAAAGGGCCACATGAAATGTGTGGTGTTGTTTTGTTTTAATAAAAAACACCACAAATGAAATGTGTAAATCAGCTAATCATCTACTAACTAGGTTGCTGTATACTAGGTTGTATAGTTGGAAAGGAATAAGTATCAATGCGATTTGTGCGGCGTAATCCACAAATCTAAAGTTATGCACAGGTCAAGAATTACGCACGCACAAATCTAAAATTAATTAAGAATTACGCACGCACAAATCTAAAATTAATAAGTTCTTTTTCGCTCTCCTGCAATAAAGTAATGATCCCCTGTCCCATCTTACGTCTTCGTACAATTCCTACAGCTTTCAATTGACATTTCTGCTGAATGTGACGCTTAAGGTAATCCAACTTCCATTCAGTAAACATTTTTCCCTCAGAAAACTCACTTGTTTCTTTGGCTTCGCTGAATGTTTTGCAGAGTAGACCTTTCTCACTCGAAAAGAAAAAATCTCACTCAGTTTCACCACTTGTTCTTCTATCTGCGCATGCTCTGACAGCCATTCCACCTTAAAAGAACCGCATTTCTTTTTTACTTTGGCTTGATGAGTGAATGTGTCGCTGCCCGTTGGCAAGAATACGTAGAACCTCAAAACAGGTGGAAGACTTTGGGAAACTCTGGCTGTTCACCACTTGAACACTTATTTCTCTGGGCAGTACTTCCCATCCAGTCCAGAATTTGAGAAGGACTTTTCGTTGTTCACATGATGAGGCAAAACAGATCATTTTGGACAAAATCAGCAGCATCCTGAATTCCATTTATATGAAAAAACTACAAATAATTATGCCAACTTAAATGTGTTGGGTAGTTTTATCAGGCCCTCCGGGATTTCATGGCAGATATTTGTGATTGTTGTGGCCTAAAATGCTTGATTTTGCTGCAGCTTTTGTGAAAAGTTGCAACAAAAGTTGTGGTGTTCTTTCTGTTCTTTTTTTAAAGCACCTCAAAAATGTAAATGATAAAAAAACTTCACATTCTCATATTCCAACTCTTCTATTGGGACATGGGCATTAAGAAAATACTGCACCATCACCATATACAACATTATCGAGCTTTCATTTAACATCAATAGAACTGTGAAACCCAAAATGAACTTTTGGTCCTTCCTGCTCACATGAACCAAAATGTTTGTGTATTTATTTAAACATACTTTACAGAAAAATGACCAAATCCTGGAGAATCAAAAACATGGCAAGGCAGAGCAATGAACCAAAAAAAAAAACCAGACACTTAAATTCACAATTGAAGACACTTAAATTAATCAACTATAGCTAATCAAACTCAGTGAATTTAAGTGTCTGTTTTTTTGGTTCACTGCTCTGCCTTGCCATGTTTTTGGTTCTCCAACATGCAGCACAAAGATCCTGTGGGAATTCCAGATACATTCAGACAGGATGGTAATGGCGAACCAATCAGACATTATAGTGGTGGATAAAGAATAGAGGAAAACTGTCAGTGATTAACTGAAAACCACATCTCTGTCTCTCTCTATTGTTCTATGATTTACATGTTCATTTTGTTTTTACTCTCACACAACCCCTCTGCATTTATCCGGACTTGGGACCGGCACAAGTTCTCTCTGGATTGTGACTCCTTGTGGTTGCATTACACACACACACACACACACACACACACACGCACACACACACACACACACACACACACACGCACACACACACACACACACACACACACACACACACGCGCACACACACACACACACACGCACACACACACACACACACACGCTCAAACACACACACTTCTTCACCATACCCTGCGATAACACAAGAATTACGGAGCTAATCGAATTTTTGTCCCACTTTTTTTCCCCTAATGTTCTTTGTTATTCCTTTTCATCTTTTTTTAATATTACAGTCCCTGACTTTTTTGTGTCCTACCAGCTAATAAAACTGATAAGCTAATAAAACTAATACAAGAAAAACTCACACACAAACACACACTTCTTTACCACATCCCAAGATATCACAAGAATTGCGAAGCCAATCGAATTTTTATTTGCCTTATTTTCCATATTTTTCCTACTGTTCTTTGTAATCTATTTGCATCTTTTCTAAACCATTACAATATCTCCTTTTTTTGTGTCCTACCAGCTAATAAAACTAATATAAGAAAACCCACAAATAAACGCACACTTCTTCACCATACCCTGGAAATAACACATGAATTACAAAGCCAATCAAAACATTTTTTTCCTCATTTTCCGTATTTTTCCTACTGTTTTTTGTTATCTCTTTGCCCCTTTTCTATAACACTACAATCTCTGCCTTTTTTGTGTCCTACCAGCTAATAAAACCAATATAAGAAAAACCCACACACAAACATAAACAAACACACCCTTGTTCATCATATCCCGAGATAACACAAGAATTGAATTGTGAAGCCAATCAAATTTTCATTTTCATGTTTTCCCTACTGTTCCTTGTTATCCCTTTTCCTGTTTTCTCTAACATTACACTCTCTGTCTTTTTTGTGTCCTACCACTTAATAAAACTAAAACAACTAGGGAATTTATAAAAGAAAACCCACACAAACACACTTCTTAGAGTGTTGCCCCCCTCCTTTTTTGGTTTTCTACTTTAACCTTAACCTCATCATCTCTTTCTCCTGTTTTTATCCTACTTGGGATTGACTTACAAACAAAAGAACAAACAGTTCATATTGGTTAATATTTAATACTTCCCCAACGTTTTGCTGTGTAATGTTTGTAGATAAAGTCGATGCTTTCAGAAGGGTATGAGTTCATGAAAAGAGTACAGTGACAAGAGGGGAATAACAGACCTGTTACAAGAGTGTCTGATCCTACAGGAAGAGGAGCTGCCAGTACTGGGCTGTTCCTGAGCGACATCATGGCCACTTTCCGGACAGAGAGCCACCACACTCACAGTGGGACTTCAAGTCTCACAGGACTCAGAGTCACCTTCCAAGTCAAGAACGTGGAGAGGAAGGAGCCTCAGCCCGAATTGGCGCTTTTCTCACAACTCGGGTCCCAGGAAACGTGGAGCGCGTTTTCTGCCTCAGAAGCACCGCGGAGATGAGCATGGAGAAGATGGCTCTGCTGTGGGAGCCAACACCCAACCTCTCCCGCTTCCTCCGACTACATGCACCAGGATAATAACTGTGAGACTGATAGCACTGACGGCCCTGTGTATTATGTGAGGGGGGTGGTCGATGGCACGGAGGTGCCCCCTCTTACTGACTCTGAGGCCTTAGTCTCACTTAAAAGTGCAGATTTTTCGCATGTCTGTGTCTGCATTGAAAAATCGACCCCTGAAAAAGAACTTTGTGTACTCCCGGGCTGTTAATGGAAAAAATGTTGGACACTTTGGGTTTCTTTGTGATCAATCTTGTATAATCCACCTACATGGATTTAATATGAAAATAATTATGCTCCTGCTTTCCATGGGATTCAGCTGGATGTCGACCTGTAAAGTTAAAGGTCTTTCTACTGATGACGTTTGTGTCTGACGGGGAACTCAGGGCAGAAAATATGACTGTGAACCTGTGGGTGGTCAATGAGCGCTGGCTGTTTTCTTTGCTGTGGTGCACGGGGGCCAGCTCTGTGACCACAAACTCTTGCCACCTTCTGAAGGATGTGGAGCAGCCTGACTGGTTCATGGTGAGCAGCACATGCACATACAGCAGCAGCCACACAGTTCAAAGGGTCATTTCATGGGATTTCATCAAGTGGTTTTCACTCAACCCCCCTCAATTCAGTTAAAAATGTTGCCATAATAACTGCAACACATGCAAAGTTCTATCTGTTCAAGAAATCCCTCTGATGAGGAACAAAAAAACCAACAGAGGCCGCTGATGTCAATTGAACTGGCCAATGTGCCATTAAAAAATGACCAATAATCAACTCATGAAAATGTTAATGAACACAAAGAACAAAATGATTCCATCAGGTTTTAGGGGGCGAAGATGGAAGCTCCTTCCACAGATGTTCAATAATATTTAGATCAGGACACATTGAAATCATTCTTCTGTGTTTTAAAGACCCACTCCAACAACAAATGATGTTTTTGCTGTTTTTAACATGTTCTTGTGGGATCTTTCTCATGATTTAGAAGATATAAAAAGAAAATTAACATTAAAATAGCATTTCTGAGTATTTCTTTATTCAAATCTCTCTGAAATAGGAGCAGACAGAAATGCAGTTGGAAGAAACTTGTTACATAAAATCTACAACTGGCAGGTCACAAGCTCTCTGCTCCGCTCCTTTCTGGTGCATCGACTAAATTCATGTAGGTCTTAGATTTCCTTGTCCGAGCTGACATCCGGCTCAGAACTGTACGTCTGGATAACTCCAATATTGCTTGTTGTTGTGTTGCACCGGTAGTGTTAGGTTGGGGGTTTGAGGGGCTGTAAGCTAGCAGGAGAGCATGTAATCAAAGGGATGATGGGAAATAAAGGAAGGCTCACTCCACACCTACAGCCCCACCCACAACTCAAAGGAGAATTTCTATTGATCTCCTACCGCTCTGCAGAAACTATGTCCTAGAAAATAACACAGGCTTTTTGGTTTTGCCTATAAACAGTAGACTCTTCATTAAAAGATCACTGGAAACCCTTTTCCAACAGATCAAAGATGACTGGAGTGAGGCTTTAACAATTGTTTTTCAGAATGCCATGTGATTGTTAATCATGAGGGTTTTGAAAATGAACTTCTAGCCGTGAATCATTCTATCAATCTTTTTAAAATGCCAGACTTAGCCATAATATCTGCATTTTATTTCACCACAAAAGAGAAGACTTGTTGAATGTTGCTGTTCTGAAATAGCTAAAGGGGGCTTGTTTATAACCCTGATGACATTCTTTACACAAATACATGAAACGTCTGTGATTTCCTTTTGCAATTTCAGTCCTACCAGACCTACACAAAAATCTGGATTCTGGTGGATGTTGCGTCCGTGTTGATAATGGCCGCTCTCTTCGTCTTTCAGTGGTAAACTCCGCTAGTTCAGAGTTTGAGAACAATCGAATACCTTTGCGAGGCACAGTATAGAAATAATCTTATAAACTTTACATTTTGTTTACAATTTAGGACATTTTCATTTCAGAGCTGTGACTTTTGTTTGCAATGTGGTGGCACAGAAATCACTTCATAACAATCGGCTCTCAGAGCGGAATTAACTGGACCAAAACCGCAACAATGGCCAATGGTCACATGATGTAAACAGATCAGGAATAAAGCGACCATTGAGCTGCAGACAAATGTAAAGCATTGATTGTCGTGTTAGTGAAAGAGGAAATAATTTGTCAAACAGTTCATTTGCTAGAGCATTTATTTTAACACCTAAAATCGCTTGTGTTTTGTTACACGGCTTGCACCAGGTGCTGCTGTGACATCATCCTAAAAGCTAGCTTGTAGGTTAACTACCTTGTAGTTCACCAATGAGACATAGCAACTTATTGAAATTTGGTTGGGGGAATGCATAAAAAAACCATAACCCTGATACACATTGCTTCTCAGTTTCCCCAACAATCTACATGTCATAAACACTTATCATACATTCATACCGGAGGTATGTTCAGTGAAGTGAACTTTTGTGAGCATTCGCGACTGTTTGCTCACTGAACGACAAGTTCACGGCACCCACTCGCAAACGTTGTGTTGCTCGGCGAAAGTCCTCGGAAGGTGGTACGCCTCATGAACACACATCTCAAACATGGCGGACACCCACCGCTGTTGATCTTCGTAGTTCGTTATGGTCGCCATGCTTTTTTAGATGTGCGGAGGTTCGTGCCGTGCATGTGCGTATTTCGCTTGCGAACACATCGTTCAGCCCGCTTAGCTAATGTTTGTGGTGAACAACAAACACTGTTTGCTTCCACTAAACACACCTCTGACATCTCCTCAGTACTGCTGTTGCTAACATTCTCTGAGTTAAAGCACACACAGCACGTCTTCTTGCCAGTGACCGTCTTGCAGCATGCCTCCATCGCACCAAAGTAACAGGTAAAAATTGTTGTTCCCGATGTTCAAAAATGGGAAACCAAATTGAAACTTACATAAGTAATCTAACCCAACAAGGATTTCAAAGCACGGCAACTCCGACTTTCTCTTGTTGTTTTGACCAGGTTTTGACTTGCCTTGTAGTCCCTGGCCAATGAAGAGAAGAGATCTTTTGTCACGTGGTTTTGCTTACAAGCTCTGGTCTGAAACTGAAATTCCAGTAGGCGCCAGTCTGAATACAGAGCAAACACAATCTTTAGGAGTCGGTCCGAACCAACCAATTTTCCTAGCCTCAATACATAAGACTCCCTGAGTGTGTGAAACTCTTCTCCATAAGAAAATTGAACCTACAAGCAAAGATTTTTTACGAGTTTTTTCCAGCAATCTCAGATGATAGTTGATGAATGATACATTTTAATGAATGGAGTTTATTTTTATAATATAAAAAGTGATACCACAGAAAGCACAAAACGTTTATTGTAATGATATAGAAAAGACAATAAATGATATGTGAAAAAAATACGATTTTGTTAACATACATTAATCTTTATTTGCACTGAAAGGTGTATATCTGTATTTCTTTTCACAAATTGTTTTTTTTTTCCGTTTTAATCATCTTTAACATAATTTTTCTTATGTTGAAGAATTTAAACCATGCAAAAGTGTGACAAAGACATTTTTTTATTTGTCTCTCTTTTGTCGACAAGTTGTCTTTTTTAATAATAGTGAACGTAGTTTTTTTTTTATTTGTTTTTATTTCTGGAAGTGAATGAAATAAACAAACAAAAAACAATTTAATTCAAAAGAGCAGCAATACAACATGTTACCTAAAAAAAAGTAAGTTATATGAAATAATTCATGAACAGAATTTCAATGCACTTTGAAATACAAAATGTTTCATGAAATGGCAGTGAATTTGTCAAATTGAAAGTGGTCAAATTGTTAATTTAATACTAACATAGCCTAAAAGATGATATACTTGGCTTTAGATTGACTAATGACATGGGAATAAGACTTTGTAACAGGAAATAAAACATTTTTTACAAATATCAACTCAAGAAAGTACAATATGAAGAACACACAGTGGTAAAGAAATGACTATAGAAAGATGAACAGAATTACAATTTTCACCAATTACATCATTATTAGCTAAATACACAACTAAAGCTTAAGTGCAACAAAAAGTCTCCTGTGCATTTTCCACTTGAAGATCAAAATGTACATAGTAAAAATATAGTTTAAGATAAAAGCTAGTTTGAGTGAGAAGGATTTTTGTCTCCCCTGAGAATGAGATTTATAACCATAAAACTTTAATACATTTACTGTATAAATACTTTTAGAGTTTTTAGATTTTGAAATTAATTTAGCTCAATAAGAAAAAAAAAGTTGCGTTATGATAAATTGTTCACGATCATATTAAATGGTACATTATTAACCACATACTCTTCTAAGTCATGTGGCATCCCTTACAAAAGGAAAAGCATGATAGGCTGAGCTTGCACAGTGAAAGTGCCTGAATAACAGAGAACTGCTGTTACCTCCATCTTAGTCCATCTACACATCACTATTGTTTAAGTTTCACACAGCAATAAACAATTCATGGGCCAAGGTAAATATTATATTGTTATTGCAAAGGGGAAATATAAGCTAATATCCACCACCTGCCAGGTCCAGCAGGGAGCCAGCAGCCTCTTGAGCTTCAGCATCAAGCTGAAGGATCTCCACAGTTTCCAGATCCAGCTCAGAGTCGCCTGGCAGCACAAAGTACTGGAACTCATTAGACTGGTAATAATGTAACTCAATGTATCTGCTGTCAGACAGTGGGTCTTTCTCCGTTTCTCTGCTGACTTCCTCTTGCTGGTATTCATCTGACTCCATGATGACAAGTTCCTCGTGATCTGGTTGGTTCTCTGCAAAATCCGGGTTATTGGGGGTGAGGATTTGGGATGAGCAAGAGGAGAGGAGCAAAGTCTGAGAAAGAGAATCTGCAAGCAAAAAAAGAAATCTGTTAATTTCAGATAACAAAACTGTTTCCGTTCATGAGCTAACGTAAGAGAGTGTAGTGTTCACAGATTCAGTCGTAAAACTAAAGGAACCTATGGTAAAAAGAAGCAGCTAGGATAGTCTTCAGTTACCAAGGTAATAGACGGTGGTTTCCATGCCAACAGAACACAAACACAGGAATGTTGGGAAGCTTTCGACTGGGAGAACGTGTCAGAGAACTGCTGGGCCACATAGCAAGAAATCCATCATAAAAGAGACTTGCACAAAGTCTTTATTATTGCAACCCCTTAGAAGAGACATGAGCCCTGAATCTTACACTGACCAGAGATTTCCACCATGTCGCACACTCCAGGCACTTCATAGTCAGCTCCTTCCAACCTGCATAAAACATGACAGATAGAAACTTACAAATGCTGTAGTTTTAGCCTACTCAGTAGCTTACAAATGTAAAAAAAATGAGAGACCTATGGCAAAAAAGGCAACACATTTACCTATAAAAGCATAAGAATGTTATTGGAATATAATGTTGTTTTTTTCAAATCAATCAAATAACTAATGAATCAGTCATAAGTTATCTTCTACACAAAAACACCAATACTGTAAGTTTTCGTGTTTCACATTAGATGTTTTTCATTAAAATCACATTTTAAAAGCTATGTTAAAGCAGTTTTTGCCTTAAAAGAATGCAAGAACTACCTAAAAGGTTAATTCATCATGGAATTTGTGAATGAATAGCTTATTTTCTAAGTAAAGATCAATTAATGAATGAATATTTAATACTATAACCTATTATATTTGTTGCTACCAGAGAACATTTCTTGCTTACCTTTTTGCATTTTTTTTTTTGTAATATTAAACATAATTTAGATTTTAGAGAGTTTTAGAATTGCTGGATAGTAAATAAAATGTATAAAAATAAATAAAGCAAATAAAATTGCTGGAGAAAAATAAAACAAAACATCCAAGTGTTTTTTTTATTGGAGAAAGAGTAACTGTGTAGAAAATAATTCTGCTCACAGTGTTGGCTTATCTATCAGATTGTTGCTGGTACTGTGAAAGCTGTGGGTCTTCCTCAACACCTTCAGGAGTGCAGGACGATACTCAGGACATACACACCAGAACGAGCCCTTCCCCACCGACTGCAACAGAAACACATGCCATCTAAAATATCAGTTGTCACAAAGTTTGTTTTTTTTTCTAGATAAAGTCTTGCATCTTTACCTGGGTTCTGTCCCTCTGAATGCGACGGAAGCTCTTGCTGAGGGAAAGGTTGTGTCTGACAGAGTTCCTCCAGCCTCCACTGGCTGTCCTGTAGTACGGGAAGTTCTTCACAATCCATTCATAGATGTCCTTCACTGGCAGCTTTTTGTGTGGAGAATCCTCTATTGCCATGAAGATCAGACTGCTGAAGGAGTAGGGTGGCTTGGATGAGGTAGGAGGAGGCTCGGCATTTGTGCAGCTGTCCTTCTGGGGCAGTGGTGTCATTTTGGCGAGGGGCTGCAATGGGAGCAGGTTGTTCCTCTGATGCAGCCAGCTGAGACAGGTCAGGTCATCTTGGTCAGGTGTGGCGTCCTGACAGAGGACTTGTGCGTTTTGTCCCTCGGGGCCATGAGGCGCAGTGCAGAGTGAAAGAGGGGAGAATGAGTGTGGAGACCCAGCGGTTGCAGGTGAAAGTGAAGTTGGGGAAGGAGGCAAAGATATGGGTGAAAGTGGGAGGGACATACGGCCAAGCAAGGGCTGCAGGGTCAAAGAAGAAAAGGGGAGAGACCCTCCCAGAGTGGTGGGATACTGGGACAAGGATGGCAGTGTGTGAGAGGTGCTCTCCATCTCTCAGGAGGAAATGTCCTTTGTCATTCAGCTGGATTGCTGCTGAAAGATGAAAACAGATCTCCTCAAAAATTGGATTAAAATCCTTTAAAAAGAACTAGTGAGGGGTTCCTCTAGGAATTTCTCATTTTCAAAACTTTTAAAAGTGATTTTTAAACTAAAATATGGATCAAAAAGTTTCAATTATACTTCAAAAATGACAGTTTTGATGCAAAAAGCCGCAGACTTTTTTTTAGCAGCTTTTAGCTGCTTCCCAGTCGTTCCCCTCTGCTGAGCATGCAGGTCAAAGTCCTCTCTTCCGTTTTCCACCTCAAACAGGTAAAACATGTCGGAAAAAGCTCATCTTTAACCTCATGCTGAATGCTAGGACACATTTATAACTGTGTTTAGCACGCCGGCACATGGGTTAACTAACAAAGCACGTTAGCGGGCAAATGGCGGAACAATATTACGTTTCATGTGACTACTCAGGAAAGTCGCGTTTTGGTTCCACAGGTGACCCTCGTGGCTTAACAAAATAAAAGAATACAAACAATTAAAAAAAAAAATCAGACTGCAGATTACCTACTCGACCAGGTCTCCTCGCGCGTCCAGAGCACGCTGCTGTGGAAATAAAAGTAGAAATTCTGATGAGAACCGGAAAACACGCTCGATCCCGTCTGGCTGCTGCTGTCCGTTGTTTCCACGGCAACCGAAAGGACGCTAAACGTGCAGCGCGCTCCCGAGCGCAGTCTCGCAAAGGCAAGAGAAGAGGGTGCTTTCATAATAATATTAAAAAATAAAATTAAAATAGCCAAAATGATTCCATGCAAATAGCTTATATTCACACATATGTACTATTATATGACTACAATATCACTATTTAAATTTGTCATAATGTAAATATAATATTTAATAAACTTTATATTTTTATTTTAATTAACTCTGTAACTGTCAGGACTTTTTTTTTCCAGCTTTGTGCCTTTTCTCAGCTAATAAAGTTTAGTAAATAAACGTTTCCTAAAACTTGCTTGTGTAACACTCATACTTCTAACACTGTTTAGCCTACTGGTTACTTTTACTAACATTTATAAAAGTGTGTTGTGTATTTTTCTATTGATATAAATTCTGTAAAACATTCATGAAACTGAAATAACTAAACAGAAAATGTTGAACACATGAAGCAAATAAAAGCATAACAACAGAACGTTTATTGATTTTTCTACAAAACCTTCAACATTTTCATGCTTAGTCAAATTTTAGATAAATAAAATCTGGGATGAATGAAGAGAGTGAATCCAGCAACACTCTGAAATAAAAAAACAGTACTTTTACTTCTGTCCACGTGCTGTGTCCACTGTGGAGTAAATACTGTAAAGCATGTCTGCGCTTAAAAAGAAATGAAGCAGATCCATCACTGAAAGCCCTTGTGCTCAATGTTAGTTGGACAAAAATAATTTGACTGATTACTAGAGTCAATGGAACCGCACTAAAATGTGTCACACATCCTTGCAATTACAGTCATTTCATTATAAACAAGCATAGCTGAAAAACAAAAACACACACTGCTGAATAACACAGTGCACATACACTGTAGGCTTACTGACAAACTTTAAGGGGCAAATGTACAACCTCCCTATTTTTTGTAGTCTGTTCTCTTGCTCTGGAAATCATTAATGACATCAAAGTCACCTGACCAAATGAGATGTTAACCAGTATATAATGATTGGCTGAAAGACTGCAGTTGCCACAGTTAAGTAAATGCGGATTTGAGGTTTAGCACTTGATCCCATTCCCATTGAGTCCGAGGACACAGACGTCAGAATCTTCATTTTCAGGGATCGAACCTTTGGAGGAAAAGATATTTGAAATTATTGTTAGCAACAGTAAAAAACAAAACAAAACAAAAACATGGTTTACCACATTACTTTTTAACAGCTGAAAAGCCAACAGACAAAACAGTAAAGTTTTACAGAGGGCAACATGCCAGTCTTCTTGGCTGACAGCAGAAACATTCCGGAGTCTCAGAGTTGTCAAGCACAGTCGTCATAGCAACTAAATGCCAGCCCATTTGCTCTCAATGTACTTGACTTCAACTCAAAATATATTGCCCTGAAACTCAAAACTTATGCAAGGCAATGTGGCAAAGACAGTCACTACAGGAGCAGACAAAAAAAATGTGGTTTGAAAAACGTTTTAGGTGTGCTGTAGAAAATACAATCAGCACACCACAAACCTCCCTGCACTGATCCATTCTGATCCATTGGCTTGTAGACAAACAGATCCATTAATCATGGCATAAAATGATACGGCTGGAGAGCTCCAGTATTTATCGCCATTTTTTGTTGCACCGATAATGTTAGGTGGGGTGGTGTGAGAGGCCACAAGCTAGTAGGATGGCTGTAAACATCAAGATGGGAAGTGGGGACGGGCTTACTCAGCGCCAACAGTTCCACCAACAACTCAGAGATGAATTTCAAATGAACTACTGCTGCTGCTCTGCAGAAACTACGACCTAGAGAGCATCTTTCTTTTTTGTTTTTAGTTAAAGACAGCATGATCAAAATTAAAAGACCACTGGGAGTGCCTTTACAATGGTTTAAAGATGATCAGAGTGGGTCTTTAAATTACAATTTCAGTCTGTTGTCCTTTTTTAATATTATGTCTCAGTTAATCATCTTAAAAGTACTCACAATGAAGAACATTATTGCAAAGGATGACCAGGCGAGGGCCACATAGTAGCCATCACTGCCAAAAAGCAAACCGCATAACATGGTGAAAATGATCCTGGAGGGAGACATGAACAAACACGGTAACCATACTGTAGATCATTTTATAAAAGTTTCATTAGTTGAATGAATGTACAAGGATATAAAGTGCCAACATTATAACATACTGTATGCAACATCTTTTTGAGAGGGAAAGCTACATTAAATGAGTGGTCACAAGTTTTTGTGTTTTAATTTTTAATGTTAGAAACACAAAATTACCAAAAGTATTGGCTCATCTATCCAAATGACCAGAATCAGTTGTCCAAATCACTTGGCCTGACCACAGGTATCAAATCAAGCACTTTAGCATGCTGAGTGTTTTCATAAACATTTGGTCTCAGGAGCTCGGTGAATTCCCGCGTGGAATTGTCATAGTGCAATCAAATCCAGTCATAAAATGTCCTCACTCTTAAATGTTCTACAGTCAACTGTCAGCACCATCATAACAAAATGGAAGAGTTTGGGTACAACACTAACTCAGTCAGCAAGTGGTAGACCACGTAAACTGATGAAGACGGGTCAGTGGATGCTGAAGCCACTTGCTACAGAGCTGCAAACTTCATGTGACCTTCAGGTTAGTCCAAGTACAGTACACAGAGAGCTTCGTGGAACTGGTTTCTACGGTCGAGCAGCTGCATCCAAGTCACATCACCACATGCAATGCAAAGCGTCGGATACAGTGGTGTAAAGCACGCCGCCACTGGACTCTAGAGCAGTGGAGACGTCTTCTCTGGAGTGATGAATCCCACTTTTCCACCTGGAAATCTGATGGACCAGTCTGGGTTTGGAGGTTGTCAAAAGAACGGTACATTTTGGTTGGCATTGTGCTGAGTGTAAAATTTGGTGGAGGAGGAATCATGGTGTGGGGTTGTTTTTCAGGACTTGAGCTTGGCCCCTTAGTTCCAGTGACAGGAACTCTGAATGCTTCAGGATACCAAAACATTCTGGACAACTCCATGCTTCCAACCTTGTGGGAACAGTTTGGAGCAGCCCCTTCCTCTTCCAACATGACTGTGCATCAGTGCACAAAACAAGGTCCATTAAGACATGGAGGACAGAGTCTGGTGAGGATGAACTTGACTGGCCTGCACACAGTCCTGACCTGAACCCGATAGTCTCTGCTCTAATTTATCCCAAAGGTGTTCACCTTTGGGATAAATTAGAGCGGAGACTGAGAGCCAGGCCTTCTCCACCAACATCAGTGTGTGACCTCACCAAGGAGCTTTTGGAAGAATGCTCAAACATTCCTAAAAACACACTCCTCAACCTTGTGGACAGAATCCCAGAAGAGTTGAAGCTGTAAGAGCTGCAAACGGTGAACCCACATCATACTGAACTCTATGGGTTAGGAATGGGATGGAACTTTAGTTCATATGTGAGTCAAGGCAGGTGAGCCAATACTCCTAGTAATATAGTGTATTTGCCTTATTGATTCACTTACCCAACATATTTGTATCCACTGTAGGCAATAAGATCAAAGGTTGAGAGGTCGCTGTGTACCGTCAGAAGGTACAAACTTAGCAACATAACTAAGACCTCAATAATGACCCACACCAGGGCAGTACTGGCACACAATCCAAGAACCTCAGGACTGAACCTACAGATGAAGTAAACACGTCCTTGTTTAACTCACCTGAGACAAACTTAACAGAAATGACTCATATTGTAGATGAGAAATATTAGTGTACCTTTTCTGAATACCAAGGGCCATTCCAGCAAGTAAAATGTAGGTAATGAAAGCCATAGCTGAAAGACACAAAAATATGATTAATGTGTTAAACAAGCAGTAGACTCCACTCAGGGATACGAATTAGGAAAAAAAAGCAAACTTGGTATGTAGAGGTCAGGTGCGTTCACATCCTGTCTTGGGGTCAGTGGAGTGTCTCTATGGTAACGGACATCCCAGTCCTGGGGGGAAAAAAAGCATTATCTGTAATCATAAACCACAAAAACATGAAGATAACTGGAAAATATACCTCAAGACTTCACATTTCTTTCATTTTGTTTTCACAAAATGAAGAAAAAACAGAACACAAATTCAACCTTCACTTGAAGTTGGCTGGTGAACACTTAGAAAAAAATTGAAGAGTGTAATATATAAAAATAATCACTGAACTCCTTTTAGTGACATTACACAACTATAAACTGATATGTGAGTGAAGCTAAAATAACAATTAGACAGCTTAGCTGACAAAGAAATAGGAAAAAAAAGTATCATAACCATTTTTTTAGAGACATTTCAAAATAAATCTATTTAATTGCCTAAAGCTTTATTTAAATTTCAGACAACAGAATACACAAATGTGTACTAGTTCCCAGAGATGTAAAGTACTTGAGTAAATGGACTTTGTTACTTTACTTAAGAATGTTTTTTTTTGGCTACTTTGTACTTGAACTAAGTATCAAAAATATAAGCAACTTTTAATCTCTCCTCAACTACATGTTTTTATTGAATATTTGTGCTCTTTACTTAACTGCATTTGAATGAAGACTCACATTTACTCAAGTAAATTACTCAAGTACATGTAATGAATAAATGCGTGTCCAAGTACTTTACACCTCTGCTAGTTCCAAATGTAAACTTGGAATTAAAATCCCACTCTAATCATCTTTAGATCTATTTGGAAAGTCTTCCCAGGGGTCTTTTAATTATAATTATGCCGCTTTTAGCTGAAATAAAAATGTGTTGTTTTCTAGGACATAGTTTCTGCAGAGTGGCAAGAGTTCATTAAAAAGTAAACTCTGTTGTGAGAAGGACAACTGGAGTGATGAAGCACCCCCTTTCCTTCCTTGTTTTCTTTTTGGGTTCAAAATTTGAGCTAATATCTATATATCTTTTTTATAGTTGCATCCTGCTACAGCACACACGTGTTGATTCTCCATCATCTCTACTCCTGAAGCACACCTGAGCACCAAAAGCACAAGTTTCATCAGAGTGGATCTTTAAATAACCTTCAAGAGAATTGAAAATTGTGGAATAATAGTTGCAATAATGCCACTATAGTGGTCATTACTCAATATACCAATAATCTCAAGCTTCATGCATCAGTTTGTGACAGTCGAAAATAAAGTCTAAAGTGAGACGGAAAGTTTAACTGGTGACAAAACACGAGGGATTGAGCAGGACAAAGTACAGCGAGAGTTTTGAGTCCACCCAACTGCCAATCACAGAAGCACGCCCATAAAAACAAGCATCAAGAAGACCAATTTTGACGTCAACTTGTCATTGATGGAGAATCAACTTACAAACCTTAAATGAATTTTTTTAAACTGATTGTATCTAGGTGTATTTTTAGTGTTATATGTATCTTTTTAAGATGGAAGGAGTCAATGAAAATGTATTCCCTTTTGTAACCATCCGCCTATAGGTTTTTTACTTCTGTTTAGACTGACTGTAAACCCACATCTATCACAGTATCAGGGTATGTGTACACAAGACTGGAGACCTGACAGATAAAAAAAAAACAAAAAAGATTCATCCTGCACTCTTTTCACGTGATAAATTTAGGAAAACATCCCAGAGATAGTCATTGAGGTACTAGATGTTTTTGTTATTTTTCCATGAACTGATGTAGAACAGTGTCTGACAGCCTTTGATTACCTGGTGTGTATAGGGGAACATGAGGATCATAAGTTTCTTCAGTACATATCTCGTATCCACTGCAAAAAAGTATTTCAGCTTGTTCACAGACATGAATCTGCCAATCTGAAAGGCAAAAGAACATCATCACTTCATGAGATTAAAATTAAACATTTGTCAGATCAAACCAAAAGCAGGAAGAGTTGTTCCAAAGGGTTGCAAGGGATTTAAAACCGGTTTTTGAATTTATTTGGATAGTTTTGAATAGTTTTTGACAAAACTGGGGATTTTAAATGTTTGTTTTCGCTTTTGGCTGCACGATAGTTAGCGCTCTTGCAAGAAGGCCCCTGGTTCAAGCCCCAGCTGGGGAACAGTGCCACCAATGGGGGACCTTTCTGTGTGGAGTGTGCATGTTCTCCCCGTGCATGCGTGGGTTTTCTCCAGGATCTCTGGCTTCCTCCCATCGTCCAAAAACATGCTTCAAAGGTTAATTGGTCACTCTAAATAGTCTCTAGGTGTGGATGTGAGTGTACATGAGTGTGTGATTGTGGCCCTGCGACAGACTGGCGAACTGTCCAAGGGCATTCCCTCCCTTCACCCATGAGGGGCAGGGTTAGGCTCCATCAGCCCAGTGACCCCAAAAGGGACAAAACCGTATAGAAGAAAATGTTTGCTAAGAGAAATAAATGTTGGCAAAAAAAAAAAAAAAAGTTAATTTTAGCTGTAATCAAAACAAACCCTAAAGCTTCCCGAACAAAACGACTAATCTATAAAATTAGTGGCTTTAATTCTTTCTCGATAACTGTAGCTTTAAACACAAGAAGTTAAAACAGAATGTGGCAAAGCAGTTTTATCTTAATACTGGCCCTTTCTGTTGCTCACACTATTTTTACAGTCCATTTTCCAAAAGGAAACATAAAAAAATAACACCCTGGTAGACTTCTACATTTTGAACAACAACCCTTCATTTTCCTCTGACCAACATCAGAAAAGACCAGGAATGAGATGAGCCCTGTGGCTGTCGTCTGAGACAACATGTTCTTGTATGGTTACTCATATGAAGTATCAATATTATGTTTAATTCATTCCAGATAAATCTACCATAGTCTAATTTTATGTGATTTTAAGGTACAATTTTAACATTTTAGCCCCAAAAGTAAAACAACAGAAATGTAAAAAAGTAAAGTCAATAAAACCAAGACATCAAAAACTACGGAAAATGGCCAAATTAACACCCTGCTGTTTTTATTTCAGAGCCAAACACAATTTCCAAATGAGCAACATTTGAACGTTGCACTGTCTCACCTCTTTGTTTACAATTTCTTGTCCACGATTGGCTAAGGAAGAGCCGTACATCATCGCAGCGCTAGCCATTGGATCAGTGAACAGATTGTTCATTCCTTGACCACCCTGCGTGTCATTTGGGGGTCCTTCCATGTTATAGCCAGAAGCATAATAGCCCTGACTGCTTGGTCCAGGTGCTGCTGAGCTGGTGTCTTCAAACAGGACAGGGTCACCTGTTGGAGGAGCTGCACGAGCTCTCTGTTTGGCTGTGGATGACAGAACGAAGCACAGTAAATATGAAATGTTTGAATTCCTACAACAAGATAACTAATACTTTTGAAGTCTACAATGAAAAATAATGACACTGTAATCGGTTTAAATGTTTACTGTATTATGTTCCCTTCACTGTAAGACACAAAGATTAGTGGCAATAAGTTCACAAGCAGTTTTTGCACTATTAGCAAATGTTGTACTTAGCAGCAACTTTTATAGGTTTAAAACATGTCAAGATTATTTCTGATCTCACAAAGTCTGTTTAAAATCAACATTTGATATCAACCAAGAACTCAATGACGTTTTATTAGAAATAAGTAATCCAATCAAACAACCTGAGGGACCTTGAACAATGCATTCTGCAAAAGCTCTTAGGTAAACTTTAATCACATCTCTAATCTAAGCTCTAATAGTCCATGGATAATTGAATTTCATATATTATTATCATTTTTATGAATTAAAAAAATAAAAACAAAAATAACCCAGAAAAAGAAGACATAAACAAAAAATTACGACTTAGAAAAAAAATAATGATAATTTTCCAGTGTCTAAACAAATTAATTTAAATAAAAATATACATACATATATAGAAACATGTATGCACTGAATCCCATGAGCAGATATTGACTAAGAACTTGTTTAAACCAATTGCAATTGCCTGACCTTTGATAGCATGATTAATCATTTTCTGCAGACATTGAAGGCCTAAAACCACCAAAGGCGTTAACCTGCATGATTTTAAGTAAAACAGGTAATTTGTTGATCATATTTCAAAAGAAAAATACTGTGTACTGTGTAGTTTTAGCTAAATATATTGATCAATCAAAATGTACATCAGGTCAGAATGTTTTGCCGCTTATTATTCATTTGCTTTCTTTTGAGACGACAATTTTTGACGTTCAAATCCAAGTTTTGCACTCAGTTGTGTCGTTATCGTTTTAACAGGCATTTCCCATATCTTGTTTTTAAAAAGTTGATTACCAGTTGTATACAAATGTAAAATTTCCAATCATATATCATTACACACAACATTCCAACATATTATCTTGTTTAATCAACTTTTCAGCACAAATTATCACCTGTTCTCATTCGTCATTTCACTTTTTAATAAATTTAATCATTTCATTTGCTAAATTGTGCATCCACAAATGTAAATTCCAAAATTTACTTTATTTCTCGTGGAGGCCAAATTATATATTGAATCAATTAACTTTTCAAAAAAAAAAAAAATCAAAAAGTTGTAAAATGCCTTGAAATTGGTTTTCAATATCAAAATGATTTAAAATGTAAAATCTACATTTTTTTTGTCTATGCTACTTTTATATGCTTAGTGTATGTTTTTTCTTGTTCGTTTCTACCCCTGGCATATTACTTTATATTATATTTTTCATTAAATTTAGTTGTATATTTTTATAGTTCTCAAATGTATCTACTGTATGTTTTTTTTTTTGACAACAACTGACGTTAACAATAAAGTTTTGTGTGTGTGTGTGTGTGTGTGTGTGTGTGTGTGTGTGTGTGTGTGTGTGTGTGTGTGTGTGTTCGTGTAAAACATCTTAACAGTGTATATATTCTCCGTATGAGGTCCCCTTTTAAAAGCTTACTTGCTCGGTAACCGTGATGTGGCAAGTCCATTCTGATGCCTGCTGGCCTCTGCTTGAACGAAAACAATGACATATTATTAGCTGCATTTCCGCTTACTTGGCTTCAACTTCGTCTTCAACATTTTCAGCTATGCAAATTGTGTTTTTGTGAAAAAAAAGTTTCCAGCGAGATATTATTATTCCAAGTTAATGATAGGACACGGTCCTGCAACTATTTATGACAGTAAAATCGCTAAACGGCACATATAGCTGCCATTTGTAGTGTTTGCAAGCTAGCTTGCTAGCTAGCTATGTTAAGCGATACCCTTAACATAATCAAGGGTTTAATTGAACAAACAGGACAGTCAAAATAGAAGATTAACGATCTTTACTTAAATAGACTTTCCTAAGATAAGTAATATTATCGGAATGTTTAATAGGGACCTTACCTTCCTTGCTAACGTCCGAAGGTAGCTACGTGGCTATGACTGTGTTCACTGTGATCCCGCCCACTTTTTGTGATTGGTTGAATCCAGAATGCCTGCGTGGCACACATAAAAAAAAGATGGAATCATAAAAATATTACTACCAATCTTCAACAGTGTCATGTGTCATGTTGGAACAGCAGCAGAAGAGCACAGACCAAATCATCCATTTTAACTCTTACAGGAAAGAAACATATAGAAAAGATTTGATAAAATAGTGAGGGAATGAATCTAAAAGTTTGAACAAATTTAGCAAATAAGACAGCTGTTGTTTAAGTTGTGTTGCACCTTTATGAATTTGCATTTGTGAATAAAATGTTTTGAAATGCAAATAAATTGGCTGATTGTGAAATCTAGATCTTTATCATCATACTGATTTTATATTTTTTGAATCTTTAAATGTTATTGACATTCCACTTTAAATGTACCTACTTTATATAATCTGTCCCTCTGTCTGTCTATCTAATGTTGAAATTACCCCACAATCATTGAGCAATTCATTGCTAATTTGCTGTTATAGATTAGAGAGTTGTTGTAAAAAATGTTTTTTTTAAAAAGAAAGAAATAATGAATGTGTTTTATTCTGTGAAGCCAACTTTATAAATGTTCCACAACATGTTTGGGAGACCTTATTTCTTGATTCCAACTATCCTGTTTTAAATTTTTATAGATTGGGATTTTTAATTAAAAAAGTGACTGAGGCAACATTTAGGAAATGCTTGGAAACTAAATATAAACCTTTGAATAATTACGTGGGTTTTTGTAGAAATTAGAATCAGTTGATTGCCATGGGAATTAAGGTTTCACATTCCTAGAAACTATGATCTATGGTCTATGGTGCAAATATTTAATCATAACAAATACAAAAGTTATAAAATCCAACATGGATGTTCATACAGATGAACAGATACTAAGCATGAGTGTATACACTTTTTGTGCAAAATGTGGCCCAGAGAACCGGTAAAATAAACTGAGGAATATTCTTTGTTTTTAGTGAGCAATTTTGACATGAGTCCAGCCTTCTCCAGGTTTGGACAATCAGTTTGTTCTTGTCAAGACCTGAACTGTACAGCCCCTATCAGATAATCTCTGCTCATTGTACATAAGCATTAATTGGCACAGCATGGCATGTAACACCAACCAGGCAAGAGTTAAACTGTGTAGAGTTGGTGTATTTGTGCGTGGGTGTGTGCCTGTGGGTGTAGGTGAGTAATATGTTGGGGATGAGTAGACTGCTGGGGGATATGAACTTCCTTTATCCCACATTCCTGAAAGAGAAAAAAAAGCCCTTTGAGGACATGTGTGCAATAAAACTAAACATGAAGCAATACCTTACTCACAGTCACGTAAAAAGTAAATAAAACAGGCAAATAAAAGATAATAGACAGAGCCCAAGGGTAAATGAATGTGTAGTCTGTAAAAACAAAAGTGGCTGACATTTGACATGCATCATTTGTAATGTGATGTTACTCAAATTTCCAAACCTGTAGTCATCAAGTGCTAACCTTTACCCCACATTTATTTAAATCCAATAGAATAAACAAATCATGCTTCATATTTGTTCTGAATCTTCCTGGATAATGTAAATCAGCAGTGAGCATCAGATGAAAACAATACCATACTATTTACTGACAGCATAATTTTATGATACTCCCTTTGGAATGCAGGATCTAGATGACTGAGCTGTGTCTCAGTGCTAAAAATGTCTAAACCTTTAACTTGGTGAAAACTATTACCAAGCAGAGTTAAGATAGAGGTATTAGAAGTAACATGAGAGCTGGGTGCGACAGTCAGCAACAGGGGAAAACAGCCGATGCCGGGAACCGTGTTCTCCCGGGGATGCAAAGTCAGCAGCTGTTGAATCAAATTAACCTCACCAAACCTAAAGGGAAGAAAAAAAACACAGAAAACTTGTGATAGTTGACTGTAGAAAGAAAACAAAACTGTTGGAGTAGATCATAAAAATAAATGATGCCTTTGGACTGAATCATTTCCACAAGCTTGTGGGCTAGTGAGGTTTGTAAAGTGAGCGTATAGAGGCTGAAAAACCTCAAAGCACAAGCACATGTGCTTCCATCTTTGCCAAATAGTAATTTATCCCCTAAGTTATGCAGCATAATTATGAGTTGTTTAATTCAATCAGTTGTAAGGACATATTTTTGACATAATATTGTAGTTATGAATATAATTATGTATTATTGGTCATGAAGAATTTATCATCATCTAAATCAAATACTTGTAAAAAGTAGATGTCGATTTTTAATTGACATTTGTAAAGTGAACATACTTTCATTTTGAAGTGGTAGTGTAGAAAATAAAGTATATATATTTATATAGTGTCAATTAGATTATAATTGAGCATCATTATAACTTAAAGTAGAATTAAATATTTTAATATAAAAGTTATATATATATATATATATATATATATATATATATATATATATATATATATATATATATATATATATTTATCTTGTGGTTTTGTACATTTATCAAAACGTTAATTAACTGCATTACCTGCATTTCAAAAAGCGAAATGATATGTCATTTCGCTTTTTGAAATAAAAGCCTTCTTTCTCACCTGGAATTGGAAAAGAGACATTCATTTCCGTCACGCATTGGATAATAAAATCCCCTGTTTCAGTTTCTAACCACGGGGAGAAGCCGCTTTAAGAATCCCGGGCGTTGCGTCCTCGGGAGGAAACTATTACCATATATGGACAGTAACGTCACGGCACGTGGTAAAATTCGTGAGAGATTCCAGACAACACTATTTCCCGTAATCACAGAGGGGCGTGGTAAACTTAAAGAACAGCCTTAACCGTTTATATCCTACAAATTTGTTACAGACTTTTCATTCTTCATGTATGACTAAGGACGAGGAGATACACTAAATACAATTTACCCAAAACGTTGATTGTTTTGAGAGAAACTTAGGGAAAGTTGTTCTTCCTTGTTCCCCCCTGTAACCAATACACGTTTGGAATCTACCGATTTACGACGAAAAGGTGGGCTCACCTCTAGTTTGAATTAACAGGCAAGACTCATCTCGAAAGTTAGGCTCAGAGGCTTAAGAGGCCCCCGCTAGATACAGCTGTCTTTTCGTTGAAGCTGAAAGGATGTTTCGAAACTTTGGAAGTCAGGGAAGAGGCAACCCTCCGTACACAGGTGCGGTCTCTGGGTCAAGCTCCATATCACTGGGAGGCGCCAGCACTTCGACCGCGCAACAGGAACAGGTATGTGTACTGTCTTGATATTATTTCATGGTTTTATTTTGAAGGACTGTGTTATTATCATTCATATTGAATAGTATACACTTTTTTTGTTTTGTCTTGTTATAAGATTAATGCCTTTCAAGTTTTCAGTTACACAATTAAAATATTTGATCAATCCTATTGTAGTTTAATAACACAACTCAAGTGTTTTCAGATCATAGATGTGTTTCAAAGGGAATCTATGTGACCGATCAGTCATACTGATGCTGGACTTAGTTTCTATTTGTCAATAATCCATTTGGTTTTTTTCCAGAAGTTTACGATGGCAGGTAGCAGTCAGTTTGTTCCCAGCCTCAACGCCATCACAACAAACCAAGATCTCCAGTGGTTGGTCCAGCCATCTCTCATGCATCCTCCAGGCCCTTCTCGGTCACCTGTGGCTCCTTACCCAACAATCCCGGCAGCGAGGGCGATGGGTCCACAGCCTTCTCCTTCCTACCTTCTTAGACCTGGCGTGATAAGAGCAACAACAGCACATTCCTCAAGGCGCAGGAATGATGAACAGGTAAGTACACGGAAGAAAAGCATAAATCTTTTGAAAAGGCTTTGCTGACAGGGTTTGGCAGTTCCTTTAGTGTTAGATAAGTTGGATTCATTTTCTTTCTTGGTCCTCATTTCTTTTTCCACCTCACTCAAAGGAGTGGAGATGAAGGCTAAATCTCTTATGTGTCATTTCCTGTTACTTTCAGTGACACAAGTGTGTCATATCCTTTTTACATGTACATAAGATTAACCCTCTGCAACGGACATGTACTAAAAAATATATATTTTTAAGTATACCAAGCTCAAAAAAGATCACATTTGTCCACTGGAGGTGTGAAAAGGTTTGATTGTGTATGTAATTCAATAGACTTTTTTTAGTTATTGACATCAAAATTATTCAAATATACTTTCAAAAATTGCTAGAAATCAGATATACTATACCTAAGAGCATCATTGCCCCTCTGTGTCATCATTTGTCTTTACCGGACACATGTTGGCACATATCCCTGTCACAGCTTAGTAACTTCATGGCACAGGAAGTGCTTTGTCATGTGACTCACAGGGGCAAGTCAGTCACTGTGACTCACACCTGAGTCATGAGTCTGAGTGAGTGAGTCATCCTTCAGAAAGGGCGGGAAATATTGCCGCAGCAGTAATTATGTAGTAGGGTGTTGAATGGAAGGAAGCTCGGTCTTCTTAAATAATTCAGCCACCATGACTGTCTTGACTGACTGTGGACACATGGTGGCAGTATTTGTCCTTTAACAGTACCTGAACTTGGTTGCCTGAATGTTTTTTTTTATTATTATTCTCAAATTTGACTTAACATGTTTAATTGATTGCAGCTTTTTATTTCTTGTTTCTAATCTAAGCTATCTCAAGACGAGCTGGAAAGACGCAGAATAAGAAGAGAAAGGAATAAAATGGCTGCGGCCAAATGTCGCAATCGTCGCCGGGAGCTGACAGACTCACTGCAAAGCGTGAGTAAACACTGAACAATGCTATGAGTTTCAAGTCAGACTTAAATGTACTTATTTTTTCTGCTTTTCCCTGGTGCAGGAGACAGACCAGCTGGAGGACCAAAAGTCCCGTCTGCAGAAGGAAATCGCTGACTTGCAAAAGGAAAAAGAGAAGCTGGAGCTTGTTCTGGAAGCTCACCGCCCTATTTGTAAAATAGAAGAATCTGATTCAGATTCCGACGCAACTCCAGCAGCTTCTTCTTTAGGAGCCATCAAAATGGAGCCAGTGGAATTAAACATCCCTGGACCTTCAACGAAACCACCAGTCAAGATGGAGAAGCCCAAACCAAAGATAACTCTCCCCACCAGGCCTGTAGCGCCTACTTCGTCTACGTTTGCCACTGAGTCCGAGTCCCTCCACACCCCGATTCTCATATCAACCCCCTCCCTCCTCTCTCTTTCATCCAACATGGTCTTCACCTATCCAGCTGGCTCCTCGGATGCCAGCTCCTCGACCACGTCTCACTTTGCATCCCACCAGCATCTAGGGGCCCGAGAGCCCTGTGGGATTGCTCACCGCCGCAGCAGCAGCAGTGGCGATCAGTCAGACCACTCTCTGCACTCGCCCTCCATCCTCACCCTGTGATCTGCGTACATGGCAGCCAACACTAACACTCATCTCAATGGAGAGGAGCTGTCTCTGGGAAAGTGATGGAAATGAGAGCGATCTTAGACATTTCAGGATGATCAGCAGCTTTATTTCATTTTTTTCTTAGACCACATCAAAGTTTGAGGCACTACTAGAATGTGAATGTTACACTCTTTCTACTATTTAAAAATAATCTTTATATTTTAATGTTTAAAAGCCATATTGTGGAATAGAAATGTGTGAGATTTAATCACTGCATGCAGAGTATATACACTCTAAAGAAAAGTTTATACATTGGTTTATTGAGAATTTGATGACAGCTTAGCTTGAAATTTGTTACTCATGTCATGTTTCTAAAAACTGTTCTTGACAAGGGATGGAATTATTACAATTTTGGCCATTACTGTTTATCTGAATACTCTACATTGACCTCTGAGGCTGGACCGTAGGAGTTGATACTGACTGTTAATCATATATTTATATCTATTTTGAGAGTGTAATATATTTTTAGACTTTCAGACATGGAAGGCAGTGCCTTACTTTGAGCTTTTGTCAAAGCTGTTTGACAAAAACAAATAAAATACAAAAAAAGTGGGCAAATGTGTAAAGTTGTTTTAATTTGTTAAGCTAAATCTTACAATTAATTTGTTTTTTGGCAAAGCAAGTACTAGGATATTCGAATAAGTAAAACATTGGTTGTTATTTTATTAAATTGATCACTTAAAAAAAATTTTTTTTGGGTGAAATTTCACATAAACAACAAATGTTTTTTGTTTGTTACCCTTATCATATTTGGAGAGTTAAAACATGTTCATTAACAACATACATTCTAGGAAATCCCTTTAACTGTTATTAGAAAAAGAATTAATTGAGCTAAAAAGTGTAAAGGTAATCAGTAGTGATGCTGATTTCTAATGACTGCTCATGAAGGTGTGTGTTGACCGCTTCCTGACCCTTAGCTCTGACACGCCCCTCCACTTGCCCAGAATCTCTTGCTAATTCGCCCATGACTACAGGAAAGGCAGCGCCGGATTGCTAAATCGAGCCTAGAGTGTCAAAACGAGGACCCCGAGGTAGAAATCAAAGTTTGTGCTGCTGTCAAATGACATTTGTGCATCTCTGAGTGGATAAAAGAATGGCTGTCTTGTTGAGCTTTTCAAACCCAAAAATAAAACTGATGGGCTCCCCTAAAGTCTGCCTGCTTGTCGTGTAGGAACGCGGCCATCAGGCAGATTTTCCACCGACACAGGAGGTCAAAACAACCAGTGCAGAAATCAATCAGGCATTCGCTGTCACGTAAACGCGCAAGCACACAATGAACAGTCGGGACAGCACAGGGTGTCACACCCACTGTATTTAAAGCTCTTTAGTGCACTATGAGCATAGCCGACCAATAAAACAGCTGACAACAAATTAAGTCTTTATCTAATCCATGTGCATCATCTATGATTTCAACTGAAAATAGTTAGTAATGCTTCAGTTAATACAGACCAACCAATGGAAAGAAGGGTCAAAGGTGAGATGATCCTTAACGTTACAGATTAAGTACAAAAACATGACCTACAGAAAGAAGAAGAGCCGGAAATTAGCAGCCTAAAGAAATACTGTGGTATATCAAACGAACATCATAAAATGTCTCTAACCCACTCAAATAGAAAAAAAAAATCATTAAAAACTTGTAGACCTTCCAGTTTGATTTAAAATTTCCCAGATGGGTTTTTTAAAAACTTGTTTTTTTTTTTTTAGTTCAATTCTATCTGCAATTTTTGATCTGAAACCTTTGTGTCGACTCTGCTCGAGCTCCAGCACATTTACTAGATCCTGCACAGCAGCCCCACCCAACCATCACCCCCGATGGGCCATCACAACCGCCTGAACAGTACAGTCATCGTATGGCACTCATATCCTGTCCTGAGGAACAGAGCGGTTCATTACACAAGTGGGTTTGCTTCTACAAAACTTAACAAATAGCGTTGTTTTCCTCACATTGCATCGATTGGGTTTCAGTGGACTTATTATGGCTCGGAACTGGACTCAAACAAATCTTGGGATCTGTGATTTGGAGATCTAAGATTGTGCTGTCCAGTGCAATAGAAAAAAGGCTTTTATACCAGTGTAGGCTAGTCCAGTGCATGAGATAAATTTACACATGTGACCTACTTTATGGTCCCATTTTTTTTCCTTTTTTTTTTTTTTTTTTTTTTACAATAGATGACTGAAAAAGGAGAAATCCCAGAAGAATCATTAAAAATACTGTAAAATGTAGACACCCGATTTGGGAAATGATGCGTCTTTGTATAGTCCTGAAGTGTATCATCAAAACCATTCGTGGCACAAAAATCTTTGCAGCATTCAGGCAGCCCTAACTTGGTTTCACAGCCTCCTCCATGAGGAGGAAAAGCCCTGATTGCTGACGTAAAGCTGCCATCAGTCATCAGGTGAGCACACCAGGTGAAGTTGGTCCGGACTTCCCACGCTGCCGGTGCTGGAGCTTCCATCTCCCAGGTCCCGGGCAACCATGCAGGGCAGGTTGAGTTCCGTCGACCCTCCAGGACTGGAGTCGCTCCTGCTCACGCACTCCTCCTCCAGCACCAGGCACAGCTCCTTCAGGTCCAGGTTCTCCTTCACCAGTCCGTCCTGCATTCGCTCTAGGTCGGCGAGCTTTTTTAAGTACCCACCCAGGTCTTCCCGCATCACTTTGGCTGCGTGATGCCCAAACAGCTGCCATTCCCTGGCCAGCTTTTTCACTTTAAGCCGGTCGTCATCCAGAAAGCAGCAAAGGTCTCGCAGTTCCACGTTCTCTTCCTGCAGCCGCTGGTTGATGACTTTCAGTTCCCTGATTTCCAGAAGGTGTCCCTGCAGCTGTTTGTTGACTTCTTTGATCAGCCGGCCGCGTTGGATCAGAGCTGATATCTTCTCGGTTTCCTCTTTCCGGAGCCGGCTCACCAGCTCCTCTTTGGAGAAGGCCAGTAAATCCTCGTCTGACATCTTGGACAGTTCTCTGTTGATTATCTCCCCGTCACTGCCCATTTTAAATGTGAAAGTCCAGTCAGTGGGTACCTGAGGTTGAATTACAGCTGGATTTAATGCCCAACAGAGTTACCACATCTTCATCTTCACCTCACCGTTTTCCAGGTGTGACTTAACCACTGGATGTTTCAAAAAATGATGGGATCTTTTCATTCCAAGCTCAGTGGCTCCTTTCCTACTTCAAATTCGCCCACAGAGCACAATGCTTTAATGAGGTTGTGGATGAAGATGCACCGCAAGCTCCCATTAATGTCAGTCTGCCAGACTCTGCACAGCGGGCCCCCTTCTCGGGCCTCCCGGAGCGCGCGGCACCTTTTTGTTTGTCCTCGTCTCCTTTCACCTCCCGATTAAAAAAAACAAAAACAGCCTTTCTGGAGCAAAAGCAAAACAAAAGGCGCGGTCGATGGACGGGGGCTTATTCCTGGCCTCCCTGCAGATGTTGCGCTCTTTCTCGGTGCTCGCACCGCCTCACTGAGCTATGCTCGCCCGCCTCGGCTCAATGAACTCGGATGTGCGGGTGTTGAAAGACTCTGCGCCGCAGCCGCGCGCTCTCCCTGAGCGTCGCCACGTCGTTGTGTAACGGGATCAATCACAGTCCACTCTCACCTGGTATCAAACGCACTGCATCCTCTCATCCTCCAGAGATGAACTGTTAACCACAACAATGTCCGCCTCCACCACCTCCACCACTCTGCTGAGCTCAGCGTCAACAAGCAGCTGCACCGGAACAGGCTTTTGCGGCCCTTCAAAATAAAAGCACCTCACAAAGCATTTTCAGAGGCAGCTTATGACACACAGACTTAATTGATTTATATTGTTTATTGATATATGATTTTTGAAATTATTGTTTTAATGTTTTGATCCTTTTTTATATTTTATCATTTATTTTTGACACTGTGTACAGCACGTTGGGCCTCCTTGGATGGTGGTAGTAGGTGCTCTGGAAATGAATAAATGCAATTATATTCATATGACACAAACAGATCGATCTGTCTGAGACACGTTGTTAAAAGAATCGACCTATACTATTATAAAATCTTTTCAAAATTAAATTAATCGATTGTAATTGATATTGGAAAATACAATTTGAATTGAGACAATGTAGGTTTATTTTACTAGACCGTAAAAATAACCATCACAGTGGACATCACACATGTGATAGCAGCAAAAAATAATCAACCATCATTACATACTTTTCACTAAATACTTTTAATTTGGCAAAGACGTGACCAAACAGAGTGATATAATGTTCTATTACGGCTTCCTTTGTATTATTTTGATGTGGAAAAACAACAGTGAGTTGAACTTTATGAAACTAAAATGTAATGGATTTATCTTTACACTTGATTATCTTGTAAGAAACAAAAAGAATGTGGACATTTTAATTTGCTTAAAAAGAACCAGTATAAACTATGTATTGCATTAAAATTAATCCTAGCACACCTACTCAGTATCAGCATCATGGAACCGTGTCACCCAATGAGTTTATTTTTCTTGAGTTTTTTTCAATGAGTTTATTTTTCTTGTTTTTCACATTTTCCCCACTCTAGCTGTTCAATGAGATAAATTTGACTTGACACTTAAAAATAACAAGCGTCTTTACATCTTGTTTACACTTTAGAATGCATGTGCAACAAAGACATGGAACCAGTGGCACATGTTTACTCTCACTGTCACGGCATTATAAGAGAAGGTTTCTTTTGAAAATAATTACATGAAGTTGTACTCTGTACAAAATATGTCAACTTGACATGTGGTAAATTGTTGACTTTTAAAATGTTTGTGGGCTTTTTTCTATTCTTTCTAGTTGTTTTCAAAGTTTACATGGGACAAAACTAATGGACAATATTATTTAACAAAAAGCTATCACTCTGTCTATTGAAAAATCCAGTTTTTTCCTGACATTGTATCCCACAAAACTAGGCTTACAGAAGCAGAGTTTAAAAAGGAAACAAACAATGAAGCACTTCTTGGTTCTGCACACCAGGAGTTCATTCTGATCTTAGTTTTTTCAGGGTTTTAGGAGCAGTAAAATATGGAGTAAAATCCTCATGAGACATTAAAAGCTTTTTTTCCAAAGAACGTGATGTGACGACAGACTTCTTTTTTTTTATTTTTTTTATGGGTTTATGCTGAGGCATTCGGCCACATCCTTCCGCCCTCTGTCCCACCTCCATTGTTTCACTGAGGCCATAACAATGCAGGGTGTTAACCCTGCAAGTGGTAATCTGTGCATGGACTCAGTGTGTCATGTGAGGTTAGAAATGAGAGTGTTGATGTGCTGCAAGAGATCTGAGAAAAAGACACAATGACTGGCTCTTTTTTTTCTCCCCATGTTGCAATTTTAAAGGACACACGCAGAAACACAGAAAGGGAGGGTGAGGAGAGGGATTTACAGGGATTTATTTGGATTAATCGTCAGAGGAAAAGAGAGCAGATTGTGTTCGAGCAAGCAGCAAAGCAAAGCATAGATTGTAGAGTTGCTGCAAGCAAAGATGTCTATTTTTGATGTTTTGAAGTTTGTTATAAATTCATTAGAGCTAGGACAAAGGTCAGCTGGAAAAAGAGTGATGCAGTTAAATTCTCTGCTGCAAACAGTCTTAATTATTCAGTCATTTCATTTTTGGCTGAGAGGAACAAGAATATGATGTATTTTTTTACATTGATGATAAATTAGTTGAGTCGATTGGAGGTGTTAAGTTGTCTAAATGATCTTTTTTTTTTTTTTTTTAATGGTGAATCGTGTGGCCCAGGGCAACACAATGATGGCGGTTCGCTTCTCACAGCAAGAAAGCGTTGGTTCAAAACTCAGCTGAGTTTCTATGTGAAGTTTGCATGTTCTCCTCGTGCTCAAGTGCCTCCATTCTGGTTTCCTCCTTCAGTCTAAAAACAGGCTTCATTGGTTGACTGGGAGCTCTGAATTGTCCTTTAGAAGTGAATGTGTGTCTGTCTGTGTGGCCCTGCAATGGACTAGAAAACTGTCCCTGTTCACGCTGCCTTCGCCCTGAAGCAGCTTTGATAGAACACGGCCTCCTCTATGATCCTGCACAGAAAAACACAGATGAAGAGGATGGATGTATTGCACTGTCTTACCACATGTTAATTATTATGATAAATATATGTACTCAATATTTGTGCCAAAACATACTAAAAACAAAAAACGATTATTACTGTATACAAGTGTTTTTAAATCCCACATTTCTACTGTTTTCTAACAGAAAAAGAGCTTTATGTTTGCTTTTCTTTAACTGTAGCAGCAAAATAGCAAAAAAGGGTTTATTGTATCTCTCTTTACAAATAGGAAAGAACGAGATTGTATAAATTAACAAAAAGATTATATCAAATTACCTAGCACACAAACTAAAACAAACACAACTCAAACTTAATCCTAGAACATCTTCACATTTTGAGCAAAATGTCTGTATAATATTTTTTATTACAGCTTTTGTCATATCAAGTAAACTTTAACATAGTTGTCGTAGAACTGTACATTTTTTGCTTCCAACAGAATGACATGTTTTATTCAGATCTTGATGAGCTGTTTCTATGTACTCTTTTTCCTTTAGGCTGTTCCCTTCAGGGGTTGCTACAGGAAAATATCCTCTTAACTGATGCCAGCAAACCTAATGTTCTCTTTCACTTCATCCCTGGAGTTTGTGCAGGCTTTTCCACAGAAACTTTGTCATTTCTGCACCAGTGCAGCTATTCTTTTGCCAGAATTTACAGCTCATCCTCTGCACTCATCTAAATCTGCTCAATCATGTTTTCCTCTCTTTATTTCAAAAACATCAAAGCTGTCCCTCTTCTTGATCCCATCTGTTATTGATACTCCTATAAAAAGAACCTCAACATCTTCAGCTCTGCCTCCCGTCTGTTTCTCAGAGCCACTATCTCTAACCCAGTGCTTTTCAATTGTTTTCTCTTACGCCCCCCCTTTAAAGAACTTGTCCTTTCGTGCCCCCCCCCCCCCCCCCCCCCCCCCCCCCCCCCCCCCCCCCCCGCTGCAACTATCATTAGTCAAGTTGCTCAAATATCTCCAAAACATTGTATCCTTATTATCACCAAAGTACACAAAAAGGAAAAGACATGGATCAACTTGTAAATAATCAATAAATTTATTAACATTGTTTTTTTTGTTGTTTTTTTTTTAGAATATAAAAGAATAAATAGACATGTATGCCTGTCATTTCCCAAGATAAATTGTAATTCTTATGTAAACTCGGAACATTTTTTGGCTATTGACTGTTGAACCAATTGATACAGAAAAATACAAATGCATTGATCAGCTAATGAACAAACAAAAACTTTTCCGTATTAACATTTTTAATATGAAAAAATACAGATTTGTTTGTATTTTCCCAAAATAAATTGTAATATCTTTATAACCTAAAAGCATTTTTGGTTGACTAATTGAATTATTTCATACTAAAATGAAAAATGTATCTAAATACATTGAAATTGCATTAAATGCTGCAAATGTGGCAACATTAAGATTAACTCTTAAAAAAAATATTTTTCCACTGTGAGTCTTGAGGTTTCATGTATGGGTATAGTGGTCGTTGACTACAGAGGCCGAAAACGGCATACTTTTTCACAGTTTTCTGATGATATTGAGATAATGAGGCTGTTTCGTCCCTCCCTTTCTCGCACTGAAACGCCGAGATTTTTAATCTGATAGAAGTCTTTTTTATTTGGGGGCCATTATCAACACCTTACAGTTTACACCGACAACTCACAACAACAGCAATAGAAACGCTCACCAAAAGTTGTTTTTTACGTATTATTTGATATGTATTAGTGGAGCTATGCTCCTTAAACGCATTAATTCCGTCTCATGCAACAGCCCCTCCCTTTATTTCCTTAAAATCTCCGACAGCTGGTTGAATGAGAGACCCCGGGCCCTGGTGCGTTCTCTGAGCTCCAGACTTTGGCGTCCCCAAACAGACACACAGCTTAATTCAGTCCGCTACAATTTTGTATACAATCCACAGTAAAACAAAGCGTTTTGTCAGAAAAAATGTTGACACAATTAAAACACAAAGTTATAATTAATCAGTTCTTTTGGTGTTTGACATTTTCTCTGATAGACTGCTTTGTTTTACTCAGATGTCCGGAGCTCAGTGAACGCACCAGACGGAGACGCTCTGCCCTTGACTGTAAAAGGTCAAATATACTGTAATGTAATATAATATAATGTAATATTTACCGGCTAAGTATGCGTATATAGGCGGCCCGGGGTTGTCGTTTTCAGTGACTGATTATTTAGGCTTAGACAGCTACAGTAACAGTGTCTTCAGGTCACCTGTTTTACTGACGTCAACTCATAAATGCGTGATCCCTGGGTTGTCCCGCGCCGCGCCCTCTGGGGGCCACCATTTGAGAAACACTGTTCTAACCCAACAACGAGACTGCTCTCAAAAGACGTTCACATCTTTCCTTTAACTCTTGCCAACATTCTTTAGTCACACATCATCACACCTGAAACCGTCCTCCTCCTCCTGTACCAATCTGCTTCTCACGCCAGTTCATCTCTCTAATCTTCTGGATAGTTAACTCGACGCACTTAGAACTGTCCACTCTCTCCACCTTTAGATTCTGCAACCTGCCGGTTCTACTTGTTTTATATATATTAAATTTTAACTTTTACTTTAGCCTACAATAAGACTAAACGCTACATTCTTTGCATTTTCATACCACGCAAATGACATGTTTCTAAATATTTATCTATATTTTTAACGAATTAAAAAAACGTTAGTCTTTTTCTTTTCTATTCCATTTCTTTGTTTTTTTTTCCTTTTTACTGTTTTTTAGTTTGTTTTTGTTTTGTTGCTCCGTTTTATGCTGCGATTGTCATGACGTCACGTAACCGGAAGCTCGTGTTAGTCTGTTGACACTGCAGAGCCCAAACCACACAGATCTAGTGCCGTGTAGTTAGAGATGTTCGTGCTGTAAGTAACTGTTTAAGTCTACGTCAGTTGTTTGAATGCGTTGATAATTTGAGTCCAATGTTGCAGCTTCGTCATCTGATAATTATTTTTATCTGCACAAGAACGGATGCTAACTTTGCGATAACTAGCTAGCACCGAAGCTAAAGCCAGTTATCGAGGACGCTATGGAGACTCCACTAATTCTCAGCTAACAGAAACCGAAGATTCATCTTTAATTACACGATATATTTGGGGTTCTCGTCTAAAAGCCAGCCCATTCAACGATAAAAAACAAGGTGATCATTTTTGAACATGTAAATGAGCCAGTCTAATTTCTGGTAACCCCATTTAACGTCAGGTTCTTGTTTCTTCAACCCCCACAGATGGCAGTAGAGCTGGATGTGTTTGTAGGGAACACTATCATCATGAGCGAGGAAGTTTACCAGCTCTGGTTGGATGGATACACAGGTAGGAGAGAACACCCTCCACCGGATCTTCTAATAACACAAGACTCATAGAGCCACGTGGTTTCAGTCTCATCTGGTTCAGACATGTCTCTGAAAGCTGCACATCAGTCTTCATTCTCTGCTATTAGAAGATGAGCACTGTTAAAATCACAAAAGACATGTTGGGATCATGGTGATCACAACTGAAGAGACTCAATTCACAAGTTTAGCTTCATATTCAACAACATAGTTAAGGATTTATTATCACTCAAAATTTCCACTGCTAGTTTTTTTAAAAGTGGAATTTTAATAGTATTTTAAATTACTTTTAAAAACAAACTGAAACTTTGTTTTGTTGCTTAAAAAATCAAGAAATAGTTGCAAAACAAATTAAACTAATGGATTCAAAGTAATCAGTATTGCATATTTTAAAGTTACATTAGTTTTATTAATACAAGAAAAATATTTTTTTAATATCAAAAGGACCATTAATACAGTAAACAAAATACTAGCTAATTTCTGGTGACATAATTTACTTTATTTGGAAAAATATATTTTGATGGGTTTTTTGGGATTATGAGAAGAATTGGCTTCTGTGGGTTAGAGTTAAGTAACTAAACTGGATTATTACAACAGAAGATTCTACATAAATAAGATAAATCAGTAATACATTTGATTGCAGGTGTGTTAAATACGGCTCCTTTTGTATATCTGAACAGACCAGATCAGACTAGCATTGAGATTACAAAAGCATGTAACCTGTGTCCTTGTTTATATTTTCTAATAAAGACTAAGGACATAAAAAATGCTGTAAGATTAGGATTCACTGTTATCCTCACTGTCTGCACAGATTATACACTTACATTTGTTTTATTCCACATACTTTAAACTGTGTTAGGTGAAAATGGAAAAGTGGAAAAGAACAATTAAATAACTTTTTCCCTGGGCTCAGAAAAGCAAATGTGGATTTTGGTGTGCACGAGAGGTTAATCACTTTTAAGTTGGACCATGTGTCACTTCTGGCAAACCGCTCATGAAAATCTGCTCATAATCTTTTGAGCAATCTGGCTGACAAGATTAAAAATAAACAAATAAATAAATGGGGAAACAGATCCATTAACCTTCACAGAGGTTTTTTCTTATTTCTCAGGCTGATAGCTTTCCTGTCCTCCTCTCCCTGCCCGGTTACAGCTGTGTGCTCAGGTTTCTCCCATTCGTTCTTCTGTTTCAGTCTAAATAAGCCTTTGAGCTAAATATTTGCAGCGTAACTCCATGATTGAGAAGTTTATTGTGTGCTCATTCAGAAGATTGTGCAGTGTTTACAAATGTTTTATCCCTGCGTTGATTTGGAGAAAGAAGAAATCTGTTCATACTTCTTTATCTAAATAGGAGGAGAGCAGAATACATTTCTTTAAATATTTGTTTTTGCTACGAGAGGATAGGAAAATTCAAATGTGTAGATAAAGCAGCATAATATCTTTTGGATGAACATAAACCAGCAAGAAGAAACAACAACAATTCTTAGAATCACACAGAGATAACCTTTGTTAAAATGTGATTTATATCGTATCTATAAATAAAAGTGATTTCTCTATCAGTGAATGACGCAGTGAAGGTTCGTATGGAGGGGGGAGTCCTGGATGAGTTTGAGGCAAATGCAGATGTCGTGTTGAGCGACACCATGGACCAGTACCGGACTTTCCAGATGTGCGAGCGTCTGCTGCACAATCCGACCAAACTAGCCAATCAGCTTCTGTTCCAGATCCCGCCTCATCGACAAGCCACGCTGATAGAGAGGTGATGACCAGCATTGATTTTTAAAAGACAAGTTGAAATGGCACTTTTAGTAGAGTGTCCCTGTGCTTCTGCGTTTAGATACTATTCCTTTGATGATGTATTTGTGCGTGAAGTTCTGGGAAAGAAACTCTCCAAAGGAACAAAGAAAGATTTGGATGACATCAGTGCCAAGTCAGGCGTCACGCTGAAAAGCTGCAGGAGGCAGGTAAGAAACCATGTGCATGTGCTTTTTTACCTTGTGATTAGTTCACAGTCTGTGCAGTAGTTTGTGGAGCTGGTTCAGCACAAGTGACGCTATTTATGTATGTAAATCTGCAAAACCTTTCAGTTTGACAACTTCAAACGCGTTTTCAAAGTTGTAGAAGAGCTGAAAGGACCCCTGGTGGAGAACATACGTCAGCACTTTCTTCTGTCTGACAAACTTGCAAGGTAATGGGGAGAACTTTAAAATAAAAACACAGTTTAGATGAATTTTTCTGAGAACCAGGGCACAAAATAATGTTGATAGCCTCATATTTTTTGTTTTGAGTGTTTTTTTTCGTTCAGATGAAATAACATCAAAATCGTTGTATTTTTAAAATTGTTTTAGGGATTATGCCGCCATTGTTTTCTTTGCCAACAACCGCTTTGAGACGGGGAAAAGGAAGCTGCAGTATCTCACGTTTCAGGACCTGGCTTTCTGTGCCGGTCAGCTCATCAACAACTGGACGGTGGGAGCTGTCGGTGAGGCTTTTTAAGTTTTGAAGCAGATTTTCTTAGCTGTTTTGCTAACATGATATGATGCCTATTGATACAAATGTGCATCAAACAACTTCTGCGCCAAACCTACCTTAATTTAGGATCTACTTTAAAGCAGAAAGATTAGTGAAATTATTTTTTTCATAGCTGGAAATGAATTCAGGCTTCAAGAGGTCAACTAACAGTTTCAAGTGGAATTTTGTCATTCATTTTCTATTTGAAGATAAAAATGTCCAACAAAGCTTTAAACTAAGCGGGATTTAAAAGAAAGACGCAAAAAAATCTATGGTTTGTTGGTAATGAAGTTAATGAGGCACTTTGACCACCAGAGGTCCTTCAGGTTTTGCTGGTCATCATCATAATGAATGAAATTTGACTTAAACATCACAAGTCAGCTATTGTCTGAGTGCTGATATAAAAAAGCTTTAAAGGAGCTTTTAAGGATCAGACAGAAACAAAATCTTTTGGCCTGAATCTACTCCTGTCTGACTTTATTTAGATAACATGGTCGAAGACATGGATGTCGATCTCGATAAAGAGTTTCTACAAGAACTGAAGGAGCTGAAGGTTTTAATTACTGACAAAGACCTGCTGGATCAACACAAAAGGTAAAAATACTCTTGTTTGGTTGGAAAAAATCTTCAGTCTTGTTCATGTTTTTGACTTTTCGATCTGCCCTGCACTGCTCAGTTTAGTCTGCACTGCTCTCAGAGGGAAAACAACGGCTTTTAATGAGATGGAGGCCAATTTCAAGGTGAGAGACATTACAGCCTCTAGCACACTCATCCTCAATGTAATTTGGTAATAGTGTTCAGACTGAGAGATCTTCATCTCTTGCAGAATCTTTCCAGAGGCCTCGTCAATATTGCGACAAAATTAACCAACACCAAAGACGTCAGAGATTTCTTTATTGATCTTGTGGAAAAAGTTAGTGCTTTTTAAGGTTTAATCTATACGGCAGTAAAGAATAAAAATAGCTTCTTGGTTTTTTCCCCCCAGATTTCCTTGTGAGGCAGTGCCCTGAAAAAAAATCCTTTTTCTTTTTTTTTTTTTGCAGTTTATTGAGCCATGTCGTTCAGACCGCTGGACGGCTGCGGACATGAAACTCTATCTCACACACTACACCAACTCTGCGCACATTCTCGACACCTTCAAGTGAGTTGCTGTTATTTTTGTTTATTTTTTTTACTTTGCACGTTTATCAGTCCTGTTAGGGTTATGTTCCTTATCCTTCCCAAAGTCCTTTGAGGCAGCCAATAACAGCCTGGTGTGGATAATTTACAAAGCATTTTCTCTTCAAAACAGACATCTCTCTTCTTCCAGAGGGGGGGTCTCCCTGTCGCACCCTGGATTTCTTAAACTGTAGTTACCTTTTCTCTCATGCTAACTCTCAGGAATGTTGTTAAGGGTTTGCACAGCCCCACACCAGTACAAGCTTAACAAAGAGATATTCATAAAGAGAAACATAGACCCCCTTGAATGTACTGAGGGGATGGAGATTGCCTCATTTACTCCATTAACCAAGATTTCACAATTACAGTTGGTCATGAGGCTCACTGTGCGTCACTCTTGTTTTTTTATATCTTGCCTCTCTGTTCTTTTCCCCTCAGACATCAGGTTGTGTGGGACAGATACATGGGAGTCATCAAAAGCTGCATCTTTAAAATGTATCATGACTGAGCTGCCTCCACCATGTTCGCTCCTCCACCCGAGAGGTTGTTCTCCTCTTTTAGCTGTGTTTTTTTATTCAATGCTCTGATCAGATTTTACTAAAATGTATTTGAATGATCGTCATATTGCCTATTGCATCTGTAAATTGGAATTTAATTTTATACAAATAAAACAATTATCTTTACTGTGTTTTTTTTTCATTGTAATTAATCTCCATCCAGTAAGTGTTTGTGTTTTATGTGAGTCTTTAAAGACCCACTCAGATGAACATTGTGTTTGTGGTGTTTCTAACATGTTCTTGTATCGTTTTTCTAATGGTGGAGGACATGTATAAAGAAAATTTAGATGAAAATTGCATTTCTAAGCGTTTCTTTATTCAAATTGTTGTGAATCAGAAGTAGTTGAAAGAAAAAGATTGTACTTATGACGTAGAAACCACAATAGGTGGGGCACAAGCTCCCTGCTCTGCTCTATTCTGAGGCATCCACTTGTAGACGAATAGATCCATGTGCGTCTTCATTTTCCTCATCCGAGCTGGAATCTGGCTAAAAACTGTACGGCTGGATAGCTTCAGAATTGCTCGCACGAGTAATGTAAGGTTGGAGCTTGGAGGGGCAGTAAGATAATGGAAGAAAGTGTAAACAGGCTCCAACCTTAAGTGTTTACTTCCTCTCAAAACGATCCTAGAGCTGAATTTATGGTCTCATTGGCACAAGAAAATAAGACGCAAATAATGCAAAAGCAATTTTAACACCTTCAAGGACTTTGAAAACCCAGCATTCACTCAGGCCGTCCATAATCCTAATAAAAAATTCACCACATTGTTTTTGGGATGAGTGTAGACTGCAGCCAGTGTGTGGGATGTTTGTGTGTGGCAATAACGAACCAATCACAAGAAGCACAGTTGGTCCAACCAGGAGGGGTGTTATTGTGGTTTTAACCAGCATCCCCCGTATTGACAGCTGTCATCTCTGCTGCTGCAGATAAACAGGCACAAGCAAAGACTGCTCTTTAAAATGTATAGATTAATAAAAAAGATACAAGAGTTTATTACCCTTTAACATTTGGTTGTAAACCTAAAAAATAATTACAAGGTTGAAAAGCCAGATGACAGGCTGTCATTTTTAAAGCTCCATGAGGAATGACCTCGTACTTTGACCTTTAGGTCGACTGAGTTTTCAGTAACAGCACCTTTCCTTTAGGCAACATCTGGACTCATTTGTTTCATAAATGACAGATTTTGCAAGAAAACAACACACAATTTGCAGCCCAGAATTACACAAAGGGTAAAGAGCGAAGTGGACGGCCGTTTGGTTTTGTGTATCATCGCAGCACCAACAGTTTATTCTATAAAACGAGCTGAGAAATTTTCCAAGTCAGTCTCCACACAGCCACTCTTCTCCACTCTATAATTTTTGTCCACATTCCATTAACTTTGCTCTCCCCAGCTATAAATATCCGTGTCAGATTGGACCAGAGCAAGAGCTTTGGTTGCTTTATTGGGGGGGAAAGAGATGGGGGAGGTAAGTATAGATAAATGGGGGGTACGTGGGAAAGGGGTGGGAGAGCTTGGGGCTTTTGCGGGGGTTTAGTTAAATGAAACCAGGTGTGTTGTGGGACCAGTAAGAGGAGGACGAGGGGGGTTGCTGGGAAAAAAGATGGACGCGTATGTGTGTGTGTTTTGTCCCTGTGATTTGGACAGATTCCGTATTTGGCCCACAGACCAGGAATTTGCATCCTGGGGGGTCAGGGAGGGGGGTTTGGAGGGTGGAGGATGGCAGTGCAGGGGGCCAGGGGGGGTAAGAATGGGCTGTCCCTTTCTCCTCCCTCCCTCGTCTCCTCTTTCCCTCCCTTTGCATGTGTTCATCTGCTCCAGCTGTCGGTCTCGCCGCTCCCTCTTAGGGTCACGCAGGCAGGACTTTCAAGGATCACTGTGGAGTGCCAGCTCATCCTGGACGAGTACAGACGGACACACAGGTCTGAGGCACACTCACAGACCCAGCGGACCAGGCTTCAGTGAGTTTCCAAGTTTTTTCTTCTTTTTTTTTGAGGTGTCAAACGTAGAAATTGTACATAGATTAATGAAGTTTGCAAGTTTTGTGTGAAATGAGAGGTGAGATGAGCCTCTTGCCCACCTCTCTGGTACAGGCCTTACACGTCACAGCTGTGTCTGCACTTCTCTCAGGAGCCAAGATAACGTGGCTGCAGTTTGCTTCCTGGCTCCAGCTGTAATAGGGGGTTAGACAGGAAGAGAAGCAGTGACTCACAGGACTTGCTTTATGGAGCTGTATATTGCAAAATTCCTCCACCTCCTCATTTTTGAACAAAGTCAGTGTCATTGTCCTCATTGTGGTCACTGAAAGCCTCGCTCATGTTTCTGAAACACAAACAGGTGTCATGCCCACACAAGCATTAACGCCATAAATCAGGTGGTAGTTTAGGAAGGAGCCGTGTTCCAGTGAGTGCGGCACTTCTTCACGCGTCACATTGTCTGCAAACACCCATCCGTCAGACCTCTGCTTTGCAGAGAGATGGAGCAGCATCACCGCTGAAATCGCTGGCAAACTCGACAGCATTTGGTGAAAGCGGCATCCATCATCACCGAGGATGTGCTAAAGACGCAAAACCTCTGGGTGTAGATCTCTAGACTCGTTTCCTAACAGCAGCATGCTCCTGGGTCCTCCATGCACAGCTGAGATTAACTGCCCACGTGTGTGTGGGGTTGTACTGTGGGGTATTTTGGAGGCCTGTGCGTATGGTGACTTTTATAAGCCGTCTGACATCTTGCTTAGTTGGACTGTCCGTGATGCGGCTCTGACTTCCAGCCAAATTTCAAATGTTCACAGGAACAAACTATGAATGATTAATTATTTGTTTGACCACTCGATCCAGAAACAAAACATCTGCGTAAAAATAATGTTGTTAAATATTTCTTCTGTTATTTGGCATGATTATTTTAGGGCAAAGGAAAGAGGATCTCCTGATGGGTCCGTTGTCATTAAAATCCTATTTTTATATTATATTCGGAAGGGGGTACAGGTTTATTTTCTTTCTTTTTTGATTATAATTTTACAAATAAAAGTCAAATGTTGTTCAATAAATAAAACAAAGAAAAACAGAGAAATGTATTTTATTGAAATGACTAATCAATAATTGCATGTTGCCAACGGTGTTTGCAGTCCAACAATGAAGCTCTGGGTCAGAGCCACATCCTCTGACATCCTCCTACGCATCCTGTGGAGACATGAGAGTTTAGGGGAGCAGTGGTTGAAGGTTTGGCTCCAGATGTCCTGTTATTTGAACCATGGGGGGTTTCCCAGAACTCTATACTCTGGGAACCATGGCAGTTAGCAGGGCATCCCAGCTGACTTGAGGCGCCCACATCCTTTTCGTGGGCATTCCACGCTCTACCACCATTTGATGTGCAGTTGCAGAAGGGCAACACCCATGCATCCTCGCTTCTCGACCCCCGAATGATGGTCAGCTTGTTTTTTGGGTGGTTTGAGGATGCATTCCTGCTGGCTGTTGGTGGAAAAAGGCCGAACCATGAGAGGTCAGTTACTGCGGTTGCAAGATGGTATGTTTACCGTCTGCGCTAACAGCGTGTTGGGGTTTTTCTTCGATCTGCTGCTAGTGTCACAAATGGCCTGTGATGTCATTCAAGCAGAATTTGAGGGTGTCCGAGTCACCCCGCTGCCTTCTGTTTGTTTAAACCACAAATGCAACAATAAGCTGTGCCTGCAAACGTGGCCACTGGAGTTTATATCAGAGCTGGAGTCTGTGCATGCAGACAGCCTGTGATTATAACTTTCCTGTAATGCATTTGTGCAGGAGGGTTTGAATCAGCCTTTTATTTTTACCTCTTCACTCTGCTAGGGTTGGAAGGGGTTAGTTTTTTTTATTTCTAGGGTGAGTTTAAACACTCAAAGCGTTCATTAGGAAATGCCGGGAAAGAGACTCAGTCCATCTGAACAAACGAAAAAATGTGAATCCAGCTCTTTTATTTATGAGGGTTGAGATGTTTTTAACCATATCAGCTTTAAATGTACTAAATGATCCTCTGAAATAATCCAAAAGGGGCTTTCTTTCTCATGAATTCAGCTGCTCTTTTTGGTGAGAGGTCATAATGCAGCTGCCTTATGATGTGACCCCTCATGAACTCTTGCATTACACCCCTATGACCTGAGCAGGCCTTAGCAAACACAACTGCAAATTAAAAAAAACTGCATTTGTGCAGATTTTTTACTGACCACTTTTGCAATTAAAATTTCCAGTAAATTCTAACTCCCAAACTCCCTGTGTAACGTGAAAATATTAACTTGTAAGGATCTGAGTAAATGTAGATTCAGGTTCTATTTCAGTAAAACCACCTAAAACAAAAGGGGGAGCATATTTAAGCTGGAGCATCTGAGCAGGAGATGCTGCTGGGAAACACGCAGGAGGCAGGATCTGCAGCCTCCCCCCTGACTGCCAACACATGGACACAGAGGGCTTTTTGTGAGCTGCTAATATAAAAATATTTCTCTGATGTTGACTCTATTTTCAGTCTAAAGTTGTCACGGTGTTTGTGTTTTGGCTTGGCAGACTCATTCGTTATATTTATTCTTGGTGAACTAGAGGAGCTCTGTTTGGCTAAAAATCCTCAAGGCCGACTGTCTGTGTGCTCATTCACCTCTTAAAAAATGCTTCATGTTTCCTTTTCAGAAGAAAACGCTAAACGTTTCCAATCGGATTCCATTCATACTATGTTTTTTAAGTAATAAAAGTGTTTTTTATGCCCCCACCTTGTCTCTTTCTGATGCAGATACCACTCCTCGACTGGGCATCTCAGCTTGACCTCGCTGCCTCCTGCCTCATAGCTGTGTGTGTGTGTGTTTCTTATTTGTAGTCCGGCCCCACTGCCCATCAGTTAGTGCATTAGCATGCAGGCTGCTTGTGTATCAAACTTGTGTGTGTGCATTTGTGTGTCGGTGCTCCTCCGCAGTGTACTTTCACAGTTGCAGAGAGAAACTGACACCTACACGGTAAGGATGGACCGCTCTCCTTCTTTCATTCTCTCCTCTCAGCTTCCCTTCTTTTTTATTTTCAGTTTAAATCCTTGTTTTTGTTCTTCCACATCACTGATCAAACATCAAAGGTTAAAATGAAGGTGAGATCATCTTTCATAGGGTTTCTGAGACTCAAGCAAGCACGTTTGGGTTTAGAACTTTTTAAAACGGTGTAAAGAGAGTTCAATGATGAAATTCTGCAATGAATCTCTTAATCACCTCATAACACTGCAAATTGAATCTTTTAAAAAGACCTTTGTCTTTTTTCTGTCTAGCAGGAAAGATTATCAGGAGTTAAAGCAAAAATAATCTTCGTTTAGAAACATGTCTTAGCAACTCAACATTTTTTTCTTAAAATAAAAATCTTTGGTAAAATCATTTTTCTTACCCCATTAGCAGTTTTTTTCCCCTTTCTGCTCATTTGAAGAAAATCTTCCTGTAGGGTAGGGATTTTTGACTTACCTCTGTGATTATTAAAGCAGCTATAATACATAACACCTATCAATAAAAAAGCATGAAAAAAATCGCTGAATTTGGATTAAAACATTTAGATTTGGAAGGAAACTTTCAGGGAAACCTGCTTGTAGAGTTGTTCAAATATCATTTCTAAATCTAAGATCTACAGGAAGGTTTAGCAGCACATGTAAGGTGCTTTATATTTCTATCAACATCTTAACTTTGATAAGAAGAATTTTTATAAGTCACAATCTGGGATTCTTCCATCCTAGAGTCTAGACTTCAAAACATTTGAGCTTTTACCCTGTGAGTTTCTCTCAGAACTGTAAGGATAAAAACAAGCTAATTGGCTGTTGCAAAAAGACACTTCTTCCGTTACTGTAACTGAATTTATAGCAGCAACTTTACACCCTTTCTTGTATATCGGTCTGCAAAGACGTTTTGCTTTAGGATGCTCAAAGTTCTGCATGAATTGCGCTGATCAGCCTTTTCTTTTTTGTTAAGAAAGCTGTAGCCAGCGTTCCACATAAATGTTTCCATCTCGCCACTTTTAGGTGGCCATTGCTGGGGTTAAATTTGATTTCAAAACCATGTTCCTTCAGGACTTACTTTTTATTTCCATGAGGGTCACAGTAGCTTATTATTCCCCCCTGAATGATAATGACCTCCTTTTCTAAGCAAAGGCCCTGAAATGAGAGTTTCTGTAGTGACATTTGGCAGCAGGGCTGATGTGTAAAATGTCACCAAGCCCTTTAACAGGGGCAGGGTTTGAGTCCAGCTGGCTCAACACTCACGCAGAGAAAACAAGTCCCCCTCTCTACTGCTGCACTGCTTCTTTTTTTCATGTTCCACTATTAGAGATTTGTCATGAATTATGAATATATTATGCAACACCTTGGCTCACAGGGACTGCTGACATCTTTCTTTCCATCACTTTCTCACGCGCTCTCTCCATTGGTTTCTGTAGGAATGCACAGATGGGTATCACTGGGACCCTCAAACTGACCACTGCAGAGGTAAAGCTGTGCTTCTGCGATCACTCCAGAGCCCTCGTCATTAACCTCGAACAAACATCGCTTTTTGCTGAACATCTGAATCTCTCCTCAGACATAAACGAGTGTGAGACCATTCCTGATGCCTGCAAAGGGGAAATGAAATGCTTCAACCACTATGGGGGTTACCTGTGCCTCCCTCGCTCGGCATCGGTCATCGCTGCCTCAGAGTCCCCCATCACTCCCACGTTGCCCTTTAACCCCTGCCCTGTGGGCTACGAATCTCATGGAGACAGCTGCGTGGGTGAGTGTCTGCTTCTCTGCCGTGGAGCAGGACAGGTGGTTGGAGGACGAGGGATGAAGCATTCTTGTGTGTGATCGATTGTTGTTTATTGTCAGCCGCTGACTTTTGTGAGGGACAGGTGGCTGTAGCAAACGCTGGGAGTAGATGGAAGTCCACTGAAGGCAGTCAGGGAGGGCAGGAATCTGGAGGATTTTACAGGGAGGCAGCTGCTGTGTTTTTAGAAACCTGTTAGAAGACAGCAAAGTGCTCATGGGGCTGGAATGTAAAAGAAAACGTGACTCAGTGAAGAGAACACTGTGGTCACCATGTCCTGCTGAATTAAGCCATTTCTTCCTCTGAACCACATTTCACGTCTCCTTACCCACAATCTCAGATGTGGATGAGTGTGCGCGACGTGAGCACGACTGCCAGCCCAGCCAGGAGTGCATCAACACTCTGGGTTCCTTCACCTGTCAGTGCCCCAGAGGTTACCGGAAGGTTGGAACGGAGTGCATCGGTGAGAGGATCAGTCTTCATCTTGGAGTTGATGAGTTTATAGCTTTGATGTTTGAAGTTCATTTATGTCTGACCTTTTACAGACATCGATGAGTGCAGGTACCGATACTGCCAGCATCGCTGCGTGAATGTCCCCGGTTCCTTCTCCTGTCAGTGTGAGCCCGGGTTCCAGCTGGCAGGAAACAACCGCTCCTGCATCGGTGAGATTAAAAACCCTTTGCTTTAGGAAATGAGATGGCAAAAATGCAGAACCAAAGAACCTTTTCTGTGATCACATGTAGTTTATTTATTCCGTTATTTTTGTGAATATAGTATATTTTAACATGTTAAAATACATTTGAAAGTGTTTTTTTCTTATAGATAATAGTACTAAAAACAACAACAATAATAATAACATTGCAAAAGCATATTTGAAAGGGAGCAGACAGAAGCTTAGCTTATCAAGTGCTGTCCTTCATAAAAAAGGTTATATATTTCACTATTTTATATAATATATAATAATGATAGTCCTATGTAATAACTGTGTTCATTTTCATACATTTTCAATAATAACAGTAACGATAACACAAATATATGAATACCCATGTTTACTATTAAAATTAATTTTAGTATTCCCAAAATTACCTTTATACATAAATTATATTCATATATTGTACCCATATCATATTGACACTATTTTTAAACTTCAGAATATTTTTACATTGTTTTTGTTCAAACTTCAGACTATTTAAAATTTTTGTTGCAGACACAGAAAACCCTCTACGTTTAGCTTACAACATTAAATATTGCTTTAATGTGTGCAAAAACTCAAAGGTTTCATGAAGCGCAAACATAAAATATTCCCTAAATGCACTTTTCCGTTTAAAAACATTATTTATTTAAGTAAAAAAAAACATTCATAATCTCCTATGTATATTCTCATAATTGTCGAAGACCATTTTTGACACTAAAGCTTGATGGGTCTTATGGAAAAGTAGTGAATCTTTATTGTTGTTTGGAAAAAAACTGAAATGTTAAACATTTTTGAAACAGATAACAGCTCCTTACTCCTTTTCTAAATAGATTAAACCTATCTCCACCAAGGCTTTTCCCTGGTATTGATAAAAAGGGGATTTATTCATCGTTTATTTGTTATAATTTGTCAATAATGCTTTTTCACTTGCTACAGTGCCCTCTGGTGTTCATATTAGTGACATATTTGTTAAACTAACGGGTCTCTTGATCCTGCAACTGTTTCATTATTTTAACAAATTTTTTCTCCTTTTTAAAAATTCTTACTTGATATTTTATGGACTTTTCCCCATGACAATAGCTTAGAAAATGTACTTCAAAGTTCATATCTGTCAAACAGATGCTTCACATAAAAAGGAAGCAGGTGATTACAGGTGAGAAGATTGAGATGGAAAAAGGAGTCTAAAAATCCCCAAATCTGATTTAAGTCTTTAACTTCTTAGTTTTGATTTAGCTGTTCTTTTATCAGCAATATTGTAGGTTTTATTGGCAAAAAGGGCAACATTTTCTTATAAACTTACTTTTATTTAACCCTTTTGTGGACACATTAATGTAGCATGTGTGCAAAGCTGAAAAATAGTTTTAAAGAAACAAACCTTTGATTCCTAATGAATTAATTAAAATCTGTGTTTTTTAAGTTAAAACTGCTTAAAAGAGACAAATGCTCTTAGAACATTTAAAAACAAGCAGACAAACTACCAGCATTACTGTTGGAATTAAAAAATGAACTCAAAACATCTCCAGTAATAACAATAATTTTGAAAAAAGTGAATGGTGATGCTGCTGTGGTAGAAAATGTTCGTTCATGTTTTATCAAGCTGTCAGGGCTCAGGGCCTCCAGACCACTCAGCTTCCTGTCCTCCTCCTTTCAGATGTGAATGAGTGTGAGATGGGCGCCCCTTGCTCCCAGAGATGTTACAACACATACGGCACTTTTCTGTGTCGCTGCGATCAGGGTTACGAGCTCGGCCAGGACGGTTTCACTTGTAACGGTACAAATCTACTCTCCTCCTGCTCCACGCTTTCTCCCTAGTGTTGAGCAGCTGATAAAACTTGTCCATATGTCCCGTCAGACATCGACGAGTGCAGCTTCTCCAGCTACTTGTGCCAGTTCCAGTGTGTTAACGAACCTGGGAAGTTCTCCTGTGTGTGTCCAGAAGGGTACCAGCTGCAGGGCACCAGGAGTTGCCAGGGTAATTCTGGTCTGCCTTCAATTCCCCTAGGTGCTCTGAAAGTGTCACGAATGCTGCTCTGAGTCAGCAGGCATTCCTCTCCTGGCAGCAGTCCTGTCAGGTCCCGCTCAAACCTGACAAGCTGTTTTTCCTTTGCAGATATAAATGAATGTGAAACAGGTGAGCACCAGTGCACGGACACACAGACCTGTGTGAACATTCATGGGCGGTACCAGTGTGTGGACAACGATCGCTGCCAAGAACCCTACGTTCAAGTGTCTGACAAGTGAGTGAGAGGTGGTGTGTCGTCTTACCTAAACACACCTTTTCCTCATTACTGAAGTATTCGCTGGCTATCGACACAGAGTATAATCAGCCCCAATGTGGACTGCAGCTCAGACTGTAAAATTACCTCCATTACTTTTTCCACATCTGAGTCCAACATTACAGTGTTTTTTTGTATGGGTTCCAGTGCAAAAAGCTAACTATCACAGCTGTGAACAAACTGCAGCAGGTGGTTCTGAGCATGAATGATTTGGAGGCATGAAAAGCGTGTCAGAAAAAATGAAGGTAAACATGACTGGTGGCTAAAGTGCCACTCCAATTATCTTTCGATCTCTTGTAAAAGAGTGCCCAGTGGTCTTTTCATTATGATTTTGCTGCTTTAAGCCAAAATAAAAAACCGGAGTCATTTTCTAGGACATAGTTTCTGCAGAGCGGCAGGAGTTTATTAGAAATTCACCTCTGAATGGTGGGCAGAACTGTTAACACAGAGTAAGCCCCTACCTCACTTCCCGTCATCCACCTGTTAACACACTTTCCTGCTAGCTTTCAGCCCCTCATACCCCCAACCTAACATTACAGATGCAACAAAGTGGCGAGCAAAATCAGAGCGATCTAGCCATATAGTTTTTAGCCAGATGCTCTCAAGTCTATGTAAGGTTGAGGATAAATCAATTGGATTCAGGTGTCCAACCCTTCTGGTCCAGCTCCGATGGATGCACTTGGAATCCCACTTCTGACACCAAGAATTGTAGTGGAACATTCTGAGATCTGGATGAGAGAAAACAAAACTCAACCAGCATTCAAAAGATTTATTAAAGAAAAGACAAAAAGATACACGTCACAACCTGACGTGTAGAGAGATCCTGGGAAGCTCTGCTGCTAAGCATGAAACCACTATATTTATAGAGAGACGCAATCAACCACAGTATCATGCACAGCAGTTCCAGTCAAGGCTGTTCACTGCTAGAACTGGTTGCAAAAAATGTTTATGCAGATTGTGTGACGTTTGAGCAGGATTTATGCAGATTGTGAAACTTTTCTGTGTTACTTTATCTCTTATGCTGAATTAGCCAGGCAGATTCTTACAGCTGACGCATGAATCATTGTAGCAGAAAGAGCATAAAGAAAAAGGTATAATATGAAATTCCATCATAAGCTTAGACGAGGAAAATGAAGACATACATGGATCTCTCCACTGGTCTGCAAGTGGATGCATCAGAATGGAGCATAGCAGGGAGCTTGTGACCCAACTAATGTAGTTTCTACGTCACAAGTACGATCTTTTTTTAACAGCATTTTTTCATCTGCTCCTGGTTCACAACGATTTTAGTAAAGAAACACTCCAAAATGCAATTTCAATCTAAAATTTTCTTTAAAAAGTCCTCCATTGTCAGAAATCTGACTTGAGAACATGTTAAAAACACCACAAACACAATTTTATCATGTCTAGGAACCTGCACCCTCTGCTGGCAGATGAATAAATTGTTATACTTATGACCTGCCGTCGCTTACTCTAATCAAGGGTTGTTTCGATCTGTGTGTGAGCAGCCGCTGTGTGTGTCCCATCATCAACTCTATCTGCCGAGACCTGCCTTTCTCTGTGGTCCACCGCTACATGAGCATCACCTCGGAGCGCACGGTCCCCTCAGACATCTTCCAGATCCAGGCCACCAGCGTGTCTGTGGGGGCTTACAACACTTTCCGCATCCGCTCTGGGGATGACAATGGCGACTTTTACATCAGGGTGAGTGCTTTAGAGGGCTTTAAGGGGAATGCGGAGAATGATTGATCAGACGGTTTAGTTGAGAAACTTTTGACAGGAACAATAATCACAGCACAGGATTTAAATTTACACAAATTTTGACCAAAACCTTTTTAAAGGTACAACTGATGAGTTAGAAACAGCAGCTTTGTTCTTGGTTTTGAGAAATTCTGCTTTAATGAATACATTTAGTTGAAAGAACAGCTTGACCAGTGCTATAAAAAATGTATAAAAATCTCTATCTAACGAGAACAGATGTTTCACGAGTAATTTACAGTTTTTCAGATTTTGATTTTTTTTTAATCAAAGCTTGTCTTTCCTAATTGGCTGATCTCTTTGGTCAACTACATAGAGAAATTTTTTAAAGCTTTAATCGTCCCTTAAAAGACTAATAGAGAAAAACATTTTAGAGTTTCTGTGAGACCAAGAAGTTTAGAATATATAGAAAGGCATACAGATCTTATTAAAACAACTGTATTTCATAAGTAGAAGATGCATTTGTGAAGAAAGTTAAAGATCTGGAAATCTTGCAGCAAGATTTTGAAATACTTGAAATTAATGCAACAAATTCTTCTTTAATGTCAGCTAAGTTTGGTGAAAAAATAAAGCTAATACTAGTTAACACTGAAGTTTTTTAACTGCTGAAGTAAAAAGAGTTTTTGCTGAATGATAGATCTGCAAAATTGTCTAAACAGCATTTTCCTGATCAACACTAAAATAAAACATAAATAAAATAAACTTATTAAATCCAAGTTTAAGGCTAAGCTCTGTTGGCTTTACTGGTTAGCCATAAAAATAAAAAATGCCCCCTAAAAACTAAATAACACTGGCGATTTAATACACAACCCTAATTAAAAACAAACAGAATTAAATTGCTCTTAGAAACAGTAAAGATAAATGCTGAAGAATAGATTAGCTTAATAACGTTCACATGGTTGAAAAAAGAAAAGGTACCAAAAGTACTAAATTAAATGTTAAATGCCAAGTTAGCTGAATAAAAAAAAGTCTAAATATGTCCTAATAATTAAAAAAAAGATACAAAGTCCACATTTAGTTCTTAAACTGTTGAGCGTGATACTAAATGTGTTGATGAAAGCTAAACAGAACCACAAAACCTTTAAATTAGATAAGATAAATCTGCTGAAAAATATTCAGCTATTGTTTAAACTGATAAGGAATTAAATTTTCACAAAAATAAAAAACAAAAAGTAAAGTCGAATAAATGAAAAAATTAAAAATAAGTTAAAAATAAAGTAAAATAAAGTTGTATGCAATGCAATATTTGATAAAGGTAAAAACATGGTGTAAAAATTCTGTGTAATGGCTAAAAAGGTTGAGCTAAATTTTATGCTAAATTAGATATGAGAGCAATAATTTATTTTTTAGGGTGCATAAAAATGGTAAACATTTAAAAATTATTATAAGGATCCTAAAAGCCAAGAAACAAACAAACAGATCCAGTAAAAAAAACAGCTTCAAAAATAGTCGTAAAAGAGAATGTTTTACATTTGGACAAACATTTTTACTTCTGTTTCTTCCTCAGGACAGTCATGAATGAGGGCAAAATAACTTTCTTGAGTGATCTGTGTTTCATGTGTAACAGCTCCTGCACTTTACATCCTGTCATTGCAATGTGTTCAGGAACATTTGTGTTGTTTTCTCCAGCAAATCAATAACCTTAGCGCCATGCTGGTGCTGGCTCGCTCTGTGTCAGGGCCCAGAGAATACACGCTGGACCTGGAGATGGTTTCGATTAACCCCCTGCTCAACTACCAGGGCAGCCACCAAAGCAGCTCCGTCCTCAGACTCTCTATCTACGTTGGGCAGCATGCTTTTTAAAAAAAAAAAAAAAAAAAAAGGAAAAGACTGGCATAAAACAGACGCAAAAGAAGCTGGTGTGCTCAATGCAGTTCAACCAATCACTGTGATGTTACACTTTTAACTTTTTTATTTGCAGTCGTCCAAAGAAACTTTTCTGTCCGTCCACAGTTTGTGTAAATATAGTCATGAAGTACTTTTTTTCCTGATGTTTTCCTGTCACACAGATGAATAGCAGTTTATTTTTAGCAGTTTTTTCTGAGCAATTCTCTGCTTTTTTGTGTATTTTGTGCTTCTCACCTGCCTGGCAGTGTCAAAAGGAGCTCAGTGGGGATTTCCTTTGTTCAGGTGATAGCAGTCTGTGTGACATCCTGTCTGCCTACAGGTGAAAGATCAATGCTTTAAGACAACACATTGATTTGTTTTCCTTAGTTTCAATCCCAATTAATTGTTTTTCCTGTTGACGCTTCACTCAGTAACCACTCACACCAGACCTCAGTGCTCACGCTCTGCATTCAGCTTCCAATTGTTTGCTCCCACTTTGCGTTGCCTCCCGGCGTCACTTTGTGTTCTAAACACGAATAAGATTTACCTTTTCATTAAAATTATTTTTATTAATGAACATTCAACATGTTCGCACTGCCAAAGATTGTTGCTTTTTTTCTGTTGATTTCAAAATAAAAGTTTTTTTTTTTTGCTCTTAAACCCTTTGTGTTGGTGTCCAAAATTTCCAATTGACATTTTAAATGCTTTGCAAATATGGTAAATGGTAAATGGCCTTTACTTATATCACACTTTTCTTACTTGATCAATGCCCAAAGTGCTTTACAGGCAGACATTCACACATTGATGCTGACTCTACTGTCATGCATGACGCCAGCCTGTAACCACCAGGAGTAATGTGGGGTTTAGCGTCTTCCCCAAAAATGCTTCTACACATAGGCAGGAAAGGCGGAAACCAAACCTGCGATCCTCCACTCAGAGGTTGACCACTCTGCCTCTGCACCGCAGCTGTTATATGTTAGAAAAAGTCATTTTTTTTAAAGTAGCAATAAATAAATATCCAAAAGTTGCATTAAAAGCTCAGTGTGGTGGTTTGACAAAGAAACTAACAATAAAACAAAACAAAATCTTCAAATTATTCTACTCACTGGATTATCTGCTCTTAGTCTTAAATGTTTACTTAATTATTTCAATTTTGTAAAATGTAGAATAAAGAGTTGGAATCTGTACCACTGAGCCTCTGACAGACTGATGAAGGACATAACTGCAGGCAGACTAGTATAAAAATTGTACATGATGAAATGTTGTCTTTCTTTCATTCTTTTTTTTGTCGTGCTATGCAAGGTTTGTTCAACTTTAGTAGCAAAACATCCATTCATCTTCCAAATCCGCTTGATCCCTTGCTGAGTCACAGGTTGCTTGAGCCTATACCAGTTACTGTTGGGTGAAGGTGGTGAATACCCTGGGCGAATCTCCAGTCCATCACAAGGCTAAAGCAAGCATTTGGCTTTAAATGACAGAACTGGCTAAGATTGAACATAGTTGCTTACACTCCTTTATACATCCACCACACAAATAGTTTATCTGAGCCTTTTGGTCATATCTGGCATTTTAGACTTGCTTTAACCCATTTCAGAGCTGACTTATTAAGGCCACATATCCACCAACACATGCAGGAGCTGCAGCCTTTGACCTTTGGGCCATATTAGGCCTACATGACACAAAAATATCTATCATTATCAGACATAAAAGGAAAGCATTGGAAGTATTTCAAAGTTTATGCAAAGATAAAACTTATTGGTTTAAGTACAAAGAGGATCATGAGGCATCTCCCTAACTTTTAATTTTAAGACAGTGTTTGTAGCAGTTAAGCTTTAGCAAAAATGATGTCAGCCTGGATAAAAAAAAACAACCTCAAGCCCCATAAAACATGCAATTCAAATGCAAGCACAGATTATATTTGGTTTTGTTCTGTCGCAATGTTTCTGTGTGACAGTCTAGATAACTTTTATAGATCTAATGAAAGAGGAAAATAAAAAAAAATAAACTTGTTAGTATTTTTTTCCATTATGTTCCTGCTGCTGCTAATTCATGAATCTGTTCAGCTCTGATAGCACAACATGTACAACTGAGGAAAACAAATATTCAGCTTGTAAAACAAAGTATATTTTTAAGAGTTATTTGTTTTGGTTTTGTTTAGGTAGAAACATTATTATATTTGGATTTGGAATTGATTTAGTTCAAGCAATGGAAACAAAAAGAAAAGAAAAAGGAGAGAAATTAACATTTATACCTAGGTATATTAAACTTAAGATGAGTCATGATATGATTGGAAAATGAAAAGGGATTCATACCCACACATGTAAATGATGCCATTATAGTCCCTCTTAATCATAAATCCTATAGATACAGTACACAGCACACTGAATCCATTAAATGAGAAGTTTCAGTGCATGTCGTTGTCACAGTTGAACCAAGTTGCAAATATAGTTATGATGATAGACGAAAGGTCTTTGTTCTGTAGATATTGGTGGTATTTACAGTACAACCATGATGGCCACAGTTATGGATGATTACACAAATAACTTATTCAGAAATATTTAAAAGATCCACAAGGATTACCATAACATGTCATTGAAGATCAAACGAATGCAACAGAAATCATACAATTATAGTTATTTATAACATTTTCTATGTGAAATGTTCAAAGGAACGAATGTAATCCATACTTATCTAAAGTAAAGCTCAGCTGAATACATTACAATACTTCTAAACATGGGCTCCGGACAAGTAACACTATGTATTCAGGGTGTCAAAAGTATTTCCAAGTTGATGTTTGACATTCTCATCAAAAATACCACAACATAATTAAATTCACAGTAAAAGCTGCAGCTGAAATTAAGCAAATCTAAATGACTGGTTCTCCTAATCTACAAAATAAAATAAGGAGCATACTGGGATTGAGGGAAGCCCTTATTTCACAGTCCACTGCTGTTTTCTCCACCCACTGCACACAAACAGCACACAGCCCCCCATCTGTCCTCACTGGGGGGGATGACTCACACACAGACCTGCTTTATGTAACCGTATCTGACAGGTTTTGGCCAGCAGGGGGCAGCAGATTCTTTGAGAGTGCTCTGCGGCAGCGTCCAAGAATAGCAACAGCTTGAGGGACAGTGGTGGCTTTGTAACATAATTGGCAAATGAGCCAACATTTTCTTACACTTCTCCCAAACTCACACACTAGAAGGAGGAAAACTGAGAACATTTTAGCTTAATGAACAGACTAGTGAGAAATACACCAGACTTGAACCCTCAAAAACCTACTTTACTCCTGATTCATTCTTCTTGCATAACTTGCCATGATGGAAAATGAAGATGACAGAGGCTGGTGACTGTGCTAAGAGTGTAGTGGGGTAGGAGGGCAAATGTAGCTTAATATAGTGGGCCTTTTAGACATAGTGTTGAATCAAAATGAGAAGTAGTGAAGAACAGAAGAACTTCTTGAGCAGGTTGACAGTTCAGGCAGCCTCCAGGAGGCATCACTGTATGAAAAACACAAGATGATCTCTATGGCGTGTAAACCAACCCACTATGAACAGCTTTTTTCTTCTGATTCACAACAATTTGAGGAAACAAATACTCAGAAATGCAGTTTTAATCTGAATTTTCTTTATCTTTGTCCTCCATCGAGAATAATGCTGCAAAAACATCTTAAAAACACAATTCTCGTTGGGTGTTTAAGCTTAGGGATGATGGAGAAAATCACCTTAAAATGGGACATAAACCACACATGAAGAAAGATTGGGTACATTAAAAAAATCAGAAAAAGGAGCAAAATGACCAGAATACTGCAAATGTCACAGAGTCCTATAGAGACATACTGTGGAGCTCACTGTGGGCAATCAGAAATATCATCTATAGCTTGTGTATATGTTTTTCGTGCTATGTGGGTGTTTACATATGGGAGCATGTGTTTGAAAGTGTCGGAGCCCACGCTCATGAGTGGGAGGAGTGTTTGGGAAGGCGGGAAGTGTTGGGGGCCTCTGTGCTTTGGCTCTGGCCAAAGCATGATCTAATTTTTGGACAAGCCGCATCCTGTGGGCTGCAAAGAACAAGGTGCTCGAAGTGGGAGATGAACTTTCCTGTTGGGGACAAACAACTACAGCATGGAGAAAAACAATGAAAAGAGAACTAAAACCACCCCTCATATCTGTGTTTTACAGTCATGTTCTGTCCTTCATTTAGATGTATGTTAATATGATTGACAGAGCAGTCTTTTCCGCTATGATCTCCCTGTTGCATCTCAAAAAGCCCTCCATGCTCCCCTCTCCACTGCAGCACGATGCAGGTATTATATTTCTGAATGAAAAAGCTAGGTGGAGTGTCATTTTCCTCCACCCACGACTCACAGCAGTGCAATTAGTTAGTTAATGAAAAGATCGGGCAGTGGAATCTCAGAGAAATGAAAAACAGAATGTATAGCTCAAGGAGGATGAGATGATTGGAGAGTGTCAATTAGTGATGATGTGAAACAGAAACAGCTCTGGTATCTGCAAAGATTCTATTCAAATAAATGTTAGAAAGATGGGAAACAGAAGGACGTTTATGAACATATTAGTGACAAATACCACACGAATACCACCTAGTACTTATAACTCAAGGGCTTTGCCACAATTATAAAACAGAAGGGATATTTTGTTTTTAAACTAATTGTATGCATTACTTTATCTTCCAGCACCTGAATTAGGTTTAGCACTTTTGCTATGCTCACTATTTATCTAATAAATCTTTCATTTTGACAGGGAAAATGAAATGTGTGATGGTTCAAAAAGTTGATTAAAACCTGCATTTGTCCAATGTCTCAGCAGCATGAAAGTAAGGTTTTGTTTGGAGATGATTGTTAGCATTGACTTCGTGCTAACACACAGAAACACAGATAGACAGGAAGAGATTTGTAAACCGGCAAAAATATGGGGCTATATTTGTTTGAAAACCATTTCAAATTACTGCAAAGTGAAAGAAAGCACATACACAGAGAGGACACATGCAGACTCTTGGGATGCTTAAACCCTCACTGATTTAAGAAAGAACTTTGTGACACATTTCTCCTCAAACTAGTCTGTTTGCTGCACAGCGGTGTAGGGGTTAACACTCACCTCACACTGAGAGGGCCCTAGTTCTGGATTCTTTCTGTGTGGAGTTTGTCTGCTCTCCTTGTGCATGTTTGGGTTTTCTCCAGGTGCTCCAGCTTCCGTCTACACTTCATCATCCTTCAAAAAATTAACAACTTGCCTAAATTGTCCCTTATGAGGGAGTATGTGACCCTGCCATGGACTGGTGAACTTCACAATTTGTACCTTGGCTTTACACCGACTTTTTGAATGTGAAAAAAGTAAACTGCATCCACTGCTGCCAGGGTTATAGGAGTCAAAGTTTTGTTTCAGGAGGCAGAATTTCTCTGAAAAAAGCTGAATCAGTCAAGCCTGCTGTTTTTCTGCATTTACTTGATTTTCCTGAGAACATGAGCTTAAAACTTCTGCAAAGGAAAGATGTCAAACCTAAACAAGGTGTAGAGGAAGAGCAAGGCCAAAAACACAGCAAACCTGGATTTTGACCATTGGACTATATTGTAAATAGTTACGGTTTTTTATGGTGTAGCATATTTTATGTATGGAGGGGAAATTAGAATTATCTTGAAAAACTGTTTTAAAAACTTACTTTGAATATTTTAGTTCAAAAAAAGTTTCACAAGAGTGATGCTGTCTAAGACCATTTGGTCCACAATTTCATTGACTTCGATTGTACTCACAAATGTCCTCTTTGGTCCAAAACAGCAGAAACACCTGAACTCTTCCTGATACCCTGCAGCTTCATGTGTAACAAAGTCAGATTTGGGTTTAGATTAATAAGGAAGTCAGAAACCTCCAGAGTTCTGACTGATACTCTGGATTCTTTTCATGAATTATGCAAAACAAAAAAAAAGCACAAACAGCTGTAAGCATGACATAAGCTGAGGATAAAAAATCATTTGATTGAAGTGTAAAGCAGTCATCTTATAACCAAACTAATTCTGTTGTGGGTGTAGAGGTGTAAATACTGTAGGTTGTTTTGCTGAATTAACCCACGACACAAAGAACACACCGACCACACCAGTTCAACCAGCAAGCCTATGAACACACCTGTGCGAATAAAAGACTGATAAACGAATCAAGTTAAAGCTGGATAACTGGCAGGTCTCAGTGCTCCCTGTTTAGCAATCAGCAAACTCACCTTAAACATGTTTTAGAATACAACAAACAGCTCTTTTCCAAACTGCTCAATAAAATCAAACCTAGAAAATGCATCACGTCGTTTCCCTGGTTTTGCTCTCATTTGACACAACCCCTTACAGCATCCTTTATCTTTTTCCACAAGAATTCGCTGCAGCCAGCAGCAGTGTTGGTTGCTTAGTTAATTTCTGTTTTAGGCTCCGGTCTTTAATACCCAGCTCTCCTTGCAGAAAATAAACTGACTTTCCCACAAACCCCCTGCAACAGGGGTGTGTAACCCCAGTCTTCAAGATCTACCACCCTGCCTGTTCTCCAAACCTCTCTGCATTGTTTTCTGCCGACTGAGGCGTCTCCTCATTCTGATTGACTGAACCCACCTGATCCAGGGCGTTAGCAGAAAGAAGCAGAGAGAGCTGGAGAACGGGCATGGTGGTAGATCTTCAAAGCTAGCATTGCAGGATTTGGGCAGCCCTGTTCTACAACCCACCTCCACTGGGTGGATTCTAGCTTTCTTTTCACGTCCTTCTGCTTCTGCAGTCAACGCTGTAAATTTAGGTTCTTCCTTTCACTGGCCATTTGTTCGTGAAGGAACTGTGAGCTCCATGAAATGTACAAAATGTCTCAGACCACAACAGCATGTCTGGCCTCAGGTTTATGGAGGCATTATTCTGAAAAACTATGGACTTGCTTCCAATGTCTCTTCTTGATTGCCAGTTTCTAACTTCATCCAACGGACCAACTGGCTTTCTCACAGGCTGCCAGTGTGCTGCAAGTCACAAACAAACTCCATTCCCTGCTTTGTTTCTTTCCTTTTTTTCTTTGCTGCATTCATTTCTATGCATTTTCCTCCTATGGCTGCTGCAAAGCCTTTCAGCTCACTATTATACATCCATGTAAATCTCTCTGATGACAAACTTACTTTACATCCTGACAGAATGTGCTGAAGGAGAGCTGTCCTGAACACAATAAACTTGATGGATCCTCATGTGTCCATCTATTCTAGAGAGATGAAATTACATGAAATGTTACTCCTAGCAAGAATTCATTCTGCCTGCCTCCCTTCTCCCATACGTCTTTCCAAGACAGTTTTTTCCCCTCTATACCTTCCCATCTCCTCCACTGGCCTTGTGTTACCTTAGAAACTGCTCTTGCACATCTTACTGGCTCTTTGCGCTTTTTAATATAATCTACAACCAGCTTTATTTTATCATCTGCAGATATTCTGCCCCATAACTGCATCCGTGCTGCACCTGTTTAACAACATTTCAGTGTCTAAATGCTGCCTGAGCCTGAAGCACTGCTTCCTTTGGCGTACAGTTTTATCCTGCAGAACAGTATCCCTGGACTGTGATGAAGTCATCTAGACTAGAGACAGAGATCTCCAGCATCCGTCTTCCATCCAAGTGACACTCTCCCTAAGAATAGTGGCAACCCAAACTACATTCTGATGACGACACTCATCACTCATCGTGAACAACCACAGCAAACATGGAAAATCGGCATTCTTCACATTTTCAGTTTTCCTGGAAGATCGGGTGCATTTATGCTTTTTATAACATGAACAACCTGCTGTTCTAGTTAGACTGCTTTTTATCATTAACACTGGTATCATACCATCGCCACAGACTCAAAACTAGGTTCTCCTTTCAAACAGAATCAAATCTGACAGAACACAGTTTACTGCAGGAATGCCTCTGGGTTTTGTGGCTCAACCTTCATCCTGGCCCATTGCAAATTTGAGTCCAACTTTTCCACTATCCTTCTGTTACATGATCCTGTGCTGGTGATTGCTGGTCATTGTAAAAACCAATAGACAATATGTGCATTCTGGCACGATTGCCACATTAATCCTAAATTCAGATGTTCTAAAGCAAGGGTGTCCAAATCCAGGCCATTGAAGCTCCTTATTGGCTGAACACACCTGATCCAGGTAATCAACAAGGCAGGCTTTCTGGAAAAACCAGCAGGAGGCCGGCCCTTGAGGCCTGGATTTGGACACCCCTGTTCTAAAGCATAAGCAAATATCTTGGAAGCATTCTTTCAACTACACACTCACTGTGTTTTTCATTTCAAAATATCCCAAATCTTCCACAGCAGTTCAAGTGTTACTGTGCCAAATGATTTTGCTAAATCTAAAACTAAATACAAAGCTCCCTTTTCCATCTTTGCTGACTGGACTTGATGCCAGATAATGCATGTACATTAACAGCCATTCCCAAATTTGAAAAAAGATGCGTCAAAAAAGTTATCACCATTGTTAAAGTTTCCTAGATAGTTAAATAATTTCTGAAATAATAAAGATTCCAAAGAAAACCTTGTCTTCAACATTTAAGAGTGAGATGGGTTTAAACTTGTTGTCAGGATGTGTTTTTTAGAATCAAAATTCCTCTTGCTTTTCTCGAGGATCATCCCGTTACCTGGTGTCTCATGGCTGCTGCCAACAGAGCATCATCTTTTTCTCCACTTTATCAAGTTATGATTGGATTTTCTGGGTTTGAATCTTCTTTCTAAAAGCATGACGCTGTATCAAGAGCAGACATGATCACTGCATTTCATTAAGAAGCTCACATTAGAACTGCTCCCTGAACCACAACTGTTGAACTGCAAGAATCAAATCTTGTTCATTGTAGAAATAATTTGCTTATCAGTCCGCTTCAATTACCGCTTCAGTTGCTGGTTACGTTCATCAGGTCAGTGTAATCTCTCACGAACACTTGAGGGAACGTGGTTGCGGGCATCGCTCTGAGCAGGTGACTGAGTCACATGCCAGTGATTAACAGCAGGGTAATTAAAAACATGACTGGGAGCAGGCATGTGAGAGGGCGACGGCACATTCTGCACTGTGAAGTTGCAAGCAGAAGTGTGAACCTGCTTGTACACAAGCCAAAGAAAATTACGTGTTGTGCTTCTTCAGAGTTTTGGAGGCTAATCTGACTCTAAGACAGACCCATGAGCACTTCGCTCCCAGCTTTTCGCTTGTTACGTAAATGTGGTAACCAAGAGATGGCAACATGTTGCTATGGATGTGTGGGTGTAGAGCATCAATAAGGACTAATGCTGAAAAGACATTCAGCCCTGAGAAAAATGACACAGAAGAAAAAGTGAATGATTTGACAACGACAAGGAAGCAGAAGGCTTTAGAGGTATCAGCCTGCACTATTTTTAGATGTTTCATTGATTATTCTGAGAGTCTGTGTGATCCAAATCAAGTCTGTTTCTATCACATTATAGATTCAACCATAAACAATGCTGTATGATGAACACACTGTATACCAGCTTACCTACGTATATGAAGACAACACTCTGTGTGTCTCTGGTTGTTAGCAAAAAGATCTAGCAGCTATTTTTATCTTTTCCTCTCAGGAATCAGGAGCAGATGGATCTCCACAGCTCCTCACTAACTAAGTACTTTGAGTGCCCCTCTATGAAACAACCTTTTTATTTCCTTAAAATATTTTTTCATTTTTGATGAGTTAACATATAAAACATGTTAAACCCTGACTGATGACTTTAAAAAATGTTAAGGGTATGTTTAACACTAAAATGTAGCCTAAAATCTGTGAACTCACTAAAACAAATTATACAAATCTTGTTATTTTCGATACCCTCAGACTACTTGTCTTCGAATGATGAAAATCAACTGTAGACTTTAGATCTATATCTTACAATGTTACAATTTAACCTTTGAAACTGGGTAAACATTACATGTTACCCAAATAAGTATTCGATTTCAATTTACAGAATCGCAGAACTACTTTGGTTTGTTTATTTGAGGAACTGTTCTGCTCCCAGACCATCATCCGTAATCAAGATTTTAGGTATACAACTAAAACAAAAAGGTCAAACTAGGCTTACTGGTAAAAGCACATTTAAAAAGAACTATGTGTAAAAGTAAAAATTCAGAGAAAGAAGTTGAAAGATTTTGTAGGAGAAAAACCAGCTTACTATGAATAAAATCAAATAAAAGTCCAAATTCTGTGAGAAAAAAGTCTAAATGATAAGACTGAAGTCAGAAATGTTGAAAACAAATATCAGAATTAAAGGAAAGAGCAGGATTCTTTTTACAGAATCTATTGTGGAGGACTCCAAGGCAAAAAATGTGTTTACATTTCACCACAGGAACATTTATGTCTGGATCCAAACACTTAGCTGTTCCTAAAATAGCTAAAGTGATCTGATCCTGTGAGCACACAACCAGCCCACACAACAATCACTGAGTAAAGAAACAACATGTGATTATTTATAGTCTAAGCAGCTTTTTTGATAGGTGTTTGCAGGCCCTTGTTAGCGACACAAAACATCCAGCAACGTGTGGATTTTGAAGGGAAAAACGCTTTGACTTGAAACTGCTTGCTTTTTCTGGCATGTTGACACCCTGTGCCTGTTCTTGTATTTTTGGAGCGCTATAGATAGAAAGCAGCAGCATTGGGAAAAGATAAATAAGCCACAGCTGGTAGTAACAGAGCCCATCCATTTATGAATGAGCCCAGAATGAATGGCTGGGCAAGAGTGAATGACAAACACGAAAAGGAAGAACGCAACGCTGGTTATGTGCGAGGAGACATGTGACCAGCTCTAAAACCCCGGGTAAGCAGCAGTGTCCAAGGACAGGAGAAGAAAAGAGGACAAATAGGCTAAGTCATGAAAAAGAATGAAACACAAATCCATTCAATCTGTCCCTCCAGCACTCACATCAACCCACTCACTGCTTCAGTTATGCAACACCACCATCTCTCCACTCATCTACAGGATACATCAAGGTATATGCATGCGTGAAAGCTAGTGCTTAAGCGAGCTGGTTCTCCATCCGGTGCCTGCCGGCTGCTGTTTTTATCTGCTTGTGGCTTTTGGCTAAAAAATACAAACATTTCATAGAGACTAAGAGGTTAAAAGAGGAAGAAAAGGCGGTGGAGTCGGAGAGAATGATCTGTTGCTGGGAGGTCTCATGATGTAACAAATCTACATCACATCACCATGGTAACCCAGCATCAGCACCAGCAGGCTGTGGTAGTCACTCTGTGCTGGTATTTTACAGAGAAGCGCTGTGAGAGGGAAAAAAAACCCTAAAAATTGCGATATGATAAAAAATATGAACTTTTTATACCTGAATGTGAAAAACAGTTGATAAAGTAAAATAGTTGATCTATTTTCCCCATTTTTGAGGCTTTTCTTTGTTTCTATGATTCATCTTTAGCGCTGTAGCTCATATTTGCAATCTGATTCCTAATTTGGACATGGACATGTGTGTAGCTTCACACAGACTCCATTCTCAATAGAACTGAGCATTTTCACTGAGTTATTGTCACCATGTTCTTGTCTGAATCTAAGTATAATTCAAAGACCTTGAGGAGACAGAGAACTCCAGCACAACTAAAAAAGCAATGGTGAAAATCTTCTATTCTCTGTTCTGTGCCCTGCGTGCTAAAAATAAACTGAATATTGAATCGCAAAGAGAAAAGGTGCAAGGCTGTTGGCTCACAAAGCAAAGGCAGAGGGGGGGGAGGGAGCTGGATAAAGGCAGGAGGTGAGAAGCAGGAGTGAGTGGAGCTGAATGTGTGGGCGTTTGTGTGGTTGGCATTCATAGGTTGGGTCTGTCTGTCAATGAAGCAAACTAGTTTCAAGGCTGACAGACAGACAAGCTCAATAGCACATGTTCACTTCACAAAGAAGCACATGATGATCTGCAGAGAAAAGTTTATGGAGGGGCAGACATTGTTTAACTTAACTTAATACTGTTGTAATTTACATACAGATATTTTAGGACTTTGTTAAATGTGCTAGCAATGACGGAGAACACAGTGCAGGGACTTGAATAGGGATAAAAAGGAGGAATAAACAAGCAGATTCTAAAATTCAAAATTAGGAAAAGATGCTACTAAATGAAGTTAACTGAAAAACTTTCTGAACTCTCTCAGAACAGGGAATTAAAACCAAATTCTCAGAGGCACTGCCAAGGATGTGTCTCTGAAGGTGACTCAATACTGAGAGAGAAGATGACTAATGAGAAACAACAGAGGTAATTAACCAAAAGCAGATGCGACAAGCTGTCAGGAACTTAGAAGTTTCTGATCAAACTCAAGAAAAAGTGCAGGAAAACATAATAAAACAGTCCAGAAAAAATGTGAAACCCAAACATTTGAACTGACAGCATGAGGCAGACAGGAGAAACAGAAAAGAAGACAGACAAAGGGTGGGATAAGACCCCAGTGCATCCTGGGACTGGATTACATAGTCTGACTTGAGCTGTAGATTTGATCAGAAATAAAGGGTTTTATCTAAACAGTATGACTCCCCACACCTGAGCAGGAGACGGATTCCACAAAGAGGAACCCCACAACCCAAAACTGACTGAAACTTTTAAACTACTGGAGTCACAAGAAAATCCTGTAGCCTGAAAGGAAATACCAGTTTGGTAAAAATGGGAATGTGAGATCTTTAAAATGAAGTTTGTGGAGATTAGTTATTCATTTTTGGAGGTTATAGATAAAAGCAATGACATTATTTTAAAATTATCTTTAACAGTTTGCATTCTAAATAACAAGGGAATGTTTTTAGAGAGGATTGGGATCAGCTCATCTTTTCGGGTACTGACAGTAGGATGAAGCTTCAAAAAAATCTTCACAGAAAATGAACAGTTTAGTGCGTTTGTGAATGAAAGCAAGGGTTCTGACGTGTCACATTGACTTTCTGCACGGAAACAAGAGGAAAACTCTAAGCAAGCAGTTTACCATCACTTCTGCAGCCTTTGTCTACTGATGGTCCGCTTCAAGAGACACAAAAGCTTCTTTTTCAAGTACAGTTAGGTGTAATTTGCTGAACCATGAGAGTGTATAAATAGAAGTATGTTATTTACAAAATGAAAACATCCATTAAATGATAGAATAACACACAACCCTGCAAACCGGTTGCTGCATTTGCTTTAATGTCTGCATGGACAAGCTGGAAAAATGCTTTTGATATTCTACGACTATTTCAGATTCATCAGTGGTTGTTTACTATCTGCATCTGTATGATGGAATATGTGATGCTGGAATTTCATGTCAGGCTAACCATCGACTGAGAGAGTTTTTCCAGCAATGTCTAATGTATTTTTTTCCTCTTGTAAAATCAATCTTATACGAAAGTTGTTGAATTATTTATTCCAACTGGAACAGCACTGTAAAGAGAATTTAGAACCACTAAAAAGTAAAAATAAAAACCGAGTCTGTGGTGAATAAATGTTTGTTCCTCGAGCAAGAGGCAACTTTTGTAGATTTTGATAAATAGTGACTAATATCCGTGTCAGCAGTTTTCTTTCTTTTGCTTCTTTCTGAGGCGATGCATTTCAAAATTCCCCAAAATGTTTCTTGTCAACTCTCCTTTTTTACTCCACATCCTCTCCCAGTTCCTTGTTGGAGTGGGAGGTGTTGCTAGGCGACGGATTAGCTCCTTTCTTTCAAGAAGCGGAGTACAGACCTTGGTTTCTGGGTGTAAAAATAAACAGAAGAATAGATAGTCTTAAAGAAGAAGGGATGAGTATCTTTCACTTGTGGCATGAGAGACGCGGCCTTTGATCACCCTGTTAAGGTTTCCATCCTGTTTCATTCCCACTGTCCAGAAAACACATCCTACATTTGAGTAAAAGAAAAGCTTGGGCCTGGTCTCAGTAAAAATGTTCGATTTAGTTAACTTTTACCACAAAGTGTGATGGGTGTGCTGCAGAGCCTTGTGATTTGTGTGCTCCGTTCCCTGTGATTTGATGACTAAAGTTGTGGAAGAACGCGCTGCTCGTCCCTCATCCGCAGTGTCAGTCGCTGCCAATGACCAAAGCTGTGAAACTCACACCAGTTGTTGACTATGGAGGAAGTGTGTGTGTGTGTGTGTGTGTGTGTGTGTGTGTGTGTAGAAGCAGCCAGAATAGCCCTTGCCCTTTGTGCATCTGCTCAGTGTGTGGACAGTGAGTGTGTGAGTGACTGAGCAGCTTTGAGGGTGCGTGGGTGAGTGACAGAATGAATGTGAGTGAGAAAGTGTTCGGTTTTGCAGAACAATTTCTGTTGTTATAGCTCATCATACAGTGCTGAACAACACTTGTTGTTGTTGATGCTGCGTAACTGCTATTTATGGTATGAAATGACCATAAAAATAGGCCCACAGATTTTGAAACACCAGTTGATTAGTGACTCTTTAACAAATAAAGCTTTTGTGACTAAAGGTGTTTTGTTACTGAAAAAAACAAACTGTTAAATGCAAACGTTTAAACTGTAATGAAGGTAAAAATGCAGCAACAGATTAGATCCGACTGATTCATCTGGGCTGTTGAAAACAAAATAAAATCCTCATTCTAACGCTCAAAACGAGGACACTTTCTGTACTGAGGCGAAGAAAACTAGCCTGCAATTTACATGTACGAACTGAAAGCAGATTTTAAAACTTGTTTTACTTGTTCTTTAGCAGTTTTCAGTCTGACTTGTGTGCAGCTTTATACTTTTGCATGTGAAAACATTGATGCTTTGGCATGCTTTGACAGGAACCTTTCTATCAAAAAGTTGTATTTGGGTTAAACAAGTCAAAGTTGTTTTTTTTTAACAAAATGTGGTTTTACTTTTTTTCCACTGACAAACTGCTTAGAGGACAAACAATCATGACCTAAAATGTGCAAAAATTCCAAATGAAGAGTTCAAAATGCTTCTTTAATGCATGACTGCAAAGGTTTGAAGAGTTTTTCATTGCCAAATTTGGAACCAAAATTCAGCTGTTTTGGTGTTTTTTAAGGGTTTGTACAGAGATGTAGTGTTACTGCTCTTGCCTCACAACAAGATAAGCCTAGTTTGAATCTTATCTGGGCTCTTTCTGTGTGGAGTTTGCCTGTTCTCCTTGTGCATCTATGCGGTTTTCTCCGGGCACGCCAGCTTCCTCCAACAGTCCAAAAACATGCTCCATGTGTTAATCAGTGATTCTGAATTGTCCCTTAGACATGAGTGAGTGGTTATATGTCTCTCTGTGGCCCTGCGATGGACTGGCAACCTGTCCAGGTTGTACCTAACCTTCACCCAACAGTAATAGGGATAGGCCCCAGCAACCCCAAGACCTCAAAACAGAGTGAGTTTAAAAATGGAAGGATGGATGACAATTACATGCATGTTTTTGATTAACAGATGGAAAACCAAAGGCTGCACTCAATAAAACTTCCCTTACTTTGTTTCCTCCAATTGCCCATTTTCCGATGTTGTGGTGTAAACTTCAGTCACTTTTCCCATCCCCCTTCTGGCCTCATTTAGATGCCTGGAAGGTTGTAGCCACATCATTATATATGGCTAAAACCTTACTTTACAAGACTTTAAATGAACCTATATGCACTCAGTGGGAAGTTTTCTCTCTACCTGTTGTACAATGCCATGAAAATGAGCCAGATTAAGAAGCAGCTCATTGAGTTTTTTGCCCAACTCAAATCTTTTGCATTTTTGTCACAAAACTTGCTGTTTTGTTTAGTGATGCCATAACTTTAAATGTTCTCATAACTCAGTTTTTTCTCAAAACATATTTTAAAGACTTTTTTGGAAGCCCTCCACACCACCAATCTTCAATCAAACTTCACAACTCCTTTCTGTCCTTCGTCTTCAGTTACACTTTGATATTTTATGTAGATTTGAATACATTTTCAGGGTGTTTCTGCTTTTTCTTTCCAGTTTTACTGACAAACACAGAAACAGAGTGAAAACACATCTTTACCACAAGGAGCCAGACCAGCCTATCACACCACCATGGACTGTATGAACAACTGAGCAAAGAAAGTGATCAGGTTTTAACTAACACAAGCTGCAGCTTGAGATAGACTACAAAGATAAGAGGTTGTGCTAAACAGGTTTATCAGACTAATTGAGGTTCCTCATGAATATTGAGACAAACGCGACCTTATGGCACAAACACAAACCTCTAATTTGATTGGCTTGAGTAGAGATGCTGTCCAGGAAACAAGGTTCTCGTCTCTACAAGAGGTTGCTCTTTATGCGCCCACCTCTTCACAGCCATGTTCTTCTCTATTGTTCTAACCACACTGCATCTTTTAATGGTGGGAGTCCTTATGACATACAAAACAATGACAGAGCTTGAGACAAGCCAGTGTGTGAGATCCTGAGAGGCTCTCCCATCAACTGCATGGAGTCGTTCAGCTCTTGGACCTTCTGCATTAAAGATTCAACATTTTTAGCACTGGTTTTTTATTTTTATGTTCCAATCAGGCAGTTTTTAAAAACCTTAAAAGAAATTGGCAAAACCTGCTATCAAATCCACTCAAAACATATTCAAAGAATGACTTGGTTCAATAAAAAGGCTGAAGAACAACAATTTTCACGAACAACGATTGCAAATAAAGAGTGGAAAAAAATCCACCGCCACTGGTGAAATCATTGCGCGTCCTTTCACAAATGGAAGAAGAAACTGTCTTCATCTCATTTTGGCAGCTTTAGCAGCAGGATTAATATGTTCCATACAAGATGATCCTTGAGAAATGTAAACATACGTGGGAGCAAAATGCTTATCCACTCACCACACATAGTTCTTAAAGATTACAGGATTAAGAGGATGTGTTTCATAAAGGTGTCTCTGGGAACAGAAAGTCAAAACAAGAACAAAGCAGGAAATAATTCCCAACAGAAACACGTTTCTTCATTAATTGTGTGAAATCAGTAGCTTTGTGAAAAAAGTTCAAAAAGAATATTCAGATCTATTGTAAAGCTAGTGTCAGCTTATCCAGATGAATAGCATCTAAATTGTGACATAGAGACACGGCTCTTCCCGTTTTCTGGGGATTTTGATCTGGAATCTTGATTTCTCCTGTAGAATCAGTTTAAATGTGAACAAACTTCCAGATATCCTCCAAAGACTGTAGTTTTGTTCTGGTTTCAATTTAGTTTCTACTCAGACACCCATGGGAAAGAGCTCACAGGGGTTTAGGTCAAGCTCTAAAACGCACAGAAGAGAAAATGAGCAACTCTAGAAACAAATGTTACTATCAGGTAGATTTTATTGTTGAACTTTATTTGAGGCATCAACAGAATGATGTATAATCTGAAATAATTAGAAGTGCATAAAGAAACAATCCAGTGACAAAAACACAACTCATTTTAAGGTGAATCCCTACAAGCAACAGCAATCCCATCAAACACCCACACCAATGGAAACAGTGTTTTTAACATGTTCCTGTGGCAATTTTCCTCATGATGGAGGACAGATGTAAAGACAATTAAACTTAAAATAGCCATTTAGAGTAGCCCCATTATTTAATTTAATCATGAATCAGGAGCAGATCAAAAAGTGCAGTTTGAAAAAGATTGGAGGTGTGACAGAAATTCTCAGTCATGAAAGAATGTTCATTTTCCAGTAACTTGAAGCTTTTACACTTGATGTAAGAAAAACATGAATTAGCAGAAAACATTCCAGTGAGAAAAAAAAGATCTTCATTCATTCATTTTCTGAACCGCTTTATCCCATTTGGGGTCACGGGGCTGCCGGAGCCTAACCCGGCTACTCATGGGCGAAGGCAGGGGACACCGCTGGACTGGTCGCCAGTCTGTCGCAGGGGCCACAGTCACACACTCATGCACACTCACATCCACACCTAGGAACAATTTAGAGTGACCATTTAACCTATGAAGCATGTTTTTGGAAAAACAGATCTGTTTTTAGAAATATATATTTTTAAAATATTCTTGTTTTTGGTTGATCTGTCTTCTTTCAAGTAAAATGTGCTTTAAAAAGTAATTCTACTTCACTTGTGAGTCATTTTGTGTAATGTGTAATGTAAGACATTATCAGTCGTGTTCATTAGATGCTTTATTTCAAAAACCCTGTTTCAGTGATATATACCTCTAAAGTCCCATTACAACCATCTTTTGATCTATTGCAGTGTTCCCAGTGGTATTTTTATTATGATTATGCCAAAATAAAAATTTAAAAAACATGTCATTTTCTAGGATGTAGTTTCTGCAGAGCAACAGTAGTTGATCAGAAATTCACCACTGAGTTGTGGGCGGGATTGCTGACATGAAGTAAGCCTGCCCCTACTTCCCATCATCCCTTTGTACTCTCTCCTGCTAGTTATGTTTTGGTGCCAGATGCCAGCTCAGAGAAGGAAGACGAAGATGTACATGGATCTACTTTTTCTGCAAATGGATGCATCAGACTGGAGCAGAGCAGAGAGCTTGTGGCCTACCCATTGTAGATTTTACATAAAAAGCTTTTTCCAACAGCATTTTTCATCTGCTCCAGATTCACAATATTTGAATGAAGAAACACTGAAAACACTAACCAAAAACGTGAATTTCATCAGAATGAGTCTTTAAGTCAGGTCATGGTTTATTACAAATGTTTCAAAATATCTAAAAATGCACAATACAAGTTTAATCTCTGTTCTGCAGTCAGATAATCAGGCAGGAATTGAACTATGGCTTTGAGACAACTCAAAGAAGAACAGAAACTTGAAAAAATATCTGAAAAAGTGACCTTTTCTATGACTGGGGTGGGTGCAACACAAAAGCTTAAATTAAAAAAAAATCATAAAATGCAACAAATACCAACCTGACACATTATAGTCCCCATCTTGACAGAGGAAGGCTGTAATCCTCTTGGCTCTGAGGGCTTCTCTCACTCATTGGGAGTGCTGTAGAGATGACAAACCTTCTTCCCTTCATTTGAGCTGCTCCAGACACCTTCAGGGTCAAGAAAATTAAACTGGAGACACAATGTGGAAGAGCTACGGACCATTTCTTTTGGGGAAACGGTTAACACTCCCTGCAGGTGTACATTACTGATTTATTTCTGATTATCTGGTAGCTCTTAGGTTCCTTCAGGTCATTACCAATCAGGAGCCAGTGATTAAAGAGAAGATGGAGAAGTGGCTGAGTCATCCCGAAGAGGCAGACCTCATCTGTCAGAAACATCCAATGTTAGACTGGTTGTTCCTCACAGGAGAAGTGTGTGTGCAGGAAAATGTTGGAGATTTTCTTCATTCTGACGCATTCCTCCTGACTTGGAGAGGTTTACATAAATTCTCATCTTATTTAGAAAAAATCAAGTCCTGCAGGATCAAATTATCCCAGAATATTTTCACTGTCCTTGTGGCGTAGAGACCCTCCTGAAGGAGGCCGTTGAATGATGCTTTTGTGAGGATGGTTCGGGTCCAGCTTCGCACTGCCGCTGCAGCTGGACCCGAACCGAACTAGAAAGGAGCGTCCAGGACAGCTAAAAGTGAAACCTCCTTCTCCAGATATAGGACGACTGGAGCTTCTATCGGTGACATCTATTTTTAGCCACTGTCCGTCTCACGTGCCACATACGTGGCGGGTCTGCGCGCGCAGAATTATTCATGAAAGCGATTCATTAAAATGAGATCCGCGTTCAGACTACGAAACGTTGAAGCAAAATCAGACGGAAGCAAAAATCACAGCCGCGTCATTTGTCAGGAGCAAAAATTAAAAAAAGAGGGAATTGTTGGGATTGATGCTCCAAACACGCCGTTCGTCTGTGGACTCGTGAACGCTCCATTGATCATATTATTTAGATTTAAGACTTCAATAATTATTGATTTAAAGAAAATTAAACTGTAAAAACGAGTCACCGTCAGGAAGGATTTAATATGTATGGAGGTTTTATCTCGGTATGAGGAGGACTGGGGGGGATCAGCCTCCTCCGCTGAAGCTCCTGCATCATCCGTGCGGAGCTTTTATCGATCCGAAGTGTTTAAGCTGGAAAACGGATACCTGCTGCGTTCACTGACAGCTCCGGAGCAAAGATGCCAGACACCAAAACACATAGACCTTCATCGTATGCCCCCCTCACACACACACACTATTAACTGCAACTGCATCCCCTCTCCCTCCTCCTTTCCTCCAATCTACCGGTGACTCCGTTTACGTTCCGCGTTTGCTCCGCCCCTTACTCGGTTTTGTCCAAATCGGGCTTTTTGCGTCGCCGGAGCTCCCTGTTTCAGACGGACGTCATCAGCGAGTAAAGAGAGGAGCTGACGTCGAGGGAGAGTCACCGAGAGGAGAGGGCCAAACAGGAGGAGGGGAGGGGGGAGCTTCGCCAAAGCTTACACTGTTGTGAGATACCCCCCCTCCCTCCGTTTTACGTCGGCGTTGGTGCGTCGGGAGCCCCCCTGTACCGGCGGTGTCCCAGCCTATATAAGTGACCGGCGAGCAGAGTCCCTCAACCAGATTTACGGGTTCCGGACTTCACGGCTCCCACAGCCGCCGATTCACCTGCGCTCCGATTGGAGGGACGGACATCCAGCAGCCGGCCAGCCTCTGAGCTGGACGCTGCGGCGGATCTGACGGAGAACAGTGGAGCAGAAGGTTCTAAAACCTTGCTCTGAACAGAACCGCTAAGATGAAAGTCCAACAGCACACCTGAAAGCTTTCACACCTGGCTTTTTAACCATCTGTCTCTCAACACATCTCGGAGACAGAACACTCCAGCCGAGGCTGAGCGACACTCCGCTTCCAAGAGCTGAAATCACACCTGGAGGAATTTCGAACGACCACTGCAGTTACCGACCATGTACCGCTCAACCAAAGGAGCGTCTAAGGCTCGCCGGGACCAGATCAACGCCGAGATCCGAAACCTTAAAGACTTGCTACCCATCTCTGAGGCTGACAAAGCGCGGCTCTCATACCTGCACATCATGTCGCTGGCGTGCATGTACACCCGGAAATCCGTCTTCTTCACTCAAGGTAAGAACTGCTTCAATACTAAGAAACACTACCTGTTGATGGAAACTCGTGTTCCGCAGAGGCGCGCGCGCTCTGATCCCTCACACCGGTGGGAGCAACAAGTGTCTGAGCGCTGCGGGACAAATGTTTCACATTAATCTTTTGCAATTTTTTTTGTGGAAAGGTTCGAAATGAAGCTAAAAAAAAAAAAAAAAAAAAAAAAAAAGTCTGTCAGCTGTCGCTGTCCGCGGTGCTGAAACGATTCAGATTCGGTGACGGCTTTACCGCTGTCCGTGGTACTGAAACATTTCAGCCACGTTGACAACTCCTTCGCTGTCCGTGGTGCTGAAACGTTTCAGCCTACGAGACGGCTTCACTGCTGTCCTTGGTGCTGAAACGCGGACCGCTACTGCGCGTTTTTCTCTCTTAAAAGAAAAAATACTTATTTTCATCCCCTCTGTTTGCTTCAGAATTGGGAACTGCCGCTAGTCCAGAGGAGAGCAAAACGTTTCTGTCTTTCCACGAACTGTCGGAGTTGATGCAGGCGCTGCCTGGCTTCTTGATGTTGCTGACTGGAGAGGGGAAGCTCCTCTACCTGTCAGACAGTGTCTCTGAGCACGTCGGACATTCCATGGTGAGTCTAAATGTCCCAGATTATTATCTGCATAACGTAGAGGTGCTTTTGACTTTGTAATTATATATTTTTTATTTGATTTTTAGGTGGATCTTGTGTCACAAGGGGACAGTGTTTACGACATCATCGACGCCTCAGACCACTTGATCATGAGGAACAACCTGTCCGCTTCTACATCACTTGAAATGGGTAAGACACAACCTCAAAGCTTAAATAATGAAAAAAAAAAAAGTGATTTTTAATGAACCCCCATCCCCCACTGCAGATCGTCTCTTCCGCTGTCGTTTCAATACCACCAAGTCCATGCGGAGGCAGAGCGCTGGGAACAAGCTGGTTTTGATCCGAGCTCGCTGCCTCTCTCCTCCCTCCACCTCTCCTGCAACCGGGTCATACTGGACCTCCAACCCAGTGTGGGTGTGCTTCTGCACTCCTCTGGAGCTGCAGCCCACCCGCTCTGGTTCCGGAGCAGAGAGAGAGTCCACCTCCACCCCTCCTCTGACTGACACCAACTTATTCCTAGCTTGCTTCCACTCCCAGCATGGACGTGACTTGAGACTGCAGACAGCACAGAACAGGTGAGTTGACACATTTTTTCTTCTTGTCACTTGTGGCTTTCATTTGAATCTTTTACATGAATCTTGAAAGAAAGTGGTGAAGCTTCAGACTGATAATCAGCACCCCTCTCCCCCTGCAGTGTGAGCACCTTTCTGGGCTTTGATGTGGCAGAGTTGCGCTCCCGTTCTTGGTACAGCCTCCTCCACCCACAAGATCTGTCACACGCCTCTGCTCAGCACCGCAGTCTATGTGAGTGTAATACATGAAGGCAGTCAGCCACAGACACATTATGGCACAAATACACATTGGAAATGGACAGAAACTGATGTTGACTTGTGCTGGATTTATGGTTCAACAGTGAGGGAAGGAGGAGAGGGCAGAGCAGAGATGGTGGTGCGTGTTCAGGCTGAGGATCAGTCTTGGGTTTGGCTTTACATGGTTCTTCAACTGCAGTCTGGAGACATCCCCATCAGCAGCAACAACTTCATTGTCAGGTTTGTAGAACACATTTATGTGGAAATAAGACTGGTTGAAGGTAAAACGCTCATCTAACTTTTGGCTTTTCTGCTGCTTTTTTCTTCATCTTGCAGCAACTCTGAGGCCTGGTCTGTGCGTCAGCAGCTCAGCTCAGAGCAGACCCAGCTGACTCTGGTTCTGAGTGTTGGTGGCTCTCAGCAGGAAAGCCTCAGCCTTCAATCCCCAGAGACCCTCTCCAGCCCAGACCAGGTCTTCACACCAGGCAGCAGTGGCCTGTCTGCTCAGTCCTTTGACTTCAGCACTGCTGGCTGCAGCGTCGGCTCCTCAGATGAACCAGGGAGCTCAGTCACTGAGGCCATGCAGCTGGAGGGGGACCCCCGCTCCAGTATCTCCTCTCTGGAGGAGGAGAGCTTCTTTCAGCAGCACATCACAGAAACCCCATCTGCTGCCTCTTCCCCCACCCCTGTCACTGTCGAAACAGTAGCAGACTTAGACTTTTTGACCCAAAACATTCTCCTGCCTCCGTCTTTCCAGCTAGACCCCCCACTGCCAGCCCTCCCCCTGCCTCTCCCCCCCGTGCCTAGCTCACAAGCCCAACAAACCAAAGAGTTTGTGTGTACTCCCCCTTACACCCCTCAGGTGGGTGGGGCCAGCTTCCCGTTCAATGAACCCCTCTTCAGCTTTGACCCAACAGGCACTACTACTCCTCCACCTTCTGCTACAACTGCCACTTCGACCACCTCCTTGGCCCCTACTGCCTCTTCCACAGCTCCACCGACGACAGCTCCCAGCCCCACTCCCCCCACCACCCTCTCCACCAAGATGCCACTGGCACTGCCCATCTCCTCTACTGACTTGCTCTTCCCCGGTGAGCTCTGCAGTAGCTCCATGTATGAAAAACTCCCCCCTACACCCGACAGTCCTGGAGATGGAGATTGTACGGTGATGACCCTTCCTGAGGTGAGGGGGCCACTATATGTAGATGTTCCACTGGGGCCTCTACAGTGCCCCCCTGAAGGCCTCCTCACCCCTGAGGCCTCACCTGGCAAACAGCCCTGCATTTCCTTCTTCTCCCTGGAAAGAGAGAAGGAGAGAGCAGAAATATCCCTTTTAGCTCAACACATCAGCTCTTTGGCTGAAGGATTTTATCTAGATCCACTGCTGTCCAAGCTCTCGCCCCCTTCTTTGTCACCGTCATCCTCCCCTCCCTCCCCATTCCTGTCTCCAGTCATTGAATCTGCTGATTCCGTCCACATGCTGAGGGAGTTTTATCCCATCAAAGCATGGAGAAGTCTGGACATCCCAATCCTCCTGGAAGATGATGACTCTCTGTTTGAAGAGAGCATCCTAGAGTCCTTCCTGCAAGATGACTTTGCTCCTCTTCAGACATCTGATCTCTCCCCCCCTTCCCCTTCCACATCTCCTGTGCCCAATTCCTCAAGCCCAAGCTCTCCTCAGACCCCAGTGTGCTGGCGCCAAACTTCCCAGTTTGAGGGAGTGGGCCACATCTGTAGCGTCCAATCGGCGCAATGTAACTCCTTGGCAAGGTGCGGGGCGACTGTGGCTCCTGAGGTCATGGCAGAAGGAGAGGGGCTGGTAGAAGAAGCAATGGAGGTTGAGATGGTGTCATCTCCAATGTCCTCCTGCTCCTCCATCCCAGCTTCTCCTCCTCTCATCGTCACTGCCTCCCCGAGGCCTGCCACCTCCACGCCCATCGCCTCGCCCACGCCCGCCATGTCTTGCACTCAGTCCCTCCTGGAGGAACTGGCCGTCCTGGAACCCATGTTTGGGGCAGGTGCCTCGATCGCCCCTGGCTTAGGGCAACAACCTGAGTTGTATCAACTCCAATGTCATCCATCGCCGCAGTGCTTCCACAAAGGTGAGAGTGTGTTTCTGTGTCACCCTTGAAATCAAACTATAAATCAGAATGTTTTGTGAAATGTACCACTCATCTGTCTCTCTGTTTTGTCTTTCAGATGGGAGTGGAAGTGTTCCTCCGTTCTAAAATAAGTCTGTGACTTACTTCATTAAGTATGGCATATTGTCATATTTTGTGGAGACCCTTTTACTGAAAAGTAAGAAATACTTAAGTGTATAAATATACATAATGTATATATAACTTAAGGACTTTTAACTCCAACAAGTCTCTTGGGAACAAAGATTTTTGTTCTGTCATTTATCTGTGTACTTCTTCAAAACTGGTGCAACATTAACACAATGGTGCGACGGCGTGGACACACAACTGGTTGGGTTTTGAGTCCATGTGCGGTCTCTCGGCTCTTCTGTTATATGAGCTTCATATGATCACACAGAGAAGCATCTCTGAGCTTGTGAGTGCTGTTCAACCTCCAGATGCGCATACGTATTCACTCGTAGTGAAATATCAGTTGTGAACAAAAACAATGATGCTTTTTTTAAATTAGCATTTTTGCCTGACATGCAATGCAAACCCAAACCTCAAACGTATCAAAGTCAAATGTTTACGATCGATCGCAGCCTTGGAGATATGAAGACCAGAGTCGGATGGTGAGAGCTTCTTTAAAAAAAAAGCTGCTCTGGATCCATTCTTTGCAGTTTTTGAGGCCAAAACTCAAACCAACTGAGATACTTTGAGTGTTGAGTTTGCAACTTCAAACCTTTAACATCTCATGTTTATTTCACCATGAAAAGTTGTATATCAATGTGATGTGCAAACAAGCGAGAAGAAAATGTGTGGAGAGACTCCTGGCATGTGAGGATTCAACGCCAGACCAGATGTTTTCTTGGCATTTGCTGGGACCACTGCTGTACTGTACATTAAGACTGAATGTAGACTCATCGGGTACCACCCCCACATGGAGGGCAGTCTGGCTGGATATTCTTGCAGCATCAATATTTGCAATGCTGGCAGCTTACAGCGGCTCCTGCGTGCCTGAAACGGCCCTGACCTGCTGAACTCTTTAACCCTCGTCCATTCAGACATGGACGGATGCATTGCTGCTCCGTGGAGCGTGGTGCAATGAGGCACAACTGACTGTGAATGAGCAATTCTTCTTTTTTGAGAGGGGCTTAGACTACAAAGGTTTTGTTTTTAAAAAATGAAAACTGGGATGACAAAGCTATTTGTATTCAGTAAATCCAACGACACGGATTTGAGAATGGTACAATTCCCATGGTGTCGACATGCTCACGTAGAGTTGTCTACGGTCAAGTAAAGGATTGATTCCTACGTTCTATAGCTATTAAAGGCTAATATACATGTGTAAAAATTATATCATTATATGTGTAAAATTTGCTAAAGGATTTAAATTCATATGCATTATGTCTGAGGATGTAGGCATATGTTCTTTTCAGAAAGGTTGTACACATTTGTATGAAGCAGTTCTGTACACAAAAGGAGGCTATTTTTATTGCAGAAGGTGGAATATATTCTCAACATCTTACTGCTGAATGGACATTGTGGACCAGTGTTCTATTGTGATGCTTATAAGTGTATTTGGTTGTCATACAAATGCATTTATAATAAAGTGCACTTAATGCGGATGATGCATTTGTGTCGTCACAGTCAACCCCCCCTTTCCTCTGTCGGCCTCCTTCTCCTCCTCTTCCTCATCATCCACAGCCCACCATCTTCCTCCCTCCTCTTCTTCCCCGGAGCGAGTTTCGCTCAGCAACAGCGCTGACGCACACGCATGACGAGACAGAATGAGACGCAATCTGACTCAGACTGACGCACGCACTTCACATCAAGGTTTTTCTGCTTGGGACGCACACACAGGTGGCCTCCTACTTATGATGATGCATAATAGAGGGAGATAAACGCCTCCCCATCTAAAAAAAAAAAAAAAAAAAAAAAACCCACACACTACACCACCCCACTTTCTTACAAATCAGTGTTCCACATCCAATGATGTCCTTTCAGCGCTGAGTGCTCAGTGTGGTGTAAGATTCCATATATAGGCATTCCTGTTCAAGACTGAAACAGCATCACGTCTATTCTCAGCTTCTATTCAGAAGAATGGGGAGTGGGGGGCTAAAATTAGAGGTACAGTAGAAAATGTCAGACTCATCCTCTCTTGCCATTTGCTGTACATCCCACTGATGTACAGCATTCTAAATCAGAAATGCAACATTGTGGATGTTGAGTATTGAACTGCGACTGAAGCAGCTTCATTAAAAACACATATCCTGGCATTCATAACAAAGCAAAGCTTAATTCATCTGCTCTGCACGCGAACATTTTGTTCTCACACTACCTGCTGCAGTGCTGTCGATGGAGAGATGAGAAGAGTGGAGAGGAAGCTGCACAGCTCTCTGCCTCCATCTGCTGGAGAAATCCGGCATTGCATTTTAAAAGGAGGCCAGCAGACTGTTGCATAAGACGTCTGAGGAAAAGGTTAGGAGGACAAATGTTCCCATCTTAAAGGTTAAGCAGGAGTCGCCATGAAGCACATCAAAGCCTACATGAAGAATAGGAACAGAAAAGGTGTATTTAAATGCATTAAATGAGAGTAACACAACACATCTGTTGCTGAAACTAATAAAAACCTCTTCATCTTTTCTTTTTCAATTCCACAGTAATACAAACATTAAATAGGAATTCTTCTTGATTGACAAGCATAAAAATACTTGAAGGATAAAAAAAAAAAAACCTAAAAGAAACATTGAATAAAAATCAGAAAGGCCCATGTTTGACACCCAAAGGCACAAACAATATAAAGGACGTACAGTAGCCAGAGCTATTCCAATCCTGTGAGGAAAACATTTGTTTCCTGTATAATACATCAAACGGAATCTCCCTTACACTAGTCTTAGAAAAGAGGAGAAAATTTGCATCCATTTAGGCTGAGTTACTCCTGCCAGCAGCACATCAGGGATTGATGTAATTAAAATGAGATTAGATAAGAAGGCGTTTGAAGGGTATCAAATATTTAAAAGAAAAGCCTGTCAGTGTGGAATAATTAACACAGCCTGCTAGAGTTAGTGGTAAATTCTTAATGATTGATAGATTATGCCTACGATGAATCAAGCACCTGATTTTTCCCCAATTCTCTACTTTGACTGTCCACACCCTCTGACTGACACATTTGTGTTAGTCTGAGGTCACCGAGATACAGACGAGTTGACAGCTCGAAAATGAGGCAGACATGTTTTTCGGGCAAAAAAGCTTTTTTTTCTTTATTAACTGCCTCCAAATTGACTGCTGGGCAAATGCCAGCATCAGTTGCAGACGCAGGAAGTAAGAAACAAACCCCCATACTGTTCTAGATGCATGTAAGCAGTGAGTCCATTCAGACCCGAACAAGCTGGGTTCATCAATCTACCATCAACGGTTCAGGAATTTAAACAATGTAAAAAGAAGTGAGAGGAGAATTCTCTCCACCTTTATAATGATTTCGTTTCTGGTTGCAGAGTGCAGACCGTTAAAGTTCCCCAAATTAACAGTTGTATTGATTCATTAATTTTCAGGAAAAAAACAAACACAAAAAACAACAGCTTTGAGTAAGAAATGCAGGAAAACGCTCATGGAGTTGACACCGACACAGAGGTAAACCTCCATCAAAACCACCTCAGACGAACAATGGTATTTCTTCTGTGCGTTAACTCTGAACAAAATGAAGAAAAAGTGATTTAGTTCTTCATTATAAACATGTTTTAAAACTAACAACATAATTTGCCAATTTATTGTGTGGGAGTGCTGGCAGATCAGTTTAACAATGAGATAAAGCTAAAGTCTGAAAAGAATCACATTTCCCTTTGAAAATGACTTAATATCATGAAAACATTTATAAAACCAAACTACTAAAAGACTAATTATTTCGCTTAAATGTCCAAAACTGTGGTGGTAGTTTCAGTATTTATTTGTTTAGGTTGATCTGACAAACAAAAAGAGTTCCTAGATAACATAAAACAAAAAACAAAGGTCACAAAGGTAAGTTTTTTCATGAAATAAAAAATGTGGTGATAGATTTCAGAAAGGTTTAAATCTTTTTCTTAGTTTTACAGTCTTCTTTAGATCGAACCTAGACAAGAATTTACCTTTAAAGCAAAGGCTTTTTAAGTTTTTGAGTTGACAAAAGACAATGTCATTATTGGTACTGATTTCATGCAACTCTGTGGTCTTGCATCACTGACACAAGAAGCATCGGTGACTTCCTTAGTTTATTTGTAAAGTATCACTACTTATTATAGAAATAATCTCTGTGTAAATGATTCTGTCAAAATTCAAAACTAATTCTCCAACAAAGTTCTCTATTTTTCTAAGCTTGATGAAAAATCCATCCAAGACCTTTACACCGAACTGGTTAGATCGCAGCCTGATAAAAATGTAAGAAATGTGGAGAAACCACCCACACAAACTTCAACACATGCTGTTAACAGAACAGCTAACCAAGACCTTCAGGAGAGGGAAACCTCACAGTTACACTGGCTGTACTTTAGCAAATTGCAGGTAACTCACTGCTTTAAACCATCTTGAAGTCAGAATGAAGGTTTTGTTGAAAAACTTGTTTAAATTCTTAAGTATTTCTTGAAGAAACGAGGAATAAATAGTGAAACTGTGTTGTGAATGAGTTTATTAACACAGGGTCAGCAGGACGTGAATAAAAGTGGAACAAACAGAAACATTGTAGGTCCTCATTTCTTCTTGCTGGATGCAGCTTCTGCTGCAGCAGCTGCAGCTGCAGCAGCGTCTGCCTTTAGCTTCTCCTCTCTCTGCTCCAGGAAATCTTTGTATTTGTCTGCTGAAAGGCTGGGGAAGACGAGAGAGGAATTAGACTCAGTCGTTACCGGTGAATAAAACACTCAATTAGAGAAAACTGCTGGAAAAAGTAAAGAATGTGGAAATTCTTGCACAACAGAGAGCAACAGCTCTGAAGTCAACCTGTGAGAACACTTCAGCTATAAAACCTGACAAAAGAGAAACGTGAGGAGAAAAAAATAGCTTTTAATCATATTACAAAGGTTAAGCTTAGAAAAGTGAAACTGATTGGTGAAAAGTTTGAAAAATTCTAGTTTTTCACACCCACTGCACTGAAGCAGCTCCGGTCAGGGTTACAATCTGCTACATCTCTTCTCCACATTTATTCTCGTGACCTTGACGTAACAAGATCGTCCGACAATACGGAAAGCTCTTTTTTCATCACTTTCCTAGGATGAGATTTGTCATTTGGGGTCTAAGGTACTGTTCAGAAAAAGGTCAGTTCTTGGACTGATAACTTTTTAAAAATGTGTCGTTCAGAACTACTTAGTGTTGAAGAAGCAGCAGCATGTGTCCCATGAAAAAAACATAGGAGAAAACCCAGATTTATTTTTTAAAATGCAGACATAGTTGTTGTAAAATATATGCATTACAGGCCAAATGTAAACAATGAATTAAACAAGTACTTGTGCAACATGTGTGTGAATGCACATTAAGAAATCTGCAATTTTAGGATTAATAAAGCAAAAACTTAATATATAGCTACTATATGCCGTTGTGTGTCTAACTGCCTGTTTATAATGGTGCAGGTCCTGGACTCAAGGACGTCGCCTGTCAACACCACACGGGAAAAAAAAAAATCAATGTTTGTTAACGCATGAAGTTTATGTTTACAGGCTGTAGCTACAGGATGAGCCGGAAACTGGGGAAGCCGCTATTCTAAAATAAAGTTCTAACAGGGGAAGCTGTGAGTGCAGCACGACTGTGTCATGTAGGTAATGTGCAGCATAAACAAAGAGCCTGCCTCACACTGAAGGATTCTTGGAGTGTTGACGCTAGAAGAATATTGCATCATTGCAGCTCCAGAAATCCCATCAGTCATAAAACTAAAAACCACATTGGGACTTTATACACATGAGGTTCATTCAGAGCAGAAGTCAGGAAGATGCTCTGTGATCAGGGTAAAATCAACACCCAAAAAGGTGCTGGACTGGAAAAAATATATCAAACAAAAGAAGGAAACATTTTCAAATTACATGTGACTGATATGTGTAGACTGCATCTTGTAAATGACGAGTTAGACTAGAATAACTTAACATTAAGCTCACGCGTAAGCACCCAAACAGGGCTCTCAGCAGCAGAGGGGGCGGGCCTGCTTCAAGCACCAGCAGCTCCGTTTTCTTTTTCTTTTAATTAATATGCGTTTCGTTTTAATTTAACTAAGAAAAAATGTCAGAGCCAACTAAACCTAAGTAACAAATTAACGGGGGTTTCTATAGTCCAGTAATTATAACTAACTACTGAAATTTGAACCTTAATTAGTTACGTTACTCCGTTACTGACAAAAGTAAATAAATTACAGTAATTTGTTACTTTGTAATCAGTTACTCCCAACGCTGATTACAAATGAAATTGTTTTTTTTTTTATTAAAGATGAGTATTACACTGCAGATTGTGCAGGAGGTACAGTGGGTTCTCTTCCAGGAACATTGCATGAAGAGGATCAATTGAATCAAATTCTCATTTATTTTAAAAGAACTGATTTCAATTTATTCTAAATAAATTGGAATAAGTCATATAAGTAGGTTAAACATTTTAAAATAAAACATGAAACACCAATCATTCACATCAGAGCAAAGATTTTCTTTAAAACCAAATTTATATGGTTTATATGGTTTATATGGTTTTCTGTTATTTATCATGTAAGAAACTGAGATTTTTGTATTTAAAGTTTAACCTTTATTGAGCTTAAATTGTTAACAATTTGAAAACAGCATCTGTTTAACAAAATAGACTTGGGAAATAAGGAAAAATTAAGATTTATTTTTCATTCAAATTTTCAGTATAGATAATAACATAGTAAATTGTTTTCATATTTTGGCAGTGATACCAGCTCAGAAACGCATTTCTTGTTCAATAAAAAGTCAGATTTTAAGTCATAGCCGACTAATTTGTTTTATAATATTAAACACAATAATCCATGAGTGTATTTTATAGTTTTTACCATCAGATGTCCCTGTTTCATGTGGAAACCTTTAGTTGCTTTAGTTTTATGACTTAGAATAAAACACTTGGTGTTCTTATAAACCCAAACATTTGACTTGGTTCCTCTCACTTGAGCAGCTCTTTTTGTAGTTCTTCTGCAGCCCATTTGGGATTTTTCATGGACATTTAGAGGCAAACATGACAAGAGCACCGAGTCAGAAGCGCTTACTCGTTGACCACTTTAATGCCCAGAGAGCGCGCCGAGCCGATGATGCATTTGACGACTGTCTGGAGGGGGGCGTCCCTCTGTTTGAAGCACTCATCCTGAGCTTTCACCTGAGCTATTTCGTACACGGCTTTCACAGAGACGATCCCTGCCACCTCATGCCCTAAAGGACGAAACAAAGCAGAAAATGTTTAAGTAACAGACGACGCCTCGATAATACGAGCAGCACCTCTCACCTGTCATACTGGCACCTTTAGCAATTCCAGCTGCTTGCTTGAGGAAATACGACACAGTGGGCTGGCCGATCGTTAGGTCATACGTCCTGTCAGGCTGGGGAGACGGAGAAAAGCCACCATTACAAAAATATGTGTAAATGTATTCATAGATCAAAAAGATTAATTCATTTCCTCAGCAGAACAGCAAAATCTTAAAGAAATACAGGCCTGTTCTTATAACAGGTGGTCTGTTAAAAGTTTGATCTTATCACAATTAGTATTTCATTCAGTAGAGTGATAAACCATCTGTTCTCACCATGTGTGTGCAGCGCAAAGACACAGAAACTCTGTCATTCACTGCAGCACTTAGAAAAAGACAACAACGTAATTCGGAATTTTTGTCACAAAGCAAAATAACAAATAAAACTGAATTTCTATGATCCTAGTTTGTGTTGCTAGTTGTCCTCAGATGTGTCAGTGGAGTAAAGCATGTATGAATGTGATTGAGAGTGTCCCCAGACTGGACACATTTGGTTCACTTACCACTGAACCAGTTTGTTTCCCCAAAAATCCAGAACAAATGTTCAGTCTGAATACACCCAAGCAAACTCTGGTCCACGGCCAGGAACCGCTCTCGGATCCATTTTTCGAGATGGTCTTGTTTTGTTTCCAATCGGACTGAGCTTCGATTCACTCTGAGATTCCACAGTCTGGGGGCTTTTTAAAATGACGTTTCTTTCATCTTTCCTGATTCACCACAATTTGAATAAAGAAACACTCAGAAATGCAATTTTAATCTTAAATTCTTCAATACATGTCCATCATCAGAAAAAAGCTACAAGAAATAGGATTTTCACTTTACCATTAAAATGTCTTTAACATTTTTCTAAATATTTATACTTTCAGTGCAACTTTTACATAAAGTGGGAAGTCCTGTTTGTAAAAAGTAGAACTAAATTTAATGTAATGCTTCAAACAGATATGCACACGCCTGAGCCTCTCCCTCATGAACAGAATTTCACTTCTTCTCTGTTCAGACACAAAGGTTTCATAGCCTGTATATAACTATAGTTATAGTCCTCGTGCAGCTACAACGTGACGCCAACATGCAATGTCAAAGGTGTGGATCTGCAAATAGTATTTGGGTTTTATGTTTGAGCCTGTGTTGTAAATTCTTCAGAGCTGTTAAAATAAATTTCAAATGATAACTACAGACTTATGAAACAAATGACAAATCTAAATTGATCAACCAATCAGCACCATCCTCCTGTTCAGTACCTCAGTATTACAATTGCACAAAATAGTTCTGCATGCTTTATCCATGGATGCAAAACTTAAAGGTTTCTACTGCAAAATACTTTTAAAAATGAATAAAAAGTCATATGTTCATAGATCATAGAACACGGTTTAATCAGATTCTTAGCCTTGAATAAATATATATATACATATGTGGGTGGGTGGATAGATGGATGGACAGATGGATGGACAGATGGATGGACAGATGGATGGATAGAAGGATGGACAGATGGATGGACAGATGGATGGACAGATGGATGGACAGATGGATGGACAGATGGATGGACAGATGGATGGACAGATGGATGGACAGATGGACAGATAGACAGATAGACAGATAGAAGCTCTGAATACATCTGCAAAAACTAACCTGAAGGGACACCTTAGTTCAGCATTTTAAAAGGCTAAGGCTTTTCTAAGATTTTCAGTTATCAAAAGCACAGTAATTTTCTAACAGCAAGAGTTATTACGAAGCCAGTTTTGAAAAAGAAAAGAGAGAAAGCCCCAGATAATAGCATAGATGGGCTAACATGATGTAATCTTCATCATGACCTTGAAACAGAAACAGAGTGCAAATACTTTTTTTGAAATAAATCCTCAGGAAAACATTCTTTTTCTTAGCAAAACAGTTTGATGCTTAAATTCACTGAAAGTTCATTTAAACTTAACTGCTTTCTTGTTTTGCTTAGTGCTTAATTTTTTACTTTAGTAAATCCTAAAGTGGGATTTCAAAAATTATTGGGAGTTCCTTCGACTCGGGTAATCCTTGTATTTTGTCTTCCTTTTTTTGGGTCGCCACAGCTAATAATCTGCCTCCAGGTGTTTAAAAATATCAGCATAAATTCTATATTTTCCTACTTTAAAAATGTACATCCTTAAAGTGGGAGAAAAGTTTCACAAAATGTTCTGCATCTGACTACTCTACGTTCCCTCTGTGGGTTTTTTGGTTTGTATATGCTCCTTTATGGGACTAGCTGTTCTCCTTTGACTGTCTTCACTGTAAAGCTGCTTGTTAAACTAAAAAACTGAGCTAAATCGGAGGATCAAACAATCTCCAGGGTGGGTGGATAAATGCTCTATCCCCGTCATATAAGGCAAACTGCAACACTCATTTAATTACTCTATGTACCACTGAAGCTTTAAAGACAATGAAAAAAAATGAAATAAACCTGCTCTTTATGATGCGTTTGTCCAATAGCTGCTTTCCATCCTCATCTGATCTATGTTTCATCTTTCCAATCATGGTTAAAACAGAAATAATCCCCACAGCTTTTCTTCTGTTAGCCAGGTTCACCAATTTTATTTAACAGCAACAAACATTGATTCAACCAATAAATCTTCTGGGAGAAAGTTTGTTTTATATCCCTGTTATCTGTCACATAAAAAATGCTGGGAGTAGAGCTCAGGCTGAGCTCAGAAGATACTACAGTGGGTGATTTGTCTTCATTGTCATGTCTGCTAACCGCAGTGACCTTTCATCAGATCATGGGGATTTTTCTTCATCTGTGGGGAAGCTGGTGTTTGTATAAAGTTCAACAAGAACTTGTGTTTGCTGAAGCATTTATAGTGAATTGAAACTAAGACTTGGACTACTGGTTTCCTGACAGGGAACAAGAAAAAACAAAGATACTGGTGTGGTGAGCACAGAGAAACAGTTATTGGGGACGTTGAGTTTTCAAATCAGTTTAGGAATCTTTCAGTGGTGAGGAAGTACATAACACACTAACACAAATTGTTTCATTGCTTAAACTCGTTACTTTTATCACAGAAATGACATAGATTTCCATTAAATCCATGCTGCGCCTGAGAGGGCAAAATAATCAACCAGGAGTATGCAGCTGGAGACCAACAGAACTACCATTGTTTATTTTTTATATTCTGGCTGTTTTTACCTATTGCTTTTCTCTAAATCAGACACATCTAACCAATGTTGGACAGAAAGCAGGACAGTGGTCAGAGTCCCGCAGTTAAAACCTGTTAAACGAAATGATGGAAATTAGAGAATACGGTCAGATGAATTCACGTATTTACTTTTTTCTCAGTTAGATTGTTGAGCCTATGTGTACAAAACAAGCCAAACTTTTCAGATTATGTGTTACACTGAATTTATTCATTCATTTTCTATACCCATTTTGTCCCTTTCTGGGGCTGCTGGAGCCTAACCCAGCCCCTCATGGGCGAAAGCTGGGGGACACCCCTGGACAGGTCGCCAGTCTGTTGCAGGGCCACAATCACTCACCCATGCACACTGACATCCACACCGAGGGACCATTTAGAGTGACCAATTAACCTGTGAAGCATGTTTTTGGACGATGGGAGGAAGCCGGAATCCCCGGAGAAAACCCACGCATGCACAGCAACATGCAAACTCCACACAGAAAGGTCCCCTATTGGTGATACTGTTTCAAGTCCCCCAGCCGAGGGCCTTCTTGGGGTGAGGCAAAAGCACTTGCCACTGCCCCACCGTGCAGCCCACTGAAATCAATTAATCTATAAATTTCCCCACAACTCAGGGCCAGCATTAGTTCAAGCGATAACAGATTTGTTGTGGTTGTTGTGGATTTCTGTTCAGCAATCAATGGGGTTTCTTCTAATGACATCTTAAAAAACATAGTTGCAGGTTAGGACTCTTGTATTAATTGTGGGGTTCCACAGGGCTCTGTACAAAGTCCAGCATTTTTTCTTTATGTAGAGAGTAGAGGATTTCCTTAAAGTCTAAATGTGTCTCAGTTTTAACCCATTTAGTTCCACTGGTCACAAATGTTTCAATTCTAAGGCTATAAAAATCTTCCTGAATGATCCATGTATGCATTTTCAGCATATAGTGAAACAAGTAAGGGTCTCAATGAAATATATGCAGTGTTGCATGTGTACTGTAAAATGTCACATGACCAGAACTGTTCACTTCCTGTTTGCGCCAGGAAAAGAGGATCATAGTGAGCAAGGTCTCAAAGGAAAAAAAAATGTTAACATTAAGATAGGACATAGATTTTTGGCACACATCATGTTTAAGGTGTATATTATTGATATTTGCATTTGTAATTACTCAATTGTGTCTAATGTGATCATGGAACTCACAAACATGTAACTGGCAACAAAAGTGACCGGTGGGATTAACTATTGTATCTAAATGCTTATACATTTAGGTTAATTGTTTTACCATTTACCACCTAAATTTTTACCTAATGTTGCTGCTGCTACCCCCCACCTCACCTACCCACCCACACACACTTTATTACTACAGTAGTTAATTCTGCTTAACTGGGGCCAGATGACTACACGTGTGGGCACATTTACAACCATTTAGTGGCGTCAGAAGAGTACAGGACACTACAGAAACAGTTAGTGTGTAAATCAGTTTACAGCTAATTCTGTAATGCCATGTCACTGTGACCAGGAGTGGGGACCTACTCAACACATCAGTAGATAGGTTTACCATATTTTTGGAGCCTATATTTTGATGTCCTGTTTCTGGTTACCAAAAATTAGGATGCAATGGTCCAAAGGCCTTAGATACAGTGGCATCACTGACAGATTCACTTGGGATAGATTCTTCAAACTGAGGCAACCAGGAAAGAAAATTGCTGTGTTCAGTGTGGGAATGAGTCGTTTTCTATTCGATTACACAATGGTAAATGTTTTGTGTTTTATAGAAATTCAGACCCTGGGTACACATACATGGACATCATTTTTCTCTAAAACTTCATAATTTTAAAAGATGAAACTTAGTTTTTATATTAAACAGGCTTCAACATGAAAAAAATAACTATGTGAATTTAAAAAAAGGCATTTCAAATGAGAGCTCTGGTCCTAAGAGGTTAAGTAGTTTCAAAGATTAGTTTTATGTTTAATTTAATACTGAAACTCTTATTTTTAAAAGTTTTCCACTCTGTAAAGCCGTTTAAATTGCACTTCTGATTTTAGACATTCGTTTTTAGGTTAAAAAAGCGGCAGGTTTGTTTTGCATGACACGTTCAACCGAACAGTCTCAAACAATTCCTTTCAAGCACAGAAAAAAGGATGACTTTATGCTCTGAAGAACGTGGGACTTATTACAAGTTATTGCAAAACAGTTGATTGCAGTTGCCGCTGCTGAATTTGTCAAAAGCATCAATTCGATTTAAGGGGAAATTAGTTTTTCCACATTGAGCCAAGAAGCTTTATAAGTTTAATTTCCATCAATAAAACTTGAATTTTAAAATTCCTGGGTGTCCTTTTCCTAATACGATATTTGCTGAAATACAGAAATAAGAATCATTTTCTCCCTGTACTGCATTTAATCAAAATCTCTTGTTTTTCCAACCTCAAGAATATTTTTTAGGAATAACCTTGTAAAATGTAGTATACCAAAATGATAAGTTTTTGTCATCTTATCTAAACTTGTTCTTTTCTATTTGCGACTTTTCTTTCTACCATTTTATTCAGCTGTCCCTGCTGCTTCGACAAAGAAACAAATAATGGCTTTTGCTTTATTTTCTTCAATTTATTCAAAGAGCTGTGAAAACATACATGAGCTGCAGGGACTCACAATGGATGCAGTTTGTGCCACTAACATGGTTCAGTGCACACAGTTGCACTGCTCAGATTATCCATTTTCTAATTAGAAATGAATCGAGCTAAAAGTTTTTAAACTTCAGGCAGAGTTTGGCTCACTGATGTCAGTCTTTATGTGGATCTTAATGCCTCTTAGCTCGAGCTTCACACTTAAAAAAAGAACGAGAGGCATAGATCTTCTCATCTGACTCTGTGAAAGAAAGCTAAAAGATGAACTGCTTCGACAGCCCATCTGTTTCTTTAGAGTGAGATGAAAGGCACTCAGAGATGTGCCTAAAGCAGCTGACTTAACGAAGGTGAACTCCAGCTAAGAACATTTGTCTTTGCGGCTGAAAAGGATCATGTTTTATGCTTACCCATCAAGCATTTGTTTTTAAAAGCAAACATGCAACTCAACAATCACCAGCAGATGGCGGTAATAAGCAACCTGACACTGCGCCACAGTTCTTGCTAGATATTGCACTTTAGAGTACATTCATGCTTCTAAAAGGATTAGGCTGCATGTCCTTACATCACAAACTTCATTCCATTACACGTTCAGTTAGCTAACAGGAGCCTGATTTAAAGCAACACAGCAAGATGGAAGGGGGGAAGACAAGTTAAACATTGTTAAACAAAAACTCCCAACACCTTTTTTTTTAAGTAATTCACTTCTCTAGCATGCACTTAATGCCTCTTGACTCAGAGATCCTCTGGGTATTGCTTCATTAATGAATGCAAATGGAAAGGCTTACTTCAGTGGTGGAGTATGAATAATGGAAGTGCTGCGATGATGTTATGCAGCAAGTGAAATGAACCACAATCGTGGGAGGGATGTATGTTAAATAAAAAGCAGGTAAAAGAGAAGTACCTTCACATGGATCTTGACTGGCAGAGGAATGCCCTCCTTTAGCTCCTTGGTTCTCTCATTGAAGTCCTTGCAGAACTGTCCGATGGGGATTCCTTTCTGCATTAGAACAAGGAGGAAAGAAGAAGGCACACAGTGAGAAACAGAGAGTTTGCTCTGAAATGTATGAGGGATTTGAACTGGCGCATCATTCGGCTGAATCTCACCAGTGCCACACGGTGCTGACAGAATACAGATGCCCCGGTTGCTGTCAATCAATCCATCACAAAGCTTTAGAGGTCTGACTGAATTTGCACATGTAAACTGCTCTGGAAGGCTGTGCTTTCCTGAGAGCCGCCCATAGTTTTTCTCGCACACATCTGTCATGAGAATATGACTAAATGCGTGTTGGAGCCCAGAGCCAGAGGAACCCGGTGATGAATGGGCTCCCATTTTCCAGCTCCAGCGAGGCCGACCAAAGCGAAAGCAGAATGGATTGTTGACATTAAGTCAACAGCGGGCCTACACTGCTCCTTTGCAGCATTTCACTTTGGAGCTGAAATCAGCAGCAAAGAACCTAATTACAACTGCTGAAATCTGAAGTGACCTTCATCCAACATCTTTCCCAAAGGCTGCACCTCGGCTCAACCGTGCTTTAGAAATGACAGTAGAAAAAATGGGTACTTCACACAGAGTATAATGGCTCTTTATGTGCAACAATAGAGGACACTAAGCACTCTAATCTCATGGACAGTCAGTTGTCATGAGCGCCTGACCAATGAATGGAGCATTTTCTGATGCTCGTCTTCACTAAAGGCATCAAAAAAGCACCTGATGAATGAAAATCAGCAGTTCCGTCCACATCACTTTATCACCAGCTAAGAATGCTGCTCAATGTTATTTGGTGTATGCACAGTAAACACCACAAAGGGATATTTTAACGCTTCCCATGAGCGGAGGAAGATTAGCATTTCAGCTGATGGGTGCTATCTGAATTACAATGCCCTACTAGGGAAATGAAATGCGGCTTCGTCCCCAGAGTCCTCACTAGGCGCTAGCTCCTCTCCCCCACCTTATACTAATTAATACTAATCCCATGACAGCCCTTTCCACCCAAACCCATCCCTCGGCACACTCCTCATAAAACAACACAGGAAAAGTAAACAAGCAGGAAGTGTGCACTACAAGAAAGTCTAATTAAATATGGATTAATATAAAGGCTGTGATGTGGGGTATGAGTTAGAGCAAACCCTTGGGCTCTGCCTCGCACACTCGCCTCCCGTTCATTTCTTCTATTCTGTCCCTGTCAGATAATGATCTCCTCCACCGACTCAGACAGCCTTTCAAACCACACAAAGCCATGAAAAGGCCTCACTGACCAGAAAGAGATAATGCCTGACGCCTTTAAACGTGCTTAAGCATGAACGGGGAGACATTATGCAGACAGAGGGGGGCTGTGCAGAGGAAACAGAGGAAAAGACTTCATGTCTTTCTTGTCCATTCTGCTGAAAGGTGCTCAATAAAACAATTAAAAAAAAAGCTTGGGTGTCGCCATGCCTTGACTATCTGCTGGGGTGTGTGCGGGGGGGGGGGGGGGGGGGGGGGGGGGGGGGGGGGGGGGGGGGGGGGGGGGGGGGGGGCGCTTGTACCTCAGGCTGCCTGGTGGGCGGATGTTCAACGTTTGCTCTACAGTGTGGGTGTTTGTGTGTGGGGGTGTGTGTGTGGGGGGGTGTGTGTGTGGGGGGGTGCTCTGGTCACCACTGCTGCTTCGGCGAGGGTCTTGGTGTGGGAATGGCCGGGTGTTCTCCCTCCACGTTTTCTTGTTTTTTTTTCCACATTCCATCATCCATCACCCACTTCAGCTTCACATAAACATTCACCTGAGCACAGGTGTTGACTCACCTTTGCATAATTAGTTTACGTGACAGAATGGAACGCTTTACATGTGTTGGTTTGTATGCATAAGTCTGCGTGTGAACTGTATGTTGACAAGTTTGTGAAGACTCTTGGAACCAGCAGGTATGTTTGTAACGTCTGAGTGTGTGTACAGGCCCCACCCACTTTAGACCAACATTCTCACTTGATAGTAATGATTATAAGCTTCCAGAATTTTGTTGCCTGTTGTTTTACGATTCTCTCCTTCCTCCCCTATAGTCATCCTCTAACTTCTGTAACCCACTCTTTTCTCCTTTTCTTTTGTTGCCCTCCCGACAACTCTGTCGCTTCTTCCCCCTTTTTCTTTTCTGCCTGTTCCAACGAAAAGAAGGATACAAACATAATTAATATAAATAAAGTTTAGTTTAAATTACAAAAGCAGTTTATACGAATATACACCTTGTGTGTCCAATGATTTATAGCCCCTGATTGTAACAGCAAAATCAGTCTAACACAAGAGGCTCTCAGCTCATTTCTGGTTGCTCAACTGTTGGACAGGACAAGGAAAAAAAAAAGCCTAAAGATAAGAAAATAAGTCCAGTCTCTGGACAGTGTACAGATTCCCCAGAGAAAGTTTCAAGTGCACAGGAGAGCAGATCATATTTTAATTAAGCTCTTCCACAAATGTCCACACGTACCAGCCTCGGAAATTTTATCACTGCATTTCAATCATTTACCTGCAGTAATTAGGTCGTTTGAACCACGTTAGTGAATGCAGAAGCTGGCGCGCCATGAAAGGAACGTTCAAGGGTGGCTCGTCCATCCTCCCATGACATTTATCAGCAACACAGAGCTGGAACAGCAACATTCATGTGCTGGCCAAACTGCTAACCCGCTCACTGCATCTGAGCAACAAATCACCCATAAATCAAAGCTGAGGGAGAAATCCTTCTTCCTCAACCATGACTGATGAGAATTTCCAGTATAAAGTGTCCACAGCCGTTCACTCGAGGCAGAGCCTCTCCATGCCTTTGTCTGTGGGCAAGGACATTCTGATGCACATCTTCAAAGCTTTTGGAGATCTTGGGTAACGGGATTAGGCTCTAATCTAAGACAATATTTCTTGCTGTCAAATCTGGCAGGCACTGTTGTGTGTAATAGCTATATGATCCGTTTCAGATCAACACGGAAGGATGAGTCTTATTAGTCATAATTATGGGAACAATTAGGCATTTGCAATTAAAACTCCAGAAGCCCCCCATTTGATTTGACCCTCCTTCCATATTCTCTGCAGCCCTTTCTGACACTCGTTTCGTGTTAATGTGATTGGCCTTTCAGCTTCACTAACTCTTTTTAACAAGATGTAGCTCTGGTGTTGCTGTATTGTATGTGTGTGCATGGGGTGGGGGGTCCTGAAGGGAGGAAAGTGGAGATGGAAATGGAAAAGGGAGAGACAGCTGAGGTGTATTAAAGTTGTCAGAGTGTGGTGAGCGGCACGACGGTGGTCAATATTTGAACGATGAGAGGGCTTTGTTTGACTGAGGTGAACAACGGCAGGAGATGGGCAGAGTGAAGGCCGCCCGCCGGAGGCCCTCATGAATATGGGTGAGCGGGCTTGAATGTTTATGGATGAACACTTTGTCCTCGTTTAAATGCGATGAGACTTTAAGAAGTTGATCTGCTGACAGTGGGGAAGCGTCTCAGGTGTTTCTACACAAGGATTCAGAGGAGCCCCCTGCTTACGGAGGCATGGAGACAAGAGTACAGAAGAGACAGGTGGATAAAGTGGCCAAATCTAGGACTATGACTTGATGACACAGGTGTGGGAGTGAAGACAGTGGGTTAATTAAACTCACATGTGCAAAACACTGTCATTCATTACATTCATGAACTTGTTCATTTAATCTGCTCTAGTGTTGGCATTTTATCATATTCAGCCCTGCCGTGGTGCCATACAGCTGATTGAGTTTCATGCTGTACCCCTTGGCTGCAGGGGGGTGGGGGGCTGAACAGTAGGTCGGTTGGGTAGCTGCTCGTGGCAAAGAGCCTGAAACAAAAAGAGCTCATGGTGGACATGGATTTCACCTGATTTTCCACAGCAGAATGGGTGGATTAGCTTTAAAAGTGGAAAATGAAAACGATTTTCACCCTCAGTCTCCACTAAAGTGTGCTGAGCCAAAATACAGGCCTGCATGGAAGAGCTTAGGAGTGCAGCTCAAACAGGCATGAGCACAGACCCAACGAAGTGAACTGAATTCAGGAACTCGCATCCATACAAGTGGAAATGTGCCAAAATTCCTCAGCTGTGTTTGTGTTGTGTGGACACTTTGCTCAAAATAGATACACAACCTTCTCTTGGTGCACCTGAAACAAGAGGAATTTACTATTTGAGGGCACAAGGAAAGCAGGCAGCACTGCAACTAAATGGATTGTGTCATGACAAAACATCCCATTTTCAACCCCATTAGGTCCCCCTCACAGACTTGACAGTGTTGTGCTTTTTGCTACTTCACATGATTAATCACGTGTGGAGGCTGCAGCAGAAACGCGGCAGCCTGGACTACAGGCAGCTGTAGATCCATGCAGGAAATGACTGAAAACTTAACACAAAAAAAAAAAAAAAAACAAAAAAAAAACACAAAGGAGATGAAAAAGCCTCTTTTCAAGAAGAAATGAATGCAAATGCTCAACCCAAACCAGTGTGTTGTGAGACTCAAAGAAAATCCCTTTTTGAAAGATCCACTCACATCTAGATTTTTTCTTTTAGGCTAAAAAAAGAGAAAAAAAGTCCCACAATGCATTCTACTTAAATTGGTTGTGAATGTCTGATCACAGTCACATGTTGACCCTGAGTCTCTAGCTACAGATTGTAAAATCAAACTCTGAAATCAGCCTTAAAAACAGCAACTTCACAAGCAAACATGCAGAGGCTCCAAAAAAACCAAGTTGAATGAACAAAAATGTAAAAAAAAAAAAAGAAGAAAAACCATCTTTTTACTAATTCATTCTTGTGAAGAACAATTGATTAGGACGACAAAATGATGGATGTAGAAAGAAAAAGTAAATGCTTCTACCAAATTAATATTTTAGATTTAAATTCATGTTCAAATTGTTTTAAAAACTGTTCATTAAAATAGAATATTACAGAGGGAGAAGAGTACAGTTGTATGCATAAAAAAAACATTTGTGGCTGCCTGCAGCTGCGAAAAAATGTGACAAATTGCCTGAATTGATGTCACTTAAGAGAGTCACTGAAGTGAAGACGGAAAATAAATAGAGTTGGAAAGAAATCAACACAGGAGCCCATCAGCTTTTGTTTACTGATGTAGCCACTGGGAACAGAGAGTCATGTTTGAAGGATTCTGTTACACAACCCACACTTGGATGACTTGTACTTGTGTGTGTATATATATATATATATATATATATATATATATATATATATATATAAACATTTAAAAATCATTAATGATTTTTCAAATGTATAAATTAATTTTTCTGTAGTTTCTGAACTTTTTTCCAGGCAAAAATCAGTTTTTCAGTTGGTTTTGAAAGTAAGTATTCATTTTTAATAAAAGGTTTTCTTTTTGCTCTGTTAATCAGTTGTGGTGGGTAAAGTGTTTTTCATAATCACGTGGAACTTTTTTAATAGAAAACTGAAAGAAAATGACCTACAGAAATCAAATTGTAAATCAAATTGACTGAAAACTGAAATGGAATTGATTCAGCATATTGTCACTGCTACCCAGCTCCACTTGCAACAATCAGGGCTAGGAATACGTGGGCTATAAATACGGAAGATCAATCCCAGTCCTGAAAATCTGCCCTTATATTTGTTCTCCAGGTTCAACTCCTGCTGGAGATTCCCTGGACTGGATGCTTTCTGTCAATCAGAACATGGAGTCAGAGGATTCGGATGTAGGTGTGTTGTGTGAGCTTTCACTTACTCCATAAGGAGATGTTGGCTGACATCAAAAGAGTTGGAGACATTTTCAAACCAGGACGCATTAAAATGGAGCAGAGAGAGCTTGTGGCTTGCCGAGTAGCACCAACATCACAGCTACAAGTTTCTTCAAATGGCATTATTTTAATGATTCACAATGATTTGAATAAAGAAATACTCAGAAATGCATTTTTAATCTTATTTTTCTTAATATATGTCCTCCATCATGAGAAAACGCTACAAGAACATGTTAACAACATTTTCTTTGAAGTGGGTCTTTACCAGTTCTTCTGCCTGCATGCTGTGAGTGAACTGCACAAGTGAGATCTACAATGTTAGTCATTACAGAGTAAAATGGTAAGAAAATAAGGAAACTATGTGGGAAACCAAACCCAGGTGTGGATCAGACGGTTCTGGACTCTGATCTACACCCAAATAACTCTAATCTAAATATTTCCTGGTCACCATAAAAAACTCAACTTTAAAAAGATGACTTGAGCAAAGAGCCATGCAATCTTCAAACTTGTCTGGTCCTGAGCACATGTGGCTCCACGCTTTATCTTGTTTTTTTTGTGGAGCTGAAGTTTTTTTGGAAATTGCAGTGGCATGCCATGTTTAAACAGACTGAGTTAGCCAGAGTTTATGTTCCAGTGTGTTTGAAGGCAGCTTCATAGAGAAGAAGATCAAGCAACTTGACAAGCTGGTGGAGGAACAAACAGTTTGATGCTCAGCAGGACGCTGGACTTGGTAAAAACTGTGATACTGAGGAACACACAGCATCAACTATGGTGTTTTCTGAACCGAGGAACAGCAAAAGGTTCTTGTCACTGTGGAGCCAAACTGAACAGTTTAGGAGAACCTTTATTCTTTTTGCAATAATGAAGTAGCATTTGGCAGTTTCAGCAATGTACCATGACCACCCCAATCTAACTCTTTTACTCCATGTGAGGTCTGTTTAACCTCAAAGCCTGGTAACTCCGACTTCATTAAAAGGAGAAAGTTTGGCTCCATTAATGCATCTGCTCCAACTTCTTCAACTCCTCAAGCTCATTTCTAAAGTGAGCTCATCTGCAGCTCACTTTTCAGCTCTGCTGGAGGCTAACAGCTCCAGGCTTCATTAGCTGCTACCTGCAGAAGTACTTGCAATCAGGTTAAATAATGGGTGATATAAGTGTCAGGCAAGAAAGATTCATGTCAAGAATTAAACAAAGAATATTTCTTCTGATATGGCAAACTCATGTCTCAAACTAAGAGATGACATTGATTTAGAACCAGAATCAGAAAGACAATGGAGCGCAGAACCCTCTGTGTTTGTTTAGGACAGGGCTCAAGAACGCACATGTGACAGGATTTTTCAATGGTGCACCTAAAAGAAAATACATGGTGGCACCGGTGCACCAATCCTTTCTGTGGAGAAAAAAACCTATAATCTCTGTGACCCTGAAAGTCTCATTATTGTATGTGTGTGCAGATGTAACACACCTCAAATAAGAATTTATTGTTTACATTCTTTCGTCTACCGTAACATTCCAAACATTAACACAATTAACATAATTCCAGTGGATTCTGAAGCGGAATGAACCTTTGCGCTGATAAGCAGCACTGTGCAGTTGTGATGTGTTTGCATCATCAAAGTTTAATGGAGAAAAGTGTCTTTGCTCTGGAGCACTCCACATTAGTAATATGTTGCATATCGGTGTAAAGTCAGAAAGAAAAGCCACTTTTCTTCACATCAGAATCAGTTGGTTCACGGCATGTCAAAAAGCCAGGTATTTACGCTTCACTGCAACATTATCTGTGTTAAAGGATTAACTACAGTGGCCCTGAAGGTTAAATCACATAAACAAATCAAGCAATGCAAAACATTGTAAAGATCCCATGACCTCCAATCGGCAAAACAAAAATAAAAAAAAAAAAGTTTTAGAAATCAAAACAAAATTTCACAAACCAAAACAATTCCAAAAAAAAAAAAAAAATGAAAAAAGGAAATGTTTTTTAAAAAAACAAATGTACTTTTCAGAAATGAAAATGAAGTGTTACAAAGGAAGCAAAGAAGAAACATCACTGATTGGATGATGACGTTTGTCCATCATTTTGACAGACAGCGCCTTAAACCAAAAACATGAATGTTACTGCTGACCCAAACATAGCTGCTGTTATCAAAGAATGTTTGAATTCAAGACACACCGATGAAGTGATACTGGATCGCCTCTGTACTAAATTTCATCTCTGTGAAGCATTTTGAAGTCCCACTCCAACTATATTTGGATCTATTTCCAAACCGTTCCCAGTGGTCTTTTCATTAGGATTCTGCTGTTTTTGCCAAAATCTAAAAACCTGTGTGGTTTTCCAGGACATAGTTTCTGCAGAGCAGCAGGAGTTCAATAGAAATTCACCTCTGAGTTGTGGGCAGGACTGTTGGTGTGAAGTAATCCCACGCTGAGATCTCATGAAATCTTTGTTTGCACTCTAGCTTACAGGCCCCCACACCCCCAAGCTGACATTACAGTGCTAAAATGGTGAACAATATCACAGCTATCCAGCTGTACAGTTTTGATCCAGATTCCTGCTTAGATGAGGAAAACAAAGATGTACATGGATCTATTTGTCTACAAGTGGATAAATCAGAATGGGTGAGACTTGGGTCCATCCATTTCACTTGCTGTCACAAATGAAAGCTTTTTCAAAATGCGCGTTTTTATTTAAATAAATAATTTTAAATAAGTTTTAATCCTAATTATATATATATATATATATATATATATATATATATATATATATATATATATATATGTGTATATATATATGTTCTTTATCATGAGAAAAATGCTGCAATAACATATTTAAAACACCAAAAACACACATTTCAGCGGACCGGGTCTTTAAGCACCAAGTTTTTCATTTAATTTATCATTATTTTTTTTCAAATAAACGGCTGTTTAACAGTTTATAAGTTGATCATTTTTAAGTCTTAATGCTGATATTTTCAGCAATTAAAAATAAAGTGACCAGTGGGGGGGTGGCAGGGTCTTCTTTAACAGACTGCAACCTCTTCTGTCCTTCCCAAGTTCTCCAATCATGCCGAAGACAAAAAAGTGATGAGTGCACAGTACTGTGGACAGTCTGCCCGCCTGGCTGCCCTCTCTTTGATATTCTCACAGCTGGCCCCCCCATGCCTCGCTCTCCCTCTCTCCACAGTGGAGGAGAGCCCGTTTACAAATGACCTTCAACCACACCCAGAGAGAACAGAAGAAAGAGGAGGTACTGTATGGAGAATGGGATAAACACAAGGATATATGTCACAGAAAGAAGAGAGGGTGGAGAGCTCTCATACACACACACTCAAAGGGGGGGGGAAATAAAAGCTGAAGTGAGGAAAATGGAAAATCTCTTCTCTCTTGGAAGCCAGCGGAGCGCAGAGCTGAATCTGACAAGAAAGATGACTCTCCGTCCTTTTTCTCAGCAGCCTGATTAAACCTCTCACTCTACAATGGACCACTGAGAACAGAAACAACTGAAGGCAGGAACCTGAACCTTTGATAAACATGCCATGACTTTAGGGCTAGAACATTTGGAAAAACTTCACCCATAAATGACAAAAGGGACTAGAAATCTTAATTTTGAACAAAAAAGGAACGAGTTCTACATCAACAATTCTTTCGACTAAATTAAATTCCAACAAAAGCATTCTGAGCACTAACCCCTGCTAAATTTAGATGATCTACAACAGAGGAATCATCTTCTGGTCTGACTAGGGAGGTAAGTGTAGAAGCAGGACTAATTAAAGTTGTAACATCTGCCTTCTGAGCTACAGGCATCTTCTAAAGAAGGAAAATGAGGTACTGCTTGCTTCTGAACAATGCAAATTAAGATTCTCCAAGTGGCACTATCATTATTACCACGATTGAGGAGTCGGATGCTGTAAAATATTCAGAGCATCTCCTTCCAGCTAAACTTCCAGCGCTGATGGAGGAGAGGAGGAGAAACTGATGAGGGTGGGAGGTCTGCGCTTGAGCACGTAGCCTGCTTACAAATTAACACCAAACTCGGACAGCGTGAGAGAGTTTGTGCAGCTCCACTCCGGCTCTCCTCGCCTCTCAGACGAGTCTGCGGATCTCCACTCCAGCGGTGCGCCACGCCGCTCCGGAACCGCCTGCGCGCCCGCCGCGCGCCGCTCTCCTCCCCCGCCGCTGTGCCAAGAGATTAACCGACAACAGCAGACCGCGACACTGCAGCAGGCGACGGATCTGCAAAAGAGCCGAGGCTCGGGACGGACGTGGCGCGTCACGCCTGATCCGCGCTGGAGGACGCATCCACAGGAGCGCCTGTTTCTGCTCTTCCACTTTTTCTGCTCAAAAAGCACGGAGCGGAGGATGATGCTTTCGCCTCTCGACGAGCCTTCTCCCGGACACTGACTCTTTCATCATCGAGTCCGCCTCGTTAAAGGACACTATTGATCACCGACAGTGGATCCGACTGAGGATTACTTTACTGTAAATCAAGATCGAGCCCAAGTGTGAGACGAATGGTTTGGGTAACCAAAGCTTCACTTTATTACCAACCATGCCTGGATACCACCCCCCACCCCCCATACTTAATGTCGTTAACAGGACAGGGATGTGCTACAGAAAGACAGCTCTTCATGCTTTATTAGGAAAAACATCAAAACGCCCAATGGCAACATGCATGCTGTGCAGATAATGACAAAATAAATGAATGTGGAGATAACTTTGTAGAACAGATTGCAACTGTGAGCCCTGCAGACAACTCTTTGGGTCTGATTAATCAACAGATGTTTTCATGGAGTGAGTTTGTGGGGGGAAGATCCTCATCAAGTCCATTAGTAAGAACATAACAGCTGTTATGCTGCACGGATGTCCTTGGCATCCACCCCTCTGTTGAGAAGATTTCATCTTTGATAGGATTTCCAGCTCTTTTTCAGGTGCTCATGAAGATAAACGACAGGTGCAGACTTATATATCGGGGCTCAACATGGCTTTCTGTCAACTGGGGAAGCCTGAGCTCTGCTTTATCTCTGTCAGCTGGACCAAATTAGAGTGCTTTTTGGATGATTACCTAGACATTAGTGTACAATGTGAGCAGCAACAAGGGGAGGGGGGGATTATTTTCAGTGATAAAAAGAATTTGCACAAATCTTTTTACCTGCATGCAATTACTCATGCTTCTGCTGGAATGGGTTGCATCACCTTGTCAACAACCGTGTCGCTTCCCAGACAGCGGAATGATGAATTTGGTCATTAATGATGAGCTGAGTGGACACGTGGGCTGTCACCTTCAGCTGTCACTCATTATGGAATAAATTACGCAGCACTGACAGGGAGTCAAACACTGCAAACAAAGGGCTGACGGGCAGATTTCTTGGGTGAAATCCAAAGTGCAGTTGGAATTAAAGAGGCAAGACCCCAGGAGACAGAGCTCCAACAGCCGATGTGAACTTCCTCACACACCTTCATCCTCCTTCTCCTGCAGGTTCAGGTTACTTCCTGATAAACGGAAGGCAAATTTAAATTCCAATATCTTTTCAATCTGAAGCTCACTGGAATTCATTCATGTTTGAGGGAATGATAATGGAGCTGCTGTGCATTGTGAGACAAAAGCTTCAGAGACAATGAATGCTGGTATGATCCACGCCTGTCCTCCCACCATACCTCCAAGCTGGATTAATCAGTTCAGATCGTTCCACATCTATTTGATTTGCCGCTTTCAGAGTAAGCCTTTAATACTCACAGATGAAGCTTTTCATTCCTAGATGATTCATGAAACACACATCTCAATATTAGTGGATGGAAGACACTCTGTGCATTAACATCCTATCTTCTCCCCCACAACCCCTCAAGCTTTTTATTAACTATTACCATCTTACAGCAACACTTTATTAGCCGTGTAGACAGCCCAAAAGGCCTATTAATCTTTTACTTACAGTCCTCTTCCTTCTCCACTCATACACACCGCCTCAAATCCTCTCATCCACCAGTGAAGTCTCTGTGCCTTCTTCAATGATTCAAGCAGCACAGCGGAGGTGGCACAGCTCCTGGCAATCTCACAGCTGGGGAAGTGAACCCCTTTCCAGGGCTGAGATATATCGATACGCATTTTGTTACTGGCAAACCTTTCTCCCAGGCCACGATCATGCTCACAATGTCGCGCTCAATCACACTCAACTGCTGCAGTTGGGACACATCTGAGCTGGTAACGATTTCATATTACAACCACATCGATCTGGCGGAGCGCATGACACCCCCGGAGTGGTTCAGAGAGAGTCCTACATTGGGGCGAGGGTCGGCTAAATACGATAAAATAGACAACAGTTCGATTGTGACGTGGAGTCGATGATTGTTTCTCACGCTGAGATCAATAGTCATATTTACGCTGTCCGTGGCTGATAAACAGTGAGGGCTGGACCAAATCAACAAGAATTCAGCCACATTAACGTTACTTGCATGCAATCACCAGTGTGTACACAAAGACGCAAGTCAACCGCATCTCAAAACAAACAGCAAGTTATCAATATTCATCTTAAATGAGGTGAGGACTCAGGAAGATTAAAAGCTGCAGCACAGTGTGAGAATAAACACGGAGGACTGTTGAGGCAAAGAGAAAGGCTTTGACAGGGCACCTAGCTGTGCCTGAATGCAATTAATTAATAATGAATGGGCCTTGTAGAGAAGAAAAAGAGGCAAAGCTAGCAGAAGAAGTTATAGCAGAGAATGTGAAGAAAAGATGGGACTAAACTGAAGCAATGCTGAACATTTATGTAAAACACATACCACTGAGTTCAAAGTGCTGCACAGGAGGGAGAGAAAAGGGAAATTAACAGGCTTCTCAGCTTGAGTGGTCAGAGTATGTACTGTAGCTGTGGCCAAAGATGAAGGGGGCTCACTGTTCACTCTGCAGCTAATGTCTTTAACCATAGCAACAAGCACCGAGCTGCTCTACAGTTGGTTTGGAAATGGACTTGGAAAAACAAGTCTGTTTTAAGCTGCATGTGTCAGTTTTTCCAAGAGCAGATGGTACAGTGATGTGGGAAAATAGTTGGTGTGTAGATATCTCATGAATCTGTGTGACTATTCACAGGCATGGTGCCCACGCCCCAGGTGTGCGTCTCAACCCTGGTCACGGTGAGCACGATGGCAGTGGTGGACCTGTACCTGCTGGAGCAAAGCATGCTGGGAGCTCGTGGTCTGTCGGGACCCAGCGTGTGGCAGTATGTGGCGGTGTTGACAGGAGACGTGGGTTTCCTGCTCGCCTTGCGCTTTGTCTCAGCTGGCATGGTTTCGGAGGCGCGGTCACCACGCCGGGGGTTTGCCAATGCCCTTTGGTTCCTCTTTCTGTCCCTCCTCCAGCTGAAGCTCTTTTTTGTCTGCCATAACTACAGACAGGAGCGCCGCCCGCCCGACCCCCTGGCCAGGAAAACCTTAACCCTCCTGCTGTCCATCTGCTTGCCCTCCTTGTTTCTCATCCTGACAGGAACCGACCATATGACCCCGCAGCGCAGGAAACAGGAGGTGCGGGGTCGGCTCCTGTGGGTAGTGGTTGATTTGCTCGATGTGTTGGATCTGCAGGCTGGGCTGTGGGAGGCGCAGGGAGCATCTGCAGCGGGGGCTGGAGCGGTCGTCGAGCTCAAGCTGCCCATCTGGGCGGAAGGCCTGGTCTTTTTTTACTGCTACGCCCTCTTGCTGCTGCTGCCATGTGTGGCCCTTACAGAGCTGGGGACAACTGGCCTGCCAGGACAGAGGGGACCCCGTAGGGAGGCTTTGTACCCCTGGCTCAGCTTAGTCACAATCAACATCTTCACCTTAGTCCTAAGGAGCATTGGCATGCTGTGGTACAGAGACCCCCGTGTGTCGACTGTGTTTCTAGGGAAAAACTTGCTGGCTTTGGCTGTGAAGCTGAGCTCAGCCTGGGAGAGACACAAGCAGGAGCACAGTGCTGCAGGCGCTGGAACTGTGGCTGGAGCAGAACCAGGAGGCTCTGCAGTGCCGAGCCAGAATTCAGAGCAGGAAGACGCCCGGCCTCAGGGCAAAGCTCCTCCCTCTCATTATCAAACACTGTCTCGCTCCCAAAGCCACACGCTCTCCCACGTCAGCCTGGAACCCACAGCATCGCCCTTAGGATCCTCTTTCATCTCCCATGAACTGTAGAGAATCAGTCTGCAGATGCACGCATACAAAAATGCGCACACCAGAACTGAAAGACTTGGACCACCGAAGCCAGCATCACAACCCAACAGATAACTTGTATCAAATTCCACAGAACAGGAAAATACAGAACTGTGGAAATGCATTTGGCAAGCTGAGCATTTTGTTGTGCTGAGAATATGTACAAATGCTACTTACTTACTTTTTTTTTTTTTTTTGGGGGGGGGGGGGGGGGGGGGGGGGGGGGGGGGGGGGGGTAAAGGAAGTACTGTGAGCACAGCTGTCAGAGTAAAGAACAGTATAAATAGGTCTAATAGTGTTCACTGTTGTACATCCCAGACTTTGTGGTGAGATTTCTTTTTTTCCTAAGAACAAGTGTTTTTGTTAGATTTCTTTCCATATATGCAGTGATGTGTGTGTGTGTTTGTGTGGAGGGTACTTTTATATGGCTCAAAGAACAGCTCTGACAATTATTAACCTTTCAAGGGTTTTTATAACTATTCGTATTCTGTTTTGTGTCCTTATCATTGTAGGTTGTAGAGCTGCTTTCATATAAATTTATTTTTAAACTCATTTTGCAGATATTTGTCTCTGTATGTAGTGCAGTTTTTACACTTGTATAAAAAAGCTGCATTAAACATAAAACAATTGCTTTAATTGGTTGTGAAAATGTAGTCAAAATCATGAAGAATAGGGGTGTAACGATTCATTTTAAAATCAATCCAAGACATCTTTAGCCAAAAATTCAGAGACTCAGAGATAAATAATTGGTACTGAACAGTGCAGGTGAAGTTTTTCAGATTCCTTGTATTTCTTGCAAGGTAATCAAGTGTAAATTAAATATGTGTACAAACAAACAAGTAAACAAGAATTAATATCAAATCAATTCACATTTTAGTTTCATTAATTTAGACCACTGTTGTTTTTTCCATCACATTCCACACCCTTAAAGGTATTTTTTCTAATATCAATATAATCAATTTCTTTAATTTTGAAAAAATGTTATAATGGTAATCAGTCGATTCGATTAACAACTTGTCTCAACAGATCAATCTGGTTGGATTGTAGGAATGTAAATCGATAAATCGTTACACCCCTACTGCACAAGAATCTGGACTGAGATTTTCTCCTACTAAAATACAACTGATGCATTAAGCTGTGAACATCAAAAAGTCTCTCTCATCATCTAAAGTAGAGAAGCTCTTACCTATAGTGTGTCCTTTAGAGAACTCATCAGTCCCTGCAACCCCCAGAGAAAACCTCAGAACTGCTTGGTCCAAATGGGCCACTAAAGATGCCACTAGACTCACTGCGACCTTTTGGTGGGCATTTTCTGTCACTGCGCACGGGTATGTTCGCTGGAGGAAGTTAAAGACCCCTTGATAGATGGTTAATTTTTTCTTTATTATCACAAAGACAAGATTCAAGCGGAATTTATCAGCGAAACTCACACTTAACACTGTGCCCAACAGGTTGAATGTGAATTCTCACTCACTAAATCAAGACCATTTGACCCTAAGGCCACAAGCATTCTTATCTTAGACTTTTTGACTACACATTTGAGGGAGTAAAACTTTAGTTTTCACATCCCAAGACACATTATACAATACTGTAGACAGTATCTGGAAGTATTTATTGTGTCACCACTTTATCATGCAACTCCCTACTACTCTTGCCCGAAAATAATTTTATATCAGATCATAGTATAACAACAAAGTCCACATTTAGAAGCCACAAGAGGGACATAAGAGTGTTTTTGCAACTTTCTTTATACTCTATTCCAGGTGTCTCCAACCCTGTTCCTCGAGGGCTACCGCCCTGCTTGTTTTGCAGCTAACCCTGCTTCAGTAAATGCTGCTCACCTGGATCAGGTGTGTTCAGTCAATCAGAAACTGAGCTGATTCAATCCAGCTAATCAGCATCTACTGAAGCAAGGTTAGCTGCAAAACAAGCAGGATGGTAGCCCTCGAGGACCAGGGTTGGAGACCCCTGCTCTATTCATTTTCAAGTGTTGCTGGTTTCAAATGCAGCCACCCGGTTTGACCAAAAATGACCTTTTCACAAAGAAATGGTAGAACTGAAATGGTTCAAGTTGCAAAAGTGAATCTAAAATCCACATATTGGTAGTTATCTTTTAGATTTCAACAATAGCCTAATCAGAGCATGAGAGAAACACTGGGGAGATGCTGGACTAACCAAGTGGTCACATTCCTCTGCCCTCTGAATCATCTGAAGGACTTAAAAATAAATAAGTATGAAAAAAATGCATTCATTGCAGGAGCTTAACTCTTGTGAAGTACATTTAATTTTTTTTTATTAACAGCAGTTTTCCCGTTTAACTTAAACAGTTTCATGTTCCAGTTAAATGATGTGCAAATAACATCATTAGGACTGTTTGGGTTCAAATGCCAAACTATAAATCCATCTTATGGTAAATGACATTCACATGTATACCAGGCTATTTTTAAGTAATTACCACTTCGCTCTTGTGTATGAATGATGGGATTTTCTCTTTTCATAAATGTTGTTAAGCAAAGCAGCCAGTCAAGAAATTTGGTCTGTATCCTTTAAAGTCCCACTCCATTCATCTTTTATCTATTTTAAGTGTTCCAACTGGTATTTTAACTAACATTATGGTGTTTCTAGCCAAAACAAAAACCATTGTGTCATTTTGTAAGACAGTTTCAGCAGAGCAGCAGAAGTTCATTAGAAATCTGCCTCTGAGTTGTGGGCGGGACTGTTGGTGCGAAGTCAACCTATCTCTTCTTGTTGTTGAGAGCTTTCCGTTTACATGCTATCCCACTAGCTTACAGCTAACATTAACAGTGTAACAAAAAGGGTGAGAAATATCAGAGCTATCTAGCAGTACAGTTTTGAGTCAGATGCCAGCTCAGACAAAAAAAAAAAAACAAAACAAAACATGCATGGATCCATTTTCTGCAAGTGGATGCATCAGAATGGAGCAGACTAACCAGCGTATTTTCTGTCACAAAACTACAAATTTTTTTCTGCGCCTGAGTCACAATGACTTGTATAAAGAAATACTCAAAAAAACAAATGAACGTTTTTTTAAGTAATTTTCTTTATACATGTCATCCTTTGTGGAAAAAAAAAACTTTATTTCTCTCTTTAAACACACTAGACTTGGATTCTATATTTTTTTGTCCTGCTGGATACAGACTGCTTACAATGTTTACATGTTTTTTAATTTAGTAGTAGTGTAATTTGCATTCTGCCATCACGTTTTCAGTGCTTGTTGCTAATCTAAAGATAGCAATATACTAATAAGGCAGGTTAACTAGAAAATACAGTTACCCTGAGAATATTGCTGCAGAACTAAAAGGTTTTTCTCTTACAAAAAACTGCACTGTTACTACACTATTTACAGAGACTGCAGTGTAAGTTGTAGTTTTATTGAAATATTAATGTTTGTTTTAAAGCTCTGTTAAACTTTCATTATCTGTCCAAAACTTTAATCTCTTTTTCAACTACAGTTAACTTTTAATTAAAATGTAATTATAAACCAAGCCTTTCATGTGCTAACTTTTCATTTATTAAGTAAAGTCAAAGCCACATGTATAGTTAATGTTCAAAGTGCCTTGATCAAGGCGAGCCCATTATACTTTCTGTATGAAACCTGGACAGGAGCCATGTTTACACTGTGAAGCTACACAGCTGTTGACAGCTACACCTCCAAGACAGAGTGCAAAGTAATAAAATGTTTCATACTCGCCTGGTGTTCACAGCTCCTTTTACTGTTGTGTAGCTGTGTTAATGGAACCACACACAGTACAACACAGGACAAAAAGTCAGGATGAGACAGATAAGTATTTAAAGCCAACAGCCGTTTAAGACAAATAACTCAATCTAATAAGTCTTTGCTACACAAAAGTCAATCAACTGTCTTCTTGAAGCCACATCCTGAAGTGTCATAATTTTATGCTTTTCTCATGTCAAGTTGAAGTGGATGAAAGCCTTCCCACAAGGCAAGAGAAGCCTGTTCATTGACTAAAGATGCAGCATACTGACAAAAGGCTGTCATTTATCACAATTATGCCAGCAGTACCATCAGCCCGGATCATCTGCGTGTAATTCCTGAGAATGTTGTCTGCTATTTAATGCTGAAAGAGAGGTTCCAAAACCACGCGTTTGCATATTTCAGGAGTTACATTAAAAGTGTGGGATATTTTTACAGCCTCCAGACAAATGTACAACCTCTACCATAATTTAGGCCTCTGTGGGAAATTTCTTTTCAGTTCACAGATATATGTAGGAAGAAACCACAACGGGATAACCAGAATAGTAAACAGCATCTGAATCACACCTTTTGCTTTTTCTTTCATCTGCCTCTTCTTTGTTCACCCGACATTACAAAAACATGCAACCCAGATGCAGTCCCTGTTGGCCAACTCCTATAATATTCTTATTATACTAAATGCATTACTGCAAAGGCAGCCACTACTACAAATGAGCAGCTTTCTGAATTTGTTAGACTCGTTAAGCTGTAGTTGCATTTCCCCTCAGCTCCCACCAGCTCTCATAACACTCCTGAAGAAAAGTGCAAGAGCTCCTTTGCCTTGTTTTTTGATTTTTTTTTCTCCCTGACCACCAGCCTTTCCCACCAATGTGATTATCACTCAACCTCATGTACGTTTACACTACAAAAACAAAATGCCCGCTAAATAGTTTCCCACATTTTACTTAATAGGAAATACCAAAAGTAACCAGTTCCTGAAATGTGGTTACTCCTCAGGTATTCAGAATGGCTCCTTTATGGTTTCTCATGGATCTTGGTGATGAAACTAAACATAAAGATAAAAACTGAGCAAAGGAAAACATAATCAAGCCAAAGATTTCCGAGGTTTCTTTAAGACTAAATTAAAATATAATTTAATAGACCCAATCCAATAACAATTGTGTTAATGATATTTTTGTTGTATTTTGTGGTATTGTACCCTTTTTTCATGATGGAATACAAATACAGATAAAATTAATGATAAAATTGCATTCCTGAGTATTTCTTTACTCAAATTGTTGTGAATCAGGAGTAGACGCTCTGACACAAGCTGACATAGACAGGTGAGAGCAGAAGGAGTCTATGTTGCCAGCTCCGCCACCAGGCTAACACGCACACACACTTTACCCACGAAGCTAGCAGTGACCGGCAAAAGCCTGTCATTTAACATGCACAGTGCCATATATCTTCCAATTGTGTCCGCCGTCTCTTACTGACGGCGGGCCTAACAGGTGTTTGTTGCTTGACGCTGGTCTCTAACAAGTTACTTTAAGACACACACACACACCCTCCAACCATCACTATTCTGTCTGTGATGAAATAGATGCCGTTTGTAATAAACGCTGGGCCAGATGCCACATTTTTGGAATAAAAATCTGAGCTACTGAAGGCAGATCCACAATATGCACATCCATGTTGCTAAAATGTAGGTGGTCGTGGGAGAAACGCAAACACACAACCGAGGCTCAAGGCTGACGTCATGAAATGGGCGGCACCCACAAGGAAAGAAAGGCGGAGCCTCAGAGATCAAGTTGCCCTATTTCCAAATAGGGAAAAAGTTCACAAAAATAACTCATATTTCATTAGGAAAATGTTCTTTTGTTTGGCAAATGTAATGCATGATCATATATATGGATACAGTTTACTCTGAAAGGCTTAAGAAGAGCATGGTATAGGCTCTTTCAAGAAAACTTTCACAGATTTTATGGAAAAACGAGGCTGTCCTGAACATCAGCCCCCACATTATGGCTGAAACCTAGTTGAAAACAAAAGTAACTACAGCAAGATGCAGTTCAGCAGAGGCTTGTGACACAAGCAACACAACCCACGTTTATTGTCAAGTAAAATGCCCAACTTCACAAATAAAACATTTTAGAACCTGATTCCAAAAACCTTTTATGCTTGAAAATCATAAAATGTCTTAAATCTTAAAATGTCAGCTCTCCTAAAGAACAGATTTGAACACGACCGTCATTTTATTCATTTTAACCGGAAAAATTTCAATATTTCTTGATGGACCTGTGGCCAAAACCTTCTTAATTACAGCTTTCAAACTGCAGACACGTTAAGGCTTGCTTTTGCCTTTATACCTATTGTTGGAAAAGTCCAGGTTTAGTGAAGAGCAGACTGAACAAGATGGAGATAACCAGAGATAAAACACTGGTTTCAAATGTCATCAACACAAACCTACCATACCATATACAGTAAGAAGTCCATCAGTTCCAGTTATCCGTGATTCAACACAGTGCTGTAATGTGTATTCAGAAATTATTAAAATGCTTCCACCAGTTGAGTTAGATCTGGTTCTACACATTGGTTTTGCTAGCTGTTGTTAAATATTGATGAGTTTAAATGTAGAATGTGTTTTCCACTCAGTTTCCTTTTTTTTATGACAAATATTTTGCACATCTTGTATCTTGAGAAAAGGAATTGCTCAACAGAAGTTGCACTTCTGTTTGATCCAAATTTTTTTGGTCTAATGATCTTTTTAGCCCTCTAAATGTTACCCCTTTATTTAAATTTGCCCAGCAGCAGACAGACAGTTCACCTCTCTACAGCCTCACTGTCAAGTCTGTTTAGTCAGAGGACAAGAAAAACTGTCAAGTAAAGGACGGCTAAGATTAAAGGGCCAGGGCCACTGCCTGAAGCTGTGCAACTGCCATTTATTCGCTGCTTGGCCACAAACTTTAGTTAAAAACAAACACAAACACACACACAAAAGTGACTCGACAACAATAAAACTCCAAAAACGTCAGACACATATGGAGATGTTTAGACAAGCATATGGATTCATTTTCCTTGAGTGATTGCTTGCTTACAACTCATCTCATTTCATTGGCCTTGATGCTACATGAATGTACATGAGTTTGAAAGTGCTCGTCCATTCAGGGAGACCGCATTTCACGTCTAGATCACTCATCTTAGCCAACACCATCAGCACCATTGGATAAAACTTCAAAGTGAACTCCCTCAGAAAGAGATGATGCAAAAGAATCTAATAGGCAATGCAGCAGAGGAGACAGTATGCATACTAATACATGTCTCAAACCCCGGGGATGATCTTTACCTGAGGTTGAAAATTTAAATGCAAACTTTTTAGATGATAAACTGACCAACACAAAATTAGCATTTATCTGTTTTTAATAAATGCTTGTTTTCAGGCACATTTATTGATTCAAGCACATCAAAGATCTCTCTTTTCTTATAGTATAAATTTAACTGTAAATAAACTAATCTTCAAAACAGAGAAATATAAAATTGGAGAAATACATTTACAAAATTGATTTATTTACACTTAATATAAAGTGATCTTTTTCCAATGCATGAATGCATGGGTATAGTTCTTTAGTCACCTTTTCTTTGGTGCAAAAGCTTTTCTTTTTGAAAAAAACAAAACATAGAAACCATTTTGAGTTGGTTTATAGCACTTGCTTTTACAAAATGCTGATTTTCCCACATATTTGCAAAAAAAAAATTAAAAAAAAAAAAAACAGATTAGAGACGCGCTCCAAAGAAAAAATTTTTTTTTGTCTTTCTAACATGTTCTAGTGGTATTTTACACATGATGGAGAACATGTATAAAAAGAAAATTAAACTTCAATTTGCCTTTCTGAGTATTTCTTTATTCAAATATGGAATCGGAAGGAGACAAAAAAATGCAGTTGGAAAAAGCCTATAGCAGTAACATAGCTACTACAATCTGCGTCGCTCCATTTCCATGTATCCACATGCAGACGAATAGGTCCATTAACATCTTTATTTTCCTCATCTGAGCTGGCATCTGGCTCAAAACTGTACAGCTGGATACTTCCAATATTGGTCGTCATTTTTGTTACACTGATAATGTTAGGTAGGGGTAGTGGCTGTAAGCTAGTGGGAAAAAGTGTTAGCAAGGGATGATGGGAAGCAAGGGTTGGCTTATTCCACCCAAAAGTCTCGCACTCAACTAAGAGGCGGATTTCTGATGAACCACTGCTACTATACAGAAACTATGTCCTGGAAAACCACTCAAGGCTTTTTAGATTTTGTCTAAAAATCACATAATAATAATTAAAAGACCACTGGAAAGCTTTTAAAATTGACCAAAAGATGATTGAAGTAAGACTTTAAAGGTTTCGGAGGGGGTAGAGGGATGGCGTATGGCGTATACTTATATAGCGCTTTTCTACCTTCATTGAAGGCCCAAAGCGCTTTACAGTCACAGACCCAATCACACATTCACACCCACTGATCATTAGGACGGGTCAAATAAAAGTTTCATAGTGTGGCAAAATAGTAACACAGCTGTTGTTAAGAGAAAACAATGCAGTCCCTTAAAGTTGTTCAGTAAGTGAATGTGTACCTTAAGAGCTTACCATAAATATATTACGAGAGTTCAGTCAGTTCACAATAAGATTTAAACTGCTCATAATCCTGAAAAGAAGAACGGTGCGATTATAATCTGGCTGAAGTCGAACAAGCTTTGGAATATCTTCCTTTTGAGACACTAAATTGAAATCGACTTGAACCAAGATGGTGGAGGTGGTGGGGATCAGCGGCATACAAAGTGCTGGGATGAGATGGTGTGAATGCATGGACATGCATGAATTCCAGTGAAGCTTCACTGATGTTGGTGATGCGACAGAGGCCGCCTGATGAAATGTGACTATTAAAGAGATGCAAGGCTTAGCCAAAACAGCAACAACGCTGTTCCACAAAGACAAGGAGGGTGATACAAAATCTTTTGAGAGAATGAAACTCTTCTGCAGTAGAAACAAAGCTGTTTAATCTACATTTTAACCGCTCATCTTTTCCTCATCAACTAGTGGTTCATAAGGAGCCAAACCAGCAGAAACCATGCCTGCCTACATACTTATGGAGCCAAATTGCAAACAGAAGAAATGAAACAGGGGAAAAACTGAATTTCTGAAGTCGACGCTGCCTTAAACTATGTGAAATGTACAAAACATTAATAAATCAAATTGTCTTCATTACAAGGAAAAGTTAAAAAGCGGTCTTTCCTTCTGGGAAACTAAGTGTCTCTGCATGTTTTTCACCAATTTATCTTTAAAAAATGGGTTGTAGATACAGTTTTCTGCAAACAATAGATTGACTCTGATCCACTGGCAGACATTTTAAAAGCCTACAGCCGATAAACCTGGACTTTTTTCTACTGCCTGCACAATAGATTTGCACAATAAACTGCAAATTTAATGTCACAATATCTGCCTGTGCAATATGCACATCACAAAAAACAGCTTAAATTAAAATAAGCGGTTACCTTAAATGTTTACACACATGCTAAGACCATATTATGGCAGCTTGAAGTATTTAACTGATTAAATAGACCCCTTTATGGGGTTGACCTATCGGATGGACCACTTTTATGTTAGATCATTTCATGTTGGCTTTGAGCATCAGAATGGGAAAGAAAGGTGATTGAAGTGACTTTGAACGTGGCATGATTGTTGGTGTCAGATGGGCTTGTCTGAGTATTTCAGAAACTGTTGATTTACTGGGATTTTCACCCACAACCCTCTCCAGGATTTACAGAGAAGGGTCTGAAAAAGAGAAAATATTCAGTGAGCTGCAGTTCTGCAGCCAACAGAATTCACACAGACTCACCAAAATTAGACAATAGAAGATTAGAAACATGTTGTCTGGTCTGATGAGTCTCCATTTCTGCTGTGAAATTCAGATGGTAGAGTCAGAATTTGGCGTCAACAACATAAAAGCATGGATCCATCCTGCCTTGTATCAACGTTTGAGACTGATGGTGGTGGTGTAATGGTGTGGGGGATATTTCCTTAGCACACTTTGGACCCCCTAGTACCAAATGAGCATGGTTCCAACGCCACTGATTCTACTTCCAGCAGGATAAGGCGCAATGTCATAAAGCTGGAATCATCTCAGACTGGTTTCTAGAACATAACAATGAGTTCAGTGGACTCCAATGGGCTCCACAGCCATCAGATCTTAACACAATAGATCACCTTTGGGATGTGGGGGAACGGGAGAGCTGCATCATGGATGTGCAGCTGACAAATCTGCAGCAGCTGTGTGATGTTATGTCAATTTGGACCAAACTCTTTGAGGAATGTTACCAGTACCTTGTTGAATCTGTTCCACCAAGGATTAAGGCAGTTCTTAAGGGAAAAAAGGGGCCCAAACCAGTACTAGCAAGGTGTATCTAAAGTGTTTAGTGAGCATAGTTTATAGTTATCCGTTAAAGATATTTTCAATACGAAAATATGAAAAGAAGATTTAAACAGATGGGAAAATGAAAATGAAAGGTTTATCTTGCCAAAAAAAAAACTATTTACTAAGGGCAGGAAAGAAGCTGCTCTTAGGTCTGTGTGATAGATGTCACAAATCACTGCTTTTTCTACTGTGATGGAACAGAACCCAAAAATATCCTCTACTCTCAACGATGCTGACACATGAGCGATCGCGTCAATGTGACAGATTGTTGTGATGTGAGGGACGGGGAGGATTATACAAAAATATATGACTGTTGTTTGAATCATCACATATGCCTTCTGAACAGCTGCCATCCTACAGGAAAGGTGAGTTTTTTTCTTTTGCTTTAAAAAGCCAATCTTAATCCAGCAGTTGAAGATTACATTTTTGGAATTCAGTTTTGATTGGAAGGAAAGTGAAGTCTCCAGGGACTGAATCAAAAAAGAAAAAAAAAAAAAACATCTGGTGCAATTATACATAAAAAAATTATTCCCATAAAAAGAGGAGCTATAATTGGGTTGTTAAAGTTTTTTTTGTATTTCGTGGCCCCATTATTCAAAAAGTAAAAGAAAAAAAGGGATTGGATGAGATTTTAGAACACTTTTGCATGATTTTACATTTGTCAAAAAGTGTCTGGTAGGACTTTAGCAGTAGAAAATATTTAAAAAATAGTTTTGTTTAAAAAAAAAAAAAAAAGACTAGACCAGAGGGCATAAACATTCTTTAAAGGCATCTATCTTAAATCAGCATGAAGTCTGATCCCTTTATTTGTCAAACTGTCTGGCAAAGTGTTACACAGCTGCAATTTCTCAAGGGAAAAAAGAAGAAATATGATGACCGGACCAATTAGGAAATGGGTTCCCTGCTGGGACAAATGCCGTTGTCAAGTTCTCTTGTAAAAGTCACTGTTGACATGGCTACTACGTCTGAGGTTTTTCCAAAAGGATGTTAAAGGGAGACAGACACACTTGTAAATCAAATACTTTTCCCAACTGGATTTCAAAGCACAAGTCAGATTATAGCTGAAGAAAAATAAAAAAGCAAGTTCGTTCAGTATCAACTTTGAAGCAGCAAAAGAAGAAATAAACAACACTTTTAAAAACACATCCAGCATATAAAATGTTGAGCATTTATATCATGCTTTCTTTCATCAAATGATTTTTCTAAATGATAGAAGTCAGTACGGCTCTTTAGCGGCACGGCTTCAATGTGATGAAATACTAAAACAAGCAAAAAAAAAGATGCAAGCGAAAACAATGTGTCAAAAGGGGTTGATGTGCTCAAGAATATCTGCAGAGTCGTCTACAAGTTATTTATACTCCAAGCAGTCATCGGACCCTTTTTAAAAAATGCATTCTGAGAGCTTTAAGGAAAAGCAGTATAACCTATTCAATGCAGTGATGTAAACGCTTTGATATCACAGTGTGAATAACTCAAAATGAAGACTTCTCCCCCTCAGAAGGACTGTCATCTGCTAGCCGCAAGACATGGCATTTATAAATGATGCATCGCTGAGAAGCAAAGAAAAAGTCCAGGTCTAGAAATGAGATGGAGAGCCAAGAGAAGCTATGCTGCAGAGTTTGCTGTATACAAAATCCCTAATATGGAGAAGCAATACTGACCGCAAAGATTTTATTGGCACTTAAACATAACTAAAACATAAGTAGTTTAGTTTTTCAGAAACCAAACTAACTTTTGCTAGTTTAAGGTATAAAACCACAAAAAAAAATATTAAAAAAAAAAAACAAATTCATAAAACATTTGTAAAAAGTTTCACATCTTATTACAATTTGATTAAAAAAACATTTTTTGGTTGCATTTCTATAAAAAATGTGTTTTCATATAATCAGGGATGGAAACTGAACAAAGATGAAGCTTTTAATCACTTCAAATCACTAAATCTGTTGAATTCTTGATCCTTTGTGTCACTTTTGAGCAACTCAAAAAACCCAAGGTCAGTAATTCTTCTGCATTGCTGTCAATAGCAAATACCTACAATCCCCTCTACTGGACATTAGTGAAAATAACAAACACATGAGCCTGTTATCCTGTTTTTTTGTTAGTTTTTTTTTTTAACCACACGTAAGTCACAACTGAGTATGAATGGCACCCCTGGCCAAACTATGTAAAAAAGAAGAAGAAAAAAAGGCGACTTGTACTCTAAAAATATGGCAATTCTTACGTTTATAACTAACAAAGAAAGCTTTTTGTTGCCTTAAAAAATGACACAATAAAGGAAAACCAATCTGTAGATTTTGTGAAATGAGTCAATGAAAATCTTAAAAATAAAAATATTATTCATTGAAACTATAGAAAACATTTGCAGGGAGATCAGTTTAAACTAAATAAATTGCACTAAAAAGGGAGATTATTTTTAAGAAGTGTTGCATTATTCAGTGCTTTAAGATAAGCTGATTTTTTTCTCTTGGTCAGTTTTTAGGCAGATGCTATAAGCATTTTTAAATCTAAGTTGCTGTCAAGCATGCAGCTATTGGGGTGTAATTATCAACAAGCTGCTGAGGACAATAGTGCAGATGACTTTGAAGCCTGAAGTAACCCTCCAGATTCTGCTCATGTAAGATCAGAGCGCTGTGACACCTCTACATTATTTATGTCCTCTCCCACTGTCTTAGCGTTTTGCATTTCCTGAATAATATGCAAGTATCTCTTCCATCACCTCTGTCCATTTCTACGTCCACCTCGTCCGAGAATCACCATTAAGTCGCAGAGATGGATTGACTGGAAGCATTGATCTGGTTTTCAAGTGTGCCACCACATTCAGGGCTGATGAGAGTTGCTCATTAAGGAGGCTAACTGGATCATTTGTATGTACAGAATGAGCCGTGTGGTTCCTTTCATTCAATCTTGAAAGGGGCGATCAAACTTTAATGGCATAATGGCCATTAAAGTGAGAGCAGATTGTGCTGTTACAGAGTAGAATGTAATATGAAATTTTACAGAAAGGCTTAAAAAGAAAAACACTTGTGTGATCAGGAACAAAGACTTAAAGTACTGGGAGGATAAGAGTTGAAAATTGCAATAAAACATATTTTGCCTCACCTTGACTTTGTTGAGGACTGCTGAGTTAACTTATTAAAGTATCTATTAGTGAGAAGCTGGGTGCAACAAAAGTTGCTTGAATATTTCTATTATTAGGTTGTTTTTAAAAAGAGAGCTGGGTGGATTTTCTGTAGTCCAAGAGGCAAATTTTGCATTTAATGTAAACAAAAAGTTAAAAGTAATAGTAATTAGATGCAGGTCAGATTCACAAGTAACCTGCTTAGTTGCTTGCTACTAAGCAAAAGTCTGCTTCCATTAGCCAATGTAAAACAGCCCAACATCAACACAAAATAGTTGTAGGTTTTTTTTTCATCTCATGCATGTATTTGTTTCAATCACTGGTTCAGGGTCTTCAAACAGGATACGTTTGAATAATAACTGAAATAGCAAACAGCTAAGAATGGCAAAGAGGAAAGCACAGAATTTTTTTATAAGTGGCCTTGGTATGAGCCCTGATCTAAATCCTTTTGTACATCTGTGGGAAGAGCTGAAATGTGAAGTAGGAAAAAACAATCTTCAAACCTGTGTCATATGGAGCAAAATACCTGCTGAAAGGAGCAAAAGTCTCATTGACAAGTGTAGCAATCTTTTGATTGCAACAATTATCCCAAAAAGTGGTGCCACAAATTTAAAAGTTTAGAGTTCTATCATTCATCTAAAGCTTGTTTATTTGTTTTTAAGGTCTTGTTCCAAAGCAGCAACCAATTTTTATAGGTTGATTTTTAGTAAATGTATATTATTTTTGCTATGTAAGTTGTGAATTATTTCCATTAACATTCTGTGTTTTTTTTCCATTTTTTGGGGGCATAAATAAAACACTTTAAAAAAAATGTAATAGTTCATAACTTTATTAATTTATTTCAAAATAAAAGATACATTCTGCCACATAGGATCATCTAAATGCAGCAAATGTAGTAGAAGGTAATGTGGTGTAAGCAGTGATTTATAAAAAAAATATATTTTACTGTTTGTGGTGCATTTCAGTAAGAAATTTGTAAATCTAACTAACCAAAATTAAAGAGCTAATTAAGTGACCCTTACAGTATTTTTCTAACAGAAGGCACTCTTAAAATCCTTTAATTTGATAAAAAAAAAAAAAATCGAAAATTCACCTTAATTCTGGTTGTATTAACTGACCTCCAATTTACTTACAGAGGGATATGGCACATAAAATTCTGTCAAAATGTTTTTGTTAACCTTGTGATAAATACAGTCCCTCAATTATTAGTGAATGAGTTGAATAATGTTCAAATTAGTAATTTTTTTTTTTTTACTGTTCCATTAACCAGAGAACCACAATGGAGCGGTAAGAGAGCCACATATGGCTCCAGGGCCACAGGTTACAGACCCCAGAGGAAAACATTTAAACTATAGCCAATGCGTTTATAGAAAAATACCTACATTATTACACATTTTTCTATTTGAATTATTTAGCCTGTGCAAGGTCAAAGAATATTAAAATAGAACAATTCATGCAGCAAAGATGTATTACTGGCACTTTCAAGCACAAGTAAAGTTGAAGCTTTTTTGACTTTTCAGTGTTCATTTTCTGGAATAGGAAGATGCCTCTTAAAATAAACAGAAAAGCAATTTCATATTAACTCATCTACTATTTTACTATAAACACTGAAGCTTATTTGAATGGAGAGCTGCTGCTGATGCTGATGGGGTGTGTGTGTGTGTGTGGGGGGGGTAGTGTCTTAAGCCCAGTTAGAGAGGAAATATTTCCAGAATGCTGTGCTTTGTGGCACACACCTGCACTATGGACCTGTGCGACTGAAATGAGAATGGGATTATGACCAAAGCTATATGAGGAGATGGAGGGGGGTGTGCATGAGGTGACTAAGGGGAAAGAAGCAGCTCTGTGATGGACAAAGTGAAAATAGGAAAAGATCCCACTGTCTCCTCCAGTTAATGAAAACTCTGCAAGAAAGGCTGGTTAACAGAGCAAAGCACCAAATCCACAGTTAAATTAGTATAACTGATTACTCAGAGCAAATTGAAGCAGAGGGAGGAAGGGAAGTTTCAGGTAATTTACCTGTCCAAGGATGGGGCCAAGTGGAGGTCCAGGAGCTGCTTGTCCTGACCTTACGATAGCTCGGATTACATTGCTTATATCCAATTTCTTCACGGCTTTGGCAGCCTTGGAGATCTTTGACATCCTGGTCAATCCTGGTCAATCTTCATCCAAGTCGGCTAAGAGTCCATCAACTGAAAAGTCACAAGACAAACAAATTACACACGTGGACAAAATTGTTGGTACCCCTCAGTTAAAGAAGGAAAAACCCACAATTCTCACTGAAATCACTTGAAACTTACAAAAGTAACAATAAATAAAAATTTATTGAAAATTAATCAAAATCAGCCATCACTTTTGAATTGCTGATTAACATAATTATTTGAAAAACAAACTAATGAAACAGGCCTGGACAAAAATGATGGTACCCATAACTTCATATTTTGTTGCACAACCTTTTGAGGCAATCACTGCAATGAAGCGATTTCTGTATTTGTCAATGAGCGTTCTGCAGCTGTCAACAGGTATTTTGGCCCACTCCTCATGAGCAAACTGCTCCAGTTGTCTCAGGTTTGATGGGTGTCTTCTCCAAATGGCATGTTTCAGCTCCTTCCACAGATGTTCAATGGGATTCAGATCTGGGCTCATGGAAGGCCACTTTAGAATAGTCCAACGCTTTTCTCTCAGCCATTCTTGGGGGTTTTTGGCTGTGTGTTTTGGATCGTTGTCCTGTTGGAAGACCCATGACCTGCGACTGAGACCAAGCTTTCTGACACAAGGCAGCACATTTCTCTCCAGAATGCCTTGATAGTCTACAGATTTCATTGTACCTTGCACACATTCAAGACACCCTGTGCCAGATGCAGCAAAGCAGCCCCAAACCATGACTGAGCCTCCTCCATGTTTCACCGTAGGGACAGTGTTCTTTTCTTCGTATGCTTGGTTTTTGAGTCTATGAACATAGACTTGATGTGCCTTACCAAAAAGCTCCAGTTTGGTCTCATCTGTCCAAAGGACATTCTCCCAGAAGCTTTGGGGCTTGTCAACATGCATTTTTGTAAATTCCAGTCTGGCTTTTTTAGGATTGTTTTTCAGCAGTGGTGTCCTCCTTGGTCGTCTCCCATGAAGTCCACTTTGGCTCAAACAACGACGAATGGTGCGATCTGACACTGATGTACCTTGGCCTTGGAGTTCACCTTTCATTTCTTTGGAGGTTGTTCTGGGCTCTTTGGATACAATTCGAACGATCCGTCTCTTCAATTTGTCATCAATTTTCCTCTTGCGGCCACGTCCAGAGAGGTTGGCTACTGTCCCGTGGGTCTTGAACTTCTGAATAATATGAGCCACTGTTGTCACAGGAAGTTCAAGCTGTTTAGAGATGGTCTTATAGCCTTTACCTTTAAGATGTTTATCTATCATTTGTTTTCGGATGTCCTGGGACAATTCTCTCCTTGGCTTTCTGTTGTCCATGTTCAGTGTGGTACACACCTTTTCACCAAACAGCAGAGTGACTACTTGTCTCCCTTTAAATAGGCAGACTGACTGATTATGAGTTTGGTAACACCTGTGATGTCAATTAAAGGACACACCTGAGTTAATCATGTCAGTCTGGTCAAATAGTTTTCAATCTTTTATAGAGGTACCATCATTTTTGTCCAGGCCTGTTTCATTAGTTTGTTTTTTTTTAATAATTATGTTAATCAGCAATTCAAAAGTGATGGCTGATTTTGATTATTTAATTTTCAACACATTTTTATTTATTGTTACTTTTGTAAGTTTCAAGTGATTTCAGTGAGAATTGTGGGGTTTTCCTTCTTTAACTGAGGGGTACCAACAATTTTGTCCACATGTGTAGGTTCTTGAAGAGAAACAACTGTAACAAATAATTCACATGGCATGCTCATTAAGACATCATACATCCGAGTCGATAGGAATGACCCAAAGGCCAAACGCATGCCTTTCCACACTGCAGAGGGCGAATAATTCAAAAAATCTTTCCCTTCGATCGTCTCAGCAAGAGCCACTTTCTTGGAGCTGTTTTTGCAGAGTTGATCACCAGCTGAGAGAGATGCTCGCTATGCTGAGGAGCCATGAAACTAGCAGGAGTTAAGCACCAAAACACTCCTCTTTCTTATTTGTGGTTTAGGGAGAAGACCCCTGAACTGTTTGTGATGCCGCAGAGCCTCTGCTGTATCCGTGAAGGTCAAGAGACGGGCTGGAAGCGCCTTAAAGACGTGAATACAAAAAGCCTGTAGCCCTTCTTTTGGTTCCACCTAAGGGTGCATGTTAGATTGGGAGCTGATTTACAGAGAGGGCAATAGCACTTGAACTCCAGACCCTTTTCAAGGAAGACAGAAAAACATCAGCGCAGACCAATAATCTGCCCATAAAATAACCGTGATACTGACACTGGCATAATAAAAGATTAGAGAAAACAAAATCTCACAAATTAAAAGAGTCAGGGGATAAATACAAGTTTAAAGGTGAAGCCATGAGCCTCACGAAACCACGAGTGCAATAAAAATGACAACTTGAGGCGTCAGTTAAGCAAACAGGGGGTCTGGCTATGATTCATTGGAGGCAACAGAGGGTATCCAATTAGATCAACAAAAGCGAAAGTACCAGAAAGATATATGGGACCTGGTGTTGCACTGAAGCAGCAAACAGGGCAAACTACTCGCAAGAAAAGTTGTGATTCCTTTACAACTGGTGATTATCCAACAGCCATTAAAGTGCAACCACCATGAAGCAATATTTGTAAGGACATTAAGGTGATATGCATACTGCAGAGGGAGTCCCAGATGGAATTCATTTAGCCCGGCTTCCCCTCTATGGCAATCTTTAAAATGGGACTCTCACACTGCAGCTATTCTGAGGTCAATTTCATGGCATCCACCTAATGTGTTCAGAAACTTCAAAGCAGGGAAATTATGTTGCAGTTGGGTCAATATTGTAGTCTGGTAGGACGGTGGAGCCCAGTGGGAAACAAATCAGATGTTAGAAAACAGACATGCAGGTAAAAACAACTGAAATAAAGTTCAAACTTCACAATCTGAAAGTCCAAGATGAAAAGCGAAAATCACTTTTAAAAATGTCAATTAATAATTAGATATTACATATAAAAATTAGCTTAACTTGAGTTTTCAAACTGTGAGGATAAAAGTATTCAGACGAAGTGTTCAGTTTAACTCCAATTTGGGAAGAAGGGAATAACAGTTCAGCAAGCAGGGAAATCACAGCTTCATGCTTTAATGCACCACAACTCCAATCTCTCTGTTGGAGTATGAATAATAAAACTGCTGTTCCTCACAGAATGAAGTCAGTCATCATAAGGCCAAGGAGGGAGTGAGTGATGAAGAAGAATTGACCTACATAAGGCATCAAGTTGCACTAGATGCATGGTATTTCGCATTAGATTCAATGAAGGAGGCAACAGGAAACGTGGTTTAAGGCTGCACTGTAAGCCTCAGTCAGAGATGACTTCATGTTCTGCTGTAATTAATCAAATCAAAGCCTCGCTAAATTGAAAGAAACAGGCACAGTTTTGAGCTTCCCTTTATGCGTTTACTGGCAAAGGCGTTAACGAGGCGCTCGCAGAAATAGCAATTTGTTTGGGCTGAGAGACTGGGTAAAAGCAAATCCTGAAATAACACGCCAACAACTCAGCTCCTGAAAAAAAAACACTACAAAAAAGCTCTGTGTGTGTGTGTGTGTGTGTGTGTGTGTGCGTGTGTGTGCGTGCATGTGTGTGCAAAAAAGGGGTGCAGTACGGCAAGAGAGATTACAATTGTCAACAAACAACAACACACAGATTCCAAAAAAAATGCACTCCCTTAACCAACATGTTTTAAAGAGAACAAATGACTGTAGTTTGGTCAACAAACACACAATAGCATGCAAAGTAGAACAACTGCTGCTAAAAATACATCAGCAGATAAGATCATCTGAAACTGCATTTTGGATATAAGACAACATCTCATTTAACTGAATGCAAGGATCAGACGTTTTCTCGAGGTTGTTGCAGAGCAGAAGGAGCAGCTCCTGTTTGTCCATTTTAGCATAATTTAAAACAGAGCGCATTTCAAGGACATGGCTGACATTGAGTGAGGGAATTAAGCAGTTTGCCACTAAATTGTAGTGCTTTATTGCACCAGTGAAGCCTACCATTGATTGTTGTTTAGCCTATTAGACTCACTATTGTCTCATTAGACAAGGAAAAGACGGGCATTACCAAGGCTCCAAAATTATTTTTGAGATTAAAGGGTTACGAATCTCGATTCTTGATTGTTCCTCAAAGACAGAGAAAAAAATTCTTCTTGGTCCAATATGTGGCCTATTTAAATAAATACAGGTACTATATCTGCCAAAAGGAAATAAAGTCTTTTGCAGTGCTTCATATCTTTCCTTTCTTTTTGCTGTAGTCTGATGAAATAAAATCTGAATAGCAATTACTTTCTCAGAGGGAGCAGTCTTTGTACCTGCAACAGCCAAGAATAAAGACTGGGCTCAATAACCTTTGTTACACCTTATCTGCCTTCTCAGCAGATCTATCTGTGAAATTAAAATAGAAAGAGTCAAGACAGTGGAGTCAAATGTTTCCCATTTCTACAGGCTCTGCACTGGAACATAATATAGAGCACTAGAATTCAATAGAATACTTTGGCAATCCTCTACAAGTAGATGTGTGGCAACCTCAACACTGATCTTAACTAAAGACTGCTAACGCTTTATTTCTTTCACTTTTGTGTGTTTGGTTTGTTGGTTTGGCAGATTTAGTCGCCTCTTATTAAAAACACCTCTGCAGGCCATGGAGAAGTCATGCTCACCAAACAGCAGCCTATTTACTTTCTATGATTTAGAACTGATGAGTAATTATTTTGGGTTCTGTGAAATGGGTAAATGGATAAGTTGGCTTGAAATTTGGAAACCAGTAAATATATATCTTTATTCATTTCTGAGTTTGATCTTTACAATTATTATTTAGGGACAAGGCTACAAACGTGTATTTTTACTACTTAAGGGGCTTTATGACAAAAACTTGGTCAAAAAGTAGGATAAGATGCATAAGAGGATTAAAACATTTTCAAAAAAACAACAGTTTTTGCACAGTCACAGTAAATCTAATATGAACACAGAAAAAAAACACGATTTTTAGGATAAACCCGAATTGGAAAGAAGCCCCAGATGAATATGATATTAATTGTTAAATGTATAGGTAGATGTATCATAAGATACTGTGCAACAGTTGATAGCAAAATAGAGAAATATGTTTTTGTAAAATGAAATTTTCTGGAATTTTTTTTTTTTTTTAATGTCAGTGTTTTAACCTTTGCTAAGCCTTTTTTTTTTACTTTTTCTGGTAGTACACTATGTCATTCATATTTTGACACATCAAGTCAATGGTTGCCACAACAAATCGGCTTTCACTTGTTTTTATAAATGGTTTTGCAGAGAGTTTTTATGCCAAATACCTCTCCTGACCTAACCCTGTATTTTATCCAGGCTGGGGATCGACACAGAGACCCAGACTTAGAACCCCTTGTGGCTACATAGTTAGGCAGTAGCTTGAAGGGTTTTGCCTAAGGACACACAGGTATAAGTTATTTGCACCCCCTGGGAAGCGAACCCAGCCAACTGAGCCATCCAGCTGCTTTCTTTTCTGTTAGTACACTACACTTTTTTGCTGATATTTTACAAAGGCTTTTCAAATCCATCTTATTACAGCAAATTTGACAAGTCTTTGCTGATCCTGATTTCACTCCATAAATCTAATTTCTTAAAACTTGAAAGGAACAGCTAAACTCGCCGTGTTCACAAGAAAACTACTGCCTGTCAAAGGTCAAGAGAGATGGGTGGAACCCAAAAGTAAAGCCTTAGTCACATGCACCTGACGGGTGCTGCAGGATTTTGGGTAATCTAGGCCTGTGGAAGGTCATAGACAGGAGCAGCCACCTCAAGGGACATCATGAGAATGGAATGCACAATTGTCGTGCATGTGACAACTGGATTGTGACGCATTTGTAAGTATAATGTAAGTTACATGCACTCAGGCATACAGGGGATGCTGTCGTACAGTATCCTTATGCCGCACTCCATTATCATCATTAAGGTGCAGGTACTGGCTTCTTACTAACTGCGCACGAATGCTGCACGAATAGGGTGTTAATGTGTTAATGATGTTAGCGTAAGGACGGCCATGAGATATTCTCAAACTACACTGTGTCTAATTTCCTCATTTCTAACAGTCAGGAGCGCTTATCACTTATGTGATCAGCACAACTGGGCCACCTGTCCAGGATTAAGGGGAGGATGAAAAAAAGAAAAATTCATACAAAGTGCCTGCATCTCACCTACTTCACCTTTACTTACCCTTATGTGTTGTTTAGGTGTTTTGCTTCAATCAGTGATGCTCACAGCATTAAAACAATGTCCCTGAACCTTTTTTTTGTTGTTGTTGTTTTTTGCTCAACAGGCTAACAGAGTGGTTTAAGAGGTTTATATTTGCTGCAGGCCACCTGTAAGTCACATACAGGTTGGCTTATTTCTCACAGAAAGCCTGTATCCACCCATAAGGACAGTTATGACTAAGACTTAAGTTGGCATGCAAATGAGAAAGCCAAACCAAATTTTAGCAGATTTTCTTTCCCAACCTGGGCTGTCGACCGTAAGTGATTATCAATGAGCTTTTTTTCCCCTGAAATCACAAAGTATGTTATTCGCAGTTTGATGACACAGAACTCTCAATGAAAAGCCCATTAGAATTTATCAGAAGTTTTTTTCCAACTGGAGTATGAATGTTTACCAGAAAATATTAAAGGCAGCAGCATCATTGACTTTTTATCAGCTTATCACAGAAGTATCAACGAAAATCAAGAATTTCTAAAGACAACATTAAACTATTTTTTTGTTTTCTTAGTTTTATTAGTGCTGTCAACATGCAGCAATTGAATAAACACAGGCCAGAGAGAACATTTTTCCTTACTTTTTATTGTCTGCAATATTTACATTTATAAAGTGTTAACGCTGAGGTTTAATTTGTGTGTACAAGACACATCAACAGTAAGATAAGCAGAACTGTATAGACTTTAATGTCTGCAATATTATTCAAAGAAAAGAAAAATTCTGATATACAGCCATAAGAAACAAAAAATGTTTTTCAGCGCTTCAAATGATGTGGATGAATACTTTATTCTTATTGGCTGCTGGGTGTGGATGTGCACCGAAAGAAGTTCCGGTCACAATGTTCTATTTGTGCAGGCTTCTTCTAAACAAACGTTTCGGAAAGAGATTAACTTTCTCACTGAACAGATCAGCAATCAGCAAATATATAGTTTTCCTTTGCCGCTGCAATTCAAGGTCGCTGATGGTTCAGCGACGCATTGTCTTGTTACAGCTGCATTACGAATCAAATAATCCGCCTCTACTGAAAAGCATCATTTTCTGCGACTCTTTTCTACCAAAAACTCTCAGAGTTTTTGTCCGACACAGAGGATTCAGGTCTATGTGGAATGTTGTTTTTCTAAATAACTGTCCTTGATTTACTACCATTGAGCTTTGATGCCCAATGCAAGGAAGTATGTGCTTTTGTTCTTTGTATGCTTATGCCTACAAGATTGATTTTTTTGTTTGGGATTTTAATGTTCTTTTGTATTGGTGGCAAAGCATTTTACAGTTGAGTTTCTTTCTTAACATGTTGGTATGTTATATGATAGGATGATTGGATTAGAGTAAAGTTCAAAATAGTTCTAAATTAACTAATTGAGAACTGACCCCACCAGAGGGGGCTATATTCACCCTAACCTACTGCATTGGAGTGTGGTTCAACCAGCAGCACAGCAGCTCAGAAGAAAGTCCTCCAAAGGGTCATAGACTCGGCCATGAAGATCCTCGGCTGTCCTCTCCCCACTCTACTTGAACTGCACAACTCCACTGTCTAAAGAGGGGCCAACACATGATCAGGGACACAACACACCCAGGTCACTCTCTGCTTCAACTGTTATCTTCAGGACGGCAGTGCAAAGCAATCAGAACACAAACAAACAGATTAAAAAACAGTTTCTTTCCTAAAGCCATCACAACAGTGAACAAAACATACTAAACACAAGAAACGGCTGCTGAAACTAACCTGTTGTGTAATAAGTGAACTACTTGGTGAAATAAGTGGACTTTTTTTGTACAGTGCTCAGCAAAAATGAGTAAACCCACTTTAGAAAGTACTAATTTAATTAGTACCACAATGAACAAAAGGACAATTTCTAAACTTTACACAAGGATGAGTTTTATTGAAGCCTTATTTAACTCCAAAACATGAAATAAAGATGAATCCTGTAACTTAGATCACAAAATCTTCAGTTTTACTCAATTTGGTTGAAGCAAAAATGAAAACACCCTGCAACCGAAACGACTACATCTAGTTTGTATGAACACTGGGATTTTTTAAGGACAGCACCAGGTCTTTGAGGCATGGAATGAACAAGTTAGCGTCATACTGCAACATCTATCTGTTCCCATTCTTCCAGAATAACTTATTTTAGGGTCTGGATGCTGGATGCAGAGTGATGCTCATTTTGTTGGTTCAGAATTCCTCACAGGTGTTTGATTGGATTCAGATCAGGAAACATGTTTGGTCATTCAATCACCTTCTCCCTGTTCTTCTTCAGAAATGCAACAGTAGCTTTCCATGTCTGTTTTGGATCTTTGTCGTGTTGGAAAAGTGCACGACAACCAAGTGCACAGAATGATGACAGCATCTTCTCCTTCAGTATAGAGCAGTACATTATTGAGTTCATGATACCATCAATGAAATGAAATGCAGCTCCCCACTCATGCAGTCCCACATAAGGACACTGCCACCACCATGTTTCACTGTAGGCACCATTAATTTTTCTTTGAAATCCTCCCCTTTGTGACGCCGTACAGTTCAAAAACCATTAGTTCCAAAAACAGAGATCTTTGTTTCATCACTCCAGAGTGTAGAGTCCTAGTAGTCTTCCTATTTTTCATCATGAACCCTAGCAAATTCTAGGTATGTTTTTTTTTATGCATGGGCTTTAAGAGAGACTTCGTTCGTGGACGATACCCACGCGTGTCATTCCTCTGCAGTGTGCGCCGTATGGTGTGACTGGAAACGGTCACTCCAGTTTGGTTCCATGGAAGGCCTTGACGTCTCTGTAAGATGGTTGCACTTCAAATTTTCTTAAATTTTTGGATCTTATTTGCTTCAGTATTTTGACTGGTATGTAACGCTTTGCTGATCTTGTAGCCCTCACCTTTTTTGTGTAAAAAAATTATTTCTTTTCTCAGATTTTGTGACATTTCTCTTCCGCGAGGAGCCATTTCTGACAGCATGAAATGGGAAGGGCTTTTCTTTGTTAACTAATGCTTTTAAAGTCACCTGTGTCCTGGACACATTTTAAATGAATCATTTGACTCAACTTTGGTTGAATGTCTGTTAAATAGAATTTTTTAGTCTTAAGTGTGGCTTTTCTCCTAAGAATATACTTGGGGTGAACTCATTTTTGCAACATGGACTTGAATGGGTTAGTTGGGAAAAATCTCTTTTTTGTTGTGTGCAAATTAACAAATCTTGTTTACAATCAAAGGCCCACATTTGTTAAACTGTTTTGTAGTTTAATGCCTCATAGAAAATGTTGATTCTGAAATGACACTAAAGGTTTCCTGAAAAATGTTTGTGTTTTTTATTCTTAACTTTTTTTGGAATTTTCTTTGTGCATGTAGATGTCACAATGACAATGAGGACCAAAACTGTTCTTTTCTATTTACATGAAGTTTATAAGAGGATGTTGCATTGAGATTGTCTCTTACATGTGTTTTATTTCTGATAACTCAGTAGGTAGTCACAAAACAAAAGGATGGCTGTGCCTATTTTATTTATTTTTTGTGTGTAAGAGGCCCATTATGTAGGCACAGAGTCTGTTTGCTTTCCCTGCAGCGCAACTTCAAGCTCCACTCAGTCTGGCTCAGAAGTGAAGCATTTCTGAGTTCTGTGCATTCGGGAGCACACCCGAGAAGCAGTTACCAAAAGGACAGGTGATGCAGAGTAAGCATGAGGTGTTACATTTTAAAAATCCAGCAGGTCCTCTTTTGAAGCATTTCCGCCACAACAGCCCGGAAAAACCAGTCAATGTCTTTCTTTAGCGCAGCAACACACTGTGTTACTTCTGTTAGGCTTAAGAAACGCAAGATGCTTTACATCAAGTGTAACCAGGCCATATGTATTTGCAGCTTTGTAAATATAGACGACTCCTAAAACAAAATTAGTTAGTGGTCTTGTTTGCTTGGTTACAGTTCACTTAATTTCTCATGTGTTCTCTATAAAAGGATGCACTTGTTGAATTTGCAGCTAAAATAAATTAACTACACAGATAAGTAATGTTATGACCTCTTGTAAATCCATATGAACCTGAAAGCTGCACAAACTAGGCCAGAACAGTTGATTTTTCTTTTTTTTACGTCTAAATGGAGCTTTGTGTTTTTTTAAAGTAAAAGTTCCTATTTTTTTTACTTATGTCCCATTATTGCTTAATTTAAAAATCATAAATCAGTTTTGAGGGGAAAAAAGTTTTGGTTGGAAAGAGGGAGATAGGGAGGGATGGACAGAAAGAAATAGAACCAAAATGTCATTTGAGTGGTAAGGATGGAGGAGGGACAGCTCATGTTTGGCGTTTCAGAAACAAAACCAGGTCAAAGAGGAGGAGAAGAAATGATGAACAACATAAAGTCAGAATATGCTAAATAAGCAGATGCAGAGGAGACGGATAAATAGAGGCAGATTATTATTTAAGGTGACCCCTAAAGAAAGCAGCTTAAAAGATAATAAGAAAACGCTGGTCAAACATAGGATGCATCCCAAACACAGGTTTGAAAAACAGCAATATCTGTAAAAACACAGTGTGACAAGAAAATAATAACAACACTGCAACTGATCTGATGCTCAGCATGATCATGTAGCTGCTACAGTAACATTAAATAAATTAGTGTCATTAAATCAATAATAGGTTAATTTTATCCAGGCTGAAGAATACTCAGTAACAATTTACATTATATCTGTTGAATTCAGAATCATCAGTCCTGTAAACAAATAATCAGAAAAGAAAAACAATGTGATCAAACCATTCAGCATCAACAACTGTGTCCACGTCTACCAGATAACGGAACAAAAATCCGTTTTTTTCTGCATTGTAAACCATAAAATCCCTCCAGTGGGGCTTAGCTGCAGTTACCTGGTTTTAGGTTAAGTTCACATCATTTAATAAGTTTAATTACTAATCCAAATATTAATTCTAGTTCTCAAGGAATTTATTACTGAAATATGACATATTTGACATGCTGAACAAACTACATCAAGATAGTCCAAATGCATTTGAGGGTGTATTCAGAATGGAAAAGTCTGTTGGTCTGGACTGAGTCCGCTTAATTTGGTCCTGAACCTCGCATTTGTTCTGTATTTAGATTGCTGTCTACAAGACATTTCTGCTTCGAACCAAAGCTTGTAAACCAAACCATGTGACTAAAGATCTCTTCAGTCATTGGCCAGGAATTCCAAGAACAGGACAAAGCAACTAGAGGCAGTAATTGTGGAAGTCCTGCGTTTTACAATCCTTGTCGGGATGTTTTACTGATTCAAAATTCACATTTTGTTGATCAATTTTGAACATCTGAATCAACCTGAGATACAACAGTTTTTACTGCTACTTTGGTACGGTGGAGGCAGGCTGCAAAGTGGGGACTGGCAAAATGACGGCTAAGAAGGTAGGATGATATGTGTTTATGACATATAGATTGTCAGTAAAACCATGAGAAGCAATGGGTATCATGTCAAACGTTTTAATGAGTCTGCATTCATCTGATCACATTTCAGTTAGTTGCTGTGTCTCATTGCTTTTGTGTAATGGCATTGTATTTAAGAGAGTTTTGTTAAGGAACTACAAGGTGGCCTTTGGCATGACGTCACAGTAGCACGCATGCAGCGTAATTAGACATAGAAATGCAGGTAAGAAGCGATTATAGTGGTGTAAAGACAAACGTTCCAACAAAAAAGGAGTTATATTAAGGAGTTTATCCTGTCTGATAACACGACAGTCAATGCTTTACAGTAGTCTGCAGCTCACCCAATGCGTTTTTCCTAATCTGTTTTTATCACGTTGTATATCATATTATTATATCATATTATAATATCATATTATATCACAGGCTACAGTAGTCGTACTGGTCTAATTATTCCACTCTGGGACTGAGGAATCTCAGAGTGCCCCGAAGCTCAGTCTGATTGGAAACGAACCAAGAACACCTCAAAAGATGGGTCCAAGAGCGGTTCTAGGCTCTGGACCAGGGTCCCCCTTTGGGTTAATTCAGACTGGAAATCTCAATTCCAATTTATTTATGGAATGCCCTGTGAGATGTACCATTTCTTTTCACGGGAGTCCAAATACACAAAACATATAACAGTTACAAAAAATTAGATGAATTTTCACAGATTATAAATAAACTATACAACATACAGACAAGACAGGACAAATTTGCTACCTCTGATATCTAACCATACTTCTGCTAAAGTTTCATTTCACAACATCATTAAATACAACAATAGAACAGCATTACAAGAAACAACAGTACCAACTTAGTAAGTACATTCAGATTAAACATAATACCATGATTACAATGGTATTCATAAAAAAAGAGAAAACAATAGAGAATAACACACTCAAAATATTGATAGAACTAAACACATTAGCAAGGAGTTTTAAGGTAAACAAATAAAGATGACTTAAATAATCCAAAAGATGTCATAGATCTTAAAGATATGGGTAACTTGTTCCACTCAGGAGAAATTTGTTCCAGATTATCGGGGGAACTTTAAATGAACTAAATGTGTCCAGTATCAATTCTCCCAAAATGATCAGACATCCTCCATCCTCAAATACTCCCCAAATCTGCAGCTAACATCTTTGTGTCTTCTAGAACAGCTTTAGACTTACTTTTGAGTTCATGTTCATCTCAATCAAAGCTGTCATGGTGACTCAAGGAAAATTCATCATTATTCATCTTTCAGAAGGGCTTTTTTATGGTTTCCTGCTTAGTCTTAGTCTCAAGAGCAAAATTGATTTAAGTTTACATCTTGTGAAAAAAATGCAAAAAAGCATTGTTTACATAATCATAATTATTAAAAAAAAAAAAAAAAAACTTTATTCCACCCTGAAGGAAAGAACTGTTCCTTTTTTTCCAACTCTTACATTGGAAGTCCATCTAGTGGTTGTGTTCACCTTTGCATTTTACCCAGAGGTTTATCTAAGAGATTAATTGACGTGGAGAAAATTCTTCATTCTGAATATCAGCTCCATCATCACCACATGACCCTGCAGCCATGTGCATTGAAAAAGGTGGGGCAATTCATGGGGGTAAGTTCATGGACACAAAAAGAAGCAAGCGCAGCCATATTTAAGTTACACCACAATGTCTTCTTTTAGCTCCTTCCCAACGGACCACATTATTAGAGACTTAAAAAATGTTTGTTGTCTCTAAATTCATAAAAGCACAAAATCTCTGCTAACAGCACAAAAAACACCACAGGGGAGACCTTCACCCACAGCAGGAGGAATAAGACGCAGCCTCTGTTCAGATGACACCAAATTATGATTCAGGAGTGCAGATTAACTGTAATCAATGAGCTTATTGCAATAAGCAAACACAACAAATGTACTGAACTGTGATCGCTGGCTGAGCTACACAAGCTGCTCTCACAACTACAGATAATGTCACATTTAAACTTATAGACCCAGTCATATGCTCGCACTGTTCCTCCATATTAGTATTCATCCCATCAAACCTCAAGCCTAGAGCTATTGATTGGTGAATGCCAAGAGCTAAAGGCCAATAAAATAAAATGAAAAACTCAAGAAGATTCTGAATGATCCCTGAAGACAAAAAAAAAAAAAAAAAAGGAAACCAACACAACCCGGTTTAACCTACATATGAGGCGGCGTCTCTTCTTGGTTAGCTAGGTGTTTCAGGACTAAACATCCCTTTATTACAGGTACCTCAATTTAAGACATACAAAAATGTTACACCAAACACTCTGGTGTTGCACCGGATCTCATTAGTTATTAATTGTGAAAAAGAGCTGATGAATGCATGAGGTGATTCATATTAAAATCTCAATGAGAAGTTACTTTTTGGTTAGAATAATTTTTATTTCATGTCTTTTAATGAGTATATGAGTACATCTCTGTCTTTAAATACAAAGTCTGGATTACATCTGAAGTGTAGTTTTGACTAATAAAAATATATCCTTTTTTACTTATTTACCGTTTTTTTGAGTACTTTCAGTGTGTGTCATGAGCAAGACACTGTGCAATGACCCTGGAATCTTTTTAAAGCTGGCTGACACCAGCGGATGCTGTATCTAAAGGTCATGAGGACATTTTGAGTATTTTTGCCTTATTCATTCTTTTCTTATTATAAAAGTAGATCCTGTCCAGCATTTATTATTATGAGATGCCCTTAAGCAAAGTGTCCGTTCAGTGGTGCTGTGGGAGACTGCATTATGGTCCATCTTGTGTGTTTTTTTTAAATAAATCTAGCCCAAATGCAAAAAGAATAATGGTGTGTTTGGAAAGAGAGATTGCTACAAGAAACACGTCTGTTGCTGTCAAAGACATAAACACACTTGACAGATAATCTAAGACATCACCCACTGGATTCTGCATGGTTAAAATAAAGTCTTAGATGAGTCAGGCAGTGTGTCCATAGTTCACTCTACCCTCCTCAGCAATGTTTGGGAGTCATAAGCTCCGTTAGGGTCAGTTCCCTACTAATTAAAGTAACAAGCTTCAAACTTTGCAGATTTGAGCTATGATAAAATCAAAGCAACTTATTTTTTCACCTTTTTCCCCTTCAAGGTATTATCAATAAAAAAAATAACAAAAACTGACACCAGGCTTCATAATTTTGTTTGTTTTCGTGTAAAATCTGACTTTTTACCATTAGAATCAATGGAAAATTGCTCTGTTCCAACAACAACCATCAGTGGTCTTTTCAGGAACTGCAACATTTATTTCTTACCTCGCATTAAATTTGGGAACGGAAGGCAAAATCTGCCAAACAAACTGCAGATACAAAAAAAAGTTATATAATAAATGTTTTAAATTAAATTGTTTTATGGAGCTACTATATTTTCCATGTTATAAGACACACTTCAAAATCTATAATTTATTTCTAAATAGGACAGTGCGCCTTATAATCTAGAGCGTCTTATATTTGGCTTGATTCTGGTTGTACTTATTGATGTCAAAGTGATTCTGAGAGGTACGCAGCACTCTGTCAAAACGTTTGGTTGGGTTATATTGTGAATACACACATGCAGCTAACTTGCAGTGGTGTTGCATTGTGTGTTTTTTTTTTCTTGTTACTAATGAGTTACTGTGATTGCAGTTATTTAAGTCTGATTGACAATCTTATGACTGTTTGGTCTCACTTAATGCGCCTTATAGTTCAGGGCATGTATGCATTTATATTATATATGACATGTTGTTGACCTTTCGGCTTATTTCGTCAGGGGTCTCCACAGCTTTCACTTTTTTGCACAGGTGGTTTGGCACAGAGTTTTATGCCACATGCCCTGGAACAACCCTGTATTTTCAAGGCTCAGGAAGACCCAGGTAGGCAGCAGGGTGAAGGGTCTTTCCTAATTTTCCACACTTTGCAGGCCGTGGGAAGCAAAACCAGATTTTCTATGTGCCAGTCCTACACCCAGTCAACTCAACCATCCAGCTGAAATGCCTTATATATGATATACATTTAAAAATAGACCATTTATCTAGGGCATGCCTCATAATGTGATGTGCCCTATAGTCACACTGGGATATAAAGTTGCACTTTTGGGAAAATTATATTTAACAAAATAAGGAAACAGGAACAAAATTTCACGTCAACAGAATAAATAACAATAACAGACTGAGTATAAACAAGTGTTGACAACAAGTACTCCATACTTTGAGGTTATACGACAAACATGAAACAATAGACTTCACTGACCAAATACCTCAGTTCTCACAGAAAATGAACCAGCTTTTACTTCTTCTAAAGATGCTTTAAAACACCAGCTATCAGTAACAAGAGCTGACCGATAATTATAAGCTGCAACCAAACCAGCAGGGGATGTTAAATCATTAAACAGTCTTAAAATGAATAAAAATGAATAAAAATGAAACTAATGTTTTTTCACTCCCATATAAACACATTAAAGCACAAGGTCCGATTTGTATAAAGTTGGTTAGACACTGCAGTAACTCTGGGTTTCAAAACTAAACACACAAACCTTTGTTGGAGTCCACAGAGGCTCTACACTTCTGTTTCTTCTGAGCTTCAAACCACTTTGACAGTAAATGTGCAATGGCTTCTCTAAACAGTCTAGTGAGTATTTTGTCTAAGAAATGTAAATGTTCACAAAGGAAAAACATACATATCATACATGTCTTCATGGGTTAAATAAAGTAGCACTTTTAATGTGAAGCTGCAGGTTTTTTAATTCTTTGACATTTTTGCTATAGGTCAGACTTAACTGCGCTCTTCCATAACATGATTTTTTGAACACCACAAAGGGCAGAGACATGTATTCTGCTTTACTTTAATAGACTGTTGCCATAGTAACAACATCCCTTAGTGGAGTCAGGTATTGGTTAGTGATGACCATTTTAAAAACCTGCTTTAAAAAAATCCTGAAGATTGATTATAAAAAAAAAAAGTTCAACCAGTAATTAAAAAAAAGACTTTTTACAATGCTAAAATGAAGTTTGTAAAAAAAGATGAATGATTAATAATCAATGTCCAACAAAAATATTGTTTGTTCAGGTATGGGAACATTAGATGGTTGAGAATAATATTTATCTAGACAATGGCGCTCGTCTCACACTTAATCTGCCATTACTCCCACTTTACTGAACTGACTGCTATCTGTTCATGCAGAAATATTTATCTATGGTCATCATTTGAGTGCAGATGCAGGTTACAGGTACAGATAAGTACCTAAGATAAGGAGGCAACACACAATTGTTGAAATCTGCTGCTGCTCCAGTGTGCTGCACAGTAATCTAGAAGTACATGGCAGATTATTGACAAAAATTCACCAAAAAGGAGAATACCATAAAGGCAGTCATGGAGTCTTCTGTAAACACTCCCAGCTCCTAAGATTTGGAGAGATGTCACTAAAAAAGATGAAAGCCAGACAAATTTAAAAACAGGCCGTTTTATGCTCTGAAAAATTAGGCAGGAATGTTTCAGTGAGTCAGACTTGGGTTCCATAAAATCAAAAACTGAGCGTTGGCACAAACATTTCAAGCTCCGCTGTGACAGGTGGAGGTGGAAGCAGACCCAAGATTTCGAGGAATTATTGTGGAGTTTTCCCTGACAGGTGTGCAGTCAGAGGCTCCAGTTGTTGCAGCTCCAGGCACTTCAGTGACTGGAGGCCCTGAAGCAGACAGTGATCTTCTGCCAGGCACATAAGAACTCCAGGCCTGTCTGTGATGTAATCTGCAGCAGCTGCTGCTGCGTTTGTGTTCAAGCTGGAGATACATGCAACAAAAGCCTAAAATTAATTTATAAACTTTTACTGTCTGACCTTTTTCTATTTATGCAAACTTTTTCAATGATTCCTTAATAAATAGTAGTTTGTCTAAATAATTTAAGTAAAACAAACATATGAATAATAATACATACGTCAGCACGAAGCCAGATTTTTATTCCTTTTTTATTTATTTCATAATAGAAGTGGTTGAGGAATAAGGGAGTTAGTGCTTTTACCAAATATTTATTTCACTTTTATGAAAAAGTTTTGTTTGGGTTTTTAAGTTTGAAAGATGCTTTTATTTTGTAACGTCTTTGTTTCTCCAACATATGAAAAAAAGAACCATTAAGTTTCATTTGATTTGAATGGATGCAATAAAATTAAAGCTGCTAACTAATTTTGTTTTCATCAAACAATGTTTTTTTTAATAGTCAAAAGCTTTTGTTGGAACCAGATCCAGTTTATTTTATAGTTTGTAAATATTTCAATTTATAATTCTTAATCATATTGTATTACAAAATAGATCGTCTGTATTTCTTTTTTTTTTTAATGAGATTCAGACATTTCATGACTCCTCCCTCGAAATCTGCGGTCACCTGTCGTCTCAGGTGGGGCTCTCAGTGACTTTTGGATACAGTGACCGGGAGGAATAAAAGGTTTTTTGAAACCTCAAAGTGAAATTTGAGACGCTTTTTGATTAAAAAAAAGCCAACAAGTATTTCTTCCCGATGCGAGTTGGAACCACCCTCCTCCCACAATGGCTTTTGTAGCTTCAACACTTTTAAAAATATTTCAACAGTCTAGAATATAATTACTCTCATGATAGACATTGTGAAGCTCCCCAAACCCTTCAGCAGTGGGCACTGCACAGAGTTTACAATCAGGGGGTTGTGGGTTTTAGCCCAGGAACTGCCACAGACTGGTTGCACCAGAATAAAAGTCTGGCAAAAATCTCAGCCAAATCAAACTGCTTCATTGTGGAGGTGATATTGAAAAGATTTTGATATTGAAAAAACTAAAAATGATAAAGAATTTTAATCTGAAACAATCTAACCCATCAGCTCCAACAAACCCATAACCTTAACAGAAACACTGATTATACGTATGCCAAGCTCTATTCTCACCTCAAGACCAGCTACTTTAGAAGCGATCCCATGTGAGGTGTTCCTCTTTAAGCTCAAAGCTCCACTGAGCTGCATGTTGGTTGGTTGCAAAAAAAAAAAAGCAGGTGATAAAAAGCAAACATTTTTCTTATCTAAATATGTTTAAAGCTGGTTACCGTGGCAGCACACCTGTACCTGTCACTGATGCTGGAGTTCACCTCAGTACTGTAGTAAATCACTTCCTACCAAAAAGATCTTATCTTTGTGCAATACCAACCCAGACAGGCCGTTTTCATTTGTTGCTTTTCTCACACATTTCCCTCATCTCTCCATTTTAACCATAGAATTCAATTTTAAGCTGCATTTGAATGTGACGTAAACCTCAAAAAGATACCGAAAGGACGCAATGAAGACTCAGCAACAGAGAGGGATTTTGAAAGAAACATCTTTGACTTCAGACTGTTCCTCAGATTCACACTGCAGTAAAACCACTCCATTTTCAATTCTGCGGCTTCACTGCTGGCAATCAAACAACACTTTGTGCAGCAAATCTCACCCGAAACCTTTAATTTCCATATGTCTTTAGGTTAAAATGAAGTCTGATGTATGAAGATGACATAAAAGTGTGAGATGTACAAAACAACCAATCTTAATAGCCTAATGGTGAACTTTGAGTGGTTTTTTTCCTCTTTTTTAAGCAGTACAGACATGATGAAAAGAGCATACATTAACCAGAAATTATAATTTTACAAGTATGAAATCTAAAAAAAAAAAAAAAAAAAAAAAAAAAAACATACAATAGAACAGTTTTAGAAAAATCATCTTTGCTTGGAAAAAACTAATAACTTGATTTATAGAAACCAGATTCATGGATTTGAAGAGTGGATATTGCAATGTACTATATAAAAATGGATTTAATTTAATTTATTAGGGTTTTTTTCTGAATGTGTGAAAAGTTCTTGTGAACTGTGAGCACAAATTAACCAGGATTTATCAATTTTCTACTAGCAGTTTAAAAAGTCAATCAATAAAGACAGCCTTAATAAATGGAAGTGAGTCTAAAGCTCACCTTGTTGCAGACAAATTGAAAAAAGGGATATGACTGCACCACAGTAGACAACCCATTATATTCAAAAAAGCTGTATTAATACATTTTGTGTGTAGCTTGGAAAGAAACAACAATAATCAAAATGTCAGCGCATCTCTCATCCACAGCAAGGAGAGAAGGATGAAGGAAAAGCACTGAGGCAACAGAATTCTACTAATATTTACATAAATACATACAAAAAACATCAGATCTATCTGTTTGCAGCATCAGAATACACAGCAAACCAGGATACAATGAGCCAGGAAGAGATTTACAAAAGGAAGGAAACGATTCCTCAAGCATAAGTCTTGTTAATTTGAAGCTCTCTGCCAAAAAAAAAAAAGGTAAATGCAAATTGGCACAAGAGTGTTGGTCAAGTACATGCCAAATGGCCACATAAGTAAATCTGAGCAATAAATAACTAATATCTAAGATGCATTTTATTACACTTAAAAATTCAGTGAGCAGATGGTAAATGGTGTATAGTTATATAGCACTTTTCTATTTTCCTTAAAGGCCAAAGCACTTTACAATCATAGTCCCATTAACCCATTCAAACACACATTCACACACTGATGTGTGTGTGCACGGGTCAGTGACGGACACTGATGCCAACCTATAACCAGCAGGAGCAATATGGGGTTCAGTGTCTTACCCCCAAGGACACATTGGCAGTCAAGGCAGGAGTCAAACCTGTTAGCTTCTCTCAGAGTCGCTCGATCTGCCTCTGCACTGTGAACCTCCGCCTTAAAGAACCTATCGAAGACCTTTCCATTTCTCCTGTCATGTAACTTTTTAATTAGTTACAAATGTTTAGTGAAACCCTCAGAAGCCACTAAACTCATTCACTGTCTCAGATTGAGCATCAATAATACGGAATCAATCTCAAACCTTGCAGTAGTTAAAAGCTTTCAATTTGGTGCAAAAAATGTTTGGATGTGATTATTAATAATAATCAGTCTGTTTGCAAGTTCATCTACAATTTCTTTTAAATACCATAAAAAAATCAGAGAGGTGATCAATGCTTAAAGTAAGTGAGTTGTATGTACTCGATGGTCCATTTTTTGCAGTGCAAAGTTTTAAAAGAAAAGTTTCCCAAAAAGATTAAAAAATTATGTGAATGAAACCAGCCTGGAATATTATAAGAAACAACAGATCATGGTTAAAAACAAATTGAAGCTTTTGACAGAGCATCAATCCAAACCTCCCTGATAATCAGATTAAAGTTTTGCGGCACTTTTATAGCCTTGCCAACCACTTAAAGCACTTTACATTAGGAGACTGGTTCATATATCATTTTCTGTCACACACAAAGTACTCCGCAACATTACCGTTGAAAAAAACAACAAAGTATGTTTCTTTACTAATCCTGATCAAAAACTGCTATATGTGGAAATCTAGGGAACAAATCTGACATTTAATTTTTCAAAATATAATAAAAAAAACAGGTGAGGGGAACATCTTAATCTAATCTAATATAATATCATATCATATCATACAAAGTCAGCAAAATGTTTTAAAAAAAAATCACAATCAAATTCATTAAGATAAATAAATTGAGGGAATTTGAAGGTCTCAGTACATTTTTAAGTAGTTTACAATGGAAAAAAACTTTTTTTTTTTTAAAAAAAGATGAAAACAAACACTATTTGTTGTTTTTTTTGTCTTTTTCTATTTTCTATTGATTCTGTTTCTGTTTCTGTTGTTCTGTTTCAATGCTTATACATTAATTGGCGACAACAACTTCAGCTACAATAGTTTGCTTTTTTCTGTCAATTAAAATGGTTTTTTTTTTCTGTTAGTTTTAAAAGGAATGCATGGATTTCATGAGAACAATGGCAATTCAAAAAATGCCAATTAAAAGTTAATAGTTTTCAAAGCAACAAATAGTGACAGAATTAAGAAGCAATAACGTGTAAAATGTCGCATTTGTAATGTGCACTCAATAATGATAATAAATAGGAAAAGATTAACGGTGCTTACAGGTTCATCCAATTCTTAAAGAAAAAACTATATGCCCCAAATATTATATATAACCCTGGTTTTGGTGTTTTATGAAAAAACATTATTACCACACAGGTCAGGGTGCCTCAGTTATTCAACATACACCAGCACTAGTGGTTCATATCAGCTGGACATTTTGGACATAACTTTCAACTCGTTCAAGTACAAGGGAACGAAAATCCGTCAGATATAAAAGGTGAAAAAATATTGTGGGAAACACGCCAAACAAATGCTACTTAGCCTAACAAATATTTGGGGAAATGTGAAATGACGAACAAAGCAGAGGCACGCAGGACTTACCTGAAAATGCCTCCCTGACACGGTGTTGTATCTTTATTGTCCCGCAGAATCCCGTGTCACATCGGTGTAGCGTTTATTTGAGCCGGTGTTTCGATTCTAGACCTGCACCTTCACGCCTTCAACACCATCCTTCAGGGCGCAGACATGTTGGGAATTTAAAACGATGGTTTGTTGTTACAATTCTGAGCGACGCCCCCTGCTGCTCTGGAGGGATAACTACAAAAGCACGAGAATAATTTCAACTTCCAAGGTTCCTGGTGTTACATTTATTTTGCCTGACAAGTTTGCAAAACTTGTAATATTTTTTATCAATTTCTTCACTGTGATAATAGAATGTTAGGATATGCTAAAAAAAGAAACCAGAAAAGTCAAGGTTTTGAATACAATGTATGGAAGAAATCATTTTGGCCTCTTTTTTGTTGTTGTCTGTTAAAAGCAAAATTGGTTTAAATTTTTAAGCCCACTTTAAAAGTATTTAATGCACAAGCCCCGTCTTACCTAATGGACCCAGTTGTCCTATACTTTCTATATAAAATACTTTAGGTTTTAGGTTCTTTCAATTGAATAAGATATGCTTTATATATTTTGTCTGGATTGGTTAAACCTTTTTACTTCTTGAGACAAACTTGACTGGGAATTTATGCTTTAGACCAGGGGTCTGCAACCTGAGGCTCCAGAGCCACATGTGGCACTTTTACCTCTCCATTGTAGCTCTACGGCTGAGGAAAATAAAATGATCTTACTTTAGTTTAATTTTTTCATTAGATTTATGAATTTATGGCAAATTAAAATAGCACATGTTCAGTAATAACTATAATAAAATAAAGTAATAAAAATATAAAGGAGTGTAGAATTTTTCCAATGAAGTAATATAAATATAAGGGAGTGTAGAAGTTTCCCAATGGGGTGGCTGCTACTAAAATGTTGTCAGTGGGAAACCAGCCTGAACGGCTCTTTCAGTATTGAAGGTTGCAGAGCTCTGCTTCAGACCTTATAGCACATGAACTATATGAAACCAGAACAGGCTGCTTTGGCTTAGACAGAAAAACAAGCGGAGTAAGGGGAGTGTTTGTCTCATCATCCACTTCTGCTACCATCAGGCATCTGGGAGTCTGCTCCATGAGAGCTGCAGCGAGTGAAGGTCACAAACAGCTGAAAATCCAGTCTGCCGTAAACACTCAGGTACTGAAAAATCGTGCTTTGAATTCTGTTCTACGTTTAGGAACATTCCTGCCAATGGTTCTGGTAAGGTTAGTTTTTTTTTTTTTTACAAATGTTCAGGATCTCAGAACCTGAACATTTGATTGGTACCGGTCCCATGAACCATGAAATGATGACTGCCAGACACTGTTAATATGCTTTTTCAAATGTAAAAATGTTTGCTCTTTTCTTACTAAACCACTTGAGCAAAATAGAGACAATTAACATTTTAATTGAAAAACCTTCTTTTAAAGTTTGAAAAAAAAGGCAACCCAGACAGGGATTCCACAGAGACGTCCTTAAATATTCACCTTTAATACGATAAAAGAAAAATATCAAGAAATCCAGTTTTATCAAAATATTTTATTTTCAAAAATTCAAGTTTTCTTCCAGTTAAATTGTCTAAACATTGAAATTAGGAAACTTGTTTGCAGTTGGGCCTTTTTAGATATGCTTTTATTTAGAGAAAAAAACAACATCCTCAGCATGAAAAAGTGCTCAAAGTGACAAAACATTTAGAAAAAGATAGGTTGTACACAAAAGTAAAGGGTTCAATTCAGACAAGTATAAAGTTCAGATCAGTTTCAGTTTTTCATCAAAATCTAAGTAGAATACCAGAGATGTTCACAGTTTTTACACAGACAGCTGAAAAGGCACTTAAGTGACTCCAAGTGAAAACTTCACCGTCAGTTTGAGGTAAAAATGGAAAGCATACTGCTTTGTGTTTTAATCGAGTGGTCCTGAGTGTCTTCTAAGGCATTTAAAGATGGTCCAACGACATGAGATCTGACAACATACAGCAGCTGAGTGAAAACACAGAAGCAGGCATGCATTTAGTTGGAGGAGGTGTAAAGTTTCTGAAGAGCTGCAGAAGTTGGAAATTCCTCATCTTGCAAAAATTCTCGTAACAGGAATGAAAGAAGCCTCTGTTTAAAAAAAAACAAGTTGAAAGAGGAACTCAGAACATGGAAATCAGACAAAAACAGAAGAGGTCACAGAGCATAAAAGCTGAGAAACTCACATAAATCAGCGTTTTGTTTTCCTCACTGTCCTGAAAGAGATGAAAAACCGACTCCACATCCGTCTTCTTCAGGACAATAAAGTTTGAATCTGTGCAGAAAAAAACAGAATTATCTAGAAAATAAAGACAAGGACGAGTCTGACTTAAACAGAAGTACATAATCTACATTTGGCATTAATGAGGTCATGTGCTCGGGCTCTGGTTTCATCTTTATCCTCTTTGGTGCGAGGAGGAGGAACTGCTGCCTGACACTTCGGCCACTGCTTGTTCTTGAGAATGTCGATGTACCCGGCCATGTTCTCCTCTGAGGGGATCATCTTGTTGAGAAAAGAATTAATTTTCCTGCAGAAAATATGGAGTTTGGGGGGGGATAAAGAACAAGAAACTAATTGTTGAGACAGAAAAGGTTTGGCGTTTCGCACTTACTTTTTCAAGATCGGCATCACTGGTTTTAAAAAGGCATCAAAAAAGTTAATAAGTATGGAGTTTCCTGTAAAGACAAGATAAAAGTCAGAAATAGAAATATTCTTAAAAATCTCGGGTAATGTTCAAGCTAGCAGAAAAATCAATCATTTCAAGATTTAAAAACATGAAATATACAAAAATGAGACTGCTGCAGTGAGGTTGGCAGTTTTTACATTTGAATGAATACAGCTTAATCTGTGTCGGTGCACAAGGGGACGGGAAAGCATGATGTCTAAAAAACAAAGAAAAAAACGTCAAAAAGATAAAGTTGACTACGAATTCCTACTTTTCTTGTTTAATGTGTGAGTTACGTCAATAAATGTGTCTCTATTCCCTTAATAAAGGTCTCTTACCGGTAAATCTGATCACTAAGTCAGTCTTTTTAACTTGTACAGATCAGCTCTTTCCCCTTTTAGAGAAGCTTTACAAAGGGAACACAGACTTCCTGTTTGAGGCTCATTTAAAAACAAAACAGGCTCATCAGCTGTTCAGGTGAAACCGGACTTGTTATAAAAGCGAGTCAGTCCCACTCACTGGAATACAAAGCACCTTAAAAAGAATTAAGCAGGTTTTTACCTTGGCGGTTGGATTGAACGCCCAGTAGAATAATACTAGTACGACTTTAATGGAAATTCTTATTTTATTAGACATTTAGGAATAAATTTGCCCTTTACCAGTTGCAGAGACTTTTAACACTTTTAGTTGACATGGAATACCCAGTTTTAAAACAAGCTTTCCAAAAACATGTCACATGGTCAAAATGCGTATTTGACCATTTTTGCTAAAGTCAGGGATCTGTGACCTCAGGTTTGACCAAAAAGGCCACAAAGCTGAAAAACTGTCTGAAAATCAGCACGAGACGTTACCACAGACTCCGCCCATCACTATTTGTGCACAGTCACACGTCTCCCAGTCTGAACTGGCGCTGGATGACTAAGACCAACTGACAATATAAGAGAACTGGACAGAGCAAGTGTGATATCTCCCATAGAAAATGACTTACTTCCGCTTCCAACAGAATTAGGTCAATTCAGTCGCCATTTTTCAACGATATGTCTGTCGCCATATTGGAACCAGACGTATTCAGTAAGCAGTCATTGACCCAGTCAGTCGGAGTCTACACTTCTATGGCAACCACTCTCTCCAATCAAGAGTGAGCTTGTTAGAAGGCCACACTCCTACCACTGAAAGCTGGCTTAGAAGAATCTGTCAATCACTTTGTACGTTCAACGCAAGACCACGTAGTTTTATTGAGGCATCTGATTGGTCAGGTCATACCTTGAATAACTTGTGCTACAGCAAAAATATGAAACATAAATATTGGAATTAGCAAGAACATGTTAGAAAAAGATGTATCAGAGCAACAATGGTTATTCTGACCCACTTAATCTCAGAGCAAAGTTGAATGAATTCTCAAAGGCCTGTAGGTTGCCTGAGGTTGATAATTTATCTTTTTTTTTCCTTCTTGGAAGTAGCAATAAAATCAGCTCCTGCAGTTCAAAGATTATTTCATGAATATTTAAGCATTACTTCCTCAACTCAACTCTTTTGCATAAACTTTATCGACATTTTATTTTGAATTTATATTAAGTCCATTATAATTCACCACATTTGTGCTTTAAAGTCCTGGCGTTGGTTGGCTTCAAGCTGTCAGTCACTGATTTCAGTGCAGAAGAACTGATGAGTTATTGAGTCTGCACTAAATGTTGACAGATAAGGAGCAAACATCTGCAGGCTCAAGCTTTTGCAAAGTAAAGCTGAAACACCTTTATCTGACATTATTTGCATGGATTTCCATGCAACCAAGCACAAAAACTGATAGACATTCATGCTGGCCACACGTACTTTAACCCCAACTGTAACCCTAACCCCACTCTAATTACAGGCAAATAGTCACTTAGTTTTTTTTCTAGCACAAGAAAAAAAATCCCTGAGAAATAAAAATTACATTTGACCACACAACTTAACTTTAAAGAGTCACCAAACCTGAGATTTCTTTCAGAAGATCAAATATGGCTTTTGTGGCCTCCAGCTGCTCCCAGTTGGGCTGACTCTTGTGACACTGCGGGTCCTCTCCTTTCACGGGGGGGTTCTGTGCCTCTTTTCCTTTGGTCTTACTCCCTGCAACAGCCACCCTAAAATGGGATCTCTCCTTTTTATTTGACTTTGCACTAGAACTGTACAGCGATGGCGTTTCTGCCCCCTCCTGCTGCGAGCCGGTGTCAGATGCTTCCTCTTTGTCTACGCTCTTTGTTGAGGTCAGAGACTCCTGCGATCTGGATCTGGTCAGTCCTTTCATGATTGTTTTCAAGTGATTGGTGAAGGTATTTTCAGAGTCCTCCGGTTTCTCTTGGGACCTGCTGTCATGCGAGTCGTCTGAATCAACATCAGGCGGCGGATCTTGATCCTTCTTTGGATCGCCTGCCACTTGAGGAGATTCGTACTGGGAGACGACGATAGATGGGAGAGGAGAGCCGACTCTGCCGTTCTGAGCAGAGTTACAATGATTCTCTAAAGAGGGAGCTGTGGATTCTGGGTGTGAAGATGACACTGTGTTTTCTTTTGGGACTTCTGTCTGCAGGCAAGAGTTCTGTAAAGAAGACAAACAGTCTGGCTGTGAGAGCCCCCCCTGAGATGCATGCTTTCAAAGAAATCAGTCAAAAACACATACAACAGTTCACAAAGACGTTTTTTTAAAGGAGCAGGGAACCAGTTCCAAACACTGACTTGATTTTACCTCAATCCCAATCTGCCAACATAGCACACACTCAATGTTAGATCACAGTGAATCAAATTTAAACACATTTTATCACTAATAAACCCCAAATTACCAAAAGTAGACTTGTTTCCATTAAAGAATCCTTTGTTGTTTAATCACAGGTTTATTTTGAGTCATTAACGTTGTACGATTCATCCCATCAATATAGATAAAGATTGAGTCTCTTGAGAAGAAGCACATGCTCATGTTGTCAAAGCAGATAATGGTCAATTATGACGCAGGAAGCAGTTTGTGAGACAACAGCAACATGTTGTGGTGAGTCAGTTTGGAGATTTGGTTGCACTAAGCTTAAAAAAAAATTCAAAGCAGCCTCTGATGCAGAGACAATTGAAAAGATAAAAGCAGCAACACCACTGAGAGTAGCCACCAAGAGATGACATGGGTGCAACTATTTCAGTGCAAAATTGAAGCACGCAGCTTTTTTACATAACAAAGAAGCCTTTGCAAAAGACAACTTACAGTGTAGACAGAAAACTGATTTTTTTTCACTGAACTAAGTTGTTATAGACTACACAAAACCCCTGATATCTCCTATTTTTGGAATAAATAACATTGTATTGGAAGTATTGAAACTATTGAAGTGATGCTGTACAAGCTACTTCAAGTGGGGGTTTTATCACTCAAAAAAATATGGATAACCAGAGAAGGCTAAGCAATCTGGTCCAAACTGTGTGAAAAATGTTGAAAAAGTTCATATTGAACGAAAAACAAGTTGCAAGCTGGGTAAGCTAAAACTAGCTAATGTTAGCTTCAATGCATAATAAACCCAGTTCACAATAATTAAATTACAGGAAGCTATTACTGCTAAACAGGAAAGTAATAGTTTCGCATGTCTGAGATGTGTCCGAATGTTTAAACTCCCTGACCAATCAGGCAGGCCGTTAGCTGACATCACAACACAGCAAGGAAAGGTAAAGCTCTGTAATGAAACGTCAGAATTTGTTGAAAGAGCTTGATCTACTGGGATTCTTAATGTTGGCGGGCGGGGTTTATAGTCACCCTGCAGCAAGAAGATCCTTAAGCTACGTTCACACAGGGCATGTGGCACGCTAAACACGCATTCTTGAACACACGTTTAGCCCTTAGTGTTCACACTGGACAAGCAATTCCTACTGTTTACTAGCAGATCTGCACCACCTACAGTTGGAAGAGGCTCGGAGTAAAATGTCAAAGTGACACAAATCTTGTGTATTTTACTCCAGGCCTTTTCTTTCACAGCTCTATTCCGATACATGAAAGATTTGGTGTCATAGAATTACAGCTGGGGTGATACAAGGGTTTTCAAAGACTTTACAAGTACTGGAAGTGGTTTCCTGAGCGCACGTTGTCGAGAGTGGTGTGAACATTTCTTGACGCTGTTTTTTCTGCAGGTTCTGACAAAAAGCCTGATTGGTCAGCCTTAACCGCCCCTTAACAGTGACTGAGGCTATCTGCATGCAGACTTGTGTGGGTCCAGCAAACTGTTGAGAGTGTGCCCTGACTTTGCTTAAATAGCTGGAAAATGCTGCATTAAAAACCAAGTGAGATTGAATAGAAGAAGCAGGTGTGAAAAAAGATGCATAGATGCTTTTGTGAGACATACAGAAACAACACTCATGGGTCCTTCTTTAATCCAAGAAATGACTCTCAGTGAAATACAGCTAATAAAGAGTAGATTAGGAAAGCAAATAACAAGCATGAACAAGCATGCTTTCAATTAGAGGTTAAATTACAGGTTTTTAAAAAATGCTAACAAGATGGCTGATGTTTTATGAGTTTTGATATATTTTATCTTGTCAGTGTGAAAAAAAACCTGTCTCTAACGAAAGCCATTAAATATTCACAAAATGATGGCTCAATTCTACTGGTTACTCTTTAACATCATACATTTCTGCACTATCTTTACTAGCTATAATATTGATGGATTTTTATTCCTTTTTTAGCCACTTCTGCCCTTCTACATAACCCAGCTTCATGATTCTTCAGCATTACATAACTTCTTAAGCCTCAGTGGTGTTTTGAGCTGAACTGTGATTGATGAGGTCTGAAAATGCTCACGTGTGAAATTGTTTCTGCAAAAGCACTATTGCCACACCCAGTGTCTGCTAAGCTATTCCTTTTCATGTTGTCAGCTTGGCGAAAATGTTGAAAAAATCCATTAAACAGACAGAAATTACCTCTTCTTCCTCATGACCAGGAGTCAGTAAATAAGCCAGACCACTGAGAAGCCCCCACACACCTCCAGACTGAACCTCTTCATTCAGAAGTTTGTCAAGTGGACACAGGAACTGAAAGACTGGCTGAGTGTGGCCAATCAGATCGTCTGAAATCAAATCCTTGAGAAAAAAAATAGAACAAGATGGTTGGTCAATTGACCTTTAGAGTTTTTGTGAAATGTTGATTATCTGGCAGCTCATCTGGACCTCCTGAACCAATCACCTGCAGGAAACGCTCCACTGATGCCCTTGCTTCCTCTTTTATCTCGCTGTTGACCTCACTCTCGCCCAGGTCCAGAATCTCAGAAATGTTGGTAGAATCCTGAAAAGTAAGATGTTTTTAGCATGAGTCATTCAAATTACAAAAAACTGTTACTTTAAATAAATAAAAAAATACTAATTTGACTGTTTTCTATTTAAAATAATCTCTTATGTTCATTTTTTATGGCGTGTTTAAAAGAGTAGAATTTTGGACTTTGACCATACATATAAAAACTTTCAGAAATCATTTTGTTTTGATGACACTCTTGTAAAAACAAAAGCATTTATTAAAGACAAACAAAAACAAATACAAATCAATTTCCGCTTTAGGATCTCGTTTTCCTATGAATACAGAGTAGCTAAACTCAGCTCCAGATCTATTGAATATAGAGCACATTTCCAAATGTTGGGGAAAAAAAGTGATGCCATGGAGCATCATGGAGATTTCTTTTTAATTAGTGACATTCATTTTCTGTAACAACAGGTGTTTGGGCTGCTGGTTGCTCCAAGCCAAGTCCAAAAAGGTTATACGTTAGGCTTGAAGTGAGTCTCTTCCTGCTATGCAACCATGCATCATAAATACTGACTCACAACTTCCCATGTTGATAAATTCCAGTAGTAAGCCTCGTGTTTCTCAAATAAAAACAGTTCTTTTGAACAAAGGTCACCTGGAGGCTTTTTCATTAGAAACTTGGAACAAAGGCGTGTGCAGATCAGCACAGCCTCGGTAAGGCAGCTCGTCTTTTTTTATCTGATGTATACACTTCCAATCCCAACTTTGTAACGACTAACAAAAAACAATGCTTGTAAATCATGCAAGTCACTCACTCCCCTGTTCTTGGAAACTGCAGTCCATTTCTATAGTTGTCAACACTGACCACGCCCAAACTTCTAAGAACCAACAATTCAGACACAGGTTTGGCTTGACGGAAGGCAGCTGAAGTTTCCAGAGTACATTGTGATAACATCACTGCAACCAGATGTCGTGTTAAACTCCAGCGCAAAAAACCAGGTTGTGCTGTGGAAGCTGATGATGCCTTGCAAAGATCGAAAAGAAGAGGCTCACGAGCGGAAGAAGGCCAAATATCTCAAACTGGTGGAGGAAGAATGCTGAAGAGCTGGATGGGGGCCCGCTGAGAGTCGATAGAAGTAGGCTGCAGAGGGTTCTTAGGACAGTCCAAGCATCCAGCATTCAGGCTCCTTGGCTTCAAAGGGTTGCTGGAAAGAAGGGCCACTAGAAACATCAGTGAGGCCGCTGAAAAAGCCTCTAGATGGCTCTGGATCGAGAGAGGGAGGGAGTGGAGTAGGTTGCTGCTTGGACACAAAGTGGGGTTGATCAACCCCGGTTGGGTCGCCCAGATGAGGGTCTAAAGATCAAAGAACCGAAACACCCTATGACACTGCATTCTTCACTGATGATGTGTTCGAGCTGCGCCAGTTGGGTGTATTCTAACCAAGCTTTTTCAAACTGCATTTTTTTTGTTAGCTTCCGATTCACAATAATTTAAATAAATAGATACTCAAAAATGCAGTTTTATGCTCTATTTTCTGTATACATGTCGTCCATCATGAGAAAATACAACAAGAACATGTTAAAAACACCAAAAATCTAAATTTAATTGGAGTGAGTCTTTAAAGAGATGAGCCTTGAATGCTTTTTCTATGAGTGACAGTCCCAGTTGTTTTGTTCTGCTCCAAACAGTTTAAGACCAGATCCAGACCCACAACACAATTTGTGACAAATATTTTACAAAAGTTAAATATTTTTAAATATGTTGCAAACATGGTTGCAAGGAAAGGAGTCAGGCTCCTCTACAGAGCTTACAGAGCTTTTAGAGGACTTCTAATGAGGCATGTCCACTCGAGTGCCTCATAAACATCTTCCTTTGACATTGAGCCACAATTAAATGAACGTAAAACAACAGAAACATCTGCCAGAGCAACATCGTTAGGAAACCAAGCTAGTGGTACCTGCCATATGTTGCGAAAATGGACAACATCCGTGTAGGTCTTTTTGATGTCCCACTGCAGATTCTCTGGGCTGTCTTTTTCTTCCAGGTGTACGGTGAAGGTCAGCTCCTTCTCCTCCTCCTCCTCCCAGTCAGCCTACAACACAGTTAGCACCTCAAAAATTCTGCTCAAACATTATTGATACAGCCAAGGACAAGGTTTAAAACCGCTTCACTGGAGAGATAAAAAGCCAGCGGAGCACTCCGTCACAGTCAGAGATACTTCTAACTCACATGAGGGACGCTGACAGTCCAGTGGCCGACACGCCACATCTCATAAGACAGCTTGAATTCAATCAGGTCCTCTTGGACGCTCGCCAGATAGTCTTCTAGATCGCTGTCTTCCTGACAATGTTTGGCATTAAAAAAAACTAGATCCGATGAGTGTGTTAGCTTTGACAAATGATTAGATTCACTTTTAATAAACTGCATTACATGAGGCAGAGTTACCCTGTCAGACTCCTCCTGGCCAGCAATAGAACTCTCTCTGCTGCTCCAATCATCCTCATTGGCTGCTTCATTCTGGATGGCCATTAACCTCATCACCAGCTCCTGCCCCACTCGCTTCATCTTCTTCTTTTTGGCTTTCTTAGACTTCACTTTGTCAACAAATTTGGACCATCCCACTTTCAACCTGTTAACTGGGATTGAAAACACATCACACATCATTTCTAATTTTCTTTTTCAGGTCTATCTTGCTGCAAGACAAAAAAATTGAGTATTTTATGATGTTTTCTTTCTCTAAAAGACTCAATTTGGCACAAACCTGCAGATAGAAAAATGCAATGAGTGGGCGACTACAGAAACCACAAAAAAAGAACAATTGACACGCTTTAAAACAGTTCCTTGAGATGCAAGCAGGATTAGTATTCACACCAACGTTGTGGTGTGAAGAATATTATTTTCTGTGCAAACGCTGAGCAATTTGTAAACAATTATGATAAATTAGTGTTTTTCTACAGTTGTGCAATCAATTTCTTTTCAGCTGTCAGAGCTGATGGATTGTTTTCAATAAAAAGCTCAGAGATGCCTTCAAAGACCAGGGGTTTCAATTTTCTGTTACTGTGAGATGCTGTCTGGAGCAGGCAGAAAGCATAAAGCAGCCATTGTGCATTAAAAAGAAAGAACAAGGGGGAAATTAGTGCTGCATTTCCAAAACACACTGTTGTTTCGTCTACTGGTAAAGAACACAATCAGCAGCCATTAAAAAAAACACCCACGAACACATAAAACAAAGGTTTTATTTGAAACTTTTAAAAGCACATAAAGCCCTTAACTAAATAATATATCATTTACAGCGACTCAGGCATCCCACATACCTTTTGTTTTTTCCTTGATCTCACAATCCCTTGAAGCAGCTTCTCCAGACAAACTCCTAGAAACCAAAAGAGCCACCAACAAAGGAAAGTCAGCTCCAAATTTCCAACACAGATGGAGGCGGCTGCTGACATTTTTCCCTGGTTTGCCAACATTTGGTCTATTCATCGGGGTGCAGGGATGACAGCTACTCACACTTCATCGCCTTCCTCATCGCCGTGCGAATCCAGGGAGGGTTCATCTGGGTCAGAAACGTGCAGCTCCACCACTGAGTTTTTCAAGGAGACGCTGTCAAGCTGGTTCACCACCAGCTGGTTCAGGTTGTCGGGGTCAGACAGCCAGTTTACTAGCACCCCCAATCCTAGGAACCAACAGAGTGAATATCTTTTTTTAATGCTGCAGGACTTAAATGTTTCATGGTTGTTTTAGCGTGAATCAAAGCTAAAAAAAAAAAAGTTACTGTTGCCCCCAAACTTCAAGATGTTCCATGTATTAGAACAAAAGGAAAAATGCATTTTGCATTTGTGTTGACACCTGTTTGCTGTATGTTAGACCAACTTTCATTCATTAGAACAGGAGCAACATTTTACCAAACACTTTGGAAGTTTGCCTTTGTTCATGTTTCTCAGAATGCTCATCAACATGCTTCTTAGATGATGCTGTGTGTATGCGTGTGCATTTGGGGGGACATTTTTGAAGTCCTGCTGCTGCTTTCTACACACTGAAAATGCAGGAAGCAGCAGGATCCTTGCTAGGTCAGAAAAGGAAAAAGATAAGAAACTGTGGATAGAAAAGTTTGCCTGAACTACAGGGGTTCACCACAGGAAACTACTTTTAAAAAGTGTATAAATGTCCCCATGAACTTTTTTCCAAGTATATAAAACAGAGAACATTTTTTGCTGCTATGTCACCTATGTCCATCCTGATCTTCAGCGTTTTGAACAGGAACTAAAGTGTTTTTCACGAGCAAATGTAACGCTAATAACAAGCTGCTGTATAATAGAAATGTTTTACTTTTTTGATTTATGGCTTTCATGCAGAAGGGCTCAAACTACTATAAAGAACCAGCGATTTGTTGTTTGAGATCTAAACATAGTCTTAATAAGAACGAGCCAATTAATAAAAGTGAATTGCATTCATGGAAGACCACATTCATTCTAGTTTGTGCCAATTCCCTCTATATGACTTCAGGTGACATGAGTTAAAAAAAAAAAAGCTACATCATTACACTACAGCTCAGTTCACCCAGCAGAGAACAGCAGGGCAGAAACAAAGGGGTTACAGACTGAGGTGGCTAGAGCTTCATAAAGGACACGTTTTTTTGTCATCATCCCTGCAGGCTCCCGGTGAAGCTCCAGCAATTCAGACATTCGATGTCCAGCTCAAGTGAATATTAACAAGACATCAGCAGTCTTATGGAGTTTTGCTCTAGTGCAGCAAGTCTCATTAATGTGTTTTTTTCAGTTAAAAAAAACAATAACGTGTGTTCCAGTCCTGTCTGCCTCATGCATGGGACCAGAGATGCTACCAGGAAGTTATTGCAAATTCACAGTCAAAGTCTGCACTAACAATATGATATTTTCTTTTCTATCATACAAAAATTAAGCAAGCACATTTTTCAGTAGTTTTTGTTGCATTTATAAAAATGTCTGAAACTTTGTTGTTGTTTTATTAATTGAAAAAAATAATAAAAACATTGTATAAAGCTGTATTAAAGTCAAATTAAATATTCTTCAAGTGTTGCCCAGATTATCTTTTGATCTATTTTAAAAACGTTCCCAGTGGTCTTTTAATTGTGATAATCCTGTTTTTAGCCAAAATAAAAAATCATGTGTCTTTTCTAGGACATAGTTTCTGCAGAGTGGCAGTAGTTAATCAAAAATTAAACTTAAATTTGTGGGAGAGACTGTTGATGTTGAGTAAGCCTGCTCCTTCTTCCCGTCATCCATCTGTTAGCAACTCTACTGCTAGCTTACAGCCCCTCATAACCCCAACCTAACATAACTTGTTCAACAAAAATGCAGAACAATACTGGACTAATCCAGCTGTACATTTTTGAGCCAGACATCAGCTCAGACGAGGAAAACAAAGATGTATATGGATCTATTTGTCTACACATGGATGCATCAGAATGGAGCAGAGCAGGGAGCCTGTGGCCCCATGTAGCTTCTACATCACAACTAGGTCTTTTTCAAACTGCATTTTTTTGTCTGCTGCTAATTCACACCGATTTGAATAGAGAAATAATCAGAAATTGGAGCTTTGTTTTCTTTATATTTATCCTCCACCATCAGAAAAATGCCAAAAGAACGTGTTAAAAACACCAAAACCTAAGTTTTATTGAAGTGGGTCTTGTGACGTGTACAATGTTCCTATAATTACTGTGCTACATGAACTAAACAAAATGCTGAGTTTTCTGAACATTCAGTTGTGCTTTTGGGAACACTTCTGTCAAAAACCAATTCCCCCTCCAACCATCAAACTTCAGAGTAGTCTCCATGGGCATGCGATTCATTCTTTTGTTATTGACTGCTGTAAAATCCCTTCATTTCATCCGGGGAACATGCTGAACTGCCAAAACCGACCTCACAGCAAGACTTAGATGAGATAAAACCTTTTTATCTGTTGCAAAAAAAAAAGAAGAAAAAAGCCTGAGGGGACCGGAGCATCACTCCAGCAGCAGCAACACATTCGTACCGTCCAAATTCATCTCTAAGCTCTACAATGTCTCTAAACACAAAAACTTTCAAAGAATTTCCACTTTTAGGTGAATTCTAAAAAAGGCTTAAAATGATGAAACATTATGTTTCTATAGAAATTTGATTTAGCACTTTCTTACCCTTTAAGGCAATGATCTCATTTAAGGCACAGCAGTTCACTTTTTGCCCCAAGAGGGATTTGGAAAAAAGGTTGCGAACCAAGGCGTCAGAAAGCTCCCTGAGAACTGTTAACTCTTCTGCTCTGGAGCTGAACAAGAGCTCCCTGAAACAACAAGACAAACACAGAGAAGACCTAGATGTTTAACAAGCCCTTAAAAACAGTGATCTTTAATCTTAAAGGCTGCAGTTCCCGTTAGTCGCCAAGTAACAATCATCACAAGATCGCAACGTGTGGTTACTAATTCATAAGCTTTTATAGAATTGAAGTAAATTATGGAGAGGAAAGAGAAACGGACACAAATTGGATTTTCTTTGACTTATAATTTCAGGAAATAAAAGCGGCTCACCTGTCAGGCTGCTTTGCATTATGCAGGTGCTGCGTGAAAATCCGAATGGAGCCCACCACTGCCCGGCAGATATCAAAGTCTATGGCCTTCTCAATGATGCGATCGATCAAAAAGTCAATTTCTCTGCTGAGGACCTGGTGGAGAGGCTGCTGCTCGCAGGGCTCAGTCACTTCATACCAGGGCAGGACCAGCTGAGCATAGGCACACTCGAACACTGATGTGTGAGCCACAAATGTAGAAAATAAGACATTTTTTAAGATTACAACCAATGGACAGAAGTGGACATTAAACCTAAGCTGGACTCTGTTGGGTTTGTATGTAAGCTTACAGATAAAAATCTTATCAAAAAACCTCAAAGATAAACGGATCATTGGATTAGGATTAACAATGATATAGGTCTAATATTTCACAAGCATGTCAACACCGGTCAGTAACCAGCAGGAAAGCTTTGGGCCCTCGCATCATTAGGTTTTTACACAGATCAAGCATGTCGCTGCAGACCTGCCACACACTGCCATGGCAACAGTCTCCCATCAGAGTGGAGGACTCACATGGCAACAAAAACAGCAGACTGAACTCCACCTCAAAGGCTCTATGGTTTAGCCTCAGCAAACCAAACCTGTTACGGTGGCACGAGAAGCTGAACAACATGACAAAAGAAATCAGCAAGAATATTTGATTACTGTCCATATCTTTCAGATTATAAATTGCTATGTTAAACTGTATTTTAAATGTGTTTCTTATTTGTAAACAAAGACTTTAACAAAAAGAATGCTTTGAGTTATTTTGATAAAAGAACTAAGAATGTTAAAATGCATTTAACTTACATGAGTTATTTTCTTAACAAAAAGTCGCTGCAAAGAACAAGAATCAAAGCGGCCACACTTTCACTTTCATCAGCTCAGCCTGCATACAGGTAATCACTGTATGCAAACTGCAACTGGTTCTCTGTGTGACGATTCAAACTACATCCATCACAACCTGTTTTGGGTGTTTTTCTACCTTTTCCCCCTCAGAGTCATCCTTCTGTTGTGTAAGAAGAACTGTAAGTGCGTGTGAGAACTGTATGTTTCAGCAGTGTCAAATCAAAACAGAGCTGATGGCAAAACTCCCTGATATCTGAAGCGTAACCATGACTACCAGTTCAGCCTCTGGAGTTTGTGCAAAGCCCACGAAAAAGACAAAAGACGGCTTTTATGTGTTTCAGGCAGACCTCACCTTGCTGCAGAGACCTCTTCACATCAGGACAGCGTGGCTTCAGTGGGTCAGACAGAACAAGAGCTCTCCCATCAATCAAGTCAGAGGACTCCTCTTCATCAGTTTCCTGGAAGACAAACAGTCAAAACTCTAAGCTGCAGAGGTCAAAGCTGTTGCTGAGCCTTCATGGAATTAAGTACACCTCAGACTGATACTCTGAAGGGATACTATAACTTATTTTAAAACGTTACACTTGTTTAAAATGTGATTGACACAAACTTTAAACAATGTGACCTACAAACTACCAGAATAGTTACTCAGTAAAGCCCATAACAGAGCCCGGTTACCAGCAGCGGGGACTTTGAAGTCTCCTCGTCGGTTTGGGTGCTGTTCTCTCGAGCCCCGTTCGCACACAACAGTGGAGTCGAAATGCAGAAGAGAACAAATATGAGAACCTGTGCCAGCGCGCGGCCGCAGTCTGAAAAATACCAAAGCAGGCCGAGACTTCCAGCGATGACGAGGCGCAGATACATCTTTTCTTCTCAGCGGGCTCCTTCCGCTCCGGTCCCTAACTTTGACCCGAAGGCGGGGGGGCGGCTGGCCCCTCCAGCGGCATTTTACAGAGCGACCACAAGCGGGAGAGAAGCTGAAGTCAAAGTAGGCTGTTCCCTTCAAGCGTAAAACACCCATAAACTGCTAACTTAGTCAACGTGGTTAAAGCCGAGCTGTGATTGGCTGAGGCAGGGAGCAGTCCCGCATGTTGAGGAGGAGGGAGCTGTCGCGGAGCGCCCTCTACAGGCCACACTCAGAACTGTCAGCCCAAACAAAATCAGGAACAAGGAATGGGACATCAACCTCCAGCAAGGAGCAGAAACACACAAATACATGATAAATCCAAATAATTAGAGTCTTCCTCCATGCAAAATGAATATCATCAATATGGTTTTTTTTGAAAAAAGACAAATTAAAGATATGTCGACTGGAAGTACTCCCCCAACACCACCACCACTACCAGACCATCCCATCTGGAATGCAGACACTGTTGGTTGGTGCTTTGCTTTCCTCCTCCTGAGACACCTTAAGTAAGAAAATTCCATTGTTCGTGACCTCAACCTACCACACCAGAATTTGAACCAGTTTGCTCGCTTGGTCTTTTAGCCTGAAGGTTCTGTATTTAGCCTGAGAGTCCTTTTTATTGCATCCGTCATCTGGTTGATATGTTCTGTTGAGCAGAAACCCACAATCTTACAAATACAGTAGGGGTGGAACGATTCATTTTAACACAGATTCGATTCCTATCAGAGTTTGTTGTTGCTGATTCGATTCATATTCTCAATTGGTTCACTTTGAACTGTCCAATTTGATCCGATTCACTAACCTAAAGCCAATCCAGTGTATGTGCAAACAAACAAGTAAACAAGAATTAATGGAAAATCCATTCACAGTTTAGTTTCATAAAGTTCAGCCCACTGCTGTTTTTCCACATCAGAATAATACAAAAAGAACATTATTAGAACATTCTACCGCACTGTATGGTCACTTTGAAAATGCGAAGTGTTTCTACACATTGGACTGTAATGATGGAGTGATCAGATTTGCTGCATCACATATGTGTTCGCCAATATTGATATAATTGATTTATTTCACTTTGAAACAATTTTATAACAGTAGAAGTCGATTCACTTAACAACTTGCCTCAGACAGATTGATCAGGTTGGATTGTATAAATATTAACCGATTACTCCTTGAACATCTGTAGCACAGACACTGTAAAGTGATACTCTCCTTCTTCCTGAGGCACCTCAGGTGAGTAAATTCATTCCTTCATAGCCTCAACAAACTCTCCCCAAACCAGAATTTGTAACTGGTTTGCTTGTTTGGTCTTTTGGTCTGTAGGATTCCATAAATCGCCTGAAAGTGCTTTACATGGCGCTCACCCTCTGGTTTCTGTTGTGCAGACACAATGGACACAGGTCTGATCAGCTCCTTCACTTCAGTGTTCTTCAACCTCTCTGGAAAGCACTGAACCCCACATTGCTCCTGGTGGTGTGATTAGCACCCTGCATTGCAGCTCTGCCACAATCAGTGTGTGAATGTGTGTGTGCATGGGTGAAATGGCTTAAGGCAAAAAGAAAGTATAAAAGTACTGTGTAAATATTTTCTACTTATGCTCTCCCAGAGGTTTATCTGGAGATTTGTTTGACTGCTTTCTCTGTTGTGTGACTGTAGCGGATAATCTTCTTTAGGCTAGGCAAACCTGTCTAACTTTCCCCTGCTATCTCGGACAAGGACCTGGAATCTATTTTGGTTTGCCCCAGTCCTCATCACCAACTGGCTTCAGAAGAGGCAATTCCATCCAACAATATGAGTCCTGGGATTATTTTGCTATCCAAATACCTCAACAGTAGTATTACCCTTAGCTAAACGTAGTACACTTGAAGTTTATTTATTTTTTAAGCATAATACGTCTACTATGGACAATGAACATGTATTGTAGGAAGTATACCAACTGAATACCTCTTCAGACTAAATTGGACCATTTTAAGTTTATAATATATAGATAGCATATAAAAAGTGAACTTCAAGTTTACTGCCTCACTGTATAGACTACTTGTAGTACACTTAAATAGACTACTTTTTGCTAATGGGTAGTGATTGATAGACACATATGAAAGAATCTACACCTTAAAGCATGAGATTATGACATACAACTGGAAAAGAGGTCTATGCCCCTACTGAGGAACCCTTAACAAAAAGTAATCTATTTAAGTGTACTACAAGTATATTTGGTCTACACTTAAAGTAAAGCATTATACTTGAAGTTGACCTTTTACATCTATATATTGTAAAATTAAAATGTTCCAATTTCTTCTGAAGAAGAATTCTGTTAGTACACGTTCTACACAAACATGTACATTATATGGATCCAGGGTTTGTATCAATCTGTAGTACTGGAAAGAGAGCAGACTCACTTATTTCTTAATAATCTACATAATTACCCTGACATTATTTAAAGAGCTCTGGATAGCAAATAAAATCATCTCATTTTGTTCACAGGCATCAAGATCTCCCCTCCTTTTCAGGAGGACTGGAGTCTCCCTTAAAGATGTTTTGAGGAGCAAATTTTCCAAAACTTGAAGAGGAGATGATGCTCTTCACATTGAAAGGTACCGCCTGAGGTGGTTTGAACATCTGGTCAGGATGCTCTGCTGGCGTCTTTCAGCTGAAATGTTGCAGACATAGTAGACCCCAAAACACAGTGGAGAGATTATACAGAATCTCTGGGCTGCTCTCAGCATTCTCCAGACGAGTCTTGAGTATTTTCTTGGATGGCTATCATGCAGAATTACACGTGGTCCTGAACCTTATGAGTCAAACAGGATTCTCAAGCACAAAGAAAAAGACAAGAAGTGAAGAGCTTTGACTGAAGAGCAGGGTGCTCTGACAGTTGAAATGACACCAACACGTGAACTAAGGTGACGGTGGCTTCAGTAAACCATAGCTGTGCCTGCTGATACTGTACACACGTTTAATACAAAGTCCTTAAAATGAGGCTAAATCACATGGTGGTGCAGTACCTGAATTTTAATAAAATAGTCTCTTTCAAACACACAATCCTATTTTGAATTTCTATTGTATGTGACCTCAAGGAACTAAACAAAGTTCAAGGTATTTGAAAAGTAAGAAAGTAAGAACATAAAATATTGTAAATGTTTTGCAATGTGCCCATCTCAATTTTTTCCTTTGATTTAGTTCACTTTTCTTGGAGCTTTTATGTCCTTGAACTTGTTTTGCTTCTTGTGCGCTGATTAATATCCTGAAGAGCACACTTGTCATTGTTGTTGTGGGGGCCTAACATTCACAAAATGTATTATTTAAATGTAATTACATTGTTTAATTGTTCTATTGAGCTTGATTTAATAAAATTGTTAAAGTGTCTCACAGAGGACAGATTTACACTGGTAATCATTGATTGCATGTTGATGAAAAAATAAAAATTGACCCCAAAATTATAAGTTTTCTCTCTAAATTTCTTTGTTTACAGAGAGTAAAAATAATACCAACCTTCAGTTTTTATCACATAACCATTTTTATTCTTTTTGGGGTCATGGGACTGCTTGAGCCAACCCAGCTACCATTGGATGGAGGTTCTCAGTCTGTTGTTGGGCCATACATTCCCACAAAGAGGCAATTTAGAGATACCAATTAACTTCTGAAGCATGTTTTTAGTGCCATGAAGGAGAAAACTCATGCATGCATGAGGAGAATGTACAAGCTCCATACAGAAAGGTCCCAGTTGGGCTTTGAATATGTATTTTCATGTGTAAACAACTGATAATTTAGACTATGGTAAAGTATTTGATACCAATGTTTAAAAAATATTAAAATGATGAATCATATTAAGATGGAGCATAATATATCAGAAAATAAATCATTTTTAACAAGTCAAATTTAGATATAAAAGTAAGTCTGCTCATTTCTCAATGTTTCATCCATTCAAATGTTTTATTCATTCAAAATGATTGTTCTGTTGTCGATAGTATTTTGTCTTTGGGTTTCTCCTTGCATTACACAGCTTTAAATGTGCTTTTTTGTTGTTTTTCATGCAGCTGTTAGTAGCTATCCACCAGGTGGTGCCCACATGTCTGCAAACAAACACAACAGGACAAAAGGCCACAGATATTAAATTTTTTAACAGCGTATGTCTGTAGTTTGACTCTCATCCTGTTACCGCCTGTTACTGACCTTTAAAAAAATATGTATTAATCAAAACTAGAAACAATTTGATGTTTGTGCAGTGGTTAGGATGAAATGTTAGAAATGTTATATTTGTATAATTCATTAAAGGTGGAACTTAAAGAACTTAGCATGAAGGGAGAATGAAAGACAGATGGGGAACAGGAACAGAGTCGGAGGCAGGAGAAAGAACCAGGTCATTCTGTCATGCTGTGACGTAACAGCTGACATTATGCAAGAACACGGGAGCAGAGCTTCACTGGTCCACAGACCTGGATTTTTCATGTCTTTCAGTTTTACTTTTACAATGTGTGTATTCTTCACTACTTTTTTAAATGCATGCACATCCATTAAAGCAAAGAAAAATCATAGATAGGTCTATCACCAATGTTGGTCTGTACTGTAGATGACTAAAACTTCTCCTACTGGCCAAGATTTGTTATTAAAATGTATAAGTTTCTGCAGCAACACGCTTCTAAAAAATAAAAGTGAATATACCAAAGTAGTGTAAACTTGTAGAGCGTTCAGTGACAGTGAAAGTGTGCAGGACTGTTTGACTTGCTGACCTCTCCGTCACCATGTGAGCAGAGTATTTCTGGCCTACGCATTAACAGTAGAAAGGCTGGCTGAATGAGGATCAGCTTTGAGTGCTCTCTGCTTGGAAAGACTTTCAGGGACGACTGGGTTAGAGGTCACGTTTGAGAAACTACGAATCACTGGAAGGAACATCAGACTGTGTCCCGCTGAGCAAATCACGTAAGCGTAGCTCTTCTAAAACGAGGCAGTGCCCCCCGTTGGGGATCAGTCTGTGTTCTTTAGGCATCAAACATGTGTCATCTACAATTATTTAGGCCGTCCTCTGAGAGGCCGATAATTGTGTTAAAGGGGCATTACAATAGGTTAGAAACGTTTAGTTCTATCCATGTGGGGATAGAACTAAACTGCAGATGAACTCTGAGAGCAAATTACAGCCACAAAGTCCTCAGTAGAACTTTTTCATTTAGTCTCTAATTCAGTTTTCCTAAACACAATTAGGTTTAAATCATTTTATGAATTGTCAGTTACTCTTAAAACTGGAAAGTGTGTTTTTTAGACAAACTGGCAAATTCAAGGCAATAGTGGGGCATGTCACATGACCTCTACAGAAGCAGGGGAGTTTTTGACGAAATAAAACCTGCTCTACAACTGTCCCATATTTATACAGACACAAGGAGCCAGATTACACAGCCATTCTTGAGGGGGCGGTACATCAGTCAAATTAAGAACACTGTGTCCTGTCCTGCACACTCAACGATCAGCTCATAGGCTAAAGATTGAAGACAAAAATTCCAGCTAAACACCGAACTACAAAACTGCCTCCTAATCATGTTCTACTCTAAACTGTCTCTTGAACATGTCCATATTTTCCTGCACCCTTGTAAAGTGAGAGGTCAGCAGATCATTGGCATAGCGTGTGTGCCGCATTGGTACATGGTCCAACAGCTGAAGGACAAAGTCTTCACACACTCCAGCTACTACGACAGGAGGTCAAAGTATATTTAGATACTTGGAATAATCCACCTCACTACAGGTAATCCCAATTTCTTTCTTCTTGTTGCAAGCAATTCATTCACACATTTATCGATTACAAATGCCGAACTGTATTTTAAGCAAAGATCCATGCATACGCGCTGGACGTCCAAATCTCACCTTTCAGCCAATGCGTCTGGGTAAAAAATACTTTCATCAAGTCAGCTTTGTCGGTTGATTTTGGCTCTCCCCCAACTACAACCTGAAGCTCTAATCTTACAAGAGGTAGTCATATGGCTTCCCTGCAGACACGCACTCCAGGCACACTTTAAGTTTGAAAAGACACCCTTAAAACATGGCATCAGATGTCAAAACAGAGGATTCAGTCAGTAGGTTGCCTTTATTTTCATTTAACTTTTGCTAATCTGGCAAGATTCTTGTTGTCAGGGAATTAAATTAATGTGTGGGACAAAATAAAGGGAAAAAAGGGAAAAACAAAGAGTGCATAACAGATTCCCCCCGGTACAACTAGTAGAAAATACTAGTTGGTCCCTATAAATATATTTCTGCATTTAAGTCCTTCCAAATGTACAAGATATGTTACAGTTAAACTTTTTAACATGTAGAGAGAAAACACAAGGTCAACTTAGATGACTTTCTTCAGCTCGTCATACAAAACGAGCACAAAGGCACCGCCCATGCCTCTGAGCACATTGGACCACGCTCCTTTGAAGAAGGCCTTGGGACCTTCGTCACGTGCAATCTTCCTCCAGCAGTTAATAGTGCCAGTGTACATGATATCAGCTGAGGAGGAGGAGAAGAAAAACTAGTGTGAAGATTTTTACCATACCAGGGAAAGGAAAGGAAGTTTTGGGCTGCTCCATTTGTTACCTCCTTTGCGTCCAGACTGCATCATCATACGACGCCTAACCGTGTCAAAGGGGTAGGACACAAGACCAGCAACAGCCGTCACAGACTGAGCGATCATCCAGCTCACAAAAATGTGGGTGTTCTTAGGGTCCGGCAGCATCCCTGGAAGTGAAAAGTCAATTTGTTAGATTATATCTTGATCACTCAGCTTCCCTGCAGAGGGGGGAAGTTATGCTTTAGAGTTTCTTGAAACCTACCTTTTGCTGTGTCGTAGACGCCAAAATATGCAGCTCTGTAGATGATAATGCCCTGCACTGACACATTGAAGCCCTGGTACAGACCTTTGAGGCCATCAGACTTGAAGATCTTCACCAAACAGTCTCCCAGGCCCTTGAACTCACGCTCGTGTCCTGCTTTGCCGACATCCGCGGCAAGGCGTGTCCTGGCAAAGTCGAGAGGGTAGACAAAACACAGGGAGGTGGCCCCTGCTGCGCCTCCAGATGCCAGGTTACCTGCAAAGTATCTCCAGAACTGTGTGCGCTTGTCCACTCCGTCCAGGAAAATCTTCTTGTACTTGTCCTTAAAAGCAAAGTTGAGAGCTTGCGTGGGGAAGTATCTGATGACATTGGCCAGGTTTCCTCTCCAGAATGAAAGAAAACCCTGCTCTTTGGGGATACGGACAACGCAGTCGATGATGCCTTTGTATTGTTTGTCAACTGAAATCTGTTTGCTGGCATGTTGAACCTGTAAAAAGGCAGAAAAACAAACACATTTTTATCTTAATCCCGTTTGGTTTGGGTTTGAGTAGTTTCTTCAACTGCATCTGCAGGAGCACACCCCTTCATGCATCCATTCAACTATCCACAGCCCCGCCTCCTGCTGCAGCTGCTGAATCCAGGCCCAATGCAGCTCAGAGTCATGCGCAAACCCCACTATGACCTTGCCGTTTTGTTTTCAAGGTGCAATGATGACACTTGACAGAATAAAGAGAACTTTTAAAGCCCAAAGTCCCGTTTGGGCATCATCAGCGCCTGTAAAACCACTATAACCGCTGTAGCTCGCAGTTTGTTACGTAACAGCAGTGACGCGCTGCGTTTGTGCGCCCTCCTCATCCACGTCTGCACCAATCTGTGCTCAGATTCTTCATTTTAAGGCCAGTTCAACTCATTTAAAGCCAAATATCAGCAGGATTGACCATTTCCCCTCACATGGCATCACGCCGCCTTTAAGGTCTCCTCCATCCTTAAAGTTTAAACCAGAGCTTTGCCGCACTAAACCCGCTGCGCGCCAGATGCACGCGCGCTTATGAGCGACACCCACCTGGAGGAGAAGTTTGACTCTCTCGATGGGGGCCACAGCTGTTTTGGAAATAGCAGCGGCGATCCCACCAGCCAGGAAGTCCTTGGCGAAGGAGATGGCTTGATCGGTCATCTTGGGGGTCTTCAGGCGCCGCTGCTCGCTCGGTGGAGTTCGCCGGTGGAGGTGAAATGGCCGGAGCCGCTGGAGAGTTGAGGGGATTTAAGGAGGTCGAACGCGTGGATGAGCGTGAACGCTGGAACTGCTCGCTGATTGGTCGCTTGTGGGATGAAGTGGGCGGGGTTTGGTGACGTCTACGGGGTAAAACTTTATGCCCTCTTGGGTTCATCTTAAAATAAAGGTGCGGCAGAGCAATAAAATAAAAATTTTCTGAGTCTACATTGATGATTGGATCAAACTAGAGTCTGACAGAGAGCAGGAGACACTGATGGACTGAGCTTCCATTCAGTTTGGTTTTGTTTGTCCAAGTTCAAGGTTACTGGTCCAAAGCAAGCCAGGCCCAAAGACAGTGGCGGGTAAAGGTCACCCCATCTGTTGATGTCCTTTGGCTGTCACTCTGTTTCCCATGGTGAGAAGGCCGTTTCAGTCAGCTGACTCAATCTATACAAAGCCTGTCTCAGCACACCACTCTCTAGACCTCAGTGAGTTGATCTTCATGCAAAAAGAAGAGAATTATATTCTGAACTGATAATCCAAGAACATTTTCCAAATAATTAACATTTAAATACATTTAATGGAAGCTATGACTATGTTTACTATGTCAGTTGTTCTGTGATTTTATAATAATTTGCATTTTAACCCATAAGTGCCCATAGTGTAACAAAAAGCAAAACACAGAAATGTGTTCTGTTGTCCTCTTAGTCTGTGGTATGTCCAACAACATTTTCATTTTATGGAAAATGGGACTGGGTTTTTATGGGAAAATCAGTAAAAACTTGTTACTAATCTAAAAAGTTCAATATAACTCTGGTAAAGGTTTTCCTTCTAGTAAATTTGAGCTTATTAATATACATTTTAAACACATTTTAAACTTTGTTACTGGACATGTACCAAAAAGACTTTTTAAAGACCCACTCCAATGAAAATTCAATGCTTTTGGCATTTTTAACATGTTCCTTTAGCATTTTTTCACAGTAGGGGACATATAGAGAAGATATAGAGTATTTCAGCATCCAGACATCCAGGCAAATAGATCCATGCACACCTTCGTTTTCCTCATTCAAAATGAAGCTGCATCTGGCTAATCACGACTGGCTACCTGGCTACCGCTTGCCGTTTTTGTTGCATCACTAATGTCAGGTTGTGGTTTTGAGGGGCTGCAAGCTAGCAGCAGAGAGTGTAAACAAAAGGATGATGGCATAACCCAAACAGCAGCGTTTATGAGGAAAGTTACAACATAATCAGTTTTACGGACTTCTTTAATGTAAATAGGATATAACACAACTCGAAGATAATGCAGCAGTGAATGCAAAAGTCCAAACACAAATACTCTGAACACTGAAGGCACATGAAAATTGGATTTCAAACAAATACCATCAAAATAGAACAGATACTGTTCGGAGAGAGGTAGACGTCCTGGCAATAACATTGTTTTTGCATTTGTTTTTAGCATTTTACTGGTTCAGTGTCTTTTTCCTCCTTTAAGACAGGATGTCTCTTCACCAGCGGTTTCCCAAGGATGACTGCTCTGAGCTGAAGTTATTGTTTTTCAAGTAGCGCTTGACCTCTTTAAGTTCATACGGCCCCAGGCTCTGGTCGACCCCGGGTGTGAGCTGGTAGCTCAGAGGTGAAATGATATAGCCATTGCGGTAAAGGCAAACCTGTTTACACATCTCGAAGCAGGTGAACAGAAGCCCAAAGTAGGGAACGATCTGGAAAGTCAGAAAAGAGTTGGTGAGATTTTAGGCTGATGAATGAAACAATATGACATTTTATGTGCTGATATGAATCATTTAAATTAGGAATTGATCCCATATGTTTAACTTAAAGTACTCAGTGTACAGTTCTGATTATGTCAGTAGCCAAAACTGGAGAGGGGAGCATGCTGTTCCCATTTGCTGCTGATATTTGTAGCATGAATTCACCCCTGAACTTTTTTTCCTGTGCCCTTCCTCCATTTCCCCATTCTGCAGAGATCACAGGTCCTAATGAGCATGTGTAATCATTTCACTTCCTACACAACCGGATGAGGCAGTCCCGTACTGTTGCTACGACAACAATTTAATGTGTTCAACAACGACAGGTATCCACAGTGCATGAACACACCTTGATTGTGCTGGCAGTGAGGCCATTCCAAAGAGACAGAACGCCCTTGTTTCTGACGACCTGCAGGAAACAGTCCATCATTCCAGTGAAATGAACGTCCACTCCTCCGCAGTGAGGAAGACGAGCACTTTGGGCCTGCAAAATGATCGAAAAAGAAATCAAACATGATTACAAATGTGCCACAAAAGTGAAAGGAAACAATCCCATCCCTGCTTTCAAACAGGAACAAGGAGCTATTTTTATGATGAACATTTGGCTCAATTTTCTGCTAACATGTGCACTTTAGACCAATAAAGGTTAGGTTAGGGGCACAGTAGAAATGTTATGTGTTTGTCTGAACTTCCTGGAAAATTTTAGGTTGTTTAGTGGGCGCACTGCTAAATATACAGTACCTTCATTGTTGATTTAAACAGCCAGCAGTGAAGTTACATCGCACCCAATTTAAGATCCACTCCAATGAATTGGTGTTTTTAACATGTTTTTGTGGTATTTTACTCATAATAGAGAACATATATAAAGACATTTGCATTTCTGAGTATTTCTTTATTAAAATGGAACACTCAATCAATCCTAAACTAAACTAAAATGGGAAGAGCAATTTCTACAAATCGAAATTACAAAGACACAAATAGGTCTTCTAGACTTGTAGAAATTTCTCTTTAGACTTTACTTTAGACTTACTTTTGAGTTCGTGTTCATCTTAATCAAAGCTGTAATGGTGACTCAAGGAAATATTACCATTATTTAGAAGGGTTTTTTTATGCCTTACTGCTCAGTTTAAATTTTAGTGTGATTAGGCAACCTTTGCATCAGTTTGAAGTGAATCACACAATCCATTAGAGGATACTTCCTGTCCTGAAGGCCGATGTGTGTAATTTTCTTCAAACACAAATTCTCATTCTGGTCTCATCTCTTAGTCTCAAAAGTAAAATTGATTTGTTTGAGTTTATATCTTGTTAAAAAATGATATTTAAAAAAGCGCTGTTTAAATAATTCATAATTATATAGCAAAAAAAAGACTTTTTTCCAACCTGAAGGAAAGAACAGTTCTTTTTATCCCACCAGCGATTCTCATCAGGTTTGTGAATCAGAAGCACAAAATTGCTCTGATGAAGCAAGGAAAACTGCTAAAAGGTTCGGAGATTTTCATTAATGATCACTTATCGAAACATCACGCATTGTTGGCTAAGCATGCCAGACTCCTGAAGCGGAAAAAACAGATCCAGAGCACATGGGTGCTGAATTCCAGGATCTATGTGAAACCGCTCGGTCCACCTGACTTGACCAAGGCTGTGGTCATCACCAACAGGAACGACTTTGAGAAGTGTGTGGTCACGGACGTCTGAGCCTTTATTTGAATCGAAATAAGAATCAAAAATGATTTCAAGAAAATATGGCGCCTGGGAAGGAGAGAATTGTCCCAGGACATCCGAAAAAAAATGATAGATAAACATCTTAAAGGTAAAGGCTATAAGACCATCTCTAAACAGCTTGAACTTCCTGTGACAACAGTGGCTCATATTCAGAAGTTCAAGACCCACAGGACAGTAGCCAACCTCTCTGGACGTGGCCGCAAGAGGAAAATTGATGACAAATTGAAGAGACGGATCGTTGGAATTGTATCCAAAGAGCCCAGAACAACCTCCAAAGAAATGAAAGGTGAACTCCAAGGCCAAGGTACATCAGTGTCAGATCGTACCATTCGTTGTTGTTTGAGCCAAAGTGGACTTCATGGGAGACGACCAAGGAGGACACCACAGCTGACAAACAATCCTAAAAAAGCCAGACTGGAATTTACAAAAATGCATGTTGACAAGCCCCAAAGCTTCTGGGAGAATGTCCTTTGGACAGATGAGACCAAACTGGAGCTTTTTGGTAAAGCACATCAACTCTATGTTCATAGACTCAAAAACCAAGCATACGAAGAAAAGAACACTGTCCCTACGGTGAAACATGGAGGAGGCTCAGTCATGGTTTGGGGCTGCTTTGCTGCATCTGGCACAGGGTGTCTTGAATGTGTGCAAGGTACAATGAAATCTGTAGACTATCAAGGCATTCTGGAGAGAAATGTGCTGCCTTGTGTCAGAAAGCTTGGTCTCAGTCGCAGGTCATGGGTCTTCCAACAGGACAACGATCCAAAACACACAGCCAAAAACCCCCAAGAATGGCTGAGAGAAAAGCGTTGGACTATTCTAAAGTGGCCTTCCATGAGCCCAGATCTGAATCCCATTGAACATCTGTGGAAGGAGCTGAAACATCCATTTGGAGAAGACACCCATCAAACCTGAGACAACTGGAGCAGTTTGCTCATGAGGAGTGGGCCAAAATACCTGTTGACAGCTGCAGAACGCTCATTGACAAATACAGAAATCGCTTCATTGCAGTGATCGCCTCAAAAGGTTGTGCAACAAAATATTAAGTTATGGGTACCATCATTTTTGTCCAGTTTGTTTTTTTAAATAATTGTGTTAATCAGCAATTCAAAAGGGATGGCTGATTTTGATTAATTAATTTTCAATAATTTTTTATTTATTGTTACTTTTATAAGTTTCAAGTGATTTCAGTGAGAATTGTGGGTTTTTCCTTCTTTAACTGAGGGGTACCAACAATTTTGTCCACGTGTGTAGACCACAATGTCTTCTTTTAGCTCCTTCCCAATGGACCACATTATTAGAGACTTAAAAATGTGTGTTGTCCCTAAATTCATAAAAGCACAAAATCTCTGCTAACAGCACAAAAAACACCACAGGGGAGACCTTCACCCACAGCAGGAGGAATAAGACGCAGCCTCTGTTCAGATGACACCAAATTATGATTCAGGAGTGCAGATTAACTGTAATCAATGAGCTTATTGCAATAAGCAAACACAACAAATGTACTGAACTGTGATCGCTGGCTGAGCTACACAAGCTGCTCTCACAACTACAGATAATGTCACATTTAAACTTATAGACCCAGTCATATGCTCGCACTGTTCCTCCATATTAGTATTCATCCCATCAAACCTCAAGCCTAGAGCTATTGATTGGTCAATGCCAAGAGCTAAAGGCCAATAAAATAAAATGAAAAACTCAAGAAGATTCTGAATGATCCCTGAAGACAAAAAAAAAAAAAAAAAAGGAAACCAACACAACCCGGTTTAACCTACATATGAGGCGGCGTCTCTTCTTGGTTAGCTAGGTGTTTCAGGACTAAACATCCCTTTATTACAGGTACCTCAATTTAAGACATACAAAAATGTTACACCAAACACTCTGGTGTTGCACCGGATCTCATTAGTTATTAATTGTGAAAAAGAGCTGATGAATGCATGAGGTGATTCACATTAAAATCTCAATGAGAAGTTACTTTTTGGTTAGAATAATTTTTATTTCATGTCTTTTAATAAGTTTATCTTCTTACTAAACATGTAAATGTTGGCGTGATCATATTTTATATTCCAATATAGATGCCACATCTCTGTCTTTAAATACAAAGTCTGGATTACATCTGAAGTGTAGTTTTGACTAATAAAAATATATCCTTTTTTACTTATTTACCTTTTTTTTGAGTACTTTCAGTGTGTGTCATGAGCAAGACACTGTGCAATGACCCTGGAATCTTTTTAAAGCTGGCTGACACCAGCGGATGCTGTATCTAAAGGTCATGAGGACATTTTGAGTATTTTTGCCTTATTCATTCTTTTCTTATTATAAAAGTAGATCCTGTCCAGCATTTATTATTATGAGATGCCCTTAAGCAAAGTGTCCGTTCAGTGGTGCTGTGGGAGACTGCATTATGGTCCATCTTGTGTGTGTGTGTTTTTTTTTAATAAATCTAGCCCAAATGCAAAAAGAATAATGGTGTGTTTGGAAAGAAAGATTGCTACAAGAAACACGTCTGTTGCTGTCAAAGACATAAACACACTTGACAGATAATCTAAGACATCACCCACTGGATTCTGCATGGTTAAAATAAAGTCTTAGATGAGTCAGGCAGTGTGTCCATAGTTCACTCTACTCTCCTCAGCAATGTTTGGGAGTCATAAGCTCCGTTAGGGTCAGTTCCCTACTAATTAAAGTAACAAGCTTCAAACTATGCAGATTTGAGCTATGATAAAATCAAAGCAACTGATTTTTCCCCTTTTCCCCTTCAAGGTATTATCAATAAAAAAATTAACTAACACTGACACCAGGCTTCATAATTTTGTTTGTTTTCGTGTAAAATCTGACTTTTTACCATTAGAATCAATGGAAAATTGCTCTGTTCCAACAACAACCATCAGTGGTCTTTTCAGGAACTGCAACATTTATTTCTTACCTCGCATTAAATTTGGGAACGGAAGGCAAAATCTGCCAAACAAACTGCAGATACAAAAAAAAGTTATATAATAAATGTTTTAAATTAAATTGTTTTATGGAGCTACTATATTTTCCATGTTATAAGACACACTTCAAAATCTATAATTTATTTCTAAATAGGACAGTGCGCCTTATAATCTAGAGCGTCTTATATTTGGCTTGATTCTGGTTGTACTTATTGATGTCAAAGTGATTCTGAGAGGTACGCAGCACTCTGTCAAAACGTTTGGTTGGGTTATATTGTGAATACACACATGCAGCTAACTTGCAGTGGTGTTCCATTGTGTGTTTTTTTTTTCTTGTTACTAATGAGTTACTGTGATTGCAGTTATTTAAGTCTGATTGACAATCTTATGACTGTTTGGTCTCACTTAATGCGCCTTATAGTTCAGGGCATGTATGCATTTATATTATATATGACATGTTGTTGACCTTTCGGCTTATTTCGTCAGGGGTCTCCACAGCTTTCACTTTTTTGCACAGGTGGTTTGGCACAGAGTTTTATGCCACATGCCCTGGAACAACCCTGTATTTTCAAGGCTCAGGAAGACCCAGGTAGGCAGCAGGGTGAAGGGTCTTTCCTAATTTTCCACACTTTGCAGGCCGTGGGAAGCAAAACCAGATTTTCTATGTGCCAGTCCTACACCCAGTCAACTCAACCATCCAGCTGAAATGCCTTATATATGATATACATTTAAAAATAGACCATTTATCTAGGGCATGCCTCATAATGTGATGTGCCCTATAGTCACACTGGGATATAAAGTTGCACTTTTGGGAAAATTATATTTAACAAAAGAAGGAAACAGGAACAAAATTTCACGTCAACAGAATAAATAACAATAACAGACTGAGTATAAACACGCTCCACTACCATGACACATTGATGATTATTTAGCTTCATGAAACATAGGAGGAATATTTAAATATATATATATATATATATATATATATATATATATATATATATATATAATATATAAATATAATTGATTATAAAAAAAAAGTCCAACCAGTAATTTAAAAAAAATACTATTTACAATGCTAAAATGAAGTTTGTAAAAAAAGATGAATGATTAATAATCAATGTCCAACAAAAATATTGTGTGTTCAGGTATGGGAACATTAGATGGTTGAGAATAATATTTATCTAGACAATGGCGCTCGTCTCACACTTAATCTGCCATTACTCCCACTTTACTGAACTGACTGCTATCTGTTCATGCAGAAATATTTATCTATGGTCATCATTTGAGTGCAGATGCAGGTTACAGGTACAGATAAGTACCTAAGATAAGGAGGCAACACACAATTGTTGAAATCTGCTGCTGCTCCAGTGTGCTGCACAGTAATCTAGAAGTACATGGCAGATTATTGACAAAAGTTCACCAAAAAGGAGAATACATAAAGGCAGTCATGGAGTCTTCTGTAAACACTCCCAGCTCCTAAGATTTGGAGAGATGTCACTAAAAAAGATGAAAGCCAGACAAATTTAAAAACAGGCCGTTTTATGCTCTGAAAAATTAGGCAGGAATGTTTCAGTGAGTCAGACTTGTGTTCCATAAAATCAAAAACTGAGCGTTGGCACAAACATTTCAAGCTCCGCTGTGACAGGTGGAGGTGGAAGCAGACCCAAGATTTCGAGGAATTATTGTGGAGTTTTCCCTGACAGGTGTGCAGTCAGAGGCTCCAGTTGTTGCAGCTCCAGGCATATCAGTGACTGGAGGCCCTGAAGCAGACAGTGATCTTCTGCCAGGCACATAAGAACTCCAGGCCTGTCTGTGATGTAATCTGCAGCAGCTGCTGCTGCGTTTGTGTTCAAGCTGGAGATACATGCAACAAAAGCCTAAAATTAATTTATAAACTTTTACTGTCGGACCTTTTTCTATTTATGCAAACTATTTCAATGATTCCTTAATAAATAGTAGTTTGTCTAAATAATTTAAGTAAAACAAACATATGAATAATAATACATACGTCAGCACGAAGCCAGATTTTTATTCCTTTTTTATTTATTTCATAATAGAAGTGGTTGAGGAATAAGGGAGTTAGTGCTTTTACCAAATATTTATTTCACTTTTAGGAAAAAGTTTTGTTTGGGTTTTTAAGTTTGAAAGATGCTTTTATTTTGTAAAGTCTTTGTTTCTCCAACATATGAAAAAAAGAACCATTAAGTTTCATTTGATGGTCAAAAGCTTTTGTTGGAACAAGATCCAATTTACTTTAGAGTTTTTAAATTTCAATTTATAATTCTAAATCATATTGTATTACAAAATAGATTGTTTGTATTTCTTTTTTTTTTTTTATGAGATTCAGACATATCATGACTCCTCCCTCGAAATCTGCGGTCACCTGTCGTCTCAGGTGGGGCTCTTGATGAGTTTTGCAGACAGTGACAGGGAGGACAAAACGACTTTTGAAACTGCAACTGAGAACGCAACAAGTTTAAAAAAAATCTTTTACAATTCACGAAGGAATATTGATTTGATGATGCAGCGGAGGACTCAGCGTCTGGGCTTGAGTCCTAACAGCTGGCAGATGACCGTGTTGGAGATCACTGAGGCTGCACTCCTCATGATCAAAAAAGATCAGTCTTTATTAATAAATAAGATAAAGCTGTGTCTATGACCAGAAAAGAAAGCAAAAAGGCCAGCTACCAACTTTTGTCAGAGAAAAGAATGCTTGTAAGATTGATGAGCTGAGAGCAAAATGTGTAGGGCAGAGCAGGAACTGGAGGCAGAGCGGCGGCCCTGTGATCGGGCTGGGCCTTGGAAGAAATGGATCCCTGCAATACCGTTTCTGCACAGCAGTACCGAGCCAGACTGTTTCCTTAGAGCTGCAGTTCTTAGTCCCTGATCAGTTTCATTATCAAGGGTTACATTGGGGAACTGGGTGGATGGAGGGAGGAACAGGGGAAGAGATGGGTGCTTATCTTGTTTAAATGTTCTGTTTTCTCTGTATTTATTTGTTTTTAAACACTGCTTTTTTAATGGGTATTTGATTTGCTTTGTGTTTCTGCAGAATGATAAGCACTATAAAAATAAATGAAGTTTAAAATGAATAAATGGAGGAATTAAAGTTATGTGGAATCAAATAAATAACAGCTCTTTTGACCAACATTTGCAACTTAATTTTATTGAAACCTCTTGCTTAACACAATTTAACACAATTTAACACAATTTAACACAATTTGTGTGTGTTGGTGTTATGACAACCCAAAAAGTTGACATGACTTTCATGCGATAATTTTAACATAAACAAAAAAACAATGAACAAGTAATTTTTTAAAAAATGTTGCAAAAGGAACAGCTCCGTTTTGCATCTCCTGCATCAGCTTCTCCGTCGTCTGCAGCTTCTCCGTCGTCTGCAGCTTCTCCGTCGTCTGCAGCTTCTCCGTCGTCTGCAGCTTCTCCGTCGTCTGCAGCTTCTCCGTCGTCTGCAGCTTCTCCGTCGTCTGCAGTTTCTCCGTCGTCTGCTGCTTCTTCAGCTTGCTGATTAAAAAAAGGAAATGAACCAATCAGAATCACAATGAAGGTGATAGTTTCAACAAGAGCTGTAATGAGCCTCCAAATATTCAGATATTCGCAATCTGTTCAAAATATTTGAGTACAAATAGTTTTTATGTTTGAGATCGCTGATTTGTAATTTTATAATATAGTAGTTAAGAAGATGGATGGGTGGGAAAGTAAAAATCTAACTCAGGCAATGTAATTATTGCTCTGAAATTGCAAAAGAATGTTAGATTATATGTACACAAACTAAACAAATCAAAAGTGCTATTGGCAATGTATATACATCCACATTTTTAGACATGTACTTTTACTGTGTTACTAAATAATTTATAAACACATATCCCTGTTGTTAAAAAGGCTGATTTTACTCGCAACACAACAGACACAATGTCAATGTGGCCTTTGCATTAGAAAAAACAACATAGATGTTCTTCTCTTTTTTCAGATCAAAGGTGAGGCTTTTTTTTTTTTTTTTTTTTTTTACATTTTTCCCTATTCAAGCACATCCTTTATAGTTTATATTGTAAAATCCATGATCTCTTGCTCTGTTGAGAAATCAATTTGGATAAAAGGACCACCATCCTCTTTAGGACCTTCTGTTGCTGTTAGAGTCAAACAGAAAAAGAAATTTGATTTCAGCAAAGGTCCTGGTGGACCTCAAATACAGAATAGTTACTACTCATACCTCATTGAGGAGTTTGACCTGCTCCTCGAGGTTTTGGCCGTTCTCCTCTCTCTGTAGAAAGATAAGACATCACCAATCAGAGGCTTGCCATTGGTCCACACTGGTCCTGTCCAATAGCTGAGCAAACCAAGACGAGCTGAAGGTCTCTAGTGTTGGACAGACTTTACTGTTACAATAGGGGGTTATAAATCTTCTGAGTCTCCCCAGCCCAGCGGCCGCGTCACAAGGAGAGCCAACCCCCCACCCCCACCCTACACAAAGAGAGATGAGCCAAAAAGATTTTGTAGAATGCATCACTTCTTGCTATGTGGTTACCTTTTGGAGATCCTCGTAGGCTTTTACGAGCTTATCCATCTCTGTGATTAACTGCTGCTTCTGTCACAGAAAGAAAAAATGTTTCAGCAAAAGTCCTGGTGGACCTCAAATACAGAATAGTTACTACTCATACCTCATTGAGGAGTTTGACCCGCTCCTGAAGGCTGAGGCCGTTCTCCTCTGTCTGTAGAAAGATAAGACATCACCAATCAGAGGCTTGCCATTGGTCCACACTGGTCCTGTCCAATAGCTGAGCAAACCAAGACGAGCTGAAGGTCTCTAGTGTTGGACAGACTTTACTGTTACAATAGGGGGTTATAAATCTTCTGAGTCTCCCCAGCCCAGCGGCCGCGTCACAAGGAGAGCCCACCCCCCACCCCCACCCTACATAAAGAGAGATGAGCCAAAAAGATTTTGTAGAATGCATCACTTCTTGCTATGTGGTTACCTTTTGGAGATCCTCGTAGGCTTTTACGAGCTTATCCATCTCTGTGATTAACTGCTGCTTCTGTCACAGAAAGAAAAATTGTTTCAGCAAAAGTCCTGGTGGACCTCAAATACAGAATAGTTACTACTCATACCTCATTGAGGAGTTTGAGCCGCTCCTGAAGGCTGAGGCCGTTCTCCTCTGTCTGTAGAAAGATAAGACATCACCAATCAGAGGCTTGCCATTGGTCCACACTGGTCCTGTCCAATAGCTGAGCAAACCAAGACGAGCTGAAGGTCTCTAGTGTTGGACAGACTTTACTGTTACAATAGGGGGTTATAAATCTTCTGAGTCTCCCCAGCCGAGCGGCCGTGTCACAAGGAGAGCCAAACCCCCACCCCTACCCTACATAAAGAGAGATGAGCCAAAAAGATTTTGTAGAATGCATCACTTCTTGCTATGTGGTTACCTTTTGGAGATCCTCAGAGGTTTTTACGAGCTTATCCATCTCTGTGATTAACTGCTGCTTCTGTCACAGAAAGAAAAAATGTTTCAGCAAAAGTCCTGGTGGACCTCAAATACAGAATAGTTACTACTCATACCTCATTGAGGAGTTTGACCCGCTCCTCGAGGTTTTGGCCGTTCTCCTCTCTCTGTAGAAAGATAAGACATCACCAATCAGAGGCTTGCCATTGGTCCACACTGGTCCTGTCCAATAGCTGAGCAAACCAAGACGAGCTGAAGGTCTCTAGTGTTGGACAGACTTTACTGTTACAATAGGGGGTTATAAATCTTCTGAGTCTCCCCAGCCCAGCGGCCGCGTCACAAGGAGAGCCAACCCCCCACCCCCACCCTACATAAAGAGAGATGAGCCAAAAAGATTTTGTAGAATGCATCACTTCTTGCTATGTGGTTACCTTTTGGAGCTCCTCAGAGGCTTTTACGAACTTATCCATCTCTGTGATTAACTGCTGCTTCTGTCACAGAAAGAAAAAATGTTTCAGCAAAGGTCCTGGTGGACCTCAAATACAGAATAGTTACTACTCATACCTCATTGAGGAGTTTGATCTGCTCCAGAAGGCTGAGGCCGTTCTCCTCTCTCTGTAGAAAGATAAGACATCACCAATCAGAGGCTTGCCATTGGTCCACACTGGTCCTGTCCAATAGCTGAGCAAACCAAGACGAGCTGAAGGTCTCTAGTGTTGGACAGACTTTACTGTTACAATAGGGGGTTATAAATCTTCTGAGTCTCCCCAGCCCAGCGGCCGCGTCACAAGGAGAGCCAACCCCCCACCCCCACCCTACATAAAGAGAGATGAGCCAAAAAGATTTTGTAGAATGCATCACTTCTTGCTATGTGGTTACCTTTTGGAGATCCTCAGAGGCTTTTACGAGCTTATCCATCTCTGTGATTAACTGCTGCTTCTGTCACAGAAAGAAAATTTATTTCAGCAAAAGTCCTGGTGGACCTCAAATACAGAATTGTTATTACTTATACTTGAGCCAAAATATTGCTCCTCTCTTTGAGCTGCTGCAATGAATGTGCAGAAAAACATGACATCACTAATCAAAGGCTGGGTGTTGGTCAAAGCAATTCAAAAGCATATGAAGTTTAAAGGCCCACAAGGCTACATTTCTACTGTCTACTCATTTGTGTTTTCTGGATACATCTGCCTTATCTAATGCACATCATCTGAATCTGCTGTGTTTCCTAAAAGATGTCTGGGCAGATCAGAACAGAGGAGCTGGGGACCTACTGGTGTAAACAATACTGTATGTTTGTTGTTTACATTGAAAAGTAAACACCAGACATAATCATCTGACCATTAAATCTTGTTGCATAAATTATAGAATATAAATATAAAATAATGTGAAAGTACTTGACCTGCATGAAAAGATCCATTAAACTGACAGGTATCATTGCAGTTTCTCTATAGAGATAGATTTTCTACACTGCTGGTAACTCCCAACTTATTTCTACATCAATATCAAAACCAATAAAACAAACAAACAAAAAAGGCTGCCTCACGTAGAATCTGTAATGTTACCTCAACTTCTCGTCCTGTGGCCATTTCTGTCTTTCTTCTGTTTAAGTTGAAAACACATTTTAAATGTAGTACAACAATGATCAAACATTCTAAAAGTAACATTTGTTCTTATGTATGTGTGTTCTTACAGATGAGTGTGTTGTAGTTGTGAGGCTTTGTCATTTCAGAAAGTCACAATGACATGGAGCAACAAGTCACCGCGTGTTTGTGTTGGCTTAGATCAGTGTGAGCAAATGCTAGAATTTACCAGCGCACCTAAAGGCAGAAATAGCGATCTTTTAAATGAAAGCGCATAAGTGCGGAAATTCCATGCTGTCCCTGAATGCACCTCCTGCTACGGCGAATGTGAGGATTAAATCTGCACGATTAAATCAAAATTAAATGTTTGAACAAACTCTGCGATGAACGTTTGTGGTGGCCAAGTGTGGAGGGAAGGCAGACACCTGGTTGTCAGTTTGAGCCCCGTGTCAGAGATTACGAATGTCTTACCAGGCAAAGTAGCTAGCGAATTAGCTTCTCTAACCGCCAAATCGAAGTTTTACCCGCATTTGGCGGGTTGGCAGGCTTTAAATTGAGAGCCCTGAATTTAAATGAAAAAAAAAAAAAACATACATAACTTTTAACAAATATTTTTGAGGCTTTTGACGGAACTAAAATGGTACGAAAACTTAGTCTGTAACATGCTAGCCTTTGAGTTAAGCTAATGTCCGTTACGGTTCTGTTAGTGCCGTTTCACTAACACTGTTCTGGCTGTAAATGTCAATGTAAATGTTAATTCTGTTTAATTTGCGCGAATATATACTACTAAAAACCCCTGACAGTAAATGTCGGTCAATTATGTCAAATGTAAACAACTAAAACTCGAAAAAAAGAAAAAGTCTTACCTGTAACCACCGTGCGTCCAAATCAGCAGTCTCAAATCTGATCAGCAGTCTCAACGGTTTTGATCGCCTTCAGTGTTCCCGCATAGTGACAGCTTTCCAGCCCAGAAGTCAACTAAAAACCGCCAGATCTCACAAAAAAACCGCCCAAAATGTTAATCAATTATTATATTTGCTGTTATTAAGTTATTATAAGTTATTATACATAAAATAAAATAAATACATAAAATAAATAAAAATATAATAATCAGATAAAATAATAATAAAAATAAAACAACAAAAACAAAAAGCAAACAAACAAAAAAAATAGAATCACAATTACAACCACTCTTCCCTCCCCAGCTCCTCCATCCATCCACCCAGCCCCCACAATACATGACACCCCCCAAAGGAAAACTGAACAAAGATCAAAAACTGCAGCTCTAAGGAAGATGTCTGGCTCAGTACTGCTGTGGAGAAACGATATTACGGGGATCCGTTTATTCCAAGGTCCAGCCCAACCACAGGGGTCATCACCGCAGTGCCCACCCAACACAGGGCAGACCAGAGCCCCCTCAACATGGAGGTACCCCAGCCGCCCCAATGAGAATGAGCACCGCAGCACCAGCTCACCCATAGGCAGGAGGACCCCGGAACAAAGGATTCCTATGAGGAAACACTGGAATTAAAGAATAAATGAATAAAAAGCAAAACATGATAATAATATATAAATGTAAATATAAATATATATATTTATATACACATACACACATATATACATAATAAGATAAATAAATAAATAAACATGGTTAGTATATTAAAACAATAATTGTGTACATAAATTAACTATAAAATTATTCAAAATAAAAGTTAATAATTACATTTTTAAAAAAGAGGAAAAGATCAAATTAAATAATTCTAAAAATTTATTATAAAAAAGCCAGATTAAAAAGGTGGGTCTTGAGCCACTTGTTAAAAACCTCTATGGTCTCTGCGGCCCTGAGGTTCTCCGGCAGGCCGTTCCAGAGGCGAGGACCATAATGGTGGAATGAGTTCTCCCCATAGGTTTTGGTCCTCACCTTAGGGACAGCTATGAGGCCGGTGCCAGAGGACCTCAAAGGTCCGCGAGGGTTCATATCTTAACAGCAGGTCACTTAAATAAGAAGGCCCAAGACCACTAAAACATTCATAAACCATTAAAAGAACTTTAAAATCAATCCTGAAACACACAGGGAGCCAATGCAGCCATTTTAAAACTCGTGTCGCTGAGTTCTGTAATAATTGTACATTTGAAAGAGACTTTTTGGGTAAACCAGAGAGCAGGGCATTACAATAATCTAAACGACTACAAATAAAAGCATCAGCACCTCTGTGCTGGCAAGAGAGAGGAATGGATGGACTCTGGCAATGTTTTTAAGGTGATAAAATCCTGTCTTCATAACATTTCTGATATGCGGCATAAAATTCAGCTCAGAGTCAAAAAGTTCGCCCAGGTTTCTTACACAGTGAGAAGGTTTAAAGTTTGTGAGTTTGGGTAAAATCATCTCTCTCTTGTCTTCAGGACCAATAATTAAAACTTCTGTTTTGTCCTGGTTGAGCTGTAAGAAGTTTTCTGCCATCCACGACTTTATATCTAAAATACAATTTAAAAGAGTGTTTATAGGTTCAAGGTCATCAGGAGACACGGCGATGTAAAGCTGTGTATCATCAGCGTAGCTGTGAAAGTTAACCCCGTGTCTCCTGATGACATCCCCAAGAGGCAACATGTATAAATTAAAGTGCATTGGACCTAAGATTGACCCTTGGTGAACCCCACAACTTATTTTGTGGATTCTAGAGGAGCATGTATCCATACTTACATAAAAATGTCGATCTGTTAGATAAGAACGGAACCAGTTAAGAACAGTTCCTGAGAGGCCAACCCGACTCCTAAGTCTGTTAAATAAAATCTGGTGATTTACTGTATCGAAGGCGGCACTAAGATCCAGCAGCACCAGAATAGAAAGTTTCTGCATGTCTGAATTATGTCTGAGGTCAGTTAGAATCTTTAAAAGTGCCGTCTCAGTACTGTGATTTGTCCTAAAACCAGATTGACATTTTTCTAAAATATTAAGTTTTTTTAGAAAATCATGCAACTGAGTAAAAACTATTTTTTCAATAATTTTCCCTAAAAATGGTAAGTTGGATACAGGTCTATAATTATCCATAATATTTGGATCCAAATTGTTTTTTTTCAGAAGGGGCCTCACCACCGCCGTCTTACAGGCAGTGAGGAAGACACCCGTCTGAAGAGAGCAGTTTACTGAGGAAAGTTACAACATAATCAGTTTTACGGACTTCTTTAATGTAAATAGGATATAACACAACTCGAAGATAATGCAGCAGTGAATGCAAAAGTCCAAACACAAATACTCTGAACACTGAAGGCACATGAAAACTGGATTTCAAACAAATACCATCAAAATAGAACAGATACTGTTCGGAGAGAGGTAGACGTCCTGGCAATAACATTGTTTTTGCATTTGTTTTTAGCATTTTACTGGTTCAGTGTCTTTTTCCTCCTTTAAGACAGGATGTCTCTTCACCAGCGGTTTCCCAAGGATGACTGCTCTGAGCTGAAGTTATTGTTTTTCAAGTAGCGCTTGACCTCTTTAAGTTCATACGGCCCCAGGCTCTGGTCGACCCCGGGTGTGAGCTGGTAGCTCAGAGGTGAAATGATATAGCCATTGCGGTAAAGGCAAACCTGTTTACACATCTCGAAGCAGGTGAACAGAAGCCCAAAGTAGGGAACGATCTGGAAAGTCAGAAAAGAGTTGGTGAGATTTTAGGCTGATGAATGAAACAATATGACATTTTATGTGCTGATATGAATCATTTAAATTAGGAATTGATCCCATATGTTTAACTTAAAGTACTCAGTGTACAGTTCTGATTATGTCAGTAGCCAAAACTGGAGAGGGGAGCATGCTGTTCCCATTTGCTGCTGATATTTGTAGCATGAATTCACCCCTGAACTTTTTTTCCTGTGCCCTTCCTCCATTTCCCCATTCTGCAGAGATCACAGGTCCTAATGAGCATGTGTAATCATTTCACTTCCTACACAACCGGATGAGGCAGTCCCGTACTGTTGCTACGACAACAATTTAATGTGTTCAACAACGACAGGTATCCACAGTGCATGAACACACCTTGATTGTGCTGGCAGTGAGGCCATTCCAAAGGGACAGAACGCCCTTGTTTCTGACGACCTGCAGGAAACAGTCCATCATTCCAGTGAAATGAACGTCCACTCCTCCGCAGTGAGGAAGACGAGCACTTTGGGCCTGCAAAATGATCGAAAAAGAAATCAAACATGATTACAAATGTGCCACAAAAGTGAAAGGAAACAATCCCATCCCTGCTTTCAAACAGGAACAAGGAGCTATTTTTATGATGAACATTTGGCTCAATTTTCTGCTAACATGTGCACTTTAGACCAATAAAGGTTAGGTTAGAGGCACAGTAGAAATGTTATGTGTTTGTCTGAACTTCCTGGAAAATTTTAGGTTGTTTAGTGGGCGCACTGCTAAATATACAGTACCTTCATTGTTGATTTAAACAGCCAGCAGTGAAGTTACATCGCACCCAATTTAAGATCCACTCCAATGAATTGGTGTTTTTAACATGTTTTTGTGGTATTTTACTCATAATAGAGAACATATATAAAGACATTTGCATTTCTGAGTATTTCTTTATTAAAATGGAACACTCAATCAATGCTAAACTAAACTAAAATGGGAAGAGCAATTTCTACAAATCGAAATTACAAAGACACAAATAGGTCTTCTAGACTTGTAGAAATTTCTCTTTAGACTTTACTTTAGACTTACTTTTGAGTTCGTGTTCATCTTAATCAAAGCTGTAATGGTGACTCAAGGAAATATTACCATTATTTAGAAGGGTTTTTTTATGCCTTACTGCTCAGTTTAAATTTTAGTGTGATTAGGCAACCTTTGCATCAGTTTGAAGTGAATCACACAATCCATTAGAGGATACTTCCTGTCCTGAAGGCCGATGTGTGTAATTTTCTTCAAACACAAATTCTCATTCTGGTCTCATCTCTTAGTCTCAAAAGTAAAATTGATTTGTTTGAGTTTATATCTTGTTAAAAAATGATATTTAAAAAAGCGCTGTTTAAATAATTCATAATTATATAGCAAAAAAAAGACTTTTTTCCAACCTGAAGGAAAGAACAGTTCTTTTTATCGCACCAGCGATTCTCATCAGGTTTGTGAATCAGAAGCACAAAATTGCTCTGATGAAGCAAGGAAAACTGCTAAAAGGTTCGGAGATTTTCATTAATGATCACTTATCGAAACATCACGCATTGTTGGCTAAGCATGCCAGACTCCTGAAGCGGAAAAAACAGATCCAGAGCACATGGGTGCTGAATTCCAGGATCTATGTGAAACCGCTCGGTCCACCTGACTTGACCAAGGCTGTGGTCATCACCAACAGGAACGACTTTGAGAAGTGTGTGGTCACGGACGTCTGAGCCTTTATTTGAATCGAAATAAGAATCAAAAATGATTTCAAGAAAATATGGCGCCTGGGAAGGAGAGAATTGTCCCAGGACATCCGAAAAAAAATGATAGATAAACATCTTAAAGGTAAAGGCTATAAGACCATCTCTAAACAGCTTGAACTTCCTGTGACAACAGTGGCTCATATTATTCAGAAGTTCAAGACCCACGGGACAGTAGCCAACCTCTCTGGACGTGGCCGCAAGAGGAAAATTGATGACAAATTGAAGAGACGGATCGTTGGAATTGTATCCAAAGAGCCCAGAACAACCTCCAAAGAAATGAAAGGTGAACTCCAAGGCCAAGGTACATCAGTGTCAGATCGTACCATTCGTTGTTGTTTGAGCCAAAGTGGACTTCATGGGAGACGACCAAGGAGGACACCACAGCTGACAAACAATCCTAAAAAAGCCAGACTGGAATTTACAAAAATGCATGTTGACAAGCCCCAAAGCTTCTGGGAGAATGTCCTTTGGACAGATGAGACCAAACTGGAGCTTTTTGGTAAAGCACATCAACTCTATGTTCATAGACTCAAAAACCAAGCATACGAAGAAAAGAACACTGTCCCTACGGTGAAACATGGAGGAGGCTCAGTCATGGTTTGGGGCTGCTTTGCTGCATCTGGCACAGGGTGTCTTGAATGTGTGCAAGGTACAATGAAATCTGTAGACTATCAAGGTATTCTGGAGAGAAATGTGCTGCCTTGTGTCAGAAAGCTTGGTCTCAGTCGCAGGTCATGGGTCTTCCAACAGGACAACGATCCAAAACACACAGCCAAAAACCCCCAAGAATGGCTGAGAGAAAAGCGTTGGACTATTCTAAAGTGGCCTTCCATGAGCCCAGATCTGAATCCCATTGAACATCTGTGGAAGGAGCTGAAACATCCATTTGGAGAAGACACCCATCAAACCTGAGACAACTGGAGCAGTTTGCTCATGAGGAGTGGGCCAAAATACCTGTTGACAGCTGCAGAACGCTCATTGACAAATACAGAAATCGCTTCATTGCAGTGATCGCCTCAAAAGGTTGTGCAACAAAATATTAAGTTATGGGTACCATCATTTTTGTCCAGTTTGTTTTTTTAAATAATTGTGTTAATCAGCAATTCAAAAGGGATGGCTGATTTTGATTAATTAATTTTCAATAATTTTTTATTTATTGTTACTTTTATAAGTTTCAAGTGATTTCAGTGAGAATTGTGGGTTTTTCCTTCTTTAACTGAGGGGTACCAACAATTTTGTCCACGTGTGTACACCACAATGTCTTCTTTTAGCTCCTTCCCAACGGACCACATTATTAGAGACTTAAAAAATGTTTGTTGTCTCTAAATTCATAAAAGCACAAAATCTCTGCTAACAGCACAAAAAACACCACAGGGCAGACCTTCACCCACAGCAGGAGGAATAAGACGCAGCCTCTGTTCAGATGACACCAAATTATGATTCAGGAGTGCAGATTAACTGTAATCAATGAGCTTATTGCAATAAGCAAACACAACAAATGTACTGAACTGTGATCGCTGGCTGAGCTACACAAGCTGCTCTCACAACTACAGATAATGTCACATTTAAACTTATAGACCCAGTCATATGCTCGCACTGTTCCTCCATATTAGTATTCATCCCATCAAACCTCAAGCCTAGAGCTATTGATTGGTCAATGCCAAGAGCTAAAGGCCAATAAAATAAAATGAAAAACTCAAGAAGATTCTGAATGATCCCTGAAGACAAAAAAAAAAAAAAAAAAGGAAACCAACACAACCCGGTTTAACCTACATATGAGGCGGCGTCTCTTCTTGGTTAGCTAGGTGTTTCAGGACTAAACATCCCTTTATTACAGGTACCTCAATTTAAGACATACAAAAATGTTACACCAAACACTCTGGTGTTGCACCGGATCTCATTAGTTATTAATTGTGAAAAAGAGCTGATGAATGCATGAGGTGATTCACATTAAAATCTCAATGAGAAGTTACTTTTTGGTTAGAATAATTTTTATTTCATGTCTTTTAATAAGTTTATCTTCTTACTAAACATGTAAATGTTGGCGTGATCATATTTTATATTCCAATATAGATGCCACATCTCTGTCTTTAAATACAAAGTCTGGATTACATCTGAAGTGTAGTTTTGACTAATAAAAATATATCCTTTTTTACTTATTTACCGTTTTTTTGAGTACTTTCAGTGTGTGTCATGAGCAAGACACTGTGCAATGACCCTGGAATCTTTTTAAAGCTGGCTGACACCAGCGGATGCTGTATCTAAAGGTCATGAGGACATTTTGAGTATTTTTGCCTTATTCATTCTTTTCTTATTATAAAAGTAGATCCTGTCCAGCATTTATTATTATGAGATGCCCTTAAGCAAAGTGTCCGTTCAGTGGTGCTGTGGGAGACTGCATTATGGTCCATCTTGTGTGTGTGTGTTTTTTTTTAATAAATCTAGCCCAAATGCAAAAAGAATAATGGTGTGTTTGGAAAGAAAGATTGCTACAAGAAACACGTCTGTTGCTGTCAAAGACATAAACACACTTGACAGATAATCTAAGACATCACCCACTGGATTCTGCATGGTTAAAATAAAGTCTTAGATGAGTCAGGCAGTGTGTCCATAGTTCACTCTACTCTCCTCAGCAATGTTTGGGAGTCATAAGCTCCGTTAGGGTCAGTTCCCTACTAATTAAAGTAACAAGCTTCAAACTATGCAGATTTGAGCTATGATAAAATCAAAGCAACTGATTTTTCCCCTTTTCCCCTTCAAGGTATTATCAATAAAAAAATTAACTAACACTGACACCAGGCTTCATAATTTTGTTTGTTTTCGTGTAAAATCTGACTTTTTACCATTAGAATCAATGGAAAATTGCTCTGTTCCAACAACAACCATCAGTGGTCTTTTCAGGAACTGCAACATTTATTTCTTACCTCGCATTAAATTTGGGAACGGAAGGCAAAATCTGCCAAACAAACTGCAGATACAAAAAAAAGTTATATAATAAATGTTTTAAATTAAATTGTTTTATGGAGCTACTATATTTTCCATGTTATAAGACACACTTCAAAATCTATAATTTATTTCTAAATAGGACAGTGCGCCTTATAATCTAGAGCGTCTTATATTTGGCTTGATTCTGGTTGTACTTATTGATGTCAAAGTGATTCTGAGAGGTACGCAGCACTCTGTCAAAACGTTTGGTTGGGTTATATTGTGAATACACACATGCAGCTAACTTGCAGTGGTGTTCCATTGTGTGTTTTTTTTTTCTTGTTACTAATGAGTTACTGTGATTGCAGTTATTTAAGTCTGATTGACAATCTTATGACTGTTTGGTCTCACTTAATGCGCCTTATAGTTCAGGGCATGTATGCATTTATATTATATATGACATGTTGTTGACCTTTCGGCTTATTTCGTCAGGGGTCTCCACAGCTTTCACTTTTTTGCACAGGTGGTTTGGCACAGAGTTTTATGCCACATGCCCTGGAACAACCCTGTATTTTCAAGGCTCAGGAAGACCCAGGTAGGCAGCAGGGTGAAGGGTCTTTCCTAATTTTCCACACTTTGCAGGCCGTGGGAAGCAAAACCAGATTTTCTATGTGCCAGTCCTACACCCAGTCAACTCAACCATCCAGCTGAAATGCCTTATATATGATATACATTTAAAAATAGACCATTTATCTAGGGCATGCCTCATAATGTGATGTGCCCTATAGTCACACTGGGATATAAAGTTGCACTTTTGGGAAAATTATATTTAACAAAAGAAGGAAACAGGAACAAAATTTCACGTCAACAGAATAAATAACAATAACAGACTGAGTATAAACACGCTCCACTACCATGACACATTGATGATTATTTAGCTTCATGAAACATAGGAGGAATATTTAAATATATATATATATATATATATATATATATATATATATATATATATATAATATATAAATATAATTGATTATAAAAAAAAAGTCCAACCAGTAATTTAAAAAAAATACTATTTACAATGCTAAAATGAAGTTTGTAAAAAAAGATGAATGATTAATAATCAATGTCCAACAAAAATATTGTGTGTTCAGGTATGGGAACATTAGATGGTTGAGAATAATATTTATCTAGACAATGGCGCTCGTCTCACACTTAATCTGCCATTACTCCCACTTTACTGAACTGACTGCTATCTGTTCATGCAGAAATATTTATCTATGGTCATCATTTGAGTGCAGATGCAGGTTACAGGTACAGATAAGTACCTAAGATAAGGAGGCAACACACAATTGTTGAAATCTGCTGCTGCTCCAGTGTGCTGCACAGTAATCTAGAAGTACATGGCAGATTATTGACAAAAGTTCACCAAAAAGGAGAATACCATAAAGGCAGTCATGGAGTCCCATGACACTCCCAGCTCCTAAGATTTGGAGAGATGTCACTAAAAAAGATGAAAGCCAGACAAATTTAAAAACAGGCCGTTTTATGCTCTGAAAAATTAGGCAGGAATGTTTCAGTGAGTCAGACTTGTGTTCCATAAAATCAAAAACTGAGCGTTGGCACAAACATTTCAAGCTCCGCTGTGACAGGTGGAGGTGGAAGCAGACCCAAGATTTCGAGGAATTATTGTGGAGTTTTCCCTGACAGGTGTGCAGTCAGAGGCTCCAGTTGTTGCAGCTCCAGGCACTTCAGTGACTGGAGGCCCTGAAGCAGACAGTGATCTTCTGCCAGGCACATAAGAACTCCAGGCCTGTCTGTGATGTAATCTGCAGCAGCTGCTGCTGCGTTTGTGTTCAAGCTGGAGATACATGCAACAAAAGCCTAAAATTAATTTATAAACTTTTACTGTCGGACCTTTTTCTATTTATGCAAACTATTTCAATGATTCCTTAATAAATAGTAGTTTGTCTAAATAATTTAAGTAAAACAAACATATGAATAATAATACATACGTCAGCACGAAGCCAGATTTTTATTCCTTTTTTATTTATTTCATAATAGAAGTGGTTGAGGAATAAGGGAGTTAGTGCTTTTACCAAATATTTATTTCACTTTTAGGAAAAAGTTTTGTTTGGGTTTTTAAGTTTGAAAGATGCTTTTATTTTGTAAAGTCTTTGTTTCTCCAACATATGAAAAAAAGAACCATTAAGTTTCATTTGATGGTCAAAAGCTTTTGTTGGAACAAGATCCAATTTACTTTAGAGTTTTTAAATTTCAATTTATAATTCTAAATCATATTGTATTACAAAATAGATTGTTTGTATTTCTTTTTTTTTTTTTATGAGATTCAGACATATCATGACTCCTCCCTCGAAATCTGCGGTCACCTGTCGTCTCAGGTGGGGCTCTTGATGAGTTTTGCAGACAGTGACAGGGAGGACAAAACGACTTTTGAAACTGCAACTGAGAACGCAACAAGTTTAAAAAAAATCTTTTACAATTCACGAAGGAATATTGATTTGATGATGCAGCGGAGGACTCAGCGTCTGGGCTTGAGTCCTAACAGCTGGCAGATGACCGTGTTGGAGATCACTGAGGCTGCACTCCTCATGATCAAAAAAGATCAGTCTTTATTAATAAATAAGATAAAGCTGTGTCTATGACCAGAAAAGAAAGCAAAAAGGCCAGCTACCAACTTTTGTCAGAGAAAAGAATGCGTGTAAGATTGATGAGCTGAGAGCAAAATGTGTAGGGCAGAGCAGGAACTGGAGGCAGAGCGGCGGCCCTGTGATCGGGCTGGGCCTTGGAAGAAATGGATCCCTGCAATACCGTTTCTGCACAGCAGTACCGAGCCAGACTGTTTCCTTAGAGCTGCAGTTCTTAGTCCCTGATCAGTTTCATTATCAAGGGTTACATTGGGGAACTGGGTGGATGGAGGGAGGAACAGGGGAAGAGATGGGTGCTTATCTTGTTTAAATGTTCTGTTTTCTCTGTATTTATTTGTTTTTAAACACTGCTTTTTTAATGGGTATTTGATTTGCTTTGTGTTTCTGCAGAATGATAACCACTATAAAAATAAATAAAGTTTAAAATGAATAAATGGAGGAATTAAAGTTATGTGGAATCAAATAAATAACAGCTCTTTTGACCAACATTTGCAACTTAATTTTATTGAAACCTCTTGCTTAACACAATTTAACACAATTTAACACAATTTAACACAATTTGTGTGTGTTGGTGTTATGACAACCCAAAAAGTTGACATGACTTTCATGCGAATAAAAAACGAATAATTTAATTAACAATATTTTATTTTAACATAAACAAAAAAACAATGAACAAGTAATTTTTTAAAAAATGTTGCAAAAGGAACAGCTCAGTTTTGCATCTCCTGCATCAGCTTCTCCGTCGTCTGCAGCTTCTCCGTCGTCTGCAGCTTCTCCGTCGTCTGCTGCTTCTCCGTCGTCTGCAGCTTCTCCGTCGTCTGCAGCTTCTCCGTCGTCTGCTGCTTCTCCGTCGTCTGCTGCTTCTTCAGCTTGCTGATTAAAAAAAGGAAATGAACCAATCAGAATCACAATGAAGGTGATAGTTTCAACAAGAGCTGTAATGAGCCTCCAAATATTCAGATATTCGCAATCTGTTCAAAATATTTGAGTACAAATAGTTTTTATGTTTGAGATCGCTGATTTGTAATTTTATAATATAGTAGTTAAGAAGATGGATGGGTGGGAAAGTAAAAATCTAACTCAGGCAATGTAATTATTGCTCTGAAATTGCAAAAGAATGTTAGATTATATGTACACAAACTAAACAAATCAAAAGTGCTATTGGCAATGTATATACATCCACATTTTTAGACATGTACTTTTACTGTGTTACTAAATAATTTATAAACACATATCCCTGTTGTTAAAAAGGCTGATTTTACTCGCAACACAACAGACACAATGTCAATGTGGCCTTTGCATTAGAAAAAACAACATAGATGTTCTTCTCTTTTTTCAGATCAAAGGTGAGGCTTTTTTTTTTTTTTTTTTTTTTACATTTTTCCCTATTCAAGCACATCCTTTATAGTTTATATTGTAAAATCCATGATCTCTTGCTCTGTTGAGAAATCAATTTGGATAAAAGGACCACCATCCTCTTTAGGACCTTCTGTTGCTGTTAGAGTCAAACAGAAAAAGAAATTTGATTTCAGCAAAGGTCCTGGTGGACCTCAAATACAGAATAGTTACTACTCATACCTCATTGAGGAGTTTGACCCGCTCCTCGAGGTTTTGGCCGTTCTCCTCTCTCTGTAGAAAGATAAGACATCACCAATCAGAGGCTTGCCATTGGTCCACACTGGTCCTGTCCAATAGCTGAGCAAACCAAGACGAGCTGAAGGTCTCTAGTGTTGGACAGACTTTACTGTTACAATAGGGGGTTATAAATCTTCTGAGTCTCCCCAGCCCAGCGGCCGCGTCACAAGGAGAGCCAACCCCCCACCCCCACCCTACACAAAGAGAGATGAGCCAAAAAGATTTTGTAGAATGCATCACTTCTTGCTATGTGGTTACCTTTTGGAGATCCTCGTAGGCTTTTACGAGCTTATCCATCTCTGTGATTAACTGCTGCTTCTGTCACAGAAAGAAAAATTGTTTCAGCAAAAGTCCTGGTGGACCTCAAATACAGAATAGTTACTACTCATACCTCATTGAGGAGTTTGACCCGCTCCTGAAGGCTGAGGCCGTTCTCCTCTCTCTGTAGAAAGATAAGACATCACCAATCAGAGGCTTGCCATTGGTCCACACTGGTCCTGTCCAATAGCTGAGCAAACCAAGACGAGCTGAAGGTCTCTAGTGTTGGACAGACTTTACTGTTACAATAGGGGGTTATAAATCTTCTGAGTCTCCCCAGCCCAGCGGCCGCGTCACAAGGAGAGCCAACCCCCCACCCCCACCCTACACAAAGAGAGATGAGCCAAAAAGATTTTGTAGAATGCATCACTTCTTGCTATGTGGTTACCTTTTGGAGATCCTTAGAGGCTTTTACGACCTTCACTATCTCTATGATTAACTGCTGCTTCTGTCACAGAAAGAAAATTTATTTCAGCAAAAGTCCTGGTGGACCTCAAATACAGAATTGTTATTACTTATACTTGAGCCAAAATATTGCTCCTCTCTTTGAGCTGCTGCAATGAATGTGCAGAAAAACATGACATCACTAATCAAAGGCTGGGTGTTGGTCAAAGCAATTCAAAAGCATATGAAGTTTAAAGGCCCACAAGGCTACATTTCTACTGTCTACTCATTTGTGTTTTCTGGATACATCTGCCTTATCTAATGCACATCATCTGAATCTGCTGTGTTTCCTAAAAGATGTCTGGGCAGATCAGAACAGAGGAGCTGGGGACCTACTGGTGTAAACAATACTGTATGTTTGTTGTTTACATTGAAAAGTAAACACCAGACATAATCATCTGACCATTAAATCTTGTTGCATAAATTATAGAATATAAATATAAAATAATGTGAAAGTACTTGACCTGCATGAAAAGATCCATTAAACTGACAGGTATCATTGCAGTTTCTCTATAGAGATAGATTTTCTACACTGCTGGTAACTCCCAACTTATTTCTACATCAATATCAAAACCAATAAAACAAACAAACAAAAAAGGCTGCCTCACGTAGAATCTGTAATGTTACCTCAACTTCTCGTCCTGTGGCCATTTCTGTCTTTCTTCTGTTTAAGTTGAAAACACATTTTAAATGTAGTACAACAATGATCAAACATTCTAAAAGTAACATTTGTTCTTATGTATGTGTGTTCTTACAGATGAGTGTGTTGTAGTTGTGAGGCTTTGTCATTTCAGAAAGTCACAATGACATGGAGCAACAAGTCACCGCGTGTTTGTGTTGGCTTAGATCAGTGTGAGCAAATGCTAGAATTTACCAGCGCACCTAAAGGCAGAAATAGCGATCTTTTAAATGAAAGCGCATAAGTGCGGAAATTCCATGCTGTCCCTGAATGCACCTCCTGCTACGGCGAATGTGAGGATTAAATCTGCACGATTAAATCAAAATTAAATGTTTGAACAAACTCTGCGATGAACGTTTGTGGTGGCCAAGTGTGGAGGGAAGGCAGACACCTGGTTGTCAGTTTGAGCCCCGTGTCAGAGATTACGAATGTCTTACCAGGCAAAGTAGCTAGCGAATTAGCTTCTCTAACCGCCAAATCGAAGTTTTACCCGCATTTGGCGGGTTGGCAGGCTTTAAATTGAGAGCCCTGAATTTAAATGAAAAAAAAAAAAAACATACATAACTTTTAACAAATATTTTTGAGGCTTTTGACGGAACTAAAATGGTACGAAAACTTAGTCTGTAACATGCTAGCCTTTGAGTTAAGCTAATGTCCGTTACGGTTCTGTTAGTGCCGTTTCACTAACACTGTTCTGGTTGTAAATGTCAATGTAAATGTTAATTCTGTTTAATTTGCGCGAATATATACTACTAAAAACCCCTGACAGTAAATGTCGGTCAATTATGTCAAATGTAAACAACTAAAACTCGAAAAAAAGAAAAAGTCTTACCTGTAACCACCGTGCGTCCAAATCAGCAGTCTCAAATCTGATCAGCAGTCTCAACGGTTTTGATCGCCTTCAGTGTTCCCGCATAGTGACAGCTTTCCAGCCCAGAAGTCAACTAAAAACCGCCAGATCTCACAAAAAAACCGCCCAAAATGTTAATCAATTATTATATTTGCTGTTATTAAGTTATTATAAGTTATTATACATAAAATAAAATAAATACATAAAATAAATAAAAATATAATAATCAGATAAAATAATAATAAAAATAAAACAACAAAAACAAAAAGCAAACAAACAAAAAAAATAGAATCACAATTACAACCACTCTTCCCTCCCCAGCTCCTCCATCCATCCACCCAGCCCCCACAATACATGACACCCCCCAAAGGAAAACTGAACAAAGATCAAAAACTGCAGCTCTAAGGAAGATGTCTGGCTCAGTACTGCTGTGGAGAAACGATATTACGGGGATCCGTTTATTCCAAGGTCCAGCCCAACCACAGGGGTCATCACCGCAGTGCCCACCCAACACAGGGCAGACCAGAGCCCCCTCAACATGGAGGTACCCCAGCCGCCCCAATGAGAATGAGCACCGCAGCACCAGCTCACCCATAGGCAGGAGGACCCCGGAACAAAGGATTCCTATGAGGAAACACTGGAATTAAAGAATAAATGAATAAAAAGCAAAACATGATAATAATATATAAATGTAAATATAAATATATATATTTATATACACATACACACATATATACATAATAAGATAAATAAATAAATAAACATGGTTAGTATATTAAAACAATAATTGTGTACATAAATTAACTATAAAATTATTCAAAATAAAAGTTAATAATTACATTTTTAAAAAAGAGGAAAAGATCAAATTAAATAATTCTAAAAATTTATTATAAAAAAGCCAGATTAAAAAGGTGGGTCTTGAGCCACTTGTTAAAAACCTCTATGGTCTCTGCGGCCCTGAGGTTCTCCGGCAGGCCGTTCCAGAGGCGAGGACCATAATGGTGGAATGAGTTCTCCCCATAGGTTTTGGTCCTCACCTTAGGGACAGCTATGAGGCCGGTGCCAGAGGACCTCAAAGGTCCGCGAGGGTTCATATCTTAACAGCAGGTCACTTAAATAAGAAGGCCCAAGACCACTAAAACATTCATAAACCATTAAAAGAACTTTAAAATCAATCCTGAAACACACAGGGAGCCAATGCAGCCATTTTAAAACTCGTGTCGCTGAGTTCTGTAATAATTGTACATTTGAAAGAGACTTTTTGGGTAAACCAGAGAGCAGGGCATTACAATAATCTAAACGACTACAAATAAAAGCATCAGCACCTCTGTGCTGGCAAGAGAGAGGAATGGATGGACTCTGGCAATGTTTTTAAGGTGATAAAATCCTGTCTTCATAACATTTCTGATATGCGGCATAAAATTCAGCTCAGAGTCAAAAAGTTCGCCCAGGTTTCTTACACAGTGAGAAGGTTTAAAGTTTGTGAATTTGGGTAAAATCATCTCTCTCTTGTCTTCAGGACCAATAATTAAAACTTCTGTTTTGTCCTGGTTGAGCTGTAAGAAGTTTTCTGCCATCCACGACTTTATATCTAAAATACAATTTAAAAGAGTGTTTATAGGTTCAAGGTCATCAGGAGACACGGCGATGTAAAGCTGTGTATCATCAGCGTAGCTGTGAAAGTTAACCCCGTGTCTCCTGATGACATCCCCAAGAGGCAACATGTATAAATTAAAGTGTATTGGACCTAAGATTGACCCTTGGTGAACCCTACAACTTATTTTGTGGATTCTAGAGGAGCATGTATCCATACTTACATAAAAATGTCGATCTGTTAGATAAGAACGGAACCAGTTAAGAACAGTTCCTGAGAGGCCAACCCGACTCCTAAGTCTGTTAAATAAAATCTGGTGATTTACTGTATCGAAGGCGGCACTAAGATCCAGCAGCACCAGAATAGAAAGTTTCTGCATGTCTGAATTATGTCTGAGGTCAGTTAGAATCTTTAAAAGTGCCGTCTCAGTACTGTGATTTGTCCTAAAACCAGATTGACATTTTTCTAAAATATTAAGTTTTTTTAGAAAATCATGCAACTGAGTAAAAACTATTTTTTCAATAATTTTCCCTAAAAATGGTAAGTTGGATACAGGTCTATAATTATCCATAATATTTGGATCCAAATTGTTTTTTTTCAGAAGGGGCCTCACCACCGCCGTCTTACAGGCAGTGAGGAAGACACCCGTCTGAAGAGAGCAGTTTACTGTGGCTAAAAGTTCAGGCTCGAAGAATTTATAACAGGTTTTTAAAAGAGAAGTGGGAATGGGGTCTAAAAGGCAGGTTGTAGTGTTTGCTTGGGAAAAAACTCGACCAAGCATCATCTCATCAACCAGGACAAAACTCTCCAGTGTTTCCTCAGGTAAAGCCAACGCCACGGATCTATTACAAGTAGTGCTATGAACCGGTTGAAGGTTAGATCTGATAGCAGTGACTTCACTCCTGAAGTGGTCTGCAAAGTCCTCACATGTAGTCCGTGAGTGAGGCAATATAGATTTATTAAAATTTTTGTTTAATAAAAGATCAATTGTTTTAAAAAGAAACTGGGGATTGTGTTTATTGTCTGTGATGAGATTAGAAAAATAAAGTGTCCTTGCCTGTTTGACAGCATGGTTGTAAATTTTCAGTTGATCTTTAAAAAAGTCATAGTCGACTGTTAAATTGGGTTTTCTAAACTTTCTCTCTGCTCGTCTGCAAATTCTCTTAAGAGTTAGAGTAGCCCCATTTCTCCAGGGTGTCTTTGGATTCGGTTTCAGGATTTCTGTTTTCAGTGGAGCTACTAGATCGATGGCAGACTTCAGCCTGTCGTTAAAGTTGTCAGTTAAGGAATCGCAGGATTGAGGTAAAATCTGAGCAGGAGTTTGTTTTAAAATGTCAATAAAATTTGCAGCCACTTCACGATTTATATATCGTTTCGTCACAGTTCTCACTGAGGCCTCCTGCTGGATAAAACCAGTCACCTTAAAAAACACACAGTAATGGTCTGACAGCCAAGTCAACAACAGAAGACACACCAGCAGACAGGCTGCAGGTAATGACCAAGTCCAGGGTGTGTCCTCGGTTGTGAGTAGCTGTGCCACATGCTGGGTCAAATCCATACAATTTAAAAGATTTAGAAACTCAAAGGCAAAAGGATCTGTCAAGTTTTCAACATGAAGATTAAAATTTCCAGTAATTAAAATCCTATTATGCCTCAAGAGAATGATGGATAAAAACTCAGATAATTCTTGTAGGAAACTGGAGGAGGATTTGATCGTCTGTAAACAGTGACTGCTAAAATAGTTGGGTTGCAGAACAAGAATGAATGATGCTCAAATGAAGAATACACAGTTGAAGGAAAAACTTCAGTTTTAAAACTTTGTTGAGCAGTTGATGCTGTTCCACCACCTCTCTTACCTCCCCTGATTGAAAATAGAAAGTTATAATGAGGTGGAGAAGCCTCAGTGCGAATAGCTGGAGCATCAGTACCAAGCCAGGTTTCAGTTCAAAACACACAGTTCAAGTTATGGTCAACAATCAGATCATTCATTATAAAAGACTTGTTTGACAGAGACCTGATGTTTAAAAGAGTCATGTTCAGTGTAGCAGGTGAATCCAAAGATGATTTTGGATTTAATTTCCTTTCCGTATTTGGTGTTGTTTGTATGTGGTGGAGAGATCCGACAGTAGGAATGTGTGACTTTGAATTTGGATATTTCGGATGCCTGCTAGTGATGTGGACTGGAATAAAATATGTTTCTAGTCAGAGCAAAACATAAAATAGCAGACTCCCATTGAGCCTCATTAAGGGCCGCACTGATCAGACCCCAAACTCGGACAAACGATGTCCCCCTCCCAAATCATTTTTTGCCTCCAAATTCAGAACCAAAACCGGGTAACCGCCCAATCTGGCAACACTAATATTCACCTTGGCAACCAAAAAGAACTTCTTCAGTTGATAACCCTATAGTTATTGATGATAAATTAACTTGGGAAAAACACATAGATGGCATAACTAAAATGGGAAGAGCAATTTCTACAAGTAGTAGAAATGCTAGTTTGTTTTACCACCACAACCAAGAAAATGTACAATTCAATCCCTAGTTCTGTCAAATATAAACGCATCTTGGCAACCAGTTGTGTCAAATGCTGGATCTAAAAAAAAAAAAAAAAAAAAACCTGATTATGCGCCCCTCCAGCAGATGGCGCCCTAGGCGATCGCATAGGATCATTTACATTTTTGAGAAGATTGTTTGATATGACTTTATTTTGTAGCTTTTTTAAAAATATATGTTAATATATGTATGTATATCTATAAACGTAAAAAGTTCTGTAAAAATGTCTGGACTCCAGGCAGAATAGTTGCAACTGCTTGGTTGCAACTAATGGGTCCATAATAAATAAAAAAAAATGTTTTGAATCAGAAGAAGATGAAAAAATGCAGTTTGAAAAACTTGTAACAGTGGCATAAAAGCAGCGGCAAGCCACAAGCTCCATGTTTTGCTCCATTCTGATGCAGCCGCTTGCAGACAAATAGATCCATGTCTGTCTTTGTTTTCCTTGTACCAGCGGGTATCCAGCTCGAAACTTTTCAGCTGACTTTTCAGTATTGCTCGTTATTTTTGTTGAACCGCTGATGTTAGGTTTGAGGGGAGAGAGGCTGTCAGCTGGCGGGAGAGAATGTACACAGATGGATGATGGGAAGTGGGGCCGTGCTTACAGTCCACCCCAGCAGTCCCACCCACAACTCAGAGGTGAATTTCTTAAGAACTACTGTCGCTCTGCAGAAACTGTCCTAGAAAAAGCCATAGCATCTTTGATTTGGGCTAAAAACTGCATAATCATAATAAAAAGAGCACCAGAACACTTTTGCAATGGATCAGTGGGACTTGAGTATTATAAAAAACATATAAAATAAAAAAAATATATAATTAAGAAAAGGACTTCTTAATGTATAATCATTGTAAAGTGAAACATGAATTTTAATAAAGATTTAGGAAAATGCTAGCACTGATGAGGTTCTGCCAGTGCAAAACTGCACACTCTGTTCTTGGGTTAACCTCATCCCTTTAAACCGATTGTCATGTGATGTGACAGAGGAGACATATCCTCTAATATCTGACTGTAAATGAAACAAACAGTTTCAGTCAAACTTTATTTTTCTAACACATTTCTGCATTTCACAATCCTGCGTTTTGATATCTGTGGTCAATTTCGAGGCAGTTCGCTGGCATTCTTTTTGGAAATCAGAGAGGAGACTCTCTGTTGGACTCCCAGATATTTAACCTCTTGAGGGGGCGTTAGCACACTGAGCCACGTGTTCACGTGTGCTGTGTCGTGGGCCCAGCTGGCCAGCATCTGGGTAGCAACAATTGTAGAGGTCACATGTACGTCTTTGGGAATTTGTCGTGGAAACATTCTCCTGCTGGTAAGATTAGTTAGACAGCGCTTGACTCAAATAATTACCCAAAGTTTGTGGACGCCATAAAAAAGTTATGCAATATAATGTGCGAGGGGACTTAACACAGACTGAATTACCACATGAAACAAAGAAATCACAAAGTAAAAGCATTTTTTTTCCTAAACAATTGTCTTCTGTTGAGTAACATGCAAACAGTTCTCAGTGTTCCCGCTGTCTGACAGTTATCTTCAGTAGACTTATTTATAGCATGTGCAGACCTGAAGCACATTCCCATTCCCAGCTGTCATTGAACCTTGTCGTTTCTAATAATAACCTCATGAAAACCGGATGTCATATTCTGTCCGTTGCACCTCCATTCTTCCTGGTGCGTCCTCACAAATTTGGGAAAGATATTTTAAACAAACAAGGTTTTCTAAAATACTTTTTAAAAATAAATATGCCTTTTTAAAGAATGTTGTTAAAGAATGTAATAATAGTGTTTCTTTGGTTTACTGTTAAAATAATATTCAGAAAGATGAATTGGTCTGAAATGACCAAAGACTTATCTCTACTGCCCTCTTGTGGACAATAGTGACAAGTATCTCCTGAAACGCTTACTCTTATATTTAAATTGATTAAGTGACAAACTTCCTTAATTAGAAAGTATTTTTTAACGGAAAAAATGAAGCAAAAGATTGTTTTTTTATTAATGAGCTCTTTATTTTCACACCTGAAAATATTTATGTAAAGTCTGCATTATTGTGTTTATAGGTTTCACATTTAATCTGTGAATTCATTTATCTTTTTTGAGGAGCAACTGCATCAGATTTTTTAATTGTTTTTTCATTTACTTTAATTGTCTTAATTTTTTGTTTTTTAGGTTATCATTTAAAAACATCTCAAAGTATTTGGATTCTTTTTCTTCTGTTTCATTATAAAACATTGGGTTTTGGAATATTGCCCTTCTTTCTTTCCCATCAAACTTTAATTTCTTTATTACTGAACAAATGAAAACAGTGAAACTTTATTTCCAACAGGCTTAGAAAAAAGTGTTTCAGCAACCTACCTGCATTTTTCTTTTCACAGTCTCAAAAGGGTAGGAGAGGGTTTGAGCTACTCCTGCTGCAATGCAACCGTTGATGAAATTCTGCAAAGGAGTGAAGCGAGGAGGTGGCTCCTGCCACAGCTTGTCCACATTCCCATAAACTGCAAAGCATCCTACAGAGAATGGAAACGCACCTGTGGAGAAAAATACCACCTCTTCAGTTTTGTAGAATATTATTGATATGAAGGCATTTCGCCAAAATATCTGTCTACTTGACACAAGAAACATTATTTAAACAGTTGCACATAAACTTGTGGTATCATTAAAGCAAAACAGAACAAAAAATGCATACGCACCTAAGACAGTCAGAGAAAAGCCTCTGTAAAGCGCAAGCAGGCCTTCATTCCAGTAGATCTTTGACAGCGTGTGAAAAACACCAATGTACGTGGGCTGTGTGCAATTCTGGATGACCAGTCTGGTCTCTGCTACCTCCAGAGGGTATGTGAGCAAACCTGCAGCCACACCAGCCAGTCCACCAGCAAATATGGCCCTCCACTGTGAGATGAAGCCAAATTCATCCATATGAAGGTGGACTATCCTGCAAAAAAAAAAAAAAAAGTGTAGTTAATAAATTTAGTCTAATCCCATCAGATTAGAAATTAGCTTTGGACTTGACAATAAAGTTGCATTATTTCCATAAAAAAAATCTCATACACTATTTACTGTTAAAAAAACTATTTAAAAATTTTTTTAAAAAAACGATTAAAAAAGAATTCAGTCTAATCTAAAAACATATCTACTTGCTTTTGTATTTCCATAGAAATGATATATTTTGTTTTTAAAGGGGTTTAGAAGATTGTTCTGTTTAGATGAATGAATGATTCTCAGAAACTTTTCCCAAAAATACTTAAATTTCATAGCTTGATATTTAAGAACATGTAAGAGAATTCAGTCATAAGAAGAAAAACCCACAGTGTTGTTTCTTGGAATATGCTGTACAGAACCAGCCTTTGCTCGTCATATAGGAGGTGTTGGCACACACGTTTTTTCACACAAGCGTTAGAGAACAAATGCTGAGATAATGGGTTTATCACGCCTTAATGGACGGTGGTGACAGTTCCTTCCTGCAAAGTATGTTTGTTTTGCTCTAAGGCCATGCTGTCTGTCTGTGCAGTCATTTGACCTGCCCTCTAGTAACCCACCACAGGTGCACGAGTCTATTTGCTCTCAGATTTGCCTCGCAGGTAACACTTCTTAGAGTTTGAATGGAATTAGAAAGAAATATAAAATGGTATTATAATTATTGTCAATGTGCTTCAAAAATGTATTCATTTCAATATTATTTTATATGTATGAGGTACTTTAAAGTTTCAAAGCTGGGATAATCCTCTAAATCTGTTTTTTTATCTTTCCACTTTTTTCTAATTATGTAATAGAAACCAGAACCCTATGTGAGGAACATTAAGAAAAATTTGAAATAAAAATAATCAGTGAATGCAACAGAAAACCAATACCTGACAAAAATGCAATATTTTAATGAGCGCAGATTAGATGATTAAAAAAAACCTACACTTATCGCTATATAAAAAAAATTGAGACATTGTTGCTAAAGCTCTAAATTATCTCAGTGATTTTCTAAAATAATTGGTCTCTAGTCATGCGATGCCTGCAAGACAAAGCTGAGGGCACAGCAATGCGTTTATTCAAAAACGGCATCGACCGAGCAAATGCGGCATTCTGATTGGCTAAAAAGAACATATCTTACTGTAAAACAGGAAGTTCATTTTAAAGTTAAAGGAATGTGGATAAACAATGATATAAAGTCCCCCGAATATTAAATTTTAGCACTTAACAATACAAAGTCTTTATTCACCATCCAGATATTTTCATCTTTCATTTGCTCTTATTTACAACAACACTACGAGGCCGATTTAAGCTGACAACGCAGTTTAACAGCTTAATTACGGAGATAAACATGCAAACACACAAACACACACAAAAGTTGGACGTTTCGAGTCAAATTAAGTCTCACTTTTATTGAACTTACTTTTTGTAAGTTGCTAGATGAACAGCAGTGTATGGAACCAATCGCAGACACGAAGCTAGATTTCCTTTCCAGAATCCTCGAAGTCCCTCATGACGGCAGATGACCTGGAAACTTTCCCAGAAACCGTTCCTGCAGTGAAAAGTTCCCACCTGGCTCTTGATTTTCACCACCTCCAGAGGCGATGTGACAGTTTTGCTGAAAAATCCCGCAAAGCCGCCGCACAGAAAGCTCTGCGAAGTTGTGAGTCTGTTATCCGTCCTCATAGAGGCCATCCTGTTTGGCCCAAACACTGAAGTACACCACAACTCTTATTTATGAGATCTTCGAGGGACCGCAGATGATCTTACGGTTTGGGTCAGGCCTAAAAATACACAGCAAGCAGCCCCGACATCTACTAAGCGCTGTTATTGTGACTCATTTTGAAACTCAAGTTTTCTGAGCGCATACTGAACACTAGAGGGCGACATTTGACCTCAATTTCACCACTCAATCCTCACCCGTCTGATTGCATAAAGCATAATAAAAGTAAAGTACAATAAAAATAATTCAAAATCAAATGACACATTAAATGCAGTCATAAACATTTAAAATTTACTTTACAAATCCAGTTTATATCTCTAAACTGCCAGGTTTAAGGTGTGTTTTTTGCAAGGCTCAATCTGGTATCAGCTAAAAGACATAAAACACAGTTTACCAACCTTACTTTCGTTTTTGCAGGTTTACATTTTGATTTGATTTATTTACTGCAAAAATTGTGCAGATGTCATAATTACATGTCACAGATCAAGTTTAACAATGAAGTAAATATTATTTGTAATTAGAATTTTTTTTTAAAGTTGATTCTTGATCTGTAATATGTAATATTGATTTCTACTGAAATACAGTGTCTCGTGTATTTGAACAGGAAGTTTGTAAAGTTCCTTCTTTTTTGCTGCTGTTGGATTTCAATGCCCAAGTGGGCAACAACAGTGCCCCCTGGAGGAGTGTGATTGGTAGGAACGACCTCCCTGATCTCAACCCCATGCTGTGTTTTGTTGTTAGACTTCTGTGCTCGTCACAATTTGTCCATAACAAAGACTATGTTTGAGCACAAGGGTGTTCGTCAATACACTTGGCATCAGGACACCTTTGGTAGGAGATCGATGATTGACTTTGTAGTCGTTTCAGGCGACCTTCGGCAATGTGTCTTAGACACTTGGGTAAAGAGAGGGGCAGAGCTGTTCACTGATACCTGGTGGTGAGTTGGATTTGCTGGCGAGAAAGGAGGCCTGACAAACTTGACAGACATAAACGTATTGTGAGGCCTGAAACAAAGTACAGAATAAGTTAGCTTTTGGTAGCACAAGCTTTGACCATGCAATCAGAGGCGGTTATGTAATTTGCCTTCATGAAGCTACAGAGACTAACTCAAATTCTGATTGGTTGAATCAACGTCAATGCACTTATTCAGCAGTGTTTTTTATGGAAAGTCATACGCAAAAAACAGAAGTTGAAGGTGGAAGCGCTGTAAGTGTAAGGCAGACTTTTATTAACCAAGCAACAAGTGAGGCCTAAAATCTGATTGGTTAGAAACTTTCATGTGAAAAAACAGACTTTGGAATGATCCAACAGAAGTTGGACTGATCTAAAATATATTTTGGGCAAATTTATATCAAGAAAAAAAAATGAAGATATATACTGTATATAAAACAGGAAAAAAACTAAAGAACAGTTTGGGAGCTGAAAGAGGCTCTTTCTAGTGAGCTGATCCAGAACAACCGAATCTCTAAGCAGAGCCGGGATTTCCATCACAACAATGAACCCACACTGGTTACAATGTTTCAGTATGTTATAAAACCTGCGTAAAGTGCCACACCTATTCTATTCGAATTAAACTGTAAAAGTAAAAAGGTAAACATTAAACAGTCCAACCATTAAGACAAGTGATATGACGTAACAAGGCCTCAGTTCCATCCGTCATGTGATTTGCAGTCTACTCGAATCACCACTGAGTGACACTTCCGCTTAAAAACAATCGATAAGGTCGAACAGGAGGTGTCGAGCTGGGAATCTCTAGCGTTTGTTCCTGACCTGATCACCTGTTTATCTGACCCTGCTTTGAACTTGACTGTCTAATTGTCGCCCGCCACAACGTTTGCCTGATAAAACTCTGAGTCACCTTTCTGGACTTTTAGCTGAGCTTTGCTCCTGTCAACCTGTCACTTTCAAATAAACCTGCTGCAAGTGGAACCAGCTGTCTGCCCGTTTGTGACACACTACAGTATGTCGCGCCATTTAACTTTCCCACGTGAGCCCGTCCAGCAACGGTGACGTCACGAACGATCGGAACTGTCACTGATTCCACCAAAGCTGCACTTTTCACCAGCATTTTGTGACCCTACTGTACAGGTAAGAATCCAATAACAACCTGCAAGTAAAAAAGGGAGAAATGTTAGCATGAAGCTAACCTGTCCTAAATTACATAAGTTTACTTTCTGAGTGTTTTTTTTTTTAAACAAAACAAATACGAAATTGTTTGTTGTCATGGTTTTGCATTATAAAAAAAATTAAAAGAAATTCATAAGATTGGATTTTTTTTAAATTTCTGCTTCAAACTGGCATTGGCTCCCAGACACCCAGGAGTTGCGAGCGTGTGCATGGGCGCAGAGGTTGTGGCCCAGCCTCAGCCTGACTCTGCCTTCAGTGGCCTGAAGGAAAATTGAGTTAGAGGCCCCTGATTTACACTGTAAAAAAATTGCATGTTACTGATGGAAACAGCTGTTTTAAAATGTTTGATTGTCCTCTGTTTATTTTCCATTCTGCAAAATACATGTAAAGATAAAAAAAAAAAAACACTTTAATTATCTAATACATATTTTTTAAAGCACGTACTTCATGGATTTAATTTAATAGGTAGTTTTCCAACTAGAATAGAATAGAATAGTTTTCCAAGCATTAGTTTATTTTTATTGTTTTAACTGTTTATTTTGTACAGTGGCCTTGAGAGTCCTGAAAGGTGCTTTTAAAAATAAAATGTATTGCTATTATTAATAGTTTTTTTATAAGTAGAGTATTTTGAAATATTTTATAACTTAATGTTTCCTTTTTTTAAAAGCAGCCTTTGCTGCTCCATATATATTTTTTTTCTATTGTCTTGACCAAAATTCAGCAAATAACAGCATAATGGCTGAAATAGTTGAGCCTTTCTTTTTTGTACTTAATCTTGTTGAAAACAAAAATTTGGGATCAACCAGGTGACTTTATGTCAATAATTTGTGTTATTCTATTCACTCAAAAACATTTTTTTTGGGGTAAGAGAGGTAAGAAAGAGTTAAATTATAGAGTCCGGCTGTGACTGAGTGGTTTTGGATCACTTCAAAACAAAGGTTTCTATATTTCATTGGTTTGATTGTAATCAATGCTCCAGCAATCTCACTGTCCTCATCCAAGGCACTGTAAATCATCTCTTTGCTGTGAAGTTGGTTCACCAGCAGGGATTCAATGTCTGTGGCTTGATGCAGCCCCGTGTTTGTTTTCTCCTTGTCTCAGCCAGCTCGGAGTGCGTCCTTCCCCTATGCAGCTGACATTCTCGGATGCATATGAGGTGCCCACTTTCTGTCTGAGCTTCAGCCCCTTGGCTCCCTCACAAAGCTTTTCTGGAATAACAAGAGCAAATAGAGGAAATGACAACCTGATCACAAGATGTTCCCCACACTCGCCCCCCCCCAGCTTGCTAATGTGGGGGCTGTGTTTGTATGTGTGCAAAAGGAGATGCTCTAAAATGTATGTGACATCACTTATGGAGAATTTACACTTATTTGCATCAACATGCACTAAGTTGTTTTTACTATTTAGGATTCTTAGAATGGCCCAAAATCAAATCACGTCAGTTTAAAAAGATGAGACTGCGTGATAAAAAAATAGAATTTAAATGATAGAATCCACCGATCTCACCTTGTGTCTTCTAATAGAGAAGATGACATCTGAAAGATAAGGATGTTGAATACTTATCAAATAATGCTTCAGCACTCAAACAGAACACATTTAACAATCTGTCGCCTGAGCACTTTGTGAGAAGAAATGACACATGACCTGCCTGACTAACTTGATGTCCTCCAAACTAACCACAGCAAACTGCTTCTAGCCTGCGGCATTGTCACTGTTTGGATGTCACAAGCAAGTGATCTTCTGACTTTGAAGTGCAGTGCTGCAGGAGCTCAGGGAGGCCTGCACCTGATGCACCCTCTGCGATCCATCAAGAGAGGGCGCCCAACACCAGAGAGCTTCCCAGGCTGAGGCTTAAAGGCTGGTGCCAGGCTCACAGACTGCTGCAATAAAGTTCTCACCTCATTATCTCAGACAGCCACATCACAGGCCAGCGCTGGCTGGGGAGGGAAGGAAGGTTGGGGGTGGTGAAAGGGAACAGGCTTGGGGTGGTTGACACTGGTTTGTCTGCCTTTTCTTTTTGTGGGAGTTTGCTGGTGAGAAAAATATCAGGGATTACAAGTCACTGCATTCACAACTCTAACTGTGAGGCTCAGGCCTAATACTCCATGGCTCACTTAACAGCACTGGCAGACTTATGCATGAAAAGTTCATTTCAAATCATGATAACTGTGACACTTGAAACTGTGAAGAGTTGTCAGTGATTGTTAGGAATACTAAAAGTGACTTTGCACCTCATTATTGGGAATAATCTTTATCACAGCAAACACTTCAGCTTTCAGTACCTTCTTCAAAACCTAATGCTTGATACAATACATGAATGCAAGTAGTTAGTTTGTAGTTGTTAAAGGAAAAAAATGTTTTTTGATCAAGTCCCATTTTGTTCATTTCAAGCTGGGGTAGGCAAACTTTTTGACTTGGGGCCAATAAGGGTTCTAAAATTTGACAAAAGAGCCGGACCACAGATGCATGGAGAGATTTGGTAATCCAACTCATAAGAGAAAGAAAGAATATAGAATTTGGATAAAACTTTGCTTTCATTTTTATTTCAATTTTTTTTTGGATATTTTAAAACATCGCTTTTTGGAGTTTCACAACTTGGACCTTTGTTTTTATTTAGTGTCAACTGCACCAATGGGTTGATGTCCTTTCTGCACCTAAGCATAGGTCAATGTCTTTGTAGTACACCATCCATGAGGAGACACCTGAAACACAGGGAAAATAAAACAATAATTAGGATTATCAGTTTAATTCATTCCACTATGGTGCCCCCACACCCCCCACCCCGGCCATAGTTTGCCCACTCCTGATTTAAAGACAAATCAAGTTTTATTTCAATTTGAAGCTGAATTGTTTTTAGGGGAAAAATTCAGATTTGGTCAAAGTGTTCAGTTTTTTCTTTTAAGACCTAATGATAATGCATTTCCTATTTGGTCAGGATGTCCATAAGCAGCAGGCTCATTGTCTGCAATGAGGCAGAGAACTTTTGGCAGCTGTTCTCCCCTTATCTTGTTATGTACAGTCAATAAATCAATACCAAATCTAAGGAAAAGGAAGCCAGATGGCCTCTCCACAACCTCTCCAGGCAAGCCACATCTCAGGCTTCCTTGGATACTGTACCAGCAGAGCAAGCAGTAGTCCTTTGAAGACATACACATTCAACTAGCAGCTCAGTGAATGACTAAAGCGAACAAATAAGCCGTTACAACTCTACTCAGATCAGTGTTTGTGTTGTGATCCACATCAAAGGGCTGAGTCTGTTTGATATGCAGCCCCCACACCTTGATCTGAGTCATGTACAGGTAGAGGGGAGGAGCAACCCATTGAAAGCAGAGGGGAGTACGTGGTTGCACTCTCTCAGCTTTGGCTCGAGGGTAGCTGACCCAGACAGAGGGTCGGGTTGTGTCTCCTGTTCCCCAGGGAGCTGTAGCTGCTGACAACCATCACTAGACTCATTCCTCATAGGGTGACCTGTTTCACTGCACACTTGAAATATTCACAGAAATTCAGAGCAAAACAGACTAAATCTGAACTTATGGGGCCACACTGGAATGGAACAGCTGGCTGGTTTATGTGAGGTTGCTGGGTTACCTAAACACATTTCACCATACACATCTGGATTTTCTGTAAAGGGAAGGGGTCAGGTTAAACAGTAGTCTGACTGAATGACTTTTCACGGGGCAGTGTGAAATGCCAGCTTCAATGCAGTGTGGGAGTATGCAGGAGGGGGTTTCTCTGGTCTTTGTGTGGCCCACGTTCTAAGGGCTTGGCCTCATTGTTCGAGGCTGACCAGCCTGCCCCTCAGACTCTCCTTTGCCCTGCTTTGTCTCGAGCAGCATGAGCATTTCCTTCAATCAGGTCAGGGCAGGGTCGTGACTTTGGACACCAGTCTCTCCTGTCTGTCTGCCTGGCCAGCATGCTTATAAACACATGCAATCGTGCCATGCATGCAGCGGTAAACCTACTAGAAAACAAGGACAGATTCCTCAGAGTGTTGAGTTTTTCACAACTGTTTGGACAATCTATGCTGTGGCAGCCATCTGTGATCAAGTTAATGTAAGGAGAGGCTCTTCAGGTGTTTCTTTTATAAAACTCTTCCTCATTGAGCCAAACTGACTGCTTTACTGCCTCACAGTTATGCAACCGTTGAAAAAAGTGGACGGATCCCTCCCTCTGTCCTGAGGCTGGGCCTGACTTATCACCGCTCCACCATTATGTTGATAAGAAGAGGAAAGGCCGAGGGGCCGTAACAAGCAGTGCGCATGGTCCCAGTCAACAGAATGAGGAGACTGGACTCAGAGGGGAGGGAAGGTGGACAAGAATATTATCTGATAAGCCCCACAGAAGTCTTTTGATCTCTGAAGGGCTGGTCCTGGGCTACAGAGAGTCATGCTGAGTGGACGAGTCGAATGACACAGCAGGCACAAACAAGCAAGCCTTAAAAATCATCTGGAGCTTGAGCATATTTACATAGGAAGACTTCTAACTCTCCAGCATGCAAGCTCAGACAGGCTTTGGTGTCAGTAAAGTTTGGACCTCACATATTTTCAACCAACAATTAAACCGTGTTTTCATGCAACAACAAATGATTCACCAGAAATCTACTTCATTTATGTCTAATCAGTGGCCTGGCATCTGGCGATGGATTGATTAGCCCCACCAATGCCTGCTGAAGGAGGGTTGGAACATCACAAAGTAGTTTGTGGATCCTAAGCCATAAGTCACTGATCAAAAGCTGTCAAGCAGAGGCCAGACAGGACCTGCGGCTGCGGTGCGAGCTGTGGCCTGAGCCAAATGCCTCACTGTCTCGCCCTGGTCCAGATGGAGGAGGGATGTTTTTAGCCAGGAGTCGCCACAGGGAGGGGTGAACCAGCTGCTGCAGAGTGAAAGCTTCCTGAGATTTTCCTTAGCGACAGCAAGCATGAAAAAAGACACCTGAAGTATAAGAGAGACTAGTTGAAAGTGTCAATTTGTGGACTAAGGAAAGACACCAAAACAGCAAAAATATACTTTGTTTTGAGGAAATTTGCGGAAACTGTATTTATTTAACTATATTTCTCCAAACTAACATTGAAACTAAAAATTACGATTCTTTTTCAAATTGTCTAGAACAAAATGACACCCACACAATATCAGCCTACTGGGTCTAGACTTGAAGATGTTAGGAGCCTTCATTATCAGACTTCTCTGAATGACTTCAAAGGCTGAGGTGGAGTGAGAGTTGCAGCTGCCCCGATGGTGTGAGTTTCTGCTCTCTGGCTGCAAAGGAACCTGTTTGTGACGAGGATGTTTACTGATCCCAGGAAAGACAAACAGCCTGTTCCTTGTTTGTGGGATCCACACCTCAAACACAAAGCTGTGCATGTGTGCGTGGGCGCGAGAAAAGAGCAAGTTAGACCATTGAAAATATGCAGCACGTTGTTGGGCCTTTGTTGACCTGGTCTCAACTCACTTCACTCTCAAGTGTACTGTGAAAATAACTTTTAAAAGAAAGTATATTGCTATACTTTTTTTTAAACGAAGACAGAAAGTCTACGAAAACTGGAAAAGACTAATAAAACCTTTAAAAATCAGACCCTAAATAAACTACATTGTCTCATTTGAACACAGGGTGTCACTCTTTCCTATATATGTGATCAGCATGAGACAAACCTGTGCAGTTTTCTTCTCTTTCTACAGTATAACATGATATTGTCATCTTGTCAACCATATTTTGGTTAATCATATAATAAGATAAGATAAAAAAAAAAATCTCTAAAATTTCTATTTTATTCACCATTACACCAAGTTGCAGGTAGAACAACATAATTTTGGTTCCTTTGATCATCCCTGAACTCAAGAATTTTTGTTTATTTATAAAGAAAACACATTACAAACAAATTTTTCTCACTGTCTATAAGCTTGTGATTAAATTCTTTTAAAAATGTTTAATTCAGCATCTTGGTCAAAACTTCCCCCTTAACTTTTATTTAATTTTTATGCTGCAGTTTGACAGCTTAGAAACTGATCAGTTGATTGTAGGGTTCTGTGTTCTGTGTGTGTTCTGTGATACCATTCTCTACCTTCAGTAATTTCAGTCCAATTTCTTATTCAAGCAAGCCATATTTGTGTATTCTTCTTTGAATTATTAATGTAATGACTTTTCATTCACTTTTAATATACAAACAATGCAAAGGACTTTTAAAAAGATCACAATCCTCTCATTTTTGGTATTTGGCATTGCAGAACTAGAAATTGTAATATTCTAAAAGGTTAATAATACAACATCAAGGGAAAAATTATATAAAAATTATCTTACAAATAAATAAATCTCTTTTATCATCATCATATTTGATGCAACTGATTTTTGGTTATGTTTTAATATTTTAATGAATATTTTAATGAATAAGAAATTCATAAGGAGGCATCCTCAATAGTATGTCTAGCAAAAATTGTGGAATATCAGGATGAACCACAAAGTTTTTGTATTAATAACAACACAATAGTAGACCCTCTTCCCGAATGTCTTATTAAATAAAGACCAATAGACATCTCTATTACACACAGAGTATCTCATTCTGCAAGCTTGTAGCAACAAATGTCACTTTGGATTGAGGTTTCCTTCCAAAGCTGTAAATCCTGAGGAACGGGCTTTCACAGTGGGATTTTATGGCACAGAGACTTCCCCTTCCATTCTGTGGGGGGTATGGCGCTTTACACCACTCATTTGTCACAGCTTATTTTAAATGTTACAATCCTGAGCCAGAAATATTTTTAAAAACAAAACAATTCATTTTTCAGCGGTAAAAGCAATGTTTGTCACGTTTTTGTTAATTCTTGATAATTTATTAAGAAAATGCCAACTTACATTTTCTGTTGTCGTGTCCTATACATAAACAACTAAGCAAAACCAATTTTAAATAATATAAGCATTTACTGTATTTTAGCTTAAAAGTAAAAATGTAAAAACTAATAGTCAGACAAAATTTAAATTCTAGTTAGAATTCTATACAAGAGAAAAAAATGTGTTCTTGTGTATATAAAAGGCAACAAATCTTGATGAAGTGATTACCTTGAGGAGTTAACGATAAAGAGTTATTTTGTTTTGTTGGGAACCAACAACTTTCAAATAATTTGGAACAATGTGACATCAAAAAAATATTTTATTTTATGAAATTTCAGCCACCAGTTGATGTTCCTCCAGTAATCCTGAAGTATTCAGTTTAAGTTTTTGTTTGGATCACGCCAGGAAGTTAGCATGTGTTGCTGAAACGGCAGCTCTGCAGGTTATTTGTCAGCATACTTTACTTTTTTTGTTAAAATGCTAATCTTTACTTGCTGCTCTGAATTATTTTTCAGATCATTTCTGCCACCATTTTCCTCTTTCCTTCTGACCAAATTAGTTTCCCATCAGCTCAAAGTGAAAGCCATCACTGTGTTTGTGTATAGGGGGGCAGTATTTATAGTTTCAGTTTCCTTCACACATGGATAAAACTTGTAATTAAGTCACAGAATCTGTGATTTATCAGATCTGACCGTTTTGTTGTGGTTTTTTGAATAATTACTGTAGTTTTTTGTTTGGACACTCCCTTCCTTGAGGCAATGATTATCCAGAACTGCAAACGTCGTTTTCTTCTGAGGTTGAGATACCATAAAGGAACTAGGTCACATTAACACAGAGACAACTCGTTTGTACGTTTCCCATTTAACCACAGATTACCACCTACACATTCAATCTTATGATGTTTAGAAAATTGCGAAAAGGTTCTGAACTCTTCTTTGAGCAGAAACATAGGGAGGGACACTTGTTCATTTCAAGTTCCTCTTTTGTTGAACAATGTGTAATTGAGTTTTTGGACACTTTTAAGATGTTCTAAAATGTGTTTCATCCTGATCAGCATCCATTCCTTCACGAAACTGTGTGGCAGGTTCAGTCTCTCCACTTCACTGCTTTATAATGAAGCATCCACTGTGACTCAGAGCATCAAACGTGAGAGCTTGCATCAACAAGCATGTGCTCAAGTGAATAGAGCAGGTGAATCTCCAGTCATGCTGTATTGTAAATGTGCATAAAGGGTGCATGTACATTTATTTGATTATTTATTTAGACTCAGAAATGTGTTCAGCAATTAGTACATGTAAGACCACAGATATACTAGTACCATCAAATATTTTGCTATGTTAATACATTGAATCAAAACTCAGGGGTTAAAGCCTGATCACAGTATTAAAAAACAAGATCTTAAATAGCAAGTTAAAAATGTCTAGAGTCAACATGTTGATGAGAGTGAAAATTCTTTACTATAATAAATGAATATAATAAAGAACAGGGCTTTATTAATAGAGGAGAGCAATGTACACATTTTACCCAAATAGTAGCAGTGTCATTTCAAACAATGTGGCCCAAGTAGAAGTAAAAAGCAGTCTTTCTATTAGCCAAATAAGACTGTAAAGGTGTCTGGTAAAAGAACAAAAAATAAAGTTCTAGTAGAGAATAAAGTTTTGGAAGCAACTAATTAATAGAAAAAGCCTCCCTGTTTGTAGCTTTGTTACAAATTCAACAAAGCTTTGTTTACAAAAGGTTACATTAAAAAAAATAGAAATAAAATATGCCCCATTGCAGAGCTAGCTCATTTTATATGGGTGGTATATGGGGGCAGAAGACTTTGGAAGGGTAGCAAATAAGAACAGCCGAATGGATGGCCTCTGTACATAAAAGGACCAAAAATATGTATTTCAAACTGTTTTATTATTTGTGATCCATTTTTCTTCTGTACACTTTTGGACATCCGCAGCTCTTCAGCTGCTTCACCTATTTAGCTCATTCAGCTATATAATATTATATTAATAATAATTATAAACTTTATTTTTATAGCACTGTTTAAGTTAAAAAATCCTGAAGTGAATCACAGTAAAACACAAAGTAAAATACAGAATATGTATACAGAACTAAGAAAAAGCTATTTTAAAAATGTGTTTTTAGCTGCTTTAAAAAAAAACAGAGTCCACGGATCTGAGGCTGAAAAGGGAAGGGAGTTCCAGAGTGATGGGGCCACTGAGGCAAAGGCTCTGTCACCTTTAGTCTTTAACCGGCTTCTCTTAACAACCAGTTAGGCCCTGATCACATGATTTCAGGGACCTGCTGGGAGTGTGGCTGCACAAAGTCTTATATAGATCAGTGCTTGATTATTCAGAGCCAGTGCAGCTGGATTAATAACTGAGTGACATGATAACTTGAATGATTTGGTTGAAATCCTTGCATCAACGTTTCGGGCAACTTGAAGCTGTTCTAGAGGTTTCTTTTTTTTGCTTAGACGTGTGAAGATGGAGTTGCAATAATCAAGAGAAGAAGAAATAAAAGCATGGATGAGCATCTCCTTCTCAGAATGTGACAGAATTGGACTCAATTTGGCAATGTTTTTTAACAGATAAAAGCAAGAACAAACAAGTGAGCCAATGTGAAAGTAAAGAGATAAAACTGGGTCTAGAGTTACCCAAAGGTTCCTCACAGAGGGCTTAGAAAAGGAAGCAAGTGGACCAAGCCTCTGGACTATCTGAGGGAGGCATTTGTAAGGGGCACAGATGAGGACCTCAGTTTTAGCTACATTTAATTGGATAAAGTTATCATTCATCCAACTCTTGACTGAATCCAGACACCAACGTAAAATCTGCACTTTAAAAACATCTTGAGGTTTAAAAGACACGTATAGCTGAATATCATCAGCATAACAATGATAAAAATATCCTTAAATGAGCTTAAAATGTGCTGCAAAGGCAGCAGGTATAAAATTAACAAAACAGGTCCTAAAACAGATCCTTGTGGTACCCCAGAAGTGAGGAACCAGCAAATGCTTCCTCAGGGTGGCTGTGCCTGCAGCTCACCACTTCCAGGGGATGGGTCAAATGCAGACAGCAACGTTCAAAGTTCATAAGAGCATGACAACTTGAGGAACTTTTAACGTTAAATCTATAACAGATCCACTTATTTCCACATTTCTAAACTAAATTCAGTTTGTTTATTAAACTTTTACTTTTAAGATAATTTGGCATCTACTGAGGGTTTTTTTAGGTTTATTTGGCATTTATCTAGTATTTTAGCAACATGCTAACTCTTATGGCTAAATTAGACATTGTTCCAGTTTTTAAGGCAAATTATGGGGTTTCTAACATTTTAGCCTTAAGCTAGCTGTTTTGGCTAATTTTGACATTTATTTCTGTTTCTTAGACTAATTTTGGGTTTAGCCTATGTTTAAGCATTATGCTAGCTGTTTTGACTAAATTAGACACATTTTTAAGCTGATTTGGAATTTAACTAATTTTTTAGCAAGCCACCAGATTCTGTGTTTTTAATCTATCTACAGCTTACAGCATTCACACTTCATAAGTAATGGAATATATCTGGTTGTTATTAACATTAACATTAAAACTGCTGTTGTTTTAGCTGAGGTGCTACTATTAATGTTAAAAAAACTTGAACTGATGATTTTTTAAAAATCTTTGCCATTAATAAAACTAATAGTGAATACGAGGGGGAACACACACACAAAGCTTTTTGCTGAAGGGGGCATTTCCCCCCCTCTTGCCCCCGTGAATTCCGCCCCTGAATTCACCCCAAAGTGTCTGAATAAAAACTACTTTTTTTATATATATATATATATATATATATATATATATATATACTTATACTGTGCAGTACAACTACTTTTAAGAGTACAACGTTGTTAATAAAAGTCTCTTAAATAAATGTAACTTAGTAATTGTAACTTGCCAGCAGCTCTGTTAATAATAATAAAGAGATGTATGTTTTTCACCATTGAAAAGTTTGTTTACCAGAATTGGTTTGTGTGCCGGGGAGGAGGATGTCCTCGTGCTGAGCCGGGTAGCGCGTGCTGGAGTGAGTGCACACCTGCGCGGACTCCTCCTACATTTGTGTTCGCTCCAAACTGGGAAAGTCGCCCGGACTTTACCAGCAGGTTCAGCCGCACCTGAAACAGCAGCAGCAGGGGACAACCCGGCCACAGCTATGCGGTCAAAATGACAACGAGAGAACACCTGGGGGACTCGAACCTTCTCCAGACATCGACTGGTTTTAAATTCGTTCTTCCCCGAGTTCACCTGGAGCTCTTTGTTTAAGCTAGCGACGCGTTAGCCGTTTCCGGAAACCAACCTTCACTCAGGTAAGACGTACTTTGGTATCGACTCGAGAGAATTTTCACGCCTTACGGCAACCAAACACACATTGACGGCTTCCTATATTTGAATGAGAATCGTGTTACTAATACAGACTCAAATTTTCGTTTATTTGTCGACAGAAAAGTGATTTTTGATGCCAAAAGTGTGTAGCTGTTAGCGGCTGAGCTGAAGGTGAAGCCATGTCGTCCTGCTCCCTGTACCTGTCCTCAGAGACTCGGACCTGCCTCACTTTTATTGCCTTGTCTGTCACTCGGGTCTGTCACAGAGCTGCAGAGATTAAGAGCAGCGGGCTGTCAAAAGGGGACAGTGAGTTATTTATGGCAGCAGTGTCAACTCGACGAAAAAGATCCTCTCAGCGGCGAAAAGTCAAAGAAATCCTCTCCTTTCTATGATGGCGTCGGTTTTCTTTTGCTCTCAGGAGGACAAAGATGGATGTGCACTACTGAATTAAAAAGCAAAGAATTGTGGGAGTTTTATTCATTTCTATTAAAATAAAATATTAATTAGAGTCATTTATATTTCAAAATACAGTCTCTCTTACGCCTTTAAATGTTTCTGTATCAATGATATGGAAATATTTTTTTTAAATGAAGGATTAAATCTTTAAGAGTAAGTGGCATTAATTTGATCAAATATATTCTTATAGTCAGATCTCCAACTTTTGTGTGACTAAATAATTTTACTCTTTAATATATATTATCAAAGTTTAAACACAGTGCAATGCAAGTGTTTTTAACACGTTCTTGTGTTATTTTTTATTGTGATGGCTGAGATATTTAAAGAAATTTAAGCTTAAAATTGCAACAATTTCTGAATATTTCTTTATTCTAATTGCTGGAAACCAGGAGCAGATGAAAAAATACAATTTAAAAAAGCTTGTAGCTGTGACGAAAGCCAAAAGCTCCCTGATCCGTTCTTGTGCATCCACTTGTAGACAACTAGATCCATGTACATCTTTGTTTTCCTTGTCTGAGCTAGCATCTTCAAACTGTATATCTGGATAGCTACCTTTTTTTTATTAGTCACCAGTTTTTGTTGCATTGTTATTGTTAGGTTGGGGTTGTAAGGGGGATGATGGGAAATGAGGGAAGACTAACTCCGGGCCAACAGTGCCACCCTTAAATCTGAGGCAAATTTCGAATGAAGTACTGCCGCTCTGCAGAAACTGTTTTTGAATTTTGGTCTAAAAAATGGCTTAATCATAATTAAAAGACGACTCGAAACGCTTGAAATTGGAGTTGATTGGAGTGGGACTTTAAGAACTTCTGTAATCAGAAAACTAATCTGGACTTCTGTGTGCATGCTGGCAAGAAAAATTCTGACTCATTTCACAAAACGTCCTCATTGCAAAACTTGTGGCTTTTGAGTCGCTTATAAGAAACCTCAATTGAACACGGACCAAAGGTGGTGTTCACACAACTAGTGATTTACACTGAACAAAAGTTGAAATGTTCATGAGAAAAAATGAATTATTACATTCAAAACTAACTACAAGTGGATTTTTGCTGGGGGTAAAAAAATGAAACTACTTTTAAGAAAATTTGACTTGTGAATTTGATGATTTCATGTTAAGTTTCTAAATAAGGACTGATCATTGAGTTAGATAAACTATAGCCCTGCTGCTGATTGAGATGTCAGCGCAGTGTTTCACTGTAATTGGCTAATATGAAAGGGCAAAGACCTGCCGTGACAGCCTGCTAGGACTTCTTTGTTGTTATGTGATGCAATGTCTGTTTGGATAACTTTGTTTACTTTGACTTGTAGTTATTTGCTGAGAGGTTTTTTTATTTTTTCAGCCTTACAGTTCATCCGTGCTATCAAACTCATAAGAGCCTTTATGGTCTGTTTAGTTTGTTACACCATGTCCTGGATATGTGAAAGATTTCGTAGCAACAGGATAAACCAAATGGAGGAAAATGCATCCATAGGAGGTTCAGTGAGTTAAACTAGAGGTTTTTCATTTAGTTTTCTTTTTAAACACAGTTTAACGGTTTAGGTTCTTTGAGTTAGTTGGATAAATAGAACAGTGATTCGGTTTGTGATGAATTCCTATTAGTAATCCCTCTCAACATAATTCTAAACTTTCCTTGAAATTGTGTTTCTTTAAAGACGGAAAAAGTAATCACAAAGCAACATCTGGTGTAATTGTGTGCAACAACTACACTTGTTAGAAAAGTCATCCATATTTTTATATTAGTCGTCCAAATTTTTTTCATTTCTTTCTAGGAGTTAAATCAACATTTAAAAAAACAAAGGTGAGATTGTTGTAATTGTATAATTATATAAGAAAGATAAAAATGTTCCTGCTTGTATTGTTTTGCTGATGGGATACATTATTGTTGGAGTCTGTTGCTAGCTAGTGTCATTGTCAGTAAAATTATTTTGTGGAGTTTGGTCGAGATCTTCTCTATCTATGCTTAGAGTATTAACATTTTTAATTGTACATATAAGCTACAAACAAAGACAGTCTTGTCTGTATTTTCATGGTGGAGCTCTTGGAGTTGTACCCTAAACTAAAATAACTACATTTTGGCAACTGCAAAAAGCAGAAGAAATGACGGATCATTGCTATAGCAAATCCTTTTCATCCTAACTCTGAAAATCTAAAATACTGCTTTAAATTAAAAAAGGACATGCATTTGTTTGGACACTGGTGTTGAAAATTTCCATATTAATCAAAACCATCACTTTCAGAGAATTAAAAAAAGTTTTTCTGTTTTTGCAGCTGTGAAATGAAGAAGTTAGAGGAGAATAAGGAAGTTATGAGCAGGTTTTTTTTTCCTTCCTAAAATATGACTGTGCTTGATAAGACACTGCTGCTCAACAGCTGATTATCTTGGGTTTCCTTGAGCAACAGAACCATCCAAAACTTCTATTGACGCAAAACTAATCTAATTATTATCTGACTCAAAACCTTACTCAGACTCTAAGGATCATTCTATCTCATATTAAAAGTAAACCTTTTTATGCTGATTAAGTCACAGACGCTGATTCAGAAGGGTTCAATGATGATCCAAATGGGTATTTAGTTTTCCATTTCACGCAGTTCTTACCTGGTCCACGGATTGGACAAACTACTGCTTAACATTGCTTCACCTGCAATCGCTGAGGGAGCGGCTGCCGCACATGTGATTCACTTGTATTAGTCACCAGAGTCAGATATTTGGGCCGGCTTTAAAGAAATGCCACTTCTAGTAATCCTCTTGGTGACTGGAGGACATTTCTGGGCTGCAGATATTTTCCTTAAAAGATTAAACGATCCCATGATTACAGGCTTTTCAAATGAAATAATGAGTTCCAGTGTTGAGGTTAGCTGTGTTGAGCAGTGGTTGGTTTTAACAAAACAGAAGACCTATTTTCTGGCAGAGTTTTTGAAGGAATTTTTTTATGGTCCATGTACCTGGAAGTTGACACTTTTTTTAAACACTTATTTGATTTTGATTATTTACAATGGGGGAGTTATGATGCAACCACACAAATTGTCAACAGAAAGGCAGATTTGATTTGCTGCGTGGGCTGACATTTGACAATTAACTAAAAACAACTCCCATCAAGCGTTATTTACTCCTACTGAATTACATTGCAACTTATTACTATAGTTTGCAAACTCATTGACTTCATTGTACATTTTGTAGACTTCATTGTGTCCATATTGAAATGAGGTTTAGGGCATTCCTTAAAGGGAAAACTTGTGAAGATTTTTATGTCAAGATAAAAAATTTTCTCTGTGTTGTTTAAGTCATAGACAACATTATCAGAACATTCAAATATTTATTTGCTCCACAAAAAACTGAAACAGATTCAGTTACATGGACTGAGAATGTCATGTTTTAAAAAGCACTTGTTTGAATTTTCAGGAGTGGAATTTTTTTCTGTTTATCTTTTCTCTTTGGAAACACTGAGAGCTTAGAGTTGGAAAGTCAGCAATGTAATATTGCATGGCCCTGTACTTTTCTGCCATGTTTCTAGAACTTAAGGATCCAACAACAACAAAAACAAGTATCTTTTGGACCAAAAGATGCACTTAAAATTCTTGTATTTTCTCATTGTCTTTTCTGATTTTTCTAGAAAGAATTTATTCAATCCACACTGTGCTGTATGTGGTTACAAGAAAATGTCCTACTTTATGAAGACATATGAACTAAAAGGCTTTTGACGGGCTAATAATAACCGGTCTTTGTTGTCTTATTTCTAAAGAATGAAGAAGTTTTTGCTATCATGCGTAAGGAAAAAAAAAAAAAATATATATATATATTTCTGTTTCATTAGTTTGTTTTTTTTAAATAATTATGTTAATCAGCAATTCAAAAGTGATGGCTGATTTTGATTATTTAATTTTCAATACATTTGTATTTATTGTTACTTTTGTAAGTTTCAAGTGATTTCAGTGAGAATTGTGGGTTTTTCCTTCTTTAACTGAGGGGTACCAACAATTTTGTCCACGCGTGTGTGTGTATATATATATATGTGTATATATATATATATATATATATATATGTATATGTGTGTGTGTGTGTGTGTGTGTGTATTTTTTGTTTTTTTTACTTAATATCAAATTTAGTGGATCATTTTCTGTATTGGGGCATTTTCTATTTACAAAGCCCAACTGTGCTTTTCTCTGGTCTCATATTCTAGCAGGAAATCATGAACTGTGACTGCTATCCATTACAGGAATGAATGTTGCCTGCAGAAAGTAAAGATGAATAAAAGTCCAGTAAGGAAACCTGAGAAATGCATACACAGAAATTTGTATGTGGTTTTTTTAAGATTTAATTTATTATTTCAACTACTCGTAGTCCTACACCTGTGTAAATGCGGTGTTGGCACTAATTTCACAAGTGAATTAGGCTTTTTATCTTTTTCTGCTATGCTGCTCAGCTATACCAATCGTCCCCCTGCATTCCTCACACCAGAGCAGTCTGAGTTTATGTGAGCATCCTAACCGGTGCACACAAGCACAAGCATTATTCTAATCATCTGTGGCTTCTGGGGAGGTAGATCTCTGGTTTCATTCAGGCTTGGAGTTGTCTTGTTTTTGCGTGAGGTGAGATATTATCTGATGTGAGTCACTTCAATAACTCTGGGGGTAAACCAGCTGTTTTTCTGTGCCAAGAACTTGGATAGGGCCACACAAATGAAAGGTAAAAGCTGTGACTTCATACTAAAGTAATCTTTTTTATAAGAGGTACTGTGCAATAGAACTCCAAGCAATTACATCTTATGATCACATTCAGTTTTTTCCAACTTACTTTCTTTGAGTTGTTTGCAATAATAAGATGTCTGCTGGTATTTATTCCATGTGGTATTTATTCAATTTTCTCTTTTTATGAAAATTGTTTTATGAAAAGATTAGGAGATGCACAAAAGCATAGACCGCTGGAGCTTAAATGCTGAAAGGTCCAATAGTAAAGGGATTACATTCTATCCAGATATTTTAAGATTCTTAACACAGAAGATGGAGTTTCAAGTTGATATTTTTCACTCCTTAAAGCTATGAAGAGATTTAATTTTGCTCCCCAGAAAACTAGCTGAGAGGAAGCAGCTGTGCCATGCGTGATTTCCTGTACTGGCCATGAACAAATTAGACTAAACTTTGTGCTGAAAAACTCACTATGCTTTTCCTTTCACAGAACATGAAGACTGGGAGATAACACTGTCTACTTTGGATTATTGTTGTTTTGCCATATACACAAATGTAGCTTTGGACAAGTCAAAATTGACTTTAGGATTTTACAAACCAACACTTGAGGAGACCAGAGGACATTATCTCTTTTTCATTAAAAGTTGTACTGAACTTACTTAAGAAATGGCTACAATGGAAACCAAAGTTGCCACCAACAGTACGTTCGGTCTGTCATGGGCCCGCGTCTGTAAAGACTGTGGCCAGCAGCATGAAGGAAAAGAAACCCACCTTTATGAGTACCTAGACGAAGTGGACGACGAGTTGATTTGTCACATCTGCCTACAACCCTTACTCAAACCTATGGACACTCCCTGTGGACACACTTATTGCTTTTACTGCCTCAGCAACTTTTTGAAAGACCAGGACTTCTGCCCGGTGGATCGCCAGTATCTGGAATTTGACCTGTGCCGTCCGTCCAGCCTGCTGGTGAGGAACCTGCTTGATAAGCTAACTGTGATGTGCCCCCACTACGCAGAGTGCCAGCAGCAGATGCAGCGGTGCGAGCTGCAACCTCACCTGCACAACAGGTAGGATTCTGGATGTAAAAGTGATACTAAACAAATCATTCTCTTCACAGCAAATGATTAGTTTAAAATTGTATTTTCATATTTAACTTGAAAGGCATGATGTAGTCTCCAAATATTAGATTAAAAATAAATGTGCTCTTTCATATTCGTAAGTTTTACAAATTTGGACTCAACCAGAAACCTGGTCTTCATCTTAATTTGAAAATTGGTCATGGGAAGCTTGGATGAAAAATAGGTTGGGTTTCAAAATTTGAAAGATGTTAAGTAGATTCTAGATTTATCTAATAAAATACAGTCAATGATAGAAACACCTTAGTTAAAACAGCAGGAGGGTTTGTTTTTTTAACTTTGATTTGTTTTATTTTCGTCACTTTCAGATTATTGTCTGCCTTTTTCTAATTTGGATACAAACACATTTTAAAGTGCCTATATCATGCTATTTTTAAGCCTTTCAGAGTAAACTATGTCCTGATATATGATAATTTATGTAGACATTTAGTGTAAATATGATGACAATAGGTCTTCATATTTACAAAGAACAAATTTTTTACAAAATTTGGTTATTTTCCCTGAGGCACCACCTTTTGCTCTTTGTGGGTGCTGTCCATTTCATGACATCCTAGAGCTAACTTTGGTAGCTTGTCTGCTTTTCACCCATGAAAACAAACATCTGAACTTTTGCAAAGCTGGATGTGAATATTGTGCATATAAAATGAAAGGTTTTTGCCGATCACCATTAGCTCTGAGAAAGTGGGTTTGTTAGCCTGGAGCGGTGCTGGTAGTGCAGACTCTTCCTGGAAGGGGCTGTTCCTCACTTCTCATAGAAGTCGTGTTTTAGATGTGTGTTTTTTTTTTTTGTTTTTTGTTTTTTTTTTGACTTGCACTTTGCCTGGATCAGCGGTAAGACCAGGCGGCAGCAGGGAAAGGCGCCTGAGATGAAGACGAATGTTGAGCTGTAGCGAGACTGAACGAGAACAGGAAGTTGAGGTTGACCTTAACATTTTGTTGAATTTTAACGTGCCTCACCCATTTAGGATGATCTGTGCTATCGTGTATTTTATGTTGCTTATAATTTTTTGTGATGCATATATTTTTCATCAAAAGGTTTTTTAATTGACCGTCTCACATTTGTGTTTTTATTTTATATTCTTAGTTTTTTTAGGTAGACACTTTTAACATCTGTCTGGGGACAACAGATGAAAAACATCCACTGGGCCCATTTAATGTGCACTGTCCCAGAGAAATAAATAAAACTGAAATAGAAGTTAACTTTTAAAGGCAACAATAAACACATAACCACAGATGATTTGTGATTCCTGTACTTCTAAGTTCCTTTTGGTACATAAATGCAAATGTCTGGCAGATGTTTCTCATTAAAACCAAAACGATTATCAGTACAAAAAAATACAGTAATGAAATGTTTTAAGTAAATATTTTTAATAAAAAAGTAATCTCTGTGAAGTTTATTTCAATTACTCCTATAGATATAGTTACTACCATAAATAGAAAGGAATGTTTTGTTTTTCATTAGTAATTTCACTTTTTGCAGAAATGGTTACAAAATACACTGATTTCCATCGTTTAGTGCCAGTCATTTCTGATCAGCATCATGTCAAACTCCAAGAACTGTCAGGATACTGTATCCCACAATACATTGTTTTGTAGTCATCAAGGCGGCTTACAATCAGCGCAGTGCCTATTTTCTGGCTGCGCTAGCCTAGGAAAGCACCTTGCACCCACCCCTTTCTCGCGATACTTTCGTGACAGCACTTGTGACCGCAGATTAATTACATATAAGAGGCAACCACTTTCTGCTTTGTGTCGGACGGCTTCAACGCCGTGTTTTAATTCTAAAAATGTACGTTTTGTTGGGAGCCAACCCGCTTGTAACATGGTCACTTACAAAAGAAATAAATAATCAATTGATTTTTTTATTCTTGTTTTTTTTTTGGGTTAGATCTCTTTTTGTGAAAAAGCTGATCATTTCTTTGGTGGTTTGAGTCACTGTCATGGTAACATGGGAAAGAATTGCTGCGGCGGCAAAAGAAAGTGATATGCTTTCTGGCACCTGTGGGGTGATATGTTCTGATTGTCACAATAGGTTTAATAAAACATTAGTTAAGAGAGAAATGTCACTTCTTACTGCTTTTTTTTTTTTGTTCAGAAGATCTAGCAGAAGTTTGTTTATAACGAAGTCTGCGCAGTGATATAGAACATTTGGGCTGTGTGACCAGAACTTCTTTTTTTAGGTGTGCATCAATACCCAGCAGCAAATCAGATTTGAGTATTCACCCAGACCATTTAAAATGCACAAACACAATGTTTGTTTCTTATGGCTGTATATTGGCATCTTTGTTTTCTTGAAGTAACTCTGCAGATATTAATGTCTTTACAGTTTTGCTAATCTTAATGTGTTTTTGTGCACACAAATTACAGTTCTAGGATATCTGAGTTAACGCTTTACAAATTAAAACATTTCAGACAATAAAAATAAACATTTTCTCTCAGGCTTTTTTTGTTCAACAGTTACATATTGTCGAATAAAATTTACCCTGTAAAACATTGCGATTAATCGTGATCAATCACAATCCAAAAGTGTATTTAAGTGTATTTAAGTGTATTCTGATTTTTTTTTTTTTTTTTTTTTTTTTTTTTTTTTTTTATTGACATCGTAAATTATAATACACTCAGAAGCTCAAAAAAGGTTTGGGTTTTTTTTGCATGGTATAGGTCCTTAAAAATACCACTCTCAATTGCATGTGTACATTTTATTTATTTAAAAATAATTTTAAAGTGCATTTAATTCCTGTTATTTAACATTGGACTGCACAGTGGTGCTTAGGTTTGCACTCCTGTCTCGCTGCGAGAAAGCCCTTTTTCGGATCCTGGCTGAGACTGATCTGAGTAGAATTTGCATGCTCTCCTTGTGCATGCGTGGGTTTTCTCCGGGCACTCTGGCTTCCTCCCACAGTCCAGAAACATGCATTACAGTTTAACTGGTTTCTCTAAAATGTCCCTGAGTGTGCATGTGTGTGTGGCTGTGTTTGTGTGCCCTGCGTCACACTAAAGGTACACCTTTAGGGTGTACCCCGCCTTCACCCAACAGTAGCTGGGACAGGCTCCCTGAGAGGGAAATAGCAGGTTAAGAACATGGATGGATGGATGGATGTTTATAATTGAAAATCCATATTTTTAAGGACTCCAGTCAGGTAAAGTATGTCTTGGGGAGGTAATGAAGATTACACGAATGTACCTCAAAATTAAGACAACCCTTTTCTGTGTATGGCAAACTATTCGTATGGAGGTTGACCCGTACGGGTGCTGCAGGTTTTTGGTTGTCTGTGCCCATAGTGGGTGGGACAAGAGGTGTTTCATCTTAAAGGGAACACAGGTGTGTCTTTCAGTTTTCTTGTGGCTCGTGCGGCCACCGTAATGGTCGTCATGAAAACAGAACACACAATTGTTGTGCATGCGGTTGTATAACTCTACGGCCTGTCACTTGCAGCATGCTTGTAGATAAATGTGCATGAACATATATGTCTAATGGGCTCACTAAGTGGTCTATGACCTTGATGTTTGCTGCGTGCCTACCGGTGCCTGCATACAGATTTGCCCGTTTTTCGCCCACAAACAGCCCGTATTCACTTGTAAGGTCAGTTGCAACTAAGGCATATGAAACACAGATGACCAAAGAGCGTGTTACTATAGCTGCTGTTAAAAAGCAGCTACACATTGAGCTCATTTGGCACGTGTTTGGATATTGCATACAACAATGAACGCACTTGGGTTTTTCATCTTATCCAAATCAAATCCCTGTTTGTGGAACCTGCATGGCTGACCCTTTAGAACATTTTCCTGTTTTTCCAACAGTTTTCCCAAAAACCCAATTTGCGTGACCAAAGCTAAAATGGGGATGCATGAGTGTGTGATAAGAAATGGCACAAAATGCTACCAAAAAATATTGCTCAAAATGTGTAAATAGAATTGAACAGAACTTATTTATCAGCAAACAAAAACACATGTCTGGAAGGGATAACAAGAGATAACCTTTTTCTTTAGAGAAATTCTGGTGCATCTATCATCTGTTGATTAAAAAGTCTTCTTATTTTATTAAATTCTGGGTTGTCTTGGCATCAGTTTGGTCGCTGCAGTTTCTTTTCATACACTTTAACTGCTTGTTTTCTGTTTCACTCTGGAATTTTATGATAACAGAAGGATGTCAAAAAAGGCGCCCAAGGTGCTCATGCAAAACATGCCCAAACCATCAACCTCCTATCATAGTACTTGATGGGCATGCTCTGGTGTTACGAATTTTCATCAGAAAGTTTTAACTATACATATTAGTTTTTCTCCCTCTTGTAACAATTGTCAACTGATGTTAAAATTGTCTTTTGTTTCCCTCTTTTATTTTTTCAAGCTTTTCATTTCATTTTCTTCTAGCAATTAAGTTAAAGATACGATGCTGTTCACTTATCTTGTTTTGCTCATGGGCCATGTGGTGCTTGGCGTCCTGACGATGGTCTTACATGACGTAATTAATTTTGAGAGGCAGATTGCCCTGCTGCAGTGCCCTTTGTGTAAACATTCAGGATGCAAAGTCCAGGCCCGATGTTCAGTTTCAGTTCCTAATGACTAAACCAGGCTCAACCAGTCTCACCGGACACCCTACATAGCTGTGAATCTCATTTACAAAGAGTTTCTCTTATCTATTTGTAGTTTCAAAGCATAATTTTCCTTTTTATCTCCACCTGACGGTTTTCTAAAAATACAAATGACACATTCAGCATAGTCTTTTTAGATTATTTATACACAATATTAAGTCAATTAATTTCTAAGAATAAAACCCCAAGTCTCTGAAATGCATGTGTCTGCTTTTATTTAGGTGTCCTGTTTTCAGAAGGCTGAAGGAGGAGGCAGAAAAGAGGAAGAGGCCCTCTTGGAATGAATTAAAAGGACGAAGGGGTGATGGGGGCTTGTCTGGAGATGCAAAGCTTTCAGCATCACTGTCTCGAAATTCTGCCCGAGATCAGCCCGAGCCTGGTCTAATCAACCCAGCCTTTGAGGAAAGTGAGGAGGGTAAGGTCATTTCACAACCCTAACACAGCTTTAACCAAGTAGTCTACTCCCACATGTCTCTTTCTTGTCAAAACATGATATTTTATTCTACTACATTTTGCTATAGGAGGTTTGTGTTGAGGTGTCAATACGTAATCTTTGTTTATGCTATCATCTTTAATGGGAACAGTTTCCTCACTTGGTTGACTGTTGAGACACATGCAAGGTCCTTCCGTTTTTAGCCTCTAGGATCTGTTCCATCTGTAGCAAAGGTAAATCATCAGCCTAGCTGTAGGAACATGTACCAGCTTACATATGGTTTTTTGTCAAGGCAGGTTCAGGAAGCAAAACACCCTTTGAAACAATTTGCTAACCTGCGTTCTAGTCTGCTGTAACACGTTGGCCTAGCTTTGTCCCTCAAGTGTCCATTTAGAAGTTCATTGTGTCTCAGCTGTCTATTCATGTTCTTTTTTGTGTGAGGTCTATCTATAAAAAAAAAAAAATAAGAGATTTCCCAAAGTGTAAAAAAAAAAAAAAAGTTTTTTGCAACAGCAACAAATTTCTTCATTGAAGGTCTTATCTTCAGACGTATGGAGATGATGTTTGTGGAACTCAATTTACTGAAAAGCTGACTTTAATTATTTGTGTTCATAATTTTTTAACCTCTTAAATCGGGAAATTATTAAAGAAAAAGACAAATGTAATATATAGTGATGATTAAAAGCTTAGTGTAACTGTGCAGACATTGAAGTTCTTGGTGATATATTCAATGTTTCATAGGTGTTAATGTTTGAATGCAGATAGTTGTTTGACAAATTAATAAATAATTAAGGTTTGTCTAGTAAAAATATGGTTATAAAACCCACATTAATTTCCTTTCTAAAAGACTGGGTAATCTAGAAGGACGTTTAAAAATTAACCGAATTATATAACCTCTTACATGAAAGAAAAATAAGATTGTATCCATACAAGGCAGTGCTGTAGAGTAAATGGAGGCGCATACAAACTTGTTAACTTCTGCACAAATGTTTTTGATTCAATCTGTGTTTCATCTGTGTTGTTTTAAATAAATGTTTTGATATAACAAACAACTTAAGGCTCCCAACAAACAAATCTACAGCAAAACACAGTCACTTAAATTTCAGTTTTTCTCATTTTTTTCTCACTTTTTTTGTATGATCTATTTGGATGTTCATGTTCATTCACCCATACACGCATACATTCACACAGTGATGGTGGCTCCACTGCCGAACACTGGCACCAACCTTCCATCAGAGGCAATGTGGGGCTCAGTGTCTTGCCCAAGGACACGTTGACACATGGGCTCACATTTTTACAGTGACATGGATATAATTCTCTGTTTTACCAAATGTTTATTGAAGTTACTGTTACCAAGAAATTCAGTCCATTTGTTTCTCAAAGCAAAGTTCTTGGGAAAAGAATTATAGCTGAAATTTCTGGCCTTTCATTGAATTGCATCACATCTGAGTTGTAACTGCAGCTTTAGTTTTATTGTTTATCTCTGTACCAAGTCTGAAGCATTCCCAGCAATTTCACATAGATGCTCAAAGTAGATCATGTTCTGCTACTGTGATGTTTGGTCTGTACTCGGTGATAACTGCTGCAAATGTATTTCCAGGCATTTTTAACAGTCATCCTGTGTCTGTTTTGCTCCATTTGAAGTTTGGTCAATAGTTTGCTTCTCTTGCTCGTTTTGTTGTAGACAACACCCCGCTCCGATCCAGCCTGGTAGCTGAGACCATTGTGGTGGAGCTGCTCAAAGACGCGCCAGAACAAAAACTGGGTCTGCGAATTGTTGGAGGGAAAAACACACCACTGGGAGACATAGTCATCCAAGAGATTGTACGCGACTCAGTTGCAGCCAGTGATGGCAGGCTGGCCCCAGGAGATCACATTTTAGAGGTAAGTCAGGAAATGCTGGGATTGCATTTTCAACATGAACTTTTTCCTCTTTTTTTTTTTTTTTTTTTTTTTTTTTGGCAGGGTGGGGGGTTGGTGTTAGTCCATGATGGAGGCATAGTGTGACTTGGGCTGGGGCGATATTGTTTTTTTTCATATAAGGAGATAATGATATTTATTACGTTATAAACCAAACAACTATATCTGTCAAATTTGAACGCTTTGTGGCTCATAAGAGAAATGTGTAATCATCAGCAGGTTGTTTAGATTGAAATATTTATTTCCTATCATACTTTAAACATAACAGATGCACTGAAGGAATATGATGCAACAGTTTTTATTCAGATAACTAAGAAAGGGCATAAATATTACAAAGTAAACAGAAAATTAAAGCAAAAGCCTTCAGGTTTCAAAGAAGAACATAAATAAAACAAAACACTATACTGTTTGATCAGCTCCATTTAAAAACAAAGCATTAATTCTACAAATAAATTCTAATGTTTTCAAGTTTTACAGAACAAACATAAAATTGACAACAAATGTCATCAACATTCTGTGAATAAGCTAGGACCTAAAAGCAAATTCTCTGACTGTTGCTGCTGTGAAGGTCTTAACTTTGTTATTTTTGCTGGAGAATGATCGTTTATTTCAGTCTGAAATTGAACATATTTGGTGGCACTGCTCCAGGTGATAGAAAAAGGTGGGGTGGGATTTCCAGTTTTAGAAGGAACATGCCTTCTTCACAGTTTGCAGTGCATGTTACTCTGTTTTTTGTCAGATTGTAAATAACTAAAATACCTCCACACAGGAGCTGAAATTTAATTTTTGAAACACTGGCTAAATTGGCTGGTTGATTAAAAAAAAAAATTCTACTAGCCAAACATATTTTATCAGCCAGATTCTAGCACTATTTTGCACAGAAATGCCTTGACATTTTACTTTTTATTTTTTTAAATTTTCTGGGTTTTTTGTTTAAGAAAATTAAATGGCATTCAGTTCTCAGCATAAATAAGTTCCAAACTTTCCACAAGGATGAGTTTTATCGAACACTTATTTAACTTCAAAACATGAAAGTGAAAAAGAAGGTGATTAATGTAACTTAAATCACAAAATCTTCAGTTTTACTCAATTTGGTTGAAGCAAAAGTGAAACCCTGCAACAAAAACTACTACTTCTAGTATGTTGTATGAGTACCATGACTTTTAAGGACAGCACCGAATCTTCGAGGCATGGAATAAACAAGTTGCCAAATTGCAACATCTATCTGTTCCCATTCTTCCAGAATAACTTATTTTAGGGTCTGGATGCTGGATGCAGAGTGATGCTCATTTTGTTGGTTCAGAATTCCTCACAGGTGTTTGATTGGATTCAGATCAGGAAACATGTTTGGTCATTCAATCACCTTCTCCCTGTTCTTCTTCAGAAATGCAACAGTAGCTTTCCATGTCTGTTTTGGATCTTTGTCGTGTTGGAAAAGTGCACGACAACCAAGTGCACGGAATGATGACAGCATCTTCTCCTTCAGTATAGAGCAGTACATTATTGAGGTCATGATACCATCAATGAAATGAAATGCAGCTCCCCACTCATGCAGTCCCACATAAGGACACTGCCACCACCATGTTTCACTGTAGGCACCATGAATTTTTCTTTGAAATCCTCACCTTTGTGACGCCGTACAGTTCAAAAACCATTAGTTCCAAAAACAGAGATCTTTGTTTCATCACTCCAGAGTGTAGAGTCCTAGTAGTCTTCCTATTTTTCATCATGAGCCCTAGCAAATTCTAGGTATGCTTTTTTTTTTTTATGCATGGGCTTTAAGAGAGACTTCGTTCGTGGACGATACCCACGCGTGTCATTCCTCTGCAGTGTGCGCCGTATGGTGTGGCAGGAAACGGTCACTCCAGTTTGGCTTTCTACTGATTTAGCTAACTGCAGTCAACTTACATTGCGATTTTCTTCAACCCTTCTCATCAGAAGACGTGCCCGTCGAGATGTTAACTTCCGTTGACGGCCTGGACGTCTCAGTAAGATGGTTGCACTTCCATCTTTCTTAAATGTTTGGATCTCTTTTGCTACAGTATTCTAACTATGTGACACTTTGCTGATCTTCTTGTAGCCCTCACCTTTTTTGTGTAAAAAAATTATTTCTTTTCTCAGATTTTGTGACATTTTTCTTCCATGAGGAGCCATTTCTGACAGCATGAAATGAGAAGGGCTTTTCTTTAAGTAATGCTTTTAAAGTCACCTGTGTTCTGGACACACCTTAAATGAATCATTGGACTCAACAGGCATTGTGGTTGAATGCCTGTTAAATAGAATTTTTTAGTCTTAAGTGTGGCTTTTCTCCTAAGAATATACTTGGGGTGTACTCAATTTTGCAACATGGACTTGAATGGGTTAGTTGTGAAAATCAGTTTTTTGTTGCGTGCAAACTAACAAATCTTGTTTACAATCAAAGGCCCAAATTTGTGTGAGTATTTTATAGTTTAATATCTCTTAGAAAATGTTGATTCTGAAATGACACTAAAAGTTTCCTGAAAAATGTGGTGAGGTGTACTCATTTATGCTGAGCACTGTAAAAGTAATTTATAAATGGTATGAACACGTCTTTATTGTATCTAACTGTTAACTCAATTTCAAACGGGCTGAGAAAACAACAGATTTATTAGAGATTTCCTAATTCTGCCTCCAGGTGATCACATTTTATTACAAATCATACTCAAACTCTATAATGCTACACAGATGCTGCTAAAACGGTGAATTCAATTGTAATCACAAGTGATCACACAGGACACACAAAACAGCTAGTTAGCACTGCAGCATTCGCGGCTAACAAGCTAGCATCATAGCATTAGTGTCTAACAGCACTGTCTCCAAAACAATACATTTTATGTATCGGTCTCTTGCTGCTTTAAGTGAAGCAACTTTATTCCCCAGTTCTGATGGATCCTGTTATAAATCATCACATGTTCCACTGTTTCATCAGCCAAACTAAACGCTGATCAGGTGAAGTGGCTGCAGAGGTGGAGTGTTTTGTCTGGCGTTGTGTTTGTTTACCTCGGGTGCAGACAGTAGAGTAAAAGAGGACCAAAAAAAATAAAAAATAATCACCAAAAGAAGAGCGATGAGCATGACTAAGTTTACACAAACATTTACTCTACATGTGGTGACTAACCCTCTAACTTTTACTCGCCAAAGAGGAGAAAATGCTCGCAACTAGTCAGTGTAATTTTGAATCCTTCAAAATATTGAGAAAAAGTTATGTCACGATATCTATAGTTATCGTTTTATTGTCCAGCCCGAAGAGTAACACAAAGTTTTGTCCAAAAATGTTGCAGCTTCATTCTCATGGTATTGTAAACACAATACTTTTCAGTGGGAAAAAGAGAAAGTAGGTATTCTAGATAAACGAGTTTTGCCATGGTTACAAGGAGTGGTTACCAGGCATAAACACGCCATGTCAGAATGAGCAATTTTGTCTGTTCGGGTGGACACTTAAACATAAATATTTTACATGTTTTATGTATTTTAAAAGTGATTCTACTTTATTTTTGGGGATGTATTTCTCTTGAGTATTCTGATTTAAGAAGTGGAAGTACACTGTTATCTTAAGGCTGTATGACTCCTTACTTCACACTTTATACACCTGTCAGTCAGACATGAACATTTTCACACTTTTCTCTCGTTTAAACACTCAAAGTTCAAACCTTCATAGAAAAATAAGTCCAGTGTCATCAAATGAAAACAAAGATCTGCTTGCGATTGAACATTATGTAAATTTGGCAAGCTGAGGACATTCTGTTCAGGAGGCATGGTATGGAGGAGATTGATCGACAAGGTCGACAGCCAATTGGGATGCAGAACACAATGTGTTCTTAAAAATGTGTACTTTAAACAACTCTTTAAAAATATAATTAAGCTAATAATGACACAAGGTTAAGTTTTTATTCTTGGATCTTCATAACCAAAGCTGATCTGATTGGATAGTTTAATGTATTCGGCTACCTAAGAATATATGTTTTCCCCATCAGCGGAGGTGGGCAAACTTTTCGACTTGTGGACCACTAAGAATTTAAAAATTTGATAAAAGGGCCGTACCAGGAGTATGAAGGGATTTTTGTGCCACCATATTTTGAAAAAGAGTCACAGTTTCAAGATCAAAATTTTGATCAGATTATGCAGCTCTAACATCAAATTATGATTTGCTTAGAAGCTTTTTTTTAAATTGCTAAATATGAATGTTTTCCTTTAGAAGCAAGTTTCACATGAACTCTATGTAGAGTGGTGTTTGTGTATGGCTGCCTTCTCAATGACAGTGTTTGGGGTGTGGTGTTGTGTTTCTAGGTGAATGACGTCAGTCTGGTTTCAGTTCCTCACTCCCGGGCCATCGCAGTTCTGCAACACCCATCCCTTGTCAGGCTCACTGTCATGCAGGAGAAAGGTTTCAAGTTAAGGGACAGTCAACGGTCGGATCACCACCCATCCCCTTCTACTGCTTGTCAGCCCCCCTGCAGTCCACAGTGCAGTACTCACTTCAATCCGACCCCAGTCCTGCATGTGACGCTGGTAAAAAGTCATCGTTCAGAACCACTCGGCATCAAACTGATCCGCAAGTCGGAATTTAGTGGGGTTGTGATTCTGGATCTGTTGCCGGGCGGTTTGGCAGCCAAGGATGGAAAACTGAGAAACAACGACAAAGTCTTGGCCATTAACGGACATGACCTGAGGCATGGAACACCTGAGAGTGCAGCCCATATCATACAGGTAGAGGATTACAGAGTTGATGACAAGTTCCCACCACAGCACACACTTTTAAGGTTATCGCTAATTTGTTAATGCAATATTCCTGATCAAGGAAAATCCTGACAAGATGTTTATCATGATGTTTTTGATTGGTTAACATGCAGTGCATCTGGAAAGTATTCACAGAACCTCACTTCTTCCACATTTTATTATGTCACAGCCTTATTTCAAATAGATTAATTCAATTTTCCTCCTAAAAATGTATTTGAAAAACATCCCAAAATGACAATGTTGAAAAGTTCCCTTTGGTACAAATTTATTAAAAATGAAAAACCTGAAAAATGTACATAGGTGTTCACAGCCTTTGCTCAATTCTTAATTGCTGAACCTTTGGTAGAAATTACAGCCTCAAGTCGTTTTGAATTTGATGCCAAAAGCTTGGCACACCTTTCTTTGGACTTTTTGGTCCATTCCTCTTTGCAATACCGCTCAAGCTCCATCAGGTTGGATGGGAATTGTTGGTGCACAGCCATTTTCAGATCTCTCAGAAGATGTTCAATTTGATTCAGGTCTGGGCTCTGGCTGTGCCACTCAAAGACATTGACAGAGATGTTCTGAAGCCACTCCTTGGATATCTTCGCGGTGTTCTTTGGATCATTGTCCTGCTGAAACCACCATGCTTCACTGTGGATGTATTGACCTGGTGATAAACAGTGCCTGGTTTTCTCCAAGCATAACGCCTGCCATTCACTCTAAAAAAAAAAAAAGTCATTCAGGTGCTTTTTGACAAACTCCAGACGGCCTTCCATGTGCTTTTTAGTAAGAAGGGGCTTCTGTCTGGTCACTCTATCAAAAGGCCTGATTGGTGTATTGCTGCAGTGATGGTTGGCCTGCTGGAAGGTTCTCCTCTTTCCACAGGAACGCTGGACCTCTGACAGAGAGACCATTGGGTTATTGATCACCTCCCTGACCAGGGCCCTTCTCCCCCGATCACTCAACTTAGATGACTGGCGAGATCTAGGAAGAGTCCTGATGGTTCCAAATGTCTTCCACATCTGGATGATGGAGGCCGCTGTGCTCATTGGGACCTTCAAACCAGCAGAAATGTTTCCGGACCCTTCTCCAGCCTTTGCCTCAACACAATCCTGTCTCGGAGGGCTACAGACAATTCCTTTCCTTTCATGCTTGGTTTGTGCTTTGACATGCACCCTGGGACCTCATGTAGACAGGGTCGTATCTTTCCAAATCATGTCCAACCCACTGGATTTACCACAGGTTGACTTCAATGAAGCAGCTGAAACATCTCAAGGCTCATCAGTGGAAACAGAATAAACGTCAGCTCACTTTGGAGCTTCACAGCAAAGGATAATACTGATGTACATATCATTTTTCAGTTTTTTTTTTCCATAAATATGCAACAATGTCAAAAGAACTTTTCAACGTTGTCATTATGGGGTGTTTTTAAAATATTTTTTTTAAGAAGAAACTGATTTAAATACATTTTGAAATAAGGCTGTGACATCATAAAATGTGGAAGAAGTGAGACCCTGTGAATACTTTCCAGATGCACTGCATTTACTGAAAATTAATGAATCGACTGAAAGCAATTTTATGAAATATGCCAATAAAATATATAAAGTGTCTTGTTTTTTATTAGTTTCTATATTATATGTATTTGGATTTGATTTACTTGGATTTTTTTGCAGACAATTTATAAAAAATAAACTAAGCAAGCAAGATTTTAAAATGTTAAGATTAGTTTTGTTGCAGATATCCAGTCTATCTTACATAGAAACAAAATTTGTGTGTTCATAGATTATAAAGCTTTAGCAAAATAACTTTTTACATTTCTGCAAGTGACATTTCAACCATCATTTTTGTAAAACCTAAACTGCTAACAGATCATTTAAGTTACTAAAACATGTAGACGTACTGAAAGTATCGTCAGAGCGTCAGAGATCATGGTACTCTAAATGACCATTTGACTAATGAAAGGCTTTTGCTTTTTTTCTGTGAACTTAGACCAGTGAGATGCGTGTAAACTTTGTGGTAATGAGAACTGCAGATATAATGGAGGACGGTGGAAGCAGCAGAGAGGGACAGCACGCCAGATCAAGAAGGGCGCCAGATCCACAGTACTTCAGACGTCAGTCCACCTACATAAAGGTAGTTAGAAACACTTTCTCTAATGCAAAGGGCTAAAAGTCATCTGTTTTGTGTATATTTGTGCCCATTGCTAACTGGCATGGCTTCCTTTAATAGTCCTCCTGCTCTTGTTAGGAGTTCTGATGATGCACTTACACCTTAGACTTTAAACTGAATAGTTACGAGTTGATGTTCTGAAAACATACTAAAGTATCACAGGATGAACACTGAACAGTGATGAAATAACAATAATCTCTTTGTTTTGTCACATAATTCCAAAGTCTTTGGACGTCTTTGTCCATGTCTTAGGGCTGTTAGATGAAATGGGGGGCCCACAAAGCTTCTGATCGTCATTTTCTTTGATGGGTGTTCATCTAAGACCAGAACCAAATGAATATGTGAAGAAAATGTAAGATTTGGGTGTTATGAAGGATTTATGCTGCTGTGAAAAAAGACAGAAGCCAACATTTTGCACAAAGGTGGATGTAAGGTAGATGGAAACAGATCAGAGAAAGTAGACTAATGTGGCCTGCTCCTGTTCTTCTATGCTGCTATTTACTGTCATTTGGGCGTTGTTCTCTGCATGATGTTATTGACTTGTCTTTACAGACTGCCATCAAGTCTGTTCAAACTTGTCAAGAATAGAAAAAACCTTTTATACTAGATTTGGGCAGACAAGACAGCCAACTGCTACAACACACAGAACCTTAAAACTGAAGTATCTTTAAACTCTCACTCCAGTCATCTTTTTATTTATTATAATGGTGTTCCTAGTGGTCTAGACTTTTAAAAAACGGTTGTTTTCTAAGACACATTTTCTGCAGAGCGGCAGTACTTCATTAGAAATTCGCCTCTGAGTTGTGGGTGGGACCATTGGCACAGAGCCTGTGCTCATTTCCCGTCATCCATCTGTTGACACACTCCTGCTAGCTTACAGCCCCTCACATTCCCAACCTAACATTATTGCTGCAACAAAAATTGTGAGTTCTATTAAAACTATCCAGCGGTACAGCTTTGAGCCAGATGCCAGCTCAGCCGAGGAAAATTAAGATTTACATGGATTTATTTGTCTACACGTAGATGCATCAGAATGGAGTGAAGCAGGGAGCTTGTGATCCACCAATTGTAGCTTCTACATCACATCTACAATCTTTTTAAACAGAATTATTTTCATCTGCTTCCGATTTAAGATTTGAATAAAAAAAATAACCAGAAATGCAATTTTAAACTTAGTATTCCTTTTGTATGTCCTCCATCATCAGAACAATGCCATAAGATAATCTTAAAAACACCACAAACAAGATTTTCATTGGAGTGGGTCTTTAGGTGAACAGGTCCGGATTCGTCTGGAGTGTAGCTCCTTCAATGTCAGTCATTTTGTTACCTATAGTAAAAGTACCAGAAACCCTCAATGGGGGTGACAAGCTTTAGGAGCAGACACCTGCGTTGGTGAGTGTAAATGAAAGCTCTTTTATGTGTTCTTCCTCTGTCCTGATCAAAAGGCCTGGGGTGCTGCTTACTTTGCTGCTACGAGGCCGCTGGCTTGTTGTTTTTTGCCTAATTCTTTGAGAGGCAGAGGATCAAAGCTGATAGCAGTTAGCTTTTCCCTGTAGAGTCCAGGCTTTTTGTCTTTCTGGGTGTGGGGGGAGGCTTCCCTGCTGTGGGGAGGAAGATCCCCCCCACTCCACCCCCAAGCTTCCTTTTTGACAGTTTACAGACTCCCGTGAGCAACAAGGAGGCTGGATGAAGCTGTCATTTCCCACACGTCTTTTACATTACGAGGGTTGCGTGTGGCTCCTCGCACGTGGCTTTTATCCTAACCTCTCGGCTCCATCTCAGATGTTTCACATTTGTTTTTTACAAGCGTTTTCTAAGAGGGGTTTGTTTTGCCACTGGGCCATGAAGAGGCTAAGATCAATGGGCAGCACTGACACTCACAGATTGAAGCAGAAGAGAATTATATTTCAGCAGGAATAGTGCATAATTTCAAATGAGAGTTGACGTTTTCAATAGAAGTCAATGTTTTTCTGAATGCTCTTCATACAGGACGCCCCCTCTGGGTTCTCTTTTCAAGAGAAGAATGTAAGCCTAAAGAAGGACGCCCGACAATCTCTGGGGATCACCATCGCTGGAGGGAGAGACTGTCGCAGCCGGGTGCCTGTTTACATCACCAGTGTTCAGCCGATTGGCTGTCTGCACAGAGAGGGCAACATCAAAAGAGGTACAGCGCTGCACGCCAGCATCAACACATCTGTAATTCGTCTGCTAAAGGGGGACGTCATTCAGGTCATTATTAAAGTACGCTTGATGAAAAATGGACTTTCTCCTCAGAGGACACTTGAACCCATGTCTAATATGTTTTAATTACATACCACATTCAACAGTGGGGCCATTTTTTTTGTAGTGTGTGGCTGTTCTACGGAGGGCAACCACAGAAAAGTCTGAGCTGTCTCTGAGTGTCTGGCTTCAGGGGCTACACGTTAGAGCAGGTTAGCAGACATCAAAGGATGTGAGGCAAGAGTAAAAACGTTAGGAGTTCAGAACTGTACATGGGTTATTTATTATTAAAAATCTTAAACATTGATTGAAAAGTTTTATTAAGTTTGATGTGCTTTTGTCCGCTTTTGGACGAGCTATAAAGCTGCGTTCAACCCCACCTTGGGAACGTGCATTCAAGCAACCACTTCCAATGAAATGTAATTGCGCAGATATCCACATTTTGGGATTCTGGGTTCAAAACTCTGTTTTTACAACCGTTTTCAGGCTCTACATACAAAAATTTGAACGATAACACCTATTTTTAGGATTTGAACTGTATCTCAATGCTGAGCATTTTCTTTCTCATTCATTTGGTTTGATGCTTTGAGTAGTTGCGTTGGCAAAATGCTGGGTGGCTGTAGTTTTGGTTGTACTACTGGCAGAGATTTCCAATCCAACTTTAATTCTATAGCTATGAAACAAAACAATTTGGAAAAAGATCAATTTTCATAGTCATTGGACCCATTACTGCAGAGCAGCTAAGTTAGCTTGTTCATTTCTTTTTTTAACAGTAAAGAGAAGAGATAAAATAGGGAACCTCTCCTCAAAGTGATGAAGATGAGTAGCTCATCTGGATGGATGGACATCAAATGCATGAAGGTTTTCTATAAATAGGAATGTAAATCTATTTTGAGGACACGTTCTCACACTAATGAAGGAAAGAAACAACACAAAATTATTTTAGTAACAAACTACCTTTCCTGGTGTGTGAGACTGAACTGAAATGACCTGGTGTGTTGCTCATGGTTTCTCAGGGGACGTTCTGCTGAGCATCAATGGCGTCGATTTGACACAGCTGACCTACAAAGAGGCCGTTTCTGTGCTGAAGGCGGAGGCAGCCCAGTCCCAGGTGGAGCTGCACGTCATCCAAACCCACTCTGAGGACTCTGAGGAGGACACAGAGAGCAGCAACAAGGATGAAGTTGTCTACACAGATGAGCCACGAGATGACCTCCACAACTGGGCCCCCCAGTGGACTCGCTGGTTGGGTCTACCAAGGTAAGCCTGACTTCGAATGATGTTTGTTCATTTAGTCATGGAGGAGTGTGCTCTAACTTAGAAACTCACTTCAGTCACATGCACTGGTGCCGGGACATCGTCCTGCAGAAGACCAACAGTGAGAGCTGGGGCTTCAGCATTGTAGGAGGCTTTGAGGAGAGCCACGGTCAGCAGCAGCCCTTCTTCATTAAAACCATCGTGCCTGGGACACCTGCTCACTTTGATGGGCGTCTTAAGTGAGTTAAAACCTACCAGGCTCATTCCATTAGCGGACAAGACTCTATTTGATTACACTTTAGCACAGTAACCACAACATACACAACAAACCCATGCCAAAGATTCTCTGCCTTCCTAATTTTGTACGAGGTTTCTGTAGATAGAGGGAAAAATATGCATAACTTCTGAACACATACTGCCTTTCACATTTGGATTTATCTACATCATGTACATATTTACTACATCAAACTGATGACTGCTTATCAAACTACCATGTTTCCAATGTTTAGCTTTATGATGCGGGACTCCCAAATAAAAATGCTAAATAACCTTTGACCTGTTGCTGTTTACCTCAAAGGTCTGAGTCAAACTTTTAGCTCAATCCTATACATAGCCTTTCCAAAAAATTGAATATAATGGAAAGTGAATTAATTTACATAATTCTGGTAAAAAATTAAAACTATGAGCTGGAACCCCAAGTTTCTGTAAAAATAAACAATTGTTTAAATCAATAAGAACAGTGGGCCCTGAATCTGTATTCTATAAACGTTTATTTTGAATGGAAATAAAGAAATACTTATTCATTATATTTTAATTTTTTGGAAAGTGTTTATACCATATTTTTCATCAGTCATAAAACGGTCATAGCAAGGCATGGGCACACTACCCTCAATGCTTGGAGGGGCCAAGAGGGTAGGGAATTGGTCAGAGAAGTTGATGGGAAGGTTTTCCTGTGAACTGTGTTAATTTTCAGGTACACCTCTTTTATCTGCAATATGCAGTCTTTGCAGAAAACAACACAGCAGATAAGTCAAGCTGGTCGTCGTACCAAAACATTTACTAATTTTTATGGCTATGTACCACAGAAGATCTGTTCCACATCGGTGAACTCAACCAGAATTCATACATGAAGTGCACACTGTTATAATCTATATGATCAATTTTTGAGAAAATCCAAGAATTTCAAGTGTTCATTATGAAAACCAGTAACGATTTCCTGCTTCCTGTGAATGTTTTTACTCACTGAACTTCTCCTGTTGCCTTCAGGTGTGGAGATGAGATAGTGGCGGTGAATGGAGCCACAACTGTGGGAATGAAAAATAACTCTCTGATCCCCATGCTGAAGCTGCAGAAGAACAGAGTCACTCTGACTGTGGTGTCGTGGCCGGGCACGCTGGTGTAGCAAAGCTCCTGTTTGTTTAGTCCTCATCTCGTTTTTACATGACCAAAAGATGCTTCTCTGATCTGAGTTCGTATCCTACTCACTTTACGGACACACCGTTTGTTTATTCACATTGTTCATAATGAAATGTGTTCATGAGAACCATGAACTGTTTAATAGGAGTTGATTTTTTATTTAACAACTGGCAGTTAATTACATGTTAAATACAAACTGGAAGGATGTCTTTTTTCTGATTCTGTTCAGAGCAGTTGTGTTAAGATAGTTTGATCATGGTGTACAGAAATAAAATATATAACTAATTAATAAGTTTGTACAAGAAACAGATGCAGACACTAGAACAAATAAATATATGCACTTTTAAAACTTTCAGAAAAGTCATATCTCAGAGGAGAAATCAGGCTAGTTGAATCTCAGTCAAGCTTTAACAAGTTCTAACACTTTTGTGTTGATGAAAGGCGTCTGTTCTATTTCTTTTAATCAGAAATGTGAGGCCATGGCTTTTTCAGACCAACACGTGCTGGCTGTTGGCGTTGATCCTCATTGAGTGTTACATCACGTCACCATTCAAAGTAGGGAAATGTGATGTATGGTTAATGTGAAGTGATCCAAAGAAATTGTTCTTTGTAAATGGTTTTAATTAATACTGCTTGTTATCCTTTGGTGGAACGTTTAGGTTTACCAACAAGCATTTGGCATAATTTTACAGAAGTGCTTTGAATAGTTTTTCAGAAATCTAAATGTCCTTTTCTGAGTGATTTGCTGGTTTTCTGTTGGTACTGAAGGACAAATCAGAATGTATCGTTGCCTTAAAGAGCCTTTGTACCAAACAGTTTTTTCCTCATTATTGTGGCCTTGCTTGCATCTTGATTGATGGAAGATTTTCTACACAACTCAGAGGTTGTGTGAGATACAGCTCGCTGTGTGTGATTTAATCCAGCCACTGTTTCATTATGTCAATAAATTTACATCAAAATCCTGCTATTTGTGTTTTTTGGAAATGTGGTGACATGTCATGAAATGCAGCAGATGAAACTCCAATAAGCATCTGAATGTCATATTGTTGAATTCATGAATTACTACATCCATAATACTTTTAATTTAAATGTGTATATATATATATCAATTTTAATTTCAGTTTTTACAGCATGTGCAGTCTGACCCCTCCTGGACATGATTACAATTTTTTAAACAAATATTTTCATAACCAATTGACCAGACTTGATTTAGAACAATTAAAATGAGAAAACATAACTGTCATCACACACCGACTCTGCTGTATGGGTCATTCAGTGCATTTCAAATGTACATTTTTTTATCCAATATATTTATGGTTTGATGTTATTAATGTCAACAAATGAGCCAGATTAGGGGCAACCTGTTCCTTTAAAGCTAAGAGGAATGTAACCAAAAGTGTGTTGTAAATAGGTGGCATTTACTTGAGTGACCTTTTGAAGAGGTTTTACTGCAGTCTATTTACTTTTACTAGAGTAAATCTGTGAAGAATCACTACTCTCCCTAAACCTTATTGGTGTCATTGCTTTAACGTTTACTTCTTGTTCCATTCATATCAGACTGTTTTATTAAGCTGTAAACAGATATTTTATCATATTTTTATTTAAAAACTCTTGAATTTTCACATTTTTCCCTAATTCAGTAGGTTAATTAATTGTACGTAGTACTTGAGTGTTTTTTCTTTACATATCCAAATGATTACTTTTACTTAATGCTATTCAAAATACCGCGATGGCTACTTGGTTCCAAACGAATCTGTATAATTCAAATATTGAAGGAGCTACTAATTGTAAATTACTTTGAAAAATCTTTTGAAATTAAAACGTAGTTTTCAAAATAAAATTCAGTGAAGGCATGGTTATTTTCACTCAAACATTGTTAGTTTTCTTCAGCTGGTTCTGAAAAAACCAAATGTGAAAAAAACACAAAGCACCATAAAAGCAGCCACCCTGAAGTGAAGCCCACCCCTGCAGACAGTGCTCGTATGCACGTGCACTGCAGGGGGAGGGGGTTCGTGTTGGGAGATACAGTCAGAAAAGAAAAGGGCGGTGTCATAAACCTTTTGACCACTGATCTGTAGCATCAGGAAGAAGCAGCCGGCGGTGGGGGCATCATTCCTGAATGTGTTGGTTAAGGCTGTCAGGATAACCAGTTAGCACCTTGTTTAACACGACAGCGCTTGTTGATGATCAGGAGCTGGCCGTGGTCACAAAGCTTTGACAGAGGTCAGACAGGATCCTGTTCATCCAAGTAGCACTAAATAGAACTGCACTTCACCTAACTTCTCTTCGTGAATCAATAAAGCAAACAGACAAACCAAATAAAAACCAACCGTTGATTGTGTTTCCCCGGCAGAGTTAGGTTGTCATGATAAACGTGTAGAGGATTTAAAGTCTCAAACTACTGTTTCAGAAGGACAGGAGTACAATGTGATGCAGTCAGTCTACTGGGGTAAAACGGGACTAGCACTGGAGAAGACGAAACAAAGGAGCCATCTGCTCCAAACATTTGGGATGGATGAGCCTCTAAACAAATTAGGACAAACCGCAGCTCGGAGAAAACAGCAAAACCGCAAAAGATCATCAATAAAAAAGAAAAATCTTTCAAATGTGTTTAACAGATAATGTCATCTTTATTGGCAAAAACAATAAAAAACATGATAACAAAAAACGTACCATATTTCAGATGCACCGTTTTATGAAATTCTCACTCTTTCTTGGCTCAAGTGCAATAAGTCCTTTACTCTGGCATCAGTTACATTGTCACTATATGGCTTACAAGGTAAACAGGTCCATATAAACCTGAAAGGTATACAGACACCTTCATTCATCAAAACTATGGTACAGTAAATATATTGGCAAAAAAACATAACTTTATGTAAACAAACAGTAAACCACTGTACAGCTAATTCTAGCATGATATTTACAGGTCAAGTTCTCACATGAGCTAGTTCCCATCTTCATAGAGCTACGGTTAAGACAAAAACAAAGAGGGATGAGATTCACCGTGCGCTCGTTCCACCATCATCCCACCTAACTGAAAAGAACTGGTTTTTAAAAACCAGCAAATGACATCTGGATGCTGGGATCATCCACATCTGTTGACATCTGCTTACATGGATGCTGATTTTATTCCTCCTATCCACACATAAGGCAAAGAGAGTTATGCAAAGGATCACATTCTTTGTGAGAAATTACCAATATGATGGGCTACAGGTCGGTGATGCTTTGGGGTAAATGCACTTCTAGTAAACTTCTGGTGAGCTTCATTTCTTTTGTTTTTTTCTCTAAAGGTAACAAAAACACATCCAAATGCAACAAGAGTGTCAGGATCCGATGGGGAAAAAATGTGCAAAATCTGCTCTAAAGCAAAGTGACAGTGTTGCAAAAATTTGAATGTACAAGGAACTGAGATGGACTGGAGTCATCACATCAGACACCAGTGCAGACCCTCATTCCAACCAACTGTATGTACAAGGCACTACGGATGAGATTGGAGGGCCACACCTTCAGCCTGACCACAACCTCCTCAGTCCGGCTGCAATATAGGATATTTAGGTAAGAATTCTATAAGAATCACCTGTGGAGAGAAAAGAGAACATATTTGTTGGACACATTCTTTGCTTTTTTAGATAAACACTCTTAAAACACTTGATGTTGTATGATCATCACGTCATCATTTACTTGTATAAATGCTCAGCATTAGCAGGTTTCAAGATAGTTTTGCTTCAGTTCCGTCCATTGAAAGTTGTATTAATGATGTGATCTTCTGAAAGTCAAATGCGGCCTTCATCTCAAACTTTGTTAGAGGTGGACCCGAGCTTTTAGCCCTGCCGAACAGCAGCCTATTCTGTAAATATGACACTTCTCTAAATTCAACTGTGAAAAACTGCTTTTAATCGGGTCTTTAAATCAGCTTCAGTGAAGTGAGATTATTTTAATGTTTTTGGCTGCCTATGATAGCAAAATGTATTTTTTCAATTCCATAAAATTTGAGGTAAACCAACTCTAAACAATGTGTTTTCATGTGGCACTTACATATTCCATCATGTTACTGCTTTCACATTTTCTTTTACTGAGTTTCCAGTGCAGACCCAGCTGAGGAGAGCAAAGCAAAACAGATCCATTCAGCAGCCCTCTCTTATGCAAACCAAGACACACGCACGCACGCGTGCACATGCAGAGTAAAGAGAATCTGTCTGAATCTGCCCTTCAAGGACTGTCTGGTCTCACGGAGGTCAAAATGTGGCCAGACACCCTGAAGAGCTTCCTTTATGTCTCTGCACAGCCACTAGCTGCAATTTGTTGCTGTGAGACAAAACCAAATGAACATGGCCGTTTACGGCTGACCTCTCGGTTCTGTCCAACCCCAATGCACTCGATCTGCCCCGAACAGCTCAGAGGGGCTAATGTGGCAGATTAGCTTTTACGGAGCAGATTAATGGTCATGATCCATCAGCGCTGAGGTACAGAAACACTTCCACACAGAAGCCAACATCTCTCTTACCTTGTGGTATAATCGGTTATTCTCCCACTCCAAAAGTTTCTGAATGGACCGCCTCGTCTATTTGGACAAAAGACATTTGAGTTACTGGATGCAGCAAAAACTCGTAACTCAGGAGAACAGTTAAACAGGTAACCGTGAAAAACAACAACAGTTTTGTGGATTTATGGACTAAACTCTCCCTTTACCAGCTAGTAATTTCCACTTTGTTGTTAGTAATCGGGAGTGGCTTTAAACGGCACGCTTCAGAGTTGACCAATGCTTCAACGCAGCGCCACAAAGTGAGCGTGAGCTGTTATTACCCTCCACACTCAGACTAATGCAGCCGAATTGCTTATTACAGCCTGTGAGCGAGAGTTTAACTGTCCCACTAATGTCCGATGAGGCTGTGGACTTACTCTCTTGTTGAGGCAGATAACGGGCCACAGACTGCAGCCCACCGTGCAGCAACAGCACAGGCAGCCACAAAGAAGCCACTTCACGTTCACAGGCAGGTTCTTTTTCAAACAAGCGTTCAGCCTGCTGATGCTGGTCTTGAATTCCTCTGGTGCTACCTGAAGGGGGAGGGAGAAACGGGACACGTGATGAAACTTTTTTCTTTTTTAATACACTGTTTAAGAAAAACCTTAACAGAAAGATCAAAGGAGCTTTAAAAACACACAAAAGGTAGATGTTTGCAGATGTTCTCCAGAGATGAGATCTCTAAATTCTACTTCCCTTACTTGCTAACCTGGCTGTACTCTGTTCAAGGCAAGGAGGGACTCAAAGGAGAGATAAGCCCAGTGCCTGTGGCAGTGTCGGCCAAACAACTTGAATGGATGCTCATTCCTCACCGAGTCTGTACGCCATAAAACGGGGGTCGTAATCTTTTATGACAGGATGCAAAGGTCTCTTTGCAAACAGCCAAAGACTTCAGAATAAAGCTCAGCAGGGCCTGATCTGCACCCTTCAATCATCATAATTGTGACCTCATCCATCACATGTCACCCTGAGTTACAATACCGAAGGCACTTTTTATTGCCCCACACTTCCCTCAGCCCGCTCTTACCCCTGCAGCCTTTTTGTGTTTCTGCGTCCGACCCAGGAAGCTTCCCTTTCTTGTCTATACGGCAGAGTCCTCATTGGAGGATTTTATCACCTGGAGCTGGAGCTTCCAACACACTGGGGTCCCCGTCAGCCGAGCCCCATAGACAAGCTTACTTATTGACAGAGCTGTACATTCAGGCTCTTTTCTCTGCGGTGTGCCGCGCTGCTTCTAATGCATCCCCATCAGATCAAAACCACTCTGGGAAGTTTGAAAAGGACGCTCTGGGGAAGTTGGGGCCGTTAAGGGCCGGCAGAACAAAAGAATCGCTGCAGCTTTAATTGCTTCATTCTTTCCCACTTGGATTTGAACAGAAAGCAGCTCGCAAGACTGAAGTGCAAGAAAACTTGAAAGTAACTGTACCTTTCCCGTGAGAACAGTGGGGAACTCGGTGTCAAATCTGTTGCTGAGTCCAAACCTGCATAGAGAAAAAGAAGACATAAAAACCTGTCATGGAACTGTGGTTGGTGCTTAGAACAAGCAAAACGCAGCAAAGCAACACAGTATTTTTAGATCAATATTTTGATTTATTTTATATCAAAACAGAGGAAATATTAGGTCCAACATACTCTCCCATTATAGAGTTTATTGAATCTAAAGTTAACACTTTTTAACTTGTTTCTGGGAAAATAATAAGAGACAAAATAGCTTGTAGCACCTTCACACCTCCAAAGGAAAATCTGTAAATCTGTAAAAAAAAAAAATCTGTAATAACAAAATGTATGTTTAAGAAATTGGTTAAAATGAACAATTTATAACGAAACATTTGCTTAAAATTTTATATATCAACTTAAAGGAAGAATTTGACATTTTATGCAAGTCTTTTTCACCATTTACTAAGGATGCAACGATTCACTTTCCCCACAGTTCAGTTCAAACCTCAATTCAGTTCAGTGGTGTAACATACGGTTCAGTTGTAAACTGAGAATTTTGGCATCCCTAATGCTTAGTATAGTTTCTACCAAGCGGACATCTGTTGCTTTGATAAAAGCCCTTCAATGCATAAGCAAAAATGAAAAGGCAGCTGGACTGAGTGTCTGCATGCAAGCTGTACCTGGATCTTTACACTGTAAACATTAGATTGGATTCAAACTGTACAAACAAAACCTTCATGTATTTTATATTGAGTTTTAAAAAGTTCACTTAAAAAACTGCTTTTCATCACAGATGAACACTGAAGATTTCCGTATTTACTATGAGCATGTGCTGAACAATAAATTCATTTATCCACTTCTTGTTCATCAACATACTACTTGTTTATATATCCTGCCATCTAAATGCTTGATTCAGTGCAAAAATACAAAAATTAGGTGGTGGTTACTTCAAAGTAATACTATAAAGACAACTATTTTTAAAAATGAATATAATTTGCCAAGTTTGAGTTTTCTGCAGTTTTTAGTTTAACAAAAAATGAGTGGCTTTTAAAGTTATACAGAAAAAGAGTAATAGCTTCCAATAAATGCAGCTAGACAGTGGAGTATAAGGTGGAAATCATGATCCGATAAGATAAAGAAATTATGGTTGAAATAAAACATGAAATAAAACAGTGACTTCTTTTCCCATTTAAAACATGCAGCTAACGCTTTTCACGTGATTTTTCCACATTCGTGTAACAATTTACGACTGCCAACATTCGAGCTTACGGTTGCTGTGGTGACCAAAACATATTTTGATGTTGTTTTGCTCACTATATTAAAATAGCAATATTAAAAATAAAAATCACCCACTTGAGTCCAGAGAGGACCTACTGTTTGTTGTGAACACCGTTAGCAAACAGGACAGCAACGGCTAGCCAGCCGAAGGATAACAAAGCGACATCCGGCCGAACCGAATCCACTACCGCGGGTTCTGCTTACACTGTGATGTGCCCGGCCCCCCGCATAACCACCGGCTCCGGGCAGCATCGAGGCAGGTTCTCTTCGCTCACTACACGGTCCTCCTCTTCGTCTTCTAACTCATAAATGGTATCAAAGTCCGCCATGTTTGGTAGTAGGACGCTCATGACGTCTTCTTCGACGCTGCGCGCTGACGCGTTTTAGAGAGCGCGACCACCACCGTGTTGCGTTCAAGTTCTGTAGGAAATTTAACCACGAGTCAGTGACGAACTGAGACTCGTGGAAATCGTTCATTCTGCGACAATTCGCTTCATTCGTTTTAAAGAATAGCGCGAATAGATGAAATGCTGTTTCAATACATGTATTTTAAAGCTTTTAAAAGTCTCAATTTGACAATCCAAAAGCCAGAAAAGAACATCTGATGTGTTTTCACTGAATGCTTTTTTTCTTTAGTTGTTGTTTTTTTAATCATAAATGTGATAATTTGTGGAAATAAATACATAAATAAATAAAAATTAAAAATGAACAAAGATAGATGACACGCTTTCATCTAAACCTGCACATATGTTACGTAACTATTTTAGGCAATAAACTCAGCACGGTACCCTTGTAAAATGCCTTTAAAGTCTTTTTTTTAAAAAATAAGGTCTAAACTCATTTATCAGGTTTACATTTACTTTTTGAGCAATTTTAATGGATAATGACTGCATATTGAATTATCTGAAAACCTTAAAAACTGCCGGTGCCTTCAAAACTGCAAAAACGATTAGTAAAACCACATAACATTAAAAATAAAACATTTCTACATTCAGCAAGTAAAACATGACACATTTTCTGCAAAAAGCCTTTTATTTACAAACCCGTTTCAATGACAGCTGCTTTTGCGCACTTTTTTGTTCTAAAAATAACAAATAAAACGATTGAATTCGACGCTTTTAATTCTGAAATTTCTATTTAAAATTCCCCTGAAACGCCTCATTTCTTTTTCCAGCACATCCTATTCACAAACACATACAATTACACAAACAAAACAGGATATTTATATCTTATAAATTCACAAACCATTTAAAGCTTTTACAATTAAAAACATTTTTTTTCTCCATTTTTGCAAACCCGACTTTATAAAAAACTATTCTATAAAAACCTATATTGAAGAGCCTCCAGCATGTCGCTGCTGTAAATCAAACGTGTGTCCGGAAGCAGCGCATGAGTCTCATCATCTTGCTGCACGTTGGAGTGCTCAGTTATACCAGAGAAGATCCTCCAGCTGTCCTACTGGGTCACAGTCACCTGCTGTATATTCCTGATAGATGGCAAGGTGTTCATTCCCGGAGGAGGGTACATAGATCCGTGCATGTCTGTGGGACTCAGGGACCCCGGGACCGGCAGGGGACTCACTGAACCCGGATCACTGTGCACGGAGCCGCTGCTTCCGTCAGACTGACCCATCTTCTTCTTGATCAACTTCCTCTCCTTCGCCCTCCGGTTCTGAAACCATATTTTCACCTGAAATAATAATTCAATGAATGGAAATAATTAACTCCAGCCCAAAACGCTCAACGAGTTGTAAACAAAAAAACATTAAAAAAATAATAAAAACATAACCCAGTAAAAGTTTTTAAAAGTGAAAGTAGCATTAGTAAAATAATATAAAGAAATACAAATTGAAGCATATTATTTATTCAGTCATATTTGTTCTTCAGTTTTTAATGATTTGCGCAAAATACAATGCAATTTACCAGTAAACCGCCTAAAGGAAACAAAAAACACTGTCTTTAGAATACGATTAACCACAAAAAAAATACATATGATTTGCATTCAAAGAGAGGAGACGGAAACAGGGACTTTTTGCAGTAGAAAAGAACTTAAAAAGTTGCTGTTAAAGATTTCTTTCTATCTCAAATTTATATTTTGGCTGTTTTATCACGAAAGTGGAAAAAAAAGGTCCCACCTGTCTTTCAGACAGACCCAGGTTGACAGCCAGTTCAGATTTTCTCCTGATGGTGATGTATCTGTTGAAGTGAAACTCTTTCTCCAGCTCCAGTCTCTGGTGGTCTGTGTACACGACTCGGTATTTCTCCTTCGTTCTTGTTTTACCTGTGCGGGGAAGACACAAACAACTGCAGCATGAGGATGCAGATTTAGCCTACTTTGTTTATTTATTTATTTATTTATTGTTGTGAGTCCTCAGAGGCCAGCATGCAGGAGGCCGAGCTGGAAGCTTTCCACGGAGCAGGCTGCATGCCAGGACCGGCTTTATCTGCGGGCTGCATCTTTATTTGCAGCATCTAAAATCCACATCTCTTTGACGTCTCTACAGATACGCAAATGAAGCTGTTTGATCTCGCTTGGATGACAACTTCAGTGAGTGCATTTCAAACAGCCACGAGCCTTCCAGTGTCTTTGAATCACCAAGTTTCACGCAGTTTTTGTCTGCGTAAAAGTCGCGCGGAGCTCAAGAGAATTAGTGGATGAATTGGAGCCGTTTGTCAGACTTGCTGTGAAAGTTTGTAAACACACACACAAACTTATATAAAAAGAACTAAAAATGACTTGAATCTAATCGGTGACCATTCTGACTCTTAATATAAAAACGACAGAATAATCTCTTAGCGCAGAAAGAAAGTGTACTTCCTGAAGGTTTGTGATGTTAGCTGCGAAAAAGGCGCTCTTTCCGGCAATATAACTCTGAGAGGAAGGGAGGCTGGCGCATATCAAAGCAAAGAGGTGTTGAATGCAAAGGCCTCGGCCTGGATATGACGGACAACACTCAAGACACCAAACAATGTAACGGGGAAGTTGACCTCACAAGTCCTGGAATAATGACATTAACATCACAACTGCATGGCGCCGTGTTCTCACACCTATTCCCTCCTTTCTTTCATTTTTTTCAGATTCCCAAGAGAGAAACGATGGACAGAACAGTTACATTACATTTGGACCAAAAAGTGGTTTCATTAAAGCTGAAAGCTCCAAATATTATTATTATTATTTGTCTTGGGGTTTTGTACATTTCAGTGGAGTCTTGTTTTGGTGTTTTCTTCATATTTAAATTATTCTTATTAAGATAAAATATTTTTAGTGGCTGTTTTTTTTGCGTAAAACTTAGCCACCAGCTCCAGCGTAAAATCGACAGGAAGAAGCTCACAGACGCCTTCGTGAACTTTGATGATGATGCTCACCTGTGGAAGACGCCTGCGCAGTTTTGCTCATCCACTGGTACGAGCTGCGCCGCTCCCTCTCGGGAGAAAGCTGTGCAACAGAAACGTTGTCCGGCGGCGGCTGCAGCCCCGCAGACCCGGGAGGATGCATGTGACTGTACTCAGACGTGCAGTAAGGCCCCTGTGCAGAAGATGAGCTGTTCATGGGTGGAGGAATAGCATTAGGGGGCACCAGTCCATAAGTTCCCCAGTCCTCTCTTGGGCCGCCATATGAAGGTCCCCAACTGCTCGCAGATTGTGTGTGCGTATCCATGTTCGGGACATGGTATCCTGTAAAATCGGGGTATTGCTGTGTCGAAACAAAATTCTGTGGAGGCAGACTGATGCTGGATCTTCTCACTGGCCCCTGGTGATACATGCCGTTTTCTTTATCCAGTAGGTACCCCACATACATGTTTTGCATGAAAAGTTTGGGAAAAGTAACAGTAAAGGGCAGATGAAGCCTGTTTCAAGGCAACATTGTGACCCCTACAACTGTCAAGAAAAACAAGCCGGTGTCGTTTATAGTCCAAACGGGTCCCTTCAGTAAAATACCACGTAGATCCGGGCCTGTTTGCAGTCTCTCATGATGTGCCTCGTTTGACACGAAGCTAAAGGTGCACTGAGGCCTTCCTGACGTCAGCCAGCTCCTCCACTCGTGGATTTGCATCCAAATGAGAGTGACCGGTGCTCCCGGCCCAGCTGTCCCTCGCGTCACACCTGACAGTGAGCCTATCCCGAGCATGAGCTCTCCACCTCAGGAATAAATTATCACCCCGGCCTATCAGCGGGGCACAGTGGCAATAAAGACGAGGCCTTCGTCGTCGTATACAAGAATCTGTGCGTAATTACGCACAGATTCATGTCTTCTTATAGAGCTCGATGTACACGTTTGAAATGTTGAGACATTTCTGTTTAATGTTTGGTTTAAGATGAGGCACGTGGTTCACTTAAATGTTGAGAAGTTTACATTAAATGAGATGACATTAAATAAAAGAAAAGAAACGTGGGAATTTGGTGGTTTGTGACCACGCGCCACGCCTCAATCCCGATTTATTTGTTAACTTATTCAAGTGCAAACGAGGTGCAAAGTATGAGAGACTTTTTTCCTTGAAAGAAGCCGAAGCTTTCAAATTATTTTCACACCCCAAGATCGCACTTCACAGCTAATTCCGGTTACAAGGAAACTCCAGCGACCCCCCTGTGACACGGCGGTCCGCTGCCCTCTGAAGCCACGTTTACTGCACCGCGACTCACTGATGCGCGGCTCTTCCTCCTGTTGAAAAGCATCAGAAAAACCTTTTTTTGCGCAATATAAACAGAAAAAGAAATCAGTTTTAAGACCCAGACATGAGCTTTGGTCATCAAAGTAAACTGTTTTGGAAACGAAATAATTCATGTTTCACTCTATAGTCTGCTATTAGGCGTCTCTCTGATCTGTCAAGATGAACACAAACGTTGCCTTTCATCCAGACATTGATTTAGGAATATAATAGAAACTCCTCACATCTCCCAGAGACATTTACCATGAAAATTCATCAGTTTAAACCAACAGAAAACAATTAAATGAAACAAAAACTTAAGGGGTTGGACATATAATTCATGTTTCACCTGTTTGACGAGGAACAATCGCCTGGACATTGTTTTTTTCACAATAATCTGAAATACTTAACTGCATAAATGTACGGTTTAAATAAAAAAAAAAACTAACTTTTTTCCTTTTCCTAAAATAAAGAGTAAAGAAGTTGGCTTCACTGTATTTTCCTATGCCGTCACGCAGACAGCTCCCTCTTGTGGACATTTGTGGAATTTCAACGGCAGGGATGAAATTGACAAAGTTTGTTTGATTTCATTTAGAATCTGACTGTACAAAATTAACCTGAAGAATGCAGCCTCCACCTACATCAACCTGTCTGTTTGGAATTTTTCTGGAGCTCCAAACAGGAGAAATACTCTTGCTGGTTTTTAAATAAATAAAACTTCTTTTTGTCATTCTAAATAAGGTTAGTTTCTAAATTGCCAAAACTTTGACTTTTGTCAACAGACAATTCAAAGAAGAAATATTTTTTAAAAATTAATTTTTACTTCAACAAACTGTAGTGACTGAATTATTCTGTAAACTTCCTGATATTTTGTTTTTCAATCAATCCATAAAGCTACAACAAACACTAACTGACTGCAAATAAGCTCTAGCGGAACAAGCTGTGTGCTGATGCTGATCTGAGCGTGATCGTGCTCCATCAGGGTGCGCAGTAAAGATACTGGTAGACCTGATATCTGAACATTTACAATATTACTAAAACCAAGAGAACAGTCACTTCCAATATCATCCAAATCCTGCATCTAAGCCACAGCAGTGAGGGGATTCTGTTCTGTGGAGCCATGAATCAATACTTGTATTGTTCCGGTTTGTGAATCTGCAGTACATCACACAGAGGCTAAATGAAGGGCATGCTTCAAAGAACAGCATGTTTACAGTAAAATCTGTGGCACCTTCATGTTGGATTACATGATGGATCAAGTTTAGAAAAATCCCAAGAAGAAGGGACCTGAGCATCCTTAGATCTTCTAACCTTTATCCAAAACTCAACTCAAAACCAAGCAAAGCTTAGTTTCAGAGGAAGTCTAAAAGAATTTGAGATGACATTTGGGCAGAGTGAACCCAAGAGGAAATCCCTGATGGGTTTTGAAGAAGGAAACAGAGAAGCTGAAGCTGAAGCACAAGCCCACAAGGCTGTTTGCATCAGACTTCACAGGATGGGGTTGAGCCGTTCTAAAATGACACAAGTCATTTTCTTAGCTGCACTGCAGCCATTTAAATTCCTCGTTTATATATTTAAAACCGTTAAAAATGAGAATGTGTTCTTTAACCCCTTGATGCCTGAATTTGTTTCCAGCTATGAAAGAGCATCAGTTTCTTAGCTTTCTTGTGGATGCATTTTTGAAGTGGTCTGATGCATATTTGCATCAAAAGGCATCAAGGGGTTAATACAACCTTTGTTTTAAATGTTAAATTTGGCATTTATGAACACACTCAAATGCTCTAAAGCTTAAGATGAGTAAAATCTTTGTGTAATTGAATAATTGAACCATTGAGATCTTTGTTCTGCTTTTCTTCATGTAAGTGCTGTGCATGACCTCTAGATGGTGCTGTAAGGTCATCTATGAAGCGTCTGCTGTCATTCTCTCATTATCAGTTCCAAGAAAATAATTGAAAAAGTGTCCCATTATGTGTCTGCTGACATTGTGCACTTTTGCTTATCAAGATCAGTTTTCTTTGATTAAATTAAAGCATAAAAACACAGCGGAAAGCCCTGCTGTGTTCAGCGGCTTTGATGGTGGAACAGCCAAAGTGTGTCTCAACAAACCCACATTGACTCTCACAGTAAAGCAGATAAAACTGGACCATCTGCCTCTATTTTTAGACAGCCTGCTCTTATGGTTCACACGCAGCCTCCACAGCTCCGTTTGTCATCTGTTACTCAAAGCATCTGCGGATTATAACATCTCTGACACGTCATGTTCAAGTTTCTGGGCTGATTTGTTCAAGTTGCAACAGAAATAATTGTTCATGTGATGCAAAAACAAAAATGATTGTTTACAAGATATTCCCAGGAAAGTTACATAACAAACACACGTGTGTGTTTCTTTTCTTTAAGCACTTTACCTGTTCTTGCACACATTCTATTAAGGAACTTTGATATTATAGCAGGTAAAACTGAGTGAAATAAAGATGCATCTGCTTTTATTAACTTAAGCTTTTGGCTGTTTCTATGAACTCTGTTGGAAACATTACAGTGACAGTGGTTTAGTTTATTATGGCAAATAATTCAAATCTAGTTTTACATTTTCTTAGGATAATTTGACAAAATGATCAGTAAATTTTGATCAAATTACAGTTTTATTTCGCCTAGTAGATTAGTGCTTTGGTAAACTGATGTGATAATTCCACTATTTTTACATCCAAAAAAGATGTTGAGAATTAGCTTTACAAGTCAGTCGTGTTCATATTTTTCTCTAAAATAAACAGCCGTGTGTGGAGAATGTTTCTTATGGTTCTTCACATCCTTGTTTTACTGGAGTTTTTTTTTTTTTGTGCGACCTTTCACCAAACCGTTTCATTAGAATTTTTCAGCGACACAAACACGTGTGTTTTGTGGAACTGAAAGGAACAACAGTAATGGTCATTACTGAAGCATTGTTTAAAGTAAAATCATTTTAAAAAACGCAAATGGAGACAGAAAACATCATTTATTGTCTCTGTTTCTTCCTCAAAAGTTCTGCACATTCTCATTTAAAGACTAAGAAGTTGGAATTATCTTCAGCTTTCTTTTGGTTCTGTAAACACTCAGCAAATGTCTAGTGGTGGTGCTTGTTTTTGAAGCAGACCCCCACACCCTCAAAGTGCCATGAAACCGGCTCAGCTCATTGTTTCCCCGCCTGGTGGGAGGCAAAGGGTGTACAGAGTGTTCCCGTAGCAGCAGGGCCTGGGAAAGTGCTGCAGCCACAGTGGCATAATTAATGTGAACATGATGGGCTTGTTTCCTGGTTCAGATGCATGTCTGTGCTGTTGATCCTCATTTTGCACAGTCCGCTCTGCCACTCATGTGCTGTGTGGCAGCTTATCTGGATGCAGAGTAAACACAAACTCACGGCTCCTCCAGTTTGCAAATGTGCAGCTATGTTCTGTGCTTGTTTTTGCTGCACATTTCGGTTTATAAGTTTGACTTCCTGTTGGTTTTGTTGTGCAGTTTTCAATCTGTTGCTGGAATTAGTTCACTCTGAACGAGATCCAAGTTTTGATCCAGATTAAAGTGTTCAGACAGGTGTGTTTTGGAAGATGCTTCACCTTTATGTGGGGGCACGCTGTCCGTACAGAATACTTTTATAATCCCTTAACTGTTGTACTGTTTGAGCTTTCCTTTCCCTTACAGAAGCTGCAGATTGAAGGTGGTGTTTTTGGCTCCTAATGGAAAAGCATCCGGCTCATTGTTCTGCATTTAGGTGAGAGGCGTGGATGCTGCATGTCCACCATGCACCTTCATGGGCAGGGGTCTGGGAAAAGCATTGTCTGGACATTTATTCAATCAAAGGAGTTATTTGTTTTGTTGTTATGCTTAATCTAAAGCATGAAAATGACATTTTTGTTTCAGGCACTACCTTTTTTGACAGAACTTTCCCTAATTCATTTGCAATCACTTCCCAGTGATTAATGAGCTGTTTGTGCAGGTCTGTTTGCTTTGGGAAGAGGCTGTGGAAGTGCTCACGGGGAAGTGGAAAGGGGGTGAGAGGGCCCACAAGTGCAATTGTTAGATGAGGAAAACAAATTGCACAGATTCAAACCGTTGGTTGAAGTTTGTGTTGCTGGGATGTTAAGTTGGTGCAGTTGATCGTTTCTCTGCATGACCTCTTATAACTACAAAGGATTTCTTGTTAAAGATCACCTCCATCTGTTGCATCTCAACACTGACTTATTACTCAGTGTCGATAAGACAGACTTATCTGCAGAAAAAGTCCTTTTTCTGTTAAGTACCAGTTTTCATCTGCAAAAGCTCTGACACCCTGAGAGCAGAACACTTGAATTAAAGGAAATGTTTGCCCAGATAGATAACTGTGAAGAATGAAGGTAAAGATAAGCTGCATTAAATGCAGTCAGAAAGTTTGATTATTTTTATTGTAAAAAAAAAAAAAAGAGTACACGATTCTATTTTTTTTTTTTTACTAAAAATGACGTGTTTTGTGTTGTTTAACCCTGTAAAGTCCACTACTGTTTATCCTTGTTTTAAATTAACTTCTTTTTAACTTTCTTTAAATCTTAATTTAATGATCATACATTTGATATTTCTTTTGATTGTTGTCTTTCTTTTATATTTCATGTAAAGCACTTTGAATTGTCGTTGTACATGAAATGTGTGAAACAAATAAACTTGCCTTGCCTACTGCAAAAAAATTGATTTTTTTTGGGGGGGGGGTTAAAATGCCTTAAACCTTCATATACATTTTCTATATCATTTTTTATTAGATATAGATGTATTAATTATGATTTGTTAGGTCTTTTGGCTACTTTTTGCTTACAGCAATGTTATTTTAAAATGCAAAAATATTGACATTAAGTGTTCAGGAAAAACACGCCCCTTATTTAATTTACCCACTGTCTCAGATTTGATCCACACATTACTAATATGATTCAACTCCCTTACAAAGAATTTATCATCAGAAATTTAGCATTTTTTAAATACAGCAAATAACAATTCCAAAAACGAATAACAATAGATGAGTTATTCTAACCATAGTTTTGAAAATAAGCAAAACTTTGTTCCTGCCAAAAAGTGATCATGAGATGTAAGCAGCCATTTTGAAATGACGAGGAAAAGAAGACCTTCTACTGCCCCTAGTGGAATACTGTTGAACTACAGGCAGAATACATGGATCAAGTTACTTTCAATAGATTTATAATGGAAAGTTTGGATCATGCTAATGAGATAGGGGCATCAGAAAAGGGTATAACAAATAATTATATCAAAAAATGTTCCCAGAAACGTCTTCTGAAAGATGTAATCTGTTAGGTGAAATGTAAAAACTTCATCAGGGCTCCTGATTTTGATTTAATTTATTTGTATGAAAGTTTTTCCTCTTGAGCTGCTTTTAGTTTATTTCTGCCTCAACCTCAATGATCTGCAGCTTAAACTTGTAAAATGGGCCTCTCATTTTTTTGCGCTCCACCTATGTGTGAAAGACTTTCCTTTGGACAATCCACGTTCCCATGTGGGACATGGTATCATGCTTTTGAGCTTCTTTTTGGATAATTAGGATAAGTCATCAGTGGGAAATTCAACATGCGTTTTCAAAAAGTTGTTGATGGTTGAGCCTTAAGAAATGACATAAAGAAGATCCTCTGATTTATGCCAGAAGGGAAAACTACTGAGTTCATCCACACAATATGGAAAAAAAACCAAAACATGACAGTCACAGTTTGCCTCCCCAGTTCAACATCCTTCCCTTGTTTGTTTGCATCATACAATATTGAAATAGTTGGTATCTGAAGTTATTGAGATGTGATGTTGATGTGTCTGTTTACTGATGGTCAGTAAACAGAGGCTGAGCCTATTTTGGGGACCCGTGCTCAGACACAGCCAGTGCCGGTAAGCTCTCCAGTTGTGACCAGGATGATTAAAAGTTCCTTCCTTTCCCACTTTGGCATTGTCCGGGCGTGCAGACAGCCTGCCGACACCTCGCCCCGGCAAGGAAGCGAGTCCTTCACAGTCCAAGAAGCAGCAGAGGGCATCAGCACTGATGGCACATTCCAGTCCAAACCAATCTCAGATTGAAAAGCTTTTGATTTAATAGACAATCATCAAAGTAAACAATGATGGGTGCTCTCGAAATATGAAACATTAAAAGTCATCGTCATACATTCTTTTTTTTAACATTTTCATCCACATGCACATTAGATTTTTCTGATGAGATGATCATTTTCCTCCTTTGGCCTTTTCCCTGAAGACATTTAATTAAGAAAGTTTAAGGTCAGCAGTGATTTTCTTTCCTGCCTAATGCCTCCCTCAGTATCTTTTCAGTACGGATGCTGCTGGAGTTGACCAACAGATCCTTTTCCTCACAGACTCATTCAAAGTATGAATTCATTATGTTAAAACCATTGACTGACCTAAAACTAAATGCTTTGTCATTTCAAATGTGTTCTGCTTTAGATGCTAAGATTTTACTTTTTTTCTAGTAACTTGCTGTAATAAACTGAATTATCTGCTTATACACACACAGACATATATATCATCTAGGATGGTTCCATGGCAAAAAAAAGATTTCAAAAAGTGTCATCTGGACTTTTACACTTCCTCTTTCCCATGGTTTTTCTTAATTCTGCTTAGATTATCATATCTTATTTTTAAACAAGAGAACATTGTTTTATTCATGACTCCTTGGTTCATTCAGGTTCTTGCTTGGCCCGTTTTTAAATAAAACTTGGTTGTGCCATTTGTTAAAGCAAAGATGCACATAAAAACTTTTAAGAACAAAAATCCACTTGCTACCTAATCTAGATTCTATCATGTTGCTAAAAGAGATTTAAAAAAGAAGTACTAAAGGTTTAAAACAGTTAAAAAGTTATTTATTTCTTCTTTTATGCTGAGTAAACCTCTGGGTTCTTTTGCTATTTTGATTTTTACTATTGATAAGGAGGGAAATAGCTGTGAAATGTTTGCATTTCCAAAAATTGAAAACAACAAGGAATCCATAAATATATAGATCTTTATTCATGTATTTACTTCATGGAATCAGTTACAACAGTGTTGGGGATCATCTTATTAAAACACGTGAACTCATAAACTTTAAGCTGCAGAAAAACATCATTGGTTCCTGTAAAATGATGGGAAAAGCTCAAATACAAATTTCTCTATGGAGTCAGCAAAAATAAAAAAACTGAACATTGTTAGCCTGAAAGTGAAGAAAGAATTAGAAAACAAAAGCATGATTGTGTTATGACGCGTTAACAACAAATAAGGCAAATGTTATTTTCCTAATGTATAGATTACAGTTAAACATGAACAAACACTTTTGAAACATTTGACCCTTAACACTGTCTCATAATAATAAAATATGCTAAAATACAAAAACAGAGTTATACTCAAAGTATCAGTGCATAGTCCTTCAAAATAAAATACCCTTGGAGTTAACTCAATGACACAAATACTGATTTTCTAGTAAAACATAAAATATTCGCCAAGTCTGTGTCTGAATACAAGTTTGAATGAGAGTTTCAAAAAAAAGCTGTACAATGAAATGCTGAAAAAGATGGTAAAACACAACAAACCAAAGGATAGAGATCAGCACAGCTTCAATACAGCAGCATACATGGCACATCTGGGATCAAACAATGGACGGGTGACCAGAAAGTTGGTTACAAACTAGACTAAAATGAACTAAACTGCATGACTAAATGACAGTGTTAACTATGGATATAAATAATTCATATTGGTAGTGCTTTGGAATTAAGTGTTTCAGTGACGTTTTCCTTCACTTTTCTATTCTTCAAACTACATTTCTTACAGAATATACAAAGCTGGTCATATCTCCCTTTAGGTTTGGCCCAAAAATACAGCATTTCTTCAACATCCTAACCACTGCAGGAAGGGAGATGAGTGTGCACGTGCAGTGACTACTTCCAACTTTTTTTATAGTTGAGCTGCATGGTTAAAACTGAACCCTGTTTCCCCCAATTACCTGTGATTTTCCCAAAGTCAAAAAAGCTTTAAAAATACACCCAGAGTGCAGCTCTCTCATCCTGAGTCTGAGGAGTTGAGTTTGATTCTTCCTTTTGTTTTAAGAAATGCATTTACGGTGTAAATTAAAACACTTTGACAGACAGACATGGCCACATTCTCCCTTTGTTTTTTTAATAGTTGACCATTTTTTGCAAAAACTAACACTGTTTAACTTTACCTGTTCTTTATCTTCATCCTCATCATCATTTTCAGAGCTGTGGTGAAGCTAAAATGAATGTGATTTGTTTCACAGTAGATCAACATAATACCTGAGCCTGCTTTCAGCTGTTCGGCACGTCACAGTGTGTGTGAGTGGAATGAACCAGCAGCACTAACGCCTCAAAACCGGATCAACAGTCCACAGCTTTCCTTTTGTTGCACAGTTGGCGCTCTGGAGGTTGGATGATGTGAAGTTGATCATTTCTAAACAGTACGAGAGATTTTCCTCCCAATCCTCGCCAGAGAACATTTTGGATCAAGAGTCAAAGCAGAGCAAAACAAAGCCGAGGCTTTTCACTCGCTCCGCCGGAAAAAAACGGGATGCTACACAGGAGGGGTGGAGTAGCGCACCACATAGTTGTAGTCGGGTGGCGGGCTGTGACACTCCAGGCTGGCATCCAGAGCTGAGTCATCCAGAGTGAAGTCTAAAGGAGGAACCGTGGGCAGGAAGCTCTCCTTCTCTGCGTCGCTCAGTACTGACTCCTTGCTCTTACTCACTGCCTTCTTCCTGAGAAGAGAGACAGCAGCAAGCTCAGTTTCTGCCTGATTCTAGAAGCTTTTAAACCTCTTAGGAGGTGGAACTCCTTCAAAACAGGATGGTCTAAGGCATCCACTCAAATACGCTTATCGTTAACCCCAGTGTGAACATCGTGAGCTAAAGGTGCGCTCAAGAACAAAAACAAACAACAAAAAACTGCTTCACCTAACCTAAAAAAATATAGGTGAGGCAGTCAGGTCAGCTGCAGTTGTTTTAGTGAAATACATTTGTATATTTATCCTTTCACAATAATTTTTCAAGAAATTCAGCCAAAACAGAATTCATGACCTGATTGTGACAGCTCTGACGTGCAGAGTCAGAGTAAAACTGGGTTCTTCTGTGATGTGAGATGAACATGCTGTGGCCTTAAACACACAGTGAATATCACAAAAGAAATTAGTGTTCCAACTTAAAACAGAAGGTTGTTTTGACTTCTTTCCCTTAAAGAAAGTCTGTTGAGAGCATACACTCAGATGCAATGTTTCTTATTCAAGTGTGATGTAATCAATCATCCTGAGCTTTTTCTGCTTCATTTGATTCCCAGAATATGAATAAGTGAGTCTTATTGTTTTGGACGTTGCCATGGGTTTCCAGAGCTCCCCTCTCCAGACCAAAGGGTCAGTTCCCAGCGGGGGAAGAGACGCGGCTCTACTGGAATGTAGCCGGGATTAATAAACTACCTGGCAGAAAAAAATGATTGGAACATACCCCCAAAAATTGGAGAAGGAACAATGACTTTGGGCTTCAAAATGAGATGTTTCTACTTTTTTCTGTAAGATATATAGATTTCCAGAAAGTAGTCTTTTTTTGTCTTCTCAAATGCCACCTCTGATGGAAGAGAGGCTGCACACCAGAAGGGGTGTGGACCACCATGCAGGAAAAAACACACGCATTGGAGTTGAAACACTGCAGTGATTGAGAGACTTCCCGGTGGGAAAGTCGTCCCCTTGATGTAGATCATTCTCTGGATTCCACGATTAACTCTCTGCAAGACTGAGGCCCAGATGAGCCGAGTGGGCCTTCTACAAAACTACCTTAGAGAAGGGCACTGAGAGGCTGCCATCAGCTCTCTGCAGCTGTTGACATGTTTGACCTTAGTTAGATGAGTTAAGAGTGAAAATTACTATTCTTCTAGTAAGCCCATGGAGGTAAAGTCACAGCACTTTGCTGAAATAACTAAAATGAGAACAGAAAATAGTGAAAAAGGTTTGAAGTGTAATTACTGGGTTCAGGGTTGTGACCTTTTACATTAACCCTGTCACCGAGTCCCCGTAAACTTCCCCTATAGCCTTCAGACACCCACAGAGACCCCAACGAGACGAAGGCTTAAAGGACTGTCTTCTTCTGTCTTTCTTTTTCTTTAATCGTCATCAAAATAATCTGCAGGATTTTGGGGTAAAGACTGTCTTTCTTCAGAGAGCCGTGACTCAGATCATCATGGGAGGCCTCTCATTCAAGGCGCACACGATGAAAACAAAGAGTTTTTAGTGTCCTCTCTTTAAAACAGTCAAACCTTTGTTTTTGGACCCTCAGCTCGTCACCCTCAAGCTTTTCACCGCCCACTTCCCCTTTGTGCCTCAAAAGGTTTTTAAAGGTAAAAGACACTTTGTGTTTGTTCCACAGTTACACATCTACATTCCAGCACAGCAGGGAGGTCTCTATGCAGGTACTTTTCAGCCTCCTTCTGTGTGTTTGTGTCACTTGTGGCGTGGTATACATACGCCAGAGCCATGATGCTCAGAGGTCGCCCTGCCAACGACTCGAAGCGCATAAGAGTCTTCATGTTGTCCGATGAAAGGCCCATCCCACTGTCTGACTGACCCTGAGGAGGATTGAAAAACAGCGGAGGGTGAAGACACAGCAAAAGACCACAATTGTTTACTGTTTTTGCTGTAGGAAACAGATGGAAGACGAGACAAAAAAGGTGACTGTTTAGTGTCAGGATACTGTATTTTCACAACATAAGGCGCATTTATCGTTTCAAAAAACGATTTATAATCCGGTACGTCTTACTTATGGATCATGGTATCAGAGTGTTTTTTTATGTGTTAAAAATTCCCTTTTTTTCATGAGTTGCAAACACACTTCCGTGTTGTTGCAAATATACCAACATGTGTAACGTGCAGCGGTGTCAGATTGTTTTTTTCACATGTTACTTACAAGGTTGCGAGCTACGTGGTCACGGTAACATTTTTCTATCAGCATCAGTCAGGTTTGTATGCACACTACTAACAAGTTTGGAAGTTACAAGGGTTTTGAACACTAATGTCACTAATGTGTCGCTAAAGTCTAGAATCACTGTGAACGCAGGTAAGGAAGTCTGACTGACTGATAGACTTATCTCTGACTCTTTTGTCTTGATTAATTTGCCTAATAGTTCAGTGCACCTTATGCATGACTTAAGTTCAAATATAGACCATTCATTGACAGTGCGCCTTGTAATCAAGTCAATGCAGGCGGTGATGCAGAAATACTGTAATTTGAAACAAAAACAAGCCTAAAATGAATCTAGTAATGACAGGTGTTTAATCTGGTTCAGTTTTAAGATGAGAAACTTACTTCGTGCTTCTCATTTTTTACGTTCTCCATGGTGACCTCATCAAAAGTTTTTACACTTGCTGGTCGAATCTTGATGTTCCTAAAAAAAAAGTTTTTTTTTTGTTTAGAATATTCTGAAACAGATCAAAGATTATCATTTAGCTATGCTGGGGTCAAGTTCAGCAACAAAACTACGGGAAGTTAATCACTTTTATTAACAGCGCGCAGCATCTCTGATAATATGCTTTGAAAACACACTCTGTTTGCTTTGCGTTTCAACACTCGGCACTAAATCGGCAGCGATTTGACTCCAGTCCTAACTGTCATTGCTGCGTTTCAGCACCTCCTCTATAAACACTCTTGGAGGACCTGTGAAAACTCAAGAGCTCAACAAATATTGTTTTAAGTACGCGGCAGTCTTGAAATGTTGGCCCTGCGGTTTTCAGGGAAATTCCTCACAGGAGTCACAACACGAGCTGCAGCCTGTTCATTTTTTATCAAGAGCCTGGCAGATATGCCATTGTCCTCAGGTCGATCCAGAATGTTCTCCTGCTGAGCTTAAATCAGAGGGGAAATACTTGTTTTGAGCAGTTTTCAGTTACATCTTATTTATTACACTCCAACAACAGTCCAGAGATAAACATAAAAGATTTGTGGACAAAGTAATCTGCTTGCTGTCTGATTTATTTAAAAAAAATAGATAAATAGGCCAGTGAGGGATGATGGATGCTCTTACCATGTGCCCCCTGAGTTGCGGAGGGAGATGGGCCGTGTGGACGACTCCTCTGCCGGCACTGAGGCGGTCTGTTCTCCCACCTTCACCAACAAGGCTGTGTTGATGGGTATGTAGTGTTTGCCGTCCTAAATCAACAAAAGGAGTGGATTTATGGCCAATGCTATGTGTGCAATGCATATGTACAGTTGATGGTAAGAAGCCTAAAAAAAAAAAAAAATGGTCACGCATTATAAATCTGCAGCCGCCAACATAAAGTTGGAGCAGGAAGCAGAATAGTTCATTTTAAGCCTTCAAGCACTGGAATCGCATTACTGACAAGATAAACACCAGGCAGTGCAACATGAAATTGAACAACTGTCACAGAATGAATGTATTTAAAAAGATGGCTGCAGAACACAAACCAATAAATTCAAGGAAACAAGAAACTTGTAGGACAGAGAGTCCTGGAGTGGGCAAACTCTGGCCTGCAGAAACATGTTGCAACTTTTTTGTATTTATTTTAGTGTTTCCATGTGACGCCATATGTGGCAGGGCTTTACTTTATCTGAACATTTTTCCTTGAAATGCAAAAATACTAATCTCAGCATTTCTTCCTGCAGCTTTGGTGAATTTAGACACAACAAGAATGACTTTCTGTCTGAAAGCTGTCCAGAATAAATTCATCTTTGGGAATTGAATTTCATGAGAAGAGAAAGCAGGTTTTAGTAGCTCAGTGGGTTGAGAGGACTCCTGCCAATTTGTTGATGTATGGGAGTTCAATTCTTCTTTGCCTTTGAGCACAACACCTAACCCCTAAATACCCCTAACTGTGAGAAGCCGTCAACAGAAGCCAGTACGTTACTTTGGATAAAGTGTCTGCTACAGTCTATGTACTATAAAAAAACCTAATATGTATTTGAAATGTTAACACTAAACCAAATATGAATAGCTGACACTACAGTCTGTGTAAATAGCTGGTAGGAAGTGATATAACGATGACATTTCCAAACTTAATGTTCTTTTAAAAATATTTTCTATATGGAAACATCCCACACACAAACCAAATCATGTATGAATGAAAGCTTTTTAACATCTATTTTTAAAAAAATGAAATGTCATTGAGACACTCCTATTTCTGTGCAGAAACATGCAATTAAAGGGCTAAAGTGAAGTGAAGTGTTCTCATGTCAAAACTATCACAATCTTCTGAACACTCCTGGAGTTCAGCCTTTCTAATATGAATATTTATTCAGCAATTCACTTTTTTTGAGTACTTGTAGAAGTTGTAGATAAGAAGACATAAAAACACTGTCTTTTTGTCCTGCATACCTGTTGCACGCTGGCCTGGAGCAGGTCTCCGAGCCTCTCGACCAGCTCAGTGAAGGTTGGTCGCTCCTTTGGCTCACCCTGCCAACAGTCCAGCATGGTCTGGTATCTGTGAGTGAAAAACAAGCCTCTGAATCCTCCCTGCATGATAGACGGGGAACTTAAACAAACTGGACAGTCATTTCTCATGCCAAAAGTAGCAGGCAGTGTGTTTGGGATGATGTATTGCTTAACGTAAAGGAGGAGAAACAACCACCCCAGGACCGGTGGTCTTTTCACCTTCAGTGAACAAAGTTCTGGTCCAGAAACCACATCTGCTGCAGCTCTGTTAGCTGTCATCCAGACCGTTCAAACATGCCCCGTTCCCTCTCTTTTATTGTGCTAATCCTGAGCCTTCGGGACTCTGTGTGACTCTGAGAGCCCACAGCCACGATCAGCTTTCTGACAAGCTGTCAGCATCTCTGCCCATGTGGGGAGCCTCCAAACCTTTACATGACTTTCCTTTGCAGTGGCCTCCTCCATTCAGGAGAGGATTAGAAACAGAGCTTCGCTTCTGCAGCTTCAACTGTTTGCAGCATGACTTTAATTAGACATCCATCTGTGATGTGCATTAATGTAACCACTGTGATTCTCATCCGTCAACAGACTCGGCTGGATTTTGAGGTTTAGTAGAGTTTTTGGTCTCTTGCTGCAGGACCACAGTACCTGTCTGTGCAGGGCTGTCAGACCGGCCTTTAAGAGCCAGCTTCAGCTCAAACCTTAATGGACGTAAAAAATGCATGTTCAGGGGCTGCTCATTTCAGCAGTGACAGGAAGTGGATAATGTGATCACAGCCATGTCAGAATTACTGACATAGTTACTGGAGGGGGTCAGAAGACTTTGGAAGGGTGGCAAATGAGAACAGCAGAGTGGAAGGCCATTACACAGGAAAGGATCAAAAATATGCATTTCAAAAGGTTTTTTTAATGAGTTGTAAAGTATTTTTTTCAAAGAATAAGAATTTCCTCTCACCATAGCATGGAAACAGCGCAGATTTTGGCTGCGGTTGGGGTGCCGACAGCCCAGACTGGCCGGCATATACAATACAGGGGCGTAACAAATAATTTGAGAGGCTTAACGTTTCATTTAAAAATATTGCATTTGTTATTTTTGCAATGCTTAAAGAAACTTGTATTGATGACTTATTCATCCTTAATCATGCTTTTGACTGTTGATGCTATTGACTCAAAATATGGGGGACGAGGGTGAATTTCTGCTGGCTGGTGCTGGACTATCTAGTGCCCAGAATTTTAAAACTATTTATTTTAAACGGCAAATATGACATCACAGATTTCCTGAAGTAAAGACCTAATGAAAATCAACATTTTAAAAAGACTTTCCATAAATCCTCTCTGTTCTTAAGAAGAAAACTTAGATGGTTATTAAAAATAAATGTAAGAAAAAATTTTTCACTTGAAAAATCATGAATTGTGGTATATATTTGCCAATTTATTAAGGATTGAAGCACACTGGTTTTTTGCAGAGACTTCTGGGAAATGTCTATGCACTGAATGTACTGAATTTAAACATAATGTATGTTGGCACAAATGAAACCCCATTTCCTGGCAGGTCTGTCATGAGAATATCACAACTCCCTATGTTTTGGTTCTTAGCACTTGAATGGGTTTAAAGAAGAAGCTTTCAGCAGAAATAAATAAACATTCTCTGGATCTGCTCCCGCTCTCCCCAAAGAATCTGCTAAATTCTTCTGCGATGATCATAGTCGGGCATTTTTACTAAGAGCCGGTAGAAAACATTCCACATGAATCGAGACACAAATTAAATGGCACTGCCAGCAGCCTCATGTGGTTCTCATCATTCTCATAGTTTTTTTTGCGCTGAGGGTCATGGTGTCAAAACCTGGGCTTAGACACACCTGTGATTAACTGCAGAGCTCTTGAGAGGATCAAGAGAATTCACCCCACAGACCGAGTGCATCCAGTTTACACCGATACCAGAGGGTTTTATCTCAGCTTTAAATTGGTGGCAGACCTCACAGCCATAAGAATGTAAAGTATTTAATCTGGCAGGTCGGTTTCTTTAATGTAAGTTTGAACTGAGGTGGAAAAAAAATCATATCCTTGGCTCTGGCTGAAAGCTACAATCTGTGTTGCATTTTGTGTATTATTTCTAATCATAGTCTCTTTAATGCAGCCGATGTGTTTATTATGCAACTTTTCCTCAAATTATTTTAGAATCTGAACGACATGCTTGAAGATAAGAATGACGACGCGTGAGCAATCGAAATGCTCAATGTACTGAAATTCTGATTTAATAAGAAAAAGGTCAAACTCTATTCGTTAATGATTGACAGCAGTGACACCACAGAAGACTTCATGAAAGGCCTGGCTCAAATCATCCGGGTTTTTCAACCAGAAATACCTTCAAAGCTAAAAACCCAAAGCTGTAGAGCTAATCAGTAGCTAATGTTTCTTTCTGCAGCATTCAAAAGCAAGATTACCCATGATTCTTATCAGGCAGCTCCTGGAACAGCTACAAAGAGGAAGAAAAAACAGCTTTTGTTTTATAACGAGGGGAATGAATTTTGTCTTGTTGTACGACTCAATGCCAGATGATCACCTTATGATCTGCCTGTCCGAGATTTGTTGACAGTCTTCATCAAATGCACAAACATTGACCGACGAGCTGTCACAGACCTAGCTGTGGGAAATTTGTTCTCTCCATTTGACCCAACCCCTGGGGTTGCAATTGGGAACCATTTAATGTGTTAACCCCCACAAGCCCTTGGTGCTGAGTGTCAAGCAGGGAGGCATGGGCCCCATCCTTAGAGTCCTTGATATGATTCAGCCTTCCAGTCTCCAGGAAGGACACTCTACCACAAGGCCACTGAGCTGGCACCCTTAACTGTCTTCAACATTAGCGAATAATAACCGATAGGATTTCTCACATTTCAGAGGAAGCATAATCTGGCGCCCTCATCCTGGTCCCTTCCTTCAACCTGCAGCAAAACTCCTCATCAATCTGGACGCCGGGATACGGGGAGGCACCTGAGAGGAGAAGGAACAATGAGTTTGTTGTGCTTTAAAAAAAACATATTTACAATGTAAACATACACTGGTTTTTGTAATAAGACTGAAAGGAGTTTACTGTAAAGTGCTTTGGATTACATTACTATGGTTCACTGACCAAGTACAGCAGAAGAATGCCGCTATTATTCTTGTTCAGCCTGGTCATTAATCTGTCTAACATGTCACTCGCTACCTAAAGAGTAACCTTAAGAGGTGTTTATTTTTGAACAGAAATGAAAGGAACAAAGTGCAGATCAAAAGCACAGGATACTCTGCTCCCTGTGAGAGAAAAAAAAGAATTTAGTAGCAGTTAATGATCTTAGAAATGACTGCTCACTCAGACATTTTCTGATACACAATATCATAAACAATATTTTTGTACGTTCAAATTACCATGACAACACGCTTAATCTCTGTGCAGCTGTCAGAGCCTCAATAACAACGAGACAAAAGCGGAGATCTGCGTAGAAAAATACATTTGAGTTCCAGAGGTTACCGTTCACGTTGGATTGCATTTCTAGGCGTGGTGGTCACTGTGAAACCCATGAAGAGACATGCAGTCTGGTGTGAAGAACCGCTGAGAAAATAATCTGGACTAGACTTTCTTTAATGCATTTTATCCACTGCATATATGGAAATTTAAGCCTAATAGAAACTATGAAGATTTGTCCACCTATGTTGAAACTATCACTATCATTGACATTGTTAAGTCAGGGAGGTAAAATGAGTTTAAGGGGCCTATATCTCACACTATTCCCTAATACTTTCAGATTAAACTATTACCATAAACATGATCATATATGACCTTTAGCACACTAAAGAACACATGATCTATACAATATTATTTCCGTGCACTCTTTCCTACCCCGAAGAGATGACATGAACTTACAGCCGGCCTGGCATGGTGTCTGCATTTCACCCACAAAAACAAACAAAATCCAAACTTTTGCAAAGATAGCTGTGTTTATTGTGCATATAAAGCGTTTCAGGATTCCACATTCAAAACTCTCCCATGTTTATGTGTTGCTGCACAAGGTTTTAGATGTTTTTTCGGGCTTTACATTGAAACCATGCAGCCATGGAACGTGTGTTGAAAGCTAAACCAGGTTGAACTTTGACCAATCAGGGATTCGGCATTAATGTGTGGTTAGCGTCCTTTTTAATTCAAGGAAGTGCCAACCGGCACAAATTAATCATGGAGGAGAAATGAATAATAGCTGTTTGTGTCAGCTGGAAATACAGTTGTTAGGAGTTTTTGTTGGAACAGATTAAATTGGATAAAAAGCTAATCTGAAATGCTAAAAAAGTACCTGTTATAACCAAACTCAGTTTAGAGGCACTTTCCTCCATCTCCTGTCATGCAGCAGTGAAACATTGTCCAACACAGAACAACAATAATCTGCAGAAACTCACCACAAATCTTCCCAGCTGAGAGCTACTGCTGCAGACTGAACCATAATATGACATAAAGGAGCCTGCAGCTGGTTTCTGCAGCTTTGACAGGCCAAGACAGGGCTGGTAGAAAAATGAAATAATGTGGTGTTTTGAAGGAGCACAGTGAAAAAATACGTGATAACACAAACCAACTATTCTTTTCAGATGAAAGAGCTGTAATGAAAACTCAAAGTAAATTTAATGTAAAGAATTTTCTTTTTAAACTTTGACTTACAGTAACGTTACTAGTAAGCTGAAAACCTGAACTCTCCACTTGAGCTCATAAGTGATCTAAGATCCAGCTTGAAGTAACCAGAGTTTGACCTCTAAGCATAATCAGGTTTCAAAGCTTCTTTTTAGCATTTTCTTCCTTTTTTGCGCTACTTTTAATCTTTCTGTACTGATTTCTTTTTTGAGGCCCAGCTAACTAACATCCTCCAGATGTGCAAAAAGCGAGGGAAAAAAATGAATCAACACTTTTGCCGTTGGACAGAAAATGAAATTGGTTAAAAAAAAATCCACTTTGCTGGTTGACAAAACCAAAGATTTGCAATTTTAATGCCCGCACAATGGAAACACAGATTCAGTGTGGCTCCCTCAATCTTTGACTCAAATCTCTCCATAGTAAGAGTCTTTCTTACTGAATCATAGAAAAATGTGTTGTTAGATCCTAGTCATGCTTCACTGGCAAACAAATCTTTCTTCAGGCAGGCAAAGTGTTTACACCCAGGGCCCCCTTTCCCTCTGATAGGGCTGGTTGATTTCTGTAAGTTTTTAAGTCATCAGCTGTGTGTCTGTGTGTGTCTGTGTGTGTGTGTGATTTTGTGTGAGGTGGATTTAATGTCCCCTGCTTTCACAGGGCAACACAGATGCTAATGTTTTCTGCACGAGCAGCAGGAAAAATTGTTTTCTCAGACTGACAATTCAAGCTCAGGCTCTTTGTCCCAAAGGCATCATTACAAAGTGAAAGAAGACAATTATTACTCTGTGCATCTGGTGAGGCTGTATGCTGCAGGCACAAAACAAATCCACCAAGCCCTACTTCAACTGAAAATTGAGATATGCCGGGTTTTTCTGATTTTAACTAAAAAGTCATATCAACACCAAAGCTATTTATATTCATTTTCCAGAATATTAGACTTTTTTTTCCTTCTATTTCAGGTTGAGAATTAGTCACACAAACTTTCCACAAACACCTAATTTAATGCACATTGATGCAGTCCTTTCACTGAGGGTGTGAGTTTTTTTTTTAGCAGATATGGATGCACTGCAAACTATTTGAAACTTGCAAAGATTTAAAACCTTGCTTTGAGGCATTAAAAATATTTTACCAGGTTCAAATGTGCTTTAACTTAACTTGGCTCTACACCTTTGCAAGCTTTTCTAAAAACCAGCACAGTTGAGATTTTTAAGAGCTAGGATCAATGAATAAAGAAATTATTATAAAATTAATCAAGTTGCTCCACACTCTATCTAATAGTAATTTTTGGTTGAATTTTAAGGATGTTATTTTAAAGTTCAATAAATGTTGACAAGTTTGACTGGCATTCATTGGAAACAAAAATTTAGATAATTAGATAATACAAATTCAAAATATACAAGCTATTTGCATAAAACTAGCATAAAAACTAATTATTGGGCTGAATAACATTCAATTTGAAGTCATTCTATCTAACAGTTAGCTTTTTAGCTTAGTTTCCCCTTTTTTATACTTGTGTGGAACTCTTAATCTCAGATTCCTGATGACTTGCTGCACGAACAGATCATTTTACTTTCTAGTGATTTTGTTCTTATGATTAGTGTTCTTTAGCAATGTTAAGGCTACCTCTTCTTTGCAATGTGGTCTGAGCTGCTGCCTGCTGGTGAACTTCAAGAAAGAGATTCAAAAGCAACTGAAGTTTCCCAATAGCAAAGGTAATAGTAAACTAGTTTAGCAAGAAAAATATATTTTTCCTCACAAAGAAGAACAAAATACAAACCAGAAAGCTTTAGAAACATATTTGTCTTGAAACAATTTGACCATCCTTGTTTGAATTGATTTCTCATCAAAAGAGGAGTTTTTTTGACAATTATGTTTTTAACTTTTCCTGACCATAGACCATCTTACAGAAGTTGTGAAAGTTCATTTAGATTGACTGTACAGATCAGTTCAGATCCATGACACTCACCCAAAGAGAAAATCTCCCACATGAGAACGCCAAAGGACCAAACGTCACTCTGGGTGGTGTAAATCTTGTCAAAAATGGCCTCAGGAGCCATCCACTTGAGAGGCAGTCGAGCCTGTAAAGAATTGTGTACAAATTGTGTACAAGCTTTATTTTTACATACTTTTAGAGAAGAAAACATATTTTTTTCCGTCACAGTCTCAGTGAAGTCCTTTTTTCTTTAGATAAATCAGTGGTTTTTTTTAATACACTAAATAACAAACATTTTTATAATTTGTGCTTCCAACAAAAACTCACATCTCCTTTGCGAACGTAATCCGGGTCTTTGTAGATGTCCCTGGCGAGTCCAAAATCACAGATCTTCACCACATTGTTCTCAGACAGCAGGATATTTCTCGCAGCCAAATCACGATGAATGCACTGATATTTAAAACAAAACGAATGAAAGAATCTGTCCATGACATTAAAATGAGGCGCCTGCTGCATACAGGATGACACATGCTCAAGTCATCAGCAAGATCACAAAGAGGAAACTTTTTTTTTCCTTCATCCTGGCTAAAAAAAATGATTCACCATGAATTTTTTTCCCCAACAATGGCTTTATTCTTTATAAATGGTCTCATCCTGTTACTGCAAAACTATGAATGAGCTGAAACAGGAGATGAGTGTTGGCATTGTTTAAATGATCCACAACAAACAGGGATAAAGTGGGTCAGATCAGAACCACAGTAGGTACATTTCACTGCTGATAAAGGCTCAGATAGTAAACTTAAATAACAACTACAGTAAGATGCACAGGAGGACCTCTGAGAGGAGAACATACCTTGCGTGAAGCCAAGAACTCCATGCCTTTTGCAACTTGGAAGCTGTAGCAAATTAAATCCTCTAATGTCAGGACTCTTTTGTATAAATCTTCAGAATCTGCAAAACATGTAATGATGATCAATTCTTCATAAACTCAAGAAAAATGCATCTTTTATTCAAATGCGTATTTGAAAGCAGTTTGATGAGGTCTGTACACCTGCCAGAAAAATCAGAATTCTGGTGGGACGACTGGAAACGTCACAGAAGACAGTAAGAAAAAAAGATCTTGTTTTAAACATCTTTCCTTCAACCACTGTCTTTAAAACATCCGCCAGAAAGGGGAGGGGGGGATAAGTCCCTTTATTGTGTAAAAGAAACGCGTGATGCTGTGCACAGTATGAGGAGGAACCCACAAGGAGTCCTTCCACTTCCCCACCTGAGTAAACAGCTAATCAAACCAGAAATAACACATCAGAAACGGAATGGCCAATGGTCTGAGCATAAGCCAGAGAGAGAGCAGAGGCCGGCGCGAGTCAGGGCAGGAAACAAACAGACGCCTCCCCAGTCTCTGTGGGTGACAGTGGCTCCTGCTGCAGCGATTGTACTGCTGAGCAGGGGGAGGAAACGTCCCATCAGACCTGAAAACAATCTGCAGGGAGTGTTTGTTCCCAGCCGAAAAGGAGGGGGTTGAAGGGAAGCAAGACGTGCTTGGCTTTTACCTTCTTCCTCTTCCTCCGAGTCGCAGTAGCTCTTATCTTCGATAAAGCCAGAGCTGGCTGAACTTCCGGTGCTGGCCACGCTCTCCAGGCGGCGCTTCATCAGCTCGCTGAGCTCGCAGCTTGATCCTGCTGACACCACTTTACCGTCCGGGCTCTGTCCAGTCACACACATCACCATGAAGTACAGAAAACGGCTTTTTACGACTTAAAAGAAAGCTAATCTGTATAAAACAACTATTACAGAACATCTACATCCTTAGGCCCACCTTGTAGACAAGAAAATCATCTCGCTTGCTTTTCAAATAGTAGGACAAGTTTCCATATTTGCAGAACTCCACAATCATCATCAGCTGCCCTGTAAAAATGGAACAAAGTTATTTGTAGGACAGGGGTGTCAAACTCCAGGACTTCTACATGTTTTTTCCAACCAATTTGCTACTGAAGCTCCTTATTGGCTAAATACACCTGATCCAGGTAATCAGTAGCAGATAAGGCAGGATTTCTGTAAAACCAGAGGGCTGGAGTTTGACACCCCTGAACCAACACCCCTAACATCACCTGAATCATTCTTTGCCCCAACCTCTTCAGCAGCGATGAAGCTCACCTCCAGGTTTGGTGCAGGCTCCCAGCAGGTTGACCACATTGAGATGATGACCAATGTGGATCAGGATCTTCAACTCTGACATCAGAGCTTTTCGCTCATTTGATGTAGCACCTCCTGCAACAAGAAACCGCAGTTTAGCGCCCTCATGGACAAATTCCCTTCAAAAATGTGTTCCTTTAATTCTTTTAACATTATTTTGGCATCCACACTTAAATACTTCAAGATCCGGATAACTCTACAAAACAGAATTTCCATCTAATTAATATAATTGTAGAAGATGTAATGTTAAAATAGATTTTTCATGCATTTTCATGTTAATCCCAGAGTAATATGATTCCTGCATCACAGTTTCCCCATAATTACATCAGAATGAAGAGTTTCTGAAGCTAACCTGTAAAAATAATCTTAAAAGCACAGCAGATTACTAATATTCTATCAAATCTTATGAGAACATGCACTTATGAAAGGCCTTATGATGAATCTTTAAAACAATATTTTTAAGATTTTTTTTAATAGGATAAATAATTTTATTAAAAAGAGTTGACAGACGTAAAAGGTAAGGATTTTGACTTCATTATAAATGTGGATGACGAAGATTAAAAAAGTCAGAAGGACAACTTTACTGCTTTCCATTTCGTTGAGCATCAGAAAAAAAACTGGAAGAAAGTGTGTTCTTCTCTCTTTCATGCCCTGACATCACTGACAGAAAGCTAAAACTGTGAGCTACAGCTTCCTTGAGGTCTTTCAAAATGCTTTTACGTTTATTTGGAAATATTAGTAATAGAAGATTCAGAGTAAAATCAGCAGCTGGGCTTGCAAAAGGGAGCATCAATCTTCAGAAAGTTTCTTTTAGTGGAGAAGCTTTTACCATCATGGTAATTGCTGGTTCAGAGCTTTCCGATCTTATTTATAAAAGAACAGCACACAATAGTTCAAATATTTTAAGTATCTTGTTTATGGCCACTTTTTAATGTTAAATTTCCATCTAGAAATATTGATTTTTGATTGTTGCAAAATACTCGTGTGAAATAATTGTAAAAGCTAAAACAATTGCAACTGTTTACACTAAGAAGCAGGAATTACATTGGAAATACAATGAGAGAAGTCCCCTGTTAAAAGATCAACATTTTTGCATCTTTCTTCCGTATAACCCATGCGTTTGGAGATCCCACCTTTGAGCATTTTAACCGCAACGGTCTTGCAGGTTGACAGCTTGTCGATTCCAAACGCTGAGGCCTCAACCACCTTCCCAAAAGCCCCGTGGCCAAGAGTTTTACCTGGCAAAGGCAGAAAATGATTGTTAGGATGCGTGGAGTAGAAGGTAACCTGACACAGAAGCTCAACCCATGATTTTTGTTTCAGAAGGTTTTCAAGAAACTGATCAGAGGAGTTGCTTTGAATTGTTGTTTCGCTTGGATAATCTAAATGATCTGATTCTCAGATGTTTTTATTTTTTTAATTGTTCCAGATAAATAAAGGTTTGATTTTATAGGTTTGAAGTTTTTTTTCCATGAAATGACAGGTCTTTCTCACCTAGCCGAAGACGATCCCGGGGAAACTCCCACTTGCTGCTGTCGTACTGGAGAAGGTCGTCCTGCTCGTCCAGGGGATACTCGTCAGGATCAATGATGATGGATGGACCCATCTTGTAATGTGCTGGTTGCTGGTGTACAGTCATAAAATAATAATCACATCCTTATGAGTCCATGAAAACTTGAATTTTTTGTTTTATTAGGAAGGAAGCAAAAATGATGAGGTGCAGAAATATGCCCCTTTTTTAGCTCGAGCACATCATGTTCTCTTTTTTGAGACACACAAACAGCTAAACATGCGTGAGGTTCTTGCTCTCATCAGCTGAATTCCTTTGTACCAAAGAAAGGAAAAGCAGAATTGTAAAACTGCTGTGTCATTTCAAATATCAGCTTCAAGGGATTTCTAAGAAACAAATAAAGAGAGGCTAAGCCCTACCTTCCTTAGCTTTCGAATGAAGAGGATCAGCATGAGCCAGAGGAACGTGGCAGCAGCTCCAGTACACACCAAAATGATGACTTCAATGTTTGGCTTTCCGTCTTCCCCTGGAAGGAAAAAGAGACTGCTGTAAACTGTCCGATCCTCCAGACTGTTTGTGTTTTTCCTGATCTCATTAGCGGTTTTGTTACATGGATGGATTTGTTGATTGAAAAAAAAACATTTAAAAAAAATGTACAAACAAAGCTTAGAATATCCAGCGACACATTTAATCTTTTTGACATCATTCTTCTTATTTTTTAAATTAAACTTCCCTGATTGTTAAAAGGAACTGGAAACTCATAATTATATTTTAAATTAGCTTTGACATGCATGCCAATTTTTTTATGATTTAGTAGCTTTAACCTCCAAAGAACAAACATAAAGCCATAAACAAATACAAAATAAAGCCCATTCCTGTTTCATTTTATACCTAAAGACGTCCTGTTTCACAAATATTTAAAGCTCAACTCATTTCTTCAGATTCAGTGCCCCTGCTGCAACCATTACTTTTCTGGGAGTCATTAGATGTCCACTCAACACTTGCTAGGGGTTATGTCCTGCTCATTATCACCCCTCGGCCAAAACCAGGATCATAAAATTCAAAGAGGAATTTAGTTGGGATTCCTGAGAGCTTTGGCTCTACAGATTGTTTTTTCATGGTGAAGTCACCACAGAGATATTTACAGTGATGACAGGAAAGTAAAGGTGCACAAGGAGCTTTATGATTTTCCTGGATATTCATAAAAACACAAACCTTAGGGCTGGAAACCAGTACTGAACCTAGAAGTATAACTACAACGTGCTGTGCTTCTTTTTCTAGATTTTCTAATCCTCTCCCAGCTTCTGTTATAATACCATTCTACTGCTTTACAGTAATTAGCTTCACATCTGTCTCTCTGTTGTCTGACCCCTGCTCTCTGATGTTCCTTAGGCAAGACAAGTCCCAAGCCCAGATGAAATACCGAGTGGTGTCAGGAAGGGCATACAGTGTAAAACTTTCTGCCAAAATCAAATGTGTGGATCATGGAAGATGTAGGGTCACTGTGGTGACCCCTGAGAGGATGTCCCAAAAGGTGTAAACAGTTAGCACCTCAAGTCTTTTAATGTCTTGCCTGCCAAACACCTGCCTGTTTTTCCAGCTTTTATTTTCCACCACTCCATCCATCCATCTTCAGAACTCACTGAATCCCATACGGGATCATGAGGTTGCTGGACTGCTGGACAGCGGTGGGGTACAGCCTTAATGGGTCATCAGTTCATTGTGGGGCCACATACACATGTACACCTAGGGGCAATTTAGAGTCACCAAACAACCAGTGCAGGATGTTTTTGGACTGTGAGAGAAAACCGGAGAAGGTCCACAAATGCAAGGGGAGAACATGCAAACTCCACCCAGCTGGGAATCAAACCAGGGCCTCCTCACTGTGAGGCAAGTTGAAAAATCACTGACACTACTGAGTCTGGATTGGGGAAAATGTCACCCGACTGAGCTTTTCTTATTTTAAATACTGCATCCTGGAGTAATGAAGCATCTGAACAGCCTCCGTTTCAGTCAGTAACGGTGAATCCTGATGGCCTGAATTGTTTCCTTTTTAACAACAACTTGGGGTCAAAACTATCAACGATTGTTGTTCTTCATCTACTAAGGAGAAAGTCAAGTAAATGACCATCTAAGCACTTTATGAAACAGTTTTCAAAGGCCTGAAGTTGAGTTTGGTGTCTAACTCACCGAGCACAGTGACCACGGCGCTTGTTTTGGCGAAGCCCTCATCATTTTGGGCTACACACTCGTAAAGCCCCTCATCTTCTTTCTTCACCCTCTCTATGACCAAAGTGCCGTCTTTTTCCAGAGTGATACCTGAAATCCAAAAACATTCAAGTTCATTTCAGTTGTGTTTAATATGCAAAAATCTGTATTTTATTGTTCAGCTAAAAGCTTCTTAAATTTCGTGTAGATTTTTATTTCAGTAAAAAATGCCAGCACAAGTTCCTCTCATTAATTTTAAAAATAGGTTTCAAAGAAAACAAAACTCCAAACTTTTTCTTAAAAGAAAAAGCTAGTTTTATAGTATCAGTGTGTTAGAAAATGCTATTTTTATGGTTACCTGGACTCTCCTCCACTGGTACACCATTCTTGTACCACAAAATGTGGGGACGTGGAACTCCCAAAGCGTAGCAGGCCATAACCAGGGTGCTGCTGCTGTTCACGTCTTGATTTGTCAGATTTTGACTGAGCCACGGCCGTTTTCTCTCTGCACAATGCAAAATAAAAAAATTTTAATTTGTGGTATTGCGTTGTTCACACAACATTTGTGCGATAACCCTTAAAATATTGCATTTTTAGAGGATGCGATTCACAAAAAAAGTTGCTTTTTAGGGACAACACAGCTGTTGTGCTGTTTTCATATGGAGTGTGTGATTGGCGTGTCAAATTCGTGTCCGTTTTTTTTTTTTGTTTTTTTTTACGCATGTCAAACTTACTGCTTGATGCTTGTCCGAAAATGTGTCCATAATCTTGACACTCCAGACATGTGTGGGAGGAGCTAGAGTCCAAAGTTTTTAGCCTTTAGCCTTTTTAAATGTATTTAATTTGAAGAGCTCTACAAAAGCTAATCACAAAAGACTACAATTAGAGGACATTTTTATTATTTTCTTGATGCAAATAAGAAAAATATCATAAAGTTCCGGTTTAGAAAATGAATGATAAATGAATGAATGAATGAATGAATCATAAAGTTCAGGGAGAGAACAATCTGATTCTCCTCAATGTTGGTTTTGGACTCCACCCACCATCAACATGTCACGTTGACACAACCCGTATTCTTTGCCAAATTCAGATTTTTTTAACTCTCAACAATCGCGCCCCAACACGCTGCTGGCACACCGCACCGCCACAAACCGAGCTAAAGGATCTCTGATTTAACATTGACTTAACATTGAAACTGGATGCCCTTGATGCTCAAATCCCCTTCAGTGTGAACGTAGTTTTCCTTGTCTAACTCACCTTCCACGATTAGTCTGGCTGTCTTGATATCAACCCTCTTGTAGAGGTTGTAGGCTTGGCACTTGAAACCCGCGGTGCTGTTTTGGGACACGTTATGCAGATGGAGGGAGAGCGAAATGGAGTAGTGGCTCAGCTGGAGGCTGGAAACGTCTGAGGTGATCACGTGATTTCTGGAATCCAGCCACTGCAGGTCGGTGTAAAGGTAACGGGTTGCCCGACAGGTCAGTATGACGTCATCACCCTCTATGGCTGTCTGGGGTTCAACAGTGACTTCCTGGTGATCTTTAAAGAAAATTGTGGAATTATGTTTGGAACATTTGCCTCTCTATCACAGTATATCAACTGCAGCTACATTGTGTGATCAACATCTGTTTCACATGCGTTCACCTCATATTTTACAACAGTTTTAACATGTAAACTTTGTGTCAGAAGAGCAGGAATGCCATCATTCCAGTTATTTCCTGTTTCATCACTATTAATTGGAAGCATGTTGGCGGACGACACTGCTGACAGTGATTCTGCCTTCATTCAACTGGAGCGAGGCTGAGTATGTGACCCGAGGGAAGCAGACTGTGCTTGTTTATTCAGTTTGCTGGAAAGCATTCTCTGTTCCGTAAGAGAAGACAGCTGTTATTACAATTGTGCCCCCTTTTTTTTTTGCAGCATTCCATCACTGTCCTTTGTCCTCACCTTTGGAAGAATCACTTTTGTCCTGGGAATTCTGTAACTGTGGGAGAATATTTTATGGTGCTTTGCATTCCATCTTTAAAAAGGTTCATCTACACCCTGAACACCCAACACACACACACACACATCTGTCCAAGCAGTCATTCACCTTTCAGGAGATCCACTTTATTGCACAATGAGCTGAGCTCCATCTGTGCAGCAACACCTTATCTCTGCTTTTGCTATACAACTGTCTAATCATTTTGAGAACACTAGGAAGTTCCTAGGGTGCACATGAAAGTCAATTGTCACTGCAGACCAGAGGAGAAGCAGGAACCATATACATGCTCATAGCTGTTTATTCAAACGCGTGCCGTTACTGCCCTCCATATGGCTGCAGGACATATTCTGCTCACTTCCGCCTTGAAGTCGTGCAGCTACACTGGGAGATGTTTTCAATTAATGCCCCCCTCTGGTGTCTTTATTGCACAACACAATCTGCACATTCCTTCCTGGCTTTTGCTGTTCATTACAGACAGCACTGTAGCTGATTTAAAATAACCCAGTACAGAGTTTTTGCCATCAGACTGACCTCCAATATTTCAACACCATCAGAGTAGTTGCAATGCTTTACTCACCACCTACGAAGAAAGGTATCATCATGGTGCTCATGCCGTCTTCATTCTGAGCCACGCAGGAGTAATTCCCTGACACGCGAGCATCTCCGATCACCAGTGTGCTCACCGTCTAAAACAGTGTCAGTTATTAGCATTAGGAGAAAACTGCTCATCAATAAAACCTCTGATTTGCTTTGGTAATTTAGTTTTGTACCATCATAGTACTGAGTTTATAGTCAGCAGGTGCAAGGCCTGCACTGCAGCTGAGATGTGTTATTGTCACCTTTTCTTGACCTGAATATGACTACATCTAGAGTTATTTATGGTGTTTTTCAGCTAAGAAAGTCTCCTTCAGACAAATGCAAGAGATAGAGAGCTCTTTTAACACATCACATTTTCTAAAACACTTTTTAATTTAAATTTAAAGGTTGAGTGAGGATATTGCATTGTAAAGTTAAAGACCCGCTCCCCTGAAAATCATGGTTTGGTGTTTTTAACATGTTCTTGTGGATTTTTCTTTAATGACGGAGGACATATATAGAGAAAATTTTGATCAAAATTGAATTTCTGAATATTTCTTCATTCAAGTGGTTGTAAATCAGGAGCAGATGAAAAAAATGCATTTGAAAAAAGGTTGCAGGTAAGATGTAAATATTATTACAGTAAGCTAAAAGCTCCCTGCTCTGCTCCATTCCAATACATCCACTTGCAGACAAATAGATCCATGTCCATCTCTGTTTTCTGCTGTAAGCTAGCGGGAAAGCATGCAAACAGATGGATGATGGGAAGGGGGTGGGGTTACTTCACACCAATAGTCCCACCCACAACTCAGAGGTAAATTTCTGCCTCTCTGCAGAGATTATGTCCTAGAAAACGACACGTTTTGGAGGGTTTTTTGTAGCTAAAAATGTCATAATCATAATTAAAGACCTCTAGGAACACTTTTACAATAGATCAAAAAATGATGAGAGTAGGACTTAAGGTTTAGGGTTAATTGCATGTTTTTTGTTAGGGGATGCTCAGCGATTTGACAGAGACTACATGATGTAGGGTGAGCTGTTTGGTATGTTGATAGTCTGTAAAAAAGGAAGTCCATATTGATATGTCATCTGTCAAAACACGATGAAAGAGTATTAAATTACTGCTACAACTTGCTCTCATGTAACTTAAGATTGAAAGCAGTCATTGGGCTCACTGCTGAAGGCCTAACCTGACCAGACGCACTGTGACCTGTTGTGCCCATGCCGCCCTCCCATGTTTTCCTTACACACTGACCCGGGCGTTTTTGCCCCTCCACCGGGTCTCATGGAGAGCTTCTCTGGCTTGGCCCTCACTATGTCCTTATTCACGGGCCAATATGATTTATGTGGGGTGACAGAAAGGAATTTGCTTCCAACAAATCCCCTGTCTTTTAAAAGGCTGCTTGTTATCATTGACCCTTAGTCCTTACCCCCATAAAACACCAGGACCGGCCACAAGAACTTGTAAATAAGAAGTTCCTCATATTTATGTCAGACTCTGGTGTCCCATGAAAATGTCAGAATTCACACTCTCCAAGTGAGTGAATAATCCATTCAGAAATGTATTTGAAACTTAACAGAAAGATCAGGAGTTAATTCAAACCCTAATTTGACTCAGCCTACCATTGCGGGCTCGATGAACCTAATCCTGCAGACAGACTGAGGCAGGGCAGCAGAGGGCTGCTCTTAATTATGTTTGGGGTTAACAATTTTAGTAACAGACTTCCCCAGGACATTTGAACTCATGTATACAGTTTCCCCACTGTGATGGGTGTGCTGGTTTTACATGGAAATGTGTCTTTAATTGGAGATCACACACTGGTGTTTCAGTGGTGACTTGCAGAAAACAACATTTTAATAAAACACAATTTTAACAAGGCGTTTTATGAAAAAAAAAGAAAAATATAAAGGTGCAGTTGTATGATTTGCTATTTTTCTCCATATAAAAGGAATGTAGGGGACATTTTACTCCAATAAAGGTAATGATCTCTGGCAGTTATGAGTGCCACAAAATCCTTCTCCTTCTAGAGGTCTTGTTTTCTACACAGAGGTTTTTGTACAAAGGATAAGAACCAAAGTGGCACGGCTGGGCTTGCTCTGGTAGAGAACAGAGAGGCAGACAGCCAACGGGAAGTTTGGTGTTCTGAGGCGAGACGCTGGGATCTTATCCTCTCCCAGAAAGACTGTTTTTGTGCACAGTGCATGAGAAAAATAACTGAAATGTTTGAGCGCGACTGCTCACAAGCGATGGGGACCTTGCGTGCAGTGCAAAGTAAATTTCTTCTAACCATGTATCAGGGGGATCGGAGTTAAAAGTCTGTGTTGTTCTGTTTGAAGTTAGTGAGGAAAAGCAATAAGAAAGGCAGAGGATGAGTCTTAAAGTGCTGAGTCAGTTACATGGTATAAGCCAGAGGTGGTCAAACTGCAACCCGGGGGCTAAATGTTGCCCATTAAACTATTTAATCTGGCTCACCAAACTGTAATAAATTATATTGATAACTTTTATCAATGTTTCCTAGTAATTCTGGTGCTTCCCCAAAAATGGTGCAAAGCAAATATATTGACCTGTGTTTAGTTACAGAATGTTATCCTGCATTCATGTGGTGCTTTGGTGTTTTGTTGTTTGAATTGTTGTTTTTCTGATTTTTATGTGTTTTCTGAGTCAAAAAGTCCTTTTTCTGTCATTCCACCAGCACACAAATGCAGCATTTCTCTAAGTTTGCATTTTCCCCTGAGGGACATCAACCCATGGGTGAGATTTGCACTAAAATGAAAAGAAAAGTCAAAGTCTTGAAATAATAAATTTTAAAATGTTCTGTTTTAAAACATTTATATTCATTTTTAATCAAAATCAAAGCATGATTTATCTACTGAATGCTTCATGTTATTTCCTTGTCTTATGAAGTGGATTACCAAAACCATGGATCTGCTCCTGGTATGGCCTTTTGCCAAATGTTAGAACCCTTGTGGTCCACGAGTCAAAATGTTTGCTCACCCTTGGTTTAAGCTTTTCAAATGAGCTCTGTGCCCCCTTTGTTTCAATGACTGAATCTACATTTATTCAAAGTTTTGATTGGCAATGGCATCTGGTGCAGAAAAGAAAATAACTCACGACAAAGAGTCACTCAGGTGTTCTTTGTTTTAAGCATGAAGTCATTGTTTTACATACCTTATTTTTGCCTTCCACCTCCTCCACCATAACATTTATGCTTTTGATCCAATTCCTGGAATAGTTTCCTGGTTCGCCCATATTGACCATGATTGGTTCTGTGTAAGCCAAGCAACTGCAGGAGCACAATCAAAAACTTTAGAGAAAACAACAAAACAAATAGCTGCATCGAGCATTTTGACTTTTGGTAGCTTTGAAAATAAAGTTGTAAACATATTATAATTAATATTATAAGCTTGCTATTGAATCAAAGGAGGCGGTTCCTCAACTAAAAAAATAATCTGGCGATCCTGACTGAGATTGAAAGCTGAGATTTGAGACACACACACACCCACACACACACACACACACACACACACACACCCCATGCCAAAAGCCAGCATGGTGAACAATCAGTTTGAGAGGAGAGGCAAAGGAGGAAACAGCAGCAGCGACAGGAAGGACCGTGCGTCACATCTTACAGGAACCCCCCCACACACACCCTGACAAGCACACACTCTGGCCAGAGGAGATAAGGTTGATGTAAGACCTTGATGGTCAACAAGGGGCAGCTGATAACTTCTCAACCTGGTGATAAAGACATTCTCGTATTTCTGCCACCTAAACTATCAGCCCTGTTTTATATCCAGCCCTGGAAGCCTCCGTCACCCCTCAAACCCTCCCAGCTTCCCAGTCCTGTCCAAACTCCACGAGATAGCGATGAGATACGATCTTGAGGGGCTCTTTTTTGAACATACAGTGACATGCACTTTGCAGGATAAGGCCCGTACGCAAAAACAAACAAACAACATTTTACACAATTGGCGTCCCAGCAGGCTATAGCTGCTCCTCGGTCTCATTAGCTGCCTGCCAAAGCACAGCCACTGCTTTTGTTGCCAGCATTGATTATCTGTGGGTCTGCAGAAATATTTGCGTTGTACTCCGCTTTAATCTATGGTGCATCTAGTAAAAACACATTCTTCTCTACAACAGCTTGATGAAAAAATAGTGCATAAAAGGTAAAAAACAATGAAACAGAATTCAGTCCACAGTGTTGTTTCTCTTTTAACAGAGTCTGAGCCTGATAAGCTCAGCCTAATGATCCATTGTTTTTCTGATCTTGCTGCTCGCATGTCTTCTGCCTCAACGTTTCTTCTGTAAGTGGGTTCACTTCCAGGCCGGCAGTCATGCAGCCACTCCAGTCTGTTCACGTTCTAACTGCACTGGGAATCAGAGATGAATTTATATCTGCAAAGCCGCTGACCACAAGTGAGAGGACTCTTCTCTGGGGTGCTTATTTTTGGTTTGAATATCAGGGTCTAAACCAGAAGCAGTGAGTCAGAGAAACGCTGGTTCCCAGGGTCAGACTGGCGGTTTGGTTTCTTACAGTAGCACATGCACTGAGTGATGCTGCGTATAGCAACATCAATCTGATTATATCCTTTTATGATGTCATTATTTAGATTGTTATTGTTAGATTGTAAAACCAAATAAAGAAATAAAATTCTCCACTAAAAATTAGAATGAATTATGCATTTTCTCAGCAAAAATCAAAAAATGTCTTTGGTTTATTTGTAAATAAATCAAACCAGCAGTTTATAACATATGTTGAAGTCTTAGTACACAGTCATACTGTCTGCCAACCGCTGGAAAAATGAATGTTTGTTCTGTTCTTCTGCATGATATTGTTGTGTGATTGAGGTAGAATGAGAAACACTTAGGTTATTATAAGTGAATAAATATGACTGGCACCAATGAGACTTACTGGAAAAAAACATCCACAAATAAGTCATCTTTTGGAACAAGATAGAATCATTTCTTCATTTTGGATGTGTTCTGATGATCTTTGCATGTTGCTATAATATTCACTTACATTTGACACTTTGACACTTGACAGAATGTTTTCCGTTTCTGCAATCACTTTTCCTCTTGTTTTAGTAACTTTATAGCTCTTCAATGAGCAAAATGAGCAAATGTGCTTTGCAGAGCCTAAAGAATGTGTGAATTTGAGGTGAAAGAATTTAAACATATAGATGCAAACTGAGCTAGACTCTTAGCCCATTGGAAGCATTGAAACCAAAATGAAAACGATGAAAAAATATCTCAAGTATCTTGACTAATTTTTGTAAGACTACATTAGTGAAAAGATGAGTTAAAATAAACAGATTTTTAACTCACTGTTTAAGTGTTGGTTCTTCATTACAAGGCTGCCATCGCCATGTGATGTTTGGCAGCGGGTGTGCATGAGAAGTGCAGGTTAGCTTGTGCTGCTTTCCAGACTTATAGGGTTGCACATTCATGGTGGTGAGTTCTGCCTCCGAAATAGTCGGCTTCACTGTAAAAGAGACAAGCACATGGTAGCATAGTTTAGGTCTCCAATGAAAACCTTTGTCCATCATTTATTTTTTTATAAGAGATTAAAAGCACACCCACTGCAGTTGATGTTTTTTGTGGATTTATATTGTGAAATTTGCAAAAAGGAGAAAACTAATAAATGAAGAATAAAAAAGAGACAAGCACATAAATATCGTACGGTGGCCCTGAAGTACAAATCACATAAAAAAAGCGTTGACCCTAACCCTAACCCTAACACATTAAAGATCAGAACAACAGTTAGGAAAGCAAAATATATATATTTTTAAAAAGAAACAAAACAGCACTTCATTAAAAAAAGTTAAAATCCAGAAACCAACATGTAAAAAACAAAATGTTTCAGAAAACACAAGTAATTTCCAAAAATCAAAGTAAAATGTTAAAAACTGAAACTGAATAAGAAACCTGTAAAGGTAGGTACTGTAAGACGTCACTGATTGGATGATAACATTTGAGTTTTGAAGAAGAGGGAAAGCAGAAAGATGTTTCGGCTGAACTGTGGTAAAGAGTTGATTCAAACATTACCAAACCTTTGCAATGGCTGAAGGCAGAAACTTAAAGAAGTATCTTCTGTTGGAAGATATGACCATGCCAAATAACTTCTGGCTAAAAAGGTGACCAATCGTCATCCATTCAGTGATGGCCCATAACACCAGCCTTTTCCAGTTTTTCATTTTGTTTCATTTTTTAACATTTTATTTTGATTACTAGATTCGTACTTCAGGGCCACCGTACATAAACGCACAAATGGTCATAGAATAGATTTATCCCTCCCAACAACAATCATTTTGTTTTTTATGTATCTATATCTCTGTGGGATGACATCTGTAATAGATTGACTTGAAATAATCCTGTCACTAAATCCATTTGTCCTTCAGACGCTGTGCAGAAGAATGGAAGGGTGACTGTCTGGCTGAGGGTCAAACGGTGACCCTGCTGCAGCGCAGCCGTTGCTGCGTTTCTCAGCCATGTGTGTCATAATGAACAACAGACCATAACAATTGTGCCAACACCGAAGGCCATCAACATCACTCAGCCCTTCTCTGGGTTTTAAGGGAGATCAAATGTCTGAAACCACTCACAGAACGGCAAGAACCTGCCTCTGAGCAGACCAACTGACGAACACCACCATCCCTCAGAGTGCATTCATAATGTGTCAACTCTAAACAACAATGATGACAAAAAACGCTCAAAATAGCCGCTTAATTGATCCCAGGACTCACTCCTCACTTTGTTTGTGTCTGTGTATTTTTTTTTTATGTTGTTCCAATAAATAAAAGCAGGGTGAAGCAGCTCAGTCAAGGGTCATAAATAAAGTTTATACAAGCAAGAGGGGTCTGATTTTTCCACTTTTTTGGCACGCTACTGGGATTCCAAAGAAAAGTTTAAAGAATGCAGTGTGAGAAACTGTGCTGCCCCCCATGGCAAACTACATTTTTCTGTAAAATTCAATGGATCACATGTATCACATACACCACAGCATTTACAACCTTTGATGGTCATCCTATTCCTTTTAGAGTCATGAAAACGATGAACAGCATTTTCACACGATGTAAACATATAGCATGGAACATGTGAAGATGCAAATAAATGTAAGGGACTGAGGGCTGCGGGCTCGGGGCGGCTGGTGTTTGTGTGCACAATCAAGCTCAGGCCATCTACACACTGTGCCAAACCCCTTCAAAAGAGCCCCAATAATCAACAACAGCTGCCTCTGCTACGTCAGTCCAGGCCTGGAGTCAACAAGCCCCCAAATTCCTCTCATTCTAGTGCTGCTACCTGCCGTCCAGGGAACTGGACTGAGAGCAGAAGTGGTGGGCTTGAGCAGCCTCAATAAACCCCAAAGACCCTCCTTAATCTCTGTTAGATTGGCAATTTATGGGTTCATTTTCTGTGACAAGTTACCTTCAACCACCAGAGTGTAGCTGAGGTTCCTGTACAGGCCCTTCAGTTTGCTGCCCACAGATATAGTGAAGATGCCAGCATGCTTCTGCTGCACATCGTTGATGGCCAAGCTATAACCTGACATCTTGTAACACGTGGAATTCTTCTGGATGAGGACTCCATCTTTATACCTGCAAATTGGAAGAGAAAAGACATAAAAGTAAAAAAAAATGGGAAGCTGTAAAATCTACAATGCACACAAACATACATTTTTATCTAAAAAAATTAAACTGGGTCAAAACTTTAGGCTATTTGGATAGTTTATTGCAGAAAGGCTTTTACTTTCACAGCTCTATTGCTTTTGTAAACTGTTGTAAACGATTGTAAAAACTTGCGTAGTGACGCGTGAATGCGAGTCTTGAGCGTGGAAGCTCAATACGCTCTCATTCACATGTTTATGCAGACTTGTCACTGGAAATGCTCACTTGTGTTGCAGAAGGCATGAACGTAGCTTCTGATGTGGGACTCTTGTCTGAAACAAGTCTCAAGATTAAGATGAGCAATTATTGGTCATTAAAGGATAAGATGGGTTGAAATAGAAAGTAGCCAGTGGGTTTGCAATTAAGCACTGTTCCAAAACTCAAGTTTCAAGTCGCAGCACACATCATCCAATTTTTACCAAGAGTTGAACTCACAGGTCCAGTTTTTTTTGTCTAACTGGAAGATAATGGATGGACATGCAACAGATCAGTGACACAACTGGATCAGTACACGAATGGATGGAGGTTCGCCAAATTTACTAAGTGTAAAAGAGAATTCTGAACGTTCATCAGAAAAGCATGAAAATTCTAAATAGTTTACCATCCATGCTAAACTCGATTTAAATATTTTAAGAATGAAAAGACATCTTTGTGTGTAAGTCTATAGGACAAGGCCAAGAGTCACCGCCTGATGCTTGTGAACTCTGGGCCCTGAAGCAGCTCTTTATTAAAAACAGGCAAGACTCTGTAGTGAATATTACTGCACGGGCTAAAGAATACATCTGGAAATCACTGTCAGAGAACACTGTCTTGGGGTTAAATGAATCAAAAATTGAAATAGATTTTTTGGAATCCAAAGACACTACATCCTTTGGACTACAAGCCAGAAGGGCCACTTTGACGTGTTGTTGGCATTTGTTTTAAAAGTGCATCTGTTCTGTGAGTTATAAGGTGCCAAAATGGCTTTTCTCTAACACTTTCAGACAAGACCTAAGGATACTGAATAGCTTATACTGCAGCATCTGGCCCCATCAGTTCCCAGATATCCATAAAATATTGCATATAGGCATTTTTGGCTTTACACACCATAACATCAGGTCTGGTTGGGGCACAGCGTTGACCTTGGGCTCAAGCACAATCCTCTTCCTGCCTTCATTCACTACTACTGTACCAGGCCGTTCATGCTTATAGGAGACATTTAGGAATGGATGCTCTGCAACAGACATTTATTAATAAAAACACCAATATGGACATTAAAATGTAAATTTACCAAACATTTGCCACTTGACGGCTATTGGTGAAAATATGCATCAAACCTCTTCAGCTCTAGAATTACATTAATTTAGCTTCTACTTAAAAGCAAAAACATAAGAGTTTTCTTTTCATAATTGGAAATAAACTCGGGTGCAAAGTGGTTAAAATCACACTGATGGCCGCTTACCGAAGACATAGACTCTAGCAGACACATTCAAGTGTTTGCTGGGTTCAAGCTCAGCTTTGCAGCGATACACTCCTCTGTCTTCCAAGGTAACATTTTCAAGTCTCAGAGTTTTGGTCATCACCTTGACTTCACCAGAGACTTCCTGAAAAGGATGTGTTTGGTATTTTTTCTATAAAAAAAAAAAAAAAACAAAGACCACACCATAAACTTAACTGAAGGCATATCTGGCTGCTTCATCTCAGTCGAACTGAACATACATTCCTGCGTGGGAAATCCCAGGAGAAGTCAATCGCTCCATTAAGAGAGGTTTCCGCGCTACAGTTGAGGATGAGGGTGTCTCCAATCAACACCTTGACGCGATCTGGAGTAATCTTTGCATTTCTTAGACTAGAGCCTGTAAAGTAAGACATGTTAGAACGAGAAATGTGCACAGGAACTGAATTAAGAATCTTTTACAGAAAACAGGACTCACTCAGCCTCTTAGGGATGTAAAGTAACTTAAAGTGAAGTCCTTTGATGAAAGAGTCACAGGTGAGCAGTGAATATGTCATGAAGGGACCATAGGGAATCTTGAAGCCCACCTTTGGGTCCCACTCCATTTGTTCAACTACATCTTTTGATAACTTTGGGGCCTGCAGTGATGAAGACAAAGGCAGTATTTTCAGCGAGGTTGTGCATCACAGATCACTGAACCATACAAGCTGAAGAGGAAGCAACTCAACTTGATTTAATTTGTAACTCATGCTTTACTAGGCTCACCTGGGGACAGACATCTGTTAGAGTGAACGTCTGATTAGCTTTTATTGTTTTTAAGCGAGCACGACTCCCTGCAATCCTTTATGCTGAAGAGCATGTGACATTGCAGGCTCTGCGTGACAACTTGTTTGTTTCTGCGCCAGGAGAACTAAGGAAAGTGCATGAAGGGAGCCAAAGATTGACTAGCAGATAAGCCATCAGACTCTGATGTGTTTGTTCAGATCTGATCCAATGATAAGTGGACGTTTAGTAGTATTTCTTTGAGTTTCATTGCCCCTTTGTGCTGAGATACCTGTTGTTTCCTGTATTTGGACACACTGTGTGCTATTCTTCTGCTGCATTTCCTTGTTTGTAAGAACTGGATTATATTTAGTCTCAGAGTCTATTCTAGGAGAAGCACTCCTGGAGCACCTTCCTGTTCATACAGGAGGCAGACACTATGACTCCCCAAGCTTCCCGTGTTGTATCCCTGTTTTAAGAGGTAAAGTGCTTTACCGCACAAGGGGTGTGAGAACCAGAGGGACTCTAAGCACATGCTGGATGCACCCTTTATTTTCTTTCCAGGACAAATAGGGAAACCCTGTTGTGATATTAATAGCAATTAGTTTTCCAGATGATGCATAGCAATCTGCCTCCCAAGATGACACCATTTATCTTGTACACGGTTCAACGTGTGCAGGGCCTTACCGCTGTGAGTGTTACAGAAGTATTAGGTGAAGTGGTGCGGCAGGGAATCACAAGGCTGCTCTCATGCCTGTAGCTGAACAGAACGGAGGTGGTGTAGTTTTTCTCCACAAATGGTTGATCAGGATCTGAGGGATGTTTAAAAGAAAAGTCAGAGAGAAACTTGCAAACTATAACTATGTCCATGTTTTACCACCTTCCTCTGTTACTTTTTCACACCCTCAGGAGCATTTAGGTTCCGTTTACCAGAGTTAAAGTGGGAATGAATCATGTCAAATTATCCTGTAACTGACAAACAACTCTAACCCAGAGCCTCACGGGACAGGCTCCCATTGACCCCCTCCATAGAAAAGTGGGTGGCTGAAGCTAAAATCTCATGCTACAGAGCAGTCAAGCATCAAACTACAACTGTGGGAACAAAACTGCTTCACAAATACCCCGAAATTTGTGTGAGGTCAAGCATTGGTGTGATGAGGGCAACTGTTATCTGAAAAGTGAGTGTGGATTATAATCTAATAAACTAAATTGAAGGCTTTGAAAAGAGTGAGTTAGACTAAACACAGCAGAGCCAAGCAAACTGGGAACAACATCCCAGAGGAAAGGAAATGAAATGAATCCACTTGTGTAAACCTAACCATTCACTGGAAGAATATCAAAAACGTGTTTCTTTATATTAACTTTGTCAAAGTCTTTGAAAGATTCATGTTAAATGAACTAAATTTGTATTTGTACTCTGACCTCCTTGCTGCTCAGATTGGCTTTCATTTGAGCGATACTGTAATAGTGCGGCGTGACGTTCAAGGGAAGATTTAGGAAAACAGTAGCTGAAGCAGGAAACCGGCCAATGAGCAGAGTTTCCTGTGCAATCAAGCTTACCCCTTAACCTTCAGAAGAAACCACACTACTACAGGAAGGCTCCTTTTCTCTGTCTCTGAGCTTGACTTATGGCATTTACGTCTGGATGCCATAAGATTAGACTCAGCATCCTGTATAAGTCGCATTAAGTCATTTGTGTGGAGAACCCAAGTCATGAGAACACCCGAACACTATATATAACCTAATAATATTTCAGATTACAGAATTGAGTTATATTTGAATTATTTCTATTATTAGCTTTCATAGGAGGTTTTATAAGTCTCACCTTTGACAAAAACGTATGTGGTGTACTCTGAACCTGCTTTTGAGGATCTGCAGGTGTACCTCCCAGTGTCACTGACTGCCAACTGTGCGACTGTCAGCTTGCTGCAGTGGGAGTGATGTTTGGAGTAACACTGATCCACCTTTACTCCGTCTGATGACAGCAATCGTTGGGCAAGAGTCCAGTTCAAGGCGCCATGACCTCTAAAAGAGGACAACAACGTCTGTTAGTTGACTGCTGTGTCAAAATCTGCATCGATTCTCTGCAGCACAGTTTGAATCTATTTTTAGGTAAAGTGTCACAGCTGGCGAACGGCCTCGTAAGACTTTCAGCTTGGGATGACTGCGGCTGCTTCCACCCTCGGGAATGTCTCGCCTGATGTTCATTTTTAAGTTTATTTGGAGTTAATGTGGAGTCATCCGATACCTTGAACTTTCACATGGGAACGTGTTTTTCTTGAAAGACGTGCTCAACCAACAGATTCTTTCCACACAGATTCCATTAAAAAAAACTCATTAAAGAGATCCCAGAGAAACATCAAACATGTCTTGCATACCACTGCCTTTGACTGCATCATTCTGGGAGAGTCCACATTTCAGCCAGTCACAGAAAACAACGCAGTTATGCACGGGTCAAACGTCCCGGCACATGGCCTTGTAGGGAAGTTAGACGGTGAAGGGTTTCTGTGCATTCTTTACAAGTCTGCAAAATGATGCAGGAAACTAAATTCTTTAAAATCTTGAATGCAGCACACTTAGGTCCCACCATTACTGAAGGAAGATAAATGTGGACCACCATTTTCTACGGGATGCATGCAGTCCTATTTATTTTACTATTGACCTTTTTCTTGTCATTGGCACCAAAGCCTACAAATGGTTTTTTTCACACATAAGGAATATTAATTAAAGGAAAATTTCATTTAATTGAAAGTGTGAATCAAGGGCGCTTTGGATGGTCAGGAAGCATGGATCAAATGGGCAGGGAGGACCTACATCACTTGAAATGGTTTTCGCTTTACTTTGTACTCAGAGGACCAAACCATTTCACATTCTCTAAAATAAAGAAGCATAAGAGAGGAAATAAGCTGGTGGGAAACTTTGAGTGCAAGCACCTCGACTTCAGTCACTCAGCAGAGAGTACTAACTTTGATTTGTAAATCATCATTTAGAAAATGTTGCATTTTTAATGCCTGCTACTGCAGTACCTGCAAAGAAAGTAGTAGCATTAGGCCACATACCTGCACGTGAGAGTCATTGTTTGATCCTTATGTAGAACCTGCTGATCTGGACCCTGAATCTTAGGTCTTCTTCCCACATGTCCTAATAACAGGGCACACATACACAAAGAAAAAACTCTTGGTGAGAAAATTAAACAAATTATCGTATTATTTATTGGTGTATTGGAGTCATTATTAGGGCAAACAAAAAAAAAACCACTGAAATTCCTGTAAACCATGCAGGTGCTATGCATTTGGGTCTACTCAGCAGTTCTGCTCCTGCCTCCAATGCAAGCAACTGCTCTGTTAGTGTTGGAAGAGTTTCCGGTGCTGGGCGGCAGCTCGATGAATGGTCACTGATCCCGAATGAGCAGCAAGAAGGGCACAATAAAGGAAGATAACGGGAGGAAGGAGAGCAGCAGTACATGTGGTTCCTCTCTTTCTGGACAAGTATTTTTCTTTAAAAGTAACACTGACCCTGAACTACAAATGTTTTTTCACTATACCTCCTGGGGGGATGTGATGTTTGATTCAAGAGCAGGACTACTTGTGATGCTGTCGATAGCTCTTTCTGAGAGAAAGCAACACTGTGCAATTGTCTAAAAGGTGTTGTAGTCTCATTCGTGACTTCTGTCTTTTCAATGAGATCTCTGCACAGCTTGTCTGTGTTGCAGTCTAAGGCAACTTGATTGATTGATTGATTGATTGATTGATTGATTGATTGATTGATTGACTGATTGATTGATTGATTTGTTTATTTCAAGCATAAGTTGGACAATACACGAAAATAATTCCACAAAATTATCAAACTCATTATTAAGACAATGAAATGCATTGACAAAAAACTTCAGGGAAACGTCTATACAAACCACAGTTTCTACACAGTGGAGTGAAGTTTGTTCAAATGCATAAATTGGAGCAGGATTAGTGCACCAACTATTCACTTGTTAGGGTAGTAATTGTCCAAATTTTAAACAAAATAAGGCTAGTTTCAAAAATATAACATTCTTTTAGTAGATTCTATATTTATCACAACTATAACGTGGTCTAGTTGTTGTGTGTTTCACAATGGTTTTACATTTTTGACCTAAGTAATGTTTTTATTTCATTGTCAGGTATTCCACCAAATCCTCAGCTCTTCCAGCAGCCTCACTGATCCACAAACTGTCAAAGTGTTATCAGTGGACACATGACCACATCTAATATGATCAGGTGGTCAATCTCCTACTCTGATTTTCAGCTAACACAGCTGACCTGAATTCACCAGCAAATGACAAAAAATTTCCAATCTAAGAGTAGATCTGTAATGACCCAAGTTTCTTTCATTAATAGCAGCTGTCAGCAAACTAGTCCCAAAATTACATTGAAAAAAGTAATTGTTTTCAGACATTTAGACTAAAACTTGTGTTGATCTTTGTTGGTCTTTTTTGTGTAAAGTTGTCTTAATTGAATTATTGTGACAGCTGGACATTGATTGACAAGTAAATATGTGCATTTGAATGACCGTGCATCTGGAAGACCACACAAGTACTCCTGCACTTGCAAATACTTGCACCCGCATAAGCAGAAAAAGGAAAAAAAGCTCACTCACTCTAACATCTGCCAAGTTTTTGTCTATTATTCAGAACAGCTGTTGCACTAAGAATAAGTTGATGCTGGCAGTGTTGGCAGTGACACTCAATATCTACTTCCTTAAAAAATAATACAACATCATTGTTTTACTGTCCAAGGTTACGCAAAGGGGGAGAGCCATGGCACACCCTTTGTTGACGTAACAGAATTGGCTTTTGGCTTTAGATTTTCACTGAATGTATGCAAGTAAACATTTCTTAGCCTCACAACTGGAAGTTGGCTGGAGGTTTTAGTACATAAAAAAGTCTGGAATTACATAATAGTATAAGTATAATATAATAAGCCAAGTATAGTTGAGCATTGACTTTTTCTGACTAAGAAGCTGATACATAGACAGCATATGGATGTATCATCTCCTGAGGATGGGTTTATCACAAGTAGCTCACAGCAATTCACAATTAACAGACAAAAGTCAGAAAAACATATTATTGTCTTCCTCAACACCCTTACACCCCTACAGTGAATGTCCGGCTCTGACCTCAGAAAGCATCCCAGCAGCCCTGACACCCTTGTAACAGCTGTGTGCTGCATTCCTCCAGGATGCAGCACACTGAAAAATGCCAGAAACTCTGCCTATTGTGTTGCTTCAAAGAGCCCCAAAGCTGGTTCTCATTACGATCCATTAAAAAGACGACAGGCATGAAACAAACAGTGCGAAGTGTGTGTGTGCGGGGGGGTGAGAGCTTTTCATCCAGTTCATGATGGGGTCTTGAGACAGCCACACAGGGTACAAGTTAGGTAAAGATTCATCAGGATGAGGAGTGAATGCCCTCCTCTTGGCATTGATTAAGGGTAGTGTACAGCAAGATATGACGTTTGGGAAAAACACGCGTTAGCGTCAACACTGAGAATAAGGACAAAATGTGTTACGGATTCCAGAACTGACGTCAAATTATTCTGAAATGTTTGTGGCAAAAAAAAAATTAAATGTGTAAAAAAAAAATAGGCTAGGAGGAAACGACAAAATGCCAAAAATCCACACAAATCAGTAATCTACTGCCTCTTTCCCTTACAGAACACATAGCAGATCACAAAAGTATGTTAGCTGTTAGTTATTATTATATAATAAAAGAAAAAAAAAAGGAGATGGTGTGCTGTGGTTGAGTGAGTACAAGAGGGATGCCTCTCCTATTTGTCTTGTGAAATTTGAACATGTCAAAAAGCATTACCAGCAATGAAAAAGAATTAAAACAGCATAAAAATTCAAGACAGAAAACTAAGAAATAATAGACAGAAAAGGTTTGCATCATTTCTGGGAACCTCTCACTAAACCTTCAAGGCTGATGTTACATAACGAAAACCACTATTACTGTACTAGATGAGTGTACTGTCATTGAATTGAACAGGAAAACCCAAGTCCCAGCCCTTCAAGTGCTGGAAATAATGTGCGGAATTCCCTTCTCTTTAGCAAAAATACACTTCTTCTTTGCATATTTCCTGTCCTGTTATGATACTGCACAAGTCTGCTTGGTGTCTTTGCAGTCAGGGACTCAAAAGTTTAACAAAAGCCCTTTATGAGTCATGTTTTTGCATTGGCGGCAAAAGCTGTGAATCCGAGGCAAACGATTGACAAGCTGCAGAAATCGGCGACGACCTTTGTGTACGAGTCCTTCAGGACAGCGTGCAGCCTGTCCGTTCCTGTGATGGTCTGATAACTTCTCATTTGCTCACATTAAAGCTAAACCCACTTTCTTAAGTGGCTTTCATTACTGTTGTTCGTGATGTGTGTCCTGCAGTACTTCCTTTCCACCGACAAGGTTAAGACAGCAGTTAGAGAGAGTGCTTTTTTTATTAGCCATTTATTAGCCATTGGAGATTTAGTGGCAAAACACCCCAGACTCCCCTTAAAAAGCAAAATAAAAGAACATCTGGCAATGATGGGTGGTCATTAAAGGTTATATAAAGCCAAAGAGCAGGAATCTCCTACATGGAACTCCTCAAAAGTAAACCCAGAAGATTCCTGTTCCATAATGTGTGATTAAGACAGGCAGGCAGAGAGAAGCGCCTTGAAATTGAAATTTCATGTTGGACTTAGGAAAATATATCGCTGGGTCGGGACGCCGAGTCTGGAACAGATGTTCCAATAAGCAGGTTAAAAACAACAAAGGTGCAATTTGGAAAAACAAAGATCAGTCAGGAAGAGAGGGATTTCTGTTTCGGCTTCACCCACCTCGCAGTCCAGGTGAGGATGAGCACTTTCCAGTGCACACCACATGGACTCTGACACGACGCGAGACAGAAAAGAGCCCCCGCTGTAACTTGGCTGACCTCTCATCACTTCCATTTTACAGCCCAAACGTCCACGCAGGAAGAGACAAATTGACTCCAGAACAAATTAGCCACAACATAAATCCCCTCTAATACAAAGACTGGTTGGACTGTGGAAAAATAAACGCTTCCGCATTGGAATGTAGCGCAGATTTATACAAGGAATGTAGCTTCCAGTTTTTATGGACACAACCATCGCCTCATTGTTTTAGGAAGTAAATGATGCAACATTTGTTTATTCATTTCAGCAGGTGAATTTTTCACTTCAGTTTATCATACGAAACGAACAAAAACCTTCATAAACTTGAACTCATTAACTCCACCTGTTACGGGGATGGAGTCTCAGTCCGAGCGACTGCGCTTCGTTTGAGGTGGTGTCAAAAGGTCGTCAAGCGACGCACTTGACCTGTGCTCGTTTTTGACTGAGGAGCAGTGAGGAGTTAGACATTAAGTCAGTTTCTACAGGCAGTTACTGATAGTTACACATGTGAGAGTCACGCAAACAGGACCACCCAAATGTGCCTCAGGACAAACATTAAACAACCAAGAGTTACAATCAAACTTCTGGTTTTCAGTATAAAATCATTGTTTCAGAAATATTGTTTTTTTGTTTGTTTGATTGTTTTTTTTAGTCATCAGTGTGCTCCTTTCTGTTTCCTTATCATGATATGGCCTCGCTTTTTGTGTTTTGCTGACAGAATTGGTCATAAATTGCTTTCCAAAATGTGCTAGGTTTGGCTAAACTCCCTATTTCTGGTTTTATTGTAAGCCTGGACACAAATATTTAATGTTTTGGGGGTGGTAGTTTCAAAATAAACAAACTGAAATTTGATTTTTATCTGATTTTTTTGTCATGAACATATATTATTTATCATGTATTATTGATTGCCATATGTTACCCAGTGTTATTGTGGATTACTAAGATAAAGTGTGATTTATCCAAATATCTAAATTCATGGATTCTTAGTTCCAGAGATGATCTTTGCAGGTTGTACCTCTTTCAAGGACGCAGGTCAGTGACCATAAAAACCTAACAGCTTCAGCAGTTCTGTAAAAAAAAAAAAACAATATCCAGCTGTCTGACTGTTTGCCATTGTCTTGTCCATAAATTTTGACAAAACTCAAATTAACTTCAAGAAGCTGCAGGAAGAAATCTTTGCTCAGGTAGCGTGTCACGCTTCCGTGACCTTTACTGGCCAGAACAATTCCAGGCTGTCTCTTGTCTCTGCATCCGCTTCCTCCTTTCGTCTTTCCCACGCTTTGCGTGTGGACAGTGAAGGAAATCTACTTAAAAACACTGCAAACAAAGCTTCATATGCCCATAGTGTGTGCAAGTGTGTGTGTGGTGCGTCAGTGGGTGGGGGGTAACATGTGAACAGTGTTTCCTTTGTTTGGATGGGCTGTTTATGTGGAAGTGCTGAGGAAGACTTAGAGTGTACTTCAGTAGCACACTATACCTGGCACAAGGTGAATGAACATCCATGCTTTTCAGTCTGTCTCGTTTGGAGGAGTCAAACTGAAACAATGCAGCTGTTTTTGTTTGTTTTTTTTTTTTTTTGGGGGGGGGGGGGGGGGGGGGGGGGGGGGGGGGGGGGGGGGGGGGGGGGGTGTCAGAAAAACAACATGCATTCTCCTCCAACAATGTTTAACCCTGCACACCCAAGATAACAATAGCTGGGGAAAAACGTGTTCCTGATATCGACAAGATTTGCTAAATGTAGCAGAAACCAGAGACACAGCCAATCCAAACTGAAAATCAGAGCTTCATGAAAACAAAAAGAGCCAGATTACCTGTCAGGATCACGGGCAGGAGGAGAAACAACACTGCTCCTAGTGGTTAAAGTTAGATATGCAGTTCCTCCAACTTTAACTCTGCATCCATGTGTGGAAACTTTAGAATGATCACTTTTACAACAGCAAATATTGATATAAAAATGTAAACGATATCAAAGTAACACAATTACTCTAAAATAAACACAATTTCGTTCAATAAAATATGACCAAATGTAACCGGATTAAGTTCTTCCTTCATATAGTTTCTTCATTTTAGATATAACCATTCTTATTATTGAAGATTGACTTCTTACCGGTTGTGAGAGGCGAACAGCAGAGGATGACAATGCCCAGCTTGAAGCAGTCGAACCAGAACATCTTTGCCACAAAAATCCAAGATGAGTTCGTTTTTATTCCGGTTTATTTGACAAAAGTTGGCACAAATCTATTGTGTCCCTTGAAAGTCTTTTCTTGAATCAAAACAGTCTTGAAGAATATAAGTAGAGCTAAGCAGCCGCGATTCTCCCGCTTTCCATGGCGCGTTTCGCGGGGGAGCTCCCCTGCGCAGCTGGCTGATCCAACTCCCGACTCCGCGATGAGGATCCAGAGGAGCCGCGGGGTGAGCGGGGCAGGTGCAGCAGGAGGGGGGCAGAAATGAAGCGGGCAACAAGGAGAGAGTCTGGTGTAGACTGAGGGGACTTGGAAACTCGCAAAAGTCAGTCAGGGCGCAGAGCTTTGGTCCGCGTAAAGTCCGCCGCTCGGGGGGTTTCTGAACAGAACTGACAGTCCATGCGTAACACGCGTTATATGGAGGAAGGACGCGACGTCACCTTGTTGGGGTGGACGCAGAAAAAATGCTGAGACCTCTGGAAAATAAAAGGGAGTCAAGTCGTGAGTTAAGAGGGTGTTTGGTCCGACTTGAAGCACAAAAGCTCATTAATTAGATTTTCACTAGATTATGGTCAAAGATTGTATGTTAATTACTGTGTTTTCTCATTTTAAGAAAGACCAAATATAAAAAGATAATAAAAGGGATTCTTTTTTAAAATAATCGTATGGTTTTAAGCTGATGAAGTTAAACTGGTGTTGGTTTAGTCACAGATTTACCATATTATTGTGATCACCATTAGAGTAACTTAATATGGATTTTTTTTGTAGCTTCTATGTTCAAGATGTTTACTCCAAACATTTCCACAAACTTGGCTTCCTAAGGTGCACATTTTTCCTGTTTTAGAAAACAATTGATGTTTTCATCTCAAATTCAAATTTAACGTTATTTATATTGCACTATTCCTGCTAAAAAGCAGAAGTGCTTTACTAATAACAGTGAAAATAGCAGTAAAAAATAGCAATCATAGTTTAAAAAAAAACACACATCCCACAAAAGCAGTCAATAAAACCCAAATAAAGCATGTGAACATGTAAAAACTACTTAAAAAGATGAGTCTTGAGTTTTTTCCTCTCAAAGGCTCTCCTCAGCACTGCAGTGGTACAGCTCATTCAAAAAAGACTGATCCTGTCATATAATGAGTTTGGATTGATCTCAAGCTTCATTTGAGATCAATCCCAAAACTGATGCCACACTTCTAAAGTAAAAACAAGTCCATGCATGATTCACAACCATAATGGACCTCCTTAAGTCCGAGGACTCATCATTCTGAGGAGATGCTTGATTTTAAATCTGTTTTTCTTTAGTATTTGGAGTGGTTTAAAGAGCATTGCAATTTGTGTTTTCTACAAATAGAACATTTTAAAGGGTGTTTTTAAAAAAGCTCAGCTTTTTAAATCTCAGTGAAGTCATGTGCTCCTATCTACCAAAATAAATAAATACATAAAAGGACACAAACAGTGATTTTTGTGACTGAGGGCATAAACAGTTATGATCAAAGCATCACTTTTGTTACCTCAATCATTACAGGATAACCAGGTTATTGATTCATGAATGGAAACTGTGTGTTTAGATTTAAATTTGATCAATAAAATACCTTGAATGTTTTCTTAACTGCCCTGTGATCCACTGTGACTAAGATTAAAGGTAACACTAATTATCTTGCCTCAAGAAGAAAAAAAAATCCAAACCGTTCATGTCATATCAAATTGAATTCATGTGCTCAAAGTAAACATCATCTAGATTTATTTTTGACTTCAACAACAGGATGCACTGCTTTTAATATCAGTGTAAATAATCAGCTTTTGTCCAGCAGGACCCTGCGGTGTGTGGATGTGCTTCAGACGTGTTCTTTTATCATTGCAACAATTAGTGCACTGCTGCAGAGCATCCTGCCTCGGTGGTGATGGGAGGAGGGCGGCATAAATGTAAGGAGCTTCTCTTCTCCATTTCAAGATTAAGACACATCTCAGGAAACAACTTGTTATATCTCCCCAGTGGGAGATTTTTTTTCTCTTGAGAAGCTAAATGGTCATAACTTAAGAATTTAAAGGCTTTAAATAAACTTGAAGGGCTTTAGATTGTTTACAGAGCAAATTGATAAAAAAGTTTTGTTTGAAAAATGTAATTTCTCACATTTAGAGTGTTTAAGAGTGCACAAAAGTTTCTGTTATCTACATGGTTTGTTAAGAAAGAAAAACTGTTAGAGGTGAACAAATTTAGTGGTTTTAGATTTCATGATACTGTTGAGGTTTAGTGACTAAATTCTTTCCTCTCACTTACAGTTTCTAGAGTTCAGTTTAACTTGACGAATAATCATAAACTGATTCAAAAACACAAAAGATAATTGCACAATGAACTGAGTTAGGACAGAAAAGGTAATCCTGTTCACTGCAAATGTTTTAGCATGTGTTTACAATTAGGGCTTGAGAGAAGCAGACATTCCCATCAGGTCGTGAGGGCAGCAGATAAGTCTTCTGATGGACAATTGCTGGAAGCCGCTTGCTGAGCGGGTGGATCTGAAGTGATTTATTTTAGAAGCTGATGTTCAAAACACACTGGAGAACCTACTGGTTCTGCATACACAGCAAACATTCCTGCTTTTGGCCTGAATGAACCCAGAAAAAAGTCCTTATTTCAAAAAGTACATTGGGGTGTCACAGTATTTTATGAAAAAAAACAAATTGCAGTAGATTTATGTGAAATAACTGTAATAATGCCCCAGTTGTGTTCAAATTATAATCTAAGTTAATTCTTACCTAATATATAAAAAATGTCCATTTTCATGATGGGATTTCACAAGTCGTAATTTAAAAAAACCACGTATGAAGTGGCATGTGAACAATACATTATGAATAAAATAATGATTGTCAAATAGTTTGCTTTGTTTTCTTTTCTTTTTTTTGGCTAAAATTAAATAGGACAAAACAATGTTCAGAATTTAAGTTTATTCATGGCATTGGTTAACATTCAAAACCCTGAAATAACTTCTAGTATTTTTTCTCTAAAACATTTGTGAGCGTAGAAAAGTTATCTCTGTGGTAGCTTCCTCCAACACATTATTTTGACATACTGTATAACCCTCACATAAAGCTGAGGGTTTTCAATAAAATCAGACCAACAGGTGTTTTGTATACTTAATCTAAGATAAATTGGACAACTTTTAAAAAGAGACATCTGCTTAGCTCAACGTTAATAAAAGCCAAGTTTTATGATCTTTGCAAAACTATAAAAATTAGTAACTATTTCACATCTGCACAAAAGAATTTCTAAATGTACATTATATACTATAAGAGTGCCAAAAAATAAATGGTCACTGTATGCCTTTGACTGATAAAACCTTTAAATTCCTGCAACCTTTGAATGATTTCATAAAGCAACTTTACAAGTGTTTCAAAGTATTTTCTGCCTTGTTTTATGTCTTGACATTACAATATGTCCCTTTAAAGTCTCACTCCAATTATCTTTTGATTTATTGCAAAAGTATTCCCGCTTGTCTTTTATAATGATTTTGCCGTTTTTAGACAAAAAATCAAAAAGCCTGTCTCATTTTTTTTTTTAGGACATAGTTTCTGCAGAGCAGCAGGACTTCAATAGAAAATCACCTTCGAGTTGTGGGTGGGACTGTGTGAAGTAAGTCTGCCCTCATTTCATCATCTCTTTGTTTACACTCTCCCATTAGCTTATAGCCCCTCACAATCCCAAGCTAACATTAATGGTGCAACAAAAATGGCGAGCAATATTGCAAATATCCAGTCATACAGTTTTGATCCAGATGCCAGTTTGGATGAGGAAAACAAAGATGTACATGGATCGATTTATTTGCAAGTGAATTCCTCAGAATGGAGTGAAGCACAGAGCTTGCACCGTGCCGACTGTAGCTTTTGTGTCACAGCTACAATCTTAATTAAACTGAATTTTAGTTTGCTTCTGAATCACAACAATTTAAACAAAGAACTACTCAAAAATGTAATTTTAGGCTGAACGTTCTTTATTTACGTCTTCTATCATCAGAAAAATGCCAGTAAAACATGTTAAAGACACCAAAAGCAAGATTTTCATTTAAGTGGATTTTAAAAGTTCAAGGTTTTTGTTAGCTTTCCTTAGAATACATTGTGTTCTAAGTTTATGCTATGTTCTATTAGGTTTTGTGTTTTCAAAACCCAGTCAGTTCATGTAAAAACTACATAAACTACACACACATTTATATACAAATGTATATTCAGATCCTCTTTTTCACAGAGACATCCTCGAAGTTCTGTTGGGGGACATCTAAGGTGCTCCCAGCCAAGAAAGGCAGGTTCTCCAGCATGTTCTGGTTCTTCCACAGGGCCCCTCTTGGTGGGACATGACCTGAAAACCTCCAGAGAAAGGTGGCCATGAGGCAAAAGAGGTGACTGAGCTGTCTCAACTGGTTTCTATTAGTATGGAGAGGAAGTGGCTCTACTTCATGCTCCAACCAAACGGCCGCTTGTTTCAAGACCCAAACATCACCCAAAGGTGTGTTACACCCGTTTTCAATAACATTCCTTTTTAATTTTAGCTAATTAAACTGTAGTATGTTTAAGACTATAATTGTCTGTTTACTGAAAGCAAACAGAGTTTGGTATCCTACAAATTTATTATATTTTTCTATTTTTTACTTACTAGAGCTGGTAAGTAAGCCTTTTACAGGAATTTTGACCACCTATTTTTGGAGAGGTGTTGTAATTCATCTATGCCGGAGGGTTTTGAAGTATAAATGTTACAGTATTTTTTTAAGGTTGAGCCACGTCATCTCAATTATATTTAAGTCGGGATATTAAGTATTCCAGCACTCCAAAGTCTTCCTTTTGTCATTTTTAAGCCATTAAAAGGTCAATCAGCAAGTGTGCTTTAGCTTGAAGTCACAAACAGAGAGAATATTCATTTGCAGGGTATTTATAGACAGTGGGAATTTGTGCTTCCACAGCAAGTCTTCCTGGCGTTGAAGTAAAATCCTAATCAAAGTACCATCACTGTAACATGTTTGTTTTCTCAAATGCTGTTACTTTAACACCAGATGTTGTAGACACACACGTTTAGAAAAGATTGACTTTAACCTCATCAGTCCTGAGATTGTTCACTCAAAGATAGTGTGGTCTTTTGATATCCCTTGACTGAGTTGTTACTGCACTCTTGGCGTAATTTGTTCAATAGGCCACTCTGGAGATGGGTTGCAGTCATTAACTGTATAAGAGAACTAGACTGAGCGAGTGTGATGTCACTCATAGAAAATGCCTTACCTCTAGCTCCAACAAAATGAAGCCAATTCAGTCCCCTATGCTGACTCTGCCATGTTTGAGCCAGTCCACAGTGATTTGTCCAAGTCACTCTGAATCTTCTATAGCAACTACTGTCGCCAATCAGGAGTAAGCTTTACTGAAGTCCACAACCCGGGAAAATCTGTCAATCAAACTTTGAAGGTGGGGGCTAGGCACCCCATGCTTTTACTAAGTCATCTGATTGGTCAGTGTAGAATAACTATAGAATAGAATAACAATAGAATAACTTGTGATAAAGACAAAATATCGTGAAAAAATTGTTGCAAGTGTTTCTACTGTTTGAGGAGAGTGTTTGTTGAAGTCTCAAAGTTTCAGAAATGGCTTCATCATCTGTTTTTAGACCAATTGGTCCTAATGACTGTTTCAGATTTTTTTTTCATGAATGTCTGTAAACTTGCAGCACAATGGCAAGCATTTACTCCACTTTGTCCTGCTGGTCTTATACATTCTTTTCATTATATTTTGGCTATGGGTGTGTTGTGTGTGTTTATTTTTTTGTCTTGGAGTTGAAAGCAAACTTGATCTAAATAAAAGCCCCTCCATTTTATTTATTACATTGTTTATATTTTGCTGCTTATTATTCTACAATGAACTCTTACTTTACTGAAAAACATAATAAATACAAAAAAAAAAAAAAAAAACTAGACTGAATCTAAGGAACCGAATATTACCAATATATGATGGCTACTATTTCTTCGCTGTATGTTTTAGTTGCACATTTGGTAAACAATTTTTTCTAACTTTTAATAAAAACAGCTAGAAAAAAGATTAGCTTCAACATCTTAATTTTAGCAGAATTGTTTTCTTATTTACCATTTTAGATTAGATTAGATTAGATGGGATCAGTTTAGATTAGATTAGATTAGATTAGATTAGATTAGATTAGATTAGATTAGATTAGAAATGGTTTAGTTCAAGCAATCAAAATAAATCTACAACACAATCAACCAACAGAAGTTTACATCAATAAAAACATGCCAAACATAGAATAAATAAGCATCAAATGTTAGATTGCTTGACAGGTAGTGGGAGGAAGCGAATGTATCTAATCCCACCCCAGCTCTACCTTTATGCATGTTATCATTATCCAGTTAATAACTTATGATCAGATATTTATACCGTACCAACTTAGATTCAGGTCATTAAAAATCCTTAAGAAACAATAAATCACGTGCCTGTACATAGATATAAGACTATTTATAATATATAGCAAGCTTTAAACATCAGAAAAATATATGAACAATTTTATTATTGTTATTAATATTATTTTAATATCACTGCTATTATATTAAATGTTTCCATTAGAAAAGTCTTTAATATGAGTCAAGTTTCTCAAAAACATGTGCAAACCATTCTAAAATAATTAAAAAGTTTCAATAAGTATACAACCTGATATTTATTTTCTTGAACATTTTATTTTATTCATTATCTGAACCAGCACAAAGCATTAAATCAATAATTAGTAAGAAAAATGGTAAGAAAATACATCTGTAAACCCCTTTAACATATATTCACAAATCATGGGTCTGCAACTTGAGGCTCCAGAACCATGTGTGGCCCTTTTTTCCCCTCCATTATGGCTTTTTGGCTTTGAAGAAAATCAAATTCCAACAATTTTATTAAATAATCGATTTTAGTAGTCAGTTTTTTTTTTTTATTTATTAGCCTTTTGTCTTTTTTTTTTTTTTAGATTTTTAGCTTGTCTGGTAACTGAGTATTCTGATGGGAAAAGGTTTAATCTATTGTCAGATTGGTTTGTTAGAATAATCTTATTTTCTGCTGCACAACAGTATCTAGGTTCTTGGATACATTTTCTTTGTTTATTTATTTATTTTGACTGGTTTGTATTTGATAGCAAAAGGGGGTAAATAAAGGTGCACCAAAGTCATTTTCATGGAATATTCCATGTTTAGCTTGGCTTTCTGTCATTTCTACTATATCTGTTTTAGTAAATCTGTTGCAGCAGGAGGATCTTATTTGACACAGGGTGTGTTTTATTTTGAAAGGACCTTGTGCGTGCTGCTGACAGAAGAAGTTAAAAGAAAAATATAACACTGTTATAATTGATTTATTGTAAATATTTAAAAGCTACATAAAGGACCTGTATTTTTCAAACGTAAAATTGACATTTGCGGCTCTAAATAGGTTTTGGTCAGTAAGAAACTGTCCCAAATGGCGATTTTGGTGTGGTCGTCTCCATCAATAAACGGAGACGGGAAATAACGGGAAATAACGCTTCACTCGGTGACGTCACCGTCTCCCGAGTTTTCGCGGGCATTTTTGAGTGAAGGTAAATTCTCCTCTGTTGAGACTTTTACTCCAGACAGGCCGGTGTGCGGAACTTTTCGAAATGGAAGAATTTATTTTGACTGTAAAAGGTGAGTATGAGTCGGTTTCACTACATACGACGGCTAATTATTGTAACTGCGTCATCAGTAGCACTGGGGTAAGCTAGCTAAACGGCTAACTATGCGCGATTTGTGAAGCTAGTTTATTGGAAAGGGGAAGGTAGACACATTACCATAGCTTTAGCCTTTGCCTGAATGAGAAAAAAAGTGTTTGCTTTATTTTTAAATTAATACAAATTTATTTCATTTTCAGTTACGTGAAAACTACACTTTTTTTAAACATAAAAACTGCCTCAAAAAACGCGCAGGTTGCCATAGTTACAATTTTGAAATGTAGGTGGTGTTTGTATAGTTTCGTCTACAAATGCCTGTTCAGAGAAATATTTTTACATAAATAATTGTTGCAAAGTAAGATTTTATATTGAAAATCTTGAAATAGTTTCTATGACTGGATTTTTATTTAGCTTTTTCTTAATTTTAAAACTTTATGTGGAACAATGGGTGTTTAGAGCTTTAGGGTATACATACAATTATTTTTAACTTTGAGCTTTTTAATGAATTTATAATTGAGAACAAATGTCTTGAGACTCAGCTCTGCTTGTGTGTTTTACTGTTTTTGCTTTTAGCGTGTGTTTTTTATATTGTTATGGCAAAATTCTTTAAAACTTTTTAAAACTTTAAGTGTTTTAACATTTTAGTTTATATATAGGGAGAGAGAGAGAGAGAGAGAGATTTTATTGTATGGCCTCTGTTTGACTGCAGTTATTTTTTTGGTGCTGTATAAATTCAATAAAACTTGAGCTGGAGGATTTGTTCCTTTTGCATCTTATTAATATTATACAAGTTATTTATCAAGAGATGATAAATAGGTAGCCTGTCCCTATTATCTTTGACTCTTGTTATCATTCTGTTATTGCAAATGTACATTATTCGTTTTTACTTAAGAATGTCATATTTTTTATAATAAGAAGATTTAATATGAACATCAGAATACTTGGAAATCTATTTTAAACTCTTTCAGACTTTGCTCAATCCTGGCCAAATATGATTTTAAAAAACAACACAACAAAAATAACTGAGAAGTGTACATAACACTAACCAGTATGCTTTGACTGTGAACTTCACTCATAATTATTTTAACACTCATTTTTAAAGGAGTGCAGGGTGTAATTTGTTTCGGCTTTAAATGCAACAACATGCCACCTCACTAGTCTTGAAAGCATAAAGAGAAATAAACATATGACAGAAGCTTTTTTTGCACTGGCAAATCAGAAGTTACAGTTAAGGGAAGCAGTTATTGTGAAACGCATCACATTTATCTATTTAGCATCTTTTCCTCTTGTGTGTCCATTCATTTTTAATATTCTGTTTTTACACAGGTCTCACTGAAAATTTACTACAGACAAATCTGACAGATTATGAGGAGACAATAGACAAGCTTTTCTCTGAAGTCTTGGGCCTAGATTCCTTCCTCAAAATACCAGATCCTCAGGTAAATGTACCAATCGGTATAGATTGTACCATTTCAGTTATAATATATAGTTCTAGACAAATAAGTTCATGTGCAGCTATAACTTTTGCAGTACAACACACAAGGGTTTTTTGAGCCAATCCCAACATATCAAGAACCTGTAACTTTAAAATTCTTTCTTAACTACTTTTTTAGTGGTAAATTTTACTGTTTTTGGTCTAAAAATATTAATTTTTGGTATGTTTTTTTTTTTTGTATTTTGGTTTACTGGTACAGATTGAGAAGTGTGCCTTCCAGCTGTGGAATTGGGCTGTTACCAAGAATTTGGAAAATGTCATAACTGAAATCCAAAAAGCCAAAGGTATTCTTCAAATTTTAGTTCATATATTTTTTAAATATTTGGCCTTCTTGAATTTTTAAAACACAAACACAGTTATGAGGATTGCAAGTAAGGTTAGTGCTTAATCTGCTAATATTTCTTTAATCATTCTCAGTTCGCCATGTTGCATGCAACCTGCTGTACTGTTGTGAGTCTGACAGTCCAACAGAGGGCGCCATTCGAAAGCAAATCTTGGTTAGTAATTCTACAGGTTTTCTGTTTTAAAACCTGGCATTTTAGGAGGATAAGACCTGTGTTGATATCTAATCCTTCCAGGTGGCCAGAAAAACAGGGAGAGCCTGGCTGAACTGCCAAAACTTTCAGATGGCAGATCACTTTCTGAGACTTGCTGTCGAGGTGAGAAAAAAACTTTGGAGAAAAACTGGAAATGTTTGGAGCTGTAAAACCATTGCTTTTTTTTATTTTTTACATACAATCCAACATGGTACATTCCTAGAAATTGGAAACCCTTTACGGCCAGCTAATATCCAGAGCCAATGAAGCACCTGACGTCTTTTCATCCAAGGCAGATGTGGAGAAGGATCTTCTTCAGATCCTGTGGTGCCAGGCTGAGTCGGTGAGCGGTGCTGCATGTGATGTTCAACACCTTAAATGTGAATATTTGTTCTTGTGATATTTTGCAGCTTGGGAAGTGCTGTTCTGACAGACTTGCAGTGTGAAGTGTAAGACAGTAAAATTGTGAACTGAGAAACAATGACAGGGGTTCTGCAATAGCTAACTGAGAGTATTACATTTCTCTACATTTAAAAGAAAATCAGATCTTTGTTACAGGCGATCGGTCAAGGGAACAACCAAGAAGCCATAGTTCACATACAGCGATGCAAAGATATACTGCTGCGGCTGCCAGACAAAGTAAAAACACCCAACTCTTTTGTTAACAGTTACCTTCCTGTTTGTTTTCCTACATTAAAAGCACATGTTGTTGAGAGTGAGTGGGACGTTAAGTGTGAGCTCTCATCACAGACGGCGTTCCTCTCCATCGTGTGTTACAACTTTGGACTTGAGGCATTCAATGTGAAAAAGTTTGAAGATAGTGTATTCTGGCTGAGGTAGTTGGTTATTTAATGTTAATAAAAAAGTAATAAAAAAGAAAGAAATGCAGATTAAAATGAATCTCTTGCTTCTTATATATTTGTTTTTGTAGACAAAGCTATGACATTGGAAAAACAAACATGAAATACGGCCCTGGATCAGAAAGACTGGTAAGACTCCATAAGACCAAATAAATAAAGTCAGCAGCAGGAATGTTAACCTTTGAGAACAAGTGATACATTTTTTAAACAAACATTTCAATGTCACTCACAACAGGCCCAAATTTTGCGGCTGATTGCCACGTGTTATTTAGAGTGGGACTGTGAGAAGTTTCAGGTGGAGGCTCTTAATGCTGTCAGCTTAGCAAACCAGGTGGGATGTGGGACATTATTACACCACACATTTATTATAAAAGGATGAAGAGTGATTCTCTTCCGTTGGTGTTCAACAGGAGTATATGACCTCATCGGGAATTTACATAAGGACCAGAATTCTCCTCAGATGCAAAGCCCCAGATAACCCTGTCAGAGCAGGTCAGTCATAACCTGACATCTGTCAACGATGTACTGAAAAAATAAACAAACAAACAAAAAAGAAAGAATTAGTCTAATCAGTGCTCATGAAGTTTATACGACTCAGATTGGATGTTTCCCTAAAGTGTGTTATCTGAACATTTGGGTGACAGACAGATAGCGTTCCACCATAAACCTGTGTTTTCAGGTCTTCATGAGATGCTGGAATTGAATGATTCTCTTGCCATGTGTTTGTGCACAGTGAGACTGCTCATGTCTGAAAACAGGTAAGGAAGGAAAAAAAATCTTGCACCTTAAACTTTATTTGCTTTTTGGAAATAATAATGCATCTTAAACGGATGACGACTGAGACATGTATTATGCACCTCTGAAAATGCATCTGTTGTGATTATTCTAGAGAAGTGCTGGCATTTGAGTATTTGAATACTGTGTGTCAGCACTTTGAGTCATCTCCTAGTTTGGGAACTGCTCTTGTCTTGCACATTGAGCTGCTGCTGCAAAGAGGCATGGTGTTGCTGAGCAGACAGAAGATAGAGGATGTCATTACTGGTACTTCACTTATGTTCTTATGTTTCTTACAGCTTTTTTTAGTAGTAATCCAGGCAATGCTTCTTTAACCATGCTGCTTTTTTGGGTGATTTTTATTTTTTACCAGGACACTATGCCGGTAAACAGCTGTCACCAGAGGCACTCAATAGTCTGCATGTCATACTGTGGGATCAGGCATCCCAACACGTTGATGTTCGTCAACTATTCTGGTTTTCCCTCTGTTTCTCAGTTACTAACCTCAGAAGAAAAGGAATTTCATCTTTTTTATTTTTACAGGAAGAAAATTATTCTGAGGCTCTCCAGTGGTTTGACTACTCTCTCAGCTTCTTTAAGGCAGGTCAGATGGACCCAAACTTATCTAAACTGCACAGAAACAGGGCGTCTTGCTTTCTAAAGCTGATGCAGTTGGAAAAGGTGAGACTGTCTGGGCAGAAGGACAAATCTGTGCAACAAACCTCTCTGCCTGAGACTCCAGTAGGTGTTGCTTGTCCAAATTCAAATGGTATTTTCCTTACATAACTAATAGTTACCTAGCTGCTCTTTACAAGCTATATATGTGACCCATAACCATCCATTACATCATGTTATACTGGGTCATTGGGGTAAAAGTCTGCAAAAAAAAAAACAACTCCATTTTGTATCCAATCTCCCCCAACTTCCCAGAGCAACTCCTAATGGCTGTGATATATTTTTTTTAACTTCTATTGCCTAAAATATTGTGAATCCATCTTCAAAACCGGCCGAATCCCTTTCAGTGTCACAGAGTGTGCTGGAGCAAACCCTCGAGGATATGTGAGCAACTAGTATTTTGTGGATTTGGAGATGGCAAATAATGTGACCTCTCCTGTTCTCTGCATGCGAGGAATATACAGGTTTTCTGAAAGTCTGTAGTCCATCTAAACTCTGGATGATTTGACTGATGTCCATGTCGTCATTAAAACTTTTTAGGCTAAAGAAGCAGCTAAAGAGGCAGAAAGAAGCGACCCTGACAGCATCTTCACTCAGTTCATTATTTACCAGATTGCTGTTCAAGAGAGCAATGCTGAGAAAGGTATGCTAACAAAATGGCATGTTCAGCTGAGTTCTGGATGGACATCAATGTTGCTGTTTCACTGCTGCTGCATTCTCAACTTGTTCTCTGTGCCGCTGCGTCTGCATCAGCTGCTGAAGCCTTGAGTGTGATGGGATTGCTGTCCAAGAATCCAGTATACAGTGAGGACAGACTGCTGGCATCCCAGGCTGCATCTTCTCACCTCCTCAGTTTGGCTGCTCAGATTGCTCTGGAGGTAGACCCCATCACAGAACATTACTTTTTAAAATAAGGACTTTTCCCACACTTGTAGTATTTGAAGATGATATGTTGCCTCAAAAGTTCTACTTGCAGCTTGGTCACAGTGAAATGAACATAAATTAAAGTGTTGGCGAGTGGGAAGATGGTGAGACGTCTTGTCTTTGTCACTTAGATCATGTTGCATTTCAGGGACAATCTCCTTTAAGCCATCATAGCACGTGGTTGAAGGGAAACAAAACACAATTGTTTTCTTCTTCCTACACACCTGTCAGAATACATGGCTGCACATCTATCTGTTCTTCTGCTGCATGCTTGTGAAGAACGTGTTCATAGAGGATGAGAATGTTTGTTTCTTCTGGCAGAATGGACAGCAGGGAACTGCCATCAAAGCGCTGGAGGTTTTGTGTAAAAACTCCAAAGAGGAAACTCAGGTTCTGAGTGCTCTCAGGTCTGTACCAACAGCAGTGCAACTTCAAAACATCATGTCAAAGTTCTAATGTTGTGTCTTACAAGGTATGAAGATGTTACTGACCTATAGAAAAAAAGCTTGTAGTTGTATAGAAACAACAATCGGCAGGCCACAAGCTCTCTGCTCTGCTCCATTCTGATTCACCCACTTGTAGACAAATAGGTCCATTATTGTCTTTGTTTTTCTCGTCTTAGCTGGCATCTGACTCAAAACTGTACAGCTGGATAGTTTTGATATTGCTTGCAGTATTTGTTGCACTGCTAATGTTAGGTTGGGGTTGTGAGGGGCTATAATCTGGTGGGAGAGAATGTAAACAGGGATGATAGGGTGTAAGGTCAGGCTTACTCCATCCCAATGGTTTCGCCCACAACTCGGAGGGAAATTTCTATTGAACTTCTGCCACTTTGTAGAAACAGGCATAGAAAACAACTTTTTTTTTCACTTGCTAAAAACATCATAACTAAAAGACTGGAAATGCTTTTACAATAGATAAAAAGATGATTGGAGTGGCTCTTTAAAGAGTATTTCTCTGGGAACGACTTCAGTACAAACAAGTTTTTTTCTTAAAGTAAAAATAAATAAACAAATAAATGTATGAAGGTAACCAATAATAGAGAAGTAGTGGACCTGTTTCCCAGTTTACCTCCATGATCCACTTACCGATATTCTCTTCTTTCCTCAGCAGAAGTGTGTTTGTGTGTAAAGCAGTTAGTAGGTGAAAGAAACAAGGTCAACACTGGCTTCATTTAGATTTTCTCTACAGGTGTTTGGTTCGACTTGTGCTCTCAACAAACAAAACAACAAATGACTTGAGGTGCAGTAAAAAGAAAATCATTTGGGCTTTTTTTTGTCTTTTATTTAATGTTATTATAATTTTCAATCCCAACAGTCATCTGGATGTGCTGCTGTCATATTTGAAAATGGGTGAGTACTGTTACTGCTGATGTGTTTGATGCATGTTTTTAGCTGAACTTTGTGTTGTGAATTGAAACATCGACTTTTAAGATTTAAGTTTTATTTCACTGCAGCTCTGCAGGCGGCTTCACACCCATCTAGCTTGACTGTGGAGCAGCGCACAGATCATGCTAGCTGGTTTCAAAAGATTGGTACTTTTTACTTACTACTTAAATCTAAATTTAAATGTAGCCGGCCTAAACCATGTGGGACGGCTTCTTTCTTAAATTTTGTTGTAGGTTGGAACTTGGCTTTGCAATGTGAGGGCAAACCAGACCGAATAAGAGACTTCACTGTTCTCTCCTACCAGGCAAGTTAGAAGCTCTGATGGGCAAACTTGACAGCAGTTATACAACAGGGAAAATCTTTTTCACCCGCTTTCACCTCTTGTTTTCACTACAGCCTGGGCTCATGTCCGATCTAAAAGCAGAGTTTCTAATGATTAAAGAAATCAGTTGTTTTGTCTTCTGCGTTACGTTATAGTTACTAATAGTTTTTATTTTTTTGTCAGTTTATTATAATGAAATTGTAATTTACCTTTTAGTATTTTGATTGCTGCCCTGCAGGCAACCTCAGATGGTTTTGTGCTCGGTGTGAAAACAACACTAACCCCTGACACTAGGGGACACACACTGTCACTCACCTGGCGTGCTTATCTCTGCGGACGTCATCCTCATGGAGGGGGTCAGGTGGATGAACCTAACAGGCTTGTCTGGGTGGTCAGTGGTACATCATAGAGATCCCAAATCTTGTGGAAAAAACCAACCTAAAAAATAAAAAAAACCTAATAGGATTATATTTCTCTGGTAGAATAAAATTATTGCTGAAAGCAGTTTAAAAGTCCAATAAAAAAAAAAAACGCCTTGACTTTTGATATCCCAGAAAGTCCTGAACAGTAATAGATAAAAACAGTAAGTGTAGAAACTGTAAGGAATTATAACTGGAGATGATTTGAGAGATTAATGTTGTTTATGTACAAGAAGATTACAAACATTTGCTTCAAACAGAATTCCAAATGATATTAAATGAATATGTGAAACAAATAAAAGCTTATAATTGTTGTGGAAGTTTCAAATATTTTGTGCATCAGATTGAGGACAATTTTTCTAAAGCAGATGTCAATAAACAGTAAAAAATGTCCATAAGTATATGGAACGTTGTTCAATAAATGTACAATTTATTATTTTTAGTCTGAATGAGGGGACATTACAGAAAACTAGTAACTTAAATTCCACAGTTTATTTGGACATTTTGATTTTATTGTTTTTATGGCAGTTGTGTTGATCTGATCCTGGTGAAGCCTTTTCCCTCCTTGTTGAATTACTTTCCCTTTAAAGCAGCTCGCATTTGCATAAATTGTTGATGCTCTTTGCACGACCCCTTAGCTCTCCCAGCTGTGCCCCCCTGACCGCACCTTGCTCCTGGGCCAGAGGACTTTCCTGCTATTGACTGTTGACAGCTCTTTAGAGCTCTGCAGGAAATCTCCCAGCTCTGCACAGGTGCGCCACCCACCTCCCATTTCCTACATTTATCACATTCACTAGATACACAGATGGAAATTTACCAAGACCAGTGGAGAGGAGAAAAGAGAGGTGACTAACAACGTTGGTGCAGGCATAGGTGTTTTATTTGAATCCCCCGCCTTCAAAGACAAACGCAACACTAGGTGGCGACAGTGCATCCAGAGTGTTGATGCATGAATGTTTGGTTCACAGACAGAGGAGCTCATCCAGTCTTTGGAGTACATTCAGACCTGCTGGGATGTTTGGAATACCTTGAAAGCATCAGGTACATGAAGAAGTTACAGTATCAGGAAACAAGCAGTGTTAAAGTTAAGCAGCTTTTTTTAACTTCTCGCAGCAAGCTTTCCAAATGACCCAACCGACACTCTGCTGCTACTGTATGAGTTTGAAGTTCGGGCTAAACTCAACGACCCAAAGGTTGAAACCATTCTGCAGTCTGTTCTGGAGCTTGAAACTGTTGAAACCAAAGTTTTGGAGTCCATGGCAGGTACAATAAAACTAACTGTATTTTGTTATCTAACATTTTAACATAAACATTGTACTGCTTGCAAATATTTACTAAATTAACATTTTTTGGTGTGTTTTTAACCCAAATAAAGCACTGGCAATGGAGCCCCCGGCCCACTTTCCTCTGCTGTGTAAGACGGCCCTGAGGGTCTCACTGTCGCTGCATAAGAAGAAACCACAGCCTGACCTGGCTCACTGCAGGCATGAAGACACTCCTTTAACACTGAACTTCTATTTGCTGCTGCGATCAAACAGTCTCTGATTTTGATTTCTATCTCAGTAAGTGTATCCACACTCTGATCAAGCTGTCCCTCCCACGCGGGGTGTCAGAGGTGGGACCCCAAGAGCTGGATGAGGTGTGGGACTACTTCCAGGAGGCCCTGTCCATCATCACAGCCGCAGTGAGTCAGCACCAGTCACAATCCGACTTCCCTCGACTCCCTCCAGCAGAACTGGACCCTGCTATGTAATTAACCCCCTCTCCTCCACTCCCCGCCTGTTCTAGAAGCATCCTTTTTTATCAATGGGTTTTTCAGCTGCACTTCAATTAGCAGATGCTTCATTCACCACCCCTTCCTGCCAATTTGAATGTTAATGCTTCACAAATCATCACACATCCAGTGAGCTGCAGCTCTGAAAAGAGGACTGGAATTATTGAGGCATCCTGCTGCTTTAGAAACAGCACATATTTCCTCTTCCAGAGTGGCTTCATGCTTGAAAGCTATTCAACTCATTGATCAAAGTGTCAAGGTTAAAAGTATGAAACAACTTAAATTAGATGGCTTGTTTTCTGCTCTGTGCTCATTGGTAAAGGTAAAAATGCAAACGAGCTGGATTGGAGGACCTTTTTTTGGTTCTTGTTAGTTAAGAACGCTATAAACCACTTTTCCAAGCAACTTGTCCAGGTGGCCTCTATTTAACAGCCTTTTGAAATATCTTCCTGCTCTTTTCTGCAGCCGGATGACTTTGCAGAGATGGAGACGCTATGGCTGCTGACACACGCCTGGAACACAGGCATACTGCTGTATAATTTGACTCAATACACAGAAGCTGAGAAGTGGTGTGGCCTTGCAATGAGTTTCGTCCACTATCTGCGATCCCTGCGAGAGACCTACGAGAAACAGGTAGAGAATCAGAGGAAACAGTGGGAGTTTACCACATATTTACAATAGTTTAAAATAAAACTCAGTTTATTGGGCATTAATGTTGTCAATGAAGCAAAGGCTACCAAAACTCATTTAAGACAAAAAGAGATTTAAAATGTTTTGTAGTTTGTTGCTCAAGATCAACATAAGACTTTTTATTTTGCTCTATTAGGCCTTTGGGCACAAAGTTTCAGTGGTTTGTTTTATGTCCACAGATGTCTAGTCGCTACAGTGAAATCCTGGAGAGACTGGACGCAGCAAAGAGAAACCGTCATTGAAGCATAGAAGACCAGGCCAGCTCTTTCCATCTTGTGCTCTCTGCCTGTTGCAGTGAATCAATCACATGTTCTAGTTGTTCATGGTTCGACTGTTGTGAATTGATCACCTTTTAGTTGTTCGTGGTTCGACTGTTGTCTTTGTCGTTTGTTTGCACTTTAATGAATTGAAGCTAAAATGCCAACAAGTGCCTTTAGAAAGACAATTCTGTTGAGATCCAAAGACCTTCAGAGGAAAAATAAAACACATCAGAATGATAACTGAGTCACATATTTTATTTTCAAACAAATAAACTCTTTTTCAAGTCCCAAAATAAACTTCAAACAAAATCTGCAGGACTGTGTGGACCCTCATGACAAGGACAGGGAAGACCATGAGGTCGAGTGTCCTGATAGGCTGTACCACCTGCAGTGACAGGAAGGAGACTGACTACTGTACAATCAAAGGGTTCATGTTAGCAAGCGCTTACTGCACAGGTGTGCTAGAACGTGACCGAGTCATCACCCAAAAAGTACAAACAAGATTTTTGATCCCACTCCACCCCAAAAGAAAAAGAAAAGTGTTTATGTAGTAATTTCTCTCAGCGGAACAACGATCTTCATCAGTTACACTCACACGCACACAGAGGCATTCAGGTTCTATCTTGTTTGCACGACTTGAATGGAAATAGTAAAATGAGATCAAGTTCTTTGGATTTGACATGGCTGACTGAGGTATGAATACCACAAACATGTTAACAGTCAGCTGGATGTGAACACCAGAGGACCAACTCTAATCTAATGATTGATTATCCCTCCTGGTTTGTATGACGCTTTGTAGGTTTCTTCCTTTACTTTATTTTACAATAGATATATATCATTTTAAATCTATACACCCAGACATGTTCCACGAGATATCACATGTAGACAGGCCCTACATCACGGAACGGAATTCTGCTCTGACTAGTTAAGTTTTCCAATAGGCATTTGAAGAGAAAAACCAACATTACAGCACATTTGTATGGAAATCATATCTGAAGAGTAGCTCAATCTTTACTTACCTGACATTTGTTGTCTATAAAACATGTTTGTCCCAGTTTGATTCACACATGCATGAAGCACAGGTGAGGTGGATCTGCTGGGGGCTTATTTACATTGTACAGCTACCACACCCTCTGAAACAGTCTGCAAACAGTTTATAAATGGCTCTGTTCCCTTCAGTTATTCCCTGATCTCTGGTTTTGACACAGGTAATGACAGCTGGTTTAGCAGTGGTGTCTGGCTGGTGGGCACACCTGTTTGGAAAAATGCCTGCAAGCACAGGTGCTTTGTAAGTGGGGAGGACCAAGGAACCCACAGGTCAGGCTTTCTGTGGAACGGGAGGAAATAAAAAGGATGCTTTTGCACTCTTCAAAAAGCAAGAATGTTCACAGGATCTCGTGCAGCAGAAGTCCTCCTCCAGATGTGCCCACGCCACGTGCTCAGGGCCAGTGGAGCTTCTGTCCAGGCGGTGACTCAAAAGATTACCAAACTGGTAAACAAGTTCACAGCCTCACGAGAAAGAAGACGACCTGTTTGTACAGTCCGCTTTGGGAGACGAACAAAACATTTCACTGACATCACCCTTTGACTGATTATTTGTTCTGATTTGGCAACTATGAACTCTTTGTTATCGTTCTACCATGGCCTTGAGTCACAGCAGGAATGGTATCTGTATAGGATTCCTGAGCTGGTCCAGCTCACCGCGACACTCCAGAGCTCAGCACGGGGCTTGGTCACCTTCCAGCGCCAGCATTATTAGGAACTTACAGATACACAAAGCCTCAAGTTTTACTCAAACACAGCTTTAGTGTTTTTATGGTAGGGGACAATTCAAAACAGGTTATAACTATTTGACTTTAAGAACATCCAATACAATTGTTGTCTTGTTCTACCCGTTTTAAGATCGCCACAATGGCGGCAGATAGGACAGTACCATGTCACCAATCTTAAGTGAATCCTCTGGAAAGGCAGAGAGTGTAAGAGGGTGGTCTGCTGCTAAACAGGAGTTAGACGCCTTTGGCTGTCTAAATTTAATCCAGATTTAGAAATTGCAGAGGATAAAGATTGAAAACAGGGAAGAGGAAAAGTGCTCACAGGGATGAGACTCGCTTTAATCTATTGCACTCGACATCAGGCCTCCCTACAGCTTCAGGAATCAAAATAACGCAGAGAAAAATGCTCTTCTCTCGTGTCTCATCAGCCGTTTGCAGCTTTCCTCACAGACAACAGGTAGTCACAAAACAGAATTTGTATTTGATGTAAGGCAGTTTGGTGTTTTGCAGAGAGCCCAGATACACGTCTCTACCTCCATCCTTCACAGAGCAGCTAAAAACCACAAGCAAATTAAAAAAAAATAAACATAAAAGAAGAAAGAAAATCTCACAGCCCCCCAGGTTGACAATTCTAGTGAAGTGTAAAATGTGTACTCTTAATATGCGGTAAAATCTCAGTAGAATTTTCTCATTTATTTTATGATTTTTTTTTTAGAATATAAATGTAGAGATTCACAACACATTTCTTCCACTTGATCTGCCTTTCAGTGTCTTTATCTGCTGCGGCACAGACAACTGGCAGACAAACAGCAAGCCGGTTTGCGAATCACCAGTTTCTTCAGGCTTCTCCGCTCAGTATAAACAAGAAACAACAGTACCATCAGCAGCAGGGCTCCATTTCATCCAGTCTGTTTAGAAAAGCACAACAGAAAGAAAGCCAAACCTCCACTCAGTCTTCAGCTTCTCACCTCGTCTTGAATATGACTTGATGAACATTTACAGTGTTCAAACTTGGTGTGATTCATCTTTCTTCCCCTGCCACCTCTTCTAAAATCCCCGCTTGTGTCCAGACTTCTGCGCATCGTACGGATCTCCGGGCAGCCCCAGTTTACAACAGGATGTGTTCTTTTTTCCCTTTTTGTTTTCTTTGACAGATTCCTTTGGAATGGCATTTCTAGTCTTGTATGGATTTTGTTGAGAACTCATGCAGGGGTGTGCACAGTCACAGTAATGGTGATAAGACTTCTTTTTCATTTAGAGAGTAACATAATGATGACACTAAAACTTGATATGAAACATATCTGCAAAAAGGAGGTGAGGAGGGGGCTTGTGGTTGGGGTCTCTGGGGGGGAGAAGGAGGAAGAGGGGAAGCTCCACACTAACGCAGAGAGAACGGCAGGAAGCTCAGAGCTTCTCCGAGGAGGGGATCCAGATGTAGGGCCCAGACTGCTCCTCAATGATGAGCTTGATTTTGTTGTAGATCTCCTCTAGCGAGTCTCCCTGGACAATAGCTGGAGACAAACAGGGGCAGAGCTGTGTCTTATGTTCAGGTGAATCGATAACGTTGCCTTTACTAATAAGGATTCAAACTAAGAGGCTGCTTTGATTCTGGGCTTTTTGATACACGTCTTGGTTTTGTTCGGCATATGAAAGCCCACTTGAACAATAATGCAAACTAAACAAGTGATTCCCATTCTGCCTTAATTAGAAGACAAAAAAAGTGTCACACTTTTTGATTAGGAAGAGAAAGTAAAACAGTGAGTTTGACGAAAAGGGACTCATGAAAAAGACAGAAAGCCTCTCCCTGATGAATGCGGTATAGTTAGGAGGAGCTGAATCTTAAAGGTCTAGCTCATGTTTCTCCCTCCTTCACCAATCAGATCCTCATCTATAACCACCATTTGAACTGTTGGATGGAGGAATTATTCACTCAATGACTGCACTGACATGCACACCTTCTTCTAAATAGACATTAGTGTTATTGTTCTAAATAAACACGAGCCAAAAGTTTGAATGAATTAAAAACATGAACATCAGTGGGAAGTCTTACCAGTGAAAAACTCTCCAAAGTCTTGCTCCAGCTTCACTGCCTTGTCAAACACTTTGTTGGCCTGGTCGTACGTCTGTCTCTTGTTCATTTCCCTGGAAAAGACGGTGGTCGTGTGATTATATTTACACTTGTAAACATATGCAGACGCAGCTACAACTTTTTTAAAGTGGATAAGCTGACTCACATTAGAGCTTCAATGGATTTTGGTTTTATAAAGATGGCAACTGGATAAAGTTGTGCTTGCTGCAGTCGTTTTATGGCATTTCCAGACACATCCAGGATGCAGTGTTTCCCCTGTGAACAGTCATCGTGTTCAGATCAGGTCAGCCCTTCCAATGATTGATGCTTTAAGTTGAAAGCTGCTTTAAGGCTACGTCCACACCTGCCGTTTGACTCGTGTTCAAAAACACCACCCAGACATTACGACCATATCACAGTTTCTGATTGGTCAGAGTTCGACCTGGTTTAACTTTTAACTTGCCTTCAGTGACAACACATTTTGTACGTAAAGCCTAAAAACGGTCGTAAACGTGCGCATGTACTTGGGAACCCGAGAGTTTTGAATGCGGAAGCCGACATGCACTTTTGTTGTAAGTGGCTGCTTGAACAGGGCGGTGTGTATGTAGCTTAGCGGATAAAATGTTGGTCTTGTTGCATCAACTCTTTTGACTGGCTTGTTTGCTGGCCTTCCACCAAACTTGCGGTGATACCTACCCTTTCAGCCACAGTTCGGACAGACAAGATGCTCGTCCCGTAGAGGTTCTCATTAAACTGGCCGGCTTCAATGAACTTATTATCTTGAATGTCTTTCTCCATTTGCTCTCTTGAGGCCACAAAGTGGTAGTCCTGCCCATCCATCTCGTTCTCTCTCCTCGGGCGGGTGGTATCTAGAAGCAAATGAGAGTTGATTTTAGTCGCTGCGATTATGTTTGGCGTGCGGCGGTGCTCAGTGTGGAACACTCACGGGGTACACATGAACCAAACTTGTGAGGGAACTCTGAGATGAGGTCATCATTTACTCTATCTTTCATTGGGCCCAAAATGATCACAGGCCTCGTGTAATGAACTGGAAAAAACAACAACAACAAAAGAGGGAGTTAAAAAATGGTCAAAGATGCAAAGACTAAATGAATCTTAGAAAAGAGATTCTACTCACTTTCCTGTCGAATGACCGGCTCATAAGAGAGAATAGTGTCTTCTTGACCCTCTGTAAGAATATAAAACATGAAATTCAGCGAGGAACATGTGAAAGGATACATTTCTGAGAGGAGGTTAGGGCTGGGTACCATTTCTACATTTTAATAACCTGATTGAACTTGGATTCACAAGTTCCGAGAGCCCGGCCACTATTAGAGACGAGGGTCTAACAGAAACAAGTGCCTGTTAGACCCGGCAGCTATTGGAGACGGTATCGATTAGAGACGGGGCTCTTTTGGAATATATGCAATATTAAAAAAAAAAAAACTTAAATATTAGTGTCAACTAAACAAAGCTGGTGCTTGAAATGATACATTTCTTACATTTAGAGCGAAACAAAAAACGTTTCTGCTTTAAAAATATAAGAAGTTGTATTAAGCAGAAGTCAATGATTGGATTTTTTGAAAGTGTAATCATATTTTAATTAAGTTGTTTTAAAAACCCAGCTCTACCTGATATATTGATTTCATACACAAAGGTCAAATATTTTTAATGTGTGCAATATTTAATGATTCAAGAGTTTCATTGTTGTAAATATAGAAACATGTGAGAACTGTATGAGTTAGGATTCATACATTAAATGAAATAAATGCAGGATTGTTTAGAAATGGGGGTGTAGCCATTTATTTTAACAACAATTTGATTCACGTCATTATTTGTGGCTGCTGATACAATTCATAGTAAAACTGGGTTCATTTTGAACGATCCAATTCAATCCGATTCACTGCACTAAATTCGATCCAGGACATCTACAACCAGAAATCTGTGATAAATACCTGGGTACTAAACAGTATCGTTAAAATGATTTTATAATGGTACAAAGTTGATTGGATTAACAACTTGCCTCAGACAGATCGTTCTGGTTGGAATGTAGAAAAACAATCCCTGATTAATCGTTAAACCCTGATTTCTAAACTAGAAGCATCACTTTTCATATAATAAAAAACAAGTTCTCACTATGTGCCTTCCATATTCTCTCTTGACTTTGAAAAAAAACGTGTGAAAACAAATATTAGGAAATATCAAGGACTCACTGGAACTACTTTCACTGTCACTCGTGTTGGACGTCAGGCATTCTGCAAAAATGAGAGGAGACTTTAGCTAAAGCGCTCACATTCACATAAGCAGATTACTTTTGGGTGAAAACTAAAGTGGGGAAAAAGCCCTGTTTTTCAACCACTGAGACATCAAAAAAGGGGAATAAAGAAAGCAGAAGTCTTCTTTGTTGCGGCAGCCAAGGTCTTGCAGTAATGGGGAAGTGGTTTTGGGTACAAGCAATAGGATTTTAAGTGTTTCCTGTGGAAGTATCCCAAATGAGGCACTATTCTCTGGCCTGTGTTTGCTTCTGCTGGCTCTGTGCCTTTAGCGGCTGATACTAGATTACAGAAAAAAACCAAAAAACATATCGCTGCTACGCTGTCCGGGAGCTGGCCGACTCAGGGGAAAAGGAGGAAAGAGTGTTTCCAGCCAAACAGAGTGACACTGCACTGGCGACAGATGTTTCACGGCTCTCTGTGACCTTACATGACAAAACTCCTTCATAAAAGGCCTCTAGAGACAATCCCAATAATTGCATTGCTCAGTCCTCCTCCCCTGGGTGTGCATCTTCTGCATGCACTCTGAAGCTGAGTAGAAATGTGAGTAAGCTCTGAATGTGTGTGGTTTTTTTTTGCATTCTCAGCTGGGCCTGCAGTGACAAAGACTTTCCTCTGAGGACGGCTGCTTGACACAGTGGAACCACACACTTACTCAAACTCTTTGATCCATAAAAGTCATCGCTTAACCCTGGGAAGTCCTAGGTGTCCCGACAGGTGAGAGCAGAAACCAAGAGAAGAAAGCAGACAGGAAGAAGAAGAAGAGGTTAGTGAGAGTCGGGGCAGAGGAGGAGAGGAGTGTTGTGCTCACCAGGCCTGCTGACACATGATGCTCTTGGACTCATTAAGCCTCAACGTTTGGTTAATCCACTGCCTTTCAATTACATATACCCAAATCCATTACAATGGGATTCTGATCTGTTAAGCATTCATGCTCAGTCTAGTTAATGAGACTTTTCTTCCCACTGGCTAGCGACCGCCCCAAAAATTGATAAGGAGTGGCATCACAGCATTAGAAGGCCTGTGTATTGATGCAGCCGAGAACTTGTAAACACAGCTAGATGGTGTTCTGGAGCCCAGAGACAGACGCACAGTCACACCAAAGAGGGACGCCCACATCTGCAGCCTGATGGCGGGTTTTTTTCCTGCACGGTGGACGTCTCTCTGGAGTTTGCAAGAGGGGGATGACAGTTGTGGCGTCACACAAAACATACGAGGAGGTGAGTGGAAAGATGAAAGTTGAGAGACAGATCTAAAGTATGAAGGGAAAAGGGGGGAAAAAAAAGAACGCACGCCCCCCCAAACCCCTCATCCCACAGCTGGTACTCACGTGCTGGTTCCACCAACTCGTATGCAATATTCTCCTTGCTCTTGTAAAACGGGAACTTGCGTGAAAGGTTGAAACTTTTTTTGCGCTTTACTTTGACTGGCTGCTTGTTGATGTGCAGGTGAGGGGGGGGGCGATGAGATGAAAACAAAAACAAACAAACTGGGTTTCAATGAAGGTACTCCACAGTCATGCAGAAAAAACCAAATGAAATGCAAACAATGCACATCAAATAATGAGAATGAGACAGAGGTCATGGGTGAAACAACTGTGTGGGAAACAAGTCTTTTAAACAAGTTAAACTAATTTGGTCACATTTTAAGGATAAATGCAGGTTTGTAGTTTGTTTAGAACTCTTAAGCTGCGTTCACACTGAATGCGATTTGAGCGTCGGGCACAGACAACAGTCTGGCAGAAGTACGTTTCAGCTGGCGCTGCAAGATTCTGACGCGCGGCAACTATCTTATTGCACAACTTCAAATATCTGAACTTTAGCAAAAAATGTGCATCACATCAACCAATCAGGAACGTAGCTTTGGCCCCTGATGTGCGGATGACATGATCAGCGGGTGGAGTCCAAAACCAACATGGGGAGTATGTGAAGCTTTGAAATATTTTTCTTATTTGAATCGAGACAATCATAAAGGGTTTTCTACTAGTATTCTTTTTATTTTTGCCCTTCTTGGACTAATGCCAGACAGCAAGTCCTCAAACTGGGTCACCGAGAGAGTGAAGTACCGCTGAAAACTGACACAGCTCCTGCAGTAGATGGTGAACCTCACCGCACTGGGAGAGTCTGAGATGATCAACCCAGACATGAAGACGTGTTTACCAATGCTTTTGTACATCTCTTTGATTTAAATATATCTGACCTCTCCCAGATCTCATTATTTGTGTCTTTCATTGTAAATTAAATAGTTTGCCAATGCTTTGATGCAGCGATATGGCTGGAGACTTTGGGCAGTAGCTCCTCCCACAACGCATTTATGGACAAGCGAATAGCATTTGGTGTGAATGCAGCATTAAAAATGTGATTTTATTTTTTTAAAGCTGTGGAGGCCTGCGCAGACCTCCCATGTCTTTAGAGCTTCTGCAAACCGAGACCTCACAGCTCTTAGCCTGCTTCACTGAGCAGGAACTGGTCTGTTTCCCACATTCGAGGGGGAGGGAGGTCAGTCATTTCCCTGGGAGCTCAGCTGCAGCTCAGCAGACATCTGATTGGGTGCTGGGACAGGGAGAAAGCTGCCTTTTCCACTTACCCTGTTAGACTCGATCATGCCTGTTCTGGCGTGGAACTTGACAGTTTTTAATCTGGCCCGCTCCTTCTTCTCCACTCTGAAAACCATTATTTTACAATAAAAACAGCCATTTACATCACCACTAAAGACATATGGGGAAGAAAAAGATCATAGTAACACAAAACAGGGACAGGGTACCTCTTCTTGCTTGGAATGACCCCGATCTGTTCGCTTTCTCCATGAGGAGTGACGAGTCTCGCCTGCCACCACTCATCATCAGATGCATTTATGACATGAAGGATGTCCCCATAAGAGAAGCTCAGACCTTGGCTGGGCAGGCAGCTGTCCCTTGTTCGATCATAGTCAAACAGAGCTCTAGAAAACAAAGAAAGCTTGGATTACGCTCACTCACATATATTCTGGATTCATTCATGCTGAAACGTATAAACCTCCATCATACAACAGGCTCGTGTTAGTGTGCTGTATTGGGTTCTTATTGACGATTTGTTCAGGTTGTATTAGAACTGAGGCTTCCAAAGATGTCTCTGAAAATGCCGTTTTTCTTAATTGTTTTTACTAGTTGGCATAAAATGCAAACCAGCACCATTGCACGTTGGATTGTTTAATGTGTTGTTGAACAGGTAAACTCAGATCCAAACCTGTTCCTGCTGAACAGGTTCCATGTTCTCTGACGTATGAGAACATTTCTACCAACAGTATGTTTCTATGGATGCGGGCTTTGCTATACATCCTCTTATCAAACCTCGGCTGAAATACAGAACTGAAACTCTTATCAGGAGAAACTTTTGCGATGAACCAAAACCAGCGTATTGGTTTGTGTTGCATCCCCAACATTTCCAGTATCAGGTGCAGCCAACAGGCGACAGACTCCCAGCTTTAAGCATGTTGAAGTACCTCGGAGTGCAAACGCACGACACTTTTAAAGGGCACACCACCAGCTCCACGCCTCCACATTCCTGAGGCTGGATTTGTTGAATATGGCGGCTCCCACTTCACTTTGCTAAACAGACAGCTTTCACAGCATAACTGCAGGCTTAGTCACCTGCACAGGAGCAGGATATGCCCTACAACCCCCCACAGCAGTCCCTCTATAAGAGAAGAATGACTCAGACTGATGAGAATACCTGCTATAGGAGGATCCGAGATGAAAAAACGCCGCTAAGTAAACATGACCGGAATAACTCACACGATGTCAAAGGAAGTCTTTCCAGTTATGTTTTTTGTATGAAATGTTTAAATGTTTCCTTAAATTTTGTTAAAGAAGACACTGTTTAGCAAATTATTCACTAGTCTGGGGATTCTGCAGGTGAAGCAGTTTTTTTTTACTCAAAAACAGAGTAAATTCGTAGCTTTGTAGTAAAACATAAACATCAGACCAGGGAGACTGATATACACCAGTGGTCTCCAGCTTGGTTTTCAAGACGCTTGTTTCTCAGTTAACCCTTCCTTAGTTGCTGCTGATTCCTGGAATCGGGCGTGTTCAGTTAATCAGGATCTGGAAGCTAGAGCAGGGTTAGCCAGAAAAGCAGGAAACCACGGTTGGAGATCACATTGACACAAAGGTTTGGGGGAACCTGATGAAAGAACAATCACTGCCTGAGGAAGATTTCCCTTAAACTGCAATATGCATGTAAAAGGATGCTTTCCCACTATGATAGGTTCCAAAAACTGTAACAAATTAACACCTTCAAAATCCTTTGTCCTTCTATTCCCCTGACTAAAGTGGATTGTGAGCACCGTAACCTCCTAAATACATTTTCCAACCCTTCCAGGATTGATGCTTCTTTGGATTCACGCTGTGGATCAACGTGTAAAGAACTGTGTCTTTATTACTAACAGTCTTTAAAAAAAGAATACACTAGCTGACAGATTGAGCACTGAAACCAGTGTTTTTTTCATGGCCCTGTGTCTAAAATGCTGCACAAGCCAGTTTGTGTAATGACGCGGTCTGAAACACTCGCACCATAACAAAACATGTTTGCAGTATAAAGTTCAAGATTTGTTGAAGTTAAAAGATACAACTAAGCTGCTCAGCAGGAGCAGTAAAGTTCATTTTAAGGTAAAATGAAATGCTCCTCAAGTTTCATCAGAAAGTATACCCAGCACTCCGGCAGAAGGGTTACGCCAGAGTCTGGTCACCTGAAGCCTCAGGATGACTCTCCTTTTAAACAAGCAGAGTCGTGTCACCTGTTTTAATTTCTAAATGAGCCTCCATCTAGCCTGGCAGCTGTCCCAAATCACAACCCCAGCCTGTTAGATAAGCCCTGCTGTCAGTCTGCAGCCAGTGACATCAAGGTGTCAAACTAATACAGAGGAATCCATGTTAATCAGCCTTGATAATGACCGACCTCTGCAGCGTGCAGACAAAAGCCCAGCTTCAATAGAACGTTTTAACTTGCGGCCTGTGTCATGTGTGACTGCTGGGGAAAACGTGTGCAAACAGGCTTCACTCTCCCCCACAGACGGGCTGAGGTGTGTTATGCAAGAACGCTTATTTTAACTGCAGATCTTGGCATTTGGAGTGCTGAGCGTGGCTGTATGTGTGTTGCACATACCTGACATAGAGGGAGCGCTTCTCGCTGGTGCGCAAGGAGCCTGAGCCTGAGCTCATGCTGCTGTTCATCATCTGCTCCCTCAGGTCGTGGATCTTGGACTCAAAGCGACTATATTCTGCACCAGAGGAAACAGAAATGAGTGTTAACCTCAAAGCAGCCTTTAAGCAAACACTGGAAGAAGCCTGGACTTCTGCTCGTCTGCCTTTCCCTACTGGAGTATGCTGAACTGAGCTACAGCTAAGAGGGGAAAGGTTCAGCAAATCCTTAAGCTGATTAATGACCCCAGGAACAGATGGTTTATCACAGATCTACCTTACACATTCAGTAATGTCTCCTCAGATAATTAATTATACAGATTAATGAAGATCAGCACGTGCTGTTTAGCGCGCTTTAAAGGGGAAGGCCTCCAACAATTTGCAAATGCAATGACCATTTTTCACAGGTGTAACTCCAGCTGCAGCTAAGCAGCAGGCATGATGTATGAATCCACCCAGACCCCCTCATTAAGATTGCTCTCATTGGCCTGCTGAGCACAGCCACTGCACCACAGCACGCAGGTAGACAAACAGACGGGCAGAAACAAGCGCGCAGAGCCCCCAACGCTTTTACACTAAGGCAGCACTGAATCTGAGTAAAAACAACAAAGATTTGTCTTTTAAAAGGTAGTTTTCTGCTCCATCGAGAGATGTACATTTTCAGTGGTTCTTGTCTTGTGAAAAATTAAGATTAAGTCAGATTAAAAGGGATTTCTAGTAGAGTGCCATCTGACAAAAACAAAATCTCTATTTCTTTATTGTGCATTTCAAGTTTACTTAAGCAACAAATCTATTCAAATTGAATCTCTATAACTTAAACCACAAACAATTTACATGCTGTCACAGATATTTTCAACTTTACATCCACCCAAAAAGTCTGTAGGCAGAATTATTGACAGTTTCAAGCCTACAAGTTGAAAATATGTGGAAAAAAAAGAATGTGTGTGATTATACCTGGCTGTGCCATTATTCATTTCCTGGCTGGCAGGAGGGGGATATGCGAGAAATAATGCGTGTACAAACTGATGAAAATCTGATCACCAGCTGAGAAATCAGCAGATCACTACTGAGTGAAAAGTGTAAATGTTTCCTGTAGCACTACCTGTGTGGCTGTATATTCACAAAAGAGAAGGAAATCGTATCTGCTCCTTGATTATAATTAACATATAAAAAAACAATAGGTGAATAGATTATTATTTAAATTAGTCTTGGAAGTTTAAGAGAGTCAACTCAAAAGTTAACCATCCGAAGCATCATGTCACAACCACAGATCAAAGTCCATGCTCAATGAAAAATCCTACATGTGGACCTGAAAAGACAAACATCCTTCTCCAACGAAGGCAGATCCAGCTCCTGCGAAATGCCGAGCAGGTGCAACAAGTTCCAACTGCATCTCACTGAACTCCACAGAGAATTCAAAGTAAACATGTCTCAGGTTCTGGCCCGGTGACACATCTCCACCCTGTTCTCCACTCAAAGTTAATACAATATAACAAGGTGACGCTGCAAGGTAGGTAACCAGACACTGCCTGACTGTCCGTAACCAGAAGCAACCATCTCGTATATGAGGAAAATGCCAGGTACAGGAGAAATGGGAAAAAAAAAGCAAGACACGAGTAGCAGTTTGGGAGAGAAGGGGCTGTGGGACAAGACAAAGAGTAGCTAAATACAGAGAGCTGACTGAACGCTTGGCTGAACAGCACTTCCAACCTGAATGGCTGCTTGTGAGCCGATGAGATAACACCGGTCCTATCGGTTCTTCAGGTTTACTTATTCACATTCCTGACGTCTGCATGACTCAAAATGTTGTGGACATGGAGAACGAGCAGAAATAACAACAGAACTGCAGTTACGGAAATGACGGTCAATCAATTATATCAAACACTCTTTTCTGATCAGGGTATCAGATTGAAGTAGGGCTAGGTGATAAAACGATGGCTAACAATACGGAAAATCACCTTTTCTCAATAGAATAATTAGCCTATCGCAACTTCTTTTTATGTATCTGAAAGTGACACTCGCCAGTTTTGAGCATTTTCTCCTCTTTGGTGTGTAAAAGTTAGAGGGTTAGGGTTAGTTAATTTAAGCTTATAGTTAGATGGCAATAAAGACGTGTTCATACCATTTAAAAATTACTTTTATGCAATTTTATATTTTAACTTAAAAGAAAATCAGAAAAGTATTTCTGTGTAAAAGAATTCTAATTTGCTCTGTAGATTTTTTTTTTTATGTACTCGCCAACTCGGCTGATGATTAAAAAATTAAACGTAAACCCCCTTGAGGAGATAATTTATTTTTCTATCAACAAAAAACAGAGTAACATGCACTGCAAACTGTGAAGAAGGCATGTTCCTTCTAAAACTGGAAATCCCACCCCACCTTTTTCTATCACCTGGAGCAGTGCAACCAAACATGTTCAATTTCAGACTGAAATAAACGATCATTCTCCAGCAAAAATAACAAAGTTAAGACCTTCACAGCAGCAACAGTCAGAGAATTTGCTTTTAGGTCCTAGCTTATTCACAGAATGTTGATGACATTTGTTGTCAATTTTATGTTTGTTCTGTAAAACTTGAAAACATTAGAATTTATTTATAGAATTAATGCTTTGTTTTTAAATGGAACTGATCAAACAGTATAGTGTTTTGTTTTATTTATGTTCTTCTTTGAAACATGAAGGCTTTTGTTTTAATTTTCTGTTTACTTTGTAATATTTATGCCCTTTCTTAGTTATCTGAAATAAAAACTGTTGCATCATATTCCTTCAGTGCATCTGTTATGTTTAAAGTATGATAGGAAATAAATATTTCAATCTAAACAACCTGCTGATGTTTACACATTTCTCTTATGAGCCACAGTGTTCAAATATAACAGATATAGTTGTTTGGTTTATATTGTGAAATTTATAGTTATCACCTGATAAAAAAAAAAACATACCGTAAAATAAAAAATTCTATATCCGTCAGCCCGAGATTGAAGGAATTTCACAAGCACTGAAAGTCATTTAGAATAATATCTTTAGGATCAAGCAGGAAGTTTCATTAGTTATAAAACGGGAACTGTGCACTTACAATACTTAAAAAGAAGGAATAGATTATTTTAAAAGTCTGATTTAAGGCATTTTCCCCATTCAGACTGTTGTAACGAGTAATGGAGTTTCAAAATGATTTGCTTTAAAGATGCTGTGCTAAAACATTGAAACTCTTTCACAATAAAAGATTCGTTAACTGTCACCATGCAGAAAGAAGCGTGGACACCCTTTGTGTTGTCATGACAGCACACCTGGACAGTCCTTTTCATCCACTGTAAAAAAAAGTCTGTTAATATTGTTCCAGGAAAGTAAGATCCTCTCCTGCACTGTTGATGTTTTTCTTCCTCTTTTTTCTCATCCCTTTTCTGCATAATTAATCCACACTGAACCTTGACAGTTGCTCAGGGCGTTTTTAGATCACTGAAACCTTTTGTGGTTCTTCTAAACACAACTTATTTGACACATGCTAAAGGCTGTTTGTTAATGGTCAAATGTTACAGTTTCTGCATTAATTCTGCACCAATGTGTCTCAATTTGTTCAAGGATGGGCTTCTCATCAATTACAAACTTGACCTGGACATAACTCCAACCAATTTTACTAAGGATTTTATGACCAGAAATTCTTGAGTCCCTTAAATCAGTTTGTTCTCTTCAGTTAGCCTGTATTTTTAGGAATGACCCATGAGAAAAAAGAAGACAGCTTATAGAAACTGGGCCTATTCTCTACCTCACTCTCAGTGTCCTCATTAGTAGGACAGCCTTTTTATTTTGGGGAATGGTGGCTTTTCTTTTGATCTCGTTATGCAACACAGTGGACATGTACTTGAAATGTGGGCGAGTTGTGTTCTATTGGACAGTCGAGCTAGTCCATGCTAATGCGGTGAACTTCAGAAGGTTTAAGATGCTGTTGCTGTGAGCTAATAAGAGCTCACAAGAGCAACATTTCCTCAAAACCCCTTCTCTCATTTTCCAAATACAATGTCTTAGGGTGTAATTATTTGTCTTGATGACTGGGGAGGGCAGTGTGTAGCCATAGACCACCTAACTAGTGACATGATTAGGAGCTAAAGACCTGTTGATGCTCCAGAAGGCCACTCGAGAGTGTGCTGACCCTTCTGCTGCAGCTTGTGTACACCGCTGTGGCTTCTTGTAGTACTAAGAGCTGGACTTCAATCAGAGCTCTACGGATGCCTGGTTCCGAGCCCTTGAGGAAACTCTCCTGGGCAGTTTGCCTGGAACAGCCAAGTGCTCATCGTCCATTTCAGCTTCTAACTGACTTATCCTTGTGCAGCTCATGGGGTGTTCCTACAAACTCAAATTACAAATGGTCACACTCTAAGATGCTAGCAAAATTACTGACAACACACTTTGGGTCAGAGAAAGTTAATAATTTGCCATCACTTGACTTGTTAGCTTACAGTGGTTAAGAATTGTGCACTGGCAGACAAGTCCTCCTCCCCGAGTTACAAAGGGGGCACACAGCTGAAAGCAACAAGATATGGAAAACAAAGCTTCCCTTCAACTAACCACATCATTATTCAAGATTCTGCTCGAATGATCTGGCATGTGGGACAAAATGAACTTACAGCGCCAAGTATGACAATTAATCTTCATTTTCAGATGGGAGGACTAAAAAACACAAATTGCACAGCTCTGAGATTTCGGCTAAGCCTTTGTCAGCCTGTGTCTTAACCCGGATCAATTGACAGAGCATGCTGCACATGAGTTCCCAGTGTCCTTGAACTGCAGTTAGACATTCGAAGCCGGTCTTACTAACAGGGGGAAAGCATGAAGTTAGACAGCATGTCCCCTCACATTCCTTCCACAGTCCAACCAGAGAACTCAGTCGAGATATAAAGCTAACAATATCCTCTCCGGTATTATTCCAGGAACACACCAACGTGGCCGGACACACGTGCAACCAACTAAGAATGTAGCAAGGTAAAAAGCTGTAGCAGAAAGCCAAGCTGGAGCTGCCATCTTGTTAGACAAACGCCAGCATAGAAACTTGACCTGTGGTCAGATGTTGAAGAAAGGTGAAGGCACACAGATGTAAGATCAAAATGAAAGGAGGTGAGTTCAAATCGCTGAGCTGACACACACCTGTCTGGCCACACCTATAAGCCCAGGTTACCTGGAAGAACTCAGGAGCTGTTCAATGGGTTCCTCTGATGTCTTTTTCAATGAGTACGTCATCAAGGCTGGTTCCAGGTCAAAACAGTTCAACCATCTACACGGTAAAATAATGGTTTAGGAACGGACAAGAGTATTTTAGACGTCACGCTTGCTTTTCAACAGGTTAATGATAGTTGGAATAACAGCGCAGAGCAGACCTGTTTTTCCTCTGTCTGTAGATACAGGTAAACAGCGGTAAACTTCCTCCACACTACAGCGACTGCAGTCTGTTCTCTAGCACCGCCATGTGCCTCTTTCTCTCTCACCTCACTCAAAAGCAACAGCAGCTATAATCGGTCCCACAGTCGGTGGTTTCTTCATCCAGTCATTAGGAAGTTCACGCCGCTCTGCTGCTGCTGTTGTATCCGGGCCCATCCCCCATCTGCTCTGGCTGGTAGACAGACATGCGAGTTTTGTCGCTTTCCACCTTTGTTTTGTTTCAAACTTTCCACCCGGAACTGGAGCTCGTACTTCCAGCTTACGCTCGTCGTGTCATCTCTGCCCGAGTCGTGTCTACCAGCCGCGGCTTCTCGTCAGGGCTCAGTTTGAACAAGGAAGGGCAGCGGCGGCTCGTTTACCCGCCTTGCAGATGGCTTAACCCTTTAGCTTGCTGAACAAGAGCCGCCCCTGAACCTGAATGGGATATAACGTCAACCTTTCCGAGTCTCCGCCCCCCGTTTGCCGACGTACTCGAGCAGACCGACGCTGAAGCATCGGTACAGGGGGACACGAAACATGCGGTACGATGCGATCATCACGTTAACACCGGTATTAAAACAGTTAAAAAGCTGTAGGGACGCAGATTCCACTGACCGGGATTTTAAGAAGCACATTTCCCAGAATGCAATATGTGCGAGTGTTTATTAAATTCCATTAATAACAATATTTCTCATATTTGCGCTTTATTAACAACACGTTTTCCTGCACAACATTCACATTTCAAAGTCTAAATGTAACAGTAAATTTGTTCTATAACTTTAAACCCAGACTAAAGTAATTTATACCATCAACTGCATTTATATACTGTTTTTATATACATTTATTACATTTAAAAAACAAAGCTTAGTAGGGTTGTGGGATTACTTTAACTTTTGTTTGAAGAATAATTCTGTGAATCTTCAAGTTGGTAAAACAATCTAACACATTCTCATTCCCAACTCATCACATTTTGACTCATGGTTAAAGACACCCTTCGTGTCACTTTTGTCGTTTTTTGATGGCTGTTCCTGGCTGTTTCAATTAAATCAGGGTTTTGGTTGTTTCGTCAGACGCTGTACATGGACCGGGCTTGGGTTAGTGTACCGGTACTGGGCGCGTCCCGAGGTTTGGTCTGCATCCGGAATCTGTACCACATCTGGAACCAGTGCTGTTCCGCGTCCGGTACTGGGTTAAGGTTAGGATACTGATACCGAACCGGTACCGGTTTGCGGCCCGGAGGTTGGGTAGCTTTGACTTAACTGGAACACCCAGAGCGTAAAAAAACTTCAACATTTGATGTGGAGGGGTCCTCAACCATGCATCAATAATCAGCTCTGAGTCGTGGGTTGGTCCATTGGTACGGAGTAAGCCTGCTCTCATGTCCCATTATCCTTTTGTTTACACTCTCTCCCACTAGCTTACAGCCCCTTACAACCCAACATTATCAGTGCAACAAAAATGTCAAGATATATCAGAGCTTTCTAGTTGTACAGTCTTGAGTCAGATGCCAGCTCTGACGAGCGGAACAAGATGTACATGGATCTAGTCTTCTACAGGGGGATGCATCAGAATAAAGTGAACGCGGAGCTTGTGACCCATCAAGTGTGGCACTTACGCCACTGCTACAAGCTTTTTCCAACAGCATTTTTTGACTGCTCCTGATTCACAGAGATTTGAATAAATAACTACTCGTTTTTTATCTTAATTGTCTTTATAAAGGTGCAGCTGCACATTCCATATGGGAGATTACACAAAAAAATCTGCAGTTTAACCGATTGGTTACTTTACAGGTAATTTTAAGATGAGAGTAGTGTTCCGACATAACTTAGATTTTACTTATTTAGAATAAAGTGGTTCATAAGAATTTTAAATAATTTAGGTTTTGCTTGGCTGGATGGTTTTCTTTCTTCTCATTGTGAATAACCTTGAGACCATTTAGTTTTTAAAGAACTTACTGATCTTGAAAAGGTGATCATAAGACAGTGGGGGGCCTACCTTCAGGCCTGTATTGCGCAATGATGGTGACGGTCTGGCCCGCTCTCTTCAAGGCTGCTGCTGCCTGCTCATGAGTGGCATTCCTAAGATTTACTCCATTTACCTGCAAAAAAATAATAATATTACAAACACAAAACAAAATACATTTTTCAAATCAAATATATACTGGAATCTTTTATAAATATAACATGCTTAGGATTAATAGAGTGATGTTAAATGATTTTAGTTCAGTCTCCAGTCCGAGATTAGATCTTCCCTTATTATGGGAACACTTTATATAATCTAGGGTTAGATAATAGGTAGGTGTTTTTCTAGTAGATATTCTCAATTGGAGTCACTCATTGTTTCCATAAAAGTACAATAATGTTTTTGGGTTTCCAGCCACATTTATTTTGGGTAATACCAAACTTTTCAGCAGCGTGCAGCTTAGCTCCCTCACAGTTATTGTAAAGTTATGCTCAAGGACATTGAAGCGTGGGCAGGTGTTTGCAAGGCCGCCTTTAATGCCATCATCATTTTTCTGACAGCAGGAGTTGGCTAAAAAAATCCCCCCTGTCTCAAATGAGCTATAGATGTGGATGGGGGCAAACAGGAAGCTGGAGGTTAGAAATACTAACTGAAAGAATGCGGTCGCCCCTCCTCAGCTCTCCGCTCAGGTCAGCAGGTCCTCCAGCCAAGATAAAGGAGACAAAAATCCCCTCTCCATCTTCTCCACCGACGATGTTGAAGCCCAGACCTGTGGAGCCCTTGTGCAGTACCACCTTCCTCGGTTCCCTGTAAAACAGAGTGACAGTGTTGGACGGAAGGGCAGCACACAAAAAGTATGGAACAAAATGACACCAGAGATTTGACTTCAAAATAATGACAACAATAACAACAAAATAAAAAGTAAAAAACAAAGTAAACATTTACATTTGAATGATGCCAAACTTTATGAATCTATTGTAAACTGCAGATCAGCTATGCTTAACGATCACTCTTCACAAAAACAGAAAACTATTTAAGAAAAATAATATTGTACAGTAATCATAACTGTAGCACATCGCTTGGGTGCTTGGTGCAAAATTTCTGGCCAAAGTTAGTTGTAAAATAACAACAAAGTAAATTTTGAATAGGATGTTTTTGTTAACATCTAAAGTGTAGAAAACACTAAAAGAACATCACTTTTAGCAGCATCATAGATTAACTCAAATGCTTTTAGCAGACTGTCATAGTTAGGAAAAATCTTTAAACTTTGAATCATTTCTAAAAAAAAAAAAAGTACCCAACAAATGGGCACACTTAAGCGTAAGACAACAAAAGTAAAAAAAAAAACATTTTCATTTGCATAAAAGATTGAAAACTTTAACAGAAAGCTCGTGATCAAAGCTAAAATCCAAAGAGTGAAGAAGAGGTTTAGAAATGAACCGCTTGGTGAGAAGAACCAGAGGTACAGAGAAAGTGTCATTGCTAATTCTGGAATCCAACAGAATTGAAGGATTGCTTCTACAACACAACAGTGATCACAAAACAATCTGGTAAACATTAAGTGACCCAAACAGGCACTAAGCATTACCAGGGCTATCACACTTCCTTGACCTACCTCCACATGGAGATCATTTGCTTACATATCACCTTTACAAGACGTCATAAAGAAAAGAGGCTTCAGATAAACTCAAGGAATGGAAAACCCCTGAATAGGTACTTAAATAACAAAAAAAAAAACAATCCCAATGCACTTCCTTCTTGTAATTAGATCACTCCTCACTGAAAGTTTGACTTTAACAGCTGAACACTAAAAGCTTTTTCCTCCTCATCAACAGGCCTCCTTATCGTTGTCAGCTGTGGCTCACCTAAAGACTCCCCAGCTTTAAAGATACCAAACTGCTGCTGCTCCACTCCAGCAACAGTAGTCTCTTTCAAACAATTGCAAACACACACTCAAAACACTCCTGCAGACAATGACACATAGACATACTTTTTGCGCACATGACTCCCATTAGTGGTCTTGTCTTCTAGTCCGAGGGCAATTTCTGCTTATTCCCTAAACTGGCTGTGAAGATTTTTCCCAACAACAGCGGCTGGGAAACATTCCAGATGTGTGGAATCATTCCATCTTTGACTGCAAAAAGTCCAGACGGTTTTAGTAGGAAGCCAGAGGAGGAAGGAAACAATAAAATGGTCTCTACAGCAAGAAAATTAGGTGACATGAATTAAAAACCAACTCATCTAACTAAAGAAGCAGAGGTTTTTACAGAGTTCTAAAAAATGTTTACATTTTCATGAAACAAACCTTGTTTTGCAGCTTCCTCTACAGTTTCAGGGACAGATTATGGAAAAAAATGACAATTTTTCTGTTTTTCTAGAATCAATTATGAATATACTATTAAAGCAGCACATCAAAAAGACATGTAGTAATTGCCATAAATATATTAAAAGGACATCCTGGCTTCACTGAAGTCAAGCCTAAAATAACCTTGCTTTCCATCTACAGCTTTTCATCTCAGCTTGACAAAGCACACACATCTCCATGGTTACCGTGGGATCCAGATGCAGTGCTTGCTTCTGAAAGAGCATTTCCTTACTGTGTGTTCAGGCTGCCTCCTCACCAGCGATATAGAAGATGAGATGTTAACTGCGAACATGTTGACTGTGGGGCATAGTTCCGCTCAGCATTACACCTCAGCTGCTATTCCTTTCTGGCCCTCCACAGAGAAGTTCACTGCAATTTTAGAAGCTTTAGTGTAGAGGGTCATCTATTCCTTATCTCGTCCCTGTGTGCTGTGATGGAAAACAGTTCCTCTCCAAGCTGTGACAATCGTTCTCTTCCTATCGAAGCCGAAGGACTACACTTAACCTTAATGCTGCCATGGAAAAAAAAAACCTTCCATGTTCACCAGGGAGCAGCAAAAACAAACTGGAGTCAGATCAGGATCTGCCTTGTTTCAGACATGTAAGGCTAGAGGTAGTCCAGCTTTGATCAGCTTTCTTGCAGTTTTGTCCCCTTGTCTTTGCTGTGGTGCTGTGGAGGGTCAGTTTGGCCCTCTGGAAATGAGACAATAAGCCCTGGGTCAATTGGAAAAGCCCCCTCATCCTAAGCAGTCTTGAGTGGCTTGAAGGCTTTAAATTATTTATTTATTTTGATTTCATAACCTTTGACCGGGGTGGAGGCTGAATGTTATGAGTTACATTTGAAAACAAGAAGAAAGGACTTCTGTAGAATATCTAACAGGTAGCAACACCCCTGAATGCGTCTGTTTCTCCGTCTGTACATTTTCAGTCCTGCATTTTATATGCAGGGATCAAATCCTTGTTCTGTATCACGAGACCTGTTCCCCCTTCCACTCCCCCTCACACACATAGCTTTTTCATACATGCCAGGAATGTAAACAGTTACAGAGCGGCAAAAAACCCTTTCTCTCTGCTCAGTCGTCTCTATAATTCAGGAGCTGCCTCCCCTCCCGCCGCCGCTTCTCCCTCCATGCTGCAGCGTGCTGTACGAGGTCGCTGCAGCTCAATCTTAAACCTGTGAATGGATCTCTGGGCTGTGGGGTTCAGTGGGTCACTCTGTCATGGACTTGGTGCAGTAATTGGCCCAGCTTGGCTGATTAATGGCGAACCACTGCAGATAGACGCCATTTTCCACATACAGACACTACCTCTTTAAGGCACATTCCTCACAACAGATGACATCCGTTTTTATGTGGTGCTTTTTTTTTGCTAACTGCATTCAATCCATGGATGTTCTGAGGCTCATCAAGCTTTTTTCAGCGATGAAACCACTTAGCAGATCAATGTTTAAGAATTCAACATTCGGCAATGCTTGAAAAACTGAGACGATTAACAAGCAGGCACATGTCTGGCCAGCTAATGTTGTTGCTGTGGAAACAGATCGTGAAAAAACACAGAAAATGGAACATTTTCCTTTCTGCCAATCAGGTTGTCACTTTACTGGCAGACTGCAGCTGATGTTAACCTTCATACATTTACTTAAGGAAGAACTATTATTGTTAAGATTTACATGACAGGTAGAAAAAAATGACTAAATATAGTCATGACAGATCCTAAACTAAGCAGATACCACATATAGTAAAATAAAATCATATAAGACCATCAGAGTTAGAAAAGGAACTAAAAACCCATCTGTGACTCTGCATAAAGCAAAAAGGATGAACACTTATCATGACTTTCCAGATGAATTTAAAGTAATGTGTTTTCCCCTAAAATTCCTTTACGCTGTTCAGCCTCTAAAAAGCTTGTCCAAAGATCAAACCATGCCGACCCACTACAATATTCTGTAGTAACCAACAAGTCAAAGGTTTGTGTTTGTCTGAGAAGAGCTGAAGTTAATGATCAGCTCACCTGCAGCAGAACTCCAGGCTTCTGTGTCCACACAGACTGACTCTAAACAAAGCAACAGCAAGTACTCTTCACAGTTCTGCGTAGATCTTTTAAATGCTTACGTTAGGATTTCTGATCTACTGTTACATCGCGATAAAGTCACAGAAGAAAAGCTAAAACAGGATGGAACAAAAACCTATCATGGAAATGTATGTAGAATCTACGGCAGAAGTGACCGGGTCCCCTGTAATGCCTGCAAACGGCATGTCAACATGTTCTAGGCTGCTCCTTTTGTCAAGCCCAAGAAACATTACTAGGAAAAAGGGTAAGAGAAGATCCTAGACTTGGGATGTGCAAACATGCAGTAGGCCGACACAAGTGCTGACTCACGGAGCTCTATAGAAGTCATGACAACTATATATACACTGTCCGGGTGCAATATTCCAGTTAGTCTGGTGGAGCTCAGATCAAATTCGTTGCCCACCCTGATGTCCCCTGAAATGAGACACTCTTCTGATTACACAACAGATCTAGCAGAATAACCCACAGGCTAAAAAAAAGGTGCATGCATGGACACAATATGTGGGTCATTTCTATTTGTGCAGCTAATTTACGAGCTGTCCACTGCCCAGGGTGGGTACACATCAGGTGTGTGTGCCTTCTGTACTAAAATGTGGATCTGTGCATGTTTGTACGCAACAAACAACTCTGTTTGCACGTGTGATCGGTGCTGGCGGCATGGGTGATGAGAGGGTAAGACCTGAGCGCTGGGCTCAACTTTCTCGGTGCGCAGATAAAAGGTGACAGCTGCAGGATTGTCTGCGGTGGCCGATCTGCACAAAGTCAGGCTCTGACTCCCTGTTGCACCAACAGCAAAGCTCTGCCTTTATGTTTACTAAGCTCAGCAGGGAAAACATTTCAGCGCCGCGAAGCAAAGTCTTTGTGGAGGGTAGCTAAGATTCATTTTCACTCTGTCATCCCTGCATGCACACATAAATATATATATGTGAAAACACAAACTATAGGCCACATTTAACATAGAATGACACACACAACTATCATGTGGAGAACAAACAAAAAAACCAAATCCTCCCCGTACATGTACGCTGCTACATGTTATGGGCCCGTGAATGGGATTGGCCAGAGATATCGGCTTGTTTTATCAATGCCTTCTGACAGATGGAAGTGAGCAGCTTGAGGGAGCGTGAAGCCCTTTCGGCTGAACTCCTGCGGTGATGTGTTTGTGCACGGCAGGTACAGACCTATTTTGAAATGCACCAAAAATGGAACCCCTGAAACACGGAACAGATCAGGAGGAAAAAAAACGACGGCCAAAAGCTATAAGAGAGTAGGCTTTTTTTTACACTAATGGAAACAAGAAAATGAAGGAAATTGGCTTTTTTTTATTCTTTTATGCTATTTTGTTTCATACAGTATAAGGTCACAAAAACATGCAAACCTGTAGTAGTTTGATAATTAGTTTGATAATTAAAAACATTAATTCCAGACAATATTGTCATGGATTTCCAGGGTAAAGTGTTGTTAAAATATATTAAAAAATGCAAGTAATTTTGCATAGTGAGTTTTCTGATGTGAGAACAAAGTAGCAGTCATAGATTTAGCTTCAAATATCCTTACACCCACACAGGTTGTTAAGTCAGTGGCGCTGAGATTTCCAAACTGTCCTTTAACTTGCTGAGGCCAAGGACTTTTAACTTTGTGTAGGTGATCATCAACAGCAGCTGTTCGCCTCTGTGTGCCAGCACGTATAAGGATTGTTTGGCAGCACTGGGTGGCCTGACCAACACACCGCACGGTGGGCAGGTTCTCAGTTCAGCTCAGGTCTGTGCAAAAAAGACTGTGGGTTTACACAAGTGGAAAGTAATATGAAGAACGGCTACATTAAAAGCAAAAGAAAAAAGTAGTTCAGACAATGTACAAGAGAGCAGATTAATAAAGGTGAAATCAATGCCACTATCTGTAAAACATTTAAGACTTTCACCTTAAAAACAGATTCTAATAGTCATGAAAAAGCTAAATAGCGATAAAGCCACATGCTGGTATGAACTGGAAGCTGCTGAGCAACCAGTGTGTGTGTTTTCATGAACAGAGGAGTTGATCTTAATGTTAATCTGACAGCTGTCTTTGTCTCAAAATACATGCACATTTAAATCTGTAGTTAAAGTTGAGTAAATTGTTCTGTTTGGATTTAAAATGATGAAACAAATTTTATTGCCAGTTATAATGTTACTGTGGACTTCTCTTTAGGGAAATGAGACCTCAGCTTTCACTTTTGGTTGCGTTTGTTGTCTTTTTTGTTACTTCTGGGTTACCGCCATGTGAGAAATCTACAGGATGTTAGGAGTCAGAATGGGTCAAACATGAAGAAGAAATTAGTTCTGTAAATCCTGATATTATTCCAATAATTAGTGGAATGAATACCAAAATCAACCCACTTCAAGACATTTAACCAAATGATGTTTGCATGTATGTAGAAAACATATAAAAAAACAAATCCAATATCCAGTTTCCATATAAAAGTCAAATGTTTTGTCAAAACGATTGTATACTTGACTCATACTCAATCATGACAATCCCAAACACACTCAGCAAACAGAAAGTACGAACCCACGAAGAGGGGACATTAACATGCAGACAAAGAGACAGACAAGTCTTCTACTTCCCTTTGTTGATTTTATGCTCTTAATCCATCTTTTCGACTTGTGACAGTGCACCATAAGTGCAAAGATGTGGCACAACATGCTGCGGGACAGTTAGGCATCCTGCAGCTGTTTCAAATCCCATCCATAAGCTGGGCTACAGAGAGGCAGGTTAGCTAAGCAAGGCCTGATGGAATAGGTTTAGTACCTGCTAGAGAAGGGGAGTGGACCTTGGCACAAGGGAGCGGGGGAAGAACAGAAGCCTCTGTTGAGGGCCTGGGGTACCTTGCTATCCCCAGGTTTGTAGATGACACTGTAAATAGGCTCAGCCCTGCTGTGGGGTACAGGAATCACAGTGAATGGAACAAGTGTAGGACACAAAGAAAGCACACAAACCAACAGAGATGCGACAAATACACATACGAGCCATGTAGACAGCTTGAACAAGGACATCACTGGGGAATTTAACACACACTCAAGCAGTTAGCACACACACACACACACACACACACATCCATAAACACACAGAGGCCCTCTCTCCCCAGAGCTGTGGGTTAAGCTGACTCAAAGCCTCATGGGACAGTCTAATCTAACCCCTATGAATGCTACTTTTGATCCAGCACTTGGACAGGAAGTCAGAGGTTAGAACTCTGTTAAAATAAGTACAAGAAGTGACAAGGGCCCTCTCTCAGGACCCAGCCACAACATACTTTCCTACAAAGGCCCCCGATGAGCTAACATTTGTAGAGTTGATGTGTTGTTTTCTTTGGATCACTTCATGAGCAAAGCTAAACAGCTGTACATGCAAATATTTGTAACACCACCACAGAGCACCAACAAAAAACAAACAAACAAACAAAGAAACACTAAGTGAAACCCGGGAACGATAGGACAATTGGTTTTCACCCAAACAAGTTCACACCTGAGCTTCAGTCATTGCAACGACACCGGCAGATCTTCACAGGACAACTGCGCTGCGACTCGCTCAAAGCTACGCTCACTGAGAAATGAAACTGGACGGATTTTGGATGAGAAAGTGTCAGGGAGTCAATCCTTCAACCTACCTTGTGAAGTCTTCCTCCCCCATCATGTGGCGGGGAACGGGCGAGTACCTGGACGGGGTGACCTGAGGTGGCGGATACACTGGCTTTGGCTCCATCGCCCCCATGTAGTTATGGCTGACGTGGTTGTCCACCATTGTCGGGAAAGCTGGAGGGAGGGCCAGGCCAGTAGGGGTAAAGAAAGAATGATTACAACACAGGTACAGACTACATGGAACTGAATTCATACAACAAGAGTAAAAGTAAATGTCGATTCCAAAATACAATCTATGTCTTTATAACACTGTTTATTCACAAAAAGATTGGCTTTGTAAAACAATAAGGTTAAACTAAATCATTCTTTTTATTAAAAAATAAGTATTTTGTGAAAACATTAACAAACGAAACATTAAAAAAGGTTCAACTTTAAGCTAAAATTTTATTTAAGGCCAATTCAAACTAATCCAACAATTTCTGTCTGAGCACATTCACAAACACAGAATGAGAATGGTTACATTTCATTTTTAATGTTTTTATTTATGTACAAATATTTGATGAAAATCAACCAGTGAGAACCAGACATTGTTTTTTTCAACTCATTATTAACAAACTCATTTAAAGTCCCACTCCAATCATCTTTTAAACTATTTTAGAAGTGTTCCCAGTCGTCTTTAATTATGATTATGCAGTTTTTAGCATACATTAAAAAAACCTGTGTTGTTTTCTAGGACTTAGTTTCTGCAGAGCGGCAGGAGTTCATCAGAAATTTGTCTGAGTTGTGAGTGAGACCGTTGGTGTGAAGCAACCCCACCCCCTTTTCCCTCTCCGTTGCAGAGTCAGAGTATTTTCTGCATCACAAATTCTTTTTTAAACTGCATTTTATTGTCTGCTACTGATTTACAACAAAATACTCAGAAATTCAATTTTTAGCTTAATTTTTTTTAATATATGGCCTCCATCATCTTATAAATGTCACAAGAGCATGTTAAAAACACAATTTTCCTCAGAGTGGGTCTATAAGAAATGAATGAAAAAACGTAAAAAAATAAAGACACCCACTGAAGATTGATAGTCTGACCATAAAGAAAAGTTAAGGTAAGTTTGAATTTCCACAGTCAAGTAGTTTGTTTGATGAAACTAAACATGACCCACAGGTAGAAAAGAAGAGAGAGGCTTCTGGCGATGAGAAAGAAAATCTTAGACATGCATGCTGAAGGTAAAGACCATCTCCCTGCAGCTTGATATTTTTGTGATTGCAGCTGCACAAGATCCTAATGAAATTTGATGAAGAGTTGAAGAGTTGGGTAACATGAATGATAACCACCAGATTAACTCCAAGGTCAGTTTACGCTGGTGTTGGATGGCACTATTAGTTGCTTTAGCCAGATGTACTGTCTGATGTCAGAAAGTTAGTCCCCGTCACAGGCTGTGTGTGCTCCAGCTGAACAATGACCTAAAAAGCAACTACAAACCCCCAAGAATGACCAGGAGTAGAAAGCAATGCACTCTTTAAAGGGGTCTGCTGCAAGTCCCGATCCAAATCCTAATGAAAATCTGGGAAAGAAGCTGAAACTGGCCGTCTGGAGAAGATAGTAGTTTGCTCACAAGGAGTGGACCAAAATTCCTGCTTATGGATGCAAGTCTCCATGACATCATTTATTTCAGTGATTGTCTCAAAACATTTGTGTAATTAAGTATTAAGTTAGGGGATCATCCTTTTTGTCTAAGCCTGCTTTATATGTTGGTCTGATCCGTCCTTTGAACCACATATAAAAAGTTATATCTGATTGTCATTGGTTGATTTTCAACAATATCTAATACTTTTGTTGTGTTCATGTAATCCAGTGCTTGTTGTGGGTCATCTTTCATTAACACTGAGGATCAACCATTTTGTCAACAGGCATAACTTTAGTTCCATTTATTCCTGTCTTCAGAGCAATTATGCAGAAGAGCTGGCTGCAGCCACACAGAATCCCTTACATCCAGTACCTTAATCCTTTCCTGAGTACAAACCTTGCTCATTCATAATGACCATGTAAGAGGTTAAACCTTTTAATTCTATATTTTGTTGCAGATTTTTGGTTTTGTTTTAAGCAAAATACAAGTATTTACTTATAAAATGCTGATGTGTTTGAGTGAAATGAACACATTTTCATCCAGTTCTCCCTGCCTGCAATGCTGCCTGCAAACATGTTTGCAGGATTCATGAGGAATGAAAACAGTAAGTGCTCCTGTGATGAAGAAACATGCCTGCTGTGCCTGGCTACAAGATGAAGCCCTGAGTGATAATGGATCACCAAAAGGATTCGAGCTTTTACCTGGCTTAGTGATGCATTTACATGCTCAAAGCTTAAACACAAACAGGAGAGCTACATTTCAATAGAAGTTTGTTGGTCCCTTACTTCCCCTGTAGAGTTATTGACCAACAGCTACTGATTGTTTCAGTGTGTGATCAGGAATGATTAAAAACCTCTAATTTATCTCTCATCAGCACTTTCTTCACCTTGTAGAACACATTTTTTAAAGGCTGTGCTTTAGGTCGCACGTTGCAAAGTCACGTTAGAATAAAGTTTGAATAAAGAGATCAAATACTTAAAACATAAAAAACAGTAAAACGGCATGCTAAAACATGAAATCACTGCTCTGTGCAGATCTGAGAAGCTGCAACATAAGATCGTGGACTCTCAGGAGCAGGTGGGATGTGAGAAACCATCCACACTCAGTGGGAGGCAGAGAACTGTGCTTGTCGTTGCTGTGGGAAGGATTGTGTGGGTGGGTGTGTGTGTGTGTGTGTGTGTGCACAAACATTTACTACATTCACACTGTGGGTGTGTGGGCATTGGAGTTTTGGGGAGGGAAGAGACATCCAACACAAAAGCTCTGCAAGCATCTCTGGTAACAATGAAAAGTTGATTCCCAGAGAAAATATAGACCCAGACCTTTGCATCATTCTTTACCTTAAGTTTCTACCAAATTACAAAGCAAGATCAGACCCAGTAGATACGTACTGCTGGAGTAGTCTGGGGGGGCGTACATGTCGTTCAGATGCACCGGTCCTGGCTTCGCCACTTTGAGGTAAACCATATCTGAGGTGTTCTTTAAGGCAGCCACTGCCTCCTCATGACGAACGTCCTGCAGCACAATGTTGTTCACCTGGTGTGGAGAAATAACACATTTCTGCGTCAACACCAGCCAGCTGTGCTGTGACAACACCACAGTCTCCATTTAAAATACTCCTGGTCTTATAAGACTTCAAATGTATGAATTATTCAGGCACGAATATTTTTTGAATTTGGGGTTTCATCAGTAAGATGTTCTGCTGCATCAGCGAGGATTAAAGCACAGAAAAATATTTTCAAGGGGTTTTTCATTAAGGGTTCAATTTATTTAGGAATATATAATATGTAGTTTCTTTGCTAAATATTCTTCTAGATGTTTGCACTAAAACCATCTGAAAGTCTTACCTTAACAAAACCATATAAAACTAAGTTAAAATGAGTGAGTCTTCAGATGAGTCCGCAGCTGTAACAAAGCGCAATGGTGTAGTTTTGTGTTTAATAAAAATGTTTTGTGTTAACATTTTGATCATTTTCTATGAACTATTCAGAGATGGAGTCTGTCCCTTTACAGATTTTCCTCATTTCTCAGTTTCTGTGTCAACATAAAAAAACCAAACAAACAGCAAATCTGCTAAAAGACGCCAATCATCAATTCAGAAGCTCGGTTGCTGTCATGTTCATCACAGTAACCAATCAGATGAGATTATGCCTTACAATGGGTGGGCCATCAACCAAACTGCAAAAGCCCCTTAGAAATAGGTAAAAAAAATCCTATCCCAATGGCAAATCTTTTTGGAATAAGCACAAAAATCTGCCAACAGGGTTCAAAAACGGTTCTACCTAAAGTTTGTATTTTAAGAAAAAAATTCTAGTCACTCAGACACATTTTATTAAACTTGGATAATTTTGCTATTTAAAAAAAGCTTCTTGATAAGATTCTTTTTCCTTCTTAAGATTGAGTTTTACAGTTCAAACTGCTGATGCAAAAATATCCTTTTTCTATGTATTTAGGCTTTTTGAAACATTGCAAAATGAAAACTGTAATGTTTAAGATAGGATGGTTCCAAAACAGCATATTATTGCCTCTTAACATTTCAAGTTAATCAAGACTTTTAAAACACTCTTAATGGTCTGTTGTTGATAAGGATACTTTTAATACTATATAATAATTTATCCACATTTACATTTTCTACCTCATCTTGCAGGTGTGCAAGATTATTTTTTGATTTGTGTCGTAACGACATGTATTTTCTGGGTAAAAACCTCTCAGTTGGGGGTCACAGGTTTTTTAAAGAAATTCTTCAGTTGCTTCGGATGCTAACAGTGCATGCTCATACAACCATATGGACTGAACCAGCAAAATAAATTACCAAAAAAAAAACAGTTATGTCATCTAGAGCTGCTTTATCTCGGTCATTTAACCCATCTGAAATAAAAGGACGTACGTTTGAAAAAATTGTGATTGCAGTTTGTCACTAAGCAGAGAAATGCTGGATAAATGTTTTACATAGATCACAGTTATCACTTTTAAGGAATTCTTCTGTGATTAATTATTAGCTTTTTCATAAGAGCAAAGCAAAATTTGATCCTCACAAAAGAAGCAACTGACAAATGTTGTCATTACTAAGACAATAACAAAAGTTTCAGTAAGTAGACTGCATCTAACAAATACTCTGAGCCAAAGATCTGTCAAAAAACTGTTGGACAGAGATAACACATTATAATTAAACACATTAAAAAATGATCAAAATTATGGCAGGTTTTGGAGCAGATTCATACAGCTAGCAGGCGGTCTCCAGTCTGCAGCCGTCCATCCTTCTGGGCAGCACCTCCTTCTATTATCTTAGTGATGTAAATGCTGTTGTCTCCGGGGATGTGCTGGTTCCCAATCCCTCCAGCGATGCTGAACCCCAGTCCTGGTTATGTTACACACATTCACAGAATGATTTCATTAACAAATGTGTGATAATATATATATTTATTGTTTTTGTTTAGACGTGTGATATAACCTCTAACCTTTGGGTCCTTTGAGCAGGTTGACCTCCAGGATCGTCTCAGGTGGTGCCTGCCTCCGTCGAACCAGCAGCCTCACCACAGGCCCCGCCTCCTTCAGGGCTTCCACTGCCCGACTATGAACCACCTCAGACACATCAACGTCGTTGACACGCAGAACACAGTCGTTGACACTGCACCCAGAGAGGTTCAAAGCTGCATCAAACTGTGTTTAATAGATAAAAGTGGGAGAATCCAACCAGAGCTAATGAAAGAAGAAACATCTGACGCGGTCAATATCATCTTTTTTTTTTTCTCTGCATGTTTCAGGCTTTGTTTCTGCAGCGAATCACAACATGAGGAAGCACACAAAGCTCAGAGGCAGAAGAATGAAGAAACTCTGCCTCCCACACAGCACTGCCTGGCCGTACACAGTGCTGGTGAGCACTAAAAATGAGAAAAGAGAGGTTAAGGTGGAGAGGAGTAAGGAAGATGCAGCAGAGCTGGGAGAGAAGACGGAATGAACAAGGTGGGAAAGGGGACTGTGTTTCAGAAGCAAACCTACCCCAGCCGTCCATCCATAGCGGCTGCTCCTCCTGGGATTATCTTGGTGATGAAGATCCCCGGATCATCTGGAATGTGGGGATTGTCTATTCCTCCAGCAATGCTAAAGCCCAAGCCAGAATTCCCCTAAACACAAGTTGTGGTCGACATTTTAAGTAAATTACAACAGATAATATACAGCCAAATCTAATGAGAGATCCAAGAATTACATTTTTTAAGTAACGACAACTGTATAATCATGGTAGGAGAAGTGAGATTTAGAAAAAGCAGCATTTATGTTGCATGACACCATGAATAAAACTGCTGCAGGAGAGGGACACTGCAGATTTATGGGGTTCTTATCCCAGAGATTACACAGGGCTCACATAGACCCAAAGGGTTCAAACCCCCATGCTGCATTTGAAGGCCAGACAGCAAAAAAGACAGCTGAGAAAAGACTAAGCTTTATTATTTTCTATAATTAATGAGCAACAGTTACAACAAATTAGGACAGAGGGAGGCTGAGGCCTCCCTGTGTACTGCTCTGAAGCTGGGCCTTAACACCAAATGCTAAACACCCACAGACCTTTGAAAGTGTGACTCTGCATAGTCTGTTTAAGCTTTCTGCACTGCAGAAATGTCACTTATAGTGATAGGGCCAGAGAGATGCGGTGCATCCATCGAGGCTTTGGAGATGCATCCATATGTGGGCAGAATAATGACAGCAGAAACATAAAGCTCCTCTACTAGAAGCTGAACTAGCACAGCCAAGTGCAGTGATGCCTGCTGAACAACTGAACAGGAGAGCACTTTACATTTCTGGCGTCAGCTGATGACATGTGCCTGAGGATTATGTAAAAACTCATGCATCAGTGGCCTTTTTTTCCCCCTGCACTCTTGCTCACATGAGACATTAAATGCATGAGCTTCCTAATGTAGCAACACCTGTAATCTAACAAAAAAAACAATTTAAAATTTCTCCAATTGAGGTTTGTCAGATTCTTTTAGTGAGAAAAGAAAGAGCTGCTTGCTACCACCTAGTGGGGAGCATTCAATACATCATGCAGAAAACACATCACAGAGGAGTGAGTGGTGTGTAGAAAGATGTAAAAATAGGGATAAAGCTTACCCTTTCCAAAATGATTTCTTCATATTTATACATCGCATCGCTGCCGTTTACCTGCCAAAATAAAAAATAACAATAACTTAGCTTTGACAATCCTCTGCATGTGAACAAAAATATATTTGCACTCTAGCACCATGATTTTTAACTAAACGCAGTAGATATAATCTTAAAAGCAAGGAATAGTGCATGTGCATGATCTCTACAGTCAAGCACGGTCTCTCCCTACAATGATGGATGTTGGCCCACGTGGCAAACAGCATGTTGCTGCCAGGAGTAAGCCTTTTTTTCTACTCACACAAAACATCTTCACGCACCAGAGGAAGTGAGAATAGGAGGGATATATACTGTACAGACAGTGAGAGCAGATACTTACATAAGGGCCTGCATCTAGTGAGTCTGCGTTGACAATAATGGGGGGAGGGTTGGCCTGTGGATATTAAGAGATAAACATTAGCTCGGTGCGTGAGGCTGGCAGAACACAGATGTAATGCGGTACATGGCTCGGCAGCAGCGGATGCCATAGGAACCATCCCTAGGAATGTGGGAAGAAGCGATTCACAGGGGGTGTGGAAAGGTGTCGGGACTGAGAATGAGGGCTGGGGCGCAGAGACCGCTGCTTATTACTGCCACAGCCAGACGTGGTGCAGCCATCTCATAAAACAAACCAGCTTCTGTTTCGGCTGCTGGAACAGTACACTTATCCCACGTCTACTTTCACTGGGCTCCCATGGGAAATAACACCATGTCGTATCACACAGAAAATGCATCATTTGATGGTGCAGGAATGCATTAAACTGTGGGAGAGATTGTGCAGAATTACATAGTCTCCAAACAGAAAGAGAAATAAATCCAGCAGGCCTGTCTTTGTGGAGCATTTATAGCTCCCAGCTGAGTTTATGCACTGAAATGAATTTCAAAATTCAAAGTCTCTTAAATGTGACACTGCCGATATTTGTAGAGATTTGTACATTGGTACAGGAGTATTTTTTTCTGATTCAAAAATCATATGTTCACAACAACTGCATGGATGTACATTTGGAGCTGGTCCACATATCTTTTGCAGCTGAAACATCTTTTTTTTCCCCTGCACAACAGAAGCTCCAAACACACTCCCAAAAGAGTCTGTGCTCAGAAATCAAAGTTGCTCTCCAGATGAACAGGAGCATATGATGCGCTCCACTCAGCAGTGATGTGCGATGACTCTGGACAGCTGTGGCGGCTCTACTCCCCAAATCAGCACAATCGAGCTGCAATCTGCATATGGAACAACAGATGCTCATATCTGTGCGTGTGTTTGCAGGCTTTCTGCTCAAACCTTTATCCTAGACCTTTTAGACATTCCAGGACATTTAGAGGCCGCTTTAACGATGAGGCCAAAAGCATTAAAGCACTACGACCAAAAGCAGTGTGTTTAAGGGAAAGCATGAAATAAATTTGATGTGCTTAAACGCTACCTCAGGGCAACACAGGGGATACACTGTCCCTGGATGACTGACAGACTATGACACTGATTCCACTGCGGAGTCGGCACGGGACAAATCACACCAGTTCCACCATGATGTCTGCACTGGCAGTATTAGAAGACCAGAACAAGTTGGTGGAAGTTGGAACCCAACAGCGCCACAGCTACCTGAGGTAGCCTCATAACTAAATTGATCAAACTCAGAACCATAGGACCATATTACGATTGAAGTTAAACATAAATTTAAGACATGTCAATTCGATCACCCTATCGATTGCTTACAAAAAGATTTTGATGTGACTAATCTTTAAAAGTCCCACTCTAATAATATTTCACCACAATTTGAATGAATAAATACTCAATACTAAAATCCCACAAAACATCATTTTCATTGGAGTGGGTCTTTATATTAAACAAATGTGGGACTTGCATTCTTTTAGTAGCTAATACTCACATTAAAAACATTCTGCCATCTAAGAAATTCAAGAAATGGAATTAAATGAGCACTTGTCACTTAAAATATCAACTTATAAATAAAGATCTACTCAAATTGGTAAAAAAGAAAAACATTTTAAATACACACTTGTGGCTTAAGCACTTTGTGTTATAGCTGATATGAAAAGTGGTAAACAAATAAAGTATGATTGATTGATTGATAGTGAAAGTAACAGACTAACAAAATTACACTACAAAAAACCTGCTTAAAATATTCTTTAAACTGAAATTACGGCAGCTCTCACTTCTCCTAAAGACTCTTTCTTCTGTGAGATCTGAGCATCTCACAAGCTGTGCTTTAATGGCACATCAGCAGAGGTAAAACCTGCAGACTATCTTGAACTTTCTGGGTTTAACCACTCGTGTACAGTGGTTTAGGTCCTCAGAGGTGAACATGAAACATGTCTCCATCAAAAGCATTTCTCTCCAATAAATGATTTGAATGTCCAGCAGCGTGTTGAGGTGAACGTGGGGCACCTGCACCTGGGTACCAGGAACAGAGTGAGCTGAGTACGATCACATTTGTTGCAGTGTCAGAGCTGCAGTTCATACAACAGACGTATGTAAGTTTAACATTTGACAAAGACTAGTTGCTGGGATGATTCCTTTACATGTTCATATGGTGGTCAACACAGCCACACACACAGCAGGAAGGTCATTCAATTCAGACTGCAGTTTTCATGTTTTTTGAACTGTAGTTTTTCCATATGTAGTCTTTCAGAAGATCAAACATGTACAAGCAACTATACTGGAGATTCTATGTTGACTTCAGATGATGTCAAAGTTTGCATTCATTGTGTCTTTGTGTTTACGTAATGGACTGTCATGTATTGTAACAACCACAGAATGATAGCTGATATAAACTGTCCTTCAGAAGAATTGTAAATGTATATATTTTTTGGTATCTGTTACAAGGAGGTTCTGACACACAGCTGATGTTTTTATAAAAACCTAAATTCTTTGTTTTGTGTTCAACAAAACCCCAACTGGCCCATTGCCTCTGAAGTTTGATGCATCCACTTGAAGATAAACAGATCCATGAGCGTCTTCATTTTTCTTGTCTGAGCTGGCATCTGGCTCAAAACTGCAGGGCTGGATAGCTCCAATATCGCTTGCCATTTCTGTTACTTGGCTAATGTTGGTTGGGATGTGAGGAGCTGTAAGCTAGTAGGTGAACGTCTAGTAAACTCCTACCCTGCAGAAACTATGTCTTAGAAAACAACACAAGTCTTTTGATTTTGGCTAAAAATAATCATAATTAAAAGTCCACTGGAAACACTTTGAAAATGGATAAAAGATGATAAGTTTTATTTTCAAACAGAAAAGGTGTGATAATTTTTCTTGTCAAAGTGCAAGTTTCTTCCAACTTTAACAGGTTACTTCTAATCTCCAAATTGACCAAGATGGCTGAAAACTAGCCAGCAGGAGCTGGCGCTGCAAACAGCTCAGACCTACTTCCGGTGGCACACCTGACTCAAGTCTCGTTGGTCGCGATCAAATCTCGTCGGTCGCAAGATCTGAACAGCCGACCAACAGCCGTGAGCTGTGTCCAACGAGCCGGCTCACTGAAGCTTCAATGCCATTTTATGCAGTGAAATTGAGTGTTGGAGCGCCTCTTGACATGGTGGATTCCTTTTGTTCCACAATATTATCCCGTAGCTCTCAGTAGAGTGAGTTTTGTTGATAAAATTAGCAGATATGTGGCTGAACGCTGACTTCTGCTGTAAGCTGGATATTGGGTCGCAGCTTACTGTCATTCTGCAGTGTTCCTTCCCTGGAACAGGATCCACGAGCGAGGCGAGCCAGGAAACTTTTAACTTAAAGTCATAAGATTATTATTTCCTCATCAAGAATCCCATACACAACTACGAGAAAAACAATGTTTTTCTTTCTTTAAACTTGTAGCCGTGTCTCAAACAGCTGCAGGACTGTCCCGTTCTCGTACGAAGGTTTCTGCCTCACACAGAGGGTTTTAGTTTAAAGTGTCCAGCACAAGAGGACCATAATCAGCTTCCTGAAGCTGTAGTCGGTCTTTCATTTGTGTGTTCAGTCATAGCACTGACCACTTCCTATTCCTACACTATACTTAATATTTGTCAGATTTACCTTAAACATTCTATGAATATTGGTGTCCTGTGTCAAAAAAATAACCTTTAAGGGTCTCTATTTTATATTTTTATAAAGTAAAATGTGTTGTAATGTAATCTTTAAATTACATGCCAAACATTTCTTCTAATACAGCCGTATTAAACTTAAACTTGTCAAAAATCCAACTCCAACGTATCCCATGAGGTTTTTCTGGTTGTTTTTTCCTTTGTTGACTTAAGAGGAATCTTTAAGCAATCTGTGTAGACATAAACAGTTATAGCAGAGCTTTTCTCCATAACTGTAATGCATAGACTGCTGTTGTTGTGGCTAAGGGTGATGCTTTAGTGTGCAATCATCCATGACTTCAGGTGCAGGAAGCCTGTGTACAAATATCGATGTGTGAGTTCAGATACATTTTACAGCCCATAATCCTTCATTTTTACTGCTAATTTATTTAGTTATATCCACCAATTAGCAACAACAGATCCAATTTTTATTGCATCATCTTACACCCTGTCATTGAAACTGTGTGTGTGTCTCTCAGCATCACATGTAGACCATGTCCTAGTGGCATTGCAGCACAGCACTCGCAGTGCAACATGTCGCTGTAGAACCCTCGGGACAATAAAGCTACAAAGATTTCCAGTGAACCTTGGCAAATGCAGGGCAGAGGCCTCATCCAAACTGTTAAATAATCAATGCGTTCCCATGGTAACCACTGCTTTCACTGTATTGGCTGAATAGCCGCCTCCCCTTGCCTGGTTTCTTCTCACCGTCACCCCACTGCAGTTACTGCAGCTCTGAGCTCATACGTGCTAGACCATTGGGTGGATGTGCCTCGCTGCCTTCAGTGCTGCCTGTCCACGGCAGATGCACACAAGCACACAGCATTTATCAAATCATGAGACATCATAAATGAGTCTGCCATGTCCTGTGGGGTAAGGATTTGAGGGGATGTAGAGACCATTATTCAAACAGAAGACACAGTTAAAGAGACTGCTTTAAGAACACATCCAGCTCGTGTAATGTGCATCTTTAAGGATTTCAGTCTTGCTCATGTCATACACATGCAGTAGCACATAATCCCGTCTTCACAGTTCATTCATTCAAGTTTGACAGGACAAATAAGTTGAATTATATTTACTAAAAAGGAAAAAAAAAATCAAGAAGCAGCTTGTTGATGTAATTTATTTAAATGGTTGAAATCTAAAATTGTATGACGAACGTTTGCTGCTCTTTTAGGGGTTCTTTTTTTCTTTGTTTTTTTACTGTTTTTCCTGTGCTTTCCAAAAATACATAGGCAGCTGTTTGAAAAACACATTTGCAGAAATATGTAGACACTGGTTAAAAATATCAATTTTCTGTAAAAAAGCAAACTTTTCCATATCTATGTGACCTTAATATTGTTCTTATGATTCTCATTTAAATGCTTACCTAAAATTATACTAGTTATGTTTTTACTGAATTATGAATAAAAAAGACCCAGATAGTAATAATCACTACAGCTTTGCATACAAGTATAGTAAAGATTTTAGCAAAAGGGACAGAAAGTAGAATTGCCCTTAAACATACAATTATGGCAGTAAAGGTATTTGAGTTGGGTAAGTCAGAGGAAAAAAAGAAGTAATATTAACATTAGCTGCACCAAGATGCACCCTTTTGTGCAAAATTTGTTTTTCTCCATAGATTTTACACACATTTTCCTCAAGAAAAAACACAAAACTGCATTAGCAGATACTAAATGATTTCAAATAATATCAAATGTATTTGTTAAAATGTGTAAAACTGACTTCTGCTGAGCCAAATGATTAACACTAAAATCCCATCATTCCATATCATACCAGTTTTCTTCTAGAAGTGTCAGCACCACCATCTTTTCCAAATAGTAGACTTCATCAAAGGCAGGGAGGAGCGCAAGAACAACAAAGTTCAGCATGTGCACACTGACAGCATGCTGACAGGACAATAACCCTTTCCTCCTCAGTGAAAATTTCTAAATCAGCTCCTTTCTCACAGAGACACACTGACATGGGATCCCAGTCTCCTGTGGTGACATTGCAGTGAAATATGACAGTCAGCCTCGCTCAGATGATGCACCCAGTCAATCAAATGATAGTGGATGCTGAAGCAAACTCTTTTTTGGAACAACGTCGCCTCTAATAGCAGATAGGAGAAGAAGGCCAGCTAAGACAATTTTATTTAAAAGTGAAGTGGCTTCAGGCTGCACTGCATCTTTCATTTTACAGCAGAATGGGAGGCGCGGTCTGATCCTCTGGCTGTTGTTGGCCTCTTATAGGCCACGCTGCAGTCCAATCAATAACTACTCAATTACCATGCACCCAACATCTCATTCATGCTGAACCACCTGTGCCAAAGGGGAAAATGGGAGGCACGGGACGACAGGAGCGTGACAGATGGATGGAGATGGAGTGAACATATGACAGCACCGGATGTTTGACTCGCACACTCTGACAAAACTCAAAGTCAAGGACGAAGATGAAACGGAAAGATGTAATCAAGAAATCAAGTCAAATGTCTTTTCTCCCTTAAGCAGCACATAGAAACTCAAGGATTTGCTGTTCTTCAAGCCCAAATAAAGCTTTAAGTATTGAAACTTGATGGGTGGAGTTGAACCTGCTGACAGTGTGCCCGCTGCTGATAAAACCAGCACAAGTGCCTCCACAAAACTATAACTAATAGTCCATCGCAGCTGCATCTTTACGTAATATTTCAAAAGTATGTTCTGGCTTACCTCTATGCCAGCTGAGCAGTTCCAAATGACCTTCACCAGCACAGCAATGGAGGGATCAGCATGGAGCGCAACCAATATTCACAACACTGTTGCTCCAGAAGGCCTCTTACAAGTCTGCTGAGAACGAATGGGGTTCAGACCTGACAGCGCCTCTCTGCGTGCGCCTCTGACTTTCAGAGCCGTGTGGTGAGAAGGTATTTTGACATGTCAGAGTGGGAGAAGCACAGCTTGTAAATAATAGCAGTAGGACAGATGCTAATGTTGACCCTGTTTGCTGTCACTATGTCGTGGCACACAGGGAGTTGCACAATGAGCTGAGATGTTTATTAACATTAGAACACCAACAACCACTGTCACTTTTCCTCCATGACAAATCTTTGTATTGGCATAAAAGCCATTTGTATCTGTGGCGGCTGAAAGTTTTTTCATTTAAACAATCCTGTTGTTGTGTTGTTCTGCAATGTTTTGCACAGGTAGCTGAGCAAGGATTTTGTTATTACCTTAATTTTATCATAAATGTTTATACAGTTTTATAAATGTTTGCACATTAAAGTCACAAAACAACATTTTCTAATTGAAATGGATAACCCACGAAATATGTATTATCAAAAAATATCATCAATTATTCTGATAATATTACAACATATTATGACAGCATTAAAAACTAGGTTAATAACTAATATGAAAAAGATTCCATCTATTTTGCTAACTGCATTACAAATAAAGACATTCTACAGTTAGAAATATGAATCGGAATTGGGCTCATTTATTAATTTTATTAATACAAAGTAATTGATGCAGAATTTGTGCATGACTGTAAATAGCCTTATAGTAATTACAAAGACTAAGCGCAAAGATGTAAACAGTAAAAAACAGTAGGAGTTAACTGAAAAACTAACAAAATGTATGTTTGATTACTTTATTTTTTATTGCAGTTTTAAAATTAAATTAATAGGAACACCACTTTGTGAGGCGATTGAAATTTTAGTGTGCATTTGGAGGACCAGCTACATTTTTGTAGTTTTTTATTTTTTGCTCTAACCCATAACATTATATAATGGAGAATAAAAGTGAAAGACTCAATAAAATATTAAAAAATCTATATAATTATTATATTCAACTTACACACATATATATTTATATAAATCAAATCGAGATAATTTAATGACTTTTAGTGAAAGAGTAAAGATCTACATTTAAATGACGGTCATCTATTTAGAGTGATGTTTAAATCTGTGTACATAAAAAACGCCATAAAAAAAAAAATTAGGACAAAAATTGCACTTCTGAGTCATCCCATTTTAATAAACAATAATTATTATGTTTTCTAACACATTTTGCATAGAAATAAAGCCTAAGAAGAAGAGGTTTCCCTTCTTTTTTCTTTCTACTTCAAAATTAGCAACAGTTACCCTTAAGATAAAGCCCAAATGCTCCAGAGATGATTGTGCATTGATATATATAGTCTATTAAAAAGATCCCATTAATACTAATCTGCAAATGTTTCTATGGCAGCCTCTGATGAGCAAAAGATCCTCAACAGTTCCCCTCCAGGATGGCTTTGGTGATGCCCTGTACTGCAGGCAGCCTGTCATGTGTAAGCATCATCAGTATGCTTCACATAATCCCGAGCCTGCTTCTTCCTCTACATCAGAGGTCACTGCGGCATGTTGGCTCACCATTCTGAACTAATAGCTCCCTTTTGTTGCAGCTACTGAACTTGCTCTTCTCTGGATACTTTGATGCCCCATTTGGTTAGCTGGCCCTGTTCTGATTTTCAGTTTCTAAAACTGTTGAGCATAATACTCACACTTTTTCATTCATGGAGTCAAATTCTTTTTAGCTGTATTCTCTCTTTTGATACAAAATACACATTTAAATGTAAAGTTGCAAAGTATAACACTAAAATAATATTTTGTACATTTTTTCGCAGAGATGCTGGTCAATCAAATTCCACACAACATTGCTGATAGGCCATCTTAAAACATATCCAAAAGCTTATCACAGTTTGTAGAAAAAAAAAACAGACTGTGGAGTTTATAGGCATGTCCCACACTATCCTTAGATTATCTTGATGATTCAAATCTATCTGCTGCCACTGAGGTTATACTCTTACCAGATAAACTGTGCAATTTGGTAACAAACATTTAAACAGCACGGAAATTACCACATCACAGCTTTTTCTTCCCAAAAAAGAAGATGCTATTAAAAGAGAATAGGAAAAGGAAGTTTACCAGAAAACAGTTAGTTATGACACACTTTGATTCTTAGCAGATCCTTCATTACAGTCAGGAAGTATTAGTGCTTTTCTTTGCAAACTAGCAAAAAGTATTTCCTGTTTTTATATTGACAGAATGCGAGATTGTCGCCAACTTCACAAGACAGCAACCCAACACTTCTTATTGTACTGGAAGTTCCCCCACATTTAGGTCAAAATGTTTAATTTTTTAAATAAATTTGACAGTAAAAACTGAAAAAGTATGTGCAAACAGAGCTTTAGAAATGTGGGTAAGTTTTGAAGTTAAGCCAACATCACACAGTAGTTTCAGAAACCAGAGAATTCATTTAAAACTACTGCAGTTTGAGGTGTTTTGGAGTTAGATGGTAGCTACATGAAAGGGATGAGCTAAAGAATGATGCAGACTGAACAACAGCAAATTAAAAAAATAATTTATTAAATTAAAATAGATCAAATACTTCTTTAGTATTAACATTAGGGTAGCAGCCATTAACTGTAAATAAAGAACTGGACAGTGTCCCCTCTCCCATCGCATTCCAAATAGGAAGTACCTGCTGGCTCCAGAAAGCCAAAATCTCATAGACTTCTATTGAGAAATACAGTTATTACTCAGTAATTCTATTTGTCAAAATAACCGTTCTTCCTCTGGCAGCTTTTTCTTAACATCTTCTTGCTAATCTCATTTTTTTTCACAATATTCTGTCTTTTTTGGAAATCATTCCAGTTATGAACTGACCAATCGGAAGCTTCAATAAAAGCATGTGGAGCCTGCTGGCCCTGCCTCGATTGACTGGTTGACAGATTCTCCTGAAGGCGCTTTCAGTGGAAGGGGTGGGGTATTCCAACAAGCTTACTCATGATAGGCGACAGTGTTTGTCGTAGAAATATTGAATAAGACCGACTCGGACCAATCACTGTCGTCTGACTCCAACATGGCAACGTCCGTGTTGCGGCAAAATGACGCAAAAGGACAAAAATATCTCTCTCCCAGTGGTTTTATAATTATGATGATGCAATTTTTAGTTGAAATTAAAAAAAAAAACTGTGTTGTTTTCTAGAATATAGTTTCCATCTGTTTATGCTCCCTCCTGGAAGCTTACAGCCCCCTCACAACACCAACCTAACACTAGCAGTGTGACAAAAAGGGGGAGCAATATTGGAGCTATCCAGCTGTACAGTTTTGATCCAGATTCCAGCTCAGATGAGGAAAACAAAGATAGACATGGATCTATTGCATCAGAATGGATCGGAGCAGGGAGCTTGTGGCTTTTGATGATTGCCGATTGATTGGTTTATTTCAAGCATAAATTGAACAGTACAAAAAAAAAAGAAATCACACAGATTTATCTAACTCATTACAGAGACAATGAAATGTATTGATTGAAAGAAAAGAGAAAAAAAACAAAAAAAGAAAAAATAAACAAACGAATAAACAAAAACAAAGCACTTAAGTCACATTTGTAACATTCGTTAAATATAGTAATTAATAACAAAAGTCTAGTAGACTTGATTAATTGCTTGAAAAGGAATGGGAAGAAGCAAACTTATATAATCCTAGTCCTACCTAGTTACTTCATTTTTTTAGTTTTACATAGTTTTCATAATATGGTTCTGATCAGATCTAATGCAGATTTTTTCAAGTAACAAAATTGAGTACTTATTGATTACTCTTATGATTACTTTTATGATTTCAGTAAACAGTAACATGAACTACACCTAATATAACAGATATGTAATACTTCCTGATGATCATTAGAATAAAATTTTATATGAATTCAGATATCATCTTTACACATTGAAAAGTTTTCAATAAACATTGATTATCATTAGAATACATGATTACATTAATCTAGTAATCATTGCTACATATTTCAGTTCAAGTAAAGAAAATCAATAGTTAATCAATAGACTGTAATTAAAACATTTCAGAGATCATTACTGCACAATATACAATTTAATGCTCATTGGTTGCGTTTAAAAGTTCTTTGATTATTAACATTCAAGTTCACACGTACACATATTTGAAATTATTCAATTTGATCTTTAACTCTTCTTATCTTCATATTGTGAGATTAGAGTTTCTTTGTACATTTTCTTGAATTTTTGGATGTTTGAACATTGTTTGAGCTCATTACTTAACCCGTTCCAAAGTTTAGAGCCGCACACAGACACGCACAAACTTTTCTTTGTGGTTCTTATCAATTTGATCTTGAAGTTCCTACATCCCCTCAGTTTGTAACCTTCTTCCTTTTCTAAGAACTGTTTTTGGATATTCAATGGTAATGTTTTTTCTACTAGCTCTGTACAGAATTTGGGCGGTGCAAAAATCAACGAGGTCATAAAGTTTTAAAAGTCTGGATTGATAAAATACATTGTTTGTGTGATCAAGAAAATCGGCTTTATGTACAATGCTGATGGCTCGTTTTAAAAGTAAAAAGAGAGGATGTAGTGAACCTTTATAATTATTACCCCAAATTTCTATACAATAGGTGAAATATGGTTATATTATGGAGCATTGTAATATTTATCAACAGTTGTATTCTAACATGTATTTAGTTTTTTTTATGATTGAAATACTTTTTGAAACTTTAGTTTGTATGTGTCTGATGTGTGGCTTCCAACTTAGTTTGTTATCAATAACAATCCCTAAGAGTTTGACTTCTGTCATGTTTTCTATTAAGACATTATTTATTGTAACTGAGAGCTCTGTGTTGGCCTTGTAATTACCAAAAAACATCACTTTGGTTTTTTCAAGGTTCAAAGCTAGTTTATTGTAATGCATCCATGATTTTATTTTGTTTAACTCTGTGTTTACCACATGGATAAGGTCCCTTTGATTGTCTGTAGGATAAAATATATTTATGTCGTCAGCAAATAAAATGAGTTTTAAAAGTTTTGAAACATTGAATATATTATTTATGAAAATATCTAACTTTGTTTGGGAATTTCCCAGTTTGTAGTGACAAGTTACATATGTGTGTTAGAGGCTTAGAGATATTGTTAATCACATTCTTCACTGCTGTCATATCAATATCATGACAATCTGCTGAAATGTAGAATTTGTTAACAATTGTTATCAGATCATTTTCTTTCACATCAGAGAGAAAGATTGAGTTTGGGATCCTTGTGATGGTGGAATATTTTCTTTGCTGGTTTTACACTTTGGAATTTCTGTTTCCAACTCTTGATCCACGTTTACAAAATAGTTATTAAGGCTGGTTGCTGCTTCATTAATAGTATGTCTTTGACCCTTCTCATCTGTAAAGTTATGGGTATGATTGCTTTTTTGTCTCTTTTTTTGTTTAATATTTCCCAGACTCTTCACACTGTTTTTATTTTCATTCAGTAGATTACTGTAGTACACTTTTTTGCTGAGTCGTGTTATTTCAGTTAGTTTATTTATGTAAGACTTGTATCTCTGTTCGCTGTCTCTTGACCTTTGTTTTAAGAATTTTTTATAGAGGTTATTTTTCTTTTTACATGCATTTTGTAGACCAGTTGTTAACCAAGGACATTTAGCAAATTTGTTCTTGAATTTCTGAATTGGACAGTTTTTGTAATAGAGTGAGGTAAATATTTCTAAAAAGCATTCATAAGTGGTGTCCACATCTTTCTCTCTGTACACAGAGTTCCAGTTCTGTCTGGATAAGTCATTATTAAAGCAGGTCATTGTTTTTCATTTCCTAACCTTTTGTAAACTGGTTCTTTTATTATTTTCTTTGTTGCCACGTTGATATCAAATAGTGTGAAAACTGGTAAATGATCAGTTATGTCACATATCATGAGTCCACTCTTATGAGTGTTTTCTATATGATTAGTAAATATAGTATCAATAAGAGCAGCACTGTGAGCAGTAATTCTGCAGGGTCTTGTTATGGTTGGATAGAAACTCATTCTGTACATTCTGCTGATAAAGTCATCTGTTGCTTTATGTTTGCTGGGGTTTATCCGATTTATATTCAGATCTCCACAAATAAACCAAGTTTTGTTTCCATCCAGTCACTGAACACTTCTAAGCTTGACCCTGGTGACCTGTATATGCAGCTTATAATGACATTTTTCCTTGATTCATTTGAGGATTTCAAGTGTGGTACATTCCAGTATTCCATCCACTGCAACTGACATTTTATCAATTATTGTAAACTTCATCGTTTTTTGCACATAGATTGCGACTCTTCCACCTCGTTTGGTTACTCTGTTCACATATTTAAACTCAGAGTTTACCAATTCAAAACTAGTGTCTTTGTAATATTTGCAGTCCAGATTAACAGAGGAAAAGAACTGATCAGGGTGGATGTCATCTTGCAGGTTGTTATCATTATCACTGAATATGTTAAGGTCAGGTTGCTCACAGTTCAGATCTTTCTGAAAGTTGTGGTCACAGTTGACTGTTGAAGAAAATGTGTTGTTTTTAGAAGCCATGTTTGTAGAGTTTATCTCCTCACCTCGTAAGTTTAGCATCTTCACTTATCTCTTGTTTAGACTGCAGTGGGTAGAAACTTGTCCAGCTCCTCCAGGCTCCTGATAACGATGACCTTGGCTTGCTCAGGAGAACCGTTAAGTTTAACGTAGATTCTGTAATTCCCTTACCCAGGTGCTTTGAAATTTCCCTTGCTGTTTCAGAAAGTGCGCTCTGCAGGCGATGTCAGCATTACGCTTAGTGAGATCCTCATTCATGTAAACATTGGTTCCCTTCAGATTTCTTCCTTGCTTCAATGAAGCTGTTTTGTGTTTCCGATTAACAAACATTAAGAAGATCACAGGTCTGTCAGTCTCTCTTCTCCTCGGATGCAGGCGGCTGATCTCAATGTTGTTCATGTCCAAAGAAATTCCTTTGGGATTTAAGAAATCTTCCACCTGTTTCTCCACGGAGCTGGTCTCCTGCTTGTAGGAATCCTCACCATTCCCTGCGGTCAATGCGTGCGAATATGACCGGGGTTTGATCTTTAATCCGGTGATTATCACATCATTAATCCTGGAATTCTGCTCCTGGTCATCCATGCATTTTTCGATGTTGTCCAATTTAGCTTCTACATTACAACCACCAGATTTTTCCAACAACAGCTCCTGATTCACAACAATTCAAAAAACAAAAACTCAGAAAAGCCATTTTAAGCTTAATTTTCCTTATCTATGTCATCATCAGAAAACTGCAGCTAGAACAAGCTAAAAGCAACAAAAACAGAATTTTTGTCAGTGTGTCTTAAGCAAGAAGACATCCAAACAAAACTTAACAATCTGAAACCACCAGCACCCCTCATGCTGCTGCTTTTCAGTGGAGCACTTTGTTTTGTTGACATTTTGTTCCTTTATTCTCTCTCTATAGCAGCCAAAGAACACAATGATCTGAGCTGCAATTAGACCCTTCCAGTTTTAGAGTTGTCACAACCCCACCGACCCACCTTTAGGAGAAACATTTCATTGCTATGGTTACGGTTTTGTCTTTTCTCCAATTTCCTTTATGGGACTTTAAATCTAAAAGACATTCTATACTTGAGTAAATATTTGCTCGCTCCCAAATCTGCCTTTGAACTGTTGTCTTGGTCTGGGAAAAGCAGATGTTTCGACTGGAGCTGCTTTGCAAATTAAAGTTGTGCTGCAGCGACAGAATTACGGGGAGAGCGATGCACCTCATTCTGTCTCCTCACCAAGCTGCAGGGACCCTGCTGTCACGCCTGAGGTTTCATGCTCCTCTATAAGCTCCACTAGGAAATGCACTCACACACACAAATCTCCATTCACTACCATTCCCTGGGTTTTGGCTCCCAACAAGTGTAGGTGTTAAAAGTGAGGAAGAATTACAGTAAGTAGGACAACAGCTGAACAAAAACAAGAGCCGCTCCTCTAGATTCTCTCTGACATTCATGAATATATGAGCACATCCTTCCATATGCTGGTGTATTTAGCGCCAAACCACAGAGGGAAAACGGGGCATTGTTTTAAACGTCCGTAGCAGTTTGTAGACTGCCAGATCAAGCTGCCTCCCATAAAGAGTCCGCATTTTCCATTTTACTTGCCCACTTGGTAAAAGGTTGCGTTTAGGCAATGTTCAATATCCAAAAGACTGCTGCTCAGCCCAGATCAGAGCAACCATCTTATTGAACTGGAGGGATGACACACTGATCTGAAAACGCTCAAACCTTTATGATGAGACTTCTAACAGGGATTCCTGTGATCAAACGCCACATACCAGCTGACTGGGAAAACAACAAACCTGTTGTGGTGGAAAGAGAGCAAAGACGGCAATGGAAGGCGGCCATGTTACTACAAAACCAACGCAGGAAGATAAACGACTTTTTCTACTTCACAATGTGCTGACTCAAGAGGTGGTGTTGGGATGAATATGTGGCCATTTGGCTTTTATGCTCTATTTCATAACATGCCAACATCTGATTATTGATAGATCTCTTCTTGTTTTCCTCCAACAAGTTTAAAAACAGGTGGATTGTTTTTAAGCGGCTCTTTGACTGAGCTTTTAAGTCTTTTGCTGTGCATCCTTTCCTGAATTACACTCAAATAATGCAAATGTCCATCAGTGATGACAGTGAAGCAAAGACAAGTCCGGCTGTGGAGGGGCTAGATCCTGGTCAAAGCTTGAAGGAGTTTTTATTCCACTTTTTATTAGCTGCATTTAAAATTCAATCTGGGGCAGGATTAGCTCAGATTAGCATTTAAAGGGAATGAAACTATTATCCTGGCTTTGGTTAGAGTGAATGTTCAGTCTCTTGTTGGACTGCACAGATGTGGTGTCTTTATGACCTCATATTATTCCTATTCATCAGACATTTAAAGGCTTGAGTCTCAAACCAAACATGGTTCATCTTACAGGAAGTAAGAAAGGAAACCGTAGCAAGGATGTAAATTATAAGAATTAAAGTACAATATTTTTCGCAGTATAAAGCACACTTTCAAAAAGCAACAGCGCGCCTTATAGTCCAAAACTGCTTATCCAGTAGGGATCAAAAGTTTGGACACTCCAGGTAAAATGTTATATTGTTGTGGATAAACAACCCAAGGAAAAATTGAAAAATCTCCTAAAGGCATCCGTTTACATTTGAGACATTCTTTTAATATGTCAAAAAAAAATTAGGCTTTATTTTCAACATTTAAACTTTCAAAATAACAAAACAAATTAATGGCGTGGGCAAAAGTTTGGGCACCCTGCAGAGTTAGTACCTTGTACTGCCCCCACTGGCAAGTTTCACAGCTTGTGAACGTTTTTTCTAGCAGCCAAGAGTCTCTTAATTCTCTTTTCCAATTCTCAGCTTTTCCATAGGGGGCGTGCAAACTATACATTCTGAAGGGTGCCCAAACTTATGCACATGCCAATTTTTTTTTGTTTTCTGTTATTTTGAAAGGGATGAAAATAAAGCCTATTTTTTGACCAATTAAAAGAATGTCTCACCTGTAAACTGAGGCTTTTAGTTTTAGGATTATATTTATAAATCTTTCCTTTGGTTCTTTATGCACAATAATATCTTACCTGGGGTGCCCAATCTTTTGATCCCCACTGTATATGGATTAATTCTGGTGGTGCCTATTGATGTTGATGCAATTTGTAAAGGCACACGGCGCTCTTGTGAATAACGCAGCTAATGTGCAGTGGTGTCGGACTAAGCTTTTGGTTTTTTTTACGTATTTTTAACAAGGCTGGGAGTTAGCGTGGTCACAGTAATATTTTTTTAGCCTGTTTGTGTTGCAAACAAGATTGAGAGTTACGGGTATTATGAATACACTAACATGGCTAACGTGCAGCATGTCACAAACAAGAGTTACTGTAAACGCAGTTAATAAAGTCTAACTGACAGACTCATTTCTGACTCTTTTGTCTCGCTTGCGCCTTATTTGACATCATTTCAAAAATAGACCATTAATTGACAGCTCCCCTTATAATCCAGAGGTGTTATAGAAGAAATACACAATAGCTCTTGTTAAACTGATTTTTTTACACCAATGTCATTGTTGTGAATTTCATTTTCATTTATGCATTTTTATCTTGTTTGAGTTGATATCCAGTTATCAACAGTCAAGTTTCAAGTTTTTTTTTTTGTTTGCTTCCTTTAATGAACTATAAAAAATATTTGAAGAATGTATTATGTATTAAGAGAAGCTGCTTGCCACAATTCTTTAAAAAATGATTAATCATATTTTTCCTGCAAATGAATGACAGGAGAACACAGTTAACTAAATGTTAATTAAATCTCAGTAATAATTGGTCTGAGCTTAATCTTTTTTATCCAGATTATAAACTACAGCATTTGCAGACCGTTTATTGCTCAGAAAAAAAACTATAGTTAATAAAAACTATAGTTAATAACAGTGCATTTTTTAAGTATCGTTCATCTAGCTGAATTCCGATTTGGAATGCTTAAATTGGATAAATCCCATCATTCAGGCGCTCCTGCCCGCCCTGTGTTCTGACTGCTGAGATGTTCTAGTGAACATATGCAAGCCTTGGATTTGTCTGATTACATAATTGGGAATTTTTGCGATAATCCACAATGGTTCATATTGGGTTTTGTAAGCAGGATGATCAGGTCAGACTGCAGGCTTTTAGTGAGCTGTAGAATTCTCTGGATAGTGAAGCCTTGAACTAGACAAAGCTGTTAATATCACTTGAGTGGCATTGGTGAAAGAGCTGAGCATTCTGGTGTTCATAGTGACGTTCGCTGCATACCAACAGCACATTTTTTCTATTTTGTGGGGTTTTTTTGTTTTTACACAACCACATACATGCTTTGCATTCCTCGCAAAGAATTAGTTCTTTCACGTGTACAGCTGTCACACTACGGTGACAATAAGAAAAAAACGATAGCTTTTGGTCGCCTGCGTATCAGCACTGCAGTCTGTGCTAATTAGTTATCTGAGAAGCAAAGCTACTGTGCAGCTCTGACTGAGCCTGCACCATGGCAACACATAGGGCTGTGCCTGAGCACAGGCTCCTCTCCGCTCTCCCTTCCTCTGCTCCCCTTCCTCTTCTTCACTGGTTCATCTCTTTCTTTATGCCACGCCTCTCATGTCTTCACCTCTTTCTTCCCCCCTCTTCCCGTCGTTCCCTCACTGCAAATCTTCCTCCCTCGCATCCTGCCCTTGCTTGCATCATCACAGCTAAAGCCAACACGACATAAAAACACTTGCTGAGGACTCAGCGTCGCAGCTTTCCTCAACGCTGCATGTGCACGGACCGATACTTTTCTTGACATTTAACTTTAAGGATTTCATCTTAGTTCTCTAATAGTCTGCTTACATTTGCATCAACCTGACAATAACATATGTATGTTTTTAGAGTAGATCATATGGTAGTAACGCCTCACAATTATCAATGCATTTTACAAACTGATTCCTCATCTACCAGCTAAACTTATCAAATATTAGAAATTACGGAGAAATAAAAAGCATCAACGCAGAAAAATGGCATTGGAATTTGCTGTAATTCTGAACCGCACTGTCTTTAGAATAATGAAAGGGCATTAGCCATGTTTGTTGCCCCTCAAGATGAATCATCAAAAGGCTAGATGCAGGATCAAGCAAGTGGAAGTGAAGGAGTGGTAATTAGTGGCATGTGATGTGCTTGCAGACATTTTAACGCTCTAAGCAGACTAAGCAATTGTTTCCTCATATGTGCGCTCTTTATGCAGATCTGCACCACGATCAGCATGAATTTTGTGTCATAGATCTTTTTTTTTGTAAAATGCTATTGGTGTGTGACCATATAAAAGAACCCATATATATTTCGGAAGCACACACCTTTATTTTTTTATTTTACAAGAATGTACAAGAATGTTTTCTTTGTGTAAAAAAAATCAAATCAAATCACTGTATTATTTATAGATGTTAAAGATAAACATGCATGGTTTCTGGTATTTAGGAGCATTTTGCTTACTTTTTGATGAAATAAACCATTTAGCTATGAGTAAATTAAAGAAGCATTATTACAAAAATCTTTCTTAAATTTAAACCTCACTGAAAATGGCAAAAAGTCCATGTTTTATTTCAAGTCCAGCTGTTGTTGTTAGCATCCTTTAAAATAAACAGAAGAAAGTAAAGACCACAAGATTAAATATTATTTAAACTCAAACAAACAAAATAATTACATTATTCATACCAACTTCACAATTATTTTTGCAAAGCTGCTGCAATAGTGAAATTTTTCACACTATAGGCACCGATGTTATAAGAACGCTAGAAATAAAACTCATTGTTTTCATCACATTTTCAGGGGCTTGACACTTTTCTTCATTTATTTGCAATAAAATATAAAAGCTTGATGTTTTGTGCTTTTGATAGTCTCCAGAATTAGAAAAAGCTATGCAATGGTTCATCCCTGTAACACCTGGTACAGGAAAGGTGTGCAGGAAGGGCTTATTGCATTTAGTTCACAACAGATGCTGCGTTCTAGACATTCTTAAACCCACATGTAACAATGTGCTCATGTTTTTTTTCCCTCTGCTTGTCACATAACAACATAAATGTTAATGTTCTGCTGTAGATCTGAATTTGAATGGGGCCTAAGGCAGAAAAAAACAGGAGTTCTTTCAAACTGCAGTTGTGATTACTGAAAACAGACTAAATCAGGTCTCAAATACTTCAAAGCCAAAGATCTCTATGTCAATTCCATGTTAAAGAAGACTGTTTTTAGAACAGAAAATATTTTTTGATGTGACAACATTTCTTACTGAAATAAAAAAATTCTATGATTAGTAGTTAGAGTCAGAGTTAATGACGACTAAACGTTTTGCTTACTTGACGTAGCATCAAAGTCAAAATATAATTTTGAAAAATTGCATCAAAATACAACTAACACAATTCTCCAGCTTAGGCACACTGCTAACATCTGAATAATTAACAATATCAGGAAAGGATATTTGATTCTCCAATAAGAACTGAATTTCTTTTTCAATCATTTAAACAAAATATGCTAAATACCTTCTTTAAATGTTTTGAGGAATTTTCTTTAGAATTTGTAATAAATAAATAAATGTTGTAGACAGAAAAAGATAAGCAATATACTATTAAGCAATTACCCAGACTGTTTTTCTAAGTATCAGTCACCTGCAAGCACACTCTGATGAAAATTGTTTTTGGTGTTTAACATGGTCTCGTGGCTTTTTTCTCATAATGGAGGTAAAATCGCGTTTCTGAGTATTTTTTTTAATTTAAATTGTTGTGACTGAAGAGCATATGAAAAAAATGCAGTTGGAAACAGCTTGTAGATGTGATGTAGAAGCTACAATAGGTGGGCCATAAGCTCCAGAAATTATGTCCTAGAAAACAACACAGGCTTTTTGATTTTGGCTAAAAACGGCATCATCAAAATTAAAAACCAGTGGGAACCCTTTTTTAAAATAGATCAAAAGATGACCTTGTTGAAACTTTAACTACGGTCATTTATTATTTTCATGATCATAAAACGGTGCTGCACCATATTCTTATCCTCGACAGGCTGCATTCCTTTGATCGATGGCTATCTGCTCTTTTCTAAACAAATATCAGTATAAAACCTGAATTTAACCTTTCAAACATCCATCCAAGGAACATTTTTTGTCCGCAGTTTGCATAACTGTAACCAAGTAAATAATATGATGGAGAATTTAGCAACATGTTACACTGCAGAGACATTTACCATAAAATAAAGAACAAGAAGACCAGCACACAAAGGAAAAAAAGAGGTAATAAAATCCATAAATATGATTCCCGGCTCAGGATGTTCTTCCAACACTGTGATGGAATGTTAGATATTAAGCTGGGTTGTATTGTTTATATCCCAGGCATTGTGACCACGTTTATGTTGTGTCTCAGAAATCTGAGACGAGCTTGTGTTTTTTCAAAACTCATTGAACAGATGGGGCTGATCGTGACAGAATGTCTGACAGTAGATGGACGAACGTCTGTGGTTTTGGTACAGCAGGCACAGGTCTGGACAAACCGGATGCTCTTGTGAACCTAAGATACAGTGTGCTGATTCAACGCAAAACAAGTCGCAAGTTGCTCATTTAATTTGTGTTCAAACAATTTTTATGCTCCGTTGAAGGGAAACTACTTTTTTTTTTTTTAAAGCGTAACAAAATGTTTAAAGTATATAATTTTAAAACACTAAAATAAAAATGTAAAACAATAAGAGATAAAAAGTTGTGAAATTGTGTTTTGATCCATTCTTTTTTAACTGTATCAAACACTTTTAGGATAAAAATTAGTTATAAGACTTGATCACGCATTGTCACTATGCCATCTTTTTCCTTACTGTTAACCCAGCCATTATTGGAATTGGGAATGGTTTATTTCAAGCAATCAAAGCAAGAAATAGTACATAAACAGTACAACCAACAATAGTTTAAATCCATACAGAGGTATCAAACATAGTATAATGAGGCTTTAAATTGTAGATTTCTCAAAAGGAGGTGGGAGGAAGCGAACATTTATAACCCTGCACCATCGTTACCTTACTATTTTCTTATTTATTATTATTTTATTATTTATAAATTGGGTAAATATTAGAACCAGTTTTAGATATAAAGTACTGGTAAAAACCTTTTTCTAAAAACTATTCTAAAGATAAATGTCAGAAGTATCCGTTTTGAAAAATTATGCTTAAGAATGATTTCATACAGGTACAATTCATGGCAAAGCCTGTGGACAAAGCATTTAGTCTCATTTATGAGGGCCTTTTTTTGTGATAGCCAGACTATGATAATGCTAAAACCAAAAGTGGGCAAATATTTTAGATAAACTTGATTGAATATGTCCAGTTAGGCTACTTTACAGATGAAGAGTTAGCGGTTCAAAACCAATAATCAAAAGATTCCACAAGATTTTTGCCATTTGGATCTCAAAGATAAATTTAAATGATGACGTTAATCAAAAATGATAGATACCTGAGGAGTAAAAAAGGGTTTTTCTATTTTGAGGCTATTTAATTGTACATTGGAGTGAATGGGGAATTGATTGTGTCACAAAGCACGCTGTGGCCTCTCCTGGCACCAGTTACTTTCATTTTTTAATGTGCTTCAATCTGGAAGTCATGAGGTTGGTTCTTGGGAAGAATGTTTGTACAAAATTGCATCAGATTGCACAGGTCTTTATTATTATGTGTACAATAGATGTGAACTAAAAACTACTTTCTAATATTGTAAAAATAAATTCATTATTGTTGCTTTCGTTTAAAATAGTAACTACAAAAAGCAAAATTTTAAAGTAAGCTAATGCTTTCATGATAAAAATGTGAGTATTCTGCAGAAAACAGCAATGCAGATATTAGATAAATGTTCAGTCATTTGTCAGTCATTTGTAACCAGCTGTTCATGGGTTACAAAAGGTATCAAAGGCTGATAGACATTCATTTCTAAAAGCTTCACTTAGCCTACAAAAATCTGCAAAATGCTGAAAAGAAAGAACAGAGGAGGAGACAGGCTAACTGATGTAAGGTTGGGGTGATCAGTGAAAAACAAAACAACAAGCACAAACAGAAAGCACACATGCACGCACAAATGTACTCACACACACACAGAATGAGGGGTAAGACCAAATGGCTGACGGGCTGCTTGGATAATGCATTAGACAGAGATGGCACTTGGTGCAGCTACACATGGTAAGAATCACACAGCTTCGCCAAATGTCCTCCACACACTCACTTACACACACTGACATACATAATTACAGAAAATGGATGATAATATGGAATTATCTATTTTGAAAATTGATGGTTTACTTAAAAATAAGTTTACAATGGAAGATTTGGACCACAATGTGAGTGATTTATGTACAAACTACTCAGTCAAAAATAAAACCTGTTATTTTAAATAAAACCAAAATTAACCACAATATCTTAGCCAAAGAATATTTTCTGATTTTATCTAAATCTTATTTATATATAAGACAACAATTAAACCTGATCAGTTGGATTGAGGTGTAGGATTTTAGAAACTGGCCCACTGAATGTATTTTGTGACTATTTTTTAGCATTTGACAGGAGGCTGCACACAAAGCATCAAACAGCAACTTATGTGAAATGTTGCTTATTTTAACATTCCATGCCATAAACATTTTATTAAAACAAAAGAAAACTGTGTCCGCATGAATTAAACAAGACTCTCTTAATTATTTATTCTCAAAGGGAGAGCCTACAGTGAAACTGTTAACGTTAAGTCAAAGTAATTAAAACACTTGAAACGCAGTGAATAGTCTGTACAGATAATTGGATTCGGAAAGATCAGAGTGTATAAAACCAGTCCTGTCTGTGATTAACAATGTCATACTTATACCCTGCTCCTCAGATGTTCCTGTTCATCTCTGACATATTTTTAAGGAATATTTAATTAATGGGAATTTATTCAGTATTTTTGACTAATGTGTCAAATTCAAAGCCTATTTTAAGGAGTTAATTATATTTATTATTGATATAAAGTAAACATCCAAGCTGTTATATATATATATAAATTTTTTTAAAACTGGAAATTTAAAAAAATGGAAAAATTAAAAACAAACTAAAGCTTTGTGGTGTTTGATGACATAAACAAAAAAGTACATCAATTCTATTCGCCACAGTGTTTTTTCTGTTTTAGATTGAAAGTGTGGGGCTGTGTGTATCTTACTTTGTTACCAAAGTAACAGCTGATATTACAGCCAACCGAGAGCTCTAACAGTACTGACACTCTTCAAAGCCCCAGCACACCCCCACAGAAATAAAGAGGAGTCAGAAGGTTCATGGACAGGTTCTTCTCTGTCATTGATTGGATATACACAGATTCCATTGCAGCATGTAGGTGATGAAAGTGGAGAAATGTATTTAAAATAAAAGCACATTGTTGATAACAGAGAGTTGCTTAATACTTGTAAGAGCATGCTTTTTTTTTACCCATGAGAACCCATGGTGACATCAGTGTAAAGCCAGGTCCACATCATCCTTGGTAATGCATGTTCAAGAAACCAACTTCAATGAAACATTCATGTTCATGCTCAAACATGCCTGTTTCGGGATTCCATGTTTAAAGCTAGCTACGCAAATTGCTACGACGTGCAGCCATTGAACATGTGTTGAAAGTTAAATCGGGTAAAACTTTGACCAATCAGGGATTTAAATTTGGTAGTGACAAATGGATAGTGTCCTTTTTCAATTCACAGAAGTGCCAACTGTTTGAAAATTGATCATATAGGAGAAATGAATAATTAAGGTTTGTGCCTCACATGAATTATTTGACATATGGCTTTAATATTTCGCACCAAGCCTCTTCCCACTGTGGGTGGTGGACGTGCACTAGTTAACAGTAGAAAAAGAAAAGAAGGAGATGCCTCTCCCTGCTTGTTCAGTGTCAACACTTTGGGCTAAATGCATGTTCAAGAATGCGGGTTTAGCACGCTCTTGAACGTGCATCCTATGCCCAGTGTAAACGTATCTTGACAGAAAAACATCAGAAATATATTATGTTAGCCACTTGGTATGTGGTGTATCCCACATAATTTTACCTTGAAGGAAAGATGGGTCAGAGTTCTTATGGGTTAAGGTGACTGTAGCTTTGGTATAACATTTAAAACCAACCCTCATTCCTATAAAAGTGTTTCACAGAATCATACCGGTCGATAAACATTATCCAAAAAAAAACCTTTAGAAAACAAAGCAGATAAGCAAGCAAACAAATAGAATTCCCTTTGTTCTCTCTTCCTTCTGGCCATGAGAAGCCAGTGAAGGGAACGCGAGGGCTGATTTGGGGCTGAGCCCTGGCAGAGCCTCTGACAGTGACCATATGGATCACAGGAGCATAGCAGCCTCGGCTTCCAGCAGGACACACACATACCTCCACTCACAAAGCCTGCTGCTCCAGGCTACTGTTCTTGTAACACAAAAGCTGCCCTAAATCGTACATCACACAGCTGAAGTTGAAAATTTCGACAAAGGGGGAAAACCACTTGATGAACAAAAATGTGTGCTGGCAGAGGACACCGTTCAGTTCTCTGAATCCAGCCTCCAAGTGAAAACAGTTGTGATTATAGCACAAAGGCAGAGAAGAAAAATGAGGCTTTTAAGGGCAATGTGGGTGCAATTTAACACAGTTCAAGTTCTTCAGCTCACATCATGGTGGCGGGATTTTGGGAATCTCACTTGCATGGTTGATATCAACTAGCCTGTTATCAAGCCAGTCAGGTAATGTAAATGTTGTGCAGCATCACTCCCCATTTTACTGTGCATTATTTTTTTCCCTCTGACAATCAGTGCCGTGTATGTGAAAGACATATGATGTGGGAGGTTAAATTACATATTTAAAAAAAAAAACAGATGAAAATGGTGTTTTCTGTGTTTTCATGTGCTTGTAGCGTTTTTCTGATAGTGGCTGACATACATGCATAAAATTAAGATCAAAAATGCAATTCTACGATTTTTTTTTTAATTGTTGTGAAAAAGGAGCAGAGGAAGTACTTGTGATGTAGAAGGTATTTGACAAGCTCCCTGCTCTGCTCCATTCTGATGCATCTACTTGCAGACAAATAGATCAATGTACTTCTTTCCTTTCCTCGTCTGAGCAACTGTACGGCTTGAAAGCTCAAAGCCCTTTTTTTGCATCGTTAATGTTGAGATTGTAAGGGGCTGTAAGCTAGCAAGAGAGCATGTCAACAGAGAGGTGACAGGAAGTGGGGGCGGGCTTACAGTACTACCCACAACTTAGAGGCAAATTTCTAATGAACTACTGCACTCTGCAGAAACTATGTCCTAGAAAACAACAGTTTTTTTCCTACATTTTGGCTAAAAATGGCATAATCATAAAAAATGGAAATAGATCAAAAGATGATCAGAGTGGGTCTTTACTAGATTTGAAATCACTCTAGTTGATTTAAACTCACTCTACAGACTTCTAAACTTAAAATGTACCTCAAAGTATCTTTTTTTTTTTCCAAATGTCCCTGCAATTTTTTAATAATTAGACTGAGACGTGACTACTTCTTCAAATCATAATAGTACCCCATATTATGAAATGTTTTAAAAGCAGAAACTGTCCCTATGCAGAAACAGGCCCTATGCAGAAACAGGCCCTATGCTTTTACAAGAACCTTTTCTTAAATCTAAATAGTCTGTCCTTTGTTGATTGTAACTTTTAAGATAATTCAAAAAGTGTAATGCAGGTTAATACTTTGTCTTTCCTTTCAGGTCATAATTTTATAATAAAGGTTCTGTGTGTGTGGTCTTCAAAAAGGTCTGTTGAGTTAGAAGGCAAATGTGTTCATTTTGAATTCAAATTCAATACTGTGGATAGATATAGATGTAAGCTCGGAATGAGTCAAGAAATTAGATTTAAAATAAAACCAACACAAAAAAGCTCCTTATGAACAAAATAGCTGCTCTAAAGCAATGAGAGGACCTTGACTTAAGATCTAGTGGAGGTGTTCTGAAAGCTCAAGGCCAGACTAAGGCCAAACCCTATCTCTCAGTCCCAGACAGATTCTTTCCACAAAATCTATCTGGGATTGAGAAGACTTTGGCGCCTTCCTGAAAAGACAGAAAAATGTGTTTGGGGACGGTCAGTATGGAGAATTTCTACTTAAACTATCAGAGTTCAAAGATAAACAACAAAATAATTGGAATATTTCAAACGTGATGTTTTTACCTACTTTTGCACTTCAAACGTAATGTCACACAGACATGTGAGGTAGTTTGTCAAAGCTGATAGAGAACGCAATGAAATCAGAAGCACAAAATGCTCTGTTAAATGTCAGCTTCATTAATTCAGAATAGTGAATGTGAGAAAAAAAATGGAAAAATGTGAGTAATTTTGATTTTGTTGGATAAGACAAAACAACATAGAGGTCATGAGAGATATATTGTTCTATATGATGATCCTTTTGTACAGAGGCTAAAGAATTCTTTCACAGATCCAGCGAAAACCTAAACAGTGAATTTGTTTGTAACCTCCAATTTTAACTTTATAGGTTTATCTGAAATTACTAATAAAAATATATGATGTTCCACCAGAAAAAAAGACTAAAAAATATATGGGTCAAGAGTTAACTGTAAATGTGAGGTCTGCTTCCCTTTTCTGGGAAATGCTGTCAACCACTAAGGGCTCAGGCTGAAATTGCTCTGTTCCAAACATGAAATGTTATAAAATGAAAAATGGGACCTTTTAAAAGCAGACGTGGAACAAACAATAGTGTAGAATAAGCTTGTAGTTGATAAGAAACAAAATTAATAATATAAACATTTGAATATTTGGCAAATATATTTGGAATCAATTTGGAAAATAGGAATATTTGGCCGTTTTACATTTACACTTCTGTCTCTAACTAACAATACATTGATATTGACCAGTATGGGAAAAAAAACATGTGTTAAGGTATTTAGCCATAGAGCTCAATCATATCTTAAAATGTCAAACTAGAAGAAATCAGTTTAGATATTATTTATTATCAGATTTAATTGTATACATTTTAATAATGCAGAAAAACACCAACTGATCCATGATAGCTTTTGCATAGGTTTGTCCAATACAAATGTTTGACATGTTAATGTTTGACAATGAAGATCTCTGTAAGGATAAAGAACCTCAAGACAGATCCAGTTTTGATTGAACCAAAACACATTTTATGGTGTTCTCTTCTGAAGGTTTTACTGGTACCAACATGTATTACTAAAATGTTCTTCAGTTATCCTAAAGAGTAGTTGCATAACTTGAAAAAACTAGTGCTTTCTTGAGCTAGTCAAATGCTTAAAAAATGGTATTTCACCTTTAAATACAATTTATCGTCTTCATACTGAACTACAACAGTTTATTAAAAAAGAATTTTGACAATTTTGTTTTTTGTTGTTGTTGATCAGACAAGAGCTTTCAGGCATTCTAAGATCATGCAGAAGGACAGACTCAGAAATGTTGCCAAAAAAAGGTTATTAATTTTATTTTTAAGAGAACAAAAAACACAGACACCATCCAAGGTCTGCAAGATGATTTGGAGATTAGGAAAGAATACATGATAGCAATCATATCTGTACCTTTCCTTCATCTTACTGTGGCCTTGTTGGAAGAGTCCATTAGCAATCCAGCAGGGACTCATCCATCTGCTCCATTAGGAGTAATTCTTATTTGATCCGTTTTTTTTTTTGTTTTGTTTTTTTATTATAAATATTTGTTCTTTCTTCAAATTTTGATGCTTCATCCTGTAAATGTTGCTCAGAGGTAGTTTTTTTTCTGGTCGTTCCTTTCATTCAAAAGTCTCAGAAAATTCAAGGATTTAAGAATAACAAATCTGTCTTTAGACTTTAAAGTTAAAATATTTTTAACCCTGTTTATCTGAAGTGTTTGCTGATTATTTCAGTACACCGTGCTGTTAATTGTACACATGACTTAAATACGTGTCACATAAAGATGATTAAAAGAAAAGTTCCAGACAGTCTAAATCTCATTGTGATTTACAGATTTACAGATGAAGCGGACATTTTTCATCTAAACAAACTAAATTGATCTAAAATGCTTCCGTTTTTGCATTTCAGGCCTGCAGTTGCACTGTGGTTAAGGCTTTGGTCACTTTAAGATATGTTTAAGTTTAAATTAGAATTTGAATTAGCCCTAAGGCTAGTTTTCATCAGCAGTCCTCCTGCCAGATGGAAAATAGACACCCTCTTAGTGTGTCTAAACTTTATTAATACAGTTCCTCTTTTATGAAATGTTACAGAAAATAAATAATCAAAATAAATAAAGAGGTGAAGAGCTTCAGCTCCTTTTCAATCATATTCTGTCTCTAAACACATTCTAAATTCTAAAGAAACATTTACTTTGCACCTTTCACAACAAAATACTGCACATATTCTCTATTATATTCATTATAACCTCTGAAATGTTGGCAGACTGAGATTTTGCTCTGCTTCCTTGAAAAATGCACCAACTTTCTTGGAAAATAGATTGTATTAAAGGGAGTCTATGCTGCAGTAAAACGTCATTGTGTTTTTCTGAATTACAGCTCCTATTATAAAAGTGTAAATTATACATGAGCACACAAACAAAACCTAATAAAGTCTTGGTGTTGGACCTGCTGCCAACAAGAACATGATCGACCCTCCAAAACCTAAATCTGAGGAAAGTGGACTCTTCTTTTCTTCTTAAAGACATTTCACCTTTCACTTATTCAGTCAGTTCTGACCCACTTGTCGGGATTTTTATGCTTTACAGGTTGTTGGACCATCTACACTTGTTTGAATGCTTAAGCCACTTCAATAAATGGTTTTCTTCAACTTCAGTCCAGAGCACACACTGACCGCTTTTACTGAAGATCATTCAGAATATACGACTCTTACACACTTTCAGGTGTTTCATTTCAGACATCTGAGCCAATAAAGGTCTACCCGCCTTACACAGGGATAACTTCAGACTTTTTTATTGTTCTGTATGGTCCATCTGAATATAACTCCTGATTGTGCCACTTAAAAAAGGTTTTATTTGGTCATTTTTTTCAATGTGTAGTACTATTGATGAGTTATGACATATTCCTAGTTTAAGCTTGCCCATTTAAGCCTATTAAATTATGTACTGATACTAAATACTTAATAAAGTTAATGAATTTATTTTTACTCCTCCAAAGAAATATCCTCCTATAGAAAATATAATGACTTTTCAGCATTTCTGTGTCACTCCGGAAAGAATGTAAAGTCAAGAAACTGATATTAAGAATATGAAATGTTCATAAACTGCTCTTTGGTAGGGATCAGAAAAACCTAAAGGGATCTTTTCAGACAAATCTTGTACTGTGATGATAGTGTTCCTGGTTTTAGAGAGAGCCTTTCAAGATCACAGAACGGGATCCAGCTCAAGACATTTGGACGGTTGGAGCTCTTGTAAATCCCATCTGCTAATACTCTCTGGAACGCTGTTACAGGAAAGGCAATCAAATCTAACCCAACAAAATCTTATCAGACAGATGTTAAAAACATAGACACCGCTAAATCAAAGCAACCTCAAAAGACGCACGCACGGAGCATTTTAGCAATGCTGGGAGCACCAACACTGCCTAACTGCTACATTCAGTTTTGAGTGTTTAAATAAGAAAAATGTTGTTAAACTAATAAAAAAGAATGGGAAAGGATTTACAATTCAAAGTCTAAAGCACAGACATGCAATGCCCATTGTGCCTGTTTGACAGACGTCCTTAACAGCTCTAACACAGCTTTTTGGGTAAAAATCTTGATTCTAATGAATAAAGTAAAATCATATTAATATTTCAAGCTAATCATGGTTGGAGAAGACACAGAGACAGATTGAAGCCCGTCGGGGAAACATGGAGCTTTCTGACTGATGATCCCGGTAGACCGAGGTCTCTATTTTACACAGATTTAAATTCAAAAGCTTTTGTTCTGACAGAATGTTCTTTAAAATCCCAGCTCAAATAAGCTATAATTAACCAACTTAGCAATTGATAAATGTGACAGGATAATTTTGTAAATGAAGACTAAAAAAGAAAGGGAATCTGCAGTGCTCTGGAGTATCCTGTGATTTCTTCAAGTGTACATGTAAATGTGCAGCTCAGATCACTCTGCACGGCTACTGCTTTTCTTCATGCAAGCATCCAGAAGCATGAGTTATTATGATAGCTATACAATGATATCATCCATACGATTGGGTGTGTGTGATCACTGCCGTGCTCTACGGCGGTTTACAGGTAGTGGGGAGAAAGACAGCATTCGTGTTTCCCAGCAAGGATGAGCAACACCGACAGAGAAAGAGAGGGAGGGCTCGATCGGAGATGATCGTTTCTGTCCATTTTCAATGCTAATGGGGGTTAGGCACACGCCGGTCATTTACACTGCCTGTTTTAGAGACAGACGCCTGTCCGTAGTGTCAATGTGTCTCCTGCTTCTCTCTCTGACGGCTTCACCAACTGCCTCCTCTTACATAACCCCCTCCCCTCTTTGGGATTGCTGCCTGCCTTTATTGGCTTATTTCTGTCCTTTTCAATCTTTGCATTTTTACCCAAATGACCATCCCTCTATCCCTGACTCCTTATCTGTGATTGCAGATCTGTGAACTGGTTGAATTTGCAAGTAAAGTTAGGCCATAGATGCTGGGACGAACGGCTGCTAAAATACATTTCCATGTAAGAAACTCAAAGAAACTCAAGCCTCCACAGAAAGGTTTATTAACCATCGCGTTACATCAAATCAGCATCAACCCATGTTATAGACACTTAATTCCATTCATGGCTGGGCAAGAGAATGAACCCAAACGCTCATTGAGCAAGGAGAGGTGTGCAATCTGGAAAAACAGGACATAAGCAAACAAACAGATGACTTATCCTAGAAAATAAATCCCACGTCTTACGTCTGTGCTACTCTTATCAAACGTAAAGTAATTATGAATCAGATGAAAAGGACATTTTATTGCCACTAAATGCGGAAAATGTTACAATCCTTGCAGATGAATACTAAAGAATTCTCTGCAAACAAGTAACAATTCTTTACTTAATAAAAATTACTGAAACCTTTTAAATGTCTTCAACATTACATGCACCTTCTTGAGTTGTGATGCAGTCTTAACTGGGATAAAATGCTTATTTTTTACCCCCCAAAAGCTTAAATCCTGTCCTGCTAATATAAGCCAGGCTCATAAGAAGGTTCAGCTCAGCAGATCTCTCCCACTCTGCTTGCACATTCTCAGCCTCCATTTTCTCCTCGTCTCCTTTCTTTCAACTCTTCCTTGCAAAAAAAAAAAAAAAACCCTCATCACAATAAAGCAGAGGCGATGCAAACAATTCAGCGGCTTCAGTTGACGCAAATGAGAGACCGCATAGACACATACTCATGCACAACTAGCGCGGTTTCTTGAATCTCATGCTCTCCGAGCTACCCTTCCCCCACACAGGATCACTCTGGTGCTCTCATACATGCACCTTGCTTAATTAAAGACTGCTTCTGAAGCTGTTCTGACCTTTCCTCAACTGTAAGGCACGAACACGTGTAAATACGTGAATTAGGAAATGGTGGAAGGGAAGGTTTCGTTCACTCTCTGCGACAAATTTCAAGCATTTTGAAGCATGCTTTATCTTTGTATTACACAACTAATACACTATGCCGCAAATTTTTAAGCTAAATCAGCCAACTAAATATAAGTGGAGCCGTTATAAACTGCTTTATCATTTCTTTCTCTTGACTAATGACACAATAAAATCCTTACAATTGAGGTTAGAAGATTAATGTATTACATAAAATTTCTTAACCTTATCAACTGCACCTAAGAACTGCTTCAATGCCCCCCAAAAAAGGGTAGTGGTTTGGGCCTGCGGTAGCTGCACAAGCCTTTGACTAATTGATTAGATTTACACGATGTGCTAAATCTAAAACCATTAGTCATTTGCATCAATCCCAACATGACGGTCTTCTCCATACATGCGCAGTGAAACCAGATTAGTCCTGTTCTAGTACAGGGACCACAGTCACCAAAAAGGAACCAGAGGACTTGAGATGAATACTCAATCTGAACTCTCATTCAGACACAGCTGATACATGATCAGCTTCTGTTTCACTATAGTAGCCTAAAGTCGCATTTACATTCCATTCTTCCAGCTCAGACCCCACAACCTTCACGTGTCTAAAGAAGTCATGAAGAAGGGTTACCTGGTCGTACCACTCCCGGTTGGTGCAGGTGCACTCAGGCCACCATCCTCCTTGTCCACTTGAGTTGTTACCATTTACTTTTGGGCCACTCTTGGACTGGCCTTTTGGGTTGGGGCCTCCAGGGCCTCCTCCAGACATCATTTTCCCCTTACTTCTTCCCAAAGTGCCCCCTCCTCCCATGTTTCCACCCCCCCCTGAGGCTGGAGGGGGTAAGGTCTGTCCTCCTCCGTACCCTGGTGGGTATCCATAAGGTTCAGCCTGCCAGTCTCCTCCATATGCAGGGGCGTCCATCCTACGCAGGGCAGCCATACGGGTCACCTCATAACATTCTGGGCACTTGCAGCAGTGGTGGTGTTTGTGCATGCTGGCTGTGCTGGCTGGGTTGATGGCGAGATGGGCGGCGTGGTACTCTGTCTCTGCTGCCTCCTCAGATCTCACAGAGCACTTTGTGATCGGTTCACAGAGTGCTAATGCCGACACAGATAACAAGAACAGCAGGAATTTCTACAGATTTGGTCCTTCTCATCAAATCCTCACCACCGACGCCTTGATTCCTCTAGGATGTTAAAAAAAAAGTAGAGAGATCTGGATGGATGACAAGCAGCACAGGAACACAAAAATACAAAATGGTCACGTAGTCTTTGTCCTCTTGACGTAGAAGATCAAAGGAAAATTTTTAAATATTGTATGCCACCATGAAATCAGAGACCAGCCCTGATGACAAAAATTTCCTCTCGCTTCTCTTGGCTCACAGTGATACGCAAATAAATTCATAGATATATACATACACACATTTCTGCATGTATATATATTCTTCGATTATATTATATGTATATATATATATTTACACACAAATATATAAAAATATCCATATAAACAGACAAAAACAATTACAGATATGTACAGAGATAAATGTGTGTATATATATATATATATATATATATATATATATATATATATATGTATGCGTGTGTACAAATATATATATATATAGATATATAAACAATATGTATAAATAAATGATATCCGCAGATGAAAATCTTCCTTCGTTAGTTGTCTTCCGGTAGGTTGAAAAAAATCTCTCGTTTTTAGTCCTGCTTTGAGAGTGGTCTTTTGCTCTCCTTCTCTTTTTGTCAGCCGGCAGAGAGGAGCTGAGCACTGGGTTGCCTCTCAGCCAGCTTGCCCTAGATGTGGATTATTGAGAGGGAAGCGAGCAACCTAGAGGGTGGTGGCGAGAGAAAGGGAGGGGCGGAAAAGAATACGTAGCAGCATCCCTCTAGCACCTCAGCCCCAAGAGCAGCAGCCAATCAACTTGCAGCGCTGCCATCAGCAGCAGCACCAACAGGACCCAGCATTTCCACAGCTCCTCTTAAAGGGGCAGGAACACCTAAACCTTAACCACTTTCTGTCTTTGGCTAAGAAGAGACTGTTTCAAAAATATTGCAACATTAAAAACCCAACATGTCTCCTTTCATTAATGATCTCAAGCAAAACTGTAAAATTTCTACGCAGCAATTCAACAGTGATAACCCCTGACACTAATCCACTCTTTGCGAGTTTAATCCATATTTTTCATCAGACCAGTGTAGCCAGAGTCCAACTTTCAATGAGCAACTCTGTCCCTCTGACTAATCACTGGTCACATCCCTAGTCATCTCCAGTTCAGCCGCAGCTTTATCTGCTTTCTGCCATCAGCTGTCAACCTTGGGCTCTGTGTCAGAGCACACATCTGTAAATAATCTCACGATGGGTGTAGGAGCAACAGAGCAAAATCCTTTACTTTGCAGCTAACACTTGGCCTGCCTCTCGACAGCAGAAATCTTCGAATCCCCTCACTTTGCTTTGCATTATTTTCCACTGGAGCTTAGATATTTCCTCTCACATGCGCAGGTCAAAACACATGCAGAGGCACAGAACTGCACTCCTCTTTTAGGAACAGTTTTTTTGTTCAGGATGATGACATCAACACATGTGTACCAAACCAACAAGATTACACGCTCTGGCTTTCGAGTGGGTGGAGAAAGAGATTGAGAGTGAGAATGCATGAGGGGGGAGGGGGGGAAAGAAAGAATGAGAGCTGCATGGCTTTCATGTATCTGTGGCAGTTATTTTTGCAGTTATGTGATAGGACTGCCAGTGAACCCTTTTGCATGCTTATGAACTTGTGGGTTGATCAGAGCCACATACAACACATCCTGACACAGGCGACGAAGGCTAATCAAAACAGAGAGCTGAGAGAGAATGCAATGATGTTGCCATTAAAGTCCTGCATATATGCATTATTAATGAAATGTGACGGGGAACGGAACTGGGTGTGTCTGCATGCCGGAGAGAGTATTTTTCTATATGGCTTGTATGTTGCAATGTTGCACAGACTAAGGGAATTACTGCCTTTATTTTTCATATATCTTATGATCTATGCATTTACTTCATCAGGATCTTCAGTACAATGCTGCAGCATACCAGGAGGCACAGACAGCAAGCTCAGCCACACTTAATTACATGCAACAGTAACTCCCTTCATTAGAATGATATTCTTTCACTCTAACCTGCAGAGATTTTCCATGGAGCTAAAGCAGGAGGACGTCAGGTGCTTTTGTTTTTCTTTCTTTTTAAATCAGGATCCACTTAACACTTTCTCCAGCCAGTGAAGGTGAAAGGGTGAAGGCCAAAAACACCAGTGTGACAGACTGAAGCAAGCGAAACCTTCTCTGCCAACAGGACCTAGCAAAAACACAATTACCTTCTCAATACGTTCACTCTTTTTAAGAGTTCATGTTGTCTTTAGTGTTGAAGTCAGATAGATTTGTTACCATAGAGAGAAGAAACTCCTAAACATAATACTCATACTAGAAAAAGAAAAAAAAACCTGTGGTGTTGATTTCACAGCTAGAGGAGAAAAAAACATCTTCTTGTGTATTACATAATTAAAACAGCCCACTTATTATAGAGGCCATTAAAAGACCCACTCTAATGAAAATTGTGTTTTTGGTTTTTTTAAACATGTTCTTGAATCATTTTTCTAATGATGGACGATAGGTATTATAAAAATTACACACATAATTGTGTATTTCTTTTTTCAAATCATTGTGAATCAGTAGCAGCCAAAAAATGCTTTCAAAAAAACTTTGTGGCGGTGTGACGTAGAAACTACAATCAGAGGGCCACAAGCTGCATCAGCTTGTAGACAACTAGATCCACATTCAAGCTGCCCTCTGGCTCAAAATTTTACAGCTGGATAGCTGCAATATTGCTTGCCATTTTTGTTGCTCCGCTAATGTTAGTTTGGGGTTGTGAGGGGCTGTAAGCTAGTGGGAGAGAGTGTAAACTAAGGGATGATGGGGTGTCAGGTCAGACTTACTCCATGTTAATGACCCCGCTCACAATTCAGAGTTAAATATCTAGTAAACTCCTGCCGCTCTACAAAAACTTTGTCTTAGAAAACAGCACAGGTTTTTGTTTATTTTGGCAAAAACAGTATAATCACAATTAAAAGACCACTGGAAATGCTTTAACAATAGATCAAAAGATGATTGGAGTTGGACTTTATTTACATATCTTCTGTTAAGGACAGTAAGAAGTCAGGATCTATCAATAAAATTACTACCATTGAAGAAAATGATGTGAATGTAATTTTTGCTTTGGTGCATGTCTTGTCTTTTCATCACTCTTTAAAAATAAATGAAAATCAAAAAACTTAATCGCATCTGCTAAAATGAACTTTTACCACAAAATTAAATCAAAGTAATGATAGAAGAATGCTGCTTTTGGTCACAACAAAAGCTTTTCATTTTAACTGAAAATTAATTATTTTGTAGTAAAAATACAATGCTGTTTATGTCAGGGGAGGTGATTTTTAATTAGACTGAAGCACTAAATGATCTGTGTTTTAGATGATGGACGAGGCCTCTGAACATCTGCTAACAAATAAAAAAAAAGAAGTCTCTAATGAGCAAAACATCTTGTGCTTTCAAGCTGAGATGCTCGTCTGCCTTTCACCTTGCAGCTCTCTTAACACTATCAGCTCAACATCCGCCTGTGCAGCCACTATTACATAAACCCACCTGGACACCCTGTGACAAACACACACACATACACAAACAAACACACAGCCGTTATGAGTGTTACATCCCCCAACCACTGAATGCACTGTGTGTTGAGTTTTTCAGTCATTTCTAGGCACTTCTCTGAGAAGCTCTCTGCTACTTCATCACTTGACCGGATGCAGCACCATAAAAGGACATTCAGTAGTGAGGCAGTCTTAAAGGAGAAGCTCCTTAGCAAAATGGGATAAGCTTCTCCACTGCAGCTTTGACAAACTGCAAGAAAGGATGAAGAGGCAAGTGTAGCATTCTCAGAAATGGTTGTATCATCTTGATTTGAGAACAACATAAAAAATCTAACAAATTAGAGAGGAGTTACAACATCTTTACAAAACATTTTCACCGTTTAATGAGAGCAGCATTGAAAATGTTGAGGACGACAGCTGCTCCACTGAAAACAAGCATCTTATTCCAGCTGAATGATGTGGAGCTGAAGCTTGAACACAGAGGAGAGCAGATGAGAGCAAAAGAAAAAAGTCTCCAAGTAACAAAGGTTTATGTAGATTTAGTGAGTGCATAAAAAGGCAGAGCAAGAGAGGAAAGGGGAAATGAGAAGAAGGGAATATAGGAGGTTAAGAGAGCAGCTGGTAAGTGTCTGAAGGCTGGAAGGTGAAAAGAATTGAAAAAATATGCTGAATATGATATGCATTCACAATAGACATTAAAACATGGGGTATATATAAAGCCTAGGTGCAAGAAATGAAGGCAAAAATTTGACAACAGGAAGGGGCATTACTGAAGCATGTTGACGAGCAGCAGGAAAAGTAAAAATAGAGCAAAAAAGTGGATGTTGCAAAAAATATATGCAAATGCATCTGTGACTGCATGGGAATGCAAAATAAACAGAGTCATTACCCATTTTTACGGAGTAAAGTGCACCTGAATCAATGTGCTTGCTGAGTGTGCATCGTGGCGCATGTGTTCAATGCGTGAAAACAGAGCAGGAAGAAGTGTGTGTGTGTGTGGGGGGGGGACGACGACAAAGACCATAAATTAAAAGAGGAGCAAAAAAAGACATGATGAAAAACAGAGACGCAAAGAGAGAAACAGATAGAGGGAGAGTGAGAGTCAGAGCAGTCTGTGGGGATGCAGGCGGGGGAGGAATTTGGTTTCCATGGCAACCGTAGAAAGGCTGAGCTCTGGGTGTCCGTTCCAGCTCTGCACTGCACCGGCTCTTGCCTCTCAGCCGCCTTACCCTCTATCCCCCGCTCCCCCACCACCACCACCTCAAACTACATCTTCCTCGCCACCCCCCCTTCACTCTTGCCATTCTCTGTGCCTCCTCAACTCCCTTCTTCGTGTGACAGAAAGAAGCTTAGAGACAAACAGAACCCATGCTGTCACTGGATCTTTTATGCAAACATTATTATTGAAGTGCGATGAACCTGTGCGCTTGCAGTCTGCATCACTACTGTGTGATCAAGTCCCCTGATCTTCACGCCTCCACCCCCACCACCCCCTCACTTCACCAGATCTGGGCTCAGCTGAGAAGCCAACGCCTGCGGCCACTGTTAAGCCATGTGCCACTTGCTGAGCTGTAATGCAGAACGCGTGCAAAAACAAGGCCTTTAATACAACGCAGAGCAACAAAGCAGGGAAGGGAGAAATACCTGACAGGAAAGCTGAGGAATGAGCTTCACTAGTAGCCGGTCTGTAGAGAAATCATCCTAAGACCGGCTTCTTTACTTCCAGTCCAGAAGTTGCATTGAATGCTGCTTTCTCTCCAAAGCCATTTTGCACCACAGCCATTTAATCAGATTATAAGCACGCCAAACTGCAGTGATTCTATTAATTGAATCAGATTAAACTAATCCACGCAAAACAATTCCTAAATAATTCCTGGAATGGGATCCATCAGCAGTAAAACAGGCTCCACATGTAATCAATCTGTATCCTCAACAGGTAAATTAATGTTCGTTGGTCTCAATTAGGACAAAATCTAATAAATATCCATTGCAAACACTGAACTGATTTAGATTTTTTTATTTCAAACTTGAGATAAAAATGCGTGTAGCTATAAAATAGCAACTTTGGTACACTCAAAGCAGAGTATTTTTACTTTTCATGATTTCATCTTTGAATGTTGTCCTATGATGCAGAATGGGTTGATGTTGTGAATGTGAACTGATGCATGACTCACTATACTATTAAGCTACTTGAATGCCCGTTTAAAATTCTCCCCCCAGGGGACAAAAATAATGATTTTAATTGGAAATTGAATTATCATTTCATCCTTTGATGTGCTCAAATAAACAAGAATGTTTGAGAAGAATTTTTTTCTGGGGAACTTCATGGGACAACACCATGACTCCCCCAGTTTGAAGCAGCTTAAGCAGTGAAATTGTGCTGAAATGTGGATGTGACCATTGACAAACTCTACAACACACTTATTGGCCGTACTGCAACAACTTTTTATTTCTAACTATGATCAGAAAGGTTGAGGCTTCATGATGCCACATCCAGCCAAGACGGAGTCTATAACAAAGCAGGAAAACCTGGCTTCATAAGCGGCATCATCGCTCTGTTTATGTCTTTGTTTGTCATGGAGGACAACTTGGCTGCTTTTCTTTGCATACCTTTGGCGTGTCAACGTGACAGAGGACCACCAGGCCTGAGACGCGCTCCACTTTATGAGGACTTCTGCTGCTGGTCACTCGCACCCGAGACACTCCCTCATCCTCCAGGTCCTGCAATACACAGACAGGTCACACATTTGCTAGATGTTATAGGCAAGAAAGCAGCAGTTGTAACCTTCAGTGTTCCTGCCTGCATAGTGTAAGTGGAGTCAATCTCTACTTAATCAAGTATGGACAGAAAACAGAATCACAAATAGATATTAAGTTATAATAAAAGCAACTAAAACCATTTATGTTTCCAAATACTTTTAAAATATGTTTAAAGACTGTCATTTGTATGTAAGTCAGAGTAACTTAGGTTGGTGTTCATTTAACTGACATATTTTGGAAGTTGTATTAGCTTTATTGAATATATGGAGGGAATCGCACCAAAGTAGTTGTTCACTTTAATAAATTCATATTGTAACCCTGAAGGGAGACTACGAAAGTCATATTAACACTTGGACTACCAGGATTCCATAACTACTAGAATGGCCATTCATGGCAGTCATTTTGACAGCTTGGACATTGTTTGTATATTGGTTGGACTATAATGAAAAGAGTATTTGTGGAATACTAAATGAAAACTATAATACTTGAGTGTTTTACTGTCACCAAAACATTAGAGCCTGATTAGTTTTACGGAATATTCATCTTTTCAGTCCTTTTCCAATTCATTGCAATCCATATAACTGTCATTTTTCTACCAGTCATTTTTGTCTTATTTGTTGGAAACACAACAAATGAAAATGTAACTGCAAAGGAAAGGGGTATAAAGGCAGATGCCGTGCTTAAATGAAATCATAAGATAGATTATAAGTGAAGTTATGCAAATCAAGTTAACATTAAACAACCAAATGCACAGCTGTAACAGCTCTAAATCTACAAAGGCTGAAAAAACAACTTAGGTAACACCCCAGGATGAGATGAAATTATCTCTAGTTCCATTATTATTAATTGTGAGATTATAAAAGGATAACAGAAGCCACACAAGTGTCATGCGTCTTCTGACAGTCAGAGGCTCAACCTTACATGGAGATTATGTGAGCTGCATCACAGGTACAACGGGAGACAAACAGGCTGGAAAATATCATTTATAGGTCAATCTGCACTTATTAGTATTCCATTAACCTCCAGATTTATATCAAACCTTCAGTTTTCATATATTAGTATTCCTCAATAGCAGTAGTAGTGTGATGAAGACTGCTAAATGCCAATTGTGATATTATCAAACTCATTAAAGTAAAATGTGTCAAATCCAAAAGTCACTTTCTGTGTTGAATTGTTTTTTACAATGCGGATCATAATGTTACAAAGATAAAATACTAATGTTCAAATCCTAGATTCATTAGTGAGAATCATGGGGAATATGGACTGAGAAATTCTTTAGAGGTAACATAGTTTCCTGATCTGCTTTTTTTTTCTAAATGTGCATGAATTGTCTGCTCCTCTACATCAACATATCTACTGAAAATGTTAAGCAGCTTCTTTTGATTTAAAAAAAGAGTCTAAACTACTGGTAACACCCCCCTGGTCCATGAACTTTGAACTGAAACTGTGATTCTGACAGATTCGACAAACTTTCTGTCCTACTCCAAAACCAACTTTTTTAACTGTTTCCATGTAACCAAATGGTCTAAGCTTAATGGAAGGGGAAAATTTGATATGAATAAGAACAATTATAACAATAAAAAAACAGAAATCTCCCAGAATTACTTTGAAAGATAATTGATATGTGGATTTGATAAATGAACATAGCATTTTCTCTGTGATATTCAAATTTTGCTTTCAACTCATATTATTGCTTTGAGGTAATATTTTGGGTTTCTATGCTCTGTGGAAACTTAAAATGCATCTTTGCAAAAATAAAGAGTAATTACTTAATTAAAAGTAAAAACTAAACATTTTTCCATCAGTCTCTATAAGTGTTTATATGTGCTAAATGTAGCACAAAGAAGCTTAGTTAGAAACATTATTACAGGTGTGCAAAACTAATGACACCAATAACAACTCATAGAAAAGGGAAAATGCTGGTTTGTGAAGGCATGAGAAGGATTTATCCAGCAGAACTGACAAGCAGCATTCACCAGCTAAAAGTAAAGGTTAGCACAGATAATAATGAACTGACCAAGGTGTTTTTTAAGCCTCTCATGTATGAGGTTACAGACCTAACTTGGCTGTTTTTACTGATGATTTAGTCAAATTTAAACATAAAAAAGACAAAGCAAAATACTTTGCAGAGTAAACATGAAGCACATTTGAAAGTTACCTCCCACACATCCTTCTTGTTGTCTTCTTTCACAATAGTTTGTTCTGCAGACTGTTGCAAGGTCACCTCGTAACACTCTTGAATATCTGTGAGGAAAACAAACAAGATTTTCTTCTGCACTTGGGTTATCAACAAAAAAAGAAACAATAGCACATTTATTTTACTTAAAACATGTTTCATGAATAACCAGTGTAGTCTTTGGGAGTTCACAATTGAGGCCCAAAACAAACCTACTCATTAATTCTTACCAGACATGGAGAAGTATAGCTGGTGGCATTAAAACTCCAGTCTTTGTGTTAGAAAGAAAAAAAAATCCCTTTTTGCTATACTGAATGACACAGGCACTGAATAGGTTAAAGGTTATGTTACATTTTATATGAACAATTGACCTGATGCATGTGACAGAAACTTGATAAGCCAATGAGTGTTAGCTGGTCATTTCAAGTCTAACATAAAACTTCTGAAGGAAGGCGGTTTTTAATTGATGCATCTGAACTTTATAGTCTCTGATGGTCCAGGTAAGCAAGCGGATTACATAGCAATTTAACAGCAGCATCAGACCAAATATTTAATTAAATTAGCAGTTTTGAGCCAAGTGTTTAAAAAAATTTCCCCTCTAATAGTGAGAGATTGCAGGTTCACACCTTACCCGCTCATGTGTCAAAATGGCGTATATGTATATAGGGATAGAGTTAGGGTTAACCAGCCCAAATAAACAAAAAAAATGTATACAGACAGATAAAAAATAATATTAACAAAAAAAGATAGCTTTGACAAAAATAAAATGAAACATTTTAATAAGATTGCAATGACCAATTTACCTAAAATAAAGAACTGAAGATATCATTCCTGAAGTCTGACACCCTTTTCACATTTGCACTCATCTCTTGTGTGACAGCCTCATGACGAGAATGTACAGTGTCAGTTTTGCTGATGTCAAAAGCAGGTCTAGTAACTGCAGAGTTGACATAAGAGGTTGCTACAGAGTTGATCAAGTTTCCAACAGTTCACTGTCAGGTCAAGATAAGTTTTAGCATCTTTTTTCTATTATTGCCATATTTTAATTAATATCTTTATGAATTTCAGCAAATGTTTTTCAGGTTTTGCATATGAAAAAGTTGTAATCATTTTTCCACAATTAAGCTTCAAACTAGATGGAAATTTTCAGCAAAAGGTTTTATTGTTATACCAAGCAACATATATGATGAACATATGATGGACTTCATCCATCAAGGTCCAGAAGAATATAAACAATCAATCTAATAACCTAATTAACTCTACAGATTCTAACTAGTCCCTTTCCTAGTTTAATAAAAGAGTGGGAGGTGAAACCAACTCAGAAATGATGAGGGTCAGTTGAACTTTATTCTCAATGTCCACCAGAGTAAGGGCTAGTTGATCTGATCTAAGCAAAATAAAAACAAAGATTTGGTTTATGCCTTAGTCACAACCTTACATGTGGATACAGGATGTCTGCAGGCAAAAACTTGGCAAACCTGTACGGGGCAGATATCTGGCCTATATGAAATCTCAATGTCGTAGATAACTCAGTGAGTCCGTACATGGTAAATGTTCATGAACATTTTTTTCTACAGGCAGGTTGCAGGAAACACTTAATCACACCTTTTAACAACCGCTTATGGGCCCGGAAACCAAAAACCAGCAGCATCATCCACCGTATGGGAGTATGTGACTAATGCATTATTATTCTGCCTAGAAAGAGCATGAACTTTGATATCTTTATGTTCAGGCTGGTATGAAGCTACGACATTGAAAACGTTGATATGGTTGAAAGCCAAAGACCACCTGGTTGGACGAGCAATAAACTGATTGGCCAACCTACAGTGCACTGTGTCCCTATGACCTAACGTGATCTCCTGGTGAATTGGTAAACCACTACTGGTGTTGAAGTTTCAACTCTAGGCAGTTTCTAGAGATAGAAAACGGTGAGGAGAGTAAGCTTGATTGCACATGAGGAGATGGAGAAGCAGGAGGGACAAAAAGGGTTGACTGCAGGCTGTATGGTGGAGGAGCATGTCTAAGTGAATTTATGCTTAGCAGAAAACATGCTCAAAGAATTGTTGCTCACTCACTTTTAAATAAAAAAACTGTATTTAGCAAATTATTCTAAAATAAAACACCTAATTGATTTGTTTACAACTATTTGAATTTAGCAAAATTCTTTACTTGCTGTATTTATTTATTCATCTGAAGTTTTGCTTTCTTAATTTAACTTATTTAATTTTCAAACTTTGAAGGCATGGAGTTTCTGAATGATGATTCTGATTAAGAGTAATGCTTGTGAAGATACTTATTAGGCAAAGCCAAACAAAAGTCATTCAGACAACATTATTCAGACAGAGGAGCTTCATCACCCTCATCATCATCATTGAATCCATATTTTTCACTTTAATTTTCTAAGACAATATTTGGTCAGACGCTCTTTTTATTTCTGCTCTTTTTTTTCTTCAAAATCAGAATCAGATCTTGCTCTGTTGCAGTTTACAGCGTAGGTTGCCATGGTGATACTCTTCTCTGAGAGGAGAAAAAAGCTTCCAGAGTCAAACCTCAAGTTACCTTTGCTGAGCCATCAATCCTACTCTGTAACACTTTTCCCTGAAGTCAACAAGCGATTAGGTTTGTTTTTTTGATTGTAGCTTTAAATGTAAAGCTCTAGACATGAAAGCGGATGCACTTTAGATGACTGAGTCCATGTGTATCTGAAACAGAGATGAGAGTCAGCTTGTCCCAACAAGACAATGTGAGAACAAAAAATGGAGTGTTTGACTCATCACTGTGTCTGAATGTGGAGGAGTGAAGCCATGTGTGGGCAGAGCAATTTGTTGACCAGCTGACTAAAGAGCAGCCTCACTTGGACAAACTCTTATATACATACAGACACATGCAGACAATGTGTGGGCCAGCCTGCATTTAAACAAGAGAGGTACTAAATGCAATATTCTCTGCATCGTCCCATCCAAATTTTTGTAAAGTTTTGACATGCCAATTTTGTATTTTTGAGCATGTTTCATGACCATCTATAGAGCTACAGTTTATTGCAAGTTACATTAAGTTTCTACCCAAATAAAACAACCCAAAATAAAAGCAAGAAAAAGATATTCAATAAAACCACCGTTTTCTGTGCATTAGTCTAGATTTGCATGCTTTTAAACTGGTCAAACTAGCTAAATCCGATTACTTTAGTACAGTTTTTTATTACAATCATTTAACATAATCCTATCATATGGCATAATACTTAATGCTGGATTAAAAACAAACTTCTGCTAAAGTTTTCTTGTTCTTTTTTGTTTACAGTTTCATCACAAAGGTATCAAAGGGGGTAAATTGTGTACTGAGGCATTATGGTATGAGAATTCACAGCCACATAAAGAACAGACAGATTTCTGCATTTAGATCCGTGACCTTCTGAAATATCTCTAAAATGCTCTTATTCTGACAGACCACATACATTCCTGGCCACCAGACAAAACACACAGTTCCAGCCAGAGGGTGGAGAAAGACTTAGTTGAAGAGCTCTTTTTTAGACGGTGCTGTGTGGCATTATGATGCTCTTTTTTGTTATAATTATAGGAAATATAAATCATTACCTGAAGGCCTGATGAATTGTGGTTCTTTTACAGTTAGTGTTTCCACTCCTGGTTAAATCAGTATAAAAATAAACCCTTTACATCTTTAAATGGTGATGAGAAACTGACACTGAAAGCGACAACACATTGGTGGAAAACTAGGGCATAATTGTATGGCAGGGTAAACAATTAACACACTTGTCAATGCTTTTGTAAGATACTATGCAGACATTAAGAATGTTCTCTGGTTTTGTGTTCCTAGCCCATCCCAGCCCCCCACTGCATTTTTGGTATATGAGAACAAAATGACGGATACGCAGTTAAGGCAACCTTTGTTCATGACTGTGCAACCATAAACCCATCCATTCAAGTGGGCAGTCTCAAACAATCCCAGCCAGCATCCACCTCCTCTTTACTGTCAGGAATGCAATCGAGTTACACGTTCCTCCAAAAGAAACGTTTTCACAATGATGTTGATGGTCTTTAAAGGCCCACTTCAATGAAAATCATGTTTTGGTGTTGAAAATGTCTTTATTTAAATCGTGATGGATCAGGAAAAGACCTGTTAGAAAAAGCTCTCAGTTGTGAAATGGGTGGACCAGAGTCTCCTTCTCCGCCCCAATTTCTGATGCATCCACTTGCAGACAAATAGATCCGTTAACATCTCCATTTACCTCGTCCGAGCTGCTGTCCGGCTCAAGATGTTTACTTGATGTTTAAGTGGGTTTAAAGCATCTTATAAAGGTATGTGGAATGCTTTGAGTAAAGTTTACCAGTTATAAATGGCTCTAATCTGATATCACACCAAATACTATATTATCTTATTAATTCAAGACCACCGGTGTCTGGAAGTCCAGCACTGTAACTCTGATATATTTTGCAAAGATGCTTTAAAAGTCACTTCAGCAAAAGAAACGTCACAATTAGCCAAACACTAAGAAAACAAGAAAGCGAAATGCTTTGCAGCACTGCTTTGTGTCAGCAGTACTGAAGCTTAAATGTAACATTTTAAACAATAAAATCAGGTGTTTTCTTTGACACATACCTCATTTTATTTATTTTTCCATTGAATTTCATTAATTGTTGTAGGAGATTAATTCTAAAAAAAAAAAAAAAACAAGTGGGCTTGACTTTTGTTTTTGCCCATCCAGACCTGTTAAGTGCTAATAGTTTGACCATCACAATAAACCTTACTGTCAATAGACCTTCTGGTATTAATTTTCATCAACAGCTATATGTGTCTATTTTTAGGCAAATGTTTGAAATTTTAATGTGGAAATAGCAAAGCCATGAGGCCTTTTTTTGCCCCTAATGACCAAAGCAAAGGCTCAGTTTAAACAAAGAAAACAAGGATGCTGCGTCAAAAGATGGAGTCGGATAAAAAGGAATCCACGTTTACAGATGTTTTGTCTTTCAAAATGTAATGTAGCAATAAAAAAAAAAACACAACGGAAAGATGAATAATTTAATAATCTCTCGAAAAGGTCTATTTGTTTGGAACATGTTATTTACCTCACATTATGTACATAGGTGTTGACATGACTAGTACTTATATACACCTTAAAAAATAGTCTAAGAATCTAAACATTTTGAGTTGAAGGTTTTTTTATGCACAATGTTTATTGTCCTCATCAGTTTGTAAAGTTGGTGTACACTTCTAAAGCGCTTATCTACCAGTAACACTCCCCTTCACCTATGCACACACAGACGGTGGCAGAGCTGCCAGGCAAGGCAATCACCAAACATTAACCAGACCGGCAGGAGCAACGTGTCCCCTGTCCTGCCCAAGGGCACACCAACTAATGGGTAGGAAAAGAGAGAACCAAACCAACAACCTTCCAATCAGAGGTCAAATGCTCTACCTCAGCACCACAGCAGCCCAAAGTTAAAGATCCAATAGAGAGGATAGTCATGAAAAACCTTAGCCTGTGAAAGAAACTTAAATCAACAAATTAATAAATAAAAATAGCTTTTTAATCAAAAACAAATTTGTTGATTACTCAACCATATCTAAATTTAGAAGGCAGTAGAATCTGAAGGATGGTGGTTAAAAAACAAAATTAAAACGGTTTATTGAAAAAAAGGAAATTCATTCTGACATAACTTATAAATACTAATAGATTGTGTGCATGTAGTTTGCGTTTGGGCCCAATGGAATGGGCTGAGACCCTATACCAAGTCTTTGTCCAGCAATAGTTCTGTGAAGTGGGAACTAAGAATCAATCCCAGGTATAGTTCAGAAAACACAACTGCTGGCCTGTCCTTACTGTATCATTGTTGTTTATTGTCTGTTGTAATAAATGTCAACTGCCATCAGTGTAATGTCTAATAAATATCTCAAAAAAGGTTTATAATGTCTTTGACTTCAGAGTCCCACTTCCATCCTCTTTTTCCAGTGGTGTTTCAATTATGATTTTGCCGTTTTTAGCCAAAATCCAAAAACCTATGTAGTTCTATAAGACTTAGGTTCTGCGGGGCAGCAGGAGTTCATCAGAAACTTCCTTTAGAGTTGAGGGTAGGACTGTTGGCATGGACTAACCCTTCCCATCATCCTTTTGTTTACATTCCCGATCCAAAAGAAAACATCTCTATGTTAAAGCTATCCAGCCGTACAGTTTTGAGCCAGATATCAGCTCAAACAAGGAAAATGAAGACGCACATGGATTTATTCGTCTACAAGTGGATGCATGAGAATGGAACAGAGGAGGGAGCTTGTGGCCTTGTAGCTTCTATATCACTGCTACAAGCTTTTTCAAACTGCATTTATTTCATCTGATCCTGAATCACAACAATTTGAATAAATAAATACTAAGAAATGCTATATTGAGCGTAATTTTCTTTAAATATGCCCTTCATCATGACAACAAAGTCACAAGAACACCAAAGACATGATTTTCATCAGAGTGGGTCTTTCGAATACTAGACGAATACTAAACAAATACTAAAACGAATACTAGAAAACCTGTTACAAAAATGACATTTGATGATGATTTTGATAATGATTGTGAAAGAATTGTGCATCTCAGCAGGAACAAATCGGAAATATCTCGTTCTGTTTACATTTTACAAAATACAAATGATCCAAGATTGGAAAAGTGATTCCCAAGTTCCCATAATTTTCCTCAACGTTTCTCAACGTTGTACTGTGTAGACCATCTGGTTTTGAAGTAGATATAACAGATTAGTTCTGACCATAAACAAGAGGTGACAATAGCCTCGAGGTGTGTTAACTTTTCTCAGGAATCTTCCCTTTAAACTTCCTTCCAAAGGCATCGGCAGCAGAAGCGACTACAGTGTGTTTTTCAAACGACTGGCTGAGTCACGGCAGCCCCTCCCCATCTGATTCCCAGCAAAAAATGTAGCAGTGGGTCAACAGAGGCAATAGCAGACCCAGGGGCAAACACCATTATAACATGGCTGTGGTAATTAGAAGGGCCACTGAACCATTGGTTAAACTGAAGTAATATGTTTTCTCTGCTGGAAAGAGAAGCGAGCTTCACACTTATGTGCTGAGCTCTTTTTCCGTTGCTGGTCACGAGGGTGTGGGTGGTTTTATATATATGTAATATATAAAGAGCAGCTTTTCACACAAAACCCTGCACAAACTTTGAGCATAATGTGATCAGCTGCACTGTTAGTATTTTATAATAACTGGTGCGTAAAACTGTCTGCATAATCATCATAAGTTCATGAAGCGTACGCCAAAATAAGAACTTTACTTGTAGGCTTGTAGCAGTGCAGCTATATATAGGATGCGTTGTGTGCAGCTTTAATGAGATTTCATTTAAATCTGGGTATGCTATGTGGGGGTACACAGCGACTCTTTGTGAGACAAACTGAAAGGTCTCTTTCATGTAATTTAATAAGGAAACATTTAGAAATTGTCCCGCACAAATTAATACAACCTGACCTGCTTTACACCCCAGAGTCTGCCTCGAATCTGCTAAAGTCCACACAAGATGCACTGGAACAAAACCACATGAAAGTTTCAAAGAAACATTTCAAATGGAAAATGCGGACTGTCATTTCAAAACAAGACTGGAAGATCATTTCTGTTTCAAAAACAACTGCTCGGTTTTTGTTTTTCTTACCAAGGAGAGCTTGGAAAAGGTGGCTGCCCAAGATCGCGGACACTTTTCCCACACTGGTTTTCAAGGCCTGTTCCTCCGGGCTGGTAAGGTTGGCCTGGTATTGTTTGAGCAGCCCCACCGCCCTTTCTGTGTCTGCCTCACAAGATAAATGGACTTTTAGGACATCATTTAAAAAAAAGGGAATCTGTACGCTCACATAAAAGGCCACATTTGGGATATTTCTACACAAATCCATAGTTTTGGAGGGAAATTAGCATTTTAGGATGTATTGTTTCAACACTTAGGTGATACAAAAGACAAAAACACAACAAGTTTAATGAGAAAACATGGTAAAAAGTTGTACTTGATTGGACTGTGATAGTTTCCAATGTACTAAAAAGTCAAATTTGTAGCTTCCAAGTAAAAATACCCGTTAAATTACCATTGCTAAAAGAAGTAGGTGTGCTTATACAGCTTTGCTGAGGTCCATCTCCATAGTGTTCTGCCTGAGACTGATCATTATGATAGAGAAAACATCTCTAATCTTCTGCAGTCCAGTTGGGGAAATTCCAGCTTAGTTTTTTTTTTTTTATTCCCCGTAGGCCCAAAAAGTCGTGCGTCTCCAGGGATTACAGCTGAAGTTAGTGAGGCAGTGAAAAGCCAAGCAATAATTTTGATAGAGTAATTCCCTGGCATTAACCTAAAAACTTAAACCGAGATTCACAACATAAAAAAAAAAAAATCACACAAGAAGGAGAATTGGACTTTTCTCTACTTACCATATTTATGAACCATGGTGTTTGCCACACAAACAACATTTAAAACTGATTTTTTTTTAAAAGTATTGTTCACGGTAAGGCTGGTGTTTTCTTCTCCAGGTTTAAATCCAGTTGGACTCCCAGTGAGCGCGCAGAGTTGCTGCAGCGCTACAGTTGGGATGTGGCAGAAAACACTGATAACTTCATGTAAAACTCCCAAAGTTTGGCAGCAAACGGTCCGGGAGCTTCCCGTGTTCCTCCTCCCCTTCAGACATGCCTCGCCTCACGCAGGACACCGCCGGCCCAGCCTCGTCAGACCAAACTACAACCTTATGACACGCAGTCAGAGCTGCTTTCTGTCTCCACTTACACTCTATTATCGTTAAGCTGCTACGAAAAGTTTGTTTCCAGGGTTAATGGTTTACTGTTGTCAGCGTGTATTAGATTCGTTAGCCTTTTTGGGGAGTTTGCGCCATCTTGTGGCCAGTTAGGGTAACCCTGAAATAAGCCGAAATTTAAAGGAGAACTCCGCCGACTTTATCTGGCTGCCCAGCTCTCTGGGTGAAAAATGTTAACTGATAAGCTAGAACAAGTGGTTCAAGTTCAGTCGGGGCTCCAGGCCACACATTTTACATTTTTTTTAAATGACAACGTGCGTATAGTCTAAATAAGTTTGCTTACCGGAGCTATTTAGCCGGCTCCTCATCCCTGTCAGAGGCTACTTACGGCTACATTAGCCGCTACCATAGCAGCTGCTAGCATAACACACCCAAACCTCTGTGCAACTGTCTGCGGGCGAGTTGCATTCTGGGTCATGTATGCTAAGTTACTAGAGGGTGTTCCATAAATCTTGCTTCTTTTAAAAAAATTATTCTATTTTATTAATCGTACCTAGTTTGAAATGTTGCATAACTTCCTGGTCCACTTTTAGACAGTACCAATGTTAACAATCCAATTTTTTGATTAGCATTTAAAAAGCTGAAATAAACAGTGCACCAATTTATTAATCACTTGTTTCCTAGTAGGAAAAAAAATGTCAATTTTCTGTCTTGTCATTAACTGTTCAGGTTTTACCAAGACTGCAAAAAAGAAACAAAAACACGTGAAAAAAGGAACACACCAGCAGGCTAACCATATGAAGTGGTATCAAGAAAAAAAAGGAAAATATTTTTCAAAGTTTCCATTTTCTGCCTCTCTTGTTTGACTCTCCTCTCCCTTTCTCATTCTTTATTTTCTTTATCTTCTTATTCAGTTTCCTTGATTATGTTCTTTCCTTTATGTCTTCCAGCAACTTTGGAAGTACGGCAACCTTGTCTTGCTTTTCCTTTTCCTGTTTTTTGAACAGCCACTCAGATAATCATGCTTCATTTTACCTTTTTTTATTTATTTGAATCATCATTTAGTCTCTCCCAGTGTTGCTAGATAGAGTTATGGTTTTACAGCCCAAAAGTCATTAAAAAACCACAGACACCCCACCCCACACTTCTCACCCCACCCCAAAAAAAAAAGGAAATGCCCAAAATTTTAATCAGTAATTACTTAGCAGTAATTAATCATCCATTATTTACTAGTTCCTGATTTGATTGAAAGTCCAGCTGTAATACATTTCTAATGATATTACATGCACCATTTTTGCAGTCAGTCAGAACAAAATGTGAAATAACAGACTCCTAATGAACTTCAGAAAGCGTCGGATACAGCGGTGTAAAGCACGCCGCCACTGGACTCTAGAGCAGTGGAAACATCTTCTCTGGAGTGATGAATCCCACTTTTCCACCTGGAAATCTGATGGACCAGTCTGGGTTTGGAGGTTGTCAGGTGCATTTCGGCCGCATTGTGCTGAGTGTGAAATTTGATGGAGAACATGAGATATTCGTGTCATAACTCCGCCCCATCCCTCAGTCAGCTGACGTTAGAATCTGGAGCAGGTGAGGGTTGTTTCCTTGGCTCCTTTTAACAAAGGCGTGATGTGGGCAGACCGCTCTGCTCACCGTGGTCCAGCGGGACTCCTGTGTGGCCCCTGAGGCCGAAATCTTCCAGGCGTCGTGCTGCTGGTGCAGTCACCACCAGGACACTGACATCCCTTCCTGGGTCTTTTTCCAGGACAAAGAGGGAGGTGGGGTTGGGGGGTACCTGACTGTAAGCATGGAGGCGGCTGAAAATCATTAAGCTGGACAGAATTCAAGAACCCGAACACACACACACATGCAGCCTCCACGCTTAGCACATTTCGGTCTAAAAACATTCGTTTTTGATCGGAAAAGACTAACATAACCGGGGACCCAAGCAGTTACGTTTTAAGATGTGAACCTTTAACGCCTGAGGCGTCTCTGTCAAAACCTACAATGTTCTTTGACATTCCGTAACTCCTTACGCCAGAAGTCCCCAACTAAACTCGGTAGAATGACTCTGAAGGCTGGGAGAACCAACAGCACTCTCAGGACAACAGTCTCAGGACTCTCGTTTTTTGAGACAGCGCCTCTGCAGGCTGGGAGAACCAACAGCACTCTCAGGACAACAGTCTCAGGTCTCTCGTTTTTTTAGACAGCGCCTCTGCAGGCTGGGAGAACCAACAGCACTCTCAGGACAACAGTCTCAGGTCTCTCGTTTTTTGAGACAGCGCCTCTGCAGGCTGGGAGAACCAACAGCACTCTCAGGACAACAGTCTCAGGTCTCTCGTTTTTTGAGACAGCGCCTCTGCAGGCTGGGAGAACCAACAGCACTCTCAGGACAACAGTCTCAGGTCTCTCGTTTTTTGAGACAGCGCCTCTGCAGGCTGGGAGAACCAACAGCACTCTCAGGACAACAGTCTCAGGTCTCTCGTTTTTTGAGACAGCGCCTCTGCAGGCTGGGAGAACCAACAGCACTCTCAGGACAATAATTTCAGGACTGGTTTTTTGCTGCTTCTTGCTGCTGGGTGCCGCTTATCGATGTGTTTTTACATAAATGATAAATTATGCATTTTTAACCCTTTAGGCGCAGGGGGTTTTCAGTGGAAATAAAATCCAGTACATATAAAGGCTTGAAACTGTTGTCTGGAGAATCCAAACTGATTTCTATTTATTATTTTATACAACTGCTGATAAAGAGTTGAGTCTGGAATTTTCTATGCTCCTGAAACTTATCAGATATTGAGAATATTGGAATTTGAAGATATGGAATGACATGGTGCAGAATTGCTACTTTTACTATTATTTTACTATTTTCATTATTCTGTAGCATAAATTTTACCAATTTCACAATAAAATAAAATGAAATATAATTAAATAAAACGTGGCAGACAACCAAATATAAAACAAACCAAAACATTTGGAAAATTAAACAGGTTCTGTTTAGGTGGTATGGAAAAACTTACATTTAATAATAAACTGAAACAAACAAAACTGGTTAATGGCATAAACTTGTATGGCACTTTTCTACCTTTTAAGGCCCGAAGCGCCTTAAAGAGATAACTTGGGGTTCAGTGTCTTGCCCAAGGACACTTGTAACCACCTAAGAGCTGGTTTCTGTACAATAAATCCCATCTATAAATAGAAAAGGAAAAATATATTAGTACACGTTTTTAAATTAAACATAAGATTAAAAAAACATACTTTCTGGTTGGAGAGTATTTTTTTTTTAAATTCTACACCAATCCTCCTGTCAAATTCCTCTACCTAACTAAAATAAATATTTAGTAAAATTTGCCATTTAAAATGTTTTAAGTTGAAGTGTCTTGGAAGATGAATTTGAACCTTTAATAATTGTGTTGGTTGGAAAGGCTTTGTAGAACAAATGGACAGTGCTAATTACTGCAACATTCAACACACTGTTTAATGTCTGAAAGAGACTTCCCCTTTGGAATTGTTGTATCCATCTGGAAAAAGATACACAAGTCAAATGTGTAGACCTACAGTATAAAGAGTAATTTAGTTATGATATCATAATGATAATATGATAATATTATGCTTAGTATTATTAAATTAAGTCATATTATTGAGAGATAGTAATCAAGTTTGTATATGACACTAAAAACAGCAAGATATGTATCAATAAATATCTGGCTTTGCTCAGTAAACATTTGGTTTTCTCCTGTTTTGTTATAAACCACATTTGTGTTATGAGAGAACATGAATGAATTACACAATACAAAATGACTACATGTACACACAAATAGATGGACAGATTCAAAAAGGATGTGTACTGTAAAATGTTGATGTATTGCTAATAAACCATCCTGAATTTTAGATTTGCACAAACAACATTAATTTGGATAAAAGTTAAGCTGAGCTACAGATAGACATCAGCGTTTTGTTTCTGTAAAAAAACAGAAATTTATTGGTAATTTATGGTTTATAATATAAGATTCATGTGATAAGTTACCTCGTTGTTTATGTTTTTGCACCATTTCAATACATTACTTATACTCTTACCACTCACATGTGGGATGTGCCTCCTAAGGTCTGCAGAAAATAATAAAACAAACTTCTCCCTGCAGATAGGAGGCATAGTCTCAAAAATCCTCAGTCCAGAGAGTGTTGATCCAGAGAATGCTGTCCTGAGAGCGTTGTTCTCCGGGCCTGCAGATACACTAACTCACTAAATTGGCAAGAGGTCCAGTAACCCTGTCAGCCTGGCAGACCAGGGTCCAAACATGCAAAAACATTCACACAATAGTGCACTTTTCTGTTCCTTTATTTCTTTTTCTTTTCTTTTTTTACAATGGGTAGTTAAATTGGCAAAGAACTTTTTTTAAGCTTATTGTCTCAAGAAGTATTTCTCTCATTAATTTTTGTACAAAAATACTTAATTGTGCAGAACTACACTGAATTGTAACAAGAAGATTGCACATAAACTTGCTTCCTTATGTGTGCGCTTTCACAAACTTTAACATTCTGCAGTATTTCACTGAAAATGCAACAGGTAACATGAATGTACCTCGAAAAACATGAATAATTAAACACTTTTCTTGTGTGAATGTAACTTTCTGTTTTACAACCCTTAACAGTAGTTTGCAAATAATATATATATATATATATATTGAACATTCAAGTAATAGCTTTGATAAGTGGAAAAAAACGTTAAGGTAAACTGTAAAATTAAATTATTTCAGTGTGAGAAATGTGCACGGGCACTGACAGCTAAACTCTTAAATGTAGGAAGGAACGGAGTCAAAGCCATTCTGAGGCATACGTGCACAACAAGCTCATTGGTAATCTGGGAGCAGTGCTTGTTCTTAATGATGTTAACAGTTGAGAAGGCTGATTCACAACTGCAGGTAGAACCAAACATTGTTAATATGTACAATGCCACTTTGATGAGAGAAGGAAACTTCTCCTTTGGCTCAATCTGGAGCCAAAACAGATCAGGATCAGAGGATTCACATTGCTCTCTTAATACGACATCAGCCTGCAAATCGAAAAGCTCCATTTGGAGGGACTGTGGACCAATGTGCGGCCTCCTTTGAAAAAATGACAACATTCTTCACTAAAAAGAGATTTTCAACAAAGATCAAGAGCTGGTCTCCCAAAGTAAAGCCACCAAAGCGAGTCTTAAAGTTTTCAATCACCTTTTTGATAAAGTCAAATGAGCAGTGACATTGATCCCTTGAATCTCCTTCAATGAAGGAAAATGTGTGCAGTCCTCCTCCAGATCGACCAGTTTCTTCTGAAAAGACTGAACAGCTGTCACCAAGTCACACACAGAACTGTCTTTTCCTTCAAGCTTCTTTCATTCATTCATTCATTCATTTTCTGAACCACTTTATCCCTTTCGGGGTCACGGGGCTGCCGGAGCCCAACCCAGCTACTCATGGGCGAAACCTTCAAGCTTCTTATTGAAGTCATTTAAGAGTCCTGTGATGTTAACCAGAAAGACCAGCGTGTCCAAGTTACTTTCCTCCTTCAAAAAGACCTGAGCCTTTTAGCTTTTTTGTTGTGCCAGGAATTCTTTCATTTCAAATCTTATCTTCCAAAAAACTTTCCAGCACATTTCCTTTGCTCAGCCATCTTACATTGGAGTGCAGCAGCAGGGCATTGGCAGGTGCATCTACTTTTAGCTATTTTTTCAAATGAACACTAATTGGACAAACAGGTCAAAGCATTATAGGTTCAAGCGATTAGTCAACATCTTCATTTATTTTGTTGAATAACTGGATTCCTAAATATAAGATTTGGGTAAAGCAATCATTTCAAAGTTCAGTTCTGTGCTTCCTCTTATCCCAAACATGTTTTGTTGTCAAACAATCTGAACAAATTGTTATAAATTATTATTTATAAAATTGTTATCAAATCATTTAAGATGAAAGAACCCATTTCCTAGAAAACACAGGTTTTTTACATTTTGTTTCAAAACGGCATCATAATGTGAACGATTAGAAAATAAATAAAAGTATAATTGGAGAGAGACTTTAAAAAAACATTGCAAATCCAAGGCTTGATATTGGAAAAAATCTTGATAACACAACATCACTGTAATAATAAAATAGAAATATGCACTCATGATGTTTTTTCCTTGATGACCTAATGAACTTTGTCTTTGCAGGAGTAGTTCTAAAATATTTTGGAGCTGCAGACAGTGAGCCAGAGGGATCTCCTGAACATCCTGACCAGGAACCTCTTGGATCAAAAACGTTCCTTAGAACTGACGTCTGGCCAAGAAGTTCCAGGATCATCAGGACCTCTGTCTGATGCTAAAGGATCGTCCACACTTTTGCATGGTCAGCAGCCTCCTAAACCTGTAGATCCAGCTGACTGACCATCATATCTCCCAGATTCATTTAGGACTGATGCAATATGCAGAGAGGGCCATTTCAGATTAGCCCTGATTTTACTTTCCCCCAGAGGGCGGATGGCAGAAGTTTTCCTCATGATTATGTTAGAAGAACCTTAGAGGATGGGCAAAAGATAAAGCTGACTTGGCTTAAAAACAAAACAATGCCCTCTACCGCTTTTGTTGTAAATCATTTTTTTAAGAAAGGAACACAAATTAGTTACAGAGGGACTGACAGACTGGAAAAATGTAGGTGGACCTTTGAAAAGTCACAAAAGCAGTCCAGGTGAGGAGGATGACAGGTGAGGGAGCCGCTTCTTCATCTTCTTTCGCTCGTTCCTGGTTGAAACGTTTGTCAATGAAGAACTAAACACAATCAAACCGATCTCTTCAAAATGACATGACGAAGGATGTACATGCTAGTATGTCCTTTGTCTCTTCATGTGTAATCCTCAATAAAGTGTGTTCAAATGGATGCCTTGGACTGCAATAGCTGCTGCGACCACCAGAGGGCTCTAAAAACACGTTGACAATAATCAGCTCACTTTTCAATCAAAAACGAGAGTATTTTTAGACTGAAATGTGCGGCGTTCGTGGAGGCTTTGTCTTCTGGTTCTTGACTTCTTTCAGGCTTAATGTTTTTCAGCCGTCATCTTTACTTGCGCCAGGTCAGATCATGCTGGATCACGGTGAGCAGAGCGGTCTGCACACGCCACGCCCTTATTAAAACACACTCACCTGCTCCAGATTCTAACGTCAGCTGACAGAGGGAAGGGGCGGAGTTATAGCATGAAAAAACAAACAAACTGTTTTTTAGTTAAATGACCACAATAGAAATCTTTTTATAAATATTTACAAGTTTGACACCAAAGAAGAAACTTTCTGATCAAACAAATATGAAGTCAGCTTCAGGAAGAGTTTTTGGATTTTCATTTTTTATAGGAATTTTTCAGAACATTTTTATCTAAAAGTTCTGCTTTCACATTTTTGTTTGGATGTTTAATTGATCAGGTGTCTGTCATTAGATAATCAATGAGCTGGAGAACAGATTCTACGGTTTCCATACATGTGGTTCAAACGCATGCTGATACTTTTCATCACAGTTAAGCAACATTTAGCATTTATACTAATTAATACATATAAATATATGTTTATCTTTAACAGCGTCCAGAAGCCCTCTGAGTTCAGCACCTCAGGTTCATGTCTGTCCATGAACGAACAGCAGGCTTCACTGAGCGTGTTCAGAGAGTGACGGCAGGCCACACTGAAGACCAAGCAGACGTTGTTGGTATGCAGGTTGGTCCTCAGGAAGTCCGAGATGGAGTCTTTCAGATGTTGGAGGCCGCATCTGTGAACCAAAACCAGAAAATCCAGCAGCACCTCCTCTAGGACAGAACATAGGCTGGTCCGGCCCGTGTAAAGGCAGTTCAGCAGCGAGGAGCAGGCTCCAGCTCGGGTCTCCTCCAAATGCAACACGGTCTGAGGCTAGGACTGCTGACTGCTGACTGCTGACTGTACAGGAGGGTCCTGAAGGGATCAGGCAAACGTTAATGTGAAGCACACATAAAAGCCCCAATGTTCACATCCATCAGATCCAAAAGACCCAACTCTTAAACACGCACACAGACTATGTAGGAAGTCATGTGTAACTGCAGCTTTCTGATCGCTTTATTGTGGGAAGCATTCACACTACAGTGATCCTTTATGTCTCTATAATGCTTCAGCAATCAGTTCTAGCATCTTCAGCATCCACATTCAGCTTCCAAGATTCACACTTGCGTTTGCTTCGCTGAGTGTAAATTATCAGTGTTGATAGATAGATAGAAGTCCTGGTGGACCTCAAATACAGAATAGTTACTACTCATACCTCATTGAGGAGTTTGATCTGCTCCTGAAGGCTGAGGCCGTTCTCTGTCTGTAGAAAGATAAGACATCACCAATCAGAGGCTTGCCATTGGTCCACACTGGTCCTGTCCAATAGCTGAGCAAACCAAGACGAGCTGAAGGTCTCTAGTGTTGGACAGACTTTACTGTTACAATAGGGGGTTATAAATCTTCTGAGTCTCCCCAGCCCAGCGGCCGCGTCACAAGGAGAGCCAACCCCCCACCCCCACCCTACATAAAGAGAGATGAGCCAAAAAGATTTTGTAGAATGCATCACTTCTTGCTATGTGGTTACCTTTTGGAGATCCTCCAAGGCTTTTTCGGCCTTCTCCATCTCTATGATTTTTTGTTGTTTTTGTCACAGAAAAAAGAAAAATGTTTCAGCAAAAGTCCTGGTGAATTTCAAATACAGAATAGTTACTACTCATATCTTATCGTGGAGTTTGGCCCACTCCTGAAGGCTGAGGCCGTTCTCCTCTGTCTGTAGCAGCAGAGGACTCAGCGTCTGGGTGCGTCTCCTGGTTCTTCAGCTTCCTGGTGGACCTCAAATATAGAATTGTTACTACTCATACCTGAGCTACAATGTTGCTCCTCTGCATCAGCTCCTCCACAGCGTTCTGCAGAAAAACATGACATCACTAATCAAAGGCTGGTGTTGGTGTTGATAGATGGAAGCATCGCTTGTACTTTGGTCGTTGTCAGCATCCTTTCTTTTTCATTTGTTGCTGTGGTTTCTTCACCTGTGGCTTGCAGGCTGGACTGTGATTCCTCATCCCTGCTTGTCGATGTTTCCCTGGATTTGAGATTTTTCTGTGTTACAGCAAATGCCTTCATGAAAGGCCAATGATAGATAGAAGCATCACTAGAAGCAGATAGAAGCAGTTCTTTTTTTTTTTTTGCTCCGACCATGATTGATCTGAATCACTTTTTGGTGAGGACACTGTGTAATGGCTTTTACACTTGTGTTTTCTACATGTTCCAGAACTGTCCCTTGTGCTGCTTTCAGCACCTTGTCTTTTCTTGGAGCATGTTTTTTTCTTTCCCTGCCAAGTTTCTGACTTTTGGCCTCACACCGGTCCAGTTAGCAGATGCTGAGGTTGAAGGTGTGGTCTGAAATAAGCAAGGCTCTTCTGAAGGTTTCTGATTAATTTCCTCTTTGTCACTTTCAAAGTAACTTTTGCCAATTTCCACTAAGGTTAAACTCTCTTTTACAGATTGTAAAAATGGCAACAATTGAATTTCTTATCAAATAATAAAATGTAAAGCACAAAACTAAATTCTAAAACACATAAAATAGCTCCTCTGATCATTAACTGATTTAGACCTTTATTCTCTTGTATATATTTTAATTACCAAATTTCATCCAAGTTTATATGGATCCTCAGAGTAGATCCCTCGCAGTACTCCTCTTTTCCCTGTTCCAGCATATCCTTTGAAAAAAAATGAATGAATGAAAATCATGCAGACAGAATCAAACCATTCAGTTTTGTTTAGCGGGTTTGTTGTTTTTGTTGTTTTTTCCAATGTTGTACCTCACATAGAAATCCTTTCTGTAGGATGCAGAAAACCTGTCCATGTCGCTACAACTGTGGAAAACAAATTATGAACCAAAAGTGAAATTCCTATAGAGCTGGTGGGAAAAGGCATAAATGAGACAGCAATGTCCATAACTGCAGCCTTAAATAAAGCCCTTACTATCGAGCCACTGAAAATGTGCCCGTCTCCTAAAGCTGACTGTGGACACAACGTCTCTGAAGGTGGTGCACACAAGAGCCAGTGTTGAATATGCCTGATCACCTTCCAGGAGCACCACCTCCTGGAGAACTATAGAGAGGACACATGCTGGCAACTGTAAAAAACAGGTTAGGAAAAATAAAACATTAAAAACATCAAATGGACTGGGCATAAGTTGGCTGAAATGTGAACATTGAAAAGGAAAACAAAATGCATGTGTTAGTCCCTCTGGTGTGTATGTGTGTCCAGTAGTCTTCACTGGTTGGATTAGAAGAAATCTATGACATTGAGATTACCTCCAATATGAAGCACCTCTTGGCCTCTTCAGACTCAACCTTTGAGGAGAGAAGTATGTATGCTTGGGTAAAAAATATGTTGTTTCTTCGTGAAGCAGGCATAAACAAAACATGCAGCTTGGTGCCATCTGCAGTCTCACCTGATGTTCCCTCTTTCTGACTTTTAGGATGCTGTTTATCGGCTGCAGTGGCCCTTGGAGCGAGGCTTTAGCCTCATTGGTCCAGTATGCAAACCTCTGCCTGTGGCTGTTGAGCGCTATTAGTCACAGATCAGTAAAGTAAAAGTGATGTTGATTTGGAAGTTACATTTACAGCTGTCTTACCCGTCTATCGTGAACCGTTCCATCAGACTAACATACCACCATCTGCGAATGCGTGGCATGTCCGTCTACATAAGAAATATCACACACAAATAATACCCACACAAAGTGTAGAACACATTCTAGCTTAGACTCAGTCTTATGAAATTATAAGACATAAGGTGAGTATAAAAAAGACAAAAGAAAGACAAATGACATTTCCTATGTAAATTGTTTATTAATAAAGTTCATCTTAATCTTAATAGATATTTTACACAGGAAATGTCATATATGGTCCTTTTTATACTCACTCCATGTCTGAAGAAAAAAGTACGGACCTCGGTAAACAAAAATGGAAGGCATGTGCTCATGTTGAGTGTATACTGTGAAAAGCAAAGAACACAAGTCCAGTTATGATAGTTTCAAATAATACATTACCCCACCCCACCCTCAGTTAAATAGAGAGTTCATGATAATTTACCATCAAGATACCACAACAATTTCCAGTGGTTTGGTGAGGAAAGCCCCATAAAATTGGTCAAAGATTAATGAGAAAATATAGAAATGTTAAAAACACAAACGCAGACATTGACAACAAAATACAATGCAAATACACTGGTGACGTCTATCTTTATGTCTGGGCCAAACTTAGCTGTCCACAGGCCTGGAGCAATGTGATGAATGAGGTCACTCTCAAAATTATAAGAAATACAAATGATTCACATCACAGTGGTTGCTGGTGTGAAAATAAATGGCAACCGAACACCACTTAAAACAACACAAAAAACCCCAAAACATTAATAGCCTTAGAATGAGGCAGAGCTTTAAAAAACAGCCTTAGAACGAGGCTAAACTATAAAAAACATCCTTAGAATGAGGCTAAACTTTAGAAAAACATCCTTAGAATGAGGCTAAACTTTAAAAAACAGCCTTAGAACGAGGCTAAACTTTAAAAAACAGCCATAGAACGAGGCTATACTTTACAAAAACATCCTTAGAATGAGGCTAAACTTTAAAAAACAGCCTTAGAACGAGGCTAAACTTTAAAAAACATCCTTAGAATGAGGCTAAACTTTAAAAAACATCCATAGAATGAGGCTAAACTTTAAAAAACAGCCTTAGAACGAGACTAAACTATAAAAAACAGCCTTAGAACGAGGCTAAACTATAAAAAACAGCCTTAGAAATGAGGCAAAACTTTAGAAAACAGCCTTAGAATGAGGCTGAACTTTAGAAAAACATCCTTAGAATGAGGCTAAACTTTAGAAAACAGCCTTAGAATGAGGCTGAACTTTAGAAAAACATCCTTAGAATGAGGCTAAACTTTAGAAAACAGCCTTAGAATGAGGCTAAACTTTAAAAAGCAGCCTTAATATGAGGCTAAACTTTAGAAAACAGCCTTAGAATGAGGCTAAACTATAAAACCATCCTTAGAATGAGGCTAAACTTTAAAAAACAGCCTTAGAAATGAGGCTAAACTTTAGAAAACATCCTTAGAATGAGGCTAAACTTTAAAAAACATCTTTAGAATGAGGCTAAACTTTAGAAAACAGCCTTAGAATGAGGCTAAACTATAAAACCATCCTTAGAACGAGGCTAAACTTTAAAAAACATCCTTAGAATGAGGCTAAACTTTAAAAAACAGCCTTAGAATGAGGCTAAACTTTAAAAAACATCCTTAGAATGAGGCTAAACTTTAGAAAAACATCCTTAGAATGAGGCTAAACTATAAAAAACAGCCTTAGAAATGAGGCTAAACTTTAAAAAACATCCTTAGAACGAGGCTAAACTATAAAAAACAGCCTTAGAACGAGGCTATACTTTAAAAAACAGCCTTAGAACGAGGCTAAACTATAAAAAACAGCCTTAGAATGAGGCTAAACTTTAAAAAACATCCTTAGAATGAGGCTAAACTTTAAAAAACATCCTTAGAATGAGGCTAAACTTTAAAAAACAGCCTTAGAATGAGGCTAAACTATAAAAAAACAGCCTTAGAACGAGGCTAAACTATAAAAAACAGCCTTAGAAATGAGGCTAAACTTTAAAAAACATCCTTAGAATGAGGCTAAATTTTAAAAAGCAGCCTTAGAATGAGGCTAAACTTTAGAAAACATCTTTAGAATGAGGCTGAACTTTGGAAAAACATCCTTAGAATGAGGCTAAACTTTAGAAAACAGCCTTAGAATGAGGCTGAACTTTAGAAAAACATCCTTAGAATGAGGCTAAACTTTAGAAAACAGCCTTAGAATGAGGCTAAACTTTAAAAAGCAGCCTTAGAATGAGGCTAAACTTTAGAAAACAGCCTTAGAATGAGGCTAAACTATAAAACCATCCTTAGAATGAGGCTAAACTTTAAAAAACAGCCTTAGAAATGAGGCTAAACTTTAAAAAACATCTTTAGAATGAGGCTAAACTTTAGAAAACAGCCTTAGAATGAGGCTAAACTATAAAACCATCCTTAGAACGAGGCTAAACTTTAAAAAACATCCTTAGAATGAGGCTAAACTTTAAAAAACAGCCTTAGAATGAGGCTAAACTTTAAAAAACATCCTTAGAATGAGGCTAAACTTTAGAAAAACATCCTTAGAATGAGGCTAAACTATAAAACACAGCCTTAGAAATGAGGCTAAACTTTAAAAAACATCCTTAGAATGAGGCTAAACTTTAAAAAACATCCTTAGAATGAGGCTAAACTATAAAAAACAGCCTTAGAAATGAGGCTAAACTTTAAAAAACATCCTTAGAACGAGGCTATACTTTAAAAAACAGCCTTAGAACGAGGCTAAACTTTAAAAAACATCCTTAGAATGAGGCTAAACTTTAAAAAACAGCCTTAGAACGAGGCTAAACTATAAAAAAACAGCCTTAGAACGAGGCTAAACTATAAAAAACAGCCTTAGAAATGAGGCTAAACTTTAAAAAACATCCTTAGAATGAGGCTAAACTTTAAAAAACAGCCTTAGAATGAGGCTAAACTTTAAAAAACAGCCTTAGAACGAGGCTAAACTATAAAAAAACAGCCTTAGAACGAGGCTAAACTATAAAAAACAGCCTTAGAATGAGGCTGAACTTTAGAAAAACATCCTTAGAATGAGGCTAAACTTTAGAAAAACATCCTTAGAATGAGGCTAAACTTTAGAAAAACATCCTTAGAATGAGGCTAAACTTTAGAAAACAGCCTTAGAATGAGGCTAAACTTTAAAAAACAGCCTTAGAATGAGGCTAAACTTTAGAAAAACATCCTTAGAATGAGGCTAAACTATAAAAAACAGCCTTAGAAATGAGGCTAAACTTTAAAAAACATCCTTAGAACGAGGCTAAACTATAAAAAACAGCCTTAGAACGAGGCTATACTTTAAAAAACAGCCTTAGAACGAGGCTAAACTATAAAAAACAGCCTTAGAATGAGGCTAAACTTTAAAAAACATCCTTAGAATGAGGCTAAACTTTAAAAAACATCCTTAGAATGAGGCTAAACTTTAAAAAACAGCCTTAGAATGAGGCTAAACTATAAAAAAACAGCCTTAGAACGAGGCTAAACTATAAAAAACAGCCTTAGAAATGAGGCTAAACTTTAAAAAACATCCTTAGAATGAGGCTAAATTTTAAAAAGCAGCCTTAGAATGAGGCTAAACTTTAGAAAACATCTTTAGAATGAGGCTGAACTTTGGAAAAACATCCTTAGAATGAGGCTAAACTTTAGAAAACAGCCTTAGAATGAGGCTGAACTTTAGAAAAACATCCTTAGAATGAGGCTAAACTTTAGAAAACAGCCTTAGAATGAGGCTAAACTTTAAAAAGCAGCCTTAGAATGAGGCTAAACTTTAGAAAACAGCCTTAGAATGAGGCTAAACTATAAAACCATCCTTAGAATGAGGCTAAACTTTAAAAAACAGCCTTAGAAATGAGGCTAAACTTTAAAAAACATCTTTAGAATGAGGCTAAACTTTAGAAAACAGCCTTAGAATGAGGCTAAACTATAAAACCATCCTTAGAACGAGGCTAAACTTTAAAAAACATCCTTAGAATGAGGCTAAACTTTAAAAAACAGCCTTAGAATGAGGCTAAACTTTAAAAAACATCCTTAGAATGAGGCTAAACTTTAGAAAAACATCCTTAGAATGAGGCTAAACTATAAAACACAGCCTTAGAAATGAGGCTAAACTTTAAAAAACATCCTTAGAATGAGGCTAAACTTTAAAAAACATCCTTAGAATGAGGCTAAACTATAAAAAACAGCCTTAGAAATGAGGCTAAACTTTAAAAAACATCCTTAGAACGAGGCTATACTTTAAAAAACAGCCTTAGAACGAGGCTAAACTTTAAAAAACATCCTTAGAATGAGGCTAAACTTTAAAAAACAGCCTTAGAACGAGGCTAAACTATAAAAAAACAGCCTTAGAACGAGGCTAAACTATAAAAAACAGCCTTAGAAATGAGGCTAAACTTTAAAAAACATCCTTAGAATGAGGCTAAACTTTAAAAAACAGCCTTAGAATGAGGCTAAACTTTAAAAAACAGCCTTAGAATGAGGCTAAACTTTAAAAAACAGCCTTAGAACGAGGCTAAACTATAAAAAAACAGCCTTAGAACGAGGCTAAACTATAAAAAACAGCCTTAGAATGAGGCTGAACTTTAGAAAAACATCCTTAGAATGAGGCTAAACTTTAGAAAAACATCCTTAGAATGAGGCTAAACTTTAGAAAAACATCCTTAGAATGAGGCTAAACTTTAGAAAACAGCCTTAGAATGAGGCTAAACTTTAGAAAACAGCCTTAGAACGAGGCTAAACTTTAAAAAAACAGCCTTAGAAATGAGGCTAAACTTTAAAAAACATCCTTAGAATGAGGCTAAACTTTAAAAAACATCCTTAGAATGAGGCTAAACTTTAGAAAACAGCCTTAGAATGAGGCTAAACTGTAAAACCATCCTTAGAACGAGGCTAAACTTTAAAAAACAGCCTTAGAATGAGGCTAAACTATAAAAAACAGCCTTAGAATGAGGCTAAACTTTAAAAAACATCCTTAGAATGAGGCTAAACTTTAAAAAACAGCCTTAGAATGAGGCTAAACTTTAGAAAAACATCCTTAGAATGAGGCTAAACTTTAAAAACCAGCCTTTGAATGAGGCTAAACTTAAAAAAAACAGCCTTAGAATGAGGCTAAACTTTAAAAAACATCCTTAGAATGAGGCTAAACTTTAGAAAAACATCCTTAGAATGAGGCTAAACTTTAAAAACCAGCCTTTGAATGAGGCTAAACTTAAAAAAAACAGCCTTAGAACAAAGCTAAACCTGTTATTTGTCAGATCGGGCCAACATGTTCTGCCAATCCCAAACCGAACAAGCCACAGAACAGGGGCTGACTTATTTAGTTACAAAACCTAAAGATGGTATGGAAACAGCTGTCCCCAAAGCCATCTGGTTTGAGCGAAACCAGCATAAACAGCTCTTTCTTTGCGGGCTTCAGAACCTGTGAACCATTTTCAAAACAACTACAATTATACCGTACATCAAGAAAAATGTACTGAATAAATGTTCACTCAGACTCTGGAGAATATTGAAGTGAACTAACACAAAGCACATAGTGGTCTTCTCTTCCAGGCTGTCGGCTCCAGGCAGGGACAATTACTGAGTCTTTGGATTGAATGTCAACCTGGAGATTTAAACAAGCGAATTTGCTAAATTATAATTCAAGCAACACAAAAGGTCACAAAAAAGGGCTTACAGGAAGAAAAGCCATTGGATCCTCTGTCCTAGACTTCCATGTTGGAACAACATACATGTCCTCAATGTGGACATCCTTTTCCTACATTAATGACAATTACGTATGGAAAACAAGATTACACAAAAACAATGTTTTTACACAGTTTTCCAATAAAAGACAGGAATAATAAGGTCCCATGTTTACGAGGGCATATAGTGTGATTCAATACATAGAAACACCATACATGTCTTTGTGCAGCTTCTTTGATTAGTTTGAAGCACGCATTTCCAATGATAAGTGATAATAGGTGAAAAGTGCATACTTGTCTTTTAAGCTTAAAGACAAAAAACCATCAGGACCAGAGTTAGGTTGTGTGTGTTACTGCCACAACCATACTGACTGACTAAACTGCACTTAAAAAATGTACCTTGGAAGCTGTCCACTTGAGGAATTACAATTTCTGGCCCTTTGAAAAACAAGAGTACAGTATTATGCAAGTGCCACAGACCCAGTCCAACCACTGGCACGCCGCATGAAACAAACATCTCATGTAACATTTGTCCTTGTATAAATGAGCATAATATCTCTCAATTTAGGACTGATGAAAGGCTTCAGATGTGAAACATTTACATTTTGTTTCAGCTGAGCTCCTGCTTTACTGAACAGGGTCGCCACTCCCTTTGCTGAAATCGAGGCTATCACGCATAGTCCAGACCAGTTTGCTTCCAGGCGTCCTTCCTTTTTAGATTCCTAGATGCATTTATTTCTATTTTGCCATCACCTTTGCATGCAAATCAGCAACTTCTGCCATCTTGGCCTCCAGACGCTCTTCCGTCTCCTCTACTACAACAACACCTTTGTCACCCCCCTTTCTCGTGTGACATTTATCACACCTGCTGTGCGAGGGTGTCTTCCAAACAGGGCACAATAGGGTGTGAACCTGCTTGATCTCTGTTTTAAAATAAAAAGATTATCCAGTTCTTCTGTCTTGGTAAACACGGTTCACTTACACATTTTTACACAATGTTTCCTGTTTAGCTGTGTTGATTCCTGCCACTATTCCCCTTATATGGATGTCCCAGTCATTTCCATCCTCACAGTATTTGGAAAGTGCAGTCTTTATGTTGCGATTGGGTCGCTCATCCTGTCCATTGGCCTTGGATAGGCAGATGTAATGCAGGGCTTCACACCCATAGCCTCAAAAACACCACGGTTGACCTGCAGACACATTAGGTTATGCCTTGAAAACTAAAGTACAATTCATTACAAATATTTAATGTCACTAATACAATGTTTTCAAATAGGTAGCTATTCCTCTTTGACAAATTCCTGGCCTTGATCAGTAATGATCCTCTCTACAAGTACAAAGTCAAACAAAATATTGACACTTTTTGTTGACCCATCTGTGGCAGTTTTGGTATAGAGGGATTTTGCCACAACCCACTTGGTAAAAAGATCTGTGGCTGTTAGAATGAACCTGCAACATGAGATTCAGTTCGTTTCCATCTGCACTGCATCCACGACTGTCATATTCTGTTGGGGTTTGTTTTTAATCCAAAAACTGACTATATTAACTTCAAATGAATATATACAGACACAAGCTACACAATTTAGTGATACCTTTTGCCCTTTGCGGTGGTAGTAAGGGGACCAATCAGATCTATCCCAAGGACACTCCGAACTTCCTGAACTTGTAGGGAATGAAGAACAGGAGCAACAGTTTGAACTGTCTAATGATGCTGACAGCGGGGACACTCATCAACCTTTGAAATAAATTAATTTCAGTTATTTCCCTCACAAGAACAAAGTAGTAACTACTCTAATAGAAATGCATCACAACTTAGATAGAACTTATCAGGCAGTTACAGTCAGTTATCATTCTGAGGAACACATAGCTTAAGTAGTCCAAATATCTTACCCATTTCTTTACATCCTCCCGGACAGTTTTCCAGTGGTATCATGCTAAAACCTTCTCCAATGTACGCCGTCTGTCATGATGACCCCCAATGCCAAGGTCGTGGTGGCAGCTCCTTAAAATGTCGCAAACCTGCACTTGAAACACGACCAAACGCCAAACGCAGGTTGCCCTGATAGTTGTAATACAACTGCTCATCTAATACACCAGGAAAAGAGAATGTACATTTTAATTAGCGTTAACTTAGTGTCTGTGTATTGACTAACTGTACTGGTAATAAATTTGTCTTCAAAAACAGTGGCATCTGCGTGTTACAAATGTGAATTGCATAGAAGTCACATTCATACTTACTTTAAGTTGTGTAATTCCTTGATGCCTTTTGAATGGTCGCCTTTCTGCTCTCGGGAGGGTGAGACTATGATAAGTCCCTTGTGGAACGTAGTGGGAAATTTCAATGTACAAGTCATCCATGTTTCTCACGAATAATGGACCAATCACTATCTTGCACGTCATCGTGCCAACTCACAGCCAATCAAATAGTGTGACGTCATCTTTAGTTGCAGGACCCCGAGTCGTTCTGACAGGCCGAGTAGATCTGGTACCTACAGCAGCAGAAAACCCCTGCATCCCTTTGGTATGTATTTAATTATATAAAGTTTGTGTTTGTTGAAACTGCAGTTTTCTTTAAATGTATTGCGGATTGACTTAAGTTGTACAGACAGGATTTTATAAACACAATTTCATTGGTGAGGGTCTTTAAGGCATGGACCCATACGTGATGCAGTTGGCTGCCAGGCTTCAGTGCTTCATAATTCTTCATATTGCCATCCAGCAAATTGGAAAAAGTGATGTGGATTGAACAAATGTGGTTAAACAAGGTCAGACAAGCTGAGAAAAGAACAGCTCTATTTCTGACAGGATGAATTTGATGACGAAGGTCCAGGGCTGGCCAACCATGGTCCTCAAGAGTCACAATCCAGCCTGGTTTCCAGCTCTTCTTGACCATCTTTCTGCTGAATGGCTGACTCCAGCGATTCCACATTGAACACACCTGCTTGGTGGCATCAAGCAGTCCAGGGAGACCCAGTTAAGCAGAATGAACTACTGTGCTAAGATAACCCAAAATGTGAGGTCCATGTATGAGGATGGAGGTCTGAAGAGATTAAACATGACAGATGCTGTGTCAGGGTTGACGTGTGGACACAAATGCAGACGGAACTCGGAAATGGAAAAAGTCAATAGTTTTAATAGCTCGAAAGAGGTAATAAAAACAAGAGTAACAAAACCACCCGACAACCCGTGCAAGGGAGACGAGGGTATATAACGGGGAGAGAGGATTGACAAATGACACACAGGTGTGTCAGGGGGGAGGGAACACATGAGGGAGAAGCGACAAGCGACCTGTGAAGAACGGTGAGCACAGGAAGTAACAACAAAATAAAACCGGAAATGACTGTAACTGAAAACAACAAATCGACCTGGTTCCAAAACCCTACATGCTGATCTTGTGCTAACAATCCAAAGAGAAGTAAATACGGTTATGTCAGTTCTAAGACAAACTCATTTTCTTTTTGTTAAAAATTTGCATGACTACATGTATCTTGAGCATTAATTATAATAAATATTTTCAATTGTGAATTGTAACACATCTTTGTAAAAACAGCATGTGTACAAATATTTATTGATTAAAATCTCTTTTCTTTTCTTTACAATTACAGTTTGGATTATCGGTGATGGTCATGTCCATTTGGCATCAGAAAGGACAGTTCAACAAAACCATTACAGGGCCTTGAGCCCAACTGGGATTCACGTCTCCTGGTTCAGCTGAGGTGGATGGCGGTGGGGCGGTCTTTTACCTTTTTTATTTTTAAGCCTGCAAGGAAGAGCAGCTTCTGATTTTATCATCACTGACGAGGAAGTGAATCGGCGACGTCAGGAGTGTGGAACTGGTCCTGGAGATGAGAGAGAACAACAGCGGCTGCACAGTGCTCACCCTGGCAATGAAATTCTTTTTTTTTCTTAATTTTTATTGAAATTGTTTTCATTAGATAGAATGTACTCTTTAGGATAATTTATTAGGTTCTTAAAGTGTCAAAAATAGACAGAGTTATCATAGATTATACTTTATAATCATGAAATTGTTCACAAAAAGCTTTTCCTCTTTTGTTTATTTGAAAGTTGATTTATTTTTTACTCAACGTGATTGAAAAATAATATCATCACTGTTTTCCTCTGTGGCAGACAGCCTTCATGTCAGGTGATTGTTTAAAGAAGCCTTTATTTTCTTTAAATGAAGGACAATTGCACAGAATTGTCAGTGGTTAATGCTTGTATTGTTTTGAATAATTTAACTTGTTTTAAAAAGAAATCTATATTGTACAGATCAGACTTTGACCCAAATTTCCTTTTGTTTTGCTTCCATATTACAACTCCGTTCCAGCATTCCTTCTGTTTACTTTCTTTCCATATAAGCTTGTAGCAGTTCACAAGCTTAAACTAACATCAGCGTAACAAAAAAATAGTAAGCCATATTGGAGCAATTCAGCTTTACAGTTTTGAACCAGATGCCAGCTCAGACGAGGAAAATGAAGACGTACATCAATCTGTTTGTTTGCAAGTGGATGCATCAGAATTTTACTGGAGAAGAGAGACATTGGACTGCCCATCGCAGTTGCTGTGTCATAACCTGAGCTTTATTAAATATCAATTTTTCATGTGCTCCTGTTCCAACACAATATGAAAAAGAAATACTTTGAGACAGTTTTCATCCTAAAAATTTTATTTTATACATGTCCTCCATTACGAGGAAAATGCTAAAAGAACATGTTAAAAAGACTAAAAACATGATTTTCATTGGAGTGGATCTTTAAGCATTCTGATCAAAGTACTGTTTGTCAGGGTTGACGTGCAGACACAAATGCAGAAGGCAATATTAGTTGCAAAGTCTTCCATTTATTGCAATAAAGTTCTCAAAAACCAGAACACAAACTCAGAAAGGTACACATACAAAAAAAAAAAAACAAGGGAGACGAGGACTTATAACCTGGAGGAGAGGATGAGGATAAGTGCAAACAGAGAACACACACTAGGAGGGAAATGTCAAGAGACCTGAAAGAGCAGTAGTGAAACACAGGAAGTACAATCAACAACAAAATAAAACAGGAAGTGACACCAAACACAACAACAACCAATGTCCTGGGTCCATAACCCCACACTGTTAAACCAGAGGGCAGACTTGGTTAAAATGATGTCAAATTAACTAATATCAAATAAAATAATTTATATTGCGATCTTTTTTTCTACTCTTTCCTCATTTGAAGGGTATTCCTGCTTTTCTGTGAGTTCATGCTGAGTATGGACCTTGTGCATGCCAATATTACTTCCTTCATCTCTGCACTATGCATGATGTGTGCAAGATACCATTGCTTCAACATCCACTGGAGCTGGCATCAACTTTGGAGTTTCTACAGAGGTTTGTCCTTTTGACTTTTAATTACAAACTTACTGAGTTTGATTGCTGTAGAACAGGGATCCTTATACTATTTAGGCATGATATTTATATAGGATGCCTAAATAGTTAAAGGGCAAAAAAGTTGCATCAAACTTGCAGCAATTGTGCAAGTTCTTCTACTTAAAAATATTAGAGGCATGTCATCTTCATCATAGGTACAGTATACATCAACAATGAAGGACAAAATGAAAAAAGAAAATTCCAGAAAATCACATTATCTGATTTTCAAAGAATTTATTTCCAAATGATGGTGGGAAATAAGTATTCACTCAGGCAACAGTGTTTCCCAGAAGCATGCACTTCTTGAACCCTACCTGTGCGGCATGCACTCTGTCGCCGCCGCTCCCCCACTAGGCCCGCCACCGAAAGCCTGAGTGGGGACCCCTCGTCTAGCTCCTGGGCATTTGGGGATAGCTGCTTGTTCCTACTGTTAGCATATGCTTGTCTCAAAGATAAAAAAAAAAATAAAGCACCAGATCTGGAGTTTTTACTCCTCATCTTCAGAAAGGTGTGTGTGTTCAATGTCAGACTCCTAACTGTGGATGTAGCTGTGCTTTACTTTTTTTTTACTCAAAAAGAAACTAGAACTGCCGAGAAACTTTTAATTTGTTGTAATCTTACATATTCATCTAAATGTATCCATTTAATTCTAAAAAAATATTTGATTTACTTCAAAATCTGCTTTTCATGTCTGTATTTTAGCACATGCACTATATCACCAAATCGATTTGCTCACCGTCCCGCATGAACTCTGAATGCTTCAAGATACCGAAACATTCTGGACAATTCCATGCTTCCAACCTTGTGGGAACAGTTTGGAGCGGCCCCTTCAGGACCCTCCAGTACAATCCGCAGTTCCAGTCTCAGACTGTGGTGAGTTTGGAGGAGACCCGAGCTTAAGCCTTCTCAAGCTGCTAAAGTATCTATACACGGCCGGGCCAGCCTAATTTCTGTCCCAGAAGAGGTGCTGCTGGACTTCCTGGTTTTGGTTCACAGATGCAACATCTGCAAGACTCCATCTCGGACTTCCTGAGGACCAACCTGCAAACCAACAACGTCTGCTTGGTCTTCAGTGTGACCTGCAGTCACTCTCTGAGCGCGCTCAGTGAAGCCTCAGTGAAACAATAGATTGGATCACAAAAATGGTTAGTTAACTAGAACTAAATGTTTTAAAACTACCTGAATTCATCTTGATTAACAACAGGAATGTTTTTGTTTATAAATTATTTAGTAAAACAGTAAAATAACATGTCTAAAAATGTGGATGTATATACATTGCCAATAGCACTTTTGGTTTGTTTAGTTTGTGTACATATAATCTAACATTCTTTTGCAATTTCAGAGCAATAATTACATTGCCTGAGTTAGAGTTTTACTTCCCACCCATCCATCTTCTTAACTACTATATTATAAAATTACAAAGCAGCGATCTCAAACATAACAAATATTTATACTCAGAGTTTTTGGAACAGATTGAGTATATTTGAATATTTGGAGGCTCATTACAGCTCTTGTCAAAACTATCACCTTCATTGGGATTATGATTGGTTCATTTCTTAGTTTTTCCTCAGGAAGCTTAAGAGTTTAAAATGGTTTTTTTTGTGTTTTCTGTTTTGTTCTAAATAAAAATATTGTCTATTAAAATACTAGGGTTTTATTCTGACGTAAATTTGAAAGTCACGTCAACTTTTTTGGTTGTTATAACACCAACCACCTCCACCCGTCACAACCCATTTAAAAACGTCTTTTTCCCCAGGAAGCAGAAGTAGTAGGAGAAGCAGGAGCTGGAAAAGCTGCTGCAAAACATTTTACAAGAGGCTGAAGGGAGGATTTTAAAGGGATGCGCAGGGCATACTCTATGGAGCGGGACCCCAGCCGCCCCAATGTTCATGGGCACCACAGCAACAGCCCACCAGCAGGGAAAAGTTCAAATGATTTTTAAGATTTAAAATTAAAAGTTTAAAAAACAAAAGCATCTTTTAGTAAGTTGTCCAACACAAGAATAACAGTTCAAAAGCTTGTTCTTTGTGGGGTTTTTTTTTGGTTCTAAATAAAAATATCTTCTTTGTGTTTTCAACTTAAACAGGTTCAAGACGTAAGAAAAATGGCAGCAGGAAAAAGCATTGAGGTAACATTACAGATTCTACATGAGGCAGCCTTTTTTGTTTGTTTGTTTGTTTTATTGGTTTTGACATTGATGTTTGAATAAGTTGGGAGTTACCAGCAGTGTAGAAAATCTATCTCTATAGAGAAACTGCAATGATACCTGTCAGTTTAATGGATCTTTTCATGCAGGTCAAGTACTTTCACATTATTTTATATTTATATTCTATAATTTATGCAACAAGATTTAATGGTCAGATGATTATGTCTGGTGTTTACTTTTCAATGTAAACAACAAACATACAGTATTGTTTACACCAGTAGGTCCCCAGCTCCTCTGTTCTGATCTGCCCAGACATCTTTTAGGAAACACAGCAGATTCAGATGATGTGCATTAGATAAGGCAGATGTATCCAGAAAACACAAATGAGACAGTAGCTCTTAAGGACAGAAATGTATTTTGTCACAAATCTAGCGTAGAAATTTAGCCTTGTGGGCCTTTAAACTTCAGAATGACTGAATGCTTTGAAATGACACTGTTTTTCTTCCATGCAGGACTAATCTGACCTGGCTGGGCAGGAAGGGATTTAGAACATCTTCAGGTTCCAACTCTGAGGGGTTCAAGGAGCGCACGTTGTTTTGTCTCCCTGTTGGTGTTCATGACAAAAGACAAGCTTTTATTAGTAATTGATGTTCACAATCTTTTTTTTTCCCAAATAAATATGTGATTCTGCTATGAGTGCATGATCTTTGTCATTAAAGATGATTGACATGCTGTTGACATTTTCAAGTAAATAAGTTGCAGTACCTTCTCTGAGACACAAAACAGTGAGTTTTCCTGGCAAAAAAAGACAGATTGTTCACAGAGTCAGTTTGTTCCCAAACAGCAATGACTGAAACTCTGAACTAGCTGAGTTTACCACTGAAAGACGAAGAGAGCGGCCATTATCAACACGGACGCAACATCCACAGCAGAGCCATCTTCTCCATGCTCATCTCCGCGGTGCTTCTGAGGCAGAAAACGCGCTCCACGTTTCCTGGGACCCGAGTTGTGAGAAAAGCGCCAATTCAGGCTGGGGCTCCTTCCTCTCCACGTTCTTGACTTGGAAGGTGACTCTGAGTGCCGCTGCTGCCTGTGAGACTTGAAGTCCCACTGTGAGTGTGGTGGCTCTCTGCCCGGAAAGTGGCCATGATGTCGCTCAGGAACAGCCCAGTACTGGCAGCTCCTTTTCCTGTAGGATCAGACACTCTTGTAACAGGTCTGTTATTCCCCTCTTGTCACTGTACTCTTTTCATGAACTCATACCCTTCTGAAAGCATCGACTTTATCTACAAACATTACACAGCAAAACGTTGGGGAAGTATTAAATATTAACCAATATGAACTGTTTGTTCTCATGTTTGTAAGTCAATCCCAACAACAGTATTGGACACAAAGCGGTAAAGCCCATGGGTGAACTCCTGGGTTGTGGGTATGGTCCACTTTGTTGCTTATAGTTGGTTTTTTTTAATGATTGTTGATTTAAAATTTTTATGAAAGCATTTTGCATTCAATTAAAAATAGACCATCCTTTTTTTATTGTATGCAATACGCCTCCATAAAGGTTAAAACTAGTGATAAACAATAAACTAATAACTTTAACGTTTTATTTTTATGTCATGCAGAGAAAAACCATGCGTATCTTAAAAATGTGCAACTTTTTGCCCTATTGTGTGTGTTCTTACAGATCAGTGTGTTGTAGTTGTGAGGCTTTGTCATTTCAAAAAGTAACAATGACACACAAGTGAGTGCGTCTTTGTGTTGGTTGAGATCAGTGTGAGCAAATGCTAGAAATTACCAGTGTAGTGGAATAAAGAGTACAAATATTCAGTAGACACGTGCAGATGACGTCATCAGTGATCATTTAACATCATCGATGTTAAATCGATGACGTCATTGTGGGGACCGCCCTCCACTTAACCTGTCTCTTCTCCAGTTCTCTTCGCCAGGAAGTTGTCTTCGCTTCTTCCAGCTCTCGTCACGACCACGCAAGCCCGCCACGGCGCTTCAGCCTGTCTCGTCCTCGTGAGCGAGACCTCCTTTGCCCAGACCTGCGACGCATCACCGGCGGGCGCCGCTCTTTCCTACTCCACCACTCTTCTTCTCCTACCTCAATACCCAGCCTGCTCGCTAGCGCCATCCCGCCACGCTGGAGAGCATACTGAACTGCAGAGGACCTATGGACAATAATACTGTTTAAGTTACACTGGTTCTGGGTCATTGTATTCCGGGGTTGTTGTCAAGTTCCCCTCATTCTAGGTGAAGATGACGTCATAAATGATCATTTGACATCCACAGAAAAGATTACGTTGCTCAACTTGTTTTAGCCTTCAAAGGTGATGACACATTTTGACATCATCATTTTTTTTCATAAATAGAAGGCATTTGAGAGCAAACAGACAGACGATCCACAAAGACACTCTGAGAAAGAACAAGAAAACAACTGAGCATACGCAAACGTTTGAGATTTCAAGAGTTCAAGCTCATTTAAAATGGCACACTGCAAAGAATTTCAGCAGATGGATGATTCAATCAAAGAACTGAACAACAGCACAGAGAAAATTCTGCAGCAGAACAACACTTTGTGCAAGGATGTTGAGAATCTTTGCAAGAAATTGCAAAAAAAGGAAGATTTTGACGCTTTATACAAAAAACAGAAAAAATCACGGAAAGCTGCTATTAAAGAAAACAAAGAACTGATGGCGCAGGTGGACAGGCTAAGAGCAGACATAGAAAAGCAGACATACGTGAAAAAACTGTGTGAAGAAGAGAGGATAAAAACATCTGAGGTCTTGAAAAGCAATCAAGACCTGAAAGTAGTAGTGGATCAACTTCAGTCCAAACTTAAGCAACTGCAAGACATGAAGCAAGAAATTTCTGGTTTCAAGTCTGAACGACAAAGTTTGGAACAGGAGAACAGAGCTCTGCAATCTGAACTGAAGATACTGCAGAAAAAGACAGAACGCAAAGCACACCTGGAACCGGATTTGAAAAAAGAATTTAAAGAATTCCAGGCTTTGAAGCAACAAACTGATGAATTAAGGCAAAACCTTCAGGAGTTGCGAGAACAAAATGAAGAACGAAAGAAGATGGAAGAGAACTATCCTACAATGAAACAGGAATGGTTACGACTCACAGTTCTGAGGGCTCAACTGGGAAAAGAGATTTTTGATCAGACAGAGCAGAAGGAGGAACTACGTCAACTGACTGTTCGACGTGAGGAGGAAAAGAGAGAACTGGAGTTGCTTCGAGAACAAACAAATGTTCTCACAGCAGAAAGAAACACACTGGCAGATGAACTGCAACACCGTGAAGCCCTGGAGTCTGAATATAAGGAGATACAAGCAGAAACCAATGACTTGATGAAAACAATCTCCAACCTGAACCAAAATATTGCAGAACTGCAAGGCGGGATTTCAGAATTGGATGTGATACAAGAAAAGGTTCATCTTGTAAAAGAGGAAAATTTGAAGGCAAAGAAAAAATATGACCGTCTTCAGGAGCAAGTCCAAGACCTGAAGGTCCAGGTGCAGGCTTCAAAACTGACACTTGTGGCTTTAGACACCGAACTCAAAACTCTCCAGAAGAAAGATACGGAACTAAAAGAGCTTCAAGCTGAATATCACAGAGTCTCCAAAGAAAATTCCCAACTTGAAGACGAGAAGAAGGAGCTTCAGGAGGAGGTCTCACATCTGGAAGAGCAGCTACAACGAGTTGATAACATACAGGTTCAATACAACAACACACTGCGTAAATTCAGACCCCTTAAAAGGGAAATACAGGACCTGAAAAAGGAAAGGAACTTACTGACTGACCTTGTGCAAGAAGTTCAAAGATTGGAGAGTAAATAGAAGGACCTGAGAGCAGAAGCTGACCAAGTGGAGGCTGAAAACCTCCACCTTGGTGCTGAAGTTGATGAACTAAAGCTGAAGGCAGAAAAGAAACGTGACCTCCTCCAGAAACAAGTTCAAGACCTGCTGACTGAGCTGACAAATTCTGTGCAAAGCAGTCAAGCGCTGGCCTCTCAATGCCATAATAAAAGAGGCAGAAACTAAAAATGATAACCCTGGATGAGATCAATACAGTGAGGCTCTTCAAAACAAGCTCAATGACCTGAGCGGATAAAAACAGGAGAAAGAGATGATGAGGTTAAGGTTAAAGTAGAAAACCAAAAAAGGAGGGGGGCAACACTCTAAGAAGTGTGTTTGTGTGGGTTTTCTTTTATAAATTCCCTAGTTGTTTTAGTTTTATTAAGTGGTAGGACACAAAAAAGACAGAGACTGTAATGTTAGAGAAAACAGGAAAAGGGATAACAAGGAACAGTAGGGAAAACATGAAAATGAAAATTTGATTGGCTTCACAATTCAATTCTTGTGTTATCTCGGGATATGATGAACAAGGGTGTGTTTGTTTATGTTTGTGTGTGGGTTTTTCTTATATTGGTTTTATTAGCTGGTAGGACACAAAAAAGGCAGAGATTGTAGTGTTATAGAAAAGGGGCAAAGAGATAACAAAAAACAGTAGGAAAAATACGGAAAATGAGGAAAAAAATGTTTTGATTGGCTTTGTAATTCATGTGTTATTTCCAGGGTATGGTGAAGAAATTTGCGTTTATTTGTGGGTTTTCTTATATTAGTTTTATTAGCTGGTAGGACACAAAAAAGGTAGAGATTGTAATGGTTTAGAAAAGATGCAAATAGATTACAAAGAACAGTAGGAAAAATATGGAAAATAAGGCAAATAAAAATTCGATTGGCTTCGCAATTCTTGTGATATCTTGGGATGTGGTAAAGAAGTGTGTGTTTGTGTGTGAGTTTTTCTTGTATTAGTTTTACTAGCTTATCAGTTTTATTAGCTGGTAGGACACAAAAAAGTCAGGGACTGTAATATTAAAAAAAAGATGAAAAGGAATAACAAAGAACATTAGGGGAAAAAAGTGGGACAAAAATTCGATTAGCTCCGTAATTCTTGTGTTATCGCAGGGTATTGTGAAGAAGTGTGTGTGTTTGAGCGTGTGTGTGTGTGTGTGTGTGTGTGTGTGTGTGTGCGTGTGTGTGTGTGTGTGTGTGTGTGTGTGTAATGCAACCACAAGGAGTCACAATCCAGAGAGAACTTGTGCCGGTCCCAAGTCCGGATAAATGCAGAGGGGTTGTGTGAGAGTAAAAACAAAATGAACATGTAAATCATAGAACAATAGAGAGAGACAGAGAGATGTGGTTTTCAGTTAATCACTGACAGTTTTCCTCTATTCTTTATCCACCACTATAATGTCTGATTGGTTCGCCATTACCATCCTGTCTGAATGTATCTGGAATTCCCACAGGATCTTTGTGCTGCATGTTGGAGAACCAAAAACATGGCAAGGCAGAGCAGTGAACCAAAAAAACAGACACTTAAATTCACTGAGTTTGATTAGCTATAGTTGATTAATTTAAGTGTCTTCAATTGTGAATTTAAGTGTCTGTTTTTTTTTTTTTTTGGTTCATTGTTCTGCCTTGCCATGTTTTTGATTCTCCAAGATTTGGTCATTTTTCTGTAAAGTATGTTTAAATAAATACACAAACATTTTGGTTCATGTGAGCAGGAAGGACCAAAAGTTCATTTTGGGTTTCACAGTTCTATTGATGTTAAATGAAAGCTCGATAATGTTGTATATGGTGATGGTGCAGTATTTTCTTAATGCCCATGTCCCAATAGAAGAGTTGGAATATGAGAATGTGAAGTTTTTTTATCATTTACATTTTTGAGGTGCTTTAAAAAAAGAACAGAAAGAACACCACAACTTTTGTTGCAACTTTTCACAAAAGCTGCAGCAAAATCAAGCATTTTAGGCCACAACAATCACAAATATCTGCCATGAAATCCCGGAGGGCCTGATAAAACTACCCAACACATTTAAGTTGGCATAATTATTTGTAGTTTTTTCATATAAATGGAATTCAGGATGCTGCTGATTTTGTCCAAAATGATCTGTTTTGCCTCATCATGTGAACAACGAAAAGTCCTTCTCAAATTCTGGACTGGATGGGAAGTACTGCCCAGAGAAAAAAGTGTTCAAGTGGTGAACAGCCAGAGTTTCCCAAAGTTCACCTGTCCACCTGTTTTGAGGTTCTACGTATTCTTGCCAACGGGCAGCGACACATTCACTCATCAAGCCAAAGTAAAAAAGAAATGCGGTTCTTTTAAGGTGGAATGGCTGTCAGAGCATGCGCAGATAGAAGAACAAGTGGTGAAACTGAGTGAGATTTTTTCTTTTCGAGTGAGAAAGGTCTACTCTGCAAAACATTCAGCGAAGCCAAAGAAACAAGTGAGTTTTCTGAGGGAAAAATGTTTACTGAATGGAAGTTGGATTACCTTAAGCGTCACATTCAGCAGAAATGTCAATTGAAAGCTGTAGGAATTGTACGAAGACGTAAGATGGGACAGGGGATCATTACTTTATTGCAGGAGAGCGAAAAAGAACGAGCTGTCACACAAAACAACATCTGACCTCGAGCAACCCCCAACAAGATTTCTGTTCTTTTTCATTTTAAGTGGGTCAAATCAATTATATTAAACTAATTAATTAATACAATTAATTGATTATTAAAAATTGCTGCAGTGATGTGATTGTTTTAATAGGCAAAGTTACTTGCTATAATCCAAGGTTTAGAACAGGCGTGATACACGCAGCGTACACATCTGATGTTGCTCACAGTGGTCCTCAGTGTGCTCAGGGAGCTTGTGTGTCTGCTCAGACACATGGAAAATTAGAGGGAACATTGCAGGTCGGTAATGTTCATTGTAAGAACAGGGAGGAACCAGGCCAGAACTTCACTGGTTAATTGGTCCGTGACTTAGAAGTCATACTCCAATTATATGAACAGAATGTACAGGACTCTCATGAGTTCCTAAAAAGTGACACAGTTGAAAAATCGCTAACAATAAAATAATTTGTGTCCAGTTAGGGATGCAGACAGGCTGGCAGAGGAGCTCGAGGGAAAGGCAGGGAGCAAGATCCATGACATAATATCAAGGTCCAACCATTTGTTCCTAATCAGAAGTCGACTGAAGGGACTGTGGTTGATGAAGGGCCAAAGTAAAAGTTGATTTTGTTTGTGAATTATGTTGATTTGTTCCTTTCAAAGTTATTGTTTATTTATGTTTTACATTAAGAAGTACTTTGGTTTTTTTCGTTTAAGAAATTATTGTTCTGAAATGCAAGAATTAAAATTTTCTTCAGCACTACGGCTTGTAACTAAATATAGAAATTGATCTTAATTTTTCAAAGTTCCTAAAGGACTTAAATTAAACTTGAAGAAACGTGTAGGAACCCTGATTGTAAAAATTGTTCCCAGTGCTCTTTTACTTATGACCATGCTGTAAATAGACAAAATCAACCATTTGTGTTGGTTTTTAAGACAAATTTAGTGCAGAGCGGCAGTATTTTAAAAGAAGTTTGATTCTGAGTTGTGGGTAGGAGGGTTGTGGCAGAAGTAAGCCTCCACTGAATTCACATCATGTCTGAGAAACAAAAATAGTGAGCAATTTTTGAGAAATGCAGCTGGAAAGTTTAATGCTGTCATGTACATGATGGAGGACATCTAAAGAAAACTTGAACATCACAATTTCATTGGTGAGGGTCTTTAAGGCATGGACCCATACGTGATGCAGTTGGCTGCCAGCCTTCAGTGATTCATAATTCTTCATATTGCCATCGAGCAAATTGGAAAAAGTGATGTGGATTGAACAAATGTGGTTAAACACTGTCAGACAAGCTGAGAAAAGAACAGCTCTATTTCTGACAGTATGAATTTGATGACGAAGGTCCAGGGCTGGCCAACCATGGTCCTCAAGAGTCACAATCCAGCCTGGTTTCCAGCTCTTCTTGACCATCTTTCTGCTGAGGGGCTGACTCCAGCGATTCCACATTGAACAAAAATCTCAAATCCAGGGAAACATCGACAAGCAGGGATGAGGAATCACAGTCCAGCCTGCAAGCCACAGGTAAAGAAACCACAGCAACAAATGAAAAAAGAAAGGATGCTGACAACGACCAAAGTACAAGCGATGCTTCCATCTATCAACACCACCAACCAGCCTTTGATTAGTGATGTCATGTTTTTCTGCAGAACGCTGTGGAGGAGCTGACGGGCAGCATCACCATTATTGCTCAGGTATGAGTAGTAACAATTCTGTATGTGAGGTCCATCAGGACCTTTGCTGAAACATTTTTCTTTTTACTGAAATCAAATTTCTTTTTCTGTTTGACTCTAACAGCAAATGGAGCTCCTAGATTTAATCGATCTCGAAATGAAGGAAAACACAAACATTTCCCAGGTAACCACTGAGCAAGACATCATGGATTCTACAATATAAACTATAAAGGATGTGCTTGAATAGGGAAAAAATGTAAAAAAAAAAGGTGCAACAGGACTTTTGCTGAAATCAAAAATTGATTTCATTTTGATTGATTGAAAAAAGGCTAACATAACCGGGAAACCTAGCAGTCACATAATAATTTTAATAAGTACAAAAAACTTCATCAACATTAAGGTAAACTATAAATAGACTTATCTCAGTGTGAGAAATGTGCACGGGCACTGACAGCTAAACTCTTAAATGTAGGAAGGAACGGAGTCAAAGCCATTCTGAGGCATACGTGCACAACAAGCTCATTGGTAATCTGGGAGCAGTGCTTGTTCTTAATGATGTTAACAGTTGAGAAGGCTGATTCACAACTGCAGGTAGAACCAAACATTGTTAATATGTACAATGCCACTTTGATGAGAGAAGGAAACTTCTCCTTTGGCTCAATCTGGAGCCAAAACAGATCAGGATCAGAGGATCAGCATCTCCATAGTGCTCTGAAAGTGATGAGCAGAGGACAGACATGTGTATAGTGCAGTGATATGACAAGAGTCCTGGACCGTCCTGTTTCAGTCGAGTAGCTGCACCCTTTTCTCGTCCCATCATAGAAGGTTGTCCATCAGTACTGATATAGATGATTTTTTTTTTAAATGATTCACATTTTAGCTAATTTTTCAAGTGAATACCAATTGGAAAACAAAAAAAGAAAGAAGTTATTATTATTATTTTTGTAAAACAAAAAAAATGTTGTTGCATAATATTAAGTAATCTGACCCTTTTTGTTTTGGTAGTGTAATGTCTTCTATATTTATATATTCTTTTTTCAAACATATATTTTCCTGCTAAACCAAAAAAGAACGAAATAGTGAGAAATAAAAAATGTAGACATTGTGGTTAAACTTCATTGCTATAAAACTGGTGTTCCTGAAAACACTGACAGGTCAAAGCATTATAGGTTCAAGGGATTAATCAATCTCTTCATTTATTTTGTTAAATTACTGGATCTCTAATTATTAGATTTGGGTAAAGCAATCATTTCAAAGTTAAGCTCAATAGGCAGTTATATGTTAAATTAATCATTTGCCATAAATTGATTTAAAAAAAAACAGACAAGTATTCACAATTATATATATTTTCTTTTATTTTTGTCTTATATTGTCGTTTTAAGTTTAGTCTTCCCTAAGATTACAATGTAGAGTTTTATTCTTTTATTTACATTTGACAAGTTTAAAAATAGTTTCTCAAATGGAGCATAAATTCATGTGGCTCAGAAAACAGAAACATTATACCTGCATTAGTCAGACAATGATAAATGTAATCATTCCTTTAAAACATGACAAAGAGAAAGTTATGCATAGTTACAGTGTGTTTTAATAAAAAAAAGAGCTCAGAGATCACATATTCATTTCTAAAAGACAAAAAAAAAAAAAAAACAACAAAAGACTATAAAAAATGCACAAAAGTCAAAAGAATGGAACCGACTGCCAGTCTTTAGTGATTTTGTCAGCTTTTTTTTTTTTTTTTACTTAGCTGTGTTTGAAATTACATTTGAAGTTTTCTGACATTATCAAATGCTTTGAAATGACACTGTTTTTCTTCCATGCAGGACTAATCTGACCTGGCTGGGCAGGAAGGGATTTAGAACATCTTCAGGTTCCAACTCTGAGGGGTTCAAGGAGCGCACGTTGTTTTGTCTCCCTGTTGGTGTTCATGACAAAAGACAAGCTTTAATTAGTAATTGATGTTCACAATCTTTTTTTTTCCCAAATAAATATGTGGTTCTGCTATGAGTGCATGATCTTTGTCATTAAAGATGATTGACATGCTGTTGACATTTTCAAGTAAATAAGTTGCAGTACCTTCTCTGAGACACAAAACAGTGAGTTTTCCTGGCAAAAAAAGACAGATTGTTCACAGAGTCAGTTTGTTCCCAAACAGCAATGACTGAAACTCTGAACTAGCTGAGTTTACCACTGAAAGACGAAGAGAGCGGCCATTATCAACACGGACGCAACATCCACAGCAGAGCCATCTTCTCCATGCTCATCTCCGCGGTGCTTCTGAGGCAGAAAACGCGCTCCACGTTTCCTGGGACCCGAGTTGTGAGAAAAGCGCCAATTCAGGCTGGGGCTCCTTCCTCTCCACGTTCTTGACTTGGAAGGTGACTCTGAGTGCCGCTGCTGCCTGTGAGACTTGAAGTCCCACTGTGAGTGTGGTGGCTCTCTGTCCGGAAAGTGGCCATGATGTCGCTCAGGAACAGCCCAGTACTGGCAGCTCCTCTTCCTGTAGGATCAGACACTCTTGTAACAGGTCTGTTATTCCCCTCTTGTCACTGTACTCTTTTCATGAACTCATACCCTTCTGAAAGCATCGACTTTATCTACAAACATTACACAGCAAAACGTTGGGGAAGTATTAAATATTAACCAATATGAACTGTTTGTTCTCATGTTTGTAAGTCAATCCCAACAACAGTATTGGACACAAAGCGGTAAAGCCCATGGGTGAACTCCTGGGTTGTGGGTATGGTCCACTTTGTTGCTTATAGTTGGTTTTTTTTAATGATTGTTGATTTAAAATTTTTATGAAAGCATTTTGCATTCAATTAAAAATAGACCATCCTTTTTTTATTGTATGCAATACGCCTCCATAAAGGTTAAAACTAGTGATAAACAATAAACTAATAACTTTAACGTTTTATTTTTATGTCATGCAGAGAAAAACCATGCGTATCTTAAAAATGTGCAACTTTTTGCCCTATTGTGTGTGTTCTTACAGATCAGTGTGTTGTAGTTGTGAGGCTTTGTCATTTCAAAAAGTAACAATGACACACAAGTGAGTGCGTCTTTGTGTTGGTTGAGATCAGTGTGAGCAAATGCTAGAAATTACCAGTGTAGTGGAATAAAGAGTACAAATATTCAGTAGACACGTGCAGATGACGTCATCAGTGATCATTTAACATCATCGATGTTAAATCGATGACGTCATTGTGGGGACCGCCCTCCACTTAACCTGTCTCTTCTCCAGTTCTCTTCGCCAGGAAGTTGTCTTCGCTTCTTCCAGCTCTCGTCACGACCACGCAAGCCCGCCACGGCGCTTCAGCCTGTCTCGTCCTCGTGAGCGAGACCTCCTTTGCCCAGACCTGCGACGCATCACCGGCGGGCGCCGCTCTTTCCTACTCCACCACTCTTCTTCTCCTACCTCAATACCCAGCCTGCTCGCTAGCGCCATCCCGCCACGCTGGAGAGCATACTGAACTGCAGAGGACCTATGGACAATAATACTGTTTAAGTTACACTGGTTCTGGGTCATTGTATTCCGGGGTTGTTGTCAAGTTCCCCTCATTCTAGGTGAAGATGACGTCATAAATGATCATTTGACATCCACAGAAAAGATTACGTTGCTCAACTTGTTTTAGCCTTCAAAGGTGATGACACATTTTGACATCATCATTTTTTTTCATAAATAGAAGGCATTTGAGAGCAAACAGACAGACGATCCACAAAGACACTCTGAGAAAGAACAAGAAAACAACTGAGCATACGCAAACGTTTGAGATTTCAAGAGTTCAAGCTCATTTAAAATGGCACACTGCAAAGAATTTCAGCAGATGGATGATTCAATCAAAGAACTGAACAACAGCACAGAGAAAATTCTGCAGCAGAACGACACTTTGTGCAAGGATGTTGAGAATCTTTGCAAGAAATTGCAAAAAAAGGAAGATTTTGACGCTTTATACAAAAAACAGAAAAAATCACGGAAAGCTGCTATTAAAGAAAACAAAGAACTGATGGCGCAGGTGGACAGGCTAAGAGCAGACATAGAAAAGCAGACATACGTGAAAAAACTGTGTGAAGAAGAGAGGATAAAAACATCTGAGGTCTTGAAAAGCAATCAAGACCTGAAAGTAGTAGTGGATCAACTTCAGTCCAAACTTAAGCAACTGCAAGACATGAAGCAAGAAATTTCTGGTTTCAAGTCTGAACGACAAAGTTTGGAACAGGAGAACAGAGCTCTGCAATCTGAACTGAAGATACTGCAGAAAAAGACAGAACGCAAAGCACACCTGGAACCGGATTTGAAAAAAGAATTTAAAGAATTCCAGGCTTTGAAGCAACAAACTGATGAATTAAGGCAAAACCTTCAGGAGTTGCGAGAACAAAATGAAGAACGAAAGAAGATGGAAGAGAACTATCCTACAATGAAACAGGAATGGTTACGACTCACAGTTCTGAGGGCTCAACTGGGAAAAGAGATTTTTGATCAGACAGAGCAGAAGGAGGAACTACGTCAACTGACTGTTCGACGTGAGGAGGAAAAGAGAGAACTGGAGTTGCTTCGAGAACAAACAAATGTTCTCACAGCAGAAAGAAACACACTGGCAGATGAACTGCAACACCGTGAAGCCCTGGAGTCTGAATATAAGGAGATACAAGCAGAAACCAATGACTTGATGAAAACAATCTCCAACCTGAACCAAAATATTGCAGAACTGCAAGGCGGGATTTCAGAATTGGATGTGATACAAGAAAAGGTTCATCTTGTAAAAGAGGAAAATTTGAAGGCAAAGAAAAAATATGACCGTCTTCAGGAGCAAGTCCAAGACCTGAAGGTCCAGGTGCAGGCTTCAAAACTGACACTTGTGGCTTTAGACACCGAACTCAAAACTCTCCAGAAGAAAGATACGGAACTAAAAGAGCTTCAAGCTGAATATCACAGAGTCTCCAAAGAAAATTCCCAACTTGAAGACGAGAAGAAGGAGCTTCAGGAGGAGGTCTCACATCTGGAAGAGCAGCTACAACGAGTTGATAACATACAGGTTCAATACAACAACACACTGCGTAAATTCAGACCCCTTAAAAGGGAAATACAGGACCTGAAAAAGGAAAGGAACTTACTGACTGACCTTGTGCAAGAAGTTCAAAGATTGGAGAGTAAATAGAAGGACCTGAGAGCAGAAGCTGACCAAGTGGAGGCTGAAAACCTCCACCTTGGTGCTGAAGTTGATGAACTAAAGCTGAAGGCAGAAAAGAAACGTGACCTCCTCCAGAAACAAGTTCAAGACCTGCTGACTGAGCTGACAAATTCTGTGCAAAGCAGTCAAGCGCTGGCCTCTCAATGCCATAATAAAAGAGGCAGAAACTAAAAATGATAACCCTGGATGAGATCAATACAGTGAGGCTCTTCAAAACAAGCTCAATGACCTGAGCGGATAAAAACAGGAGAAAGAGATGATGAGGTTAAGGTTAAAGTAGAAAACCAAAAAAGGAGGGGGGCAACACTCTAAGAAGTGTGTTTGTGTGGGTTTTCTTTTATAAATTCCCTAGTTGTTTTAGTTTTATTAAGTGGTAGGACACAAAAAAGACAGAGACTGTAATGTTAGAGAAAACAGGAAAAGGGATAACAAGGAACAGTAGGGAAAACATGAAAATGAAAATTTGATTGGCTTCACAATTCAATTCTTGTGTTATCTCGGGATATGATGAACAAGGGTGTGTTTGTTTATGTTTGTGTGTGGGTTTTTCTTATATTGGTTTTATTAGCTGGTAGGACACAAAAAAGGCAGAGATTGTAGTGTTATAGAAAAGGGGCAAAGAGATAACAAAAAACAGTAGGAAAAATACGGAAAATGAGGAAAAAAATGTTTTGATTGGCTTTGTAATTCATGTGTTATTTCCAGGGTATGGTGAAGAAATTTGCGTTTATTTGTGGGTTTTCTTATATTAGTTTTATTAGCTGGTAGGACACAAAAAAGGTAGAGATTGTAATGGTTTAGAAAAGATGCAAATAGATTACAAAGAACAGTAGGAAAAATATGGAAAATAAGGCAAATAAAAATTCGATTGGCTTCGCAATTCTTGTGATATCTTGGGATGTGGTAAAGAAGTGTGTGTTTGTGTGTGAGTTTTTCTTGTATTAGTTTTACTAGCTTATCAGTTTTATTAGCTGGTAGGACACAAAAAAGTCAGGGACTGTAATATTAAAAAAAAGATGAAAAGGAATAACAAAGAACATTAGGGGAAAAAAAGTGGGACAAAAATTCGATTAGCTCCGTAATTCTTGTGTTATCGCAGGGTATTGTGAAGAAGTGTGTGTGTTTGAGCGTGTGTGTGTGTGTGTGTGTGTGTGTGTGTGTGTGCGTGTGTGTGTGTGTGTGTGTGTGTGTGTGTAATGCAACCACAAGGAGTCACAATCCAGAGAGAACTTGTGCCGGTCCCAAGTCCGGATAAATGCAGAGGGGTTGTGTGAGAGTAAAAACAAAATGAACATGTAAATCATAGAACAATAGAGAGAGACAGAGAGATGTGGTTTTCAGTTAATCACTGACAGTTTTCCTCTATTCTTTATCCACCACTATAATGTCTGATTGGTTCGCCATTACCATCCTGTCTGAATGTATCTGGAATTCCCACAGGATCTTTGTGCTGCATGTTGGAGAACCAAAAACATGGCAAGGCAGAGCAGTGAACCAAAAAAACAGACACTTAAATTCACTGAGTTTGATTAGCTATAGTTGATTAATTTAAGTGTCTTCAATTGTGAATTTAAGTGTCTGTTTTTTTTTTTTTTTGGTTCATTGTTCTGCCTTGCCATGTTTTTGATTCTCCAAGATTTGGTCATTTTTCTGTAAAGTATGTTTAAATAAATACACAAACATTTTGGTTCATGTGAGCAGGAAGGACCAAAAGTTCATTTTGGGTTTCACAGTTCTATTGATGTTAAATGAAAGCTCGATAATGTTGTATATGGTGATGGTGCAGTATTTTCTTAATGCCCATGTCCCAATAGAAGAGTTGGAATATGAGAATGTGAAGTTTTTTTATCATTTACATTTTTGAGGTGCTTTAAAAAAGAACAGAAAGAACACCACAACTTTTGTTGCAACTTTTCACAAAAGCTGCAGCAAAATCAAGCATTTTAGGCCACAACAATCACAAATATCTGCCATGAAATCCCGGAGGGCCTGATAAAACTACCCAACACATTTAAGTTGGCATAATTATTTGTAGTTTTTTCATATAAATGGAATTCAGGATGCTGCTGATTTTGTCCAAAATGATCTGTTTTGCCTCATCATGTGAACAACGAAAAGTCCTTCTCAAATTCTGGACTGGATGGGAAGTACTGCCCAGAGAAAAAAGTGTTCAAGTGGTGAACAGCCAGAGTTTCCCAAAGTTCACCTGTCCACCTGTTTTGAGGTTCTACGTATTCTTGCCAACGGGCAGCGACACATTCACTCATCAAGCCAAAGTAAAAAAGAAATGCGGTTCTTTTAAGGTGGAATGGCTGTCAGAGCATGCGCAGATAGAAGAACAAGTGGTGAAACTGAGTGAGATTTTTTCTTTTCGAGTGAGAAAGGTCTACTCTGCAAAACATTCAGCGAAGCCAAAGAAACAAGTGAGTTTTCTGAGGGAAAAATGTTTACTGAATGGAAGTTGGATTACCTTAAGCGTCACATTCAGCAGAAATGTCAATTGAAAGCTGTAGGAATTGTACGAAGACGTAAGATGGGACAGGGGATCATTACTTTATTGCAGGAGAGCGAAAAAGAACGAGCTGTCACACAAAACAACATCTGACCTCGAGCAACCCCCAACAAGATTTCTGTTCTTTTTCATTTTAAGTGGGTCAAATCAATTATATTAAACTAATTAATTAATACAATTAATTGATTATTAAAAATTGCTGCAGTGATGTGATTGTTTTAATAGGCAAAGTTACTTGCTATAATCCAAGGTTTAGAACAGGCGTGATACACGCAGCGTACACATCTGATGTTGCTCACAGTGGTCCTCAGTGTGCTCAGGGAGCTTGTGTGTCTGCTCAGACACATGGAAAATTAGAGGGAACATTGCAGGTCGGTAATGTTCATTGTAAGAACAGGGAGGAACCAGGCCAGAACTTCACTGGTTAATTGGTCCGTGACTTAGAAGTCATACTCCAATTATATGAACAGAATGTACAGGACTCTCATGAGTTCCTAAAAAGTGACACAGTTGAAAAATCGCTAACAATAAAATAATTTGTGTCCAGTTAGGGATGCAGACAGGCTGGCAGAGGAGCTCGAGGGAAAGGCAGGGAGCAAGATCCATGACATAATATCAAGGTCCAACCATTTGTTCCTAATCAGAAGTCGACTGAAGGGACTGTGGTTGATGAAGGGCCAAAGTAAAAGTTGATTTTGTTTGTGAATTATGTTGATTTGTTCCTTTCAAAGTTATTGTTTATTTATGTTTTACATTAAGAAGTACTTTGGTTTTTTTCGTTTAAGAAATTATTGTTCTGAAATGCAAGAATTAAAATTTTCTTCAGCACTACGGCTTGTAACTAAATATAGAAATTGATCTTAATTTTTCAAAGTTCCTAAAGGACTTAAATTAAACTTGAAGAAACGTGTAGGAACCCTGATTGTAAAAATTGTTCCCAGTGCTCTTTTACTTATGACCATGCTGTAAATAGACAAAATCAACCATTTGTGTTGGTTTTTAAGACAAATTTAGTGCAGAGCGGCAGTATTTTAAAAGAAGTTTGATTCTGAGTTGTGGGTAGGAGGGTTGTGGCAGAAGTAAGCCTCCACTGAATTCACATCATGTCTGAGAAACAAAAATAGTGAGCAATTTTTGAGAAATGCAGCTGGAAAGTTTAATGCTGTCATGTACATGATGGAGGACATCTAAAGAAAACTTGAACATCACAATTTCATTGGTGAGGGTCTTTAAGGCATGGACCCATACGTGATGCAGTTGGCTGCCAGCCTTCAGTGATTCATAATTCTTCATATTGCCATCGAGCAAATTGGAAAAAGTGATGTGGATTGAACAAATGTGGTTAAACACTGTCAGACAAGCTGAGAAAAGAACAGCTCTATTTCTGACAGTATGAATTTGATGACGAAGGTCCAGGGCTGGCCAACCATGGTCCTCAAGAGTCACAATCCAGCCTGGTTTCCAGCTCTTCTTGACCATCTTTCTGCTGAGGGGCTGACTCCAGCGATTCCACATTGAACAAAAATCTCAAATCCAGGGAAACATCGACAAGCAGGGATGAGGAATCACAGTCCAGCCTGCAAGCCACAGGTAAAGAAACCACAGCAACAAATGAAAAAAGAAAGGATGCTGACAACGACCAAAGTACAAGCGATGCTTCCATCTATCAACACCACCAACCAGCCTTTGATTAGTGATGTCATGTTTTTCTGCAGAACGCTGTGGAGGAGCTGACGGGCAGCATCACCATTATTGCTCAGGTATGAGTAGTAACAATTCTGTATGTGAGGTCCATCAGGACCTTTGCTGAAACATTTTTCTTTTTACTGAAATCAAATTTCTTTTTCTGTTTGACTCTAACAGCAAATGGAGCTCCTAGATTTAATCGATCTCGAAATGAAGGAAAACACAAACATTTCCCAGGTAACCACTGAGCAAGACATCATGGATTCTACAATATAAACTATAAAGGATGTGCTTGAATAGGGAAAAAATGTAAAAAAAAAAGGTGCAACAGGACTTTTGCTGAAATCAAAAATTGATTTCATTTTGATTGATTGAAAAAAGGCTAACATAACCGGGAAACCTAGCAGTCACATAATAATTTTAATAAGTACAAAAAACTTCATCAACATTAAGGTAAACTATAAATAGACTTATCTCAGTGTGAGAAATGTGCACGGGCACTGACAGCTAAACTCTTAAATGTAGGAAGGAACGGAGTCAAAGCCATTCTGAGGCATACGTGCACAACAAGCTCATTGGTAATCTGGGAGCAGTGCTTGTTCTTAATGATGTTAACAGTTGAGAAGGCTGATTCACAACTGCAGGTAGAACCAAACATTGTTAATATGTACAATGCCACTTTGATGAGAGAAGGAAACTTCTCCTTTGGCTCAATCTGGAGCCAAAACAGATCAGGATCAGAGGATCAGCATCTCCATAGTGCTCTGAAAGTGATGAGCAGAGGACAGACATGTGTATAGTGCAGTGATATGACAAGAGTCCTGGACCGTCCTGTTTCAGTCGAGTAGCTGCACCCTTTTCTCGTCCCATCATAGAAGGTTGTCCATCAGTACTGATATAGATGATTTTTTTTTTAAATGATTCACATTTTAGCTAATTTTTCAAGTGAATACCAATTGGAAAACAAAAAAAGAAAGAAGTTATTATTATTATTTTTGTAAAACAAAAAAAATGTTGTTGCATAATATTAAGTAATCTGACCCTTTTTGTTTTGGTAGTGTAATGTCTTCTATATTTATATATTCTTTTTTCAAACATATATTTTCCTGCTAAACCAAAAAAGAACGAAATAGTGAGAAATAAAAAATGTAGACATTGTGGTTAAACTTCATTGCTATAAAACTGGTGTTCCTGAAAACACTGACAGGTCAAAGCATTATAGGTTCAAGGGATTAATCAATCTCTTCATTTATTTTGTTAAATTACTGGATCTCTAATTATTAGATTTGGGTAAAGCAATCATTTCAAAGTTAAGCTCAATAGGCAGTTATATGTTAAATTAATCATTTGCCATAAATTGATTTAAAAAAAAACAGACAAGTATTCACAATTATATATATTTTCTTTTATTTTTGTCTTATATTGTCGTTTTAAGTTTAGTCTTCCCTGAGATTACAATGTAGAGTTTTATTCTTTTATTTACATTTGACAAGTTTAAAAATAGTTTCTCAAATGGAGCATAAATTCATGTGGCTCAGAAAACAGAAACATTATACCTGCATTAGTCAGACAATGATAAATGTAATCATTCCTTTAAAACATGACAAAGAGAAAGTTATGCATAGTTACAGTGTGTTTTAATAAAAAAAAGAGCTCAGAGATCACATATTCATTTCTAAAAGACAAAAAAAAAAAAAAAAACAACAAAAGACTATAAAAAATGCACAAAAGTCAAAAGAATGGAACCGACTGCCAGTCTTTAGTGATTTTGTCAGCTTTTTTTTTTTTTTTTTACTTAGCTGTGTTTGAAATTACATTTGAAGTTTTCTGACATTATCAAATGCTTTGAAATGACACTGTTTTTCTTCCATGCAGGACTAATCTGACCTGGCTGGGCAGGAAGGGATTTAGAACATCTTCAGGTTCCAACTCTGAGGGGTTCAAGGAGCGCACGTTGTTTTGTCTCCCTGTTGGTGTTCATGACAAAAGACAAGCTTTAATTAGTAATTGATGTTCACAATCTTTTTTTTTCCCAAATAAATATGTGGTTCTGCTATGAGTGCATGATCTTTGTCATTAAAGATGATTGACATGCTGTTGACATTTTCAAGTAAATAAGTTGCAGTACCTTCTCTGAGACACAAAACAGTGAGTTTTCCTGGCAAAAAAAGACAGATTGTTCACAGAGTCAGTTTGTTCCCAAACAGCAATGACTGAAACTCTGAACTAGCTGAGTTTACCACTGAAAGACGAAGAGAGCGGCCATTATCAACACGGACGCAACATCCACAGCAGAGCCATCTTCTCCATGCTCATCTCCGCGGTGCTTCTGAGGCAGAAAACGCGCTCCACGTTTCCTGGGACCCGAGTTGTGAGAAAAGCGCCAATTCAGGCTGGGGCTCCTTCCTCTCCACGTTCTTGACTTGGAAGGTGACTCTGAGTGCCGCTGCTGCCTGTGAGACTTGAAGTCCCACTGTGAGTGTGGTGGCTCTCTGTCCGGAAAGTGGCCATGATGTCGCTCAGGAACAGCCCAGTACTGGCAGCTCCTCTTCCTGTAGGATCAGACACTCTTGTAACAGGTCTGTTATTCCCCTCTTGTCACTGTACTCTTTTCATGAACTCATACCCTTCTGAAAGCATCGACTTTATCTACAAACATTACACAGCAAAACGTTGGGGAAGTATTAAATATTAACCAATATGAACTGTTTGTTCTCATGTTTGTAAGTCAATCCCAACAACAGTATTGGACACAAAGCGGTAAAGCCCATGGGTGAACTCCTGGGTTGTGGGTATGGTCCACTTTGTTGCTTATAGTTGGTTTTTTTTAATGATTGTTGATTTAAAATTTTTATGAAAGCATTTTGCATTCAATTAAAAATAGACCATCCTTTTTTTATTGTATGCAATACGCCTCCATAAAGGTTAAAACTAGTGATAAACAATAAACTAATAACTTTAACGTTTTATTTTTATGTCATGCAGAGAAAAACCATGCGTATCTTAAAAATGTGCAACTTTTTGCCCTATTGTGTGTGTTCTTACAGATCAGTGTGTTGTAGTTGTGAGGCTTTGTCATTTCAAAAAGTAACAATGACACACAAGTGAGTGCGTCTTTGTGTTGGTTGAGATCAGTGTGAGCAAATGCTAGAAATTACCAGTGTAGTGGAATAAAGAGTACAAATATTCAGTAGACACGTGCAGATGACGTCATCAGTGATCATTTAACATCATCGATGTTAAATCGATGACGTCATTGTGGGGACCGCCCTCCACTTAACCTGTCTCTTCTCCAGTTCTCTTCGCCAGGAAGTTGTCTTCGCTTCTTCCAGCTCTCGTCACGACCACGCAAGCCCGCCACGGCGCTTCAGCCTGTCTCGTCCTCGTGAGCGAGACCTCCTTTGCCCAGACCTGCGACGCATCACCGGCGGGCGCCGCTCTTTCCTACTCCACCACTCTTCTTCTCCTACCTCAATACCCAGCCTGCTCGCTAGCGCCATCCCGCCACGCTGGAGAGCATACTGAACTGCAGAGGACCTATGGACAATAATACTGTTTAAGTTACACTGGTTCTGGGTCATTGTATTCCGGGGTTGTTGTCAAGTTCCCCTCATTCTAGGTGAAGATGACGTCATAAATGATCATTTGACATCCACAGAAAAGATTACGTTGCTCAACTTGTTTTAGCCTTCAAAGGTGATGACACATTTTGACATCATCATTTTTTTTCATAAATAGAAGGCATTTGAGAGCAAACAGACAGACGATCCACAAAGACACTCTGAGAAAGAACAAGAAAACAACTGAGCATACGCAAACGTTTGAGATTTCAAGAGTTCAAGCTCATTTAAAATGGCACACTGCAAAGAATTTCAGCAGATGGATGATTCAATCAAAGAACTGAACAACAGCACAGAGAAAATTCTGCAGCAGAACGACACTTTGTGCAAGGATGTTGAGAATCTTTGCAAGAAATTGCAAAAAAAGGAAGATTTTGACGCTTTATACAAAAAACAGAAAAAATCACGGAAAGCTGCTATTAAAGAAAACAAAGAACTGATGGCGCAGGTGGACAGGCTAAGAGCAGACATAGAAAAGCAGACATACGTGAAAAAACTGTGTGAAGAAGAGAGGATAAAAACATCTGAGGTCTTGAAAAGCAATCAAGACCTGAAAGTAGTAGTGGATCAACTTCAGTCCAAACTTAAGCAACTGCAAGACATGAAGCAAGAAATTTCTGGTTTCAAGTCTGAACGACAAAGTTTGGAACAGGAGAACAGAGCTCTGCAATCTGAACTGAAGATACTGCAGAAAAAGACAGAACGCAAAGCACACCTGGAACCGGATTTGAAAAAAGAATTTAAAGAATTCCAGGCTTTGAAGCAACAAACTGATGAATTAAGGCAAAACCTTCAGGAGTTGCGAGAACAAAATGAAGAACGAAAGAAGATGGAAGAGAACTATCCTACAATGAAACAGGAATGGTTACGACTCACAGTTCTGAGGGCTCAACTGGGAAAAGAGATTTTTGATCAGACAGAGCAGAAGGAGGAACTACGTCAACTGACTGTTCGACGTGAGGAGGAAAAGAGAGAACTGGAGTTGCTTCGAGAACAAACAAATGTTCTCACAGCAGAAAGAAACACACTGGCAGATGAACTGCAACACCGTGAAGCCCTGGAGTCTGAATATAAGGAGATACAAGCAGAAACCAATGACTTGATGAAAACAATCTCCAACCTGAACCAAAATATTGCAGAACTGCAAGGCGGGATTTCAGAATTGGATGTGATACAAGAAAAGGTTCATCTTGTAAAAGAGGAAAATTTGAAGGCAAAGAAAAAATATGACCGTCTTCAGGAGCAAGTCCAAGACCTGAAGGTCCAGGTGCAGGCTTCAAAACTGACACTTGTGGCTTTAGACACCGAACTCAAAACTCTCCAGAAGAAAGATACGGAACTAAAAGAGCTTCAAGCTGAATATCACAGAGTCTCCAAAGAAAATTCCCAACTTGAAGACGAGAAGAAGAAGCTTCAGGAGGAGGTCTCACATCTGGAAGAGCAGCTACAACGAGTTGATAACATACAGGTTCAATACAACAACACACTGCGTAAATTCAGACCCCTTAAAAGGGAAATACAGGACCTGAAAAAGGAAAGGAACTTACTGACTGACCTTGTGCAAGAAGTTCAAAGATTGGAGAGTAAATAGAAGGACCTGAGAGCAGAAGCTGACCAAGTGGAGGCTGAAAACCTCCACCTTGGTGCTGAAGTTGATGAACTAAAGCTGAAGGCAGAAAAGAAACGTGACCTCCTCCAGAAACAAGTTCAAGACCTGCTGACTGAGCTGACAAATTCTGTGCAAAGCAGTCAAGCGCTGGCCTCTCAATGCCATAATAAAAGAGGCAGAAACTAAAAATGATAACCCTGGATGAGATCAATACAGTGAGGCTCTTCAAAACAAGCTCAATGACCTGAGCGGATAAAAACAGGAGAAAGAGATGATGAGGTTAAGGTTAAAGTAGAAAACCAAAAAAGGAGGGGGGCAACACTCTAAGAAGTGTGTTTGTGTGGGTTTTCTTTTATAAATTCCCTAGTTGTTTTAGTTTTATTAAGTGGTAGGACACAAAAAAGACAGAGACTGTAATGTTAGAGAAAACAGGAAAAGGGATAACAAGGAACAGTAGGGAAAACATGAAAATGAAAATTTGATTGGCTTCACAATTCAATTCTTGTGTTATCTCGGGATATGATGAACAAGGGTGTGTTTGTTTATGTTTGTGTGTGGGTTTTTCTTATATTGGTTTTATTAGCTGGTAGGACACAAAAAAGGCAGAGATTGTAGTGTTATAGAAAAGGGGCAAAGAGATAACAAAAAACAGTAGGAAAAATACGGAAAATGAGGAAAAAAATGTTTTGATTGGCTTTGTAATTCATGTGTTATTTCCAGGGTATGGTGAAGAAGTGTGCGTTTATTTGTGGGTTTTCTTATATTAGTTTTATTAGCTGGTAGGACACAAAAAAGGTAGAGATTGTAATGGTTTAGAAAAGATGCAAATAGATTACAAAGAACAGTAGGAAAAATATGGAAAATAAGGCAAATAAAAATTCGATTGGCTTCGCAATTCTTGTGATATCTTGGGATGTGGTAAAGAAGTGTGTGTTTGTGTGTGAGTTTTTCTTGTATTAGTTTTATTAGCTGGTAGGACACAAAAAAGGTAGAGATTGTAATGGTTTAGAAAAGATGCAAATAGATTACAAAGAACAGTAGGAAAAATATGGAAAATAAGGCAAATAAAAATTCGATTGGCTTCACAATTCTTGTGATATCTTGGGATGTGGTAAAGAAGTGTGTGTTTGTGTGTGAGTTTTTCTTGTATTAGTTTTACTAGCTTATCAGTTTTATTAGCTGGTAGGACACAAAAAAGTCAGGGACTGTAATATTAAAAAAAAGATGAAAAGGAATAACAAAGAACATTAGGGGAAAAAAAGTGGGACAAAAATTCGATTAGCTCCGTAATTCTTGTGTTATCGCAGGGTATTGTGAAGAAGTGTGTGTGTTTGAGCGTGTGTGTGTGTGTGTGTGTGTGTGTGTGTGTGTGCGTGTGTGTGTGTGTGTGTGTGTGTGTGTGTGTAATGCAACCACAAGGAGTCACAATCCAGAGAGAACTTGTGCCGGTCCCAAGTCCGGATAAATGCAGAGGGGTTGTGTGAGAGTAAAAACAAAATGAACATGTAAATCATAGAACAATAGAGAGAGACAGAGAGATGTGGTTTTCAGTTAATCACTGACAGTTTTCCTCTATTCTTTATCCACCACTATAATGTCTGATTGGTTCGCCATTACCATCCTGTCTGAATGTATCTGGAATTCCCACAGGATCTTTGTGCTGCATGTTGGAGAACCAAAAACATGGCAAGGCAGAGCAGTGAACCAAAAAAACAGACACTTAAATTCACTGAGTTTGATTAGCTATAGTTGATTAATTTAAGTGTCTTCAATTGTGAATTTAAGTGTCTGTTTTTTTTTTTTTTTTGGTTCATTGCTCTGCCTTGCCATGTTTTTGATTCTCCAAGATTTGGTCATTTTTCTGTAAAGTATGTTTAAATAAATACACAAACATTTTGGTTCATGTGAGCAGGAAGGACCACAAGTTCATTTTGGGTTTCACAGTTCTATTGATGTTAAATGAAAGCTCGATAATGTTGTATATGGTGATGGTGCAGTATTTTCTTAATGCCCATGTCCCAATAGAAGAGTTGGAATATGAGAATGTGAAGTTTTTTTATCATTTACATTTTTGAGGTGCTTTAAAAAAAGAACAGAAAGAACACCACAACTTTTGTTGCAACTTTTCACAAAAGCTGCAGCAAAATCAAGCATTTTAGGCCACAACAATCACAAATATCTGCCATGAAATCCCGGAGGGCCTGATAAAACTACCCAACACATTTAAGTTGGCATAATTATTTGTAGTTTTTTCATATAAATGGAATTCAGGATGTTGCTGATTTTGTCCAAAATGATCTGTTTTGCCTCATCATGTGAACAACGAAAAGTCCTTCTCAAATTCTGGACTGGATGGGAAGTACTGCCCAGAGAAATAAGTGTTCAAGTGGTGAACAGCCAGAGTTTCCCAAAGTTCACCTGTCCACCTGTTTTGAGGTTCTACGTATTCTTGCCAACGGGCAGCGACACATTCACTCATCAAGCCAAAGTAAAAAAGAAATGCGGTTCTTTTAAGGTGGAATGGCTGTCAGAGCATGCGCAGATAGAAGAACAAGTGGTGAAACTGAGTGAGATTTTTTCTTTTCGAGTGAGAAAGGTCTACTCTGCAAAACATTCAGCGAAGCCAAAGAAACAAGTGAGTTTTCTGAGGGAAAAATGTTTACTGAATGGAAGTTGGATTACCTTAAGCGTCACATTCAGCAGAAATGTCAATTGAAAGCTGTAGGAATTGTACGAAGACGTAAGATGGGACAGGGGATCATTACTTTATTGCAGGAGAGCGAAAAAGAACGAGCTGTCACACAAAACAACATCTGACCTCGAGCAACCCCCAACAAGATTTCTGTTCTTTTTCATTTTAAGTGGGTCAAATCAATTATATTAAACTAATTAATTAATACAATTAATTGATTATTAAAAATTGCTGCAGTGATGTGATTGTTTTAATAGGCAAAGTTACTTGCTATAATCCAAGGTTTAGAACAGGCGTGATACACACAGCGTACACATCTGATGTTGCTCACAGTGGTCCTCAGTGTGCTCAGGGAGCTTGTGTGTCTGCTCAGACACATGGAAAATTAGAGGGAACATTGCAGGTCGGTAATGTTCATTGTAAGAACAGGGAGGAACCAGGCCAGAACTTCACTGGTTAATTGGTCCGTGACTTGGTTTTTAAGACAAATTTAGTGCAGAGCGGCAGTATTTCAAAAGAAGTTTGATTCTGAGTTGTGGGTAGGAGGGTTGTGGCAGAAGTAAGCCTCCACTGAATTCACATCATGTCTGAGAAACAAAAATAGTGAGCAATTTTTGAGAAATGCAGCTGGAGAGTTTAATGCTGTCATGTACATGATGGAGGACATCTAAAGAAAACTTGAACATCACAATTTCATTGGTGAGGGTCTTTAAGGCATGGACCCATACGTGATGCAGTTGGCTGCCAGCCTTCAGTGCTTCATAATTCTTCATATTGCCATCGAGCAAATTGGAAAAAGTGATGTGGTTTGAACAAATGTGGTTAAACACTGTCAGACAAGCTGAGAAAAGAACAGCTCTATTTCTGACAGTATGAATTTGATGACGAAGGTCCAGGGCTGGCCAACCATGGTCCTCAAGAGTCACAATCCAGCCTGGTTTCCAGCTCTTCTTGACCATCTTTCTGCTGAGGGGCTGACTCCAGCGATTCCACATTGAACAAAAATCTCAAATCCAGGGAAACATCGACAAGCAGGGATGAGGAATCACAGTCCAGCCTGCAAGCCACAGGTAAAGAAACCACAGCAACAAATGAAAAAAGAAAGGATGCTGACAACGACCAAAGTACAAGCGATGCTTCCATCTATCAACACCACCAACCAGCCTTTGATTAGTGATGTCATGTTTTTCTGCAGAACGCTGTGGAGGAGCTGACGGGCAGCATCACCATTATTGCTCAGGTATGAGTAGTAACAATTCTGTATGTGAGGTCCATCAGGACCTTTGCTGAAACATTTTTCTTTTTACTGAAATCAAATTTCTTTTTCTGTTTGACTCTAACAGCAAATGGAGCTCCTAGATTTAATCGATCTCGAAATGAAGGAAAACACAAACATTTCCCAGGCAATTCACTGAGCAAGACATCATGGATTCTACAATATAAACTATAAAGGATGTGCTTGAATAGGGAAAAAATGTAAAAAAAAAAAAGGTGCAACAGGACTTTTGCTGAAATCAAAAATTGATTTCATTTTGATTGATTGAAAAAAGGCTAACATAACCGGGAAACCTAGCAGTCACATAATAATTTTAATAAGTACAAAAAACTTCATCAACATTAAGGTAAACTATAAATAGACTTATCTCAGTGTGAGAAATGTGCACGGGCACTGACAGCTAAACTCTTAAATGTAGGAAGGAACGGAGTCAAAGCCATTCTGAGGCATACGTGCACAACAAGCTCATTGGTAATCTGGGAGCAGTGCTTGTTCTTAATGATGTTAACAGTTGAGAAGGCTGATTCACAACTGCAGGTAGAACCAAACATTGTTAATATGTACAATGCCACTTTGATGAGAGAAGGAAACTTCTCCTTTGGCTCAATCTGGAGCCAAAACAGATCAGGATCAGAGGATCAGCATCTCCATAGTGCTCTGAAAGTGATGAGCAGAGGACAGACATGTGTATAGTGCAGTGATATGACAAGAGTCCTGGACCGTCCTGTTTTAGTCGAGTAGCTGCACCCTTTTCTCGTCCCATCATAGAAGGTTGTCCATCAGTACTGATATAGATGATTTTTTTTAAAAATGATTCACATTTTAGCTAATTTTTCAAGTGAATACCAATTGGAAAACAAAAAAAAGAAAGAAATTATTATTATTATTTTTGTAAAACAAAAAAAATGTTGTTGCATAATATTAAGTAATCTGACCCTTTTTGTTTTGGTAGTGTAATGTCTTCTATATTTATTTATTCTTTTTTCAAACATATATTTTCCTGCTAAACCAAAAAAGAACGAAATAGTGAGAAATAAAAAATGTAGACATTGTGGTTAAACTTCATTGCTATAAAACTGGTGTTCCTGAAAACACTGACAGGTCAAAGCATTATAGGTTCAAGGGATTAATCAATCTCTTCATTTATTTTGTTAAATTACTGGATCTCTAATTATTAGATTTGGGTAAAGCAATCATTTCAAAGTTGAGCTCAATAGGCAGTTATATGTTAAATTAATCATTTGCCATAAATTGATTTAAAAAAAAAACAGACAAGTATTCACAATTATATATTTTTTCTTTTATTTTTGTCTTATATTGTCGTTTTAAGTTTAGTCTTCCCTGAGATTACAATGTAGAGTTTTATTCTTTTATTTACATTTGACAAGTTTAAAAATAGTTTCTCAAATGGAGCATAAATTCATGTGGCTCAGAAAACAGAAACATTATACCTGCATTAGTCAGACAATGATAAATGTAATCATTCCTTTAAAACATGACAAAGAGAAAGTTATGCATAGTTACAGTGTGTTTTAATAAAAAAAGAGCTCAGAGATCACATATTCACTTCTAAAAGACAAAAAAAAAAAAAAACAACAAAAGACTATAAAAAATGCACAAAAGTCAAAAGAATGGAACCGACTGCCAGTCTTTAGTGATTTTGTCAGCTTTTTTTTTTTTTTTTTACTTAGCTGTGTTTGAAATTACATTTGAAGTTTTCTGACATTATCAAATGCTTTGAAATGACACTGTTTTTCTTCCATGCAGGACTAATCTGACCTGGCTGGGCAGGAAGGGATTTAGAACATCTTCAGGTTCCAACTCTGAGGGGTTCAAGGAGCGCACGTTGTTTTGTCTCCCTGTTGGTGTTCATGACAAAAGACAAGCTTTTATTAGTAATTGATGTTCACAATCTTTTTTTTTCCCAAATAAATATGTGATTCTGCTATGAGTGCATGATCTTTGTCATTAAAGATGATTGACATGCTGTTGACATTTTCAAGTAAATAAGTTGCAGTACCTTCTCTGAGACACAAAACAGTGAGTTTTCCTGGCAAAAAAAGACAGATTGTTCACAGAGTCAGTTTGTTCCCAAACAGCAATGACTGAAACTCTGAACTAGCTGAGTTTACCACTGAAAGACGAAGAGAGCGGCCATTATCAACACGGACGCAACATCCACAGCAGAGCCATCTTCTCCATGCTCATCTCCGCGGTGCTTCTGAGGCAGAAAACGCGCTCCACGTTTCCTGGGACCCGAGTTGTGAGAAAAGCGCCAATTCAGGCTGGGGCTCCTTCCTCTCCACGTTCTTGACTTGGAAGGTGACTCTGAGTGCCGCTGCTGCCTGTGAGACTTGAAGTCCCACTGTGAGTGTGGTGGCTCTCTGCCCGGAAAGTGGCCATGATGTCGCTCAGGAACAGCCCAGTACTGGCAGCTCCTTTTCCTGTAGGATCAGACACTCTTGTAACAGGTCTGTTATTCCCCTCTTGTCACTGTACTCTTTTCATGAACTCATACCCTTCTGAAAGCATCGACTTTATCTACAAACATTACACAGCAAAACGTTGGGGAAGTATTAAATATTAACCAATATGAACTGTTTGTTCTCATGTTTGTAAGTCAATCCCAACAACAGTATTGGACACAAAGCGGTAAAGCCCATGGGTGAACTCCTGGGTTGTGGGTATGGTCCACTTTGTTGCTTATAGTTGGTTTTTTTTAATGATTGTTGATTTAAAATTTTTATGAAAGCATTTTGCATTCAATTAAAAATAGACCATCCTTTTTTTATTGTATGCAATACGCCTCCATAAAGGTTAAAACTAGTGATAAACAATAAACTAATAACTTTAACGTTTTATTTTTATGTCATGCAGAGAAAAACCATGCGTATCTTAAAAATGTGCAACTTTTTGCCCTATTGTGTGTGTTCTTACAGATCAGTGTGTTGTAGTTGTGAGGCTTTGTCATTTCAAAAAGTAACAATGACACACAAGTGAGTGCGTCTTTGTGTTGGTTGAGATCAGTGTGAGCAAATGCTAGAAATTACCAGTGTAGTGGAATAAAGAGTACAAATATTCAGTAGACACGTGCAGATGACGTCATCAGTGATCATTTAACATCATCGATGTTAAATCGATGACGTCATTGTGGGGACCGCCCTCCACTTAACCTGTCTCTTCTCCAGTTCTCTTCGCCAGGAAGTTGTCTTCGCTTCTTCCAGCTCTCGTCACGACCACGCAAGCCCGCCACGGCGCTTCAGCCTGTCTCGTCCTCGTGAGCGAGACCTCCTTTGCCCAGACCTGCGACGCATCACCGGCGGGCGCCGCTCTTTCCTACTCCACCACTCTTCTTCTCCTACCTCAATACCCAGCCTGCTCGCTAGCGCCATCCCGCCACGCTGGAGAGCATACTGAACTGCAGAGGACCTATGGACAATAATACTGTTTAAGTTACACTGGTTCTGGGTCATTGTATTCCGGGGTTGTTGTCAAGTTCCCCTCATTCTAGGTGAAGATGACGTCATAAATGATCATTTGACATCCACAGAAAAGATTACGTTGCTCAACTTGTTTTAGCCTTCAAAGGTGATGACACATTTTGACATCATCATTTTTTTTCATAAATAGAAGGCATTTGAGAGCAAACAGACAGACGATCCACAAAGACACTCTGAGAAAGAACAAGAAAACAACTGAGCATACGCAAACGTTTGAGATTTCAAGAGTTCAAGCTCATTTAAAATGGCACACTGCAAAGAATTTCAGCAGATGGATGATTCAATCAAAGAACTGAACAACAGCACAGAGAAAATTCTGCAGCAGAACAACACTTTGTGCAAGGATGTTGAGAATCTTTGCAAGAAATTGCAAAAAAAGGAAGATTTTGACGCTTTATACAAAAAACAGAAAAAATCACGGAAAGCTGCTATTAAAGAAAACAAAGAACTGATGGCGCAGGTGGACAGGCTAAGAGCAGACATAGAAAAGCAGACATACGTGAAAAAACTGTGTGAAGAAGAGAGGATAAAAACATCTGAGGTCTTGAAAAGCAATCAAGACCTGAAAGTAGTAGTGGATCAACTTCAGTCCAAACTTAAGCAACTGCAAGACATGAAGCAAGAAATTTCTGGTTTCAAGTCTGAACGACAAAGTTTGGAACAGGAGAACAGAGCTCTGCAATCTGAACTGAAGATACTGCAGAAAAAGACAGAACGCAAAGCACACCTGGAACCGGATTTGAAAAAAGAATTTAAAGAATTCCAGGCTTTGAAGCAACAAACTGATGAATTAAGGCAAAACCTTCAGGAGTTGCGAGAACAAAATGAAGAACGAAAGAAGATGGAAGAGAACTATCCTACAATGAAACAGGAATGGTTACGACTCACAGTTCTGAGGGCTCAACTGGGAAAAGAGATTTTTGATCAGACAGAGCAGAAGGAGGAACTACGTCAACTGACTGTTCGACGTGAGGAGGAAAAGAGAGAACTGGAGTTGCTTCGAGAACAAACAAATGTTCTCACAGCAGAAAGAAACACACTGGCAGATGAACTGCAACACCGTGAAGCCCTGGAGTCTGAATATAAGGAGATACAAGCAGAAACCAATGACTTGATGAAAACAATCTCCAACCTGAACCAAAATATTGCAGAACTGCAAGGCGGGATTTCAGAATTGGATGTGATACAAGAAAAGGTTCATCTTGTAAAAGAGGAAAATTTGAAGGCAAAGAAAAAATATGACCGTCTTCAGGAGCAAGTCCAAGACCTGAAGGTCCAGGTGCAGGCTTCAAAACTGACACTTGTGGCTTTAGACACCGAACTCAAAACTCTCCAGAAGAAAGATACGGAACTAAAAGAGCTTCAAGCTGAATATCACAGAGTCTCCAAAGAAAATTCCCAACTTGAAGACGAGAAGAAGGAGCTTCAGGAGGAGGTCTCACATCTGGAAGAGCAGCTACAACGAGTTGATAACATACAGGTTCAATACAACAACACACTGCGTAAATTCAGACCCCTTAAAAGGGAAATACAGGACCTGAAAAAGGAAAGGAACTTACTGACTGACCTTGTGCAAGAAGTTCAAAGATTGGAGAGTAAATAGAAGGACCTGAGAGCAGAAGCTGACCAAGTGGAGGCTGAAAACCTCCACCTTGGTGCTGAAGTTGATGAACTAAAGCTGAAGGCAGAAAAGAAACGTGACCTCCTCCAGAAACAAGTTCAAGACCTGCTGACTGAGCTGACAAATTCTGTGCAAAGCAGTCAAGCGCTGGCCTCTCAATGCCATAATAAAAGAGGCAGAAACTAAAAATGATAACCCTGGATGAGATCAATACAGTGAGGCTCTTCAAAACAAGCTCAATGACCTGAGCGGATAAAAACAGGAGAAAGAGATGATGAGGTTAAGGTTAAAGTAGAAAACCAAAAAAGGAGGGGGCAACACTCTAAGAAGTGTGTTTGTGTGGGTTTTCTTTTATAAATTCCCTAGTTGTTTTAGTTTTATTAAGTGGTAGGACACAAAAAAGACAGAGACTGTAATGTTAGAGAAAACAGGAAAAGGGATAACAAGGAACAGTAGGGAAAACATGAAAATGAAAATTTGATTGGCTTCACAATTCAATTCTTGTGTTATCTCGGGATATGATGAACAAGGGTGTGTTTGTTTATGTTTGTGTGTGGGTTTTTCTTATATTGGTTTTATTAGCTGGTAGGACACAAAAAAGGCAGAGATTGTAGTGTTATAGAAAAGGGGCAAAGAGATAACAAAAAACAGTAGGAAAAATACGGAAAATGAGGAAAAAAATGTTTTGATTGGCTTTGTAATTCATGTGTTATTTCCAGGGTATGGTGAAGAAATTTGCGTTTATTTGTGGGTTTTCTTATATTAGTTTTATTAGCTGGTAGGACACAAAAAAGGTAGAGATTGTAATGGTTTAGAAAAGATGCAAATAGATTACAAAGAACAGTAGGAAAAATATGGAAAATAAGGCAAATAAAAATTCGATTGGCTTCGCAATTCTTGTGATATCTTGGGATGTGGTAAAGAAGTGTGTGTTTGTGTGTGAGTTTTTCTTGTATTAGTTTTACTAGCTTATCAGTTTTATTAGCTGGTAGGACACAAAAAAGTCAGGGACTGTAATATTAAAAAAAAGATGAAAAGGAATAACAAAGAACATTAGGGGAAAAAAAGTGGGACAAAAATTCGATTAGCTCCGTAATTCTTGTGTTATCGCAGGGTATTGTGAAGAAGTGTGTGTGTTTGAGCGTGTGTGTGTGTGTGTGTGTGTGTGTGTGTGTGTGCGTGTGTGTGTGTGTGTGTGTGTGTGTGTGTAATGCAACCACAAGGAGTCACAATCCAGAGAGAACTTGTGCCGGTCCCAAGTCCGGATAAATGCAGAGGGGTTGTGTGAGAGTAAAAACAAAATGAACATGTAAATCATAGAACAATAGAGAGAGACAGAGAGATGTGGTTTTCAGTTAATCACTGACAGTTTTCCTCTATTCTTTATCCACCACTATAATGTCTGATTGGTTCGCCATTACCATCCTGTCTGAATGTATCTGGAATTCCCACAGGATCTTTGTGCTGCATGTTGGAGAACCAAAAACATGGCAAGGCAGAGCAGTGAACCAAAAAAACAGACACTTAAATTCACTGAGTTTGATTAGCTATAGTTGATTAATTTAAGTGTCTTCAATTGTGAATTTAAGTGTCTGTTTTTTTTTTTTTTTGGTTCATTGTTCTGCCTTGCCATGTTTTTGATTCTCCAAGATTTGGTCATTTTTCTGTAAAGTATGTTTAAATAAATACACAAACATTTTGGTTCATGTGAGCAGGAAGGACCAAAAGTTCATTTTGGGTTTCACAGTTCTATTGATGTTAAATGAAAGCTCGATAATGTTGTATATGGTGATGGTGCAGTATTTTCTTAATGCCCATGTCCCAATAGAAGAGTTGGAATATGAGAATGTGAAGTTTTTTTATCATTTACATTTTTGAGGTGCTTTAAAAAAAGAACAGAAAGAACACCACAACTTTTGTTGCAACTTTTCACAAAAGCTGCAGCAAAATCAAGCATTTTAGGCCACAACAATCACAAATATCTGCCATGAAATCCCGGAGGGCCTGATAAAACTACCCAACACATTTAAGTTGGCATAATTATTTGTAGTTTTTTCATATAAATGGAATTCAGGATGCTGCTGATTTTGTCCAAAATGATCTGTTTTGCCTCATCATGTGAACAACGAAAAGTCCTTCTCAAATTCTGGACTGGATGGGAAGTACTGCCCAGAGAAAAAAGTGTTCAAGTGGTGAACAGCCAGAGTTTCCCAAAGTTCACCTGTCCACCTGTTTTGAGGTTCTACGTATTCTTGCCAACGGGCAGCGACACATTCACTCATCAAGCCAAAGTAAAAAAGAAATGCGGTTCTTTTAAGGTGGAATGGCTGTCAGAGCATGCGCAGATAGAAGAACAAGTGGTGAAACTGAGTGAGATTTTTTCTTTTCGAGTGAGAAAGGTCTACTCTGCAAAACATTCAGCGAAGCCAAAGAAACAAGTGAGTTTTCTGAGGGAAAAATGTTTACTGAATGGAAGTTGGATTACCTTAAGCGTCACATTCAGCAGAAATGTCAATTGAAAGCTGTAGGAATTGTACGAAGACGTAAGATGGGACAGGGGATCATTACTTTATTGCAGGAGAGCGAAAAAGAACGAGCTGTCACACAAAACAACATCTGACCTCGAGCAACCCCCAACAAGATTTCTGTTCTTTTTCATTTTAAGTGGGTCAAATCAATTATATTAAACTAATTAATTAATACAATTAATTGATTATTAAAAATTGCTGCAGTGATGTGATTGTTTTAATAGGCAAAGTTACTTGCTATAATCCAAGGTTTAGAACAGGCGTGATACACGCAGCGTACACATCTGATGTTGCTCACAGTGGTCCTCAGTGTGCTCAGGGAGCTTGTGTGTCTGCTCAGACACATGGAAAATTAGAGGGAACATTGCAGGTCGGTAATGTTCATTGTAAGAACAGGGAGGAACCAGGCCAGAACTTCACTGGTTAATTGGTCCGTGACTTAGAAGTCATACTCCAATTATATGAACAGAATGTACAGGACTCTCATGAGTTCCTAAAAAGTGACACAGTTGAAAAATCGCTAACAATAAAATAATTTGTGTCCAGTTAGGGATGCAGACAGGCTGGCAGAGGAGCTCGAGGGAAAGGCAGGGAGCAAGATCCATGACATAATATCAAGGTCCAACCATTTGTTCCTAATCAGAAGTCGACTGAAGGGACTGTGGTTGATGAAGGGCCAAAGTAAAAGTTGATTTTGTTTGTGAATTATGTTGATTTGTTCCTTTCAAAGTTATTGTTTATTTATGTTTTACATTAAGAAGTACTTTGGTTTTTTTCGTTTAAGAAATTATTGTTCTGAAATGCAAGAATTAAAATTTTCTTCAGCACTACGGCTTGTAACTAAATATAGAAATTGATCTTAATTTTTCAAAGTTCCTAAAGGACTTAAATTAAACTTGAAGAAACGTGTAGGAACCCTGATTGTAAAAATTGTTCCCAGTGCTCTTTTACTTATGACCATGCTGTAAATAGACAAAATCAACCATTTGTGTTGGTTTTTAAGACAAATTTAGTGCAGAGCGGCAGTATTTTAAAAGAAGTTTGATTCTGAGTTGTGGGTAGGAGGGTTGTGGCAGAAGTAAGCCTCCACTGAATTCACATCATGTCTGAGAAACAAAAATAGTGAGCAATTTTTGAGAAATGCAGCTGGAAAGTTTAATGCTGTCATGTACATGATGGAGGACATCTAAAGAAAACTTGAACATCACAATTTCATTGGTGAGGGTCTTTAAGGCATGGACCCATACGTGATGCAGTTGGCTGCCAGCCTTCAGTGATTCATAATTCTTCATATTGCCATCGAGCAAATTGGAAAAAGTGATGTGGATTGAACAAATGTGGTTAAACACTGTCAGACAAGCTGAGAAAAGAACAGCTCTATTTCTGACAGTATGAATTTGATGACGAAGGTCCAGGGCTGGCCAACCATGGTCCTCAAGAGTCACAATCCAGCCTGGTTTCCAGCTCTTCTTGACCATCTTTCTGCTGAGGGGCTGACTCCAGCGATTCCACATTGAACAAAAATCTCAAATCCAGGGAAACATCGACAAGCAGGGATGAGGAATCACAGTCCAGCCTGCAAGCCACAGGTAAAGAAACCACAGCAACAAATGAAAAAAGAAAGGATGCTGACAACGACCAAAGTACAAGCGATGCTTCCATCTATCAACACCACCAACCAGCCTTTGATTAGTGATGTCATGTTTTTCTGCAGAACGCTGTGGAGGAGCTGACGGGCAGCATCACCATTATTGCTCAGGTATGAGTAGTAACAATTCTGTATGTGAGGTCCATCAGGACCTTTGCTGAAACATTTTTCTTTTTACTGAAATCAAATTTCTTTTTCTGTTTGACTCTAACAGCAAATGGAGCTCCTAGATTTAATCGATCTCGAAATGAAGGAAAACACAAACATTTCCCAGGTAACCACTGAGCAAGACATCATGGATTCTACAATATAAACTATAAAGGATGTGCTTGAATAGGGAAAAAATGTAAAAAAAAAAAGGTGCAACAGGACTTTTGCTGAAATCAAAAATTGATTTCATTTTGATTGATTGAAAAAAGGCTAACATAACCGGGAAACCTAGCAGTCACATAATAATTTTAATAAGTACAAAAAACTTCATCAACATTAAGGTAAACTATAAATAGACTTATCTCAGTGTGAGAAATGTGCACGGGCACTGACAGCTAAACTCTTAAATGTAGGAAGGAACGGAGTCAAAGCCATTCTGAGGCATACGTGCACAACAAGCTCATTGGTAATCTGGGAGCAGTGCTTGTTCTTAATGATGTTAACAGTTGAGAAGGCTGATTCACAACTGCAGGTAGAACCAAACATTGTTAATATGTACAATGCCACTTTGATGAGAGAAGGAAACTTCTCCTTTGGCTCAATCTGGAGCCAAAACAGATCAGGATCAGAGGATCAGCATCTCCATAGTGCTCTGAAAGTGATGAGCAGAGGACAGACATGTGTATAGTGCAGTGATATGACAAGAGTCCTGGACCGTCCTGTTTCAGTCGAGTAGCTGCACCCTTTTCTCGTCCCATCATAGAAGGTTGTCCATCAGTACTGATATAGATGATTTTTTTTAAAATGATTCACATTTTAGCTAATTTTTCAAGTGAATACCAATTGGAAAACAAAAAAAGAAAGAAGTTATTATTATTATTTTTGTAAAACAAAAAAAATGTTGTTGCATAATATTAAGTAATCTGACCCTTTTTGTTTTGGTAGTGTAATGTCTTCTATATTTATATATTCTTTTTTCAAACATATATTTTCCTGCTAAACCAAAAAAGAACGAAATAGTGAGAAATAAAAAATGTAGACATTGTGGTTAAACTTCATTGCTATAAAACTGGTGTTCCTGAAAACACTGACAGGTCAAAGCATTATAGGTTCAAGGGATTAATCAATCTCTTCATTTATTTTGTTAAATTACTGGATCTCTAATTATTAGATTTGGGTAAAGCAATCATTTCAAAGTTAAGCTCAATAGGCAGTTATATGTTAAATTAATCATTTGCCATAAATTGATTTAAAAAAAAACAGACAAGTATTCACAATTATATATATTTTCTTTTATTTTTGTCTTATATTGTCGTTTTAAGTTTAGTCTTCCCTGAGATTACAATGTAGAGTTTTATTCTTTTATTTACATTTGACAAGTTTAAAAATAGTTTCTCAAATGGAGCATAAATTCATGTGGCTCAGAAAACAGAAACATTATACCTGCATTAGTCAGACAATGATAAATGTAATCATTCCTTTAAAACATGACAAAGAGAAAGTTATGCATAGTTACAGTGTGTTTTAATAAAAAAAAGAGCTCAGAGATCACATATTCATTTCTAAAAGACAAAAAAAAAAAAAAAACAACAAAAGACTATAAAAAATGCACAAAAGTCAAAAGAATGGAACCGACTGCCAGTCTTTAGTGATTTTGTCAGCTTTTTTTTTTTTTTTTTACTTAGCTGTGTTTGAAATTACATTTGAAGTTTTCTGACATTATCAAATGCTTTGAAATGACACTGTTTTTCTTCCATGCAGGACTAATCTGACCTGGCTGGGCAGGAAGGGATTTAGAACATCTTCAGGTTCCAACTCTGAGGGGTTCAAGGAGCGCACGTTGTTTTGTCTCCCTGTTGGTGTTCATGACAAAAGACAAGCTTTTATTAGTAATTGATGTTCACAATCTTTTTTTTTCCCAAATAAATATGTGATTCTGCTATGAGTGCATGATCTTTGTCATTAAAGATGATTGACATGCTGTTGACATTTTCAAGTAAATAAGTTGCAGTACCTTCTCTGAGACACAAAACAGTGAGTTTTCCTGGCAAAAAAAGACAGATTGTTCACAGAGTCAGTTTGTTCCCAAACAGCAATGACTGAAACTCTGAACTAGCTGAGTTTACCACTGAAAGACGAAGAGAGCGGCCATTATCAACACGGACGCAACATCCACAGCAGAGCCATCTTCTCCATGCTCATCTCCGCGGTGCTTCTGAGGCAGAAAACGCGCTCCACGTTTCCTGGGACCCGAGTTGTGAGAAAAGCGCCAATTCAGGCTGGGGCTCCTTCCTCTCCACGTTCTTGACTTGGAAGGTGACTCTGAGTGCCGCTGCTGCCTGTGAGACTTGAAGTCCCACTGTGAGTGTGGTGGCTCTCTGTCCGGAAAGTGGCCATGATGTCGCTCAGGAACAGCCCAGTACTGGCAGCTCCTCTTCCTGTAGGATCAGACACTCTTGTAACAGGTCTGTTATTCCCCTCTTGTCACTGTACTCTTTTCATGAACTCATACCCTTCTGAAAGCATCGACTTTATCTACAAACATTACACAGCAAAACGTTGGGGAAGTATTAAATATTAACCAATATGAACTGTTTGTTCTCATGTTTGTAAGTCAATCCCAACAACAGTATTGGACACAAAGCGGTAAAGCCCATGGGTGAACTCCTGGGTTGTGGGTATGGTCCACTTTGTTGCTTATAGTTGGTTTTTTTTAATGATTGTTGATTTAAAATTTTTATGAAAGCATTTTGCATTCAATTAAAAATAGACCATCCTTTTTTTATTGTATGCAATACGCCTCCATAAAGGTTAAAACTAGTGATAAACAATAAACTAATAACTTTAACGTTTTATTTTTATGTCATGCAGAGAAAAACCATGCGTATCTTAAAAATGTGCAACTTTTTGCCCTATTGTGTGTGTTCTTACAGATCAGTGTGTTGTAGTTGTGAGGCTTTGTCATTTCAAAAAGTAACAATGACACACAAGTGAGTGCGTCTTTGTGTTGGTTGAGATCAGTGTGAGCAAATGCTAGAAATTACCAGTGTAGTGGAATAAAGAGTACAAATATTCAGTAGACACGTGCAGATGACGTCATCAGTGATCATTTAACATCATCGATGTTAAATCGATGACGTCATTGTGGGGACCGCCCTCCACTTAACCTGTCTCTTCTCCAGTTCTCTTCGCCAGGAAGTTGTCTTCGCTTCTTCCAGCTCTCGTCACGACCACGCAAGCCCGCCACGGCGCTTCAGCCTGTCTCGTCCTCGTGAGCGAGACCTCCTTTGCCCAGACCTGCGACGCATCACCGGCGGGCGCCGCTCTTTCCTACTCCACCACTCTTCTTCTCCTACCTCAATACCCAGCCTGCTCGCTAGCGCCATCCCGCCACGCTGGAGAGCATACTGAACTGCAGAGGACCTATGGACAATAATACTGTTTAAGTTACACTGGTTCTGGGTCATTGTATTCCGGGGTTGTTGTCAAGTTCCCCTCATTCTAGGTGAAGATGACGTCATAAATGATCATTTGACATCCACAGAAAAGATTACGTTGCTCAACTTGTTTTAGCCTTCAAAGGTGATGACACATTTTGACATCATCATTTTTTTTCATAAATAGAAGGCATTTGAGAGCAAACAGACAGACGATCCACAAAGACACTCTGAGAAAGAACAAGAAAACAACTGAGCATACGCAAACGTTTGAGATTTCAAGAGTTCAAGCTCATTTAAAATGGCACACTGCAAAGAATTTCAGCAGATGGATGATTCAATCAAAGAACTGAACAACAGCACAGAGAAAATTCTGCAGCAGAACGACACTTTGTGCAAGGATGTTGAGAATCTTTGCAAGAAATTGCAAAAAAAGGAAGATTTTGACGCTTTATACAAAAAACAGAAAAAATCACGGAAAGCTGCTATTAAAGAAAACAAAGAACTGATGGCGCAGGTGGACAGGCTAAGAGCAGACATAGAAAAGCAGACATACGTGAAAAAACTGTGTGAAGAAGAGAGGATAAAAACATCTGAGGTCTTGAAAAGCAATCAAGACCTGAAAGTAGTAGTGGATCAACTTCAGTCCAAACTTAAGCAACTGCAAGACATGAAGCAAGAAATTTCTGGTTTCAAGTCTGAACGACAAAGTTTGGAACAGGAGAACAGAGCTCTGCAATCTGAACTGAAGATACTGCAGAAAAAGACAGAACGCAAAGCACACCTGGAACCGGATTTGAAAAAAGAATTTAAAGAATTCCAGGCTTTGAAGCAACAAACTGATGAATTAAGGCAAAACCTTCAGGAGTTGCGAGAACAAAATGAAGAACGAAAGAAGATGGAAGAGAACTATCCTACAATGAAACAGGAATGGTTACGACTCACAGTTCTGAGGGCTCAACTGGGAAAAGAGATTTTTGATCAGACAGAGCAGAAGGAGGAACTACGTCAACTGACTGTTCGACGTGAGGAGGAAAAGAGAGAACTGGAGTTGCTTCGAGAACAAACAAATGTTCTCACAGCAGAAAGAAACACACTGGCAGATGAACTGCAACACCGTGAAGCCCTGGAGTCTGAATATAAGGAGATACAAGCAGAAACCAATGACTTGATGAAAACAATCTCCAACCTGAACCAAAATATTGCAGAACTGCAAGGCGGGATTTCAGAATTGGATGTGATACAAGAAAAGGTTCATCTTGTAAAAGAGGAAAATTTGAAGGCAAAGAAAAAATATGACCGTCTTCAGGAGCAAGTCCAAGACCTGAAGGTCCAGGTGCAGGCTTCAAAACTGACACTTGTGGCTTTAGACACCGAACTCAAAACTCTCCAGAAGAAAGATACGGAACTAAAAGAGCTTCAAGCTGAATATCACAGAGTCTCCAAAGAAAATTCCCAACTTGAAGACGAGAAGAAGAAGCTTCAGGAGGAGGTCTCACATCTGGAAGAGCAGCTACAACGAGTTGATAACATACAGGTTCAATACAACAACACACTGCGTAAATTCAGACCCCTTAAAAGGGAAATACAGGACCTGAAAAAGGAAAGGAACTTACTGACTGACCTTGTGCAAGAAGTTCAAAGATTGGAGAGTAAATAGAAGGACCTGAGAGCAGAAGCTGACCAAGTGGAGGCTGAAAACCTCCACCTTGGTGCTGAAGTTGATGAACTAAAGCTGAAGGCAGAAAAGAAACGTGACCTCCTCCAGAAACAAGTTCAAGACCTGCTGACTGAGCTGACAAATTCTGTGCAAAGCAGTCAAGCGCTGGCCTCTCAATGCCATAATAAAAGAGGCAGAAACTAAAAATGATAACCCTGGATGAGATCAATACAGTGAGGCTCTTCAAAACAAGCTCAATGACCTGAGCGGATAAAAACAGGAGAAAGAGATGATGAGGTTAAGGTTAAAGTAGAAAACCAAAAAAGGAGGGGGGCAACACTCTAAGAAGTGTGTTTGTGTGGGTTTTCTTTTATAAATTCCCTAGTTGTTTTAGTTTTATTAAGTGGTAGGACACAAAAAAGACAGAGACTGTAATGTTAGAGAAAACAGGAAAAGGGATAACAAGGAACAGTAGGGAAAACATGAAAATGAAAATTTGATTGGCTTCACAATTCAATTCTTGTGTTATCTCGGGATATGATGAACAAGGGTGTGTTTGTTTATGTTTGTGTGTGGGTTTTTCTTATATTGGTTTTATTAGCTGGTAGGACACAAAAAAGGCAGAGATTGTAGTGTTATAGAAAAGGGGCAAAGAGATAACAAAAAACAGTAGGAAAAATACGGAAAATGAGGAAAAAAATGTTTTGATTGGCTTTGTAATTCATGTGTTATTTCCAGGGTATGGTGAAGAAGTGTGCGTTTATTTGTGGGTTTTCTTATATTAGTTTTATTAGCTGGTAGGACACAAAAAAGGTAGAGATTGTAATGGTTTAGAAAAGATGCAAATAGATTACAAAGAACAGTAGGAAAAATATGGAAAATAAGGCAAATAAAAATTCGATTGGCTTCGCAATTCTTGTGATATCTTGGGATGTGGTAAAGAAGTGTGTGTTTGTGTGTGAGTTTTTCTTGTATTAGTTTTATTAGCTGGTAGGACACAAAAAAGGTAGAGATTGTAATGGTTTAGAAAAGATGCAAATAGATTACAAAGAACAGTAGGAAAAATATGGAAAATAAGGCAAATAAAAATTCGATTGGCTTCACAATTCTTGTGATATCTTGGGATGTGGTAAAGAAGTGTGTGTTTGTGTGTGAGTTTTTCTTGTATTAGTTTTACTAGCTTATCAGTTTTATTAGCTGGTAGGACACAAAAAAGTCAGGGACTGTAATATTAAAAAAAAGATGAAAAGGAATAACAAAGAACATTAGGGGAAAAAAAGTGGGACAAAAATTCGATTAGCTCCGTAATTCTTGTGTTATCGCAGGGTATTGTGAAGAAGTGTGTGTGTTTGAGCGTGTGTGTGTGTGTGTGTGTGTGTGTGTGTGTGTGCGTGTGTGTGTGTGTGTGTGTGTGTGTGTGTGTAATGCAACCACAAGGAGTCACAATCCAGAGAGAACTTGTGCCGGTCCCAAGTCCGGATAAATGCAGAGGGGTTGTGTGAGAGTAAAAACAAAATGAACATGTAAATCATAGAACAATAGAGAGAGACAGAGAGATGTGGTTTTCAGTTAATCACTGACAGTTTTCCTCTATTCTTTATCCACCACTATAATGTCTGATTGGTTCGCCATTACCATCCTGTCTGAATGTATCTGGAATTCCCACAGGATCTTTGTGCTGCATGTTGGAGAACCAAAAACATGGCAAGGCAGAGCAGTGAACCAAAAAAACAGACACTTAAATTCACTGAGTTTGATTAGCTATAGTTGATTAATTTAAGTGTCTTCAATTGTGAATTTAAGTGTCTGTTTTTTTTTTTTTTTTTGGTTCATTGCTCTGCCTTGCCATGTTTTTGATTCTCCAAGATTTGGTCATTTTTCTGTAAAGTATGTTTAAATAAATACACAAACATTTTGGTTCATGTGAGCAGGAAGGACCACAAGTTCATTTTGGGTTTCACAGTTCTATTGATGTTAAATGAAAGCTCGATAATGTTGTATATGGTGATGGTGCAGTATTTTCTTAATGCCCATGTCCCAATAGAAGAGTTGGAATATGAGAATGTGAAGTTTTTTTATCATTTACATTTTTGAGGTGCTTTAAAAAAAGAACAGAAAGAACACCACAACTTTTGTTGCAACTTTTCACAAAAGCTGCAGCAAAATCAAGCATTTTAGGCCACAACAATCACAAATATCTGCCATGAAATCCCGGAGGGCCTGATAAAACTACCCAACACATTTAAGTTGGCATAATTATTTGTAGTTTTTTCATATAAATGGAATTCAGGATGTTGCTGATTTTGTCCAAAATGATCTGTTTTGCCTCATCATGTGAACAACGAAAAGTCCTTCTCAAATTCTGGACTGGATGGGAAGTACTGCCCAGAGAAATAAGTGTTCAAGTGGTGAACAGCCAGAGTTTCCCAAAGTTCACCTGTCCACCTGTTTTGAGGTTCTACGTATTCTTGCCAACGGGCAGCGACACATTCACTCATCAAGCCAAAGTAAAAAAGAAATGCGGTTCTTTTAAGGTGGAATGGCTGTCAGAGCATGCGCAGATAGAAGAACAAGTGGTGAAACTGAGTGAGATTTTTTCTTTTCGAGTGAGAAAGGTCTACTCTGCAAAACATTCAGCGAAGCCAAAGAAACAAGTGAGTTTTCTGAGGGAAAAATGTTTACTGAATGGAAGTTGGATTACCTTAAGCGTCACATTCAGCAGAAATGTCAATTGAAAGCTGTAGGAATTGTACGAAGACGTAAGATGGGACAGGGGATCATTACTTTATTGCAGGAGAGCGAAAAAGAACGAGCTGTCACACAAAACAACATCTGACCTCGAGCAACCCCCAACAAGATTTCTGTTCTTTTTCATTTTAAGTGGGTCAAATCAATTATATTAAACTAATTAATTAATACAATTAATTGATTATTAAAAATTGCTGCAGTGATGTGATTGTTTTAATAGGCAAAGTTACTTGCTATAATCCAAGGTTTAGAACAGGCGTGATACACACAGCGTACACATCTGATGTTGCTCACAGTGGTCCTCAGTGTGCTCAGGGAGCTTGTGTGTCTGCTCAGACACATGGAAAATTAGAGGGAACATTGCAGGTCGGTAATGTTCATTGTAAGAACAGGGAGGAACCAGGCCAGAACTTCACTGGTTAATTGGTCCGTGACTTGGTTTTTAAGACAAATTTAGTGCAGAGCGGCAGTATTTCAAAAGAAGTTTGATTCTGAGTTGTGGGTAGGAGGGTTGTGGCAGAAGTAAGCCTCCACTGAATTCACATCATGTCTGAGAAACAAAAATAGTGAGCAATTTTTGAGAAATGCAGCTGGAGAGTTTAATGCTGTCATGTACATGATGGAGGACATCTAAAGAAAACTTGAACATCACAATTTCATTGGTGAGGGTCTTTAAGGCATGGACCCATACGTGATGCAGTTGGCTGCCAGCCTTCAGTGCTTCATAATTCTTCATATTGCCATCGAGCAAATTGGAAAAAGTGATGTGGTTTGAACAAATGTGGTTAAACACTGTCAGACAAGCTGAGAAAAGAACAGCTCTATTTCTGACAGTATGAATTTGATGACGAAGGTCCAGGGCTGGCCAACCATGGTCCTCAAGAGTCACAATCCAGCCTGGTTTCCAGCTCTTCTTGACCATCTTTCTGCTGAGGGGCTGACTCCAGCGATTCCACATTGAACAAAAATCTCAAATCCAGGGAAACATCGACAAGCAGGGATGAGGAATCACAGTCCAGCCTGCAAGCCACAGGTAAAGAAACCACAGCAACAAATGAAAAAAGAAAGGATGCTGACAACGACCAAAGTACAAGCGATGCTTCCATCTATCAACACCACCAACCAGCCTTTGATTAGTGATGTCATGTTTTTCTGCAGAACGCTGTGGAGGAGCTGACGGGCAGCATCACCATTATTGCTCAGGTATGAGTAGTAACAATTCTGTATGTGAGGTCCATCAGGACCTTTGCTGAAACATTTTTCTTTTTACTGAAATCAAATTTCTTTTTCTGTTTGACTCTAACAGCAAATGGAGCTCCTAGATTTAATCGATCTCGAAATGAAGGAAAACACAAACATTTCCCAGGCAATTCACTGAGCAAGACATCATGGATTCTACAATATAAACTATAAAGGATGTGCTTGAATAGGGAAAAAATGTAAAAAAAAAAAAGGTGCAACAGGACTTTTGCTGAAATCAAAAATTGATTTCATTTTGATTGATTGAAAAAAGGCTAACATAACCGGGAAACCTAGCAGTCACATAATAATTTTAATAAGTACAAAAAACTTCATCAACATTAAGGTAAACTATAAATAGACTTATCTCAGTGTGAGAAATGTGCACGGGCACTGACAGCTAAACTCTTAAATGTAGGAAGGAACGGAGTCAAAGCCATTCTGAGGCATACGTGCACAACAAGCTCATTGGTAATCTGGGAGCAGTGCTTGTTCTTAATGATGTTAACAGTTGAGAAGGCTGATTCACAACTGCAGGTAGAACCAAACATTGTTAATATGTACAATGCCACTTTGATGAGAGAAGGAAACTTCTCCTTTGGCTCAATCTGGAGCCAAAACAGATCAGGATCAGAGGATCAGCATCTCCATAGTGCTCTGAAAGTGATGAGCAGAGGACAGACATGTGTATAGTGCAGTGATATGACAAGAGTCCTGGACCGTCCTGTTTTAGTCGAGTAGCTGCACCCTTTTCTCGTCCCATCATAGAAGGTTGTCCATCAGTACTGATATAGATGATTTTTTTTAAAAATGATTCACATTTTAGCTAATTTTTCAAGTGAATACCAATTGGAAAACAAAAAAAAGAAAGAAATTATTATTATTATTTTTGTAAAACAAAAAAAATGTTGTTGCATAATATTAAGTAATCTGACCCTTTTTGTTTTGGTAGTGTAATGTCTTCTATATTTATTTATTCTTTTTTCAAACATATATTTTCCTGCTAAACCAAAAAAGAACGAAATAGTGAGAAATAAAAAATGTAGACATTGTGGTTAAACTTCATTGCTATAAAACTGGTGTTCCTGAAAACACTGACAGGTCAAAGCATTATAGGTTCAAGGGATTAATCAATCTCTTCATTTATTTTGTTAAATTACTGGATCTCTAATTATTAGATTTGGGTAAAGCAATCATTTCAAAGTTGAGCTCAATAGGCAGTTATATGTTAAATTAATCATTTGCCATAAATTGATTTAAAAAAAAAACAGACAAGTATTCACAATTATATATTTTTTCTTTTATTTTTGTCTTATATTGTCGTTTTAAGTTTAGTCTTCCCTGAGATTACAATGTAGAGTTTTATTCTTTTATTTACATTTGACAAGTTTAAAAATAGTTTCTCAAATGGAGCATAAATTCATGTGGCTCAGAAAACAGAAACATTATACCTGCATTAGTCAGACAATGATAAATGTAATCATTCCTTTAAAACATGACAAAGAGAAAGTTATGCATAGTTACAGTGTGTTTTAATAAAAAAAGAGCTCAGAGATCACATATTCACTTCTAAAAGACAAAAAAAAAAAAAAACAACAAAAGACTATAAAAAATGCACAAAAGTCAAAAGAATGGAACCGACTGCCAGTCTTTAGTGATTTTGTCAGCTTTTTTTTTTTTTTTTTACTTAGCTGTGTTTGAAATTACATTTGAAGTTTTCTGACATTATCAAATGCTTTGAAATGACACTGTTTTTCTTCCATGCAGGACTAATCTGACCTGGCTGGGCAGGAAGGGATTTAGAACATCTTCAGGTTCCAACTCTGAGGGGTTCAAGGAGCGCACGTTGTTTTGTCTCCCTGTTGGTGTTCATGACAAAAGACAAGCTTTAATTAGTAATTGATGTTCACAATCTTTTTTTTTCCCAAATAAATATGTGGTTCTGCTATGAGTGCATGATCTTTGTCATTAAAGATGATTGACATGCTGTTGACATTTTCAAGTAAATAAGTTGCAGTACCTTCTCTGAGACACAAAACAGTGAGTTTTCCTGGCAAAAAAAGACAGATTGTTCACAGAGTCAGTTTGTTCCCAAACAGCAATGACTGAAACTCTGAACTAGCTGAGTTTACCACTGAAAGACGAAGAGAGCGGCCATTATCAACACGGACGCAACATCCACAGCAGAGCCATCTTCTCCATGCTCATCTCCGCAGTGCTTCTGAGGCAGAAAACGCGCTCCACGTTTCCTGGGACCCGAGTTGTGAGAAAAGCGCCAATTCGGGCTGGGGCTCCTTCCTCTCCACGTTCTTGACTTGGAAGGTGACTCTGAGTGCCGCTGCTGCCTGTGAGACTTGAAGTCCCACTGTGAGTGTGGTGGCTCTCTGTCCGGAAAGTGGCCATGATGTCGCTCAGGAACAGCCCAGTACTGGCAGCTCCTCTTCCTGTAGGATCAGACACTCTTGTAACAGGTCTGTTATTCCCCTCTTGTCACTGTACTCTTTTCATGAACTCATACCCTTCTGAAAGCATCGACTTTATCTACAAACATTACACAGCAAAACGTTGGGGAAGTATTAAATATTAACCAATATGAACTGTTTGTTCTCATGTTTGTAAGTCAATCCCAACAACAGTATTGGACACAAAGCGGTAAAGCCCATGGGTGAACTCCTGGGTTGTGGGTATGGTCCACTTTGTTGCTTATAGTTGGTTTTTTTTAATGATTTAAAATGTTTATGAAAGCATTTTGCATTCAATTAAAAATAGACCATCCTTTTTTTATTGTATGCAATACGCCTCCATAAAGGTTAAAACTAGTGATAAACAATAAACTAATAACTTTAACGTTTTATTTTTATGTCATGCAGAGAAAAACCATGCGTATCTTAAAAATTTGCAACTTTTTGTCCTATTGTGTGTGTTCTTACAGATCAGTGTGTTGTAGTTGTGAGGCTTTGTCATTTCAAAAAGTAACAATGACACACAAGTGAGTGCGTCTTTGTGTTGGTTGAGATCAGTGTGAGCAAATGCTAGAAATTACCAGTGAGCACAGGAAGTAACAACAAAATAAAACCGGAAATGACTGTAACTGAAAACAACAAATCGACCTGGTTCCAAAACCCTACATGCTGATCTTGTGCTAACAATCCAAAGAGAAGTAAATACGGTTATGTCAGTTCTAAGACAAACTCATTTTCTTTTTGTTAAAAATTTGCATGACTACATGTATCTTGAGCATTAATTATAATAAATATTTTCAATTGTGAATTGTAACACATCTTTGTAAACACAGCATGTGTACAAATATTTATTGATTAAAATCTCTTTTCTTTTCTTTACAATTACAGTTTGGATTATCGGTGATGGTCATGTCCATTTGGCATCAGAAAGGACAGTTCAACAAAACCATTACAGAGCCTTGAGCCCAACTGGGATTCACGTCTCCTGGTTCAGCTGAGGTGGATGGCGGTGGGGCGGTCTTTTACCTTTTTTATTTTTAAGCCTGCAAGGAAGAGCAGCTTCTGATTTTATCATCACTGACGAGGAAGTGAATCGGCGACGTCAGGAGTGTGGAACTGGTCCTGGAGATGAGAGAGAACAACAGCGGCTGCACAGTGCTCACCCTGGCAATGAAATTCTTTTTTTTTCTGAATTTTTATTGAAATTGTTTTCATTAGATAGAATGTACTCTTTAGGATAATTTATTAGGTTCTTAAAGTGTCAAAAATAGACAGAGTTATCATAGATTATACTTTATAATCATGAAATTGTTCACAAAAAGCTTTTCCTCTTTTGTTTATTTGAAAGTTGATTTATTTTTTACTCAACATGATTGAAAAATAATATCATCACTGTTTTCCTCTGTGGCAGACAGCCTTCATGTCAGGTGATTGTTTAAAGAAGCCTTTATTTTCTTTAAATGAAGGACAATTGCACAGAATTGTCAGTGGTTAATGCTTGTATTGTTTTGAATAATTTAACTTGTTTTAAAAAGAAATCTATATTGTACAGATCAGACTTTGACCCAAATTTCCTTTTGTTTTGCTTCCATATTACAACTCCGTTCCAGCATTCCTTTTGTTTACTTTCTTTCCATATAAGCTTGTAGCAGTTCACAAGCTTAAACTAACATCAGCGTAACAAAAAAATAGTAAGCCATATTGGAGCAATTCAGCTTTACAGTTTTGAACCAGATGCCAGCTCAGACGAGGAAAATGAAGACGTACATCAATCTGTTTGTTTGCAAGTGGATGCATCAGAATTTTACTGGAGAAGAGAGACATTGGACTGCCCATCGCAGTTGCTGTGTCATAACCTGAGCTTTATTAAATATCAATTTTTCATGTGCTCCTGTTCCAACACAATATGAAAAAGAAATACTTTGAAACAGTTTTCATCCTAAAAATTTTATTTTATACATGTCCTCCATTACGAGGAAAATGCTAAAAGAACATGTTAAAAAGACTAAAAACATGATTTTCATTGGAGTGGATCTTTAAGCATTCTGATCAAAGTACTGTTTGTCAGGGTTGACGTGCAGACACAAATGCAGAAGGCAATATTAGTTGCAAAGTCTTCCATTTATTGCAATAAAGTTCTCAAAAACCAGAACACAAACTCAGAAAGGTACACATACAAAAAAAAAAAAAAAACAAGGGAGACGAGGACTTATAACCTGGAGGAGAGGATGAGGATAAGTGCAAACAGAGAACACACACTAGGAGGGAAATGTCAAGAGACCTGAAAGAGCAGTAGTGAAACACAGGAAGTACAATCAACAACAAAATAAAACAGGAAGTGACACCAAACACAACAACAACCAATGTCCTGGGTCCATAACCCCACACTGTTAAACCAGAGGGCAGACTTGGTTAAAATGATGTCAAATTAACTAATATCAAATAAAATAATTTATATTACGATCTTTTTTTCTACTCTTTCCTCATTTGAAGGGTATTCCTGCTTTTCTGTGAGTTCATGCTGAGTATGGACCTTGTGCATGCCAATATTACTTCCTTCATCTCTGCACTATGCATGATGTGTGCAAGATACCATTGCTTCAACATCCACTGGAGCTGGCATCAACTTTGGAGTTTCTACAGAGGTTTGTCCTTTTGACTTTTAATTACAAACTTACTGAGTTTGATTGCTGTAGAACAGGGATCCTTATACTATTTAGGCATGATATTTATATAGGATGCCTAAATAGTTAAAGGGCAAAAAAGTTGCATCAAACTTGCAGCAATTGTGCAAGTTCTTCTACTTAAAAATATTAGAGGCATGTCATCTTCATCATAGGTACAGTATACATCAACAATGAAGGACAAAATGAAAAAAGAAAATTCCAGAAAATCACATTATCTGATTTTTAAAGAATTTATTTCCAAATGATGGTGGGAAATAAGTATTCACTCAGGCAACAGTGTTTCCCAGAAGCATGCACTTCTTGAACCCTACCTGTGCGGCATGCACTCTGTCGCCGCCGCTCCCCCACTAGGCCCGCCACCGAAAGCCTGAGTGGGGACCCCTCGTCTAGCTCCTGGGCATTTGGGGATAGCTGCTTGTTCCTACTGTTAGCATATGCTTGTCTCAAAGATAAAAAAAAAAATAAAGCACCAGATCTGGAGTTTTTACTCCTCATCTTCAGAAAGGTGTGTGTGTTCAATGTCAGACTCCTAACTGTGGATGTAGCTGTGCTTTACTTTTTTTTTACTCAAAAAGAAACTAGAACTGCCGAGAAACTTTTAATTTGTTGTAATCTTACATATTCATCTAAATGTATCCATTTAATTCTAAAAAAATATTTGATTTACTTCAGAATCTGCTTTTCATGTCTGTATTTTAGCACATGCACTATATCACCAAATCGATTTGCTCACCGTCCCGCATGAACTCTGAATGCTTCAAGATACCGAAACATTCTGGACAATTCCATGCTTCCAACCTTGTGGGAACAGTTTGGAGCGGCCCCTTCAGGACCCTCCAGTACAATCAGCAGTTCCAGTCTCAGACCGTGGTGAGTTTGGAGGAGACCCGAGCTTAAGCCTTCTCAAGCTGCTAAAGTATCTGTACACGGCCGGGCCAGCCTAATTTCTGTCCCAGAAGAGGTGCTGCTGGACTTCCTGGTTTTGGTTCACAGATGCAACATCTGCAAGACTCCATCTCGGACTTCCTGAGGACCAACCTGCATACCAACAACGTCTGCTTGGTCTTCAGTGTGACCTGCAGTCACTCTCTGAGCGCGCTCAGTGAAGCCTCAGTGAAACAATAGATTGGATCACAAAAATGGTTAGTTAACTAGAACTAAATGTTTTAAAACTACCTGAATTCATCTTGATTAACAACAGGAATGTTTTTGTTTATAAATTATTTAGTAAAACAGTAAAATAACATGTCTAAAAATGTGGATGTAAATACATTGCCAATAGCACTTTTGGTTTGTTTAGTTTGTGTACATATAATCTAACATTCTTTTGCAATTTCAGAGCAATAATTACATTGCCTGAGTTGGATTTTTACTTCCCACCCATCCATCTTCTTAACTACTATATTATAAAATTACAAAGCAGCGATCTCAAACATAACAAATATTTATACTCAGAGTTTTTGGAACAGATTGAGTATATTTGAATATTTGGAGGCTCATTACAGCTCTTGTCAAAACTATCACCTTCATTGGGATTATGATTGGTTCATTTCTTAGTTTTTCCTCAGGAAGCTTAAGAGTTTAAAATGGTTTTTTTTGTGTTTTCTGTTTTGTTCTAAATAAAAATATTGTCTATTAAAATACTAGGGTTTTATTCTGACGTAAATTTGAAAGTCACGTCAACTTTTTTGGTTGTTATAACACCAACCACCTCCACCCGTCACAACCCATTTAAAAACGTCTTTTTCCCCAGGAAGCAGAAGTAGTAGGAGAAGCAGGAGCTGGAAAAGCTGCTGCAAAACATTTTACAAGAGGCTGAAGGGAGGATTTTAAAGGGATGCGCAGGGCATACTCTATGGAGCGGGACCCCAGCCGCCCCAATGTTCATGGGCACCACAGCAACAGCCCACCAGCAGGGAAAAGTTCAAATGATTTTTAAGATTTAAAATTAAAAGTTTAAAAAACAAAAGCATCTTTTAGTAAGTTGTCCAACACAAGAATAACAGTTCAAAAGCTTGTTCTTTGTGGGTTTTTTTTTTGGTTCTAAATAAAAATATCTTCTTTGTGTTTTCAACTTAAACAGGTTCAAGACGTAAGAAAAATGGCAGCAGGAAAAAGCATTGAGGTAACATTACAGATTCTACGTGAGGCAGCCTTTTTTGTTTGTTTGTTTTATTGGTTTTGATATTGATGTAGAAATAAGTTGAGTTACCAGCAGTGTAGAAAATCTATCTCTATAGAGAAACTGCAATGATACCTGTCAGTTTAATGGATCTTTTCATGCAGGTCAAGTACTTTCACATTATTTTATATTTATATTCTATAATTTATGCAACAAGATTTAATGGTCAGATGATTATGTCTGGTGTTTACTTTTCAATGTAAACAACAAACACACAGTATTTTTTACACCAGTAGGTCCCCAGCTCCTCTGTTCTGATCTGCCCACACATCTTTTAGGAAACACAGCAGATTCAGATGATGTGCATTAGATAAGGCAGATGTATCCAGAAAACACAAATGAGACAGTAGCTCTTAAGGACAGAAATGTATTTTGTCACAAATCTAGCGTAGAAATGTAGCCTTGTGGGCCTTTAAACTTCATATGCTTTTGAATTGCTTTGACCAACACCCAGCCTTTGATTAGTGATGTCATGTTTTTCTGCAGAATTCTGCAGCTGGTAGACCAGTTTACAGCTTCAACATCCTCTGCGTGGGTATGTCTCCAAACAGCCTTCATTTTATAATCACCATTATTTATTTTTTTATTTTATTTTAACTATTTTATGATAGTGATAAACTATTAACTTTTTATTCTTTTAAATTTGCACCTCAGAAGGAGGAAAATCGAAGTTTGAAGTTTCACGGCCATCTGGGGCTCAGCAGTCTCCCGACCAGCTGGACAGAAGAGCAGTTAGACAAGTTTCAGCTTTAACATCCTCTGAGTGGGTATGTCTCCAAACAGCCTTCATTTTATAATCACACTTTACTTTGCTGTCTTTTAGTCAGCTTTTTCTCCCAATCGGAAAATGAACATTAATAAACAACATTTTCAAAAGAAACTTGAATTCATTGGAGGAGCTGATTCAAAAGAGCTTCAGCAGCTTTGGAGGAGCTGAAAAAGATAACCACATAGCAAGAATTGATGCATTCTACAAAATCATTTTGGCTCAACTCTGTATGTACAGGAGTGTAATATCTCCTATATTTATATATTGCTTTTTAAAATATATCCTTTCCTAATAAACCAGAAAGAACGTAATCGTGAAAAAGAATAAAAAAGTAGACATTGTGGTTCAACTTTATTGCTATAAAACTGGTGTTCCTGAAAACACTGACAGGTCAAAGCATTATAGGTTCAAGGGATTAATCAATCTCTTCATTTATTTTGTTAAATTACTGGATCTCTAATTATTAGATTTGGGTAAAGCAATCATTTCAAAGTTAAGCTCAATAGGCAGTTATATGTTAAATTAATCATTTGCCATAAATTGATTTAAAAAAAAAACAGACAAGTATTCACAATTATATATATTTTCTTTTATTTTTGTCTTATATTGTCGTTTTAAGTTTAGTCTTCCCTGAGATTACAATGTAGAGTTTTATTCTTTTATTTACATTTGACAAGTTTAAAAATAGTTTCTCAAATGGAGCATAAATTCATGTGGCTCAGAAAACAGAAACATTATACCTGCATTAGTCAGACAATGATAAATGTAATCATTCCTTTAAAACATGACAAAGAGAAAGTTATGCATAGTTACAGTGTGTTTTAATAAAAAAAAGAGCTCAGAGATCACATATTCACTTCTAAAAGACAAAAAAAAAAAAAAAACAACAAAAGACTATAAAAAATGCACAAAAGTCAAAAGAATGGAACCGACTGCCAGTCTTTAGTGATTTTGTCAGCTTTTTTTTTTTTTTTTTACTTAGCTGTGTTTGAAATTACATTTGAAGTTTTCTGACATTATCAAATGCTTTGAAATGACACTGTTTTTCTTCCATGCAGGACTAATCTGACCTGGCTGGGCAGGAAGGGATTTAGAACATCTTCAGGTTCCAACTCTGAGGGGTTCAAGGAGCGCACGTTGTTTTGTCTCCCTGTTGGTGTTCATGACAAAAGACAAGCTTTAATTAGTAATTGATGTTCACAATCTTTTTTTTTCCCAAATAAATATGTGGTTCTGCTATGAGTGCATGATCTTTGTCATTAAAGATGATTGACATGCTGTTGACATTTTCAAGTAAATAAGTTGCAGTACCTTCTCTGAGACACAAAACAGTGAGTTTTCCTGGCAAAAAAAGACAGATTGTTCACAGAGTCAGTTTGTTCCCAAACAGCAATGACTGAAACTCTGAACTAGCTGAGTTTACCACTGAAAGACGAAGAGAGCGGCCATTATCAACACGGATGCAACATCCACCAGAATCCAGATTTTTGTGTAGGTCTGGTAGGACTGAAATTGCAAAAGGAAATCACAGACGTTTCATGTATTTGTGTAAAGAATGTCATCAGGGATATAAACAAGCCCCCTTTAGCCATTTCAGAACAGCAACATTCAACAAGTCTTCTCTTTTGTGGTGAAATAAAATGCAGATATTATGGCTAAGTCTGGCATTTTAAAAAGATTGATAGAATGATTCACGGCTAGAAGTTCATTTTCAAAACCCTCATGATTAACAATCACATGGCATTCTGAAAAACAATTGTTAAAGCCTCACTTCAGTCATCTTTGATCTGTTGGAAAAGGGTTTCCAGTGATCTTTTAATGAAGAGTCTACTGTTTATAGGCAAAACCAAAAAGCCTGTGTTATTTTCTAGGACATAGTTTCTGCAGAGCGGTAGGAGATCAATAGAAATTCTCCTTTGAGTTGTGGGTGGGGCTGTAGGTGTGGAGTGAGCCTTCCTTTATTTCCCATCATCCCTTTGATTACATGCTCTCCTGCTAGCTTACAGCCCCTCAAACCCCCAACCTAACACTACCGGTGCAACACAACAACAAGCAATATTAGAGTTATCCATACGTACAGTTCTGAGCCGGATGTCAGCTCGGACAAGGAAATCTAAGACCTACATGAATTTAGTCGATGCACCAGAAAGGAGCGGAGCAGAGAGCTTGTGACCTGCCAGTTGTAGATTTTATGTAACAAGTTTCTTCCAACTGCATTTCTGTCTGCTCCTATTTCAGAGAGATTTGAATAAAGAAATACTCAGAAATGCTATTTTAATGTTAATTTTCTTTTTATATCTTCTAAATCATGAGAAAGATCCCACAAGAACATGTTAAAAACAGCAAAAACATCATTTGTTGTTGGAGTGGGTCTTTAAAACACAGAAGAATGATTTCAATGTGTCCTGATCTAAATATTATTGAACATCTGTGGAAGGAGCTTCCATCTTCGCCCCCTAAAACCTGATGGAATCATTTTGTTCTTTGTGTTCATTAACATTTTCATGAGTTGATTATTGGTCATTTTTTAATGGCACATTGGCCAGTTCAATTGACATCAGCGGCCTCTGTTGGTTTTTTTGTTCCTCATCAGAGGGATTTCTTGAACAGATAGAACTTTGCATGTGTTGCAGTTACTATGGCAACATTTTTAACTGAACTGAGGGGGGTTGAGTGAAAACCACTTGATGAAATCCCATGAAATGACCCTTTGAACTGTGTGGCTGCTGCTGTAGGTGCATGTGCTGCTCACCATGAACCAGTCAGGCTGCTCCACATCCTTCAGAAGGTGGCAAGAGTTTGTGGTCACAGAGCTGGCCCCCGTGCACCACAGCAAAGAAAACAGCCAGCGCTCATTGACCACCCACAGGTTCACAGTCATATTTTCTGCCCTGAGTTCCCTGTCAGACACAAACGTCATCAGTAGAAAGAACAATGCCTATGATGAAAATAGCAATATTCCTGTTGAAAACAACAATATCCTTATTGTGAAGCACAGAGGTGGATCGCTGGATGGTTTGTGGATGTGTGAGCTACAAATACAGAGAAAACTTGGTCAAACTTGATGACAAGATGAATGCAGCATATTGTCAGAAGATACTGGAGGGAAAACTTCCACTCTTCAGCTCGGGCGCTACGTGTGGAAAGCACTTGGACATTTCAACATGATGATCTAAAACATAATGCCAAGTCCACCTGTCAGTAGTTACAGCAGAATAAAAAGAAGGTTCTGTTGGGGCTGTCTTAGGGTCCTGGATGACCTAGATATTATTGAGTCACTCAGCCAAAGAATTTAAAGGAACTTGAGGTTTTCTGCCTAGAAGAATGGGCTGCTTTACCATTAGTGAAAATAAAGAACCTCATTCAAAACAACCCTAAGAAACTTCAAGCTGTTATTGATGCAAAAAGGGTAATACAAGGTATTAAGAATGGGTGTTTAAACTTTTGATTTGTGTGATTTGGGAAGTTTCTGTTGTTATTATGATTTAAAATATGTTCACACTGTTGTTTAACAATAAAGGGCTTGATCCAACCACTAACTATAAGTGGAAAAAAGGTTTTGATGTTGTCATTCACATTTTCTGAAAAATAGCCTAAGTTCATGATTTCTGCCAGGATATGTAAACTCATGAGCGCAGCTGTTTAACGGCATTCATGTGGGGTCAGAGATCACATGCAGAAAACAGTCCTCTTAAAAAAAACATTTTTTTGACATTTGAAAATTAAATGAAAAAAAAAATATGAAAGATTTTGTGTTTTTTCTTTTTAAGTTTATTTTAAATGTCTAAATTGTTCATTTATGGTTTCTTATTTACATAAAATATTGAGATCAGCATTAGTTTACTATGTTTCTGGAATACAGTCTTTGAACTGTTGGCACAATTCTGCACCAAGACTGAAGTAAACATTGCCGAGTCTTGTCTTTTGCCTCAAAGTCCCTGTACTTCAACTCGTGTTTCACTCATTAAAACACTTAACTGCAGGTTGGAGCTTGCAGAGACACTCAAACACAAACCTAACATTCATAATAAATACTTCATGATCAGCCATGCTTGTATAAAAACAGTCAATTACACATAAATGTCTAAAACTTGTGAGAAACCTGTGTCAAAGCAGATGTTGAGTGAGTTCCTTTGATGTTGCACACCTTAAGGCTCAGTGACATGTTGCCACATGGAGATTCATTCTTCAGCAATTATTTTAAGGTAAATTTGCTCATCTGTACAACATGATAGGAGTATTATTTAAATACTTTCCCCCCCAGAAGTAGATCTGGCACCTCTATATTAAATATCAACACAGCGTTTCAGCATGTTTAATACTCACTCCAATTCCTAATTTATTTTTGGTTCCTAACAGCTACACATACTGTTTGTCTGTTCTTTTTTTTTTTTTGCTTTTACCTGATTCTGTTCATGCTCAACTTGCTGTATCTCACATTTAGGTGTCTGCCGTTGTTGTTTTTCATTTCAGGCTCCGAGCTGTATATGTGAACGAAGCCTGGAGCAGTTTTTTTCACCCACTCTCTTTCTTGTGGAGGAAGCCAGAGGATCTATAAAAGAATATGATCTAATCTTTATTTATTTGTTTGTTTGTTTATTTTTCAAAATACTCAAATGGGATCAGACTTACCAGTCCTGGGTTAATGTTAGACTTCCGGATAGTGTCAACTATGGCTGCTGTGTCATCTCTAACTTTGGTAGCATTTCGGATTTTTTCCGAACTGTAGAGGTCAAAGATTACAGAAATGTTGTGCTTTTTGGCCAGCCCGAGGAGCTGTAGGAGCGAAGGTACGGTCTGATTTCTGACTGTCTGCTTCTCCTCTTCTGAGAGCTGCGACACCGAGCCAAAAGGATCAGTCTAAAAAGACACAAAAAGACTCGTGTTTGGTTTTTATGCCACTAGATAACACTTAAATGTGTGGAGAGACATATGTATAAAGGAAGTCCTCACCTTTAAGAACCATTCACCTGCATTCAGCTTTTGGATTTCCTCAAAAGTCAGGTCCACGTTGCTTTCAATAGCTTTTTTAGGAAGCATACTCCTGACATTTGTGGTTCTCAGCAGGAACTCCTTCTCATTGTCGTGCATCAAGAAGGGAATTCTGTCTTTGCTAAGTACAAAAAACCCCCAACATTTAATTTTTATAATGCACGAATTTTATTACGTAAGCAGGCTTAAAGTATTTGTATTTGTTGGTCAATTTTTAACCAAAAAAATAAAAAAAACTCAAATGCATCATTATAGTATTATCTACGTCCAAAATGTTCAACAGAATTCCATAAAAGAATATACAGTTTCAATGAGTTTTACTAAAAAAGATTACACTGTAGTTATCAGTATTTACAAAGTTAAAAAGTATGAAAAGTTAAATCTTTTGATCTATTGTAAAAATTTTCCCAGTGGTCTTTTAATTATGCTTTTGCCGTTTTTAGCCAAAATCAAAAACATGTTGTTTTCTGGGACATAGTTTCTGCAGAGCAGCAGGAGTTCATTAGAAATTCACCTCTGGGTTGTTGGTGGGACTGTTGGTGCGGAGGTAACCCTCCAATCATACTCCATCATCCCTTTGTTTACACTCTCTCCCACTAGCTTACAGCCCCTCACAACCCCAAACTAACAATAGCAGTGCAACAAAAACGGTGAGCAATATTGTAGCTGTCCAGCCTCACGGTTTTGAGCCAGATGTCAGGTCAGACGAGGAAAACAAAGACGTACTTGGATCTGTTTGCCTGCATCAGCATTGAGCGGAGCAGTTGTACCGACTGTAGATTTCATGTAACAACTAATAGCTTTAACAAACGTCATTTTTTTCATCTGCTACTGATTCACAGCGATTTGAGTAAATAAATCCTAAAAAAAAATGTAATTTGAAGCTTATTTTTTATAATACCTGTCCTCTATCAAGAGAAAAATGCTACAAGACCATAAAAAGACCAAAAACCTGATCTTCAGTGAAGTGGGTCTTTAAAGAACACACCAAGTGTTGGTACTGTCTGATTGAGGAGTTTGCATAATAGCTTGACTTGTGAGGAGAAGTGTTTAATGACACTATAAATTGCAGAAGCCGGCTTTTATGCCTCTGTGGATTTGAAATCTTCTTCCTTTGCTGAACAGTGTGAAAGTAACAATGAACAACATGAGAAAGGATTGCTCTGACTTTTGCTCGCTAAAATAAGAAAAACAAAATCAACTCATGCACCAAGAGAAAAGCTGTACCTGAGCTGCACATCAGTCTCAAAAGCCTTCACACCACATGCCACGCTCCTTTCAAACGCCATCATGGTGTTCTCTGGAGCCAGCTGAATGTAGTGAAGACAAATGATGGTCATTTTCTTAAAGCTCCGAAGCTGTGTCAACACACACAAACACCTGCAAATTGTGTTAAATGAAGCTTACTGGTGACCTAAAAACAGCAAACTAACAAGGGAATGGCTGCACAGCATATGCTTCTGGACATTTCCTCACACCTGAGCTGGGGGTCGACTGGATGCTACTGTGTGGGTGCATGAATGGGGAAAATATTTTAGCGCTTTGTACAAATAGTAATTACTTTGATGTTTATACAGGTAATAAAAGAGAACGTTCGGTCATGTAGAAAACCGTGTTAGGTAAGTACGAGCTCATTCTAGCATGTTGTAATACGGTACACTATTACATGTTTGTTAAAAACAAAGTGGGTGAAATCAAAAGGCTTTTCATTTTCTAAGAAATAGGTGGTTTGGAAAAGGAACCAGTTCCTGTCACTTAAGTGCAACTGATCAAGCCATTGCGAGCAAGTTCCAGCATGTTTTTTTTTTCTTTACAACACCAGTTAGCATGTAAAATGTTCAAATTAACGACTGCTTAGTCACTACTCAAGGGAAAACATTTTGCAAAACTTCAATCAAATTTCAGGGACCTCATTAATAAATCATCTTTACAAAACAAAAGCCTTTTTTTAAATTATTTCAAAAGATTTGGGATTTACTAAAAAATTCTGACAAAATCTATGGATTCAAGGGCATATACATATATTGTATATATAAACAATAACTCCCTTTTTAATTTCTTCTATTATGTTCTAAAATATGCTTTGATGTAGCATTCAATGAAAAACTGCAAAACCATTTAAAAGTTAAAAATAAAATCATCTTTTCTAATTTAAGCATTTTTGTGCATAAAAAGCTATAAACAACACATATTAATAATCACAGGTGAGCTCAATCTGATGTTTTATGTGTACCAAAAACAAGAGAATCACTAACTATTTTTAACTCCATATTTGTTTTAAGAATAATCGAGGCTTTCACGTGTTCTCCAACCAAAATGAATGCTCACCATTGGAGCGCCTCTGTGGGCAACCAGCTCCGGCTTTTCAGGTAAATCTTTCAGTTCAATGAAACATGGTGAGTGAATGAACAGGGGGCACAGGAAGATACCAGCTGCTACAATGCCAAACAGCACCAGAATCACAAACCTGGAGTCTGCAAGAGGAAAAAGAAACAATCATCTCACATTCTCTCCTCTGTTTTGAGAAAAAAAAAAACCAATTTGAAAACAAAGCTAAAAAAAAAAATCAAGATATGACCAAAAAAACCCAAAAAACTTCACCTAAAATTAGGTTAAATCCTTCATACAGACTTTATATCTAATATTCTTTCTTCCACTGAACGTTTTTCTCAAAATTAAAATGATTTATCTAACAATTAAAAAGCACAAAAGAGAAAAAGAAAGCAGAATTAGTTTTATTTCTGCTAAGTGACAACATAAGCAAGGCTGCACATTGGAACAGTGTGTGGCACCATTGCCTCACAAGTTTGCTTGTTGGTGTGTGTGTTTTCTTTGAGGACTCCGGCTTCGTCCCACAGTCCAAAAACATGCTTCATAGGTTAATTGACTCTAAATTGCCCCTAGGTGTGAATGTGAGTATGTCTGAGCGTGTGATTGTGTGGCCCTGGGACCGACTGGCGACCTGTCCAGGGTGTGGCTCGCCCTCACCACAAACAGCCACCTGACCCCGAAAGGGAAACCGCAGGTTAAGAAAAGGCATGGATGGATGGACAACATAATCAATTAGTGTGTTCGCTTTTTAGCTGGAGATGCATGAATGCATTTACGTGGAGTCAGTTTGTAGTCTCTTGACATTTTTCCCACACCTACTTCTTTTGATCTTGTGGAAAGCCTGGAAAACAAACGAGCTGATCAGCGTCAACGCTGCTACCGCACCAAACTGCAGGAAAGGAGCTGTCGCCTAAGATCAGCAGGGAAAGCGCATGATGGTCACTCACAGCCCAGAGACATTGACAAATAGCCATTAAATGTTTGGTCATTTAAGCTCTTACTACACCTGGAGGGAAAGCGAAATTGTTGGCAGTTCCCTATGCCACATCCCTGCAATCCCAGAGATTCCACCAATGATGAGTGTCACTCCCAAAAAAAGAAATATCTGTGAAGAAAACAAACTCTTCTTTATCTACACAAAGCTGTGACTGTGGCTTAAAAGATTTATGCCCAGTTTATACTTCATAGTGATGGGCTGAATCACATTGTGTCCCCACCACAATTGTGCGTTCTTGTTCTTACTACAGTTAGCCGGTTTCGCTTGCGACTGTCAGTGATTACTGCGACAAACTCTAAAAACTGAGTGGCGTTTTTGTTTTTCAATGGTGACACTATTGTCTTCACTGTTTCAGTGGTTTGGTGTTTAATTTAGAGTAAAATCTGGGGATCTTTGAGATTCGGATTTGTGTCTGCATTGAGTTTTTTTTCATATGCAAAGTTTTTCTGAAGATGCTTTCATCTATTGAAATAAGTTTGTGGTTAATTAATGGTGCAGACAAGAGAAGCTAGGCGGTACAACAGGTTATTTTTCTTTTAAAAGCCTCAACAAACAAATAGTTATATTTTTTAAAATAAGGAAAATTTAAAATGATTCGTCATCTGCTCCATATCTTCAGTCAATTCAGTTTTATTTATATCACCCAATATCACAACCATAGCCGTCTCAATGCGCTTCACACCGGTATTTAAACAAAAGAATTTAAAGTCAGTCATGAAAATATAAACAACAGTTGATTGCTAGATAAACTAAACAGACTAAGCTAAACTGGCATCCCTGCCCTCAGACCCTCCTTGTTGGCGAGGAAAACTCCTAAAAAACCTTATCTTGGGGAAAAAACACAAGAAACCTAAGGAATGTCCGCATGATTAAATGAATCAAACATAGGCGTAGCTATGGTTGGATAACAAAGTCAATATGATGTCGAAATGTCCAAGTGTTTTTAATTTTTTTGGAACGGAGTCAGAACAAAATAGAATAAAGTTTAACCCTTCTTGTATTTAAAATGCAGTAACAGCAGCCTAGTCTGCAAAATCCTGGGATGATGACAATTTTACGGATCGAGTTTGCTCCACCATTGCATCTTCCAATTGCTCAAAGTAAGTATAGGTTTAAAGGCATGTAATTGCCTAAAATTCCAATTGGGGATCATGTCATCAGCCTGTGCCCCACTTTGTTGAAATTGGGACGAATCCCTTGCTGTGGCCTTGTGACCCGTGCAACATTAGAAATCGCTATGAAGTATAGACCGGTTCAAACAGTTAAGTACCTTGTGCAGCCAGTGCAAGTCCAGCTTCTCTCCAAAAACAATTTGAATCGATGCAAATAGCTATGATTAACAGAAAAAGCGTTAAAAGTTTAGAAAATTGATCATCTCATTTGGTCATTCAGCCGGCACTGTTTCCTCACCAGCAGCAGAATGCAGTAACTGGTTAACACTGCAGAAAAGATGATGATCACCATGAACCAGTTGAACCAACGGTTCAACCATTTGAATAGCTGCCTGCAAATGGAACAATGGAGGTTGTGCAGAGTACAGGTCATCAGCACGGACAAACAAAGAGAAAAAAATGGGCTTTTGTTCAGCTCTGGTGGTCCATTACCCGTTTAGTTCCTCTTGGTCATTAAATGAAACGAGACAAATGTACAGCCAGCACAGGGAGAGCAAGCACACCACACTGACAAATGCAAGCCAGCACCATGACATCTGCAATGAGAAAACAGTATTGGGAGCTTTTATTAGACAGACTTTCAAAGTAATATGATGAAAAAAAACATGCGTGTGGCGGTGTGATGGTGACTTTCTGAGTAAACATAGAGCAGAGCCAACTTTTTTTTTTAATTGGGCGGTTTCCTGACAACACAGCACAAAAAAGGCTTTGATGTGTTTTTACTGACACTCCTGCACGCTATTCACCTGTTTATATATATATATAAAAAAGAAAAACTAGACCACTACATTGTCCTTTGTCCTCAGAATTCTGTTGGAACAAAATCAAGATGAGCTTAATTCTGAGCGTGTTTGCTTTCCTTGGCAAACTTCCCCATACCTGTTCAAAATTCTATTTCCTTTAAGTTGTTTTTTTGTGTGCTTTGCTTGTTATTTCATCATTCTTTATAAAGCCCAGTAACACTGTAATCCAGGCTGCAGTCAAAAGATTTCAAACAAAAGCAAACTCAAATCAGAACAAAGCTAAATTTCCCTCAAGCCCTTTTTATCCATGGCACTTCCTCTCATTCATTGGACCAGTTTTAGTCCTGGGATTTATTTGAAACTTTAAGAAACCAGGTTGCAAGGGGAACACAGCTCCAACGCAGTAGAGAAGACCAGTGCACCCTCATCACCCCAACAAGAAATGAGGCGATTGTCCTGATCAACCCAAATACACGGAAAAGCTCCTGCACATCCATGCATGACCCAGAGCTGAAACCCTTTCATTGCGTCTGTCCGCCATCTTGGATTGTACCGTGTCCTTCATCTTGGACGGTTTCACATGTCAAGGCCTCTTTTTTTCCTGTTTAATTCCTCAATTTACACACAATAGTAAGCACCCCCTCTCATATGCAACCACTATTTTTGATTTGGTTTGTTTGACAGATGTTTTGATTCAATAATCATGGTTAAGTAATGCTTTATTGATTGTTTCTTTATTTTAGAGTTTTAAAGATGTGTCTGGTGGCATTTTGTTGGCTGAGGACACTTGTGTTCAGATTAAAAAACCTTTAGTTCCGATTTTGGATTGTAAATGTCACCTTCCCACCTCAGATTAATACTTGTTTTTTTGGTTATGGGTTCATTTCCACATCCGTACACAGTTTTATTGAATATAAAAATTTTTAAATTACTCTTCTGTTTAAAAAAAAAATAAAAATAGCACTAAATGATTAGCAGAAAAGAGAAAAAAGAAATAAAAAGATATTATTCCAAAAATGCATTTGTTTAAGCTTTAGTTGACTTTTACAAATGATGTTTAAAGTCCATTAAAACGTTTTTTAAAATAAATATTCAGAAACTCCCATAAAAGGGGGTCATGTTCATTTTTATAGACAGTTTGCTTGTTCATGTATGTGCATATAATTGTTTAAACAGGTATTGTGTAAATGTTTTTGTATCCTGTAATGTTCAAACATGGAATGTTGTGTTATTATTTTCTTCTGGCTTAATAACTAGCATACATTTACTACTTTCGTCTTCCTATCTTGCCTTTGAAACATTCGCATTTTTCTGCTTTTTTGTGAATTTTCTGTTTTATGAAATCAATCGAACAAACAATTATTCTCCAAAGTGCTCACTTTTCGTTTGCTGTTGCTGGACTCCCTCCAGTAGCAGCTGTACAGACCCCTGCTGCACACTCTCCAGCAGCTGCAGACTTGATGCATCTCGTCTCTTCTTCATTCACAGTTGGGAAAAGGTTCTGCTTTAGGCACGTCACTGCAAAAAATCAGGAAAATGCACGATTACTTTCAAGATTGCTGATGTCATTCTATCCCTTCACCTGTGGAACAGTGAAGCGGGGAGGGCAGTGGGGGGTTCTTTGGGGTATTAAGGTTCTCTCTGCTCAGAAACTTGCCTCAATAGAGCCTGTGTGCTAGAAGAACTGGAGCCCTTGGCAACGCTCACAATGACCACACCATGGGGCAATGAGAGTACCCCACAGTCTCTTTCTGTTCAAGCCTCCAAAGCACGGACACAGTGACAGGCTGAGCCGTGCACGGAAGACGTGAGACGACTGCGAGCCGTTGGACATTGCTGCAGATTCAAAGTGGTTTTTGTCATGTCTTTCTGTGGAACCGTTTGAGCCCAGCTTTCCCTCAGCATGTTGGGGCACATCACGGCAGGTTTCAGTCCCCTTTAGACGAAGCAGTAATGGGAAACAATGTCACCAAAATTGAGCAATCTGCAGTTTCTGTTGGGGAAAAAAACACCTCCATGCTACCTGCTTCTTGTTTAACTTGATTTGACTTGGAGTTTTGCCAGTTTTTTTTTTCCTTTACCTGGATGTCTCAATTTTGTTCTCACAGTTAAATCCCTGGGGTAAAAATCTTCCGTGAAGTTGTTCTTGTCACAGTTAACTTTTTTTCTGCAGATTAGGTGCATGGTCTCAAAAATGGAGGAAATGTTTAGGAAAATACGCACTTTCTCGAACAGGTTCATGTGTGAAGGTGAAAGTCGACTTGTCTTGCTACAATTGCAAAGCATACAAGGAAGTTTTACTATGAAGGTGTTGAGTAATAGAAATGAATGTGACCAACAACTCTAGTCACACGATGACATAGAAAACGAAACACAAAAAAAGTCCCTGCCACATTCTTTTAAAATGTTATGAAAACTTTCTCGAGGTTAAGCTGCCATTTTCTGGTGTTTTTCAAATATGTGCAACTTTACCTGCAAAAGCTGACGGCCTTACCCCACGATCAACAACATCAATCAACAATCACGTGATCACACACTCTGTAAACTACAGGACGAGTCTAAAGCAGACACACACACCTGTTTTGTTTAGTCACACTGACACACCTTTCCAATTTTTGATCCACGCAGATGTTTCTAAATGGAACCTGTAGTGAAAGTCAGTGTGTTGTTGTAACTGAGCTTGATGAGTCTCAAACTTTCCAATCAGATCCTCCTAAAAGTGAACTCACTGCAGGAATGAGAGGGAATACAGAAAAAAGACAAACCTTTTGTTTTTTTGCTACTTTGATCAGACATGCCGACAGGGTTCCTCTTTTTGGATTAAAGATGATGCTGACCTCTTCTGACATTACTTTGTCTGTACTTTACTTTTTTAAAAACAATAAACAATGTCAGCTTTGATATCTCTGAACTGTCCAGAAGCCACTGGACGCCATCCTGATCATTCCTCAACAAACTCCAACAGGAATTGGAAAGATTTCCCTTTTTCAAAGCTTTGGAGTAATATGACAAAAACAAAAAAAACAGTATTTTCTTTCTTTAAAAGTCACAGAACTGACATCTGTCTGTCTATCTATCATCCACACTTGATAGTTGAGAGAACTCACGGTGAGTCGGTCAGACGCGCACTTGTTCCTCTGCTGTCATCGCTGGGAGTCAGTGAGCTGAGTGTAGAAGGCGGAACACACGAGCGTCTGCAAATGAATGAGGGGTGGAACCCAAATGCAGAGAATGGGAGGATACAATTTAGAGCGAAAGGAGGAAAAGATGACATTGTTGCGCTCCTGCTGCGAGCGCGCCTCGCTAAAGGCGAGTCAACAATGAGACAGTGCTCCATCATGCTGTCACAGTTTCTCTGTCCCAACTTGGTTTTTCATTCGAAGTTAATTACAGGGCACTTTAACTTAAAGTTTCTGGGCTGTAGACTTCAATTCAAGGAGCAGATTAAATTATTAGAAACTTTAAGGAAGAACAAAAAGCAGGTGTACCTGTACATGGACTAAAAAAAAACAACAATAACTCCATGGATAGAATAAAAAACAGCAACAGAAACATAGATTATGTAACATATCATGGTAAAAAAGGGTCAGAAATGGAGGTTTGGAAAGAAAGACAAATTGTTTGTGTTAGTTTACCGTAATAAAACCAATTTTTTCATATGAATAATAAAAAAACATGCTTTGCAATAGTAAAATATTTAATAAAAATAGTCAAAATGAACACACATGAAGAATCTTTCAAGAATTAGATTAGACAAAGGAGTCCACTATATCTTCATTTGAGTAAAGAGAGAGATTTTTTTTTATTTAATTGCTGTGAAACCTGCAGAGACTTGAAACTTTATAAAGTTCGTTGGTGATACTTGGAACAAACCCACTTGGCAGGTGACATTTATTTGTATATATTGGTACAAAGGTGTAACTGACAAACGCAGAAGCAGGTATTTCTTATCAGCAAATCAAGGTCACAATGTTTACCATCCAGTTTTTTGGATGAGCTGAAAGCATGCAAAAACAAGTTGAAACTTAAAGACTGTCCATGTTCATGACATTTTGTCAAATCCGAAACAAGATTCAGTCGATAAGTTTGAGTGGATTTTGAGAAACATTGAATAAACCTTTTTTTTATTTTCACACTTACAGGAGCAGTCCTCCATTATTCCTCTTCCTTCAAACTGCCACAGTCCGTTTTTTTTTTTTTTTTTTTTTTTTTGCAAAGTACTGCTATCAAATTATTTTTGTTATCAGTTTTATCAGCAAGAAATAAGAATATATTAAAATAATAAATGAAATAGGAAAGAATTTAATCGTATAGTGATGCAATAAAGAGTTTTTTTTTTTTTTAGAAAAGAACGAAAATTAAATACTATAAAAATGAAATATATCCCCCTTTTTTGCTTAGTTCTTCACTAAGGGATATAGATATGTCACAGCTACTGGTTGTTATAAATATGTTATCCAATCAGACCATTCACATTTGTGTTGTAAGTGTTGTTATATGTATATATGTTAATATATATTTTAAAAACAACTTCAGAGAAAACCATCGGCTGTTTATGAGAAGTTATTATGTTTTTCGCCAGCAGGTGGCGTAATGAGCTAAATACAAACTAAGAATTCATAGAAGAAGAATTGCTAGCTTCCATTTTTTCTAGGAAGCTACATTTTGATGCTTCAAATCGGGACCTTGCGTGGACTTTTATGTAAATATTGAGCCTCTTTGTCGTTAGTTAACACTATTATACAATATTAGATAGAACTTTAGGTTATCACAGTTGTTAAATTTGGGATTTTCTGGTGAAAAAAGCTAGCAGTGTTAGTATCTTTTTAGGGCTCGTTTGTTGCTTTTTTTTTTTCTCTGAAACTGTTTACCGTCGCGAATACCGGACAGAAGGAATTTTATATTTTGATTGAAAAATGTATTCCTCCGTCCGTATTCTTGAAAGTCGCAGTCATTTTTCTAGTTATGTTTTCAACGCGCGACAGAATGTTTTCTTATCGCGGGATTACGTGTTAACAACAAGAGGAAGGAACTTTATTTTCAAACAATCCTTCTCCTCCTTTTGTAGGGTATTTCATCAGTGATGGATCAGAAACTTTCTTATAATGACTACCAGCTCCCAGTAGTGTTCCTGCCCGCTTATGAGAACCCACCAGCATGGATCCCCCCTCATGAGGTGGGTCACAGTTCAACAGAACCAACCGAAAACTTTGCTCGTTTTAAAAATCTGCTCTCTGTTCTGTTTATTTGGTGACACATTTGATTACTTTAGGACAATATAGTTTACAATTGACAATGCTTTATTATAGTATGGTTCGTTTTATGATTATGTTCAATAATTCAATAATTGACTTTACATTTGTGGTCATTGAAGGACTTAAAGATGAAAAACAGCCTTTTGCAAATAAAACTATTACGTATTCTGTTACCAACAGAAAAGAATACAGTTTTATAAGCCTTATATCCCTCAATGAAATCCAAATAAATTTAATGTTGATTTCTTGATTTTCTTCGTGATTTTCTGTATCTAACTGTTTAAATGCACTTACCAGAATGAAGACAGACTGTGGATTTATTTTTAGGCCAATGTTATTTGCAAGCATTTACTACAAAATCAGCACGAGATGAAATATTTCACTATATTTATAGTGAAGTAACAAGTATCTGAAAGGAGCTGTAGGAAATTAATTTAAAACTTTTTGAGCTTTTCTTCCTTACATCATATTTAAGAAGTTGTCAGCTGCCATTTCTGAATGAAATAGAAACTTTGAAAGAAAAATGTTCCCACTAATGTGAGGTTATACAACGAAAAGAAGAGAGATAAAAAGCTAATTTTTCATTTGTTTAAAACAACTTGTTTCACTTTGATTAAAGCTCAAACTTTCAATTTCCAAACATTCCAGCGAGTTCATCACCCTGATTACAACAACGAGCTGACCCAGTTTCTGCCTCGAACCATTGTGTTAAAGAAGCCTCCAGGAGCGCAGCTAGGATTCAACATCCGAGGGGGCAAAGCGTCACAGTTAGGCATCTTTATATCAAAGGTTTGACTCCAGTCTGTTTGTCATGATTTTGTTATGATACTGAGTTTTTAAATGCGCTGCCTTTGTCTTGTGGCGACAGGTGGTTCCAGATTCAGACGCCCACAGAGCCGGTCTGCAGGAGGGAGACCAGGTTCTCTCTGTGAACGATGTGGACTTCCAAGACATAGAGCACTCAAAAGTGAGTCTGTTTATTTTTATATCTCCAATTCCACAGAGGTCATTTTAGGATACCTAACAAACAAGTAAAACGTGTTCAGTTCAGTTTGAGGCAATTCAATGGTTTTCTAATCCAACATAATCTATAGTAACGAATGTGAACAGCTTCTGTGCTACATTTACATTTTCATCTTTAGCACAACATCTGTAGTAGATGAATCTGTATTGACACTAATAAATACAAGATCACTGAGGCTTCTTTGAAATGAGACAGACAGCAGGCCATGGCTCAACAGCAGCAAAGTTAAAGGTGTAACACACATTGATGTTTCCTGCTTCATCTCAGTGCCATAAGGCATTCTAAATCCTGATTAAAGCGGATTATTTCTTGCGGTCAAAAAGTTCATCTAGAACAGTTTAGTGAGGACTTGTAAAGGGAGATTGGATAGAAGTTTGCAGACGTACAAACGTTTTCCATCCATGTTCTATTCCTATTTAGTCCTCAGGAAAGAATGTGTCACATGAAAAAATATGCAAAACCAGAGGTGTCGGTGTAGGAAATAGTGGTTTTACAATGTGTAGTAAGGTGATAAAATAGGAAGGGAACCATAGTAATAAACAACCAAGTGAACCAGGTGGACATAAACTATCCTGAAAACAACCGAAGGGGCAGCCTCTGCAGTTAAACCTACTACAGATAAAGTGAATCATAAGTATAACACCAAATGAATCTACATACAATTAGACAAAGTCATCTAACAAAGGTACAGCCAAACCCGATCGAGGCTCACAACAAAGTGTTACGATGAATCAGGACGACCCAGATCCAGCTAAAAACAGGCAAGACTGAGGGAAGGATTAGTAATTATAATAACAAAGAATGCTACGTACAAAAGACTCAAAAACCAGCAATATGCAACAGACATTTACATATAGCTCAAACGAATTCACTTTAGTGGAGGCAGCTGTGCGCCACTCCACGATGAGCCACAGGTGAGTGAGTGGGTGGAACCCTCCAGGTGAAGCCACAGCCGACCTGCACAGAAAACAAAAGTGTGGTGACAAAACAGTGACTGACAGACTGTCACAAAGAGCACATGACTAACAGGCACATGAGAAGGCACGTTGGATGCTGAATCTGGAGGGACAAAAGCCGCCACCGTGACTGATCTTTGAAAACGCTTGTGGTTCAGTCATCATAAGTCCATGTGAGCGCCGTCACACATACGAGAGTGAGTGGGGAGACACCCACAGACATCACCTATTGAAGCACCTAAGCATTCTCATGCACACATATAAACTCATACAAGGATACACACAACACCCACTGAGTGCTGGACATACTGAGGTCGGTGCACCCCCTCCTTAAGCCACAAAATCAAAAATCTTTTGGTTTTATTTTGTGAACCCATCAACAAGATATCTTTCTGTTTGGATGCTCACCTTGACCAGTCGAGTTTGTTGCTTGGCAGTGATACTTGTATCTGAACAGGACATCAGCTACCATGTTTTGAACCTTTTATAAGGTGAATATTGCTAGTACTCCACTTGCTGAGCCCAGCGCATGAGATGGTGGTTGCGGTTGTATGTACGAGATATGTATAAACAACTGCAACCAGCAGTTAGAAGTCCCCTCCATCTTCTCTTTGGGGCTGAACAGAGCTGTCAGGGAAAAGACCACAGTCAAGAAATTCTGCAGATGGTTAAGCTCCATCAGAAGTTATTTTAACAAAATGAGTTCTTAAGTTGTGTGCTGCTCTGTAAGGATGAGGACAGTTTCAGATCATTGTCTGCTCTTGCATCACTTCAGCAGAAACCTACAGCAGACAGCAACAAAGCGGTCACGCTCATGAAATGGTTTCAGCATCTTGATGTGACAGATGGGAGTTTGGCGCCATCTGTCAGGAGTGCTAAGGCAAATCTGTATTGGTTATGATTGTATATATTAATATTATAAGTTATATTTAAATTATAAATTCGCAAAGCAGTCATCTTTATTTCTTACATAGATGTTTTAAGGCTGTAAAACTCCTTTCTACACACTTAATACATTTTTCTCAGGCAGACATGAACATTTTCACACTTTTCTCTATTGTTTAAACTCTCATGATTTAAAACTTCATAGAAAAAGGTCCAGTTTTATCAAATAAAACCAAAGGTCATCTCTGCTAGCAGCACGCATTCTGTACTGTATAGGAGACATGGTGAAAGAGGATTGACTGATAATGAGCCAATCAGGACGCAGAACATAATACCCTGTTTAAAAAAAAACCTTACAAAATTGCACAAAAGAAATCTGCAAAAGCTGAAGTGAGTTATAATGACAGACCACTGTAAGTTTATTATTGTAAAAGCAATTTTGAATGTTAAATGGTTCAAAAAAAATCAGAGAAAGGGTTTGACCTGTGACTGCAATTAAAAAGGCGACCTTATGACCCAGTTGGAATGCACTTTTTACCACATCAGGATTCTGTTGGGGTTTTTTCCCATTGTTTTTGCAAGCTGGCAAGCCATTCCTTATTGATTTCATTGGCCCTGTGTAGACATTTTCCAAATTCATATAAAAACCAAAAACATTTCTGCCTTAATGCTGAGGTAACGGACAGCCCTTTCCTCTAAAACCTGGAGGGTGTGTCCAAAAACCAGCAAATAGAATGGAATACCTTCATCCTAGGTTTTCCCTGTCTGCAATTTTTGTGTAGCATGGATGTATCTTCCAATGTGCCTTGGGATTTAAGATGATACATATGAGATGGTGAGGATAATGTAAGTTTGCACCACCTGTTTAAAGGCTTAAAGTTTGTATTTTTATCTGTCTAAATGTTCTTCAGTGAGCTGAATGTAGAAAAAGAGCTTGTTAAAGCTTTAAGAACAGAGCCGAACAGCTTCCAGGAAATGTGTTGCAAACCGTTAAAAGAAGCTGATTGCCATTTGAATAGGGTGTAACAATTCATTTTAACAAGTCAATTCATATCCTATTTTGTGGTTGCTGATCCAATTCATAGTCGATATCGATTCATTTTGAACGATCCGATTCACTGACTTAAAATCAATTCAGGATATATTTAGCCAAAAGTTCTCAGTGCGACTCAGATACCTGGTACTGAAGATTACAGGTGAAGTTTTCCAGATTCCTTGAATTTCTTTCAAGATGATCAAGTGTAAATTAAATATGTCTACAAACGAACAAGTATTAATGTCAAATCCATTCACATTTTAGTTTTATAAAGTTCCGCCCACTGTTGATTTTCCACATCAAAATAATACAAACGGAGCATTATCAGAACATTCTAGTGTTTCTACACACTGGACTGTAATGATGGATGTTTTTGCTGCATAAAATTCAGAATGAAGTCAATCTGATTCAGTTTGGAAACGTTCATTAGGGTGAGAACCTGATTAAAAAATTGTAATAGTGATTGAATATCTGACAGATTTCTTTTATAGAATAGCAGTTTATTTAAAGGGTAATGACTGTGTGTTTTGGGGACTCATTTTAATTTTATTTGTAAAATAGGAAACAGTTTTTCTGAGTTCTTTTCATCAAAGAAAGCATTTAGATTTACAGGGCGAAAAAAGTATATATTAACAACAAATTTTAAACAAATCATTAATAAACAAAAAAAAAAACAACAACCTGCTTAACTTGCACCAGAATGGAGCGGAGCAAGAAGCTTGTGGCCTACTCAGCATATTGTCTACGTAACAAATACAATCTTTTCAAACTGCATTTTTTTTGTCTGCTCCTGATTAACAACTTGAAGAAAGAAATACTAAATATGTAATTTTAGCTTCATTTTCTTGAATTGTTCCCCCATCGTGAGAAAAATGCCACAGGAACATGTTAAAACACCAATTTCATTAGTGTGGGTCTTTAAGACATGAATATGGGGGTGCTTGAATGAGAAGAAGCTTTTATTTTGAAGCATTTAATTTGTGCACAAAGAAAAGACAGTTTGATTCTGAATGGTGCGGTGTCTTCCCCCGCAGGCTGTAGAGATACTGAAGACCGCTCGAGAAATCCTGATGAGGGTTCGCTTCTTTCCTTACAGTAAGTTTGTGTTGACTAACCCATCAAAAGTGAATGAAGGATTGTGAATTTCTTTTTTTCTTTTTAGCCACACAGTGGGTGTTTTGACTGAAGAATGACTCATTTTCACTAAAGATCTCTCATTTTTGAGGGATTTGGTACCAAATGTTCAAGTTCTCTTTTAAACCATCAGTAAGCACTGCAGTGCTTGTAGTGGCAATGTTCAGATAACAAAACAAGATTAGAAAATCTCCTTTTTCACTGAATTTCTCACAATCACTGGCTTTTATCTTCTACTATGGTGGTCGTACAGCATGGTTTATGCACCATCCCAAAACAACGTGTCAAGATTTCATGCACAATGTGCAAAAAATAAGGATAATATTCACTTGTCATCAGGTTACCAGCATGTCCTCACATTTAAAGTGCACGCTGAGATGAAGATCTGACTGCTCTCCATGTACGGACTACAAGAAACATGAGAACGGCCTCAACTCATGCTAGAGTAGGAGTTATCATGGCTTATTTTTTAGTCCAATAATAATAATAAGGTTCTTTCTTCTTTCAGATTACCAGCGGCAAAAGGAGAGAACTGTCCATTAGATGGCAGCAGAGGAAGAGGAACCTTCAACCTCCCACAGACTCCGGCCTTCTTTCTGTTTGGACTTCAACAGGACGGATGCAACACCAGATGACTCATCCTAAACCCTCCACTGGTTTCTGCTTGAAAACCAGACTAATTGCAAGTTAAGTTTGTAGATTCTGTTTTGGAGAAGCCTGCAACTTCGAAAGCTAAAGTATAACTAAACACTGTAATAACACTTAAAGTCAACTTAACTCGTAATCGATGCCTTGTCTTTGCTCACAAGATAATTTAATGTTGTGAACGTGTGTAATAAGTTCAGATTGTGCACCTTTATTACAGAAATAACATTAATATTTTAGGTACATTAGGTACATGGATATCCTGTAAGACTGTGTAAGAATTCTGAAAAATTTGAGGGAATGCTGGGATATTTGACTGTTTTATATGAATATTTAAGTTGTATAAATATAAATGACTTTCATTATATGACGAATATCTTGTTTCTCGCATGACAGCTTTAAGAAGCACTGCTCTTTGATGTTTTTAAAACTATTTTCATGTAACATTCTGGTGAAATTCTGCTTTGTTTAGGAACAGTTAGAAACCTGTCAAATCTGCAGACTTCTACACCTTGAGATGCTAATCTTTAAACAAGTGAACATTCAATGAGAAGTTTCTGCTCTGGGTGTTGGCTTGCTACTTTTCTGTAAAATGAATGTATATACTTTCATCTATTGGAAGTCTTTAAGTGTTGAAAAAGCCTTTTTTCATTACATTTTCTTATTTGTCTAAAGCATTGACATCACTAAAAACACTTGAAGAACCATTACACTTACTGGCCACTTTATTAGGCACACATGTCCAACTGCTCCTTAACATATATTTCTAATCAGCCAATCACATTGCAGCAACTCAATGCATATAAGCAAGTAGACATGGTCAAGACGATCTGCTGCAGTTCAAACCGAGCATCAGAATGGGAAAGAAAGGTGATTAAAGTGACTTTGAACGTGGCGTGATTGTTGGTGTCAGATGGGCTTGTCTGAGTATTTCAGAAACTGTTGATTTACTGGGATTTTCATCCACAACCATCTCTAGTGTTTACAGAGAATTAGTTTGAAAAAGAGAAAATATCCAGTGAGCAGCAGTTCTGTGGGTGGAAGTGCCTTGTTAATGCCAGAGGTCAGTGGAGAATGGTCAGACTGGTTCCAGCTGATAGAAAAACAACAGTAACTCAAGTAATCACTGGTTACAACTGAGTTCTGCAGAAGAGCATCTCTGAACGAACAACATGGCCGACCTAAAGGCAAATGGAAAGCAGCAGAAGAACACACCGAGTGACGCTCCAGTCAGCTAAGAACAGGAAACCGAGGCTACAATTCAAGACTGGAAAAATGTCTGGTCTGATGAGTCTCCATTTCTGCTGCAACATTCAGACGGTAGGGTCAGAATTTGGCTTCAACAACATGAAAATATGAATCCATTCTGCCTTGTATCAACAGTTCAGGTTGGTGGTGGTGGTGTAATGGTGTGGGGGATAGTTTCTTAGCACACTTTGGGTCCCATCCCTTTATGACCACAGTGTACCATCTTCTGATGCTACTTCCAGCAGGATAAAGCGATGTCATAAAACTGGAATCATCTCAGACTGGTTTCTAGAACATAATGAGTTCACTGGACTCAAATGTCGTCCACAGTCACCAGATCTCAACCCAATAGATCACCTTTGGGATGTGGTGGAACAGGAGATCGGCGTCATGGATGTGCAGCTGACAAATCTGCAGCAACTGAGAGATTCTATTATATCAATATGGACCAGACTCTCTGAGGAATGTTTCCAGCACCTTGTTGAATCTATTCCACCAAGGATTAAGGCAGTTCTGAAAAAAAAAAAGAAAAAAAAAACCCCGGTTCTAGCAAGGTGTGCTTACTAGGTGTGTTTTAACTAGAAAAACCGGTACCAGGCCTATATTCTGGGTGGGAATTTTTCAGAACTTGCTGCAGTACTTTGAGACTAGTTAAAGAAAACAGTGAGTGACAGAGATTGCTACAAGTTAAACTTGTCAGGTTTATTTTCTTAAAAATAAGTTACCCGTACAACATCCATCATAAAAATGCAAATATCAGTGAGGCTCCATTCCACAGTTGTTCTGACCTCTTCATGGTTCAATAATAAATAGAACAAAAACAAAATACCTTTTATGGTAACACCAATCATTAAGGTACAGTAATGCTCACATTTTCACACATCATACACAATAATAAAGATCTGTTTCTGCTGAGTCAGTGTAAGAAATGAATCAGAGCTAAAGGACAATGCATGAAAGGAAAGAAAATCTTCAACATCCTCAATCTATTTGTGATTTCCTGTAACTTTAACAACTCAACCAGTCATAACAAGGTTAACAAAATAAAATGCCCATTTTATGCAACCTTCTATTGGAGGCACAGAAGTAAAAATAAAGCCTTCCATTATCCTTTGACAAAGGTCCACTGTGATTGGCAGAAATGCGTGACAAAACAATCTTGTTTCTATTCACATAATCTGAAAAAACATTCTAGAGTGGACAACTTTGCTTCAGTTGTTTCCTCCTCCCTTTTGTGTGGTTTTTTTTTAGGCCTGGTGGAGAACCCATTATAGTCGTGCTCTAAACTCCACCCCCTAACCCTGTAAAATGACTTAGTCCAGCACGACTGAGGTGAATGGTTACTAAATTTGTGCTTATATCGGTCTTCAGAGAGACGTGGAAACACTCTGATCTTGTTTACTCAAGGATAAGCCCAGATTTGATTCAATACTAGATCCCAGAGAGCTGTCGGTCTCCAATCTTCAAAGTTGTAGCTCAGTGATTTACATACAGTTCTCCAAGCTTCAGCCACATTTCCTTCCCACTCTTTATTTAGCTGCTATCCTCGTTTTCTTGAGTGTCCATCTTGGAGGTTTCATCCACGTTTTCCAGGGAGTCGGCCCTCTGTATTGAAAACTCGGCAGGGTTCATCCTGGGCAGCATGCACTGCTCTGGGTAGAGCCAAGGCTTCTGGTTGGGTCTGTTCTGCTCCTTCCATTCTGGATACTTCTGTCCTGCCTTAAGTACACTCTTCAAGACCTGAAAAGGAACAGATTATACTCTTTCAGGATTATTCCCCACCTGCACCCTCAGTCAATAAACCTAAAGAAAAATTTTGCATGCTAACACTTGTTTTATGCATAATAAAAACAAAGTATGCCTTCAGACCCAGAAGAGTAATGAAGTCAGTATCAAAATTGTTCCAGAATCTGGTTCCAGTCCTTTTGGAGCTGGATAAGAATTTATTTCAAACTTCTTCTTAAGCAATCATGTTTTTTCATTCATTTAAAATCTTTAAAGACACTTGAACAATGCTTACAAAAAGGACAAACTTGGGTCTAAATAGTTTCAATCAATGCATACCCTGAAAAACCAGTTCCACCAGGATAACCGGCACAAGCTCTAACTGAGATTCTCCTCAGTCAGCAGGTTCAGTTTTACATTTCCGTGGAAACTATTGTCCTTAAGTGTGAAACCGCGCTCTTTTGTGTGCTCACACTTGTGGTGTGTGCACTAAATTCTGCAGGTGGACACACACCCAGCCCGCCAAACCTTACAGCCGCATTTCTGCAGGCTGTACCAAAGGACACGTACCCGAGGAGCAAGGACCTGAGATGCCTTGTTGACCACCCACTTCGGAAGGGAGCCTGAGGACAGAACAGACTTTGAGAAACACGTCCAAAATATTAGAAAAAAAACCCAAAGAGCATGCTTCGGAAATGCACCGACCTTTGGGGTCAGCTTGTGAGAGGTAGATAAAGATGCAGCTCTTTGGCCCAGTGTGCTTGATGTAGTAGCCAGTCAACATGGACACAGCTCTGACCAGGTTACTGTGAATGGGGTATTTCTGTAAGAAAACCACAGGAAATTAATATCATTATATTTATGAAACATTCATTGAAGGTTTAATGTAAAGGTATAACAAACTGATTTAATCCTGTTTTGGTCACCAAAGCAGATGTGTAATAAAGACGTCTGTAGTGGGTGACTCACCGGATGTTTGACTGAGAAGTTTACAATAATGTACTCATCATCTTTAACCTGCCACGAACGCAGAGTCACAACATCCCTGTTTTTTAATGGCTTTGGACAGTTCCCTGTAGAGGAAGAGAACATTTTAGCAAACGATTTTCACACAAACAAACACAAATGTCCCTTAAAAGTAACATATCTGAAGAGGAAGAAGCCAAATAGTAAGAATGTGTCTAAGAAGTTGGATAAACATTTAAATCATAAAGCAAATACAGTTAAAGTCATACATGTGTCTAAGAAGAAAGTAAAAAAATAAATCAGTGTCTTTTCACAGCTCCCACACGAGTGAGCTGTCAGACAAGGATACTTACATGAATAATAGCCCACATCAGCATTATCTGAGAGCCTGGCAATGTCGAAACTATCCAACATGTTGGGATCCCACGTCTTCCTGTACGTGCCGTCATGGATGACATCATACATGGTCGCAGCAGACACGTCTTTGATTGTCATTTTACACTGAAAGACACACAAACTTTGGCTTCACCAAAACACACTGAAAGACACCGACTTCTACCAGACCGAAACACATCCAAACCCAGACTTCTACCTAACAAAACACATCCAAACCCAAACTTCTACCTAACAAAACACATCCAAACCCAAACTTCTACCAGACCAAAACACATCCAAACCCAAACTTCTACCTAACAAAACACACCCAAACCCAAACTTCTACCAGACCAAAACACATCCAAACCCAAACTTCTACCTAACAAAACACATCCAAACCCAAACTTCTACCTAACAAAACACATCCAAACCCAAACTTCTACCTAACAAAACACATCCAAACCCAAACTTCTACCTAACAAAACACATCCAAACCCAAACTTCTACCTAACAAAACACATCCAAACCCAAACTTCTACCTAACAAAACACACCCAAACCCAAACTTCTACCTAACAAAACACATCCAAACCCAAACTTCTACCTAACAAAACACATCCAAACCCAAACTTCTACCTAACAAAACACATCCAAACCCAAACTTCTACCTAACCAAACACATCCAAACCCAAACTTCTACCTAACAAAACACATCCAAACCCAAACTTCTACCTAACAAAACACATCCAAACCCAAACTTCTACCTAACAAAACACATCCAAACCCAAACTTCTACCTAACAAAACACATCCAAACCCAAACTTCTACCTAACAAAACACATCCAAACCCAAACTTCTACCTAACAAAACACATCCAAACCCAAACTTCTACCAGACCAAAACACATCCAAACCCAAACTTCTACCTAACAAAACACATCCAAACCCAAACTTCTACCTAACAAAACACATCCAAACCCAAACTTCTACCTAACAAAACACATCCAAACCCAAACTTCTACCTAACAAAACACATCCAAACCCAAACTTCTACCAGACCAAAACACATCCAAACCCAAACTTCTACCTAACAAAACACATCCAAACCCAAACTTCTACCTAACAAAACACATCCAAACCCAAACTTCTACCTAACAAAACACATCCAAACCCAAACTTCTACCTAACAAAACACATCCAAACCCAAACTTCTACCAGACCAAAACACATCCAAACCCAAACTTCTACCAGACCAAAACACATCCAAACCCAAACTTCTACCTAACAAAACACATCCAAACCCAGACTTCTACCTAACAAAACACATCCAAACCCAAACTTCTACCTAACAAAACACATCCAAACCCAAACTTCTACCTAACAAAACACATCCAAACCCAAACTTCTACCTAACAAAACACATCCAAACCCAGACTTCTACCTAACAAAACACATCCAAACCCAAACTTCTACCTAACCAAACACATCCAAACCCAAACTTCTACCTAACAAAACACATCCAAACCCAAACTTCTACCTAACAAAACACATCCAAACCCAAACTTCTACCTAACAAAACACATCCAAACCCAGACTTCTACCTAACAAAACACATCCAAACCCAGACTTCTACCTAACAAAACACATCCAAACCCAAACTTCTACCTAACAAAACACATCCAAACCCAAACTTCTACCTAACAAAACACATCCAAACCCAAACTTCTACCTAACAAAACACATCCAAACCCAAACTTCTACCTAACAAAACACATCCAAACCCAAACTTCTACCTAACAAAACACATCCAAACCCAAACTTCTACCTAACAAAACACATCCAAACCCAAACTTCTACCTAACAAAACACATCCAAACCCAAACTTCTACCAGACCAAAACACATCCAAACCCAAACTTCTACCTAACAAAACACATCCAAACCCAAACTTCTACCTAACAAAACACATCCAAACCCAAACTTCTACCTAACAAAACACATCCAAACCCAAACTTCTACCTAACAAAACACATCCAAACCCAAACTTCTACCAGACCAAAACACATCCAAACCCAAACTTCTACCTAACAAAACACATCCAAACCCAGACTTCTACCTAACAAAACACATCCAAACCCAGACTTCTACCTAACAAAACACATCCAAACCCAAACTTCTACCTAACAAAACACATCCAAACCCAAACTTCTACCTAACAAAACACATCCAAACCCAAACTTCTACCTAACAAAACACATCCAAACCCAAACTTCTACCAGACCGAAACACATCCAAACCCAAACTTCTACCTAACAAAACACATCCAAACCCAAACTTCTACCTAACAAAACACATCCAAACCCAAACTTCTACCTAACAAAACACATCCAAACCCAAACTTCTACCTAACAAAACACATCCAAACCCAAACTTCTACCTAACAAAACACATCCAAACCCAAACTTCTACCTAACAAAACACATCCAAACCTAAACTTCTACCTAACAAAACACATCCAAACCCAAACTTCTACCTAACAAAACACATCCAAACCTAAACTTCTACCTAACAAAACACATCCAAACCCAAACTTCTACCTAACAAAACACATCCAAACCCAGACTTCTACCTAACAAAACACATCCAAACCCAGACTTCTACCTAACAAAACACATCCAAACCCAGACTTCTACCTAACAAAACACATCCAAACCCAAACTTCTACCTAACAAAACACATCCAAACCCAAACTTCTACCTAACAAAACACATCCAAACCCAAGTTTCTACCTAACAAAACACATCCAAACCCAGACTTCTACCTAACAAAACACATCCAAACCCAAACTTCTACCTAACAAAACACATCCAAACCCAAACTTCTACCTAACAAAACACATCCAAACCCAAACTTCTACCAGACCAAAACACATCCAAACCCAAACTTCTACCTAACAAAACACATCCAAACCCAAACTTCTACCAGACCAAAACACATCCAAACCCAAACTTCTACCTAACAAAACACATCCAAACCCAAACTTCTACCTAACAAAACACATCCAAACCCAAACTTCTACCTAACAAAACACATCCAAACCCAAACTTCTACCTAACAAAACACATCCAAACCCAAACTTCTACCTAACAAAACACATCCAAACCCAAACTTCTACCTAACAAAACACATCCAAACCCAAACTTCTACCTAACAAAACACATCCAAACCCAGACTTCTACCTAACAAAACACATCCAAACCCAAACTTCTACCTAACAAAACACATCCAAACCCAGACTTCTACCTAACAAAACACATCCAAACCCAGACTTCTACCTAACAAAACACATCCAAACCCAGACTTCTACCTAACAAAACACATCCAAACCCAAACTTCTACCTAACAAAACACATCCAAACCCAAACTTCTACCTAACAAAACACATCCAAACCCAAACTTCTACCTAACAAAACACATCCAAACCCAAACTTCTACCTAACAAAACACATCCAAACCCAAACTTCTACCTAACAAAACACATCCAAACCCAGACTTCTACCTAACAAAACACATCCAAACCCAGACTTCTACCTAACAAAACACATCCAAACCCAAACTTCTACCTAACAAAACACATCCAAACCCAAACTTCTACCTAACAAAACACATCCAAACCCAAACTTCTACCTAACAAAACACATCCAAACCCAAACTTCTACCTAACAAAACACATCCAAACCCAAACTTCTACCAGACCAAAACACATCCAAACCCAAACTTCTACCTAACAAAACACATCCAAACCCAAACTTCTACCAGACCAAAACACATCCAAACCCAAACTTCTACCTAACAAAACACATCCAAACCCAGACTTCTACCTAACAAAACACATCCAAACCCAAACTTCTACCTAACAAAACACATCCAAACCCAAACTTCTACCTAACAAAACACATCCAAACCCAAACTTCTACCTAACAAAACACATCCAAACCCAAACTTCTACCAGACCAAAACACATCCAAACCCAAACTTCTACCTAACAAAACACATCCAAACCTAAACTTCTACCTAACAAAACACATCCAAACCCAGACTTCTACCTAACAAAACACATCCAAACCCAGACTTCTACCTAACAAAACACATCCAAACCCAAACTTCTACCTAACAAAACACATCCAAACCCAGACTTCTACCTAACAAAACACATCCAAACCCAAACTTCTACCTAACAAAACACATCCAAACCCAAACTTCTACCAGACCAAAACACATCCAAACCCAAACTTCTACCTAACAAAACACATCCAAACCCAAACTTCTACCTAACAAAACACATCCAAACCCAGACTTCTACCTAACAAAACACATCCAAACCCAAACTTCTACCAGACCAAAACACATCCAAACCTAAACTTCTACCTAACAAAACACATCCAAACCCAGACTTCTACCTAACAAAACACATCCAAACCCAGACTTCTACCTAACAAAACACATCCAAACCCAAACTTCTACCTAACAAAACACATCCAAACCCAAACTTCTACCAGACCAAAACACATCCAAACCCAAACTTCTACCTAACAAAACACATCCAAACCCAAACTTCTACCTAACAAAACACATCCAAACCCAAACTTCTACCTAACAAAACACATCCAAACCCAGACTTCTACCTAACAAAACACATCCAAACCCAAACTTCTACCTAACAAAACACATCCAAACCCAAACTTCTACCTAACAAAACACATCCAAACCCAGACTTCTACCTAACAAAACACATCCAAACCCAAACTTCTACCTAACAAAACACACCCAAACCCAAACTTCTACCTAACAAAACACATCCAAACCTAAACTTCTACCTAACAAAACACATCCAAACCCAAACTTCTACCTAACAAAACACATCCAAACCCAAACTTCTACCTAACAAAACACATCCAAACCCAAACTTCTACCTAACAAAACACATCCAAACCCAAACTTCTACCTAACAAAACACATCCAAACCCAAACTTCTACCAGACCGAAACACATCCAAACCCAAACTTCTACCAGACCGAAACACATCCAAACCCAAACTTCTACCTAACCAAACACATCCTAACAGGGAGGAACTTCTATAAAGCACATCCAAGCACACACACACACACACACTCACGTGCGAACAACTACACAAAACCCCGTGGACTTACCCTGATTTTGTGGACTTTAGGAGCGGTGTTTGGAGGTGGAATTTCGATCCAGACCTGCATGTCATTTTTATTGTATTTGCTCTGCCAGTTCTCGGTTGATAAACACTGCCTTTTGAAGTCAGCAAAGACCTCGTCGTCGGGTAAAATACTGGCTCGGGTCATGTTCGGTTCCGTGTCCGCCTGCTTGGGCTGTCGTAGGTGCGGGATCCTCCACGCCGGCTGCTTTAAGGCTTGTGCGGCGCTGCGGCTCCGCTCTCGCTGATATATGCGCGCCGATCACCGATCAGGTCGAGCAGGATTCTTCCGCCAAATTCCTGAGCCATCCCTTCAAACCAACACCTTCTAAACCCAGGTGAGAACGGAGGGAGGGTTGCCACGCCCCCATCAGAGACAGCGAACAGGAATCGTGAGCGGCGGTTCCAGGCCAACCTCTGAGCTGTGACATAAAACATCTCTTTGGAGTGGGAACTGAACGACAGACAGGCGGCTACTGAATCTGGAATGATCCGGATTGAAAAGCAAACAGAGACTGGATTTGGAAATGCGGAAGTTAGTCAATAAATTATGATTAATGTCTGTCAGATCATTAACTCTGGACTAAGGAGAAATACACTATGCAGGCTTTTTAAGGGTTAAGAATTTACACAATATGAACAAAGTGTTAAAGGTTACTCTTTACAACCACACCTAGTCAACCCTGTTGACAGCAGCTGGTTTCAATGGGTGGACTTGACCTATCTGCAGCCCCAAAGGGGCAGCGAATGCCCCTTACCAGTGTTTGCATTCTTTTTTATTGAACTTTTCTGTAAACAAAAAAACAATACATGTTTAGATACATTAAAAACATCTCTCTTTCTTCTATGTAAAAGGGGTAGAAAACATGTTTTCTTCTTTTTCCAGGCACAATATCTTGTTTTTCTCGCTTATGGAAATTAAAATGAACAATAGAAGGTAAAGGAACTTTGGACTTCAATGAAATTCTTCATAGGTTTTGTGCGATTCTAGGTCAAACAAGGCATAAAGAGTAAAAAAATATATAAGGTGATTGTGGTTTGAAAAATTAAATTTGCCAGACAAGCAAACATTTGCACCTCCCGTGCAACATTCAATTTGCCGCTCTTTTATTTTAAGAATAGTTTGACTTGAAGGTGCGTTCCTAATTACAGACTGTAAAGGCGTGTCTTGATGCCACCGTACTCTAGTTTTACATGATCCCGTCACATTCATGTCACCACACCCCAATTGTACTATTGCATACCAATGATTCATTAACTAACAAATAGTTTCAGTCTACTTTGGGGAAGTGCGTCACTTAGTGAGTGGTGTCACACGCAACATGTTACTGTAAAAATGCTCATTTTTCCATATAAAAACAAAAACATACCAAATGTACTTTTGGTGAAATATCTTTATTTTGTGATAGGCCTACACTTGTGTTTCATTAACTCTCCTTTTTCTTTTTTTTTTTTTTTACATAAGATAGTAGTAGTACATTTTTCACACAAACGTTCCTAAACACGAGTGGACATATTTCCAATAGACAGACACCATTCAGAATAGGACAAAGCAGAGTATTTAGTCTGTGACAATTAAAGAGCTGCTTATGATAAAACGCAATGCAATTCAATCTTTAAATCATCTTTTTAAAAAGCCATAAAAAAATAAAAACGAAAGCATCAGCAAGTGACCGGTGTTTTTTTTTTGTTGTTCTGTGGTTAGCTGGTTGACTTGTGTTAACACTCGTGTGTCTGTGAATATAATATAGCTGTTAACCAAGCTCACAACACAGGAGAAAACAGGCATGTGGAGCTGCAGCAGACACGCAACAATAAATAAAAAATAATAACTATGCGTGTCAGCCTTTGTACTTTTGGTCAAGCTAACAATGTCGGTCCAATTTACAAAATAAATAAATGCATGAGTGAGGCAACACAGGAAAAAATACTCCAACTAACATCTCTGAACTGTTTATTTATTTTTAACAGCAAGGTTGTTAGTAAGCATTAGCTGTATCTGAGGACATCTACCTACCAGCTCTAATAAACAACTAGTGAAGCCACGAACCAGTCAGCAGGCTTCTTTGATATCTTACAATATTGTGGCTTGATTTAGTGCACAACATGGTGAACAAACAAGCAAGGCATCAGTGTTCTTATCCAAAGAAATCCTGCATGGTGAGCATGCTCTATGTTCATAAGGTGGTGTAATCAACAACACAAACCAACAATGAAGATGATGGTTAAGTCGTAATGCCTTCAAAGTGAGGCTTGATAGGAAAAGCGAAACACAAGGCGTTTCTGAACTTTTATTTATCTAGGGGATCAAATAATTGATCACTCCTTCTCAGATGCATGCATGCAACTACTGCAACTGTTTATTGGTAGTTACTGATATTTTGAATGTCATTTGGGGGGATTACTCTGGAAAAAAACAATGGACATAATTCCCTTATTAATCATCCATTTGCAGCACTGTTTTAAAAGCAATTTGACACTTTAGGTTTGGCTTTTAAACCAGTATTTTATGCTTTTTAATGCACGAGTTTGATTGGCTGCAGACTAAAGCAATCAACTCACTGGGGAGATTCTGTCTGTATTTCCTCAAAATGTGAAGGGAAATAAGCCAGTAAAGATCGTTGCAAGCAAATTCTTCTCTTAAAATAAAATGAAATAAAACAGCAGACAATTAAAATCTTAGTCATGTAAATAATCCCAAGCAGTTTAACTTTACAACGACAAGAGTAACAGCACTAAGATCAGAACTGTGCAATAACTCAAGAGCGGTTAGCTATGTTGGTCTGCAATCCTATATAAAGTCATGCAACTGGATGAAAACCTGGTCTAACATACTCTTTACCTTAAATGTTTATGTCTGAAATAACCCCGCCCCCTCCCAAGATAATCAAGTTCAGGACAGTAATGCACATCCACACAGTTACTTTGAAAAGTCACTGAGTTGAGAAGAGGGGGAAAGAAAGAAAGAGTGTTCCTCCATCAGGGTGAGTGAAGAGAGTGGCCACGAAGAGAAAAGCTGTTGGTGGGAGGGAGACAGGCTGGTCGGGACCAACGTGTACTAGCATGAGCAGCTGCTCTCCGTGACAGTCATCTCTGGCTGCTTCTCCAGCTTGATGTCGATCACTGAGGCAATGGGTTAAGCAACATAGTCATAGAATTGCAAGTTTTCACTTCAGAGTTTTCAGTATCTGATGCCGTCATCTGAACGGTGTGCTATCCTCATTTCCTGTAAATATAAAATGTGCTTTCAAACAGGAGGAACCTTTCTTTTCTGTTTTAACTTGCAACTGCAGAGGGAAGTGCAAGTGTTGACGCTGCAGAATCTGAGGTATAAAAATACAATTGGATTTTTATTCAAAGTTGCTGCAAGTGATCAGGGGGGAATCTTGTGAAAACCTGCTTTTTAAAATATTTTTTCTTCTTAGAATATAGACAGGATCAAGCTTTTAATTTGAAGTATAGTCTTTTATAAATATACTTCTTTCCTGAAAAGGTCTTTGTGGGTTACCTGCATGCTGGAAGTAAATAAATTGATTTGAAGTTAAAATGTGGGGGACTTCATTTTCTGTTAATGATAGCTCCATTAAGTGATAAGGATACTGTCCTCTTTGCTTTTCTCCGGTGCGCTGTCCATCCCAGGCAAAGCAGCAGCAACGCGTCGGAACAGCTGGGAGACAAAGAAGAAAGAGCGTTACAACCTAGCTTATTGAGCAACAACAAAAACAGTAACGGCCATAGAAAGCTTTGTTTAAAAAAAAACAAAAAAACTAGGCAACCACAATGAACAGCTGACCACGTTTGTTATGAGCTCCCTGCAGTATGAGGATCTTCAATCACAGGAAACAGGCTTTAACAGCTAATTAAACTATACAACAAGCCTGTCATTGATGACACAATATGAGATAACTAGAGTTTAAACATTTATACAAGTCTGCTCAAAATGGGTCCTTCAAGAACCAACCAAAACAACATGATGCATCATGGTGAGTCAGAAAAAGAATTAACTATAGAAGAAACAAGGGCCATGTTTGCTCATATATTTACATAAAGTAGCTATAACTACATGTCCAAGTTTAAAGAGCTTCTTCTATTTTAAGGCACTTAATGAGGATTAAGACAACCCAAAAAAGTAAACAAGTCAAGAAAGTCCAAAAGATGAAAAAGCAAAACAATCATCACGATAAAATGACGACCCAGAACTGTAGCACCCAAGTGAAAAGTTACAAAACTGTTACAACACGTTTCATATCAGCATATACAAATCAAGATTTGCATGCATGAGGGGAGCAGTCCCATTCACTTTCAACATCTAACAGAATGCTAACATAATGTAGAGTAAACAACTTCACTGATCAAGTATAAAACTAATCTCGGATAAGGTTGAAATTTTTTGATGTGGAAATAAATAAATAAACAGATAGATACACAAATAAATAAATAAATAAATAAAAGAATGAGTGCATCAATTCTGAAAGGGAACATTTCTGGTTGAAAAACAAACAAAAAGAGCTAATCAATATAAACCACATGGTAGTGAGACTTATAACATGTATGCAAAGCAGGTGTTTTCAAGTCACATCTACACCTTGAAAAGCAACCAACCAAACCAATTACAACCAAGACTAACTCAATAAAATAAACAGCAGAAGAAAAACAAACAGTAATTACTTTTCTGGCAACAGGGGAAGCCAAAATAAGATGTCAGGAATGGCTGCATGAAAAGGTTATATACCCTTTAAGTATGGCAGCATGTGTGGTTTCAATATTAAAAGATCTTTAAAACTAAAGTGCAATAAACAAAACTTCCCAAGACATGTGCTTAGAGATTTTGAGTTAAATGTAAACTTAAATTAAAAGAAAACTTGTTCAACACTAACTAGAGTAAAACACAAATATATCTGTCAGTTACCAATTCTGTAAGTCGTCCCACTTAAAGCGAGAATCCAGAAAATCTGGTTTACTTATTTGCACGATGATGCAGAAAATAAGTATTTAGTCGTTTAATTACTTTGTAACGTAATCCTGGTCAACAATGACACGTTTTTATTAGTCTCCAGGCTTGCAGCGGAGCAGCTATTTTGGTCCATTCTTTCATTCAGATCTCCTTGAGAGCTGTGATGTTTGGAACCGTTGCTGGGCAACAGACTTGACTTCATTCACAGATTCTCTGTTGGATTGAAGTCCAGAGACTGGCTAGACCACTCATGATCCTTGAAATGCTTTTCTGTGTAACCACTCCTTTGTTGCCAGGGTGATGTGTTTGCATCATTGCAGGCCACAATACTATCACTGATGGCAAGAGGCTTTTGTCTGAAATCTCACTATCCACAGCCCCATACATCTCTTTAATACAGATCACTCGTCCTTTCCTGCCCACCGTAACACACACATAGCGAGTATGGTGTTCTTGGGCAAGTGGCGGTAATACCAAAGAGTTCAAGCTTGGTCTGATCTGAACCTCTCACCTTTAAAAGCAGAACAACCTACAGAATCCGGACCTGACTAATACTTTTTTCTACACTGCTTCGTGTACAGCGAGTAGTTTAATCAAATACTCTTCCAGTCACGATAGACAAAGTTTAGGGTCAATTATCTCAATATTTCCTAAATAGAAAGTCACACCTGCCAGCAAAGACTTATTTCTTAAGAGGATATATAGTTACTTCTTCACATACCCACAAAACTAGAAACTAAACTACGGGACTGATCTCAGTTTTGATTCTTTGAAATTAAAATAACTGCTCAGCAGAAAAGTGGCTTATTGAATTGTTTGCATTACTTGTCACATATGAAGCTAAATTTTACAACTCTACACAGATTGTTTTAATAAAAACATCCGGTGTAAACAAGTAAGTTTTACATCAATGTAACAAATGTTATGAATAATGTTAAACAACAGGCTATTGAAGGAGGCATGTTATGCTAAGCATCTACAAAACTACCAGAAGAAAACTGAGCTCCCCTTTAAGTTTTATGAAACTAAACAATTAGTTGGAATTTTATAATAAAGTGTTTAAACCTAAAAATATTAACATTTTTTGAAGTTTTTTTTTTTTTGAAGTTCAGAATATAAGACTGAAATGGAATAAACAAAATTGTTTGCCATATTTCCATTTGGAACCAGAAATGTTCAGTAAGCAGTGATTGGTCCAAGTAGGTCTAAGTCAACATTTCTATGGCAACCACTCTCACCTATTAGAAGTGAGCATGTTGGAAGTTCACACCCATATCGTTTGAAAGCGTCCTCGGGAGAATCTGTCAAATGCTTTGAATGTTCAATGTGAGACCACATACTTTTAGAAAGCAGTCTGATTGTCCAGTTATAACTTAAACAACAGATACATGAAAATAGGATTAGCAAGAACGTGTTTAAAAAAAAAACGTAGCAGAGCTAGAATGGTTATCCTGAAAAATAGAATGAGTATTAGCTGTTTATTTCTCAATAGGAGTCTACGAGATTTTGGCTTTGTGGAACCAGTGAGTACTTCCTATTTGGAACGCCAGAGGGGAGGAGTCACTCAGTCCAGTTAGCACACACAGTAAATGGTTCTGGCTCGATAAAAACTATATGAAACTTGCTTTGGTTTGACAAACCAACCATTAGATGTTAGCGGATGATGAGGAGCACACGATCCTCATGCTAAACTATTTCACACAAACAGTTTATATATTTGTGACCTGATTTTGTAGCAACCAGACTTAATTATGTTCCATCTAAAACAAGTATTAGTGGTTTACTTTATTATTAAATTTGTTGTCAAACGTCCTAATATTCTACTGGTACTGATTTTAAACAAAATATTTAACATGAGGATGGTCTTATTCTGAAAGTGGCTTTAGAGTGAATAAGACTTGGTGCTGACATGGCTGGTTTAATAAACTGTTTAGCAAACAGACTACACATGTTTAAGGGTAAACAGTTCCCCAACTATTCATATCTTGTGTAGTGTATTATTCCACATAACTTTAAATAAAAATTGCACCTTGCAAATAAGAATTATCTCCAATACAATCCTTATAAAGTTGCCACAGTTTAACAGGTCATCAACATGAATAGTTCAAGTCAAAACTTACCAACTAGCAAAGTCTGCAGAGGTGAAACTACAACTACAAGATTTCATTCAGATCAGAGTTTAAAACAACATAATGATGAGTTATGACAAGTGAGGAAAAAGAAAAGTACATGAAAAGTAGATAAAATGAAGAGAAAGATTTGAAAGACTTAAGAGTCTCTACCTTTTAAAAACAGAATTGCTACCTGTTTGACATTGTAGCCAGTCTTTGCGCTGGTTTCAATGAACATGACATTCAGTTCCTTAGCTCTCTGCTCGCCCTCCTCCGTGGTGATCTGTCTGCTCCGGTCAAAGCAGAAAGGGAGAAGGACGAAGAGACAGATATGGAAAGAAATATTGTAGAGAACAAGCCGAAAGGGGAAGGGGAGAGAGAAACAAACAGAGCTCAACACAGATTATTGCTTGAAAAATGAAAAAAAGAGGTTAGTTTTTAACTTAAACAGAAAAGGAGACAAAGGGAGAAAAGCTGTTGGCTTAGGAAAGATGAGGGACCAAGAAACTGACCTAACAGATCACTCAGTCAGGTGTCATAATGCACTGAGTGAAAAAAGCCTGCAAGTAAGGCCAACTCATTTACAGGCTTCTATGACCCTGGCTAGAAACTGCATATTAACTTAGAATTACACGTTTGTTGCCGCACACCAACCTGTTTGACGTTATAACCAGCCTTGGCGCTGGTTTCTATGTACATCACATTGAGTTCACGAGCTTTCCTCTCTGCCGCTTCAACAGAAACTTGCCTGCCATGTTGCCAGGAAGGGGAGTGGAGGGGGAAGTGGACAGGTTGGCATGCAGTTTTGAGGGGAAACACATACAACGACAAAAACAAATGAATAATAATAATAATATTAAATCAATTCAAAATGACAAGAAATAAAAACCACCAAGTAAATAAAGAAAAAAGGGAACAGATAAACCAAAACAAGTTCAACTGGTAAGAAAAAATAAATGTACTTAATGTACAATAAAATGACTGGAACATAAAGGGGGATGAATGTCAAAATAGGGCAAGATGCACTGAGGGGAAGAACAATGGGATTCCAGGCTTTGGTGAAGCTCATATACAGCAAACTATTCACTACCAAGAGTTTCTCATATGCATAAAAATGGTAAAACAGCATAACTGTAAGTAGAAAGTTCAAAAGAATCCCTGCTGTAATCATCCACATCATCATACAGCCTTGTACCTTTTATCCGCTAAGTCCGTTTTGTTCCCGACAAGCATGATAATGACATCACTTCCTCTCTCTGTTCTGACATCATCTATCCATTTTGAAGTTTGCTGAAAGGAGTTGAGATCTGAAGGAAAAAAAAGATAAATATAGCAAACAATGTAATAATCTGCCATTCCATCATTAAAAAAAGCATTAGCTACAATTAAAAGTAACACTGTTATCTAACAAAAAACAAAGCATCCGACAGAAACCGCAAACTAGATTAGTAAAGGAAAATTTCAGAACATAAGCTTGAAAGAAATACTTATTTTAGAATTAGTTTAGGTTAGTCAACAGCAGGAAGTAAGAAGTAACTAGTTTATAAGACCACTACATTAGGGTGACAGCCTCAACTCACTGGTTATGTCATAAACAACCACAGCAATGGTAGAGTCACGGATGTAGCTTGGAATTAAGCTACGAAAACGTTCCTGTCCAGCAGTGTCCCAAAGCTGGAGTCGAACCTGAAGGTTGGAGTGAAGAAGAGCAGAAAGGCAAAAAGAGGGGAACACGTGAAAAGAGGCAAAAGGAAAAAAATAGAAAGTGGAGACCAAAGCAGAAAGGTTTCGGAAGCCAAGCGAATATGAAAATATGGAGTGAAAAAGTAAGCAGAAAAAAAAACTACATGCATAAAGCAGAGATGGGGAGTTTTATGCACACAAGAGGTGGAAACAAAACCCTAGCTGAATTAAATTCAGGCAGTTATGAAGAATCTCAGCACATAAGGTAAAATAGACACTTATTTGGTCTATTGGCCTGTTATGTCAGCATTTTATAAAGCACAGGCAGATTTAGATGATGCTGGAAAAGACTTTTCCACCACATCCGATACAGTCATGACGTCTAATAGGGTTTTTAATGCAGGTAAATGCTTGATTTGTGTCCTTAACATGTTAAACCAGGACATGGAGTTTAGGCAAGGCTCTGATACCTACTGGCTATGTCATAAACCACCACAGCGGCGGCTGAGTCTCGGATGTAACTTGGGATGAGGCTGCGGAAACGCTCTTGTCCAGCTGTATCCCAAAGCTGTAGCCGGATCTTTGACCAGCCATGATACAAATGTTGTAACGGGGCGAGGGGGGGCATTTTAATGTCCAGCAGGGGGGTGGGATGAAAGGAAAACAATATTAAAAAGAATAAATAAACAGGGATGGGAGCTAAAAACATGAAAACATCTTTATCAAAATAAAAGGCAAAATCTAGGTCAATGTAAAAAAAAAAAACAACGTGAAATGGTGAGAGGGAAATGTATAGTGCCCATTACATAGAAAGCACATGCATGCACTTTCAGCACTTTAAAAATGACAATGGATTGATGACAGCACCAGGAAGAGAACAGACTTACCGTGCGATCTTCTAGGTACATGGTTTTTGACAAAAAGTCGATGCCAATTGTTGCCTGCAATGCAAATGTTTGCAATGAAATAACAAATGTAGTATTGAACATTTTTATAAATCAAAAATGTAGGAAAATATACTTTATAAATGGCAATAGCTTTATCTAAAAAAAAATTAAAGACCATTTTAAAAACTTTGAAATTGCATATACAACAGCATATAAATAGCAAATTACTCAAATAATCAGATTGTTCTTTTATGTTCAGTTCCAAACACCTGGTACAGGACATGATCGCGTTCTGATCCAGGAAGATTCAAATTCAGCTCAGTGGTCTTGTGGTAGAGTGTCTGTCCTGAGACTGGAAAATTGTGAGTTTAACTCCAGGCTGAGTCATACCACTCTAAAAATGGGACCCAACGCCTCCCTACTTCACACTCGGCATTAAGGAGTTGTGGGGGGTTAATATGGTAAATGGTTCCCAATTGCGACTGTGTCTGCAGCTCACTGCTCCCCCAGGGGATGAGTCAAATACAGTGAACAAAAACATGAATAATGGGACTTTAACTTTAAATGTGTGACTGTATAATACTAGTAGATATAGTTATTTACCAGGCTACTGAAAATCTGTTTTTGGACACAAATCAACTCTATGAGACATTATTTCATTTATAATGAAACCTTCAATGCAATTTCCCACTAGGGACAGTAAAATAAATCTTTATTTAAACTGACAAGTCAACTAAAAAGTGATTCTCATTTCAATTACATTTTTTTATTTCATTTTTGGGGTACGCTGGGTAAAGAAAATTTCAAGAAATACCAAAATATGAATACATGATGAACACTTTAGTTCACATTTGAAAATGAACACTCAAATTGGACATATAATGTTTTACCTGATAAGTGTTGTCGAAACTGTCATACATGAACCTGGTAATCAGAGAGGTCTTCCCCACTGTTCAGACAAACGTGTTAAAATACATTATGACAATTGAAGAACAATGTTCTGATTTGTTGATATAATTAAGTATTATGTCACCCAACTTCTGATGTACTATCTAAATAAATAAATGCACGGACTGTGTCACTATTCATGCGAGTAAAGAGTCACTAAAGCACAGTAGACGATGAAGAACCCACACGGTGAGCTGGCAGTCTGGGCGGAGCCACATAATTTGGAAATTTAAAATGGTTTCTTCTCTAGACATTTCGTCCTTGGCGCAACACTTAATAGTCAAGCTATTAACAAATAAAATATAAATATTTTAAAATGTACAAAACACAGTTACACCTAAAAGCTCCAGTTACAACAATCTCTAAATAAAAATTCCGGGCTGAGTGAATCTGTGGCCGACGTGGCTCTAAAAGATGCTGCCAGCAACTAAGTAGCTACATGTAAAACATCCAACTAAACACTGTACCACCGAAAGCGAGGATTAACATAAAATGATGAAATTAAAGTTGAGAAAATGCACATTAGTTTGAGTTAATGTTCACAAACAGGCTGAATTGTGCTACTCGCTGGTAAAGAGCGAGCTCAGCTAGCTACATCTATGCTAATGGATGCTGCGGATGGAGATACTCGGATCTAAGCTAATAAAATTAATTGATTCATTTAGACAACATGTCATATTATGCATTAACTTTAGTGTAAAGTCCACGGCAATGCAGTTCATTATGTTTTATTTGCAATTATTCTTTTGAAACATTGGAAAGTATTTGGCCAGTTTAGCAAGTTACCGCTAGCTAATGGCAGCTACCTTATGACATCATCGCTACTGCAAAACATGTAGGCAGATAGTTACGTCTTTAAGCCAAATTATTCTCAGACGTATGTTTTTTCTTTACGAAATCATCTTTTAAACTCATAATTTATGTCACAACTAGAACAATAACCTTACTAACAGAGCCATCACGATTAGCTAAGGAATTAGCTGACCCTTCCTACAACATTTCCTTCGGATACCGGGACAAACTTAAGACTTTTTCGTAGAACATCATAAACATCTTACCACTCTGTTCACCCAGAAAGACGAGTTTAAACTTCCGTAGAGGGTTGCCAAACTCTCCGCCGCCGGTCGTAGTTGACATTTTGTCAAAAAAGATACAGCTAAACTAGCTGACCGGCTAACGATGTGATGTCTAGACTGTAGAGAACCAGACGGAGCAGCTAGCTCTAGCATTAACCAGCGCTTTTGTTATCTCAGGTAGAATGTGATGAGACAGCGCCGCCTATGAGATAGCTGAGGAACTGCAAAGACCTTAAGAAAACGCTTTTATCTTGCAAAACGGTTTGGCTTCCTTCCTTCATGTCTCTTGGAGCTTTGAAAAAATGATGCTCGTGTCATTTGAGCACATGCATGTAAATTAGTGGCGTTTTTCAGAGAAGAACATTCAGACAACTGGAAAAAAAATGTTTTCTGTTTTAGAACTAGCAATAGAAAAAAAAATGAATGTATACTTACATTTTTATTTAATAGGGGTGTAACAATTTGAACTATGATTCGCTTTATATCATAATTTGTAATTGCTGATACATATTCATAGTCGATTCAATCAAAATGACTGAACTAATATCAATTCAGGACATTTTTAAACAAAACTTCAACCAGTGTGACTCAGAGATAAATACCTGGGTCCTCAACAGAGCAATGCAGGGGACATTTTCTAGATTCCTTTAATTTCTTGCAAGATAATTAAGTGTAAGTTAAATATGTGTACAAACAAGTAAACAAGAATTAATGTCAAATCCATTCACATTTTAATTTCATAAAGTTCAGCCCACTGTTGTTTTTCCACATCAAAATCATACAAAGGAAGCACCATTAGTGCAATCTACCACACTGATTGTACAGTTATGACTTTGCAAAATTCAGTGTTTCCACCCTGTTGGGCCGCAATGATGGTTGATCAGATCATTTTTTGCTGCCATGACATGTGTGTTGTCTGCTGTGATGACACTCTTACGTTCTAGTAAATAAATCTACGTACCTTAAACCAAATGGTATTTTACAATATTGGTCATAGCCGATTTATTTTATTTTGAAACAATTTTATAATGATATTGGTTGATTCAAACTTGTCTTAGATTGATCAATCTGGTTGAATTGTAGGAATATAAATCAATTCATCGATTAAGTTGATTAATTGTTACACTCCAACAATTTTTCTAATTTATATTATCATATTTGGTGTATTTATGGAACATATATATTTGTTATTTAGTTAAACATTTGATCTCAAGAGTTATTGACCTGACATAGAAACACTGACTTCTAAAAGCTGTTTTGTGTTGTTTGAACAATATATTAATCTTTCCCTATTTATTGTATTCATTTAAAGTCTAAACGAGGAAAACAGAGCAAATACGAACACAAAGGCTTGTTTTGGGGCAGAATGTTTATTTCAATGTAATAAAAGACAGTGAAGGCTTTGAGGATTCTCCACAGCTGCAAGTTGATTCAATACCCCTCTTTCTATCTTATAACACAAATATAAATAAAGAGTAAATTAACTCTGCAACGTTAAACAATTAGCTAACAAAAAAAAATGATTAACTTATATTCTACAGTGATTTCTTTAGAAAACGTGCAGTACATTTATTTGTTATCATTTAATATTTAGATTGACAGCAAATGTAATACAGACAGACCATTATATAACATTTCAAAATGAAATTTTTTCTGAAAAATGTAAAGATAGTAATGACTGCATGGTATTTTGTGGTGTCTGTTGTTGAGGTACACTGCGTTTCCTTTTTCACCCCTCCACAGGCTCCATGTTGACGTCTGTCCTGTAAAATGAAGACCACCTATGTTTTTTTTGCAACATATGGAATGCATTTTGTTTATTTTTGTGACAGCTATCCAAAAATGGTCAAACTGCATATTTTTTTAAATGCTTCATTCTTGTGAGGAGTAACTATCTTATCTTTCTATCTTTTCCAGAAAACAGATGAAAATAGCAACTGCCTGTCACTAAGACCAAAGCACGACTAATTGTCGGTTTATTTTTTTGGTGAAAAACTATGTCATACTTACACTTCTGTTCATTAAACACAAGTGGAATGCAGTAAAGAGTCAGAAGAAGATAATTATTGTAGAATGAATTTTGTAAAAACAAACAGCAATAATTTGCCCGACATTTTAATGAAACTGAGCATAAAACAGCTTACCTGCAGGTTTTGGAGACATCAGAGTTAGCGGAACCTCCAAAACAACATCACTGAAATTATATTAAAAAACAAACAAATGTGACATTTGTAAAAATCGAAAATATATTTTTTCACACAAAGATAAAAAGTTATAAGAAATAAATGGCAATGTTTACCTTCCTGTGAGACCACCCAGCATTCTTTGGGGAGGAAATATGAAAAAATGCAATGGTTACAACAGTCAGATATGTTGCAGAGTTTTCATGTATCATCATTGAAAATGTGCCCTGTAGCCAAAGCTCACCCTCCTCCACACACTGTAACAGCAACTTTGACTTTATAGGAAACGAGGATTCCTTGCAATTCTCTTTCGCCTTGTCCGCTGTGAGGAGACAGGAATAGTTTTCCTTCAGCACTTTAGGATTTGGTTTAAGACACAGTAAGTGGATGACACACTGTATAGCTGCATTAGTGCCACTGATAAAGAGGATGAAAGCCTATCCTGGTCTCACTCTAAGCTCTTTTGGGTGCAGAGAAAGTAGATAGCCTTACAGAGTTGTGGATGCCAAGTTGGTGTCCTCATCTTTTAGCCGTCCGTCTACAGCCAGACCTCTTTTCTCTTTGTTGTTGGCCAGCAGGGGAATCACTTGGAAGGACTTCTCAAATGTAGAGTTGGCTCCTACAGTCTCCCTGTGTATTATGAGAGGAATCAGTCAAAAACAAATAAAGTTTGCTTAAGAGTTCATTTACACTACTGCTCATTCCGACAAGATAAAATCTTTTGAATGTCTTGGCAACATATGAAGATATTGGGGTTAGAGAATATTTGAAAAAAGGTCAAATTAAAATATTCAACTTGTTATATCACTTGTATTGTGGATCATTACAAAAGGAAAATACAGGTTTCTGGTTTGAAAACTTCAGGTGAAAGTCTCACCCAAACTCCTGAGCGCAGACCTCTTTGGTGTAAGTGTCGGATGAGTACAAGACAACACTTGTTAGCTGATCAACTAAAAGCAAAAAAAAAGTTTGGTTCAGCATCTCTATGTCTTAATATGTTTTTCAAGTCCACCTGAATTTCATGTTTCTCACCAGAGACTTTGATCTTCTTTACAGTTTTGGTGGTTTCATTGTTGATTTTCACATTAACTGTTATTGGATCCCCATGGTAGTAAATCTAAAACAAAACGATCAGTTATTCATCTCGATCGTAAATTGCGGGATTTAATTTTTTTTTATCGTGTTTAAGCAACCGTAGACGTCATCACACCTCCTTTTCAAGAGCGATCTCAACATGGACTGGCTTGTCGGTCATCATGAACTGCTTTGAGATCTCTGCCTTGGGTCCAGGCTTGTTGTTAGCTGGTGCGAACTGTATTTTACGAATGATCAGACGGCAGGTATTTCTGAAAACACGGAAAAATAGCCAATGTAAGAGATAAATGAAAGCGCTTTTCTAATTCTGTTACCCTCCAATATTGGACTCTGAGCGTACTTTTTTTCAACGACTTCATCTGGATTGTCAACTTCACTGGCAATATATGCCTTGACCTCAAAGTCCACACCGCAAGCCTGAAAAAGAACACGATAGAGACAAGTTAAAGCATCCCATATATTCACACAACAGAGTATAAGAGAATAAGTAAAAACAAGCTGTTTTTGCACCTTGCCAGAATCCCCTGACCCAGGCTGTAAGGAGACTGAGCATGGAAGATTGAGGGGCATCTGAACAACAAAAAAACAAACAAAATGATTCACTCATACTTGGTTCATACACTACAGGACAAAATAGTGGAACTGCTCATCAACGGGTAGATTACCTGGAAGGAAAAGGGACAACCTTGTTCCCCAACTTTCTTCAGAAGAGATTCCTGCAAAGGAGTTGAAGGTGCTTTCCCAGTTGTGACCGGATACACCTGAACTCGCTTTATCCAGATGTCTCTCCTGAAGGAGAGCCCAATGACATCCAAGTCATCGCTTCCATAGCGGAAGGCACAGGCAAGATAGACAAACACTGTGGCAAAAGAGACATTTGAATTTCAGTTTATGTTGATAGAACCAAAGGTTTTTAGACACATTTTTGTTACAGCAAAAGTACCTTTTTTCCCATCAAGACCAGCAGGATCCACTTTAACCACTCCATCTGTAAGCAGATCAACAATTCAGCTCTACATTTAAATCAAAAGCTAACTAATGTACATGTTAACGCAGCTTTTGAAGATTCAAACAGGCCACGCACCAACGACTTCCACGGCATCCACACTGTCAACAAAGTCTCTTTTTCCCAAATATAGGGCAATCTGAGGAAAACGGAAGAGGGAGAGCAGTTATTCCTCCACCCAGGTTACAAATGACAGGAGTTATTTCTGGGAGTTGGAAGGGCAACATACAAATCACACTCCTCCCTGTGCCAAAGGGCTACCCTGTAATGACTACATGATGGAGGCCACTTACCGTTCCATTCCCGCTGGTCTTCTTAAATACTCTGAAAAAGAAAAAAAGCAAGAGATCCACTTTAACTTCTAAGTTTTCAGGCTCTACAGAGTTATCTTTATCTCACAGTTTATTCACATTCCTCTCATGTAAATTCAGATTTCTAAATTGGGTAAAAGACTGATAAATTATGTTCATTTTATGATATATCTCAGTTTAGTCTTCTGCCAGAAAATTGTGGACAATCATTTATTTCCCACCAAAATATCAAAGCAATGGCATTTTCCTGCAGACTTGTAGCATAATAATTAATTACCATTTTAATATGTCAAGTATTGTATTAGTATGCAAACACAGAATAAGAGGGTTGTTCAATGCGTCCTCTTGTTTTGTGCATGAAAACAAACTTGTAATCCTCACTGGGGTTGCCTCTTTCAGGCGTTTGCCAAATAATCCCTATTAATCCTTCCCAGTTGTCTTGTAAGTCTTTCTTCCAAGTTTAAATCCTGTAAATCCAGCTTAATAAGGATTTATATACATCCCAGATAAATGATTTGGAAAAGCACTACAACACCAAAAGTTTGTACAGGTGTCATTGATTTCTGATTCTGATGCAAGTACTATTTCTTATGGTGAAACGAACACTGATTTTGGCATTGCATGCTCTTTTTTGCACTAAACAGACTACAAATCAAGAAAAATTGAACAGTTTTTGGTTTAAAATGAAATTAAAATTTCTAAAACAGTTATTACTCTTATGATTGCACTTAAATTGAGATAAACAGTTTTAATCCAAAACTTTTTTTTGGATTGCTGCTGATTAAATGACTACAAAGAAACCACTTTTACTCACTTTGCCATGATGACAGCAGTTATACTCCAAATCTGCAGATGAAAAATACAAAACGAGCTTTTCAATTGAAAAAAATACATAATTAATGTTGCTGAACTGAGTTTCTCAATTTCTCATCTAAAACTAACATACTGGAATTAGGAAGAGGATGAGCTGACTTACTGCTTCGCCTTTGGTTCTGCCAGTGAGAGTGCTCTGCTGCTTCCTCTAACCTGTCACTGTTGATGGAGAGAGAGAATACCAATCACTGCCTCCCACTTCTCTTTTATACGGCAAAGCACCCCCGCCAACCTTGCAGCCCTTCTTCCAGGACAGCAGTTCTTGAGAAAATCTGATTAATTCATTATAACGGTACTGTTTTTGTCCACAGAACATTTAAAAATAGAGCTGTGTATTGTCTGCCTTGAAAAGAATAGCCTCATTGTCACCAGCAGCACTAAGACCTGAGATTCAAATAAACACAGAGGTAAAAACAGGTTACATACTTCAGGTAAAGTATTTGATTTGTGTGTATTTTTACTAAATGTATTTCTGATTTTCTAAATATGCTGATAAAGATAATTTTGCAATGTGATCCTGCCAGCTGTGCTGTGCTCAAAAAGTGCTTTGTGTTTTTCATTGAGGCTGCTGTCATCTCCTCCATAAAACCTACAAATGTGAAGTTTGGCTGCTTCTTGGAATTTGTTCAAAGTTTGTCCACAAACAGACAAAGAAACAGCTAGGTGCCAAATTCAATTAAGCCATTACAGTTTCCAAGATCTCATTTTAACAATGAAGCCACAAACATGCTGCAGTCTGTAAATAATGATGCTCTTTGCTTGCAAATGTTACTTCTTATACTGTAAGACCATGCAAGAACAAAGAAATTATGAATGTTTAGCAAATTACATGTTTGTTACAGAATTCAATAGCTATCTATGCAGGTTTGTAATACATTGATCTTCTAAAAGTTTGTACCCTGTCCTTTGTGCTAAAACACAAACATCACTTGCACGTGTTTGCTTATTTTCCTCTTAAGGGACAAAAATGCTTCCCATGCTATTAGGTCAGGTCAAAAGATTGTCTGGTAAATCGACTTTAGAGACGTCTTTGCTTGTAGTTTAGGCTGAAGTAGAGTGGCATTAGTTGGATTTTACTTGTGGCAGCCATCATGACAGATGGCTCCTTTGCCAAGCCTGATTCAATCTGGACTCATGGACGATTTACAGAAATCTGAGTGACCTGCTGACTTGCTGTTGTGCTACTGACAAGGATTTACAAGGTTTACTTTGCAGCAAAATCATCCAGCCAATCTGTTCTGATTAGGGTGGAATGCTTTATCCAAGCCTTTATTTGTTATTTAGTAAACACATTATTGTTTTACTTGACAAAGATGGTGAAAAGAGACAGTATGTGAAGACTTAAAGAGTCATAAAGAGTGATCCAACACTGAAATGAACCATCTGGAGGTTCTAGTCATGTGGAAAACCTGAAGTGAAATAGCAGCTGCTTTCTGGCAAAGTTAGAAATAATTTAAAGCTTCTACATGAGAAAGGAGTTCTGCAAAGCTGCACACTATTTGAGGACATGTCTGACTGACACAGTCTTAAGGTCTGTGAGAAGCTCAAGCCTCTGAGGCAGCACAGAGCTGCTGGTAAATCCAGCCGGGGTCAGAAGTGGGAGTTATTGACAGGAGATCCACACATTTGCTTTGCTGAGAGTAATTGTTTGATTAATTGCATGATTCTGGATGGTTTGTCACACCTTTGTGGGTCAAGAATAATTAATGAGGCAGGTGAAGGTCTGTTTTGTCCTCAATTGATGAGTCACATGGAGGCAGAGTCTGAGAGCTCCTTAAATCTTCCCGGATGAGACAGCTCTGGTGTGAATTACAACACCAGCTCAACAGTCAGGGGTGTAATCACTGAAGGTTTAAGTTCTCCGGATCAATAGACATTAATGCTCTGCGTAAAGCCTGTGCTCGGGGTAGACCTCAGATTGGAATGAGTTCCTCTGGACATCATGGTCGGAAAAGTGCTGGACTGTAGACTGTGTGGATTTGTAGGCTCAAAATAATCCAAAAATTATTTTTAAGAGGATTTTGGCAAAACGTTTCAAATATATCTGTAGTCTTTCTGTTCTAACACTGAGCAATTGTACATTTTGAAATTGCAGAATATATATTCTACTCTGGCTTTGTCCTGCAGCCCAAAACATGCTTCAGTGATTGACCAGTGATGTCTGTTGTGTGTGAATGTGAATGTGTTTGTTTGTCTCTGTGTGGCCACGTGATGAACTGACAAACTGTCCAGGATGTATCCCAGCTTTACTCGACGAAAGCTCCAGCATCCCCATGACCCTGAACAGGAAAAACTGGGTTTAGTTGAGGGGTAGATGCAAATTGATGCAGGTAAATCTATTTACTTTATCCACAAACAAGAGCAAAGCCTGGTCATTTAAAAATAAAAAAAAAATAGTTTGCCTTTGTTTTAATTTGTTTTGTCTGTAACAATTGAATTCTTCCATTTCAAAATGTTTTTCCCCTTAAACAGCAGCAGCATTTCACTGCACGTTGGATCCAACGTTGTTTGTTCGTCTGCTAAATGTTTTTTAACCTTTTAATTTAGTTTCGTTTAGTCAAGAGATTTAGTTTAAACTTTTAGAGGTACGCTGGGAACATTTTCTGAGTAAACTTGTTTTATGTTGTTTGTGGAATATGATGATTTAATTTTGCCAGAGCAGTTAGCAGAGCGGCGCAGCATGGCTCCGGCTCAAATGAATCACTCTGAAGAAGCTTTGCTGTTTGACAGGGATTTTGATTAATCTTCGTCAATATGTATTAGTTTTTGTTTCCAAAATTGACTTGTTGTTCCACAGCTTTACAAACACAAGTCTATTTAATTCTTTATGTTTTATTCTTCATGTTATTACACAGTTCGTGAACTGTCGATCAATGATCAATTTAACCATTACAATGAGAAAAACTTTTGCTTTTGGGTTTCAGTTTGACTGAACAGTAAAAAAAAGCTGGAAATCACAGAATACTAATTTTTATAAATTCCAGTAGAAAAATGTTAGCTGGGTAAGAAGACATGAAAACATGTGACGTTTTTATTAAATTAAAATATTGAGAAATAAAACAACAGGGACGTTTTAGTATGAAACAACACAGCCAGTAATCAGACTTCCCTGCGAACCTTTTTAAAGAAAAGATGCAAACAATGACAAAATAGTTCAAGTCCTTTTCTTATCATCTATATGAACATTTGGTTTTTACAAGCTTCTGCAAAAATCCAGATATTCCACCCAGATTAGTGTTTAACCTTGGACCTCTAAGGATTACTGAGTTGTATCATTTAAACTATAAGTCATCCATTGTTTTGTAAACAACTTGACATTATCTGCCAGGATAAGAGCCTTACATGATTGTATGTCTTGATTTTACCATCCTAAACCGCCTGTTATCTTTTATTCGTCCAGTTGCGGCTGTGCGGGGAATAATACAGTCACATAAGCCCCTTACAGTTAAGCTGGTCCCCTTTTAGGTAAGTACTTTAAATAGACAGTCAGTATGGTACCTTGTACACACCTAGCTGGTCCCAGGGAATTAGAAAACCATGGGATTACCTCGATAAAACAATGCAGACCAGTACGTATTTTTTGTTAGGAAGGCAGGTGTGCAGTGTTTCCTTGAAATTGGACTAGAAATATTAAACCAGGAACTTTTTAGCAACTTTTATCAATCTGTAAATGCGTGATTGTTGTTAAAAGTTTTGCACTTTTTTGTGAAGTGATATATAAGTGAGATCATCGGTTGAAAATAAGTTATGCGTTAACTTAGGTTACTGGGACACGGCAGACTTAGGTGACCTAAATAACTGAAGTATTTGCTGAGTATCTTTACTCAAGATACTTTTAAATTCCAATGATTTCTATAAGGATGATAAAGTGATCATTTTTATCATTAATTTCTTATCTACAATTGAAGCTCTAAAGTAATCTTTTTTGACACTTGGCCAATAAGAAAAAGGCAGTATGTTGATGATTACTGATTATATCTGAAACATTTTTAAATTGTATTCATTTTGCATGATGTTCCAACCAAACACAGAATTGAGACCCACATTTCTTCAAGAGGAAAAACAATGGAAAAAGAAACAAAAAGAAGCAAAGAGCTGTTAGTCCTGCATTATGTTGACGTTGGGTAGTTTTTACATCAGCGTGTTCTGACCGAACAAAAGAACTTTTTTGTTTGAACTAGTTATCTCTTTGAACTTCCTTGTTTATATACTAACTTGGATTACTTGAGCATTGGGCTTTGGCCTGTAAGAAAACTGCGGCAGGAAAGATACTGGTACTGAGACGAGAGGTTCTGGTCCTGATGAACAAATCCTCCTGCTAGAGGTGAGGAGCTGATAGAAACCTGTCCAGAGTGGAAGGGGTCAGATGTGATCCTAGCATGTCTCCATGCTCTGCAGATGTGCAGCTGATGTTGGGATGGCAGGTTGCAACTGACCTTCAGAGCAGAGCAGAGGACACCCTGCAGCTTGGCCCTGTCCCTGACTGTTAACAGCTAACCGGAATATTACTGAGGGTGTAAGAATAATAAGAATAAAACTGTACGGCTGGATAGCTCTGGAAATGTTAGGTTGGAGGTGTGACGGGCTGTAAGCTAGCGGGGAGAGAAGGTAAACAGATGGACAATGGGAAGGGAGCAGGCTTACTCCACACCAACAGCCCCACCTACAACTCAGAGGGGATTTTCTAATGAACTACAGAAACTATGTCCTAGAAAACAACACAGGTTTCATGGTTTTTGCTAAACTCTGCATAATCATAAGAAAAAGATAACTTGTGACACTTTTACAATGGATCGAAAGATGATCGAAGTGGGACTTTAGGGAACAACTTGACAGGAAAGTTATTCATGAAACTAAGGGCTTTATGGTTACTTACTTTGACGAATTCAGATCTCCCCTAATTCAAGGTGATGCTCACTTCAGGTTAAGAACAGAGGCAGCTAGTGACTCGAATGATGACTAGTACTCAATATGAGTTTGTGAGGGCACTGCCAAGATTTGGTGAAATGCTGCAATTGGGCAACAATATTAAGCTTAATCATGAGGTTTCCCTCTGACCATACTAAATACAGAGTATTCCATTCATGAATGCAATCTTCCATCCCAGCTATCAAGGTCAAGCCACACAAAACTTGCAGTAATAAAAAACGTGCATTCCAAGTTTCCACTGGCCTCAGTTAGACATTAGCCTTAGAGTTTATGATTGTGCTGCTTGTTTGGACAGGTTTCCAGAACAATGTTTTTTTTTGTCCTAAAAGAAAAGACAGTTTGCATCTGAAATGACTCAGATGGACTGAACCTCGATCTGACTGAGATGCTGCAGTGGGATCCTCAGAGAGAGGCTGTAAATAAAGGAATGCACAGAAAACCTCAATCAAACATGGACATTTATTTGTTAAAGTTTCTTTCTATCTTTTTTTTTCTTTTTTTTCCTTACTAACATTTTGTATAGTTTATGACTTTGCCCTCCAAAATAAAATTCAAAAAAAGTTCAAGTTCTTTTCCCAGTTCTCCATCATGGTTTCATTTTGTTCCAAACTAAAACTTTGCAATGGCATATAGCTTGTCTTTTTAAGGCTGTTTTGACTTGAAGTAAATACATTTTCATTGTCAATGATGATGACTTTTAGTTTGAAGTTGACCTTGAGAGTAATATCTTTATGACTTAACCTCATTCCCCCAAAGAGGAAACCATTTAAAACCATTTAAATAATTCAATAAAACCTATTGATTCCTTTGGTTAAATAAATACCTGTGACTGAGTTTCCATCAATCTCAGCTTAGCTTTGTCTACTTAACAATTTAAGAAAGTTAAATTATGAAAAAAACCCCACAAATGTTGTAGCTTTAACCTCTGAGTTTTCAGTGAGATTCGATGAGTAGCAGCAAACAGCAAAAGTGTTTCTGGGAGGATAATAAAGAAGATGCATCATCAAATTGCGTCTATTTGTTTTATGGCATTTGTGGTTGGTGTTGAGCATGATTGTGCTGAGTCGTCAGCAGCAAAACATTAAATGTGGGACCAAACAGCTTCCCACAAAGTTTTACGCTCCAGCTAATGGAGTGGGAGGGGCGTAGGAGGGCTGAGTAATGGGCAATGTGCTAAGACGCCAAAAATAAAAAAGTTTGATGTGATCATAACCATATGGAGACTGCTGTCTGCTGAGAGGAAGGAGTGATCAAGAGCAGTGGGGTGTGATTGAGAAATATTTGTGGTAAATCGACCAACTGGAGTTTAGGTTTTTTTAAAGATGAAAATATTGACAAAATGAGGAGAGGAAGAACTTTTGTGAGCGAAAAGCAAAGAATGCTGCTTGTTGGTTCAGAAAAAAGTCAGGAAAGTGGCAGAGGCACGCTGGAGAAAGCAAGGCAGGAAAAGAGGGAGAAAAAGGAAGTAGTGTGCTGTTTCACACACTGGTGGTGTAGTTGAGCCCCTCACAAGAATCCTTCTGGCTGTGTCCGCCATCTGGAATGTGGAGTCACTTCCTCTGTCTGCCCCGCACTCTGGCGACTTGTCCTCTGCCTCTCTGGTCCCTCCCTCTGCTCTGACAGCACTGCAAAGAACCGCTGGAGACCACTGCAGTGCACGTCGGACTCCTCTGACAGGACACGCAGCGTGAAAGTTAAAACTCCTGGAGCTCCATCCAGATGGGTTCTAGTGGAATCTGGACTTGGAGGAAACAAAGACATCTGCTGTCATCAGCTAAACCCACTGGAGGGTGTTCCTTTTCCCTTATACGGCAAGAGAGCTGGGGAATCATTTGAATTAGTCTGGTTTCTGTTGCATGCCTGTCTGGTTTAGCGCTGACCGAGTTCCATCTGGTGTGTTTCTGCCTTTTCTGTGTGCGTGAAAGAGTTGTGTGAGGCTCTATTTGCTTCACCTTCCTCGATTTCTCTTTCTCTCATACTTGCATGTGGGGTTGAGGTGGATGTGGCTTCAGCGCGTCACCAAAGCTGCTTCTGTTGTGTTTTCCTGCCAATCTTTCTGTTTTAGTTGCACCGCTGTTTGTGGTCTGTGTTTATTAATGGCACACATGCACTCAGGTGGCACAGCTCGCAAGCTAGGAGAGGAAATTAGTATCTTCACACACGGTGGACTAGAGCTTCTGCTGAGGAGTTCTGCTGGATCGGATCAACCCAAGCATCAGTTGGATGTTGTTTTCCTCCTTCAGTGACATAGAATGGATGGCTTAAGCAAAGCAGGGAGCCAAGAAGTGTTCTCTGACTCACTGGCAAAAGAGATCATGGGTAAATTATAACCTCAAGAGGATTACTCAAAACGCTTTGATGCTGATTACAATACAAATCTGACTTGACAAACTTGGGTGTGCTGCGTGAAGACCATCACCTGCTGTGGATTATTCGTATGAAGACACCTCTCCATATTATTGAGCATGGCTTTGACACCATGGTACCATCAAGACATCAGCCGTGTGCACGCAGAGGAGCTGTTGGCCCGGGCAGGGCGGGATGGCAGCTTCCTTGTGAGGGACAGTGAGTCTGTGCCAGGAGCTTACGCTTTATGCTTGTTGTAAGTACACACTCAGACACACAGATTCTGCCATTAAAAAGATCAAGAGTTCAATTCAAATAAGAGAAAGTCCTTAAACTCTAACTTGATTTTCCAGCTCAAATGACCCTCATGTCCTTCGAGTCACCTGTAACAGCATCTGTAAAGTTTATTTTCCAGTTATACTGCACAGCTTTGTCAAGAAAAGTCAGTTTCATCACCATGCACCCATCAGACTTTAATTTATGAATCCCTGTTTCCCCGCTTGCCCCTCTTTTTTCCCTGGAGCCCCTGAAATCGGGCAGCAGATCCAGCAACCGCACTAAGCTGAAGGCTCGTCGGCCCAAGCCAGATACATTCCTGAAGGCTGAGCCTGGCTCCTTCACTGTCCTGCCTCTTTCCTTTCATTCTTTTCTCAGTGCATCATTCCCTCTTAGCTCTTTTTACTCTTTTACCTTTTAACAGTTGCTTTTGCAGTGCTTCATCATCATGTGTTGAACAAAAGTTGCAATGTCTCTGTGTCTGACAAGGAAGGAAGTGGTAAAATAACTTCAATCACTGATAATTACCGGAAAGCGTCTTAAAAACTCCTTGGTTTTAATCCAATACAAAGCATTATTATTTCATAATTAAAGGTCTTCTCATGTTGACATACTGTTTTTCTCAGAATCTGAACACGTTGTGTTTTTCCATCAAACTCCAGGCTTTGGAGGGAAATTTGTTAGTAGAACCTGATGCACCAAGAAGCCATCAAATCTTTGCTCTTGTTGCCATCGCAGAGGTTGACCATAACAGATGTTTTTGGTTCCCAAAGGTTCCAGTGCCACGTTCACACCTACCGTATACTTCCTGATGAGGATGGTCTCCTGGCCGTTCAGGTGAGTGTTATCTGGCAGATCACTCCCCGCCTGAAAAGCCTGAGTAGAACTCGAGTGAAGTGAATGAATCAGAGCAAGTCCTGACCTTGGCAGACCACCCAGGCAATCAAAAGTGAATCTAAACATGAAGTATTTACCTGTTCTGTGAACATACGCTTATTTGTTTCTCCTTTCTGTACATGTCTCATTACACTTGTAGTTAATTTGTTGTTTGAATGACATTTTTGCCATGTGGCTGCGTGCTTTCAGCTTGAGCTCAGCTGCACAGTGGAAAAATTGTTTTTATGTCTCAGAGATTCCTGCTCAACCCACACATGGAGCAAAGAGTGTGCGTCTTGCTATGCATGAGTATGTGGGTGTTCATATAAGAAATAATGTCTGTTGGATAGATCTGTTTTGTGCCAGAGATTGCACAAAATCTCTGACCTAATTAGTAGAACTGGTAAAAATCCGCACAAGCACAGTGGTTGAACCACAGTCACAAATAGTCTTTCTCACTGCACAGAAATCTAGTGGCATTGAGTTAAGTTTAAGAGTGGCATAGACTATATTTTGTTCCAAAGTTCATAATGTTAACATGATTTTGAAAAAACCCCACACATTTAAGGCATCCTCTCAGATGTCAGACCTGAGAAAAGCTTGGCAGCATCTACATAGTAGCGGTCAAAGATGTTTCCTCTCCTTTGGGGATCAGCTTTCTAAATCCCCCTGGTATGCTTTAATCACAACTCATCATCTGTGCGTGTCTTTTTCCATCATGCAAATAAGTTTTGCTCTGCCAAGCACACTTTTGAAGGGAGAGGGAGGCACGTCAAGCATGCAACAAGCTTTGTTATCTATCATATATTTTCTTAAAGCCACAGCCAGAGTCAGTATTAGTTTTAACTGGGGTTTTCTTTCACTAAAAGTCAAAAGAAATGCGTATTATTGACTATTACATTCCAGACCAAAATGTAGTTGGTCTGATTTTGTTGTTTTGTAAAGTGCCGTATGCATTTAGAAAAATGCAAAAATGATCAAACAAACTGACATTACACTTCTGGTGCATTTACTCAAAAGGCAGGCATGTTTGTGTCTCTCACAGACATCACAAGGGATGCAGGTGAACTGCTTCCGGACCCTGGAGGACTTGGTGCTGGGCTACCAGCACCCTTACAAGGGTCTGGTCTTTCCCCTTCTCCACCCTGTTCATCGTGACACAGATCAAGGAGATGAGAGCTCAGGTAGGTTGCCATGACGGTTGACACAAACAAATAAATGACGGCCTTTGTTAAGAGCATTCCATCAAGTTCACATTACATGGTTTAAAACAGGAACTTTTCAAAAGTTTTGCTTTTTTTTTTTTAATGGACAGAGGATGAGAAACAGCCTCTTGCTCCAGCCTCTGTCAGCACTCTGACAGGACCACCAGCAAAACCAGCCTCCAGTGCTCCGTTCCTGGAGAGGCTGCAAGAGCTGAACACATCCAGGTATTTTGATTTGGTATAAATGTCCTCTAAATTGTATAAAAACGTGTATAAAAAATCAATCTACAAATATGCACCTTGTGCATCAGAGGATTCAAAACACTCAACACAAGGGGCCTTCAGCTCTTATCTGTTTGTTGGACAGGAAAAGGTAAAGTTGAATCTTTATGTATCGAATTATGGACCATATATGGAGATGATACACAACCCTATGAAATATTTTAAGTTACTTTTTTTTGTAGTATTGCGCCAATTTACTTGTGAATCTTTAAGTATTACTTCTAATAATACTAGAGCGTCTAGCTTTTAAAATCAAAATCCACCTGTTGCTATTCAAGCACAGCAGTTGTGAAACACTAAGTGTGATTGCTGTGTGACTAAGATCTGTCATATTAATACTCATTGTTTCCATGGAGCCTGCCACCAGAAGTGGTCAACCATGTTCACAAACTTGTTCTCTTGTGAAGTTTGCATATACCTTCTAAAACAAAGGCTGTGGTTTTAAAAAAGTCAGGTATCATGTTGTAGAAAGGCTAAAATGCAGGGGAAAATGTGCGCTTGTGAATATACTAAATGAGATGATATATTTTGTTTGTAGTGTTGCGGGCGAGGTGATCGGCCTGCTCAGTGACTACCTCTGGAGAGAGCTGCACTTGACATTGAAAACATGCATAAAGGAGAAACAACTTTATGTCATCTCAAGCGAACTCTGGGTTCTGCCTGCCAGGGTTAAACAGGTTAGTCAGACTCTACCATTTTTATCTTTTTTCCCCCACCAAATGGAGTTTTGTGGCAGGAATTTCATCTTTAAATAAACACTTTTAGGTGGTAGTACTCTTGAAGCCACTTATGCCACTTTGACTTGTAAAAACTCATAAAATCTTTTAGGCTACTACAGGAAGGACCATTTCAAGTGGTACTTAATAGAGCTACAGCATAAATAGGGACAAAAAGTTCCTGAAAAAACATAGGAGCGACAAAAAGCTATGTTCCAAATGGCCTAATCTTGCAGATTTGACTCACAAAAACAGATTCTGAAATAAAAGTTTGTAGTTTCTCCATGTTTCTATAATAGGAGCACAGTGATCCTATCAGAATAAAAGAATAAAATTGAATTTGTTCAATGAAAGACTTATGGGTAAATGATAGAAGAATTATTGTTGAGCTCCTTTACAAAATCTCAGGCCTTTGTGTTTACTGTTTGTGCCACTGCAGCCTGCCAAAATGTGCGTGAAAAAGCCAATTATTTTTAAATGTGCTTTACAGTTATTGATTTGGTGAGAATAAAAGAGATTCTTAGACTGATGTACCCCACAGTGAAATTGATCTGACCCTTTCAAGTCTGGAAACCTTGGCGAAGGTCTTTGACCATCCCAGCTGCGCTGTCACTCTCACCAAGGCACAGGTATGACACCGCACAACTGATAACTCAGTCCTTTTGAAAATCAGAGATGTACTCTCTAGTTCTGAGACCATTCTGGGCTTTTTTGTGTTCATGTACTGCAAACAAGGGTCCTGAGATGGAAATGGACAACCTTTTATGTAAGATCTCAGCTTTGGCTAACCTCCTTTCTTCCCTGGAGAAAAAGGTATGTGAAAGACACCAAAGTGTTTCAAGAGTTACAGAAGAAAATGTAATACAATCCATCCATTTCCAAACCTGTGTGTGATGAGGATGCAAAATGTTTGCATTTGGTTGTATTTATTTCTTTTCATTACTGCTTGAGTTTTAATGCTTAAATTTAAAGGAATTATTATTGTTATTTTGCTGTTTCCATCAAAACACACGCAAATAAGGGGAATCAATGGGTGGGACACCGTTCTGGAAGAAACTGGACCAAATGGCTCTTGTAGTGTTAAATTCTGCAGACCCATGTCATAGGCAATGATGGGGGGGGATCTATTTCACTTGTTCAGTGTAATGCTGCACTTTTTGTTCTTTTAAAGGTATTAAAAGCCTTACAAGATGCTGTTACCAACCACAATCTGGCTGTGCAGCCAAACCCCCCTCTCCTACCAATGTAACACCTGTAAAGAACCATGCAGAAAAGCTGCCCGTCCGCTCTTTTCAGGTAAAAAAGGCTATCAACCTAAAATTACCTTTTTTTTTTTTTTGAAAGTAGATACAATTTAAAAATGTCCCTTCAACACAACACTACAGACAGCATGTAACCCTCAGGAGAAATAATTGTAGCCATTCTTTGTGCAGGTGAAGATGCTGAGGTATGGCAGACAAACTGTTTCCGTGGATGTGAACTCAGGACTGGTTCTTTTGACAAGAGGTTGGCTCATTCAACATAGAAAGGGTCTCACATGCCAGAAGTAAGCTACATCTGCTCTGCAGAGTCTGTGATGCTTGACATCATCACACCTCCAAGTCCAAAATGTCCTTTCTATCAGTTCTTCAGATCGTCAAGCTCCAGAGCACCCCAGCAAAAGTACAATTGGTGTTGACAGCAACCACCATGAGCCGCGGGAGATGACGTTTCAGAGTGCTCGGTACAGCAGCATGAGGAAGTTGATCATGGCACAGAGTTAACTGTCTCATATCGATAAATATAAGTGACTGTCATCTACTTAGAAATGTGACGCCTTCTGCCAGCTCCTGCTGTTGATGAAGTCCAGGCATTGTCAGAGGGCTGAACCTGATGTGGTCTCCGTGTTTGTCGGCACTGGAACATGGGTAATTCTTCCAGTAACTCTCTCTCTCTCTCTCTGATGATGTGCTAGATTAGACTTATTTAACTGACTGAAGTGGGTCACCTAGGTGGCTCCCCCCTCCTCGAAGCCTGCAGTCATGGGTGACCTGCTGTGGTTTGGGGCACACTCCTGATGAGTCCGTCGCTCTGCTTCCTCAAGATATCTATGCTCTGGGAACGCAGGAAAACCCTCAGGGGGAAAGAGAGTGGACAGAACACATTAAAGCAACGCTCCACAGCTGCACCCAGATACACTTCAAACAGTAATACTCTTCCTAAGGTCTTTATGTCTAATGAAGTAGCCATCTCCATCTTTGGATGACACAAACCTAAAATCTCATATTTGCACAAAACCAGTGAAGGAATGTGGAAATATAGCAGCACATGGCAAGCATCTTAGAACGGTGTTTGTTGGCAGAGAAAAAACTCCTTTTTGCATAATTTAATAATGGGGCATCATCAGATTTTGGGAGAACACTGGACCATGATGAGCATGTGTGAGTGATTGTGTGACCTGCAACAGATTGGCAACGTGTCAAGGGTGTACCCCGCCTTCGCCCAACAGTAGCCAGGACAGGCTGCAGCGACCCCATGACCCTGTGACCCCGAAACGGATATAGTGGGTTAATAAAATGGATGGATGGATATTCTAGTTCTAATTCTATGAACGTTGTAATTTATTTAGCCAAACAATTAAGAAGCCTTTGTTGGAGAAAGCAGATGGTCAAAGATAAAAGTGCCATATTTAATGTGAAAAATATGAAGAAAATTAAGATTAGAATTGTATTTCTGAGTATTTATTTATCAAATTGTTGTGAATCAGGATCAGACAAAAAAATGCTGTTTGAAAAATATTATATCTGTGACGTTGCAAATACAATGGGTGGGTCACAAGCTGCCTGCTCTGCTCTATTCCGATTCATCCACTTGTTGACAAAAAGATCCAAGTACATCTTTGTTTTCCTTATCAAAACTGCACACAAAGTCATTAAAAAAAGGCTCAAATATTCTTGTGATGCTGCATTTTAGCATTCACATGGTCATCCATCTGCTTGCAATACAATCAGTTATTCTCTGGTTATGTTAGATACAATAAAGTTTGAATTTCAAATAGAAAGAACATATTTGGTCATTATCTTGCTTTAGGAAATACAAAACAAAATCATCAATAGTGTGCATGTATTTGATTGAAGAACCGCGAATCTGCAGAGAAGTTGTGAGAACTTTTAACTTGTGAGAACTGCAACTAAAACAATGTCCTGCAGGTGGCAGTGCAGTCCTTGTGGAACATGAGGCTGGCTGTGTTTGTGAAGCCAGATCATGAGAGTCGCATCAGTCGTGTGAACACAGCCAGTGTGAAGACAGGCCTGGGGAACACACTGGGTAAGGACCTATACATTATCTCACAAAGCAAATGACATGACAAAATACTAACACTCATTTAGCTAAATCAAAACAGCTTTAATTACTTTAATTATATTTTTGGAATTTTAAATATGTTGTTGTTTCAGGAAACAAGGGCGCCGTGGGGGTCTCCTTCCCTTTGGTGGTACATCTTTTGGGTTTGTTAACTGCCATTTGACCTCTGGAAGTGACAAAGTTCTGAGGTGCATTTATTGCAAGAAAACTGCTATTTTATTCTCTTCAAAATCAGCTTCATTTCTGTCCTGATGTATATTCAATGCACAGGAGGAATCAGAACTATGTGGACATTTTAAGACTACTTTCTCTGGGGACAAACATCTCTCTGCCTTTGACATCAGCCTACAATTTACACATCTCTTCTGGTGTGGTGACCTTAATTACAGGCTGGACTTGGATGTACAGGTCAGATGATTCCAGTTTTTGTGTCGTTGATTTTGCGTCCTTAAACCTGAAACTGGGCTTTATCTGTGTGGCTGTCACCATGTCCAGGACATCCTGAAACATGTCTCCAAGAGGGAGTTTGGGGAGCTGGCTTGTGCAGACCAGCTAACCCAGGAGAGACACAAGAGGAGGCTTTTCTCAATTTCAGTTAGGTTCCGTTGCGGGATGAATTAATTGAAACGATTTTTTAAAATTTCATTTTGATCTACATTGTTATTTCCCATCTAACTTTTTTTTTCTTCTTCATGTCAAGGGAAGAAAGATTACATTCCACCCACTTACCGCTATGAAAGGGCTCTCGAGACTGCTATCTATGGCAGAAATACAAGACATCTGGAGTGAGTCTTTTACACAAAAGCACCTTTGTACTGAACTATTCTTGCTGGGATAAAGAGTTTTAAATATGAGCAGTAGCCAAATATTTTTGGACAAACTAAAGTTTCTCTGCAGCAAGATTTTTATCAAGTAAATAAAGTACTTTAAAGTTTATCCAGTCTGGTGACCGAGTTTGTAAGATGATATCCTTCATTTTAAAGTAGAACTTCCTTTCTGTGTCAGTTTCCATGCTTTCCATGTTTTTCTGCAAGAGTGCAATGACCAAATAGACTGTGGAAGCAAAGAAACCATTTAAGGTTTAAGCACAGTTTGGCTCTCGGCACTGGAAGGGGTCAAAAAGCGCTGATTTAACCATCTCGGTCATGTCTCTCAGAGTCAAGTTACTCCTGAAATGGTCACAGCCAAAACTGTCCACAAACTCTGGACATGCAGGTTCCATTGCAGGCTGACCTCAACATAAAACATGCTTCAAAGAAAAAAAAAAACGAGTCCTAAGACAGTAAAAAGATCCTAGTTTTAAATGTTTTCTTTTATATTTGCTAAAAAAATAAAAAATAATCTAATCAAGATAGTTTTCAACAGCAAAATAATTTCATTTTAACATGTCTAAGTGGCTACAATTTTTCTTAAAACGAGAGTTTTTGGTAAGACCATTTTCTTACCATATCAGCAGATTTTTTTTTTGCTATATAAAGACAACTTAATACATTTTAAGAATTTTTGACTTATTTGTTAGGGGCTTTTTAGCACTGCATCAAAAAAAAGTATTCTATTTATTTATTGTTCATGCTAGTTGGCAAAGAAAGAAAAAACAATGCACAAAAGCATTAACCCTTCGTTTAGACACTGAGCAACAGTAAAGTTAAAATATTTCTTATGCAATCGGTTTCTTCTACACAAGCACAAATCAACAAAAACGGCAATAAAATCCCATCTTTCCAAATGCACACTCCCATCCCTCCCTAAAGCCATTTAGGCTCTATTTGGATTTATCCTCATTTTTTCCAATCTTGTATTTGTCTAATCATAAGTTTTAAAATATTTTGGATGTGATTATATCAGTGATTTGTTTGAATGTTATGTCTAATGGACTCTACAGCTTTACTCCGCAGACTGATATATATCTTAGGGTTGTGCGACCAAACGGAACATCAACATTTCCAATTTTCCAACATTGAATAAAGTAAGATTTTAACATAAACAAAAGATATTTAAAATCAACTAAATCCCAACATCTAGTGACTAAAAAAACACACAGACATCACAAAAAAACTGCAGCGTTTGCACAGATTTGTAAAAGTTGCATAATTCTCTGTCAAACATTGTGCAAATGAAACCAGCTCAGTGGCTCAGTGTAAAATGTGTTCAGTTGACTAAACTGATTGAGGACGTTTCCACCTGGCTTGAATAATGAGTCAGAAGATGTGCAGTCGCTCTAAATTGACTGATTGTAGCTTAAGCTTAAAAAACTGTAAACATATGAAGTGTCATTGTTAGTAGTCGATCAGCCTACTTCTCAGTTAAAGATCCTGCTGAACCTCCTCTGAATTACTCCAGATATTCATTTCTTGTAATGTAAGGCTTTTTTTAGGGATCTGCAGGGCTCAGTGGTTTTGACAGCAGCTGCTCTGACCCCTAAAATAATCCAGTTTAAACAGAAGTATCTTATTTAAAGGAACAAAAACATCTTCTTTTACACAAATTTATGATTGTTTCAAATGAATCCTTTTCCAAAGGGAAAAGATGTGCATACAATTTATGTTAAACAATCTGTTTCTGTAGGTGCGAGTCAATGTTCCGTCATGGTGTGACAGGATTCTGTGGAAGTCCTACCCGAGACTCACGTTGTCTACTGCATATGGTGAGTTCTGGAGAACTTTGTGGAAAAAAAAAGAAAAAAAAAAGCTGTAGCTGACAAAAGTGAACGGTTGAGGTAAAGTAAACGTGGGCAAGAACCTTTTGGAAGTGACATGTTACTTCAGCCTAGGAGCAGCCATGTTTACTATCCTGAACATTTGGACCTGACTGAACGCAGCAGCTCAGAGCACAAACACTCATATGATCATGATGTCTTTTTGGCTAAATGATGTTCTAGCTTGAAATAACATAGAGAACTCGTGCATTCCGTTTTGTCATTCCCAGTTGCACAGATGAGTCTTTACAAGCGATCATTCACCTGTTTTGCCAAATTCCAAGTAGGAGTGACATCCCAGTTCAGCTCCAAAAGAGGTCTCGTTAATATTGCTCATCTTTAGACACAAACAGGAGATTATGACTTAACTCTTGTTAAACTGAGCCAGATTGGATTTAAAACAGATTCCAGCCTGAGAGAGCCTGATGAACTTGAAGGCAGAGGCCATCGTGAAGACGGCAAGCAAGGCAAAGTTCTTCATGAATCTACTCCTCTTGTCTTGAAGGTATGTAAAAGCGTCTGGAGACAAGTCACGATCAGGAGCATGAACCTTTGCTTTCAGAGATTCGCTCCGGTGAAAAGACTTCCAGAGCTGCTACGTTCCCGGTTCCTCAAACTGGGCTGGTCCTTCAAACAGCTACCAAAGGTCTGCCATCTGCCGTAGAAATAGCTGAAGTCTTGCTTGATGTCTTGTTTTTGTTGACAGTGATTGCTTTTTTTTCTCTCGCAGCTTCTTCCTCTCATGTCAGACATGGAGCATCTTAAGGACAGCACCTCCTGCTGTCTGTGAAATCCTGTGATGGCTTTGAGTCGTATGGTTGGTCACGTTTTTCCTTTTTTCACACCTTCTAATCTTTTGAAATTCTTGAATGGAAAGTTTACAAGCTTTCCTTCCTCCTTCTCAAAGCAACACGGTTTTACTTTCTTTTTTTCAACTTTTTGGCACAGGGGAGTGTTGTGTGGCTCTGTACTCACTGATGGGCGCATCTGAGAAATTTGAGACATTTTTGAGTCACAGAGGTGAGGAAATGGGCTCGATAAGAGGATGGGTCAGAGTTCACGTGCCCAAAGACAGACGAGCAACACGGCAGAAGATCTACGGTGGGTTGAAACCATCCTTTTCCATTTCTTTCCAATGCCTCTTGCATTGCTTGCCCTGTCATTTCCAACTAAATCTTCATCTCTACAGTGACTTGAGTCTTCCTCCAGCCAGTCTTTCACTGCTTCCTCTGTTTTCTCCTCATTGCCCCCTGACTTTGTTTCAATTTGCTGAGATCTATCAACTGCTTCCTCTTTTGGCTCCTGCTTGGCTGATCCTGAGCAGATGCATCCTGAGACACTCAAACAGGACAGTTGGCTATTAGTATGCCACCAGGTCAGACACCACACACACAAACCCAGTCTTCGACTCTTAAAAAGCGGGTGAGAACCTTTGGCTGACGTGACGCACACAGAGTTTGAAGAAGTCTTGTTCATTACGAAATTAGATTTTCAATTCCTGTAATCTGACTTTTTCAGAATTGTTCTGTTTCGAAAGGATGACAAAGTCTGGGGAAGGGCCACATGTCCCCTGCGGCAACGTCGGATCACAGGAAGTCGGTGAGGGCCCTGCAATGTCAAACCGTCAGCCTTATTTTTGGGCATCAAAAGCTTTTTTAACTCTTTAAAGCCTCACTCTGACCATGTTCGATCTATTTAAAAGTGTTCCCAGTGTTTTTTTTTAAAACTAGGATTACACGTTTTTAGCCTAAAAAAAAGAAAAACTGTCATTTTTTAAGAATAGCTTCAGTAGAGCAGCAGTAGTTTGTCAGACATTCACCTCTGAATTGAACACGGTGTAAGCCTGTCCACACTTCCCATCATCCCTTTGTTTACACTCTCACTAGCTCACAGCCCCTCACAACCCCAACCTAACATTACTGATGCAACAAACATTGAGCCAGATAACAGCTCAGACGAGGAAAACAAAGACGTACATGGATCTATTGTCTACATGTGGATGCATCCCAATGGAGGGCAGCAGGGAGCTTGTGGCTCGCCCATTGTAGTTTCTACATCACAGCTACAAGCTTTTTAAACAGCATTTTTTCATCTTTGATTTAAATAAAGAAAAACTCAGAAACAAAAGTTTGATCTTAATACTCTTTATATATGCCACAAGAACATGTTGAAAACACCATTTTCATTGGAGTGGGTCTTTATTAGAATCCTATTGTTTTAGGAACTTTCCCACATCATCAGTGTACAGTTGTTATGTTGAGATGTAACTCCAGTTTTGCAATATTTTGCTTGTCTTCTTTTAGAGATAGCAGAAGTGTCATTTTACTTCTTGTTTTTTTTTTTTTTTTTTTGTCATTTTTTAAATGAAATTCTCCCTAAATGTCTTTTCTATCTCAGTAAAGGGAAACAACACTTGTGGCTTTTTTTGTCATTTCAATGGCCTGTTTGTTACATAAAAGGCCAAAAAAAGGTTTGTTTTAAAAAACTTGTTTTGGCCAACCGATCAGAATTTTAATTTTGATAAATTTGACCAAAATGAGTGTCAAAGAGGACGGAGATGGGCTTTTTGAAAGACCTGTTTTTTTACGATAATAATTTTTAGAGGCATGTTTTTGGAACCATGGCAGTTGAAAAGTTTTACCAAGAAACTGCTGTGACTGAAATGGCAGGAATGTAGATTTCTTTTGTTCAAACCTGGAGCTACATGTACATGCTCACATGAGGACACACTGATGCTTTTTGAATTAAGTTTGGAAGAAGGATAAAGACAATATTTCAAAATATTTTCTGCTGTTTTAATATGCAGTTTGTCAGTATTCACAGCTTTTCTATCACTGCAGGCCTTCGGGTGTTACTCCTAAAGTCACGTCTGGCAGCTTCACCACCCGGCGTATTTCCTCTTTGAGGGGGTGTCAGTGTCCCGCAGGGTGAAGAGGCCATCTCCTCAAGAAAAGACCCTCAGGTGATCTGGTCTGGTTCTGAAGCCCTCCAGCTCCCAAAATCTCTGAGCGTCAGAGCTCTGATCGGAGACCCTGTCGCAGATCCGACTTTACAGAAATTGAAATTCCAGTCGTCCTGCCCCAGTGCTCTCTAACCGCTGACTTTCCTACATCCCAAACCAGTTCTTCCTATCAGCTTTTTCCAGCTCAAAGCCCGTCTCCGATACCTCCACCCTCAAATAACCTCCTCCCACAGTCCCAGGAGCAGACCTCACAACCCAGAGAAAAATGTCAAGGAAAAGTTCCGATTGTTCAGGACTGCACAACGCTGATAGCCCCAGTAGTATATACATGAACCACTCAGCCAGTCATCAGGCAGAAAAACAGACGGGATTACCACCAGCTTCATCCAAACAAGAAACAACGTTATCCAAGCGGTCAAGTCACCGCCCGCTCTCCCCTACATCCCGGCTCACTTACAAAAGTCTCACTTTCTTCTGCCTGGCAAGCAACTGCTCAGCAACCCATGGATCCTCTGGACCAACAGGGACAACTCGCTCACCGCTTTGCAAATCGCAAAGTCTCTGAGTGAAGTGAGTTTCTTTCCACCAGAGCAGAGAAGTCCATCCCTCAGCCACCGAGCCAATTACAGAAATGGCCCTTTCAAGCATGGAGACCAGGGCTACGGCTGGGAGAAAGAGGTATGACCTCATTCCAGGTGAAGTTGATTTTGACATCGGTACAGCAAATGTGTCTTTATATGGTTACAGGTGTCAGTGCTCAGAGGTGCACCAGAAACTGTGAAGGAACTTCTCTGTAGTCTGGGCCTTCAGACGTACACCTATGGACTCAGTATGAATGGTTGGGATGATCTGGACTATTTCAGGTGAAATGTTCAAATTAGCTTAAAATAAACACGTTTTCAGATAGATTTTAATCTGTCTGAGTTTGGATCTTTTGGCATTACTGCAGTTTAGCAAAGCTGCTCCTGTGTGAATTAGCATTTGTGTGATTCTTCTCAAAGCAAATAACACTCCGTTTATTCATGAAATTATTCCAATCTGCTTTGTGTTACGCCCCTTTCTGTCTGTCTGTGTGTGTGTGTGTGTGTGTGTGTGTGTGCGTGTGTTGGTAATTATCACATTATGGGGACAACGGTCTGGTTACACAGTCACGCAGTGGGGACCAATTTCGGCGTGGGGACCAAAAACCTGGTCCCCATAAAGAAATTCATTTAAAATTGTTTTAAAAGCATTTTTTAAGGTCCCTATGCATTTTTTTAGCATAGGCACAAAATGCATGTTTTTTCATCCGTGTTAGTGTATGAGTTTTGCTCACTGGTGCCCCTTGTGTCTCTTCGATGGTATTACAGCCCTTGCTTCACACACACACACTTCTCCTAATTTGGTCAAGCACCGCCCACTTCCTAGTCCCCACTTATATGGTTCATTTAGTGTAATCATTGCAGTACATATAATGACAAATAAGTATATAAAATGTTGCATGACTTGTATTTTATTACAGTTTTGACATTCCCACAAACATTGTACAAATACAAAATGTAAAAAAACAGTTTTAAAAGTGAAAAGTATTCCTGTTATGGCTCATATTAGATTACTTCCTTGAGTTGCAAAGTGAGAGCTGCACAGTTTCTGCTGTGGTGAGTGCTCTTGCCTCACTGCAAGAAGGCTTTATTTGTCAAGAACTGGTGGTGTAGTACCCAAAGTGCAGAAGACTGGGCTTGGTGACAGAACCTTAATCTTTAATAGATTGACCAGAGCATGACTAAAACCATGAGAGCAACAATAAAGAGGTGACAGAACAGGGCAGACAATCTGACAGGGATAAAATGAAAAAAGGCAATAAAATGAGCAGAGGGCAGTTGAACTGAAATTAAGATAGCTATGTATCATTATGAAACTGGAACTGGTGTGACTGACAAGGGCAACTCAGAACATAACCAAAAACAACAAAAACCTGAACTAAACATTAGAATCCTCCCATATTAGTTTAATTGGATAATCTAAAGTGGGAAACTCACACAAAATCAAGAAATCCACTTAAAATGTTTTTTTTCATTTAATTGAGTGAAATGTTCTTCATGACCTTTTCTTCATCTTTTTTCTCCAGAGGCCACCACTGAAGATTAGCTACTCTAGCTAGTTAGTTAAATTAGCTATGTTGTCAGCAAATAGGAAACACTCCTTAAACTCAATTGGTCTTGTGGTGATGGCAGTTTGTCCTGCACTTCCATTAGAAGGATCTGAGATTAAATCCCTAAACCAATGTTTTTTATTTTTTAAATTCAGAGTTGCATTTTCATTAGAAATAAAAAAAAACATGATTTTTCTATTCCTATGAACATCTTTATTAAAACAAGTGTTAAACCAAGGGTTGTATAGACTATATGTATTTGTCTTAGCTATGTATTATCAAAAAATAAAGCTTTTTTTTTTTTTTTAAATAAACTTTAAATGCCTTTAAAGTAGTGGTCTTCAACTAAACTCTAAAGAGGTCTAGTTAGAAAACATTTTTTGAAGTGAAGGTCTAGAAAAAAAATCATGTCTAAATATTCAGTGCAATATATTTTTAAGTAGCCTGGGATTGGTGGAACATCAGCATTAATTAATATCTAACTCTAACTTCAAATTAATTCAGTAAAAATTTAAAACTTTTGACAGTATTTAATGTCACATAGCAGAATACAAATGGAACTGTGTGCCACACAAACAATCTGAAAACTACCAGGACAACTGCTGATCACCGAGAAATCTGGATGAAAGGAGGATCCATTAGCCCTTGTTAGCTTCTTCTACAAATGAAACACCTCCCAGAAAGAATGCACATTTGAACAAATGTTTAAAGTGTTTCAGTCTATTAGGGTTGCATTTTAAAACTGGAAACATTTTAAAACTAAAAACAGAACGGATCCCCCAATTTTTCACTCAGTGACATAATCAAGCTCTAGCTTGTCCTGTCAGGATTTTAAATCTGGGCTCGAATGGTGTCAGGGCCAGTCTCATGCACATGTGGGAGTTTTCATTGGTGAGTTTGGAACAATATTTTGTTTTAACTATGTTGATTGTTGAGAACGTTGCCTCACAGTTGTGTGTGGAGCCAAATATGGTCAAAATGTGTTTGGCTACTTTCCTCAGATCTGAGGAAACTGTCTCATGGACCATTTGGATCCAGAAAGGGGAAAAATCTGTGGTTAGAAACTGCTCTTTCAGGGCCACATCTACTTGGAGATCCACCAGTTGGATCTGGAGCAGCCCACCATCTGCCCATTTAAAGTGCTGTGACTTTCTTTGAGAACAGCCTGGCATCTGTAATGAGATATGGGTTCTTGATGAACACGGTGAGCTGCTGTTTAAAATTGAAGCTGTCAAAATGTTGCCGAAGTTTACAATCAACTTCCCATTAAAGTTGACAAAATCAGACATGTCTCGCTATTGCTATTGCATTTGTTCCCTCAGTGCTGAGAAGTGTGCACAGTCTCCCTGGTCTTTCCTGAACACTTCAAGAGAAAACAGCTGTTATCAACACACAGATTGAATTGTCTTTGCCCTGCAGTTTCAAATTTAACTCATTTAAATGTGAAATTATATTTACCAAAAATGCAACCTGGTCCTTTGTTCTTTATTCCATAAAAAAACTGTTCAGCTTTATGACCTTTTAACTTCGTCAAAAAACATACCACTTCTCTCCTAATGGACCAAAAGTGTGCAAGCACCCGCCCTTTGCTAAGCCATCACACATTGTTGTGCAACAAAAGTTTATCTGCATTGGCATCAACTTCTCTAAGGAATTCCCTCAGCATGTGATGCTGATAGGAAGAAGATACTCTGAGAAAATGTATATTTTTCATCATTGTATTCAAAACCTCAGCATGTTCATCCGACAAGGAGGCACAGAGGACAGACTGATGAACAATGAAATAGTAAGCTTTGAGCTCAGGATTGTTCTCTTTCAGTCTTGCTACAACCCCTTTCATCTCTTCCAATCATAGCAGGGACTCCATCTATTGTAACTGAAACCACTCGTTTCGGATCTAGTCCTCTCCTTTTTAACATTTGTTTAATGGCCGGGTAAATGTCTTCTTCTCTTGTACTGGTTTCAAGGGATGTCAAACCGAACAGGTCTTCTCAAAAGATGTTTTGGTCTGTGTTATAAAACCTGACATAAACCAACAGTTAAGCATTATCACTGAAATCTGTGGATTTGTCCAGAGCTAACTCTACACATGGTGCGTGGATTCATCCAAATGGATTAGCACAATCTGAGTTAAAATGTCACACCTCTTTGTGACAGAAAATGCTGACATGGGCACTTGTTTTATTTTGTCACAACGATCTTGTTTCTGTCTTCCTTCTATAAGTGTTGTAATGAGGTTTTGGGTTTGATCCACAAAAAGGAATTAATTTAGCCAGTCAGAGTCTTCAGAGACCACAGGAGCTTAATTTCACCAAAAAATCAGCTTTATTAAAAACAGATACAAGCCTTAAAACCATAGGTATGAGATTCTGCAGCATGCTTGGAGTTCCTCAACTTCAAAAAGAGAAAAATTTACATCAAGCATAAAAACACAATGGAACATCCTCTGAACGAGGCACAGCAAACATGCTAAAATGCCTAAAAAGAGAAACTCCTGAACTATTGGTAAGCTGTCACATCCACAGGTTATACTCTCCATTAAAAGCCACAATAAAAACAAACAATATAAAATACAGTGAAAGAGTCTTTTTAAAAATGAATAGCTTGCCGAGGAGGCGAGACACCTCCTCACCCCCACCCCTTGAGGTCTGCGCTCTTGATGCCGTACACTGCCCTGGGGATTTAGCGATGCCATACAGCGGAGATCACAGTAGTTTGGCTGTTCTCTCTGCCACGAGATGCAGCAGATAGGTAGAAGAGCGCTAGCGGCCAATGCACTGGCTAGTCCCAGCTCTAGGCTTTCTACAGGAGGCAGCTGACCTCCCCTCATACACAGGAACAAAGCTCCCCCTCGCTGTCTGTCTTCATCGCTGGCAGGCCTAACCATTTGCGAACAACATCCTGCCTCAGAGGAATCAGTGGCTGGCCGCCATAGCAAGACTCTCTCCCCTCAGACACTCCGACCTCCTCCTTGGAGTCCTTGATGAGATACAGTAATGCTCAGCAAGTGCGCTTATTCAGTCACACCTGGACAGTCACTCATCATACTTTCTGCAACTACATGCATACACTCTTTGACAACACCTTCATCAATAAATAGCTTTTTTATGTTTTACTAACATCCACGCCAATCTGAAGGAACATTCATGGGCACGTTGTTGGGCAGTGAATGTATTGCTCAGGATCCTGGTAGATTGCTTGTATTGAGCTCTGACATTACTAATTTTTGTGACCTTATTTCTGACTTGAGGGGGTATTTTTCCTCAAATGTCTTATGTTTTGTCTCATAGTGGCATTTGACATTTGCACTTTTAATGAGTGCAACAGTTTCAGAGCATATGAGACATACTGGTTTAGTACTCCCAGTCCTCACTTTCTCAGTCTCCCTTGTCTTTTCCTCTTTCTCCTATCTTATCCTCACTTTCTTCAGATCACCTGCCTGTTCTTCAGCTTCTTTCCACGTATCTTTTTTTTCCATTTCTGGAACATTTTGTAAGAATTCTCACTGCCATTGTATTTTTCTTTTGGTTGGTAATGGATGCTATGAAGATTCTTATGCCAGTTTCTCTTTTTTCCTCTAAAACATCCAACTTTCGGCAACAATGGCTCTTGCGATAGGTTGGCATTGGTCCACACATGCCGCATGAGCACTATTCAGTCTGTCTGATCCTCCAGGAGTCATCACTTTGATCATCACTTTCTTCTCCTGATGGTCTTTCTTCTCCCTCTGAATATTCCGGTTCATACATATATGGTTTAACCCCAAGTGCTTCAATATCATTTTTAAAACTACTCTTCTTCGAAAAACTGACTCCTGTCTCCTTCTGTGGCAGCCGTAGTTGCTGATGTTTTGTCCCTGAGTGACATCATGAATCAATAACACAAATCTGCACACTCTGAATGCTAGGTGCGCTGCACCCAAACATGGCAGCTTCCATGATTGTCGTGGGAAATTCAAAAATATTATTATATAGCAAATGTCATAAATGAATTGACAAAATAATGGCATGATTTTAGCTAGTACTTGTTAATGTTTAATGGGATTATTTTTTTTGGATGGTGATAGTCCTTCAAGGTAAATAATTATTTGATTGAAAAAAAGTAAGAGATACATATCCATACATCGACATGTAAATGATGTCATTATAATTACTCTTAATCATAAATAGACATATTTGAACTTAAACATAGAATGCATGACCCTTTAAATCCATGAAATGTGGTTTGTCATGATGATTTAAATAAATTGCTTGAAAAAGCACAAGGAAGCAAAGTTTCCACATTTTGCCAAACAAAATTACTAGCCTTCTGTTAAATGGTATTGCGCTTTAAAAATTATCTTTGGAATTAAACAGCACACCCAAGTGTGGCCTTACCACCCTCTCATGGTGAAAAAAAGCCTTGTCTAATTTGTGCTTCCAATGATTTGTACCTCCATGTCCACAGGATCAGTGTTAAAAAGGCACCCTGTGCTCTGTAACCTGAAAAAAAACTTACTCTCTGAGTCGATTGAGTTGGTGTGCATTCCCAAGAATAACCACAGAGTTTAGAACCAGAAGTGGAGGATATCAATGAACTTGTGCTTAAACTAACCCGGATATGCAAGATGCAGAGCAGATGCATTACTATGAAGAATTTATTACACACAGGTGGATTCTATTGATCATCATTAGTCATTTAGGTCAACATTTGATAATTCCGAGATCCCCACTGAACATCTGGAGAGAGTTTGCTGCACTGAAAGTAAAGGGCTGAATGATTTTGCACGCCCAGTATTTCAGTTTTTTATTTGTGAAAAAAGTTTGAAATATAAAAAAAATAAATAAAAAAAATATATATTCCACTTCATGATTGTGTCCCACTTGTTGTTGATTTTTAACAAAAAAAAAAAACAGTTTTAAAGCCTGAAATGTGGCAAAAGGTTGAAAAATTCAAGGGGGCCGAATACTTTCAGACAAGATCAGATGAAGGGGGAGCAGAAGCAGTTAATGTTAAGGAGATGGAAATAAACTGTGTGATGTTAGTAAATGATAGTGTGACGCTCTTTGTGTGGACGATGAGGTTAACTAGAGTTTTCAAAGCAGCAATTTAATCCATCTACTGTATACAGTAAAGAGTGAATAAAATTAACATTTCTATTTGATAAATCTTGGTCAACCTTACCATATAAGTTAAGTAACGTTTTACTAGACTATGTCTGAGAGGGAAAAAAATAATATTTGCATTTTTCTTTAAGAAACTTTAATATTTCATATGACAGCCACTCCCACCCCAGCGCACCTAAACACACGGATCTTTCATTACATCAAATGAGCCCAAACAATTTTTCACTTTAAACATGACTCATTTAATTCAATTAGAACCATTCTTGAGTATTTTAAGCAACTTGTGAAGGTTTTGTTCGCGCTTGGAAATAGTCACGTGACCAACAGTGCTCACGAAGGTGCTTCATGATGGGAGACAAGATGGCTGCGCGGGACTGATCATCTCCGAAGACTGGATCTTAGACACGGTAAAAAAATATTTAGTCATTTATTTTATTCGTGTGTTTTGTTAGTAAGCATTACAGTAAGCTGTTTTTGACACATTGCTCTCATTTTTGAGTGTTTCTGCCGTGTTGTCGTGTCGGAAAAGTACTTTGCAGATATTAGCTTAAACTTCAAAGTGGTGGCCGCTGGCCTCGTCTCGTTCGAAAACAGGACAAACGCTGCGTATGTGAATTTGTTTTCTTTCTGTTCGTGTCTACTTTAATATTTGTTGGGAAAAGGTTCGTTTAATTCTTTTTACACTACATGTGAGAACTTCTTAAATGCCCGACATTGGAGCGCCAATGACGTCAGCACGCAAACACCTGTGTCGGCGCCTGCATATGTCCGCTGCTGCTGGAGGTATGAATGCGCCGGTGAACGCTGCAGAAATGAGCTGTGCAGACAAACGATAGCGGCGCAGGAATGAGCAGCGGTGAAGGTGATGTGCTCAAATGATTAAGTGATGAGCGGCTCCGTGTGACTGAACCCGGCCGCAGACCTATTTGGAGCACATCATTTAAAACGCATGAAACACGAGCCAGCGTAACTCCGTTAATAAAAGGAAGATATGCAGCTGTAGATTAAACGTGTTGTTAAATGACATTATTTTGGGGAGGACAAAAGCTTGAGACAGAAACTGCAGCAAGTCAGCTTGCAGCACCTTGTTTCTGTTTCTCGCTTTAGAAAATTTGATTTGTATTAAAATTGATATTTAGAAAGTTTGTGTTCAGCTACCCATTTTTGAAGCTATGTAGCAATATGAAACGCTGCCCACTCCCGTTAATGTACCCATCTTCTGTGCAATACCTATGATGCATGAAAAGAGAATAATCACTTTGACTTTCTTGCAGTTAAAAATGGCACCACGCATCAGCCCCCATAAAGATGCAATGCATCATGTCATAACAAAGACTGACAAAACAAGAAAATTAGAGGTGAAGTTCATCAGTGCAGTTAAAGGTGAGAATGTGTTCTTTGAACTTGCATGTGTTGCATGTTACTGTTTAAATCAGAGTTGCGCAACCCTGATCTTGGAGATTCCTCTCTTGCTTCTGTTCAGAAGATTGAGGTGTCTCCTCATTCTGAGTGAGGGAGCACACCTGTTCTAGGCAATGAGCACCAATACATGCTAGGAAAAAGGCAGGGTTGTTGGTCTTCAAGTCTTGGTTGCCTTAACTTCTTTGTGCTTATCACTCTAATGTTTTAATTCAAGGCCTATTCATCAAGTGATTTTTTTAAAAATATATAAATGTTTGATTTGCAGGACGTGGTGTGTTTGCTACGCATTCATTCAACAAGGGAGATTTTATTGTGGAATACAGAGGAGATTTCATAACTGAAAAAGAATGTGAGAGAAGAAAAAGAGTTTACCATCATTCTTGTGCAGCTTTTATGTTTGCCTTTAGATGGAAGGAGAAAATATGGTGGTACGTTAATGCTTTGTTTGTTTTTATACATCAGTATTTTGTAAGCTAACTTATGTTAAATATGTTATGTTTTGTGTAAAACATCTGTTTTTTGTTTTTTTTGACAGCATTGATGCCTCCAGAGATGATGGCTCTCTTGGACGGTTTGTTAACGATGAGCACAAACGTCCAAACTGTAAAATGAAAAGAATTGATGTCAATGGAGAGCCACACCTTTGTTTATTTGCCTTACACAATATTGGAGAAGGCGAAGAAATTACATACGACTATGGAGGCAATGACTGCCCATGGCGAACCAAGGTATTATTTATTAATTACTCTCCATAGTTAGCTTGACCTTTGCAAAATGTATAAAATAATTTTAACTGTTCAAAGTGCAGGTGATGGCCTGAAAGGATTGTACATAAAACAATGACCAAACATGGTCCTTGAATTGTTTCACTGTTAGTTTTACTCATGTATCCTCTCTGCTTGGACTATTGACTTGAAAACATTGTGCTTAGCTCATAGACATTATCATCACTGGATGAAGCGGGATGTGTCGTCACTCATAGAAAACACCTTGTCTGCAGTACAGACTTTGCAATTTTAAAACCAGACAACAATTGTCAGCGGTGATTGGTCTGGAGTCATCATTATTATGGCAACTACTCTTTAAAGCTAAGGTTGCATATAAAACTGCCATTGCGCAAGTGAAATTAACAATTAGCTGCTTCCGTCCAATTTTTTTTGAAAATCATTGTTGTCATAAATGCAGACGGGGGCAGTCCGGCCCGGGGCAATGTTCCCTGTGCGCCTGCGCAATCGTGCACTGCTCGCATATTTTCAACACACAAGGAAATGTGCAGCGCACAAAACAAAACTATATACCGCTAACATTCACAATTGTACTACTTACATCAAAAACAAAGTTACAAACTGAAATTAATTATAGATGTGCCATTCACAGACAAATAAATGAATCATTAACATGAACAAATGGAATCACGATCGGCTGAGAACTGTTCTTTTCCTTTTTTCCCTCCACTGAGTTTCACGCGTTTACTTAAATGCTCAAACAAACTCACCCTACTTATTTCAGATGCAAATATCGCAAAAAAGGAGATATGGGCAACCTCAGTCAGTACGTCGGGATCACAGACACATGACAAATTAGAGGGGAACAAACTGCTTAAGTTTGACCTCTAAATGTGCTAGGGTGGGGACTTATCAATGTCAAAAAATCATAGAGTATAATCACTGTTTAGACACCAAACAAGAAGTAATTTTTCTATGATGAAACTTTAAACAGAGTGGAAATGAGGCACGCAAATTTTTACGAGTTTTGGCAGAACTTCATTTACTTGTTCTAAAAAATTATGTTTACAGACAAATTTAGTACAAAATGTAAAGGATCTGTTTAAAAAGTTATTTTGGAATCTGTGTAGAAAAAAAAGGCGCCTGTATTTTCATGTGTAAAACACTTGGTTTTAAATCTTGTAATTTTCTCAAGTTTGTAAATTTAAAGATCCTTCTGTTGTCCATCATGTCAAATTATCCAATTCTTTAATGATGGCCTTTTCTTTTATAAATTTCTGGTTTAAAAAGAGATTATGTTCAATTTAAGCATTGTTTCTACAGTTGCTGGTATTTTATTCTCTATCAATATTATGTGGTGAATATGTTTTATCTTTCAGCCTGCAACAGATGGTATTCACACGGATGCAGTGGAAGAAGGCCATCGTGCAACACTGCCAGAGATCCAGAAAGATGATGCCAGTGGACCAAGCGGCTCTTTACATCAGGTACAAGTCTGTTTTGGTTTTAGTTTGGAATTGGATTCTTCAAAAGTCTTGTCCTGGCCATATTTGGTTGTATTTGACTGGGTACATGAGGGCCAAACCAGTTTAGTTTTTCTGTTACATTGGAGTAAAAGGAACTATTTACAGATTTGAGTGATGCAATTTAAAAATCGATGTTTCTGGAATATTTGTTGTGATTTTGAACTTTTACATTTTAAAAATGTTGTATTTATTGTGATTTTAATCCTGACTCTGACGACGTCCCCAAAAGACACGTTTCTGGACACACAGTTTAAAGGAACTGCTATGGGGAAGGTGTTATTGGTCCCATGATGCAGCTTTTATCCAAGTTGTGTAAAATAATGTTCAGGCCAACTTTTGATATTTCGACTTAACCTCGTCCCTGACGACGTCCCCAAAAGACACGTTTCTGGACACACAGTTTGAGGAACTGCTGTGGGGGAGGTTTTGAATAAAGTTGGTCCCAGGAGGCTCCTGTATCTACATGTGTACAACACTCTTTGTTTTAAATCTGCTAATTTTCTCAAGTTTGTAAATTTAAAGATCCTTCTGTTGTCCATCATGTCAAATTATCCAATTCTTTAATGATGGCTTTTTCTTTTATTAAATTTCTGGTTTAAAAGAGATTATGTTCAATTTAAGCATTGTTTCTACAGTTGTTGGTATTTATTCTCTATCAATATTATATTGTGAATATGCTTTTATCTTTCAGCCTGCAACAGATGGTATTCACACGGATGCAGTGGAAGAAGGCCATCGTGCAACACTGCCAGAGATCCAGAAGAGGATGCCAGTGGACCAAGCGGCTCTTTATATCAGGTACAAGTCTGTTTTGGTTTTAGTTTGGAATTGGATTCTTCAAAAGTCTTGTCCTGGCCATATTTGGTTGTATTTGACTGGGTACATGAGGGCCAAACCAGTTTAGTTTTTCTGTTACATTGGAGTAAAAGGAACTATTTACAGATTTGAGTGATGCAATTTAAAAATCGATGTTTCTGGAATATTTGTTGTGATTTTGAACTTTTACATTTTAAAAAATGTTGTATTTATTGTGATTTTAATCCTGACCCTGACGACGTCCCCAAAAGACACGTTTCTGGACACGCAGTTTAAAGGAACTGCTATGGGGGAAGGTGTTATTGGTCCCCATGATGCAGCTTTTATCCAAGTTGTGTAAAATAATGTTCAGGCCAACTTTTGATATTTCGACTTAATCTCGTCCCTGACGACGTCCCCAAAAGACACGTTTCTGGACACACAGTTTGAGGAACTGCTGTGGGGAGGTTTTGAATAAAGCTGGTCCCCAGGAGGCTCCTGTATCAACATGTGTACAACACTCTTTGTTTTAAATCTGCTAATTTTCTCAAATTTGTAAATTTAAAGATCCTTCTGTTGTCCATCATGTCAAATCATCCAATTCTTTAATGATGGCTTTTTCTTTTATAAAATTTCTGGTTTAAAAAGAGATTATGTTCAATTTAAGCATTGTTTCTACAGTTGCTGGTATTTTATTCTCTATCAATATTATATGGTGAATATGTTTTTATCTTTCAGCCTGCAACAGATGGTATTCACACGGATGCAGTGGAAGAAGGCCATCGTGCAACACTGCCAGAGATCCAGAAAGATGATGCCAGTGGACCAAGCGGCTCTTTACATCAGGTACAAGTCTGTTTTGGTTTTAGTTTGGAATTGGATTCTTCAAAAGTCTTGTCCTGGCCATATTTGGTTGTATTTGACTGGGTACATGAGGGCCAAACCAGTTTAGTTTTTCTGTTACATTGGAGTAAAAGGAACTATTTACAGATTTGAGTGATGCAATTTAAAAATCGATGTTTCTGGAATATTTGTTGTGATTTTGAACTTTTACATTTTAAAAATGTTGTATTTATTGTGATTTTAATCCTGACCCTGACGACGTCCCCAAAAGACACGTTTCTGGACACGCAGTTTAAAGGAACTGCTGTGGGGGAAGGTGTTATTGGTCCCCATGATGCAGCTTTTATCCAAGTTGTGTAAAATAATGTTCAGGCCAACTTTTGATATTTCGACTTAACCTCGTCCCTGACGACGTCCCCAAAAGACACGTTTCTGGACACACAGTTTGAGGAACTGCTGTGGGGGAGGTTTTGAATAAAGCTGGTCCCCAGGAGGCTCCTGTATCTACATGTGTACAACACTCTTTGTTTTAAATCTGCTAATTTTCTCAAATTTGTAAATTTAAAGATCCTTCTGTTGTCCATCATGTCAAATCATCCAATTCTTTAATGATGGCTTTTTCTTTTATAAAATTTCTGGTTTAAAAAGAGATTATGTTCAATTTAAGCATTGTTTCTACAGTTGCTGGTATTTTATTCTCTATCAATATTATATGGTGAATATGTTTTTATCTTTCAGCCTGCAACAGATGGTATTCACACGGATGCAGTGGAAGAAGGCCATCGTGCAACACTGCCAGAGATCCAGAAAGATGATGCCAGTGGACCAAGCGGCTCTTTACATCAGGTACAAGTCTGTTTTGGTTTTAGTTTGGAATTGGATTCTTCAAAAGTCTTGTCCTGGCCATATTTGGTTGTATTTGACTGGGTACATGAGGGCCAAACCAGTTTAGTTTTTCTGTTACATTGGAGTAAAAGGAACTATTTACAGATTTGAGTGATGCAATTTAAAAATCGATGTTTCTGGAATATTTGTTGTGATTTTGAACTTTTACATTTTAAAAATGTTGTATTTATTGTGATTTTAATCCTGACCCTGATGACGTCCCCAAAAGACACGTTTCTGGACACGCAGTTTAAAGGAACTGCTGTGGGGGAAGGTGTTATTGGTCCCCATGATGCAGCTTTTATCCAAGTTGTGTAAAATAATGTTCAGGCCAACTTTTGATATTTCGACTTAACCTCGTCCCTGACGACGTCCCCAAAAGACACGTTTCTGGACACACAGTTTGAGGAACTGCTGTGGGGGAGGTTTTGAATAAAGCTGGTCCCCAGGAGGCTCCTGTATCTACATGTGTACAACACTCTTTGTTTTAAATCTGCTAATTTTCTCAAATTTGTAAATTTAAAGATCCTTCTGTTGTCCATCATGTCAAATCATCCAATTCTTTAATGATGGCTTTTTCTTTTATAAAATTTCTGGTTTAAAAAGAGATTATGTTCAATTTAAGCATTGTTTCTACAGTTGCTGGTATTTTATTCTCTATCAATATTATATGGTGAATATGTTTTTATCTTTCAGCCTGCAACAGATGGTATTCACACGGATGCAGTGGAAGAAGGCCATCGTGCAACACTGCCAGAGATCCAGAAAGATGATGCCAGTGGACCAAGCGGCTCTTTACATCAGGTACAAGTCTGTTTTGGTTTTAGTTTGGAATTGGATTCTTCAAAAGTCTTGTCCTGGCCATATTTGGTTGTATTTGACTGGGTACATGAGGGCCAAACCAGTTTAGTTTTTCTGTTACATTGGAGTAAAAGGAACTATTTACAGATTTGAGTGATGCAATTTAAAAATCGATGTTTCTGGAATATTTGTTGTGATTTTGAACTTTTACATTTTAAAAATGTTGTATTTATTGTGATTTTAATCCTGACCCTGACGACGTCCCCAAAAGACACGTTTCTGGACACGCAGTTTAAAGGAACTGCTGTGGGGGAAGGTGTTATTGGTCCCCATGATGCAGCTTTTATCCAAGTTGTGTAAAATAATGTTCAGGCCAACTTTTGATATTTCGACTTAACCTCGTCCCTGACGACGTCCCCAAAAGACACGTTTCTGGACACACAGTTTGAGGAACTGCTGTGGGGGAGGTTTTGAATAAAGCTGGTCCCCAGGAGGCTCCTGTATCTACATGTGTACAACACTCTTTGTTTTAAATCTGCTAATTTTCTCAAGTTTGTAAATTTAAAGGATCCTTCTGTTGTCCATCATGTCAAATCATCCAATTCTTTAATGATGGCTTTTTCTTTTATAAAATTTCTGGTTTAAAAAGAGATTATGTTCAATTTAAGCATTGTTTCTACAGTTGCTGGTATTTTATTCTCTATCAATATTATATGGTGAATATGTTTTTTATCTTTCAGCCTGCAACAGATGGTATTCACACGGATGCAGTGGAAGAAGGCCATCGTGCAACACTGCCAGAGATCCAGAAAGATGATGCCAGTGGACCAAGCGGCTCTTTACATCAGGTACAAGTCTGTTTTGGTTTTAGTTTGGAATTGGATTCTTCAAAAGTCTTGTCCTGGCCATATTTGGTTGTATTTGACTGGGTACATGAGGGCCAAACCAGTTTAGTTTTTCTGTTACATTGGAGTAAAAGGAACTATTTACAGATTTGAGTGATGCAATTTAAAAATCGATGTTTCTGGAATATTTGTTGTGATTTTGAACTTTTACATTTTAAAAATGTTGTATTTATTGTGATTTTAATCCTGACCCTGATGACGTCCCCAAAAGACACGTTTCTGGACACGCAGTTTAAAGGAACTGCTGTGGGGGAAGGTGTTATTGGTCCCCATGATGCAGCTTTTATCCAAGTTGTGTAAAATAATGTTCAGGCCAACTTTTGATATTTCGACTTAACCTCGTCCCTGACGACGTCCCCAAAAGACACGTTTCTGGACACACAGTTTGAGGAACTGCTGTGGGGGAGGTTTTGAATAAAGCTGGTCCCCAGGAGGCTCCTGTATCTACATGTGTACAACACTCTTTGTTTTAAATCTGCTAATTTTCTCAAATTTGTAAATTTAAAGATCCTTCTGTTGTCCATCATGTCAAATCATCCAATTCTTTAATGATGGCTTTTTCTTTTATAAAATTTCTGGTTTAAAAAGAGATTATGTTCAATTTAAGCATTGTTTCTACAGTTGCTGGTATTTTATTCTCTATCAATATTATATGGTGAATATGTTTTTATCTTTCAGCCTGCAACAGATGGTATTCACACGGATGCAGTGGAAGAAGGCCATCGTGCAACACTGCCAGAGATCCAGAAAGATGATGCCAGTGGACCAAGCGGCTCTTTACATCAGGTACAAGTCTGTTTTGGTTTTAGTTTGGAATTGGATTCTTCAAAAGTCTTGTCCTGGCCATATTTGGTTGTATTTGACTGGGTACATGAGGGCCAAACCAGTTTAGTTTTTCTGTTACATTGGAGTAAAAGGAACTATTTACAGATTTGAGTGATGCAATTTAAAAATCGATGTTTCTGGAATATTTGTTGTGATTTTGAACTTTTACATTTTAAAAATGTTGTATTTATTGTGATTTTAATCCTGACCCTGACGACGTCCCCAAAAGACACGTTTCTGGACACGCAGTTTAAAGGAACTGCTGTGGGGGAAGGTGTTATTGGTCCCCATGATGCAGCTTTTATCCAAGTTGTGTAAAATAATGTTCAGGCCAACTTTTGATATTTCGACTTAACCTCGTCCCTGACGACGTCCCCAAAAGACACGTTTCTGGACACACAGTTTGAGGAACTGCTGTGGGGGAGGTTTTGAATAAAGCTGGTCCCCAGGAGGCTCCTGTATCTACATGTGTACAACACTCTTTGTTTTAAATCTGCTAATTTTCTCAAATTTGTAAATTTAAAGATCCTTCTGTTGTCCATCATGTCAAATCATCCAATTCTTTAATGATGGCTTTTTCTTTTATAAAATTTCTGGTTTAAAAAGAGATTATGTTCAATTTAAGCATTGTTTCTACAGTTGCTGGTATTTTATTCTCTATCAATATTATATGGTGAATATGTTTTTATCTTTCAGCCTGCAACAGATGGTATTCACACGGATGCAGTGGAAGAAGGCCATCGTGCAACACTGCCAGAGATCCAGAAAGATGATGCCAGTGGACCAAGCGGCTCTTTACATCAGGTACAAGTCTGTTTTGGTTTTAGTTTGGAATTGGATTCTTCAAAAGTCTTGTCCTGGCCATATTTGGTTGTATTTGACTGGGTACATGAGGGCCAAACCAGTTTAGTTTTTCTGTTACATTGGAGTAAAAGGAACTATTTACAGATTTGAGTGATGCAATTTAAAAATCGATGTTTCTGGAATATTTGTTGTGATTTTGAACTTTTACATTTTAAAAATGTTGTATTTATTGTGATTTTAATCCTGACCCTGACGACGTCCCCAAAAGACACGTTTCTGGACACGCAGTTTAAAGGAACTGCTATGGGGGAAGGTGTTATTGGTCCCCATGATGCAGCTTTTATCCAAGTTGTGTAAAATAATGTTCAGGCCAACTTTTGATATTTCGACTTAACCTCGTCCCTGACGACGTCCCCAAAAGACACGTTTCTGGACACACAGTTTGAGGAACTGCTGTGGGGGAGGTTTTGAATAAAGCTGGTCCCCAGGAGGCTCCTGTATCTACATGTGTACAACACTCTTTGTTTTAAATCTGCTAATTTTCTCAAGTTTGTAAATTTAAAGATCCTTCTGTTGTCCATCATGTCAAATCATCCAATTCTTTAATGATGGCTTTTTCTTTTATAAAATTTCTGGTTTAAAAAGAGATTATGTTCAATTTAAGCATTGTTTCTACAGTTGCTGGTATTTTATTCTCTATCAATATTATATGGTGAATATGTTTTTATCTTTCAGCCTGCAACAGATGGTATTCACACGGATGCAGTGGAAGAAGGCCATCGTGCAACACTGCCAGAGATCCAGAAAGATGATGCCAGTGGACCAAGCGGCTCTTTACATCAGGTACAAGTCTGTTTTGGTTTTAGTTTGGAATTGGATTCTTCAAAAGTCTTGTCCTGGCCATATTTGGTTGTATTTGACTGGGTACATGAGGGCCAAACCAGTTTAGTTTTTCTGTTACATTGGAGTAAAAGGAACTATTTACAGATTTGAGTGATGCAATTTAAAAATCGATGTTTCTGGAATATTTGTTGTGATTTTGAACTTTTACATTTTAAAAATGTTGTATTTATTGTGATTTTAATCCTGACCCTGACGACGTCCCCAAAAGACACGTTTCTGGACACGCAGTTTAAAGGAACTGCTGTGGGGGAAGGTGTTATTGGTCCCCATGATGCAGCTTTTATCCAAGTTGTGTAAAATAATGTTCAGGCCAACTTTTGATATTTCGACTTAACCTCGTCCCTGACGACGTCCCCAAAAGACACGTTTCTGGACACACAGTTTGAGGAACTGCTGTGGGGGAGGTTTTGAATAAAGCTGGTCCCCAGGAGGCTCCTGTATCTACATGTGTACAACACTCTTTGTTTTAAATCTGCTAATTTTCTCAAATTTGTAAATTTAAAGATCCTTCTGTTGTCCATCATGTCAAATCATCCAATTCTTTAATGATGGCTTTTTCTTTTATAAAATTTCTGGTTTAAAAAGAGATTATGTTCAATTTAAGCATTGTTTCTACAGTTGCTGGTATTTTATTCTCTATCAATATTATATGGTGAATATGTTTTTATCTTTCAGCCTGCAACAGATGGTATTCACACGGATGCAGTGGAAGAAGGCCATCGTGCAACACTGCCAGAGATCCAGAAAGATGATGCCAGTGGACCAAGCGGCTCTTTACATCAGGTACAAGTCTGTTTTGGTTTTAGTTTGGAATTGGATTCTTCAAAAGTCTTGTCCTGGCCATATTTGGTTGTATTTGACTGGGTACATGAGGGCCAAACCAGTTTAGTTTTTCTGTTACATTGGAGTAAAAGGAACTATTTACAGATTTGAGTGATGCAATTTAAAAATCGATGTTTCTGGAATATTTGTTGTGATTTTGAACTTTTACATTTTAAAAATGTTGTATTTATTGTGATTTTAATCCTGACCCTGACGACGTCCCCAAAAGACACGTTTCTGGACACGCAGTTTAAAGGAACTGCTGTGGGGGAAGGTGTTATTGGTCCCCATGATGCAGCTTTTATCCAAGTTGTGTAAAATAATGTTCAGGCCAACTTTTGATATTTCGACTTAACCTCGTCCCTGACGACGTCCCCAAAAGACACGTTTCTGGACACACAGTTTGAGGAACTGCTGTGGGGGAGGTTTTGAATAAAGCTGGTCCCCAGGAGGCTCCTGTATCTACATGTGTACAACACTCTTTGTTTTAAATCTGCTAATTTTCTCAAATTTGTAAATTTAAAGATCCTTCTGTTGTCCATCATGTCAAATCATCCAATTCTTTAATGATGGCTTTTTCTTTTATAAAATTTCTGGTTTAAAAAGAGATTATGTTCAATTTAAGCATTGTTTCTACAGTTGCTGGTATTTTATTCTCTATCAATATTATATGGTGAATATGTTTTTATCTTTCAGCCTGCAACAGATGGTATTCACACGGATGCAGTGGAAGAAGGCCATCGTGCAACACTGCCAGAGATCCAGAAAGATGATGCCAGTGGACCAAGCGGCTCTTTACATCAGGTACAAGTCTGTTTTGGTTTTAGTTTGGAATTGGATTCTTCAAAAGTCTTGTCCTGGCCATATTTGGTTGTATTTGACTGGGTACATGAGGGCCAAACCAGTTTAGTTTTCTGTTACATTGGAGTAAAAGGAACTATTTACAGATTTGAGTGATGCAATTTAAAAATCGATGTTTCTGGAATATTTGTTGTGATTTTGAACTTTTACATTTTAAAAATGTTGTATTTATTGTGATTTTAATCCTGACCCTGACGACGTCCCCAAAAGACACGTTTCTGGACACGCAGTTTAAAGGAACTGCTGTGGGGGAAGGTGTTATTGGTCCCCATGATGCAGCTTTTATCCAAGTTGTGTAAAATAATGTTCAGGCCAACTTTTGATATTTCGACTTAACCTCGTCCCTGACGACGTCCCCAAAAGACACGTTTCTGGACACACAGTTTGAGGAACTGCTGTGGGGGAGGTTTTGAATAAAGCTGGTCCCCAGGAGGCTCCTGTATCTACATGTGTACAACACTCTTTGTTTTAAATCTGCTAATTTTCTCAAATTTGTAAATTTAAAGATCCTTCTGTTGTCCATCATGTCAAATCATCCAATTCTTTAATGATGGCTTTTTCTTTTATAAAATTTCTGGTTTAAAAAGAGATTATGTTCAATTTAAGCATTGTTTCTACAGTTGCTGGTATTTTATTCTCTATCAATATTATATGGTGAATATGTTTTTATCTTTCAGCCTGCAACAGATGGTATTCACACGGATGCAGTGGAAGAAGGCCATCGTGCAACACTGCCAGAGATCCAGAAAGATGATGCCAGTGGACCAAGCGGCTCTTTACATCAGGTACAAGTCTGTTTTGGTTTTAGTTTGGAATTGGATTCTTCAAAAGTCTTGTCCTGGCCATATTTGGTTGTATTTGACTGGGTACATGAGGGCCAAACCAGTTTAGTTTTTCTGTTACATTGGAGTAAAAGGAACTATTTACAGATTTGAGTGATGCAATTTAAAAATCGATGTTTCTGGAATATTTGTTGTGATTTTGAACTTTTACATTTTAAAAATGTTGTATTTATTGTGATTTTAATCCTGACCCTGACGACGTCCCCAAAAGACACGTTTCTGGACACGCAGTTTAAAGGAACTGCTATGGGGGAAGGTGTTATTGGTCCCCATGATGCAGCTTTTATCCAAGTTGTGTAAAATAATGTTCAGGCCAACTTTTGATATTTCGACTTAACCTCGTCCCTGACGACGTCCCCAAAAGACACGTTTCTGGACACACAGTTTGAGGAACTGCTGTGGGGGAGGTTTTGAATAAAGTTGGTCCCCAGGAGGCTCCTGTATCTACATGTGTACAACACTCTTTGTTTTAAATCTGCTAATTTTCTCAAGTTTGTAAATTTAAAGATCCTTCTGTTGTCCATCATGTCAAATCATCCAATTCTTTAATGATGGCTTTTTCTTTTATTAAATTTCTGGTTTAAAAAGAGATTATGTTCAATTTAAGCATTGTTTCTACAGTTGCTGGTATTTTATTCTCTATCAATATTATATGGTGAATATGTTTTTATCTTTCAGCCTGCAACAGATGGTATTCACACGGATGCAGTGGAAGAAGGCCATCGTGCAACACTGCCAGAGATCCAGAAAGATGATGCCAGTGGACCAAGCGGCTCTTTACATCAGGTACAAGTCTGTTTTGGTTTTAGTTTGGAATTGGATTCTTCAAAAGTCTTGTCCTGGCCATATTTGGTTGTATTTGACTGGGTACATGAGGGCCAAACCAGTTTAGTTTTTCTGTTACATTGGAGTAAAAGGAACTATTTACAGATTTGAGTGATGCAATTTAAAAATCGATGTTTCTGGAATATTTGTTGTGATTTTGAACTTTTACATTTTAAAAATGTTGTATTTATTGTGATTTTAATCCTGACTCTGACGACGTCCCAAAAGACACGTTTATGGACACGCAGTTTGAGGAACTGCTGTGGGGAGGTTTTGAATAAAGCTGGTCCCCAGGAGGCTCCTGTATCTACATGTGTACAACACTCTTTGTTTTAAATCTGCTAATTTTCTCAAGTTTGTAAATTTAAAGATCCTTCTGTTGTCCATCATGTCAAATTATCCAATTCTTTAATGATGGCTTTTTCTTTTATTAAATTTCTGGTTTAAAAAGAGATTATGTTCAATTTAAGAGATGTTTCTACAGTTGCTGGTATTTTATTCTCTATCAATATTATATTGTGAATATGTTTTTATCTTTCAGCCTGCAACAGATGGTATTCACACGGATGCAGTGGAAGAAGGCCATCGTGCAACACTGCCAGAGATCCAAGAAGAGGATGCCAGTGGACCAAGCGGCTCTTTACATCAGGTACAAGTCTGTTTTGGTTTTAGTTTGGAATTGGATTCTTCAAAAGTCTTGTCCTGGCCATATTTGGTTGTATTTGACTGGGTACATGAGGGCCAAACCAGCTTAGTTGTTCTGTTACATTGGAGTAAAAGGAACTATTTACAGATTTGAGTGATGCAATTTTAAAAATCGATGTTTCTGGAATATTTGTTGTGATTTTAACTTTTACATTTTAAAAATGTTGTATTTATTGTGATTTTAATCCTGACCCTGACGACGTCCCCAAAAGACACGTTTCTGGACACACAGTTTAAAGGAACTGCTGTGGGGGAGGTCCTAAATAAAACTGGTCCCCAGATTGTGCTTGCATCTTTAAGTTTAAATGTCTGAGTTTATGATACCGCCAGTTTTCTTTTCCTACAATTAAAACATCATCCTATCACACATTTTTAGAAATTATCATACCATGTTGTATTTGTTTATTTTATCTTAATTTTATCTGTTAATTATTATGCATATTTTAAATTGGTTGCTTGTGAAAAGTTTTATTTATAAATTTTAATACATCATTCAGTCACCAACAGATGAAATTCACTTTGATGAGGTGGAAGAAGTCAATCAATTAAGCATGCCAAAGACTCCAACAGATGATACCAGCGGATCCTGTGTTACATCATCATATGAGGTGATACAGTGTTGCATTTTTAAATGTCTTTTGTGAGATTACGTCTAATAATTTACCAATGTTTTGCAGTTAATTTTTTTTCAATGTAAAGTACTGAAAATTTTTAGTATCTTGCCTAGTCTTTCAATTACTTCCAATTAAAACAAATAAAAAAAACCTACTTGAAGTTATACTTTTTCTGAGACATATTTGTGTTTTATGAACATTTTATCAATACTGTAAACTTTATTTGCTTTGAAAAATAAATGCATGCCTTCTTTTGCAGCTTTTTACTCATCCTGATGAAGAAGTTGTACCACGATTAAGAAGAACTAAAAGTGTCATTGTAAGTTTGGAACCCTTTGTCAATATTTTTCTGTTAGCTTAAAAACATTTATAAAATGCTCATCTCCACAGTGGTAGACATTTTTAAAATCCTTTTTGAGTTGGGTTTGTGTATTTTATAAATTAACATTCCTCTCACATATAACATAATAGTGGAATTCCGTGATTTTTAGTCATTACTTGTTTCTCCTTTTGGTTAAAATGCAGCTGTTTCAGAAAGCACTGTCACTCATAATTTTTTTTCTTTAGATTAAAGACTTAAATCTAGAGGAACCCAATCAGCTGTTTGACACCACATCAGAGAGTTCTGATGATTACATTCCAGATGCAACATCAGAAAGTGACACTGACAGTGACAGAGGCCACAGACCACCTGCACGGGAAAGACTTCCTAGGCTTTGATGATTTGCCAAATGCCAATAATCCTTCAAGTGAACAAATCTGTGACTCAACATGTGACTCAACATCCAGGAATACTGTCACACCCAGTTATATGCCAGATGACTTTGAAGTAGAAGAAGAACCCTGTTCAAGTGAGAAAAAAAACCAAATCATTGTCACTGCTTGCCAAAAAAGAGGAGGAAAAAGGGTTTATGACAAGAAGCATATTGCTTGTATTGTCGTAAGCCTTATGCTAAGATAGCCAGACATCTTGAACGTGCTCATTGATAATAAATGTGATGTGGCAAAAGCTATCAGCTTTCCAAAGGGCTCCATAGAGAGAAAAAAACACTTGGATTACATACGCAACAAAGGAAACTACGCACACAATGCTGCTGTAATGGAGGCTGGAAGTGGGGAACTAGTGGCATTTAAACGACCATCTGCTGAAATACAAGGTGAAGACTTATGCACTGTGCATATTGCCAAGGACTGTTCAAACGAAAAGTGTTGTGGAGACACATGGCAGTTGTTTTCTCAAACCAGGTTCTGTCCCCAAAAAGCCTGGCAAAAATCGTGTTCAGTCCATGTGTGCATTTACTGGACCAGTACCATCACACATTAGCAAATTCTTTGGAAAGTAATCAGTGCAATGAATCCAGACCCAATTACAAACATAGTAAAAAGTGACATGGTCATTACAGATTTAGGCCAACATTTATTAAATAAAGGTGGAACCTCTGCAAAGAATCAGCAATATGTTCGAGAAAAAATGCGAGAAACTGGGAAGACTTGTACATCAAGCAAGAAAAGTCACAACTTTAATAAAGAATGGAAGATCTCATCAACCCAAAGAAGTACCCTGAAGACTGTGAAAGCTGTCAAGGCTACATGTGGGTATGATGATGAAGAAAACAAGTTCTCGGTCCATCTCTAGCAAACAAGCTTGGAAATGCATTAGTTAAAGTCAGCAAACTCTTGAAAGCTCAAGGTTTGATTAATGATAACAAAGAGCTTGTTAAGATGGCTTGTGAGTTCAGGAAGTCCATCGAGAGAAGTGGAATGAGATGATATCAGCGACAGCATTAAGAAACATCAGTGAAGCAAATGGAATGTTCCCAATCTCATGCCCTTTACTGAAGATGTGCAAAAATTGCACACACATCTTAATCAAGTCCAAGAAGAGTGGTCAGCTTACTTTCTGAAAAACCTTCCACAAAGGCTTGGACAGAACTGTCAAAGACTTGCTTGACACAGATAATTCTCTTTAACCGTCGCAGAGAAGGAGAGGTATCAAGCATGCCTTTATCAACATTTGAAAAAAGAGACCTTTCTGACGCACATGAAGATGTGGATTGGGCCCTTTCTGAAGTGGAAAAAAAGCTTTGCCGACACTTTACAAGAATCATCATCAGAGGAAAACGAGGTCGCCCTGTTCCGATCCTCCTGACGCCAAACATGTTGTGTGCACTGGAACTCTTAGTGAAGCAAAGAGATGCTTCTGGGGTTCTGAAAGAGAACAATTATTTCTTTGCTAGACCAGATGCCATGACACATTTCAGAGGTTCCGATTGCCTTCGGAATTTTGCAAAAAAGTGTGGTGCAAAGTCCCCAGAGTCATTGACATCTACCAGACTGCGGAAGCATGCTGCAACCCTCTCAACAGTGCTAAATATGACAGATACAGAGATGGACCAGTTGGCCAA